>CM070752.1:19337699-20720199 GCA_036346245.1 Bonia amplexicaulis | reverse complement strand
TACCGATGAACTTGCTTCAAAGGAGCTTTCAGAGTGGCGGATGGCTAAAGCTGAGGAGCTTGCAAAGATGGTTGTTCTTCCTAATAGAGAAGTGGACGTTAGACGCTTGGTGAGGAAAACACACAAAGGAGAATTTCAAGTTGAAGTGGAAGAAACTGATGGTATCTCGATGGAGGCTGGGCTTGGGGGTGATTCGCTTTCTCATGTTCCATCAAAACCTATTGAAGGTCAAACCAAATCTGATGATAGAACAAGTCTACACAGGGAATACAAGGAATCGAACAACACTGCGCAAGATGGAGTTGCTTGGATAGGCAACAGTAACTTGACGAGCAATTTAGAAAATCCAGCGAATGAGAAAACCGATCTCATGCAGGAACTTATGGTGGATGACTTGAAGGATACAGAAAATCTTCCACCAAGTATGTCACTGGACGAATTCATGGAGGCCCTTGATTCTGAACCATCTTTTGAAGATCACTCCAGTGAAACTGTGCAGGATGATCCTAGTCCTATTGATAAAGCTGACATCGAGTTGAAGTCAGAAAATTTTCCCATAACTGAGGATAAGGCTGCTTCATCAGAGTTTCATTTTGTTTCTGATGCGCCACCTGCACAAGACAATTCTGAGTCCAAGTTAGAATCACCCAAAAATGGATCAGTTTCAATTTTGGACCCAGTTAAACAACCAAAGCGAGATATGTTGGTCAAATCCTCCCCTGAAAAGGTGGATGCTGAAAAACCAGATACTGTTAATGGCTTAATTCCTGAATCTACTATGCAGTGTAAGACAACTCCTAATGCTGCGTTGACACATGACAGTATATGGGAGGGAACAATTCAGCTGACTTTGTCTTCACTCACAAATGTTGTTGCTGTCTTCAAAAGGTTTGTTTCGTCTACATTGCTTATAGTCATTGTATGCAAATAACTACTAGAAGTATTTTCTTTGATAGTTTCTATATTTTGAAGCAAACAATATGTTGTACAATTTAGAGAACAGCACATGTCCTAATACACATCTTAATATTTTACTGATATCCTTAATTACTATTGCTACTTCTCTTTGCCAGTGGTGAAAAGCCATCCACAAATGAGTGGCGCCGCCTTGTTGAGATCAAGGGAAGAGTGAGGCTCAGTGCTTTCGAAGAATTTCTTGAACAGCTTCCTAAATCCAGGAGCCGTGCTATGATGGTAACTATTGTTTCTGTGTGTTGTTTCATATATGCTATTCTCAGTTGGATGAATGCTGTTTTTATTAAAGTTGACTATTGGCCCATATTCGTTGTTGAAATGCATGCATTCTTGTACTTGTTGCCTTGCAAGCAGTTCTCTGCCACTTCCATGGAATAAGTGATTATAAGATCCCAGTGAAAACATGTCCTCTTGTATGTGTTTATTTCTGGTAACACCATAGCTATTCATCTATATTATGCTGAACTGTGTGTATCATATAAAATCACAGTGTGCCCGTTCACAGTCTGTGCCCTGGGATGCCATAAAATTGGAAAATTATATATAACCATGAATTTATCCATTTGAGGTCAACATGACACACTGGTGGGAATAGCTTCTCTGTCAATTTTCATGCAGTGTTTTTTAATGTGGGTGTTCTTATCTAACTGTCTTTTAGTTGTACACATTGCATTGGAATGAACTGCGGATATACTTTTGTCATTTACTGCTAAATTCAGAATCATTTAGTGTAATGAACTGTGGGCTCTATTGTCGTCACTGCTGAAATTAATTCCTCGAAACTTGGATATACAAACCAACAAAAACCAAGCAACCATGCTCCAAGTCGCGCACATGGATGTGCATATGCAAATCTACCTGTGCAGATCAATAGAAGAAAGCCATAAAAGAACCAAGTCCTGAGAACAGGCACCCCTCCCAAAATAATCCACTACCACTAATGTGTCTTCCCTCTGCTAGATCTGGTCATCATCTAGTTAGAGTTAATAGTTCAATACTGAAATCTTCATAACATTTGGTAAATTCTTCATAACATTTGGTAAATTTAGTGTTGCATTAGTGTTATGTTAAGGGCTTGAGGCATTGGCCCTTCTCAAGGTACTTTCCTTTTTTTTAAAAAAAATTTGGAACCTATTTTAAGACGATGAAGGTGCGAATAAATTGTTTTTACATACTGAACTCGAGCTAAACCTTTGTATGATATAACTCGAGCTAAACCTTTGTATGATATACTTTTAATATGCTATTGCCAACAATTTGGTACTGTAAAGTGTAAAGCTAGTTGGAAGAACTAATATATGGCAGGAAAAAAAGGAAAAGGGTAAGCCCTGTTAAGAGGATTATGGTCACGTTTTAGCCTGAGTGTTGGACTATGTCATGGTGCTGTGTGATCTTAAATCCTTGAGAGATGATAGTTGAGTATGGCAATTGCATCTGTACACAGCACAGACTTGAATTTGATCTTCATTGTGCGTAGCAGTCTTTCATATTCTATGTTAGTTAATGTTGTGGATGTGGACTCGTTTTGGGAAAAGCCGTATCGTCGTCGTTCACATCAAGGGGCAGCGTGCCAGCAGGAGGAGGCACAGCCATGACTTGTACGGCAAACAGCAGAGGCACGTAGGAGTTTGCGATAGTTAGGAGATCTGAGGAGATAAGTCTGAGCTAATATATCTCAAGTTAGATATGATTGTGAGGAGGCGCCTACTTTAAGAGAAGGGGTTGCTGTCATTGTTCCTTAAGCAAGAAATAAATAAGTGTTCTCTTCCATCTAGCTGGCAAGTATCAGAGCCTCCTGTGACACGGCTGGGAACAAGTCCCACCGGCGCCAGGAGGGTGATACATTGCCTCCACCTCTCCGATATCCTATATGTTCCAAGCCTGAGACTCACGAGCTCTTACGTCCACCGCTCACCTTCCACAAAAACCATAACAGGAAATTTCCAAAATATTCATAAAACTCTATGTAACTTTTTCTATGTTATACAATTTGTCATGTTTTATGTTAGTGACTGCACTCAAATCTTTCATTCACCTCATCAGTTAAAGTCTATAAATTACTTTTTATGCATTAATGTGTTGATTTATGTAAAAAGAGATGCTATCATGCTATCTGATGGTAGGGGTGGAAACGGATTGAATACGAATCAAGTATTTGCGAAACCCACATTCACATCCATATGTTTTACTGGAATATGAATCTGTATAAAGTTAGAAAACAATTTCGACTAGAATATCTACCCAATTCGGCCAAATTTGGACATTTGCATAATTTTATACATCACAAGATAATAATATGATTATATTCTTCTATGCATAATTTTATACATCACAAGATAATAATATGATTATATTCTTCTTGCTGTTTGGATAGATTACCATATTATCATCCTATTGAATTCGGATAATCTATACCGGTTTCCTACCCCTATCTGATGGTAAATATTTTGTACTATAGCCTGCAGATAGGTGATCTTTCTTGAGTTTAGCTCCTGAAAATTATGCTCTTTCATGTAAGTATCTGTCACTTGTTTTACAGGTGACTGAGTTACGCTGGAAGGAGGGCTCTCTTGAGAGTGGTCGGCACCATCTCTTGCAGGTTACTCCCTACTTACCAACTGTTACGACTTATCCTTCAAAAAAACTGTCACAACTTTATGTGGCTCAGCATAACACCATCACTGAGCTCCTGATTTGCTAACCACTTATTCTCCTGCAGACCATTGACTCATATATTGCAGATGAGAGAGTAGGACTAGTGAAGCCTGCTGAAGGCGTGGAGGTGTACCTCTGCCCTTCTCAAGGGAAGACATCAAAAATACTTGCTGATCACCTGCCGAAGGAGCACTCAGGTAGTTTAACCGTGACTGGAACATCTCTTATTGGAGTCGTCGTGTGGCGGAGGCCCCATGTCTCACCTAGGATACCCAATAGGCATGATGGCTCCAAGAGGCAGTCTATCTCAAGGAAGCAGCAGGATGTGATTCCTAGTTTAGCGCCTGTGTCTTCCAATGAGCGTCGCCACCGTCAGGATGTTGTAACTGACGACGTTCCTCCCGGCTTTGGCCCCGGTGGTGTTAGGGATGACGATGACCTTCCTGAATACGATTTTGTTAGCATCTCAAACGCAGCTGCCAATGTGACAACATCACAGGCCTACAGGAGCCAGCAGTCTGTACTGGTCACTTCTCGCCAGGTAGATCAGGTGAGGGAAATGGTTCGCAAGTATGGTAACAGATCTGTTGCAGCCCAGCCCTGGGACAACGACGATGATGACGACATACCAGAATGGGATCCAAACCAAAGTAGTCTCCAGCGATCACGGCATCCACAACAACCGTTGCCTCCACCACCACCTGTTCAGCAAATGCACCCTTATCATCACCATCAGCAGCAGCAGTACCAGTCCATGCAGCAGCAGTATCACATTACACAGGAGTCGCAAAGCCCCATGCCCCAGTCTTACGTCCAGCCCCAGCAACAGGCTCTTACTTATGGGCACCCTATGCAGGCTCAAGCTCAATCTGGGCAGCTTGGCTGGCAGCCCAACGCTCAGTGGCTGGCCACCGGTGTGCTTCCCGAGGCGGCTGCGTCGGCGCAGAACGTCGCTCAGCGATCGTACTTTGGTGTAGCGACTGACGGTAGTGGCCAAGCCTATGGCGCTGGGAACCGGAGAGAGCCATGGCTTGGAAGCCGCAGTAGCCAGTAGAGCGCTTAGCTTCTTTCGTAGTTTTTTGCGTCCGTTGCTGTGGGGTGTCTCTTCCCTCCTGTCCAGTTCATGTAATTATCATCCATGCGCGCACCCTACATGGAGTTAAAGACGGTTGGTACTAGGTTGTAGCTGGTTGTATGTTTATGCTATATCAGTACTCCCTGCCCCCCGGTTTCTTTGCTCTGGTTTTCGTAGACAGCAGCATATGCAACTGCAAATGATGCACTAACCTTTTCAGCTGCATGACGATGATGGAGAATCGAGTATCCTGTGAGGTGAAGCGACTTGCAACGGACGCCTGCTTCTATGCTGTTATCACTTTACGCGTGCAAGCTTCGATTGCGTGTTTTGGACCCGTGTTGGGTGCTCCTCACCGTGCAGAAAACACTCCTGACTAGGTTTGTGGTCCTCTGGTACTGTTGCAACACTGTCTATGTGCGCTTTAACGGGAGAAGCGTACACGTTAGATGCCAAACATGTGTCTGACATTGCGGTGATTTAGGTAGTGCTTCATGGGGTTTCTAAGTTTAGGCTTTTGAATTTTTTTTATACAGTAGCGGTTGAAAGTATACTTTATCTGCTGATATCTTTTCTCTGTAATTATATTAAAAAAGTTACATTATTACTGATAATATAAAAGAATAAGAGAAAAAAAAAGGCAAAAATGACAAAAAAATATGCTTCGCATTATACAGGCATGTAGTACATATGTACTGTAATGTATTTTTCCTCTGCTAATCAATCATGGGATGCGTAGTACAGCAAGAAAGAACGAATCAAATTACGCAAGAAAACTCGATGACTAGTGGTAGTTAACTAGCGCATCAGTCGAGCCGCATCATGTCCTTGTGGAAGGCGTCGACGCAGTCGGCGGCGACGCACTGCGTGATGAGGCGCGCGCCGGGCTTACTCGCGGAGGGGCGGACGAGGATGCACGTCGCGATGTAGTCGAGGTTGGTGAGCGGCACGACGTGCACGGGGTTTCCCCACCCGTAGTCCACCTCCGCGAACCCGAGGCGCGACCAGTCGGACACCAGCAGCGTCCGGTAGTCCGACGTGATGCGGTACGGGTCCGTGCCGGCGCCCGCGGCGCTCGTCTCGCCGCCACTGCTCCAGCGCGCAAACTCGGCCGGGAGCCGCTTCTTGCCCTCGCGGATGAGCCGGACCACGTCGTGCACGGGCGCGTCGGACACGGCCTCGGCCGGCGCCGACACGCGCATGATGTAGTAGCAGTTGCCGTAGAAGCCGTCCGGGAGCGCGCGCCGCAGCACGGGGCGCGCGTTCATGGCGAAGCACACGTGCACGGGGGAGCCCCGCGCGAACCCGGCCGCGCGGGTCCGGGACTGCCACGCCTTGGCGATCAGCACCTCGAACGCGCTGCACCGGTGGCCCGTCTGCTCCAGGAACCGGGCCTTGAAGTGCTCGATGTAGTCCGTGGAGATGTCCATGGCGAGGTACTGGAGCCGGAGCTCCGTCGGGACCGGGAGCGGGCCGACTGCCGCGGCGGGCGGGTTCGGGATCGCGTCGCGCCCCCACGCCGGCTCCAGCGCCGGGGCCGCGCTCCCGCGCGCGATCTCGCCGACCGCCGTCATGAACTGCGCCGCGCCTGGGCCGTCCGCGACGGCGTGGCTGAACCGGAACCCCACCACGAAGCCGCTGCACTCGAACTGCGTGACCTGCATTGGGGAATGGGCCGCGCAATCAAACGTCATTGCTAACTAAGCCGTTGACTTCAATAATTGCCTCCATAACGCAAACGCATAGCAGATAAAAAAAGATCAAAATTTTGCCATCTAGCTTGTTTACCTGGACAAGAAGGATCAGCGAGTCCTCAGGGAGAGGGTCGGAGGCGGGGTAGGTGGGGTGCGGCAGGAGTTCGTCCTTGGGCACCATGAGCGGGTACTCGAGGTAGTCCACGTCCTCGAGGGTGCAGCTCGCGGTGGCTTCGACGAACCACACGCCCTCGCCGGTGCAGTCGACCACCAGCTCGCCGCCGTCGGACACCGCGAGCCGACCGGCGATGGGGTAGTACATCACGAGAGCGGCAGCCAGGGCGCGCTCGATGGCCATGGCCGGGGCCTCCGCGGCGTCGGCGCGGCCCTTGAAGACGTGGAGGGACTCGATGAGCGCGCGCTGCGTGGGGTAGCGGTCGAGCCAGGAGAGCGGAAGCTCGCCGCCCGGCGTGGGCGCCGACGGGGCCACCACCCTCTGCGCCACGCGCGTCACGGTGGCCGCCGCCGCGCTCCGCATGGTGGTGGTGGTGGTGGCCGGCGAGGTGGGGATCTGGGTGGTGGTGTACTGGCTCTGACCTGGGGAAGCAAGCTATGACCGTTCTTGGTTTTTTATACTGTCTTGTAAATTGTTATTTAGTCGCTACGACTAGTTTTCTGTGTGTGTTGTCGATGACTGGATGTGAAAATGATTGCCTACCGCACGATCCAGATATGGAGGAATCAGATTTAGCCATCTAGGGTCTCACGGATAAAAGAGGATAGACTGTAGAAATCGGCTTTACCCATTTTCAATCACATGAAATCTTTTCTCCGGTAACCTAAAATTGCAAAGTATGGATCTAAAATTGTGCTGAGTAAAATGCAATTTTGGCCATGCTTTACTGCAATTTTTAGTTCTAATTGTTCTTGTATTTGTAGGATTTGCCTAGATTTACTTTATTTTTATCTAGATCCGATTTTTGTGTCTTTATATTTGTATAGGTTCACCAACTTGATTTTTCTTTGTCTAGGTTAAAATGGTTCTTCATACAAATTAAGGCGAATAAATGTCACAAAAACGTAATAAACTTTCAGCCACTTCGCATTAGATAGCACCTAAAAATTACTCCATTTTGTAAGAAGCTTGATCACATGAAAATACTTTGAAATAGTCAGATTGATCACATGAAAAGTAGAAGTATATCCATAATATTTCGCTACTAATGGTCAAGTTTACATCTCAGATACTGTACAAATGGAAACGTCGAGAATATCTAAATAGCAGATCGTGCATCTAATTTACTAACGTGGCACGCCGATTTGAAAGTTGTACAACTCATTTACTTTACAATAGTAAAATTGATACTTTATATAATATTGAAACTTCACCAAACTCAATATATATGCATATATGCAATCCCTCTCTAAAGAGCTTAACCTTTTGATTTATGATTTTAGCGGTTGACTTTGACTAAAATTGTATTGCAGCGATGGTTAGTTTTTTCTGAGTCATTCAACTAAAAAATTATTATATCATCATGGACAATACAAAGAAAAAAAGAAACAAAACTAAAAATATCAAAATAAGTCAAAATTAGAAGTTAATGTATTTTAAGTGGCTTCTGAATTAAATAAATCGAAAAAAACCAAAAGGAGAAGCCGTTTAAAGCGGGGCTATAAATTCTAACCGTGTGTGGTATGCTGAGGAAGGCTAAAGCGCGTGGCTTGAATTTTTCCTCCGTTTGAACCAGTATAACCGTGTAAGCCTCTTTTCTGCACTGTTAATTAATTTGTTTAACAATTTGATTAAGCCACGTACGGTGGTACGTAGCAAGCATTTGTCAGCGGTTGTGTGTGTACGTGTGTGTTCCGGAAGCAAAGCTGGCCACCACATTCTTCTGCCCAACCCATCAAGTAATTACTTTTTTCTTCTTGTGAAATGGACTGCATCAAAGATCACGTACACTACATGACTAGACCTAATCAAACGCGACGAGAGAGCTAGAACTTTTGTGCTTTTGCTTCTATTTTCCCCGTAGCTATATACTCTAATTAGCTCCTTTATTCTATTTTCTTTACTTTTTATAAAAGTAGCAATTGGTTGGAGGAAAGGAGCTCTTCACCTCACCCTTACTCTCTTCTGGTCTTTTAGCTTTTTAAAAGTCAAAATAAATGGATAGTTTTTGAAGCGGATTTTTAAGTGTCTTTCAGAGTCTAAAGCTGTGTGAGTCGTCTACTATCTCTATCACATGTTGTTGTCTGAATTACAGTATTATATTTGTTTTTTTTTGCAGTTTTGACCATATATCACTCTACGATTGGGTAACTTGGGCTAGACAAAGTCGTCAAACGGTTGGGCAACAAACCCTTAGTTTTTTCTTTTTTTCATTGATTCTTTTTTTACCGGTTCTCTCTTTTTTAACAGATTTCCCTTTTTCTTTTCTTTTTGTGCTTTCGGTTGAGACAAGATATCTTAGAACTTGGTACAACGATAGCCCCTTTCTCTCTCCCTCTCTCAGATCTTTTTAGTAGCGCTATCGGTTTGAATATGTGCTACATGAGAGAGTCAAGATCTTAGAACTTGGTGCAAAGTAGCCTTTCTCTCTACTACTCTTTCACGAGAGAGATCAATGCAATATGCAATCTATGATCACAGAAGCCTATGCGGTAGCAACTTTATGATGTCCACAAAATAGGAAATACTTGCAGAGCGGCAGTGTTGTGTAGCACACGGGAAACCAAATAAACAAAGGTGTAGCAGGAGACCAAAGACTCGGATTTGTGCAAATTAATGTCTAGTGCTCTCACTAGAGAGACTAAATGGATACAAAACAATTTGCAGTAGGTTTTTTTATTAATTCTCAAAGATGGCTTATCGTCCAATCATTAGGTGACATATGGCTAAGTCGTCTAACGGTTATGCGACTAGTCCAAGTTGTCCAACCGTGTGGCGACATATGGTTAAAACCGTAAAAAAATTACAGATATAATTTTGAAATTCAGAATAAAAATAGATTATTTCAAAAAATTCGAAAAGATAGCGAGGACAGAGAAGCGAAGAGGATATGAGATTCCTAAGCAATGCAAAGCAGATTAAGAAAGATCATACATGGGCCAGCTCAGCTGCATGGTTGCACACGAACAAGTAGTAAAAAAAACCCTCAAAAATAAATAACAATGCAGATTTTCCTTTTTAAAAAAAATACAGCCCTATTAGGGTCCATGAACTTGAGCAGTTAGCCTTTGTTTGTCAATTGTACATTTATTTATTCTCTCTTGGCTATCTCATGAGAAGCTCTGAATCGTTGGATCGAGGCGACTGCGACTATTTTTTCTTATGTCACAATTGGCACGTAGCCGGTACGCCAACGAACCGGTGATTGCCGTCGCTTAACCATCTCGTCGTTGGCAGGTCAGGAGATCGAGCGCGCTCCGTTCGCCTGCAAAAAGATCCTACTTGTTGTTGTATAATACACGGTTTGAGCAAATATTTAAATATATTTTTAGAATTATAAATAAAGTAATAAAGTGTGTTTCTAAGATGATATAATACACGAGAGTAAGAGTAATATTAAAATGATTGCAAGATGATAAATCTCTTTTAAGTCATTTAAATATGAAATCATGCTTAACAGGATTGCCAAAAATAAATAAACAATTAGCATAATACTTAAATTGTTATTTGTGCTCTTAAATGTTGGCCTGCTCTTGTTTTTAGGCAAGGCCTACAAGCCACGGTGATCTAAATCTAATCAATAATTAAAATGACGATGTCTAGATATTATGCTAGTTTTGAGCTAATTAAGTTACCACAATAATCAATTGCAATTCAATATAAGTAAACACAAGTAAGGAACTACACTTCTAGATGCTTTGCTATGACAATTCAACAACAAAACAACAAGCATATAAATAGCAGTAGCTTAACTAAAGGCAACAAGTCACTAACAGTAAGCAAGTATGGCTGAATAGAATGACTAAGGCTACGACAAGTACAAAACAACACCAATAACTGATGCCAAATACTCAGTTTACTAGCAGAATATTTTTAAAAGCTATCTTAATCTCATATAGACCGTTAATCCTCATCGAGCAATCAACTATCCCACAAATTATCATGTAATTGTCTCACAAAACTAGTGAATAATATTGCTAGATACTATAGTACACTAGAACGGCTCACAATTGCACAATAACAATAAGTATCAAAGGCAACTCATAAGGAGACGACACTCTAAGCTGTCCAGAAGGCAGCATGGCTAGGTACACCGAAGCCGATGCTGTACTAAAACACCTATCACCGCAATTTGCATTGTGGCGTGATTCTCATATATATAAAGTCATCCACACGAACCGGCAAGTGCCACAGTCGTGAGGTTGAGGTTCGGAGAACACCGTACAAAACCAAGAACCTAGCACAAGCTAAATGCTAGGCAAGCAAAGCACCACACAAAACACGCTCGAAGCCTCCACTGTCGTGCCTAAGCCATAAAACCATCACTGTAGAATCAACGCCTTGGATTGGCATCGTCGCAGCCTTGACCTGTACCAAAGTTGGATTCATTACCACATCGATCTGGTGCCCACATTCTGCCCTCATTGAAGCATGGCTCATTGACGGGTAAGCCAATGGTGACGCTTTGGGTTGCTGCAGATGGAATGTCGAATCGCGCTGTCAGCGTTGGAGCTCAAAACCTTAGGGCTTTTACTCGGTAGAGGTGGAAAAGGAAGAAATATATAAAGAGCTCGATTCAGATAGTAGATTAAAAAAGGAGTCCGAGCTAATTAAAAGAAAGAGAGGGGAAGCGGTGCCACTACCAGTCTGCCGAAGTCACCGGAGAGGGCATGGGGATCAGGATCAAGCCCTACGATCCCACGCTGTGCGCACGGAAGAGTCAAGCCAAGCCAAATACCTCTTCCCTTGTCTCTTTTAAGTCTTGGACCGACAGGGAGGCCCTTCTCTCTCTTTTCTTTTAATCACAAAACAAATTAGGAAATCTCCAAAATATCATCATGTTCAACACTTGTAGTCTAGTCATCAGTACTGATTTATAGAGTTCTTTTTTTTCTTTGGAAATTTCTAGCATGCTATGATGTATCCTTCCCGGTAGGTTCTAGGTTCTATATATGTCAATCAACGTGAAAAATTAAAGCAATGTGTCATTTAGCTGCAAGTAGTGATTGGAGCCCGCGAACTACTCTGGATCTAAGCCCCGCTTTAAACAACTTCAACTTCATAAGTTTTTGGCTTTTAGTTTATTTAGATCAAAAGTCACTTAGAATATGACGGCTTCTAATTTGGCCTCTTTTTTTTTGCTTTTTTGCTTTTTTATATTATCTGTGATGATATAATGGTTTTTTTTTTTTCTTTATTTTCTAAAAAGTTAACAGTTGTTATAGTATGATTTCAGTCAAAAAGCAAATGGTATGGCTAGAAGTTTAGGGTAAAAACTAGTTAGAACAGTTTAATTAAGGTCGGAGCATAATTTCGACAGCAGAAGGTACTAGCAGAGTTCCACATGCAACCAGGCGCAGTTTCGTTTTGTTTTTTTTTTTTTGGCTCTTGTCCTTCTGACCTTCGCGAGCAGCGTCGACTTCACGTGTTGGCGTGTCGCTTTCGCTGATGTTTCATCCATCTTTTGATCTTGCTTAACCCTGAAGTGCTGCACTGAGCCAACACGATCAGCAACGAGACCTCGTTTACCACGTACTTCCCTTTTAAACACCTGACGGGGTAGAAACTAGAACAAGGTGTTCGTTTATCTGGAAATTTTCAGATCGTGTGGCTAGTTACGTGGTCGAACGGAAGTGAAGTTGCTCTCCAAACTTTTGTCCACATTTTTTTCTCCCAGCTTGGTTGGCGTGAGCTTTACATTATCCAGGAAGGGAAGTGCTTGCGTGTAGCGGCCACTGGGACAGCTGTGTAGCGATCATGGTGGCGATCATTTTGACTTATTTTTGGTGGTTTATAGCTGAAAAACACCATGTTGGTTGAAAAAATCATGGTGACAGCTTATTTAACATAATTAACTTTAAAAATTAAAAATACAAAAAATACGTTAGACCATCACAAACAACGCAAACAAATACGGCAAAAAAGCTCAAAAAAGGCCAAAAATTCAGAAAAAAACGAAATTATGAATAGTAAAAATAAACGTGAAGCTGTTTAAAGTTCAAAACGAGCAGGGCCATATCATGATCTCCAAATTGCAGTCCGAGTTTTGTGCGATGTAATCTTCACATGATTTTCAATATGAAGTCGTCATTGTCCGGTAGTTGCATCTCAATCCGAGTATCCGACGGTCCACACGATCGAGGGGGATTGCATAGTTATATCAGCCCGTTGTGACCGAAGGTTTTTGTTATAGCTAATTACTTTTGTCTGTATTTTTTAAAATAATAGTGAAAAGTAAAGGTATCGACATGGATAACATATATAATTTTAGATTCGAGAAACTGTCTAGAAAATCTACTTAAAAACAGTTCTAATTATAAAAAAAAATTAAAAACTGCGCTACAGTTCTAAAGATGGCAAGAGCATCATGCATGGGAGAACCGTGCAATCAGACCAGTCATCATCGCAGAACTATACTTTTTTTTCTTCTTTTTACACTACGTTCCCGATCCGTAATTCATACAGATTTTACACTAGGTTCCAAAATCATCACGCTCAAAGGAAGAAGCTAGCTAGATACAGGGACGAACCCAGATTAAGTCCAAATCCCGAGCTGGTCAGCTATTTTTGAGCTAACTCTGTTTTTTTATAATTTTTCATAAATTTTACATGAGTTTTGGTTGCCAGGCCTCGAGGCCTGATTCCACCAGCTAGATATCTGCGAGTAATCTTTCTATGGCGGTTCTGCTCATTTGGGTTTTATGTTTTAGTTTTAGTTTCTTAATTTTGTTTTTCCTCGCTTTTTAGAGTTTTTTTCTTTTTCTTATTCCTTTGTATTGATATTTTTAAATTTAATTACACTAAAAACTGCTAGCCACTACACTAAAAGCCTCAGAACACTGCTGCACAGTAAAAAAGCCCACTTTAATTTTTACAACATATTACATATGTGGACGTGAATCATGAGTGATTTATTGTAGGCTTGTAGCTGAGGGTATACGTAAGTACGCGCGTCAAGAAGCTGAACTGTTCAGGTATACTGGATAATGCGAGTCAATAAATGTTTCTCAATACATGGAAGCTAGTATTGGAGCTATATGCCCTTAATATTAAAGTATAAGTGGATTATTTATCTTTTTTTTATTAGTTTAGTCTTTTATGTGGACTAACTGTTGTATACAACTTAATATGGTATTAGAACCATAACGTAAGTTTACGACCTGTTTAATGACTTAATGTACTTAAAAAATATTACAATTTGCTTTTAATCTATGTATTAAGCTTGAGAGAGTCTATACGTGTGAGAGAATATTAAAATACAAGTAAATTACTTATACTAGGTTTTGAGATAAATTGATTTGGTGTATGCTAACTCAATACTTACACCGAAATGTTCGTGGGTAGCTGCTGATCTCTCGTTTTCATGTCCACGTACAAATGCAACCAGTCAACGCCACACACATGTACAGTAACTTGTTGCCCTTAAAGATGGATGCACGTACTCCCTCTTTCTTGGGCTGACCTTGTGATGGCGGACAGGCCAGCTACCCAGGCCCACCGTCAGTCACACACATGGAAAAACATCCTACAAAAACCACAACGCCCTGTTTGGTCGTTTGGATCCCACGTATTGAATTTGATTTATTCAATTGGACTGCTAATCCTATTACAGACTTCCAGTAGAATTCGTGTTTGAGTCAAGCTAATTCAAGCTTCAATTCTTTTTCATTTGGATATCCTTTGGAATTAAAATAGAAGTTCTCTGTCAAGGGAGTAGCCCTACGGCCCACGGCACCAGGAAAGTCAATTGGACTGTTAAGGAAGTTTTATGGAAGCCCACAAGGCCAAGAAATGGCATATCTGTCCTTAGAAGAATAGGTTTAAATAGAGATGTTTATGTAACTATAAGTATAGGAAAGGACTTATGTACTTCTGTAAAGATAGAATTAGATAGGAGTATCTATATAATTATACTCCTATGACTATATATATGTATTTGAGTGCACCATGTGAAAGGCAAGAGCACTCTTTTTTACCAAAGAGACAGATATTACCAACTTTCAAGATATTAGCATAGGCTTCTAGTATCATCCCCAAAGTGTTCTAGGCAGGCAGCCTCCCTATAGGTTTCCTATAGCTCTCGTTCCTTACTGTTTAGTGAATAACCACAACATTCTCCTTTTTTTATCACCCAAAAAAATAAACATTAAAATTTAAAATCACCACAAAACAAAAATATACTCCCATGATCAAGCAGCGTTGAAATCCGTCAATCCAGCATCAATCCAAACCCAGCAACGCCGCCGTTGCCAATGGCGTGGCCTAGCGATGCACCGAAAAGAGATTGAAACGGCGTAGATGCAGGACATGGAAGGTACGTAGATCGTACACTACTTAACACTGCAGCACCTAGGATGCAAGAGTATATGTGTGGATTCTTTTGGGTTTATAGCTTAGCTTTCTATATTAACTACCTTTCAAACAGAATATCGATTGTAATAGATATTGTTCGGACTTCATCTATATCAGCTAAAATCATATACGAGTATCTCTCTCGTCTATTCTCTTTCACAAACAACCAAAATTCAAAATTTTAAACCAAAAGTTATAAGCCACGGTCCAAAAAAATCCACCCTATATTTGGGTAATGAAGGCGAATGCACCAATAAGAGATTGAAAATGGTCAGTAGACATCGGGCGATCGGTCGGCCACTCGGTCCGGTACCTAGGACTAGCTTGGGCCAACGAAGAAAATTAGAGATGATGGCTTATAAGCCTAGGGTTCTAGCTTGTTTTTACATTGTAGCGGCTTAAATACACTTTAGCTATTGTTAATTTTTTCTACATAATTAATTTTAATAAAAAAAATTATATCATCACAAACAATATAATAAAATAAGCTGAAAAGACGAAAGTAAAAAGTTTAAGTACCGAAAGCAAGGTAGCTACTACGTACCTACCCTCCTAGCTAGGGCAAGCAACAATGAGCAGAGCTTGATTCTCGTCCTAGATCGATCGATGCTGGGAAGGAACGGAAGTTAACGAGAGCTGAGCGATCGAGTTTAATTGTGGGGGACTAGAGTGAACGAAACTGCATTATGACTGTAAGCTGAAGCTACTGTTAGACGAAAATGGATGTTAACGATTAGCTGGTCACTTCAATCACTGATAAAGTGGACGATGTGTTTTTGGCCCCACGTGTTTTTTGTCGGATCTAGAGTGCCCAATCTGCAAACGCACACATTCCGGATGCACCGCAGAGACAAAACAGAGAGATTAACAAAAAAACACACTCTGAAGTTTATTGCTCTCTGATACACACGCATACAAGGAGAGGGGATCCCTGCAGAAACTGTACACCAAGATGGTAGATTGAACACACACGAGAAGAAATGGACAGAAGAGATTTGGTCGACGTAGCAACTGCTTTGCGTTTCTTTTATTTCTTTCTCTGTTATTCCTCTGGACTCCCTAATACACACGGCATGCTTTAGCCCTTAAATACACATGCTAATGACTCTGGTCGGCCCATAAGGTTGCGTGATGAGAAGCTCAGATTTCGTTTGGCCACTGCATCATGTTACTGTAGCTTTGGTAGTGTAGCATCTCATTTTGTCTTCATCAAACGGACGAGGGAGAAATTATAATGTATACGCGCCTTTGTTGCCTTAATTTACCTAGCTAGGAGAAATACCCCTTATGGGATCGGACGTGTCACATGATCAGTAGCCTCTGGTAAGCAGGGCCAGTCCATCTCAGTACGTGTTGAGATTGAGAAGCAAGAGTCATGACGCATGAAATAGCGTGACTCGCGATTAGAGGTGCAGACGGATCGGATTCGGACGGATATTGATGTTACCATATCCTAATCCATATTTTTTCTCCGGATTCGGTACCAATCGGATTCGGTGCCGGATCGGTCGGGATTAACCCGAGCCGTTTGCACCCCTACTTGTTTGTAAGGAATGCATGCAGTACAACAAATGGAGTAGGAGGACGTACTGTCAAGAACTTGATGTTACTACTTAATAGCTGATGTGGAAAATTTTATTTTACCATTGTAAAAGAAAATGAAACGTCAAATAGTAGCACTAACCTGAAATCAAACTTGAAGACGTATCGGATTCGGACGGATATTGCTGTTACCATATCCTAACCCATATTTTTTCTCCGGATTCGGTACCAATCGGATTCGGTGCCGGATCGGTTGGGATTAACCCGATCCGTTTGCACCCCTACTCGCGATCAAGTCCAACGTCCGGCATCAAACAGTTTTTGACTTCTAATTTTTAGAAAGTAAAAAACTATTTTAAATACATTAGCTTTTTAATATAGCTTTTTTCTTTCTAATTTTTAGAAAGTAAAAACAATTTTAAATATATTAGCCTTTTAGTGTAGCTTTTTTCTTTTTTCTTTGTATTATCTATGAAGATATAATATATTTTTTTAATTAAATGTCTTAGCCAAAACTAACGAGTTTCAGTCAAAAACAAGAAGGTTAAGCCGAATTGGACCGGGCAGCTGCTAACTTGTACGGGCCTGAGCTCATTCTCTAGCTAGGGACTATGCTTGCATGTATTCTTTTTCTTTCCATCAGGGTATTTTAGTTAAGCTAATATCTTTAGTCAGCCACTTTCTGTAATAAGCTTGTTTTGCTAAATCTCAACGCATTCTAGCCTACAGTGTCACGGAACCCGTCAAAAAGTCTAGCAAAATATTTTTGCATCGGCTTTTTTTTCATAAAGGAAATGGTAGGAGCTCTGCCTTTGAAAGACAGTTGCACTGGCGGTTGGTTAATTAGTTAGATAATCCCTCCGGTCATAGAATAATATCATTTTAGACTGTCCTAAATGCAATTTTGACCATTAATTTTTATTGTAATAGATTTATAAATTCTAACAAAATTATACTTATATGAAAATTCTTTATGACACAAATCTATATATTATTTTTATGTACTCAATCTAAATATTTAAAAAGATATTGATAGTCAAAACTTAGAAAGTTTGACTGCACGTAACTTAAAGCGACATTCTTTAGCTATTAGAGAGAGTATATCCAAAAAAATTAACACAAAACAAAAACACTTTTGAAAAACAACTGCAATTGCAAGACAAAGGGAGATGAGCTTGACCTAGAGCCCTGCTCTTACTAGCTTTTGGCTATATCTTTTAACTGAAATTGTAATGTAGTGGTTGTTAGCTTTTTTTTTGAAAAAGTAGGGAAAAAATTGTAAAAAAAGTATATCATCATGGACAATACAAAAGAATAAAAAAAAGATAAAAAAGTCAAAAGGTTAAAATAAATCGAAATTAGAATCTGATATGTTCCAAGCAGATTTTGAGTTAAATAAACCAAAAGTTAAAAAAACAGAGAATCTAACGGTCTATTCTTTTTGGCTACGACTTGTGGCTTTTGAGCTGTTCATACGAGAGATTACAGAGTAATAGAAACTTACGTGTAATTTTTGCCGATATAAATGAAGTCGATATAGTATGTACTACGATTAACTAGTAGACTTTATCTTAAAAGATACTATGTTTAAAAACTAGTTACTATAAAATAAAATCGAAAAGCAGTTTTTAGAACCGTAAAGAACAGGGTCTAAGCTCCCTCCATCTGTCAACCTTTCGCATTTTCTTCTGGAAAGAACGGAACACCCACTCCTAGTCCTAAACCGCAAACCGTCAAATCCACGCGCGGACGTCGGGCTGATTACCCAGATGCTCCATCAACTGCAACCATCACCAGACTGACCGGCCGGCCTTTTGCGTGCGTAACGCGAACGAAAGCTGATGAAACTATTCGATTGATCGATGGCCGGATCAATCGTCCAATCTCCATCACCCAACAGGAGGAGGTACTACTGTCTGTACGGAGCTATTTGATCGCGCCGTTGCAGTGGCTTTTGCGAAGCAGGGTGCGTGCTTAATTTGACAACCCAACCCAGCAACTGCAGTGACGTGTGTGCTCAGGCCCAGTTTGGATCGGACGAATTTCGAAGGGCAGGACTTGGAAAACAGAGGAGAGACGTAGAAAACTAGCATTTGGAATGGAGGATCGGGGCAACCGAATTCCTTCGGAAGGTTTCTAAAACCTGTACTTTGAAAGGAAAACAAAGATCCGACCAAACCTCTTGGACTGGAATTCCTACGATTGAAGTGCACGGAGGGGAAGCTGACCATTCTGCAGTCTCGTGGTGGTCGGCGCGACGCCGGCGAGGCTCGTCGTAGCTTCCCTCGCCGTCGAGCACAGCAATTGTTTTGCCATCCCATCCCTCGAGGATCTCCTCTCCACCCTTCCGCCGTCGACCCGCCGTCGCCCTAGCACGCGAAGCCTCCCCGCCGATACGCCGACACTGCTGCGGTAGACCGCAAATTAATGTAATGTAACGTAACTATATGACGACCATATTTGTATTGACTTTTAAAAAATAAAATTACTTTTTTTATAGTACCTAATTTTTAAATGGAGTGACTTTTAAGACAGGAAGTAATAGTCAATTGTAGTATACATTGTATTGACTTTATTTATATCGGTCGAAACGCATACGAGTGTCTCTCTATAAGATTCTCTATAAGCTGTTACTATTTACAAATCAAAACCAAAAGTCAATTTAAATAGATCCAAAGAAACCTTAATATGGTACTTTAGGGTTCATCCTGCTGTATACTATTGATGGCACGGTTGGCGGGCATGCATCGATCCAGCCTATATGCATGCTAGCTGTTGCTGGATTGGACGTTTTACCTCATCTTAATTCGTGAACATTGTAATGCACTCTTTCGTGTTGTTTGACCAGACGATCGTTATATATATATATATATATATATATATATATATATATATATATATATATATATATATATATATATATATATATATATATATATTCTACACCGGTGTATATACTCTATGTCGTATCTCACAACGTTAGAAGTATCTCGGGCACCTTGAGGTATGTTCACATATAGTATGTTTTTGAAAATATTTAAGACTATCTAGGTGGTATGAACAATTTTTCAGAGGTAGTATGTACATTTTTTAGACATACTCCTTTTATGTGTATATGAAGGTATTTCTAAAATATGGTAAAAACATGGTTTCCTTGTAATTTTTTCTTGTGGTTCAAATTTTAGTTATCTTATAATTACTATCTGAGTATACCTAAAGTGATAAAGGAGTATTTTATGTTTGTTTAGGTGGTATATTAGAGGTGGGAGTAACTACACCGGGTGTAGAAAAGATTTTACTATATATATATATAATGTGTGAATTACGAATAGAGTATCCATCTTTTCTTAACAGTTTAAGTAGTTTTGTTGGATGAACTGATTGATAAAACATTATTGGAACTCAACAATTTAGTAGATTCCCACACCATTCTACAAATTCGAGTTAAGTTTGAATTACTATGTTAACTAGATAGCCTTTTCAACCCTCTGCTCATAGATCAATAATGCAACGAAAATTAGACATATAGGCCAAACCTACCCTGGGTACGTACCTGGTGATCTGCATGAGTGGTGACGAACCGACGATCCGTCCAAAAAAAAACAGAGAACAAAACGTAGTTCTTGTGATGATCGATGTTGACACACTAACCAAATACACACACAAAGATCACTAAAGAACCCTATATCAACCTTCGTTCTTGAGCCGGTAGCTTCATCGTTTTACTGTTTCAGCTTGCCAATTTTGTTGTACTTATCGGGGCAGCTTGCTTTGTTCACAAGCCGCCATGATCGAGTTCGTTTGCAATCCGCTTGCTAATTTATAATTGTTTCCTGTTGTGCGTTTGTGTCCTTTGCACACCTACTACTCCTAGCTCTGATTTGCTGCGGTACACAGACTATTTATGTGCCGGTCGTAATCTACGGACGAAGTGCAGTTGATCATACGGATCGTGTTCTCGTGCAGAGCAGAAATATCCAATCTTGCTGTACTAACTAATATTTAATAAGTCCTAATAAACTGGTGAGGAATCACACATGGGTAATAGTCTACTAACTTCTCTCGTGGAGTTGTATATTTTGCACGTACTGATCCTTTGTTTTCGTATTTGACATTATATATTGTCTTTTTACGGTTTTTAATATGTAATTTTGATCATTATTACTTTTGTATAACTTTGTATTAATATATACTAATAAAATTATAATATTATAAATATATTTTTAACAACAAATCTAGCTATATAATTTTTGTATATCTAATTTAGATATAGTTTTCTGACATATTGATGATCAAAATTTAAAAAAGAAATTTGATGGTGCGAATTCTAGAACGTTGTATACAAAAGAATCTAAGGGAGCAGATTTCATGGCTTTCGATAAAAAAAGAAATTTTGTGGCGCAACAATTGGAAGCGATCGCAGTACCGCACGCGGTCAACTCAAAGGGAAGATGTATCCAGATAACCATGGAAGAAATGGAAAGAGTGCAGTTTTCATCCCACAACTATTGCTTTGTTGAGAAAAACAAGCTTCAGTTTTAAAATGCAACCTTCAACAATCAAAACAAGATCACTTGACCCTCTAACCCATTCCAGGGTGGTTTCGTACTCACGTAGCATCCATGTAGCTCCAATAACAGCCAGTCTGCCATGCCATTCTCACATCATCTATATCTTCTTCATCCTGTCCATTTTCTTCTTCCTTTCCCCATCCATGGCTGCTCCTGCAGGTGCTCACAACAGGCAACATCCACATCACATGCGCGTGCCCTAACGGCCATAACTTCGCCATATCACCGTCGGTGACTTCAAACCACCAACAGAGGGGAAGAAGATAGGGACAGACACGTGGGCTCCATTATTTTTATTTCTTAGCTGGCTATAACACCATGTCAACAAAATCGAGTTCAAGCGGACACCACGTCAGAGCAAAACCGTTTTGAAATGGGACGAGGGGGTCACATGACCTGGTTTTGATAATCGAATATTATGATTCAATCGGTTTTGGAGTTAAAAGGTTGTTTTTCGGACAGAAATAGTTATAGGTTGAAAACTAAACCTGTTCCTGGAGAAATTGATAGATAAGTTGTGCTAATACTAACATATTGATAAGTCGCTGCAAAGCTCCGTTTCCAGTGGGAATGTCTATATAGCCAGCTACTGTTAGGGCATCCATAGTGTATATAATCCAAGAGGTCTTAAGATGGGTCCCATCTAAACCGTAAGGCCAATGTTGTAATGTATATAACCCACTAGGCCTTAAGATGGTCCCACTTGTCAGATAAAGAAAAAATGTATTTTAATGCTTATGGCCAGGTCTTTAGCTTGAGGACTGGTCTTAAGGTTTTTTTGCTTATGGCCTGCTTAAGGTCACATCTGTAATGTATAAGGTCGACCTTAAGGTGACTTAAGACCCTCTGTTTTTATACACTGTGGATGCCCTTAGACAACAACACATCGACCTTGGCTTGATCGCTCTCGCTCACCGTCACCGAACGCATGCAGCGTGAGCAGCCCTGAGGTAGCAGGCTAATTAAGCTCCACCAAGGTTGCCAACTTGCCGTGATCAAGATACCGATCGTTTTTCGCTTGGCACGCGTACGAATCAAACTACTCCTATATGAAATTGTCCAGTACATGCCAGTGACTCGCATGCAGATCAGATCAGATCGACGCGTGTTTCTTCCTACACTTTTCACGCGCGTCTGTTTGTCCACGTACCATTCCCGCGACATGACGCGCCGCCGTGCGCGCACGCACACGACCACGGCGGAGGCGGTGGAGCTGAAAACCACGCGAGTGTTCCCGTGCTGCCGTGCGCATGCATGCATGACAGCCGAGGGGCCGAGCAGTGCCGCCGAAAACCGCAGCTAGCACGGGAGAAAACACGAAGAAGCGGCCGGTAGTGGCTGGTTTGGGTTGTGTGTCCCAGCTGAGTCGAGCGCGAGCGCGAGCGCGCGGTGGTGTCCACGTCCGCGCGCGCGTTTATTTCGCGCGTCGCGGGGCGGCTCGTCCGATCGCCCGTCGCCCCAACTGCCGCCGTCGTAGCGTTGCATTTAGTGGCGGCCACATGCATGCACGCATGCGCGCGACGATCGCGCTCGGCGTGCTTCCCTTTGCCTCGCCGCCACTGTTCACGCACGCGCCGATAATGAACCCGGCCGCTTCCGAAGGTGACAAGACCATCGTATCTCATCTGTAGTTTCTGCTACTGGTAGTGGTAGTGTACGTTCTTGTAGGAAATTCTACAATGCTAATCCGATCTACAGTACGACTGGTGTGGAGTACGTGCTGCATGCCCCAGCATATGACCATACATATCATACAGCCTTTGTTTAGTTCAATTTTAATGCAGCACCTGATGTGTTCTCTCTTTAAGGATAGTACTCCACTTATTGCTTTCTTTACGGAGACGCTTAAGGATAGCGCTTAGCTCTGTAAAATATCTGCACTATCTTAATCTGTGCGATCAGTAAAAATGGTATTAAGTCCTGATTTGGAGCGTAGGAATGTAGGTCGTAAGCAATCTCCTCTTTTTAAAGGCATGGCTTGAGAAAGTTTGGTTCAGCCCATATATGTATATGCTTTGCACTGGGATCACATTCAGAAGTTTGAAGCTCCTTTCTGATCTTCCCGTATGTTGACCAGCTGAGGTAAATTTCGCAGCAACGATCGATATGGCTGCTAACTATGCAAGTGTCCAAGACTAATGCCGCATGTAAATTCGTTAGGTTAATAATAATCCTCATATCAGGCATGGAGTGCCGAATATAATTGTCAATTTTGAAAGCAATTTTTCTCCAATATACGGTGAGAGTGTAGGATCAATACGACAAATCAGAGAGAGTGAATAGTTAATTCGTACTTCTACTGAACTCGAGCGTGATAGACTTAATCAAATTCGACTCGTATACAGCCCTGCCAACGAGGTGGTAGTCATCAGAAAAGAACCCACCCACGTTACCAACGACCGCTAGCTCTGGCCTGCTCCTATAAATGGCCTGCGCGCGCGTACGGTGTCACTCCACGCACAGCTAGCTGCTGACAGCAAGCGAACCAGCCAGTAGCTAGGCAACCACGTAAATTAATACATAGCCATGGGCGTTTTCGCCGTGACCAAGGTGTCCGAGGGCCCCGTCCGGCCGTCCGCCGCGACGCCGTCGGAGACGCTGCCCCTCGCGTGGGTCGACCGGTACCCGACGCACCGTGGCCTCGTCGAGTCCGTGCACGTGTACCGCGACGTCGTGAAGGCGCCGGCGCCGGCCGAGGGAGAGGAGGGGGCTGGGGCGAAGGAGAGGAAGCCTCCCGCCGCGGTCGTGCGCGGCGCGCTCGCGGACGCGCTGGTGCACTACTACCCCTTCGCGGGGCGGATCGTGGAGGACGTGCCGGGGCGCCCCGCCGTGCTGTGCTCCGCCGAGGGCGTCTACTTCGTGGAGGCCACCGCCAACTGCACCCTCGCCGACGTCAACTTCCAGGAGCGGCCGCTGCTTCTCAGCAAGGAGCAGCTCGTGCCGTGCCCAACGCCGGAGCTCTGGCCCGTCGAGCCGCACAACAGCCTCGCCATGATACAGGTGCCTCCTTTTGTTTTGCTTTGCTATGCCCTGTTCGTCTGTTGCCTTTGGTTTTCATGTTTGCTGCATGCTATGATGCTAAGAAGAGAAGAAGTTGGACAGCCGACTACCCGAGCATGCTGTTTTTGGTAGGTTCTTTTCGGTTGCCGCCGGTTCTTTCTGGTTGCCGCGGATGGTTTATAGTTTTAAGCGATAGTTTTTATCTTTAGCATAAATATTTATGTGAACAATAAACGGTTAAGTTACTTTAACAAAACTATTAAAGACGGCAAAAAAATCATGTGTTCGTGCTATAAGCCCGTAAACATACGCCGTAAGCAAACTTTTCGAAGCGGATAAAGCCAACTCAAGTGATAGTTGCAAACAGGCGGCATGAGCATGACCAAGGCTGATCCACAACTACGCACGTGTGCATTTTTGATGCTGTGATCAGGTCACGACCTTCACCTGCGGCGGCTTCGTAATCGGCCTGCGCACCAACCACGCGGTGGCGGACGGCACGGGTGCGGCCCAGTTCCTGAACGCCGTCGGCGATCTGGCCCGCGGGCTCCCGGAGCCCCGCGTCAAGCCGGTGTGGGCGCGGGACCGCTTCCCCGACCCGGACATCAAGCCCGGCCCGCTCCCGGAGCTGCCGGTGCTGGCCCTGGAGTACATCGCTTTCGACTTCCCGGCCGCCTACCTCGACAAGATGAAGTCGCAGTACGCGGCGTCCACCGGAGGCAAGCTCTGCTCCGGCTTCGACATCGTCATCTCCAAGCTCTGGCAGTGCCGGACGCGGGCCGTCGGCCCCGCCCCCGGCACGGACGTTAAGCTCTGCTTCTTCGCCAGCGTCCGCCATGTGCTGAAGCTCGAGCCGGGCTACTGGGGCAACGCCATCTTCCCGGTGAAGGTGTCGGCGCCGGCGGAAAAGGTCGCCGGCTCGTCGGTGATCGAGATCGTTGGCATGGTCCGGGAGGCGAAGCGTCGGATGGCCGAGGAGTGCCTAAGCTGGGCCGAGGGCCGCACCGGCGGCCGCGACCCGTTCCAGATGACGTTCAACTACGAGTCCGTGTACGTGTCGGACTGGAGCAAGCTCGGCTTCTCCGACGTGGACTACGGGTACGGCACGCCCATGACGGCCGGGCCGCTCGTGAACTGCGACCTCATCGCGTCGGTGATCGTGATGAAGGCGCCGGCGCCGATCGCCGGCACGCGGCTGCTCGCGAGCTGCGTCACCAAGGAGCACGCCGCCGACTTCGCCAGCCGGATGAGGGAAGACCTCGCCTGAACGTACGCACGTACGTGCATCGATCCATGCATGCGTGCGCGCGTGCCTAAACCGAAGGAAATCTAGCGTACGTACGTGCCTAAACCGAAGGAAATCTATGAAATGGTATTTACTGTTCGAATGAGGTGGCGGTATGCGTATTTACAAAATTTCATGAAGTTGCCCAACGCTGACGGACGATCGAATGTCGGTCAGTGTTCAGCTACAATCTCGTGAATATTTCGTTGGTACGCATAGCAACACACTATACTAGCTAGTTAGTGCAAAATAATAAGTCACTACCTCTGGAAGATAAATATACATGTATTATCTGTATGCATGGTTGTGTGTAACAATGTAATTCAGCGTGGTCTCATGTACAGTACTTATCTGTAACCTAAATAGTACGTATGTGTCGCTATGCTCGTGTGCTTCTCTTGACTGTTTTGCTGTGAGTGATCCCTCAAATCTCTGCATGCGTGGCCCCACGGCCAAGCAGACCAGGACATATGAGAAAAATCTTCAAATGAAGCGTGCTATAGACTGCTCCGTCTGTTTCGCAGTAGTCCGTTTACAGCCCATCGTATGCGCAGACAAATGAAGCGTTAAATAAAAAAAAGTTAATAATAAATGATCACACATGTATATTAAAATGATATACTATAATCATTTAAACTCTCTCATAGCATTTAAATATAGATAAAATAAAAATATTACAATAACTACATTGTAAATTAGTACTACGGTAGCACCGTTCCATGACTTGCCAGGGTATACATTGTACCTTGTGCAATTTTCAGGTGCTTTCTAGATGAAATGACCTTATTTTAAATGACATGGTTGGTCCGATTTAACCAAACGAGCTGATACAATATTTGAGTAAAATATTTTTACCAAACCATCTAAATAGAATCATCTCGTCTAAAATAAATTGGTACAATCTCTTCAACCAAATACGAGAATAAGATATTATCGGGAATAAAATGTTCTATTTACCGAAGGAAACACGTTCTATCATAAGGTCTTCCTAGGACAATTGTCTGATAATCTGCACAAGTAGTAAGCCTACTGGTAGCTAGAAAGCTTGCTTGCTTTCTTGCAAGAAACGCCACGTCGTACAATGATTTTCAGGAGCCCCGCAAAGAGGAGACCGTCTGTCTGTCCTGTTCGTCCTCTGGTGCCAACTGACATTCATTGCGAAAAACTTCAGTTCGAGCTCCTCGTGAAGCTAGGCTTTTGTTTGTCCTTGACACTACTCCTCTGCTGATTACAATGCCAGAAGTCAGAAAAGCCGATAAAACATCACATCAAACTGTCCAACGTCTCATACATGGTTTTCTGCATGAATGCCATACTCTGTCAATAAACGATGAGAAAAGAATGCAGGTCAGTGCATGAAGTAAAGAGATTGTCAATAAAGCATGAAGGTTAATCAAAATTGAGAAGCGCTGCAAGAATCAACCAACCAAATTTCTACTCTGTTTGCTACAGGGAGGCCATTAATACCGAATTTACACCTCTTTAGATAATGTTCCTTTTCTTACCACGAACTGCAGAATCTATCGGGGTTTTTTTCTATGGTTATACCTACCGCCGCTAACTTTTATCTATATTTTTTGATAAAACAGCGAATGATGAAATCATCGATATAAATAACGTATATAATTTTATACTCAAAAAGTCGTTTGAAGAATTCACTTAAAAGATTGCTCTGTTTCGACGTTTGATTTGAACAAGTCAAAAACCAAAAGCAGAAATCAAAAACCAAAAATAACCAGACCATAATACTCGTCTTCAATTCTTTTTCTGAACATTATCTCTTCCTGACTCGATCGGATGAGGTAGGCCTGGAGAACGCAAGCATGAGGTTCACCGTTCACATAGTCAAATTATTTGGTCTTCAAATATTACAGATGATGGAGGAAATCGAAACAGAACACGTGTGATGTAGGAAATGTTGGAAATTGAGCGGTTTTAGTAATTTATCCTAGTTAACTCCAAATTTAGGCACATACAATAAAGTATATATCCATAAACATAAAAATGACATGAAGACTAAGCAATTATCTCTCAATACAGATAATGAATTCAAGCCATTTAACCAGGAATGTATGCTAAACTGAGCAGGAAGGTGGGCAATTATAATCAGCATAATGCACAGATTATATTGTGCTATATTACTCTTAGGTGAAGAGTTGCTCAAGTTCTAAATACTTGGCCTTCTCAACTCTAATCAATAGATCAATTATCACAGTGACAATCATTTTATATTCTTCTAATTTGTCAATCTGAACATTACCTCAGAGTAGTGATAGATTCAAGTTCATGTTATAATCAACACATATAACAGAAATGAGCAACTGCAGTTTTAATCTGTTGTCGGTAATATTTTGAATAGAGACATATATATGTTATTGCCGATACAACAGAATTCAGACTATGACAAGAATAGAGCATCAGAGAATAAACTAAACCAAGTGTAATTAGCAAACCAAACTAGCAGAATATTCCTAGACACCCATTGTGATCTCATATATGACTAGCTTCCTCATTGAGCAATCTCAAGAGCCCACAATCTACCCTGCAATAGTACTCCCAGTGCCAGCACATCACCAATTTCAGAGATAATAACAGAGGTATTAGCATAACTAACTAATGCACAATAGAAATTTACAGAATGTAAAAGCTTACTAGGCAGTGGCAGTCCAAACCACTGAGACGGCCGATAAGGGCAAGGCTCGTTGCAAAGACGATGTCCCAGAAAATCAATCACCGACGTATGCTCTGATATCACCGAAGAGGTAATGAAGATACAATGCCCAGCTTCACAAATCAGTACTCACCAAATCGTGAAGTCGAGATGCAGGTGTTACCACGCAAAGCCAACGCAAACCCAAATCAGATTAAGCAAGAGTTTATAACCACAGCCGCTTATAACAGCGTCATATCGACCACAACAAATTGACCACATCAGATCGATCACATCAAGATTGACCACATCAGATTGAACACAACAGATCGACCACGGCTGATCGATTATGGCAGAACGACCACGATAGAACGACCATGACAGGTCAATCTGCCAGATCGATCACAGTAGAACGATCAACACCAACCACACCTCAGAGAATCAGCAGAGCTCCACCGGCATGGAAATCGCTGAGACCCTAGTGAATTCGCCGAGCAAACCGCACAGGAGACTAGAGAAATCACCACACTTGCTCTCAGATCTGAGTATGTCCTCTTCATTGCTTCCTTACGAGAACTCTCCCATGGCTTGATATAAAGAGGAATGAGAGAGATCCAAGATCAGAGGAGAGGGAGACGACGCCACCACAACCGTTGGACCAAGTCGAGCGCAAGGAGAGGAGAGGATCGAACTGATCCCCTTCTCTCAGGTATGTTTAGTCAACCGACCGTATCCCCTCATCTCTCTCCTAGGTAGGTCCATCACCGAATTTCTTTTCCTCTTTTTCTTTTTCTTTATTTTGGAAATAAGAGAAATTTTCATATTGCCCAACAGAAAATAGATATGGAAGTTAAAAAAACACACCCTTTGTCTTGCCTTCATGAGGCCATGGCCGCCTGTCTGCGTGAACTATGAGTTAGGTGAAACTAGGCGTGCGTCGCGGCGTGGCCGGCCGTGAGTGCGAACGTGCGCGATTCTAGGCGCGGCCGTGGGCGGTGGGCTGGAGCGTTTGCGCTCCTGGGCGGTGAGGTTTGGTGTTTTCGAACGGACGGTGCGCGGTTACCAGATGCATGCGAGCTACCGTCCGACCGAATTGGACTATATTTTTCTCCTCCCCCGAGGAAACTGTGGTCCAAGTTGAACTGGACCAGCTTTTCAGCCCAAAGGGAAAACACACAAGGCTTAAGGATCAAAATGCTGGGCTACCAGAGCGGTCCCAGGGCCCAAATATATGGGTCCACTTGTAAGCCCAGTATAAACGATACGGTTTCCGGCGTTGCGAATCCCGTCAACTAAACGTGTAATTTCCGTAAGGTCATGAAAGACCCCAAAATTTCAAACCAAATTTTTCCTGGATTTTTCCTGAATTTTTGGTGAATTTTTGAAAACTTTCCCAATTCGGAAAGCCCCTACCGAAGGCGCCTTCCTCTTCGGCCGGCGCCTTCCCCTTCCTCCGGCCCCCACTCCTTCCCGCTTTCTCCTTTCCCGGCGCCTCCTCTTCCTCCTCTCTCGCGCCCCACGCCTTTCCGCTCATGGACGCCCGCCTTTCCCTCTTCACCGGCGCCTTTCCTCCCCTCTCCCTTGCTCGCGTGGCTGGCGCCATGGTCCGCACCGCCTTTGCGCCCGGCCCGGACAACCCCGCCCCCGCCCCGGTCCGGGCCGACACCCTTCCCGTGCCACGCGCCACCGCCTCCTCCTCGGCCCCACCGCGGTGGCCACCTCCTCCTCTCCGCGGTCGCGCCCGCCCATGCCCGAGCTCACTGCTCCCTCACCCATCCTCGCCTTTACTCCCTCTCAGGGCGGACGACGCCCATGCGCGGAGGCGACGCCCCCCGGCAGACCGCGTCCCTTCTGCGACCCTCGGCGCGCGCCATGCCCCGACCGCCTGGCTTGCCCCGCACGCCAGCCTCCTCCACCCCTTTAAAGCCGCCCGAGCCCCCAACAGTGCTCCCTTGCTTCCTCAAGCTCCCGAGCACCCACTCGAGCTCCCATCGCGGTGTCGCCGATCGCCTCCTCCACCGCCGGTGACCTCCGAACCTTTCTCCTTCTCTACTCGATTAAAATCCAATTCTTTGCACTGACATGCTCCTCTCTGCCTCCTGAACGTGTTGGTGGACTTCCCCGGCCGAGAGCACCCCTCCTTCTCCTCGGCGGCGAAGCTCGCCGGCCGGTGGCCACCGTGGCCACCCGCTCCGAGAGCGTCTCCACTCGACCCGCCACGCCATTGAGTCCCCTCACCCCGCTGATGCTCCACCGCCACCATTTTGCCCGGAGAGCCGTAGAGGGGCCCGGTGACCAAAGTCGTCGCCACCTTCTCTCCGCCATGCGCCGCTGACCATCCCCAGAACCCTCAAGGCCGGAAATGGGTTTCCATGGTGAACCCTACCCGGGTGCCTTTGTCGCCGCCAAGAAGCCTTGGGCGCCGGCGCCGCCGCCACCATTGCCCTCGCCCGGCATCAGAGCGGCCGGAGGAGGAAGAAGACCCTCCCGCGACGTGGCCTCCTCTCTCCGCCCATCGCCCCTCCGCCTTGATCTCGGCCGCCCATCCGCGCCGTCTCGCCGCCGCACCTCCTCCCACGGCCGTCCGATCTTACTTACCGCCCTTCATCCGAGCCGCCCACCCCGCCCCATCGCAGCCGCCCGCCGCCACGCGTCGGCCATCGGCCGGGCGAGGCGCTCTTGCTGGCCTGGGTTGTTTCGGCCGCAGCCGTGCATGGGTCGGGCCAAGCTTGTAGCCCGGGCCGCCCAAGACTGCTCACCGAATTTCGTGGATTTATTCTTTTCCAAAATCCGAAAACCCAAATAAATCCTAGAAAATCACGTAAAATCCCAAAATTCCCAAAATTCACCACATTGCTCCTTTCATTATCCCGAACCCGTGGTGAACTCCAATTTCCAAAATTCTTCTCCAAAGAAGATCCGAAAATTCAAAGAGCCCTTCTCATTTGATATTTTATGCAAGTTTATTCCTTTTAATTCTTTTTATAGATTATTTTCCTTGCTTGATTATTCTCAAGCTAGGACTTATTTTGTTTTGTGTGTTTGCGCTAGTTTCGAGATCCCTAAGCTCAAGTGCAATCTCGGGATCCGAAGCGCCGACGCTCGAGCTCGCCGAGATCATCCCAGCTCACCAAGAAGTCGCAAGTCCTTTGATCATATTGTATCCTATGATGTTTACATATGTTATTACATTATTTGCATTATGCTAGTTGTGAAATGCTAGTTTAAAGTAAAATAAAAATGTTTAGAATGACATGTGATATAGATACATCCTACCACCGAAAAATGCCCCGCTAATTTGTAGCCATGCCTTGTAACCCTAGAAATAATTATCTCGTTAATCTAGATCACTATAGGTTACTATTATCATACAAAGTCTTACACTAATAAGGTTGTGGTCGGGCCATTAGACTTGAAAACCCGTCCCTAGGGTGGGGTGGTATGGGACACCGCATCCTAGGGCGAGAGTGTCGTGTGCAAGGAAGGGTAAGAGCGTTGTGGGAAACCGCGGTCGGTCTTCGCCCACCGCTACCCTAGGTTGTGGTCGCGACCGGAGAGGTTGCGGCCATGTGAAAATATAAGGATCGAAACCCTTATGCCGAGCAACCGTCATAGCAATCGCCAACCACGTGAGTTGACTCGTCAACACCGGTTTAGTAGTCGCTCAACTCGATTGAAACTCTACAGCGCTTGAGAAGTCCGGAGGTGTGGAAGTGGATTAGGTATGCCGTCTTTGCGGATACCTAATAACGGTAGGGTTCACTCGGCGGACGGGAGTTTCCATGTGCCGCACCGAGTGAATTCTACCGTAGAGCCTATATAAAGAATTGAGCGGTGAAACGACCGGCTTTCTTAACTCGTCGCGGGAGTTAAGGGATCGTGTGGTAAAGTTGAGCAAACTCGCAGTCAATTAAATGGTATTCGGACACGCCGTGCTCCCTTGCTAATGGAGCGTGCCACTTGGTGATCCCATCCGCAAAGCTTAAGTAGTTTTCAATGTTTTAATCTGTTAGATGGTTAATTAACTCTTCATGAAAACCCCGTTGATTAAGGAGTAGTTTTATCGACAAGTTTTACAAAAGAGTTTACAAATAAACCGCATCCACCCAAAGATAATAAACCCAGTATACTCCACTCCTTTGTTAATCCGTGCATATAGTAAGGAAGGGTTCCTTTGCGGTTTGCTGAGCTGGTTGTTGGCTCACGGCTTGCTAATCAAATCTTTAGAAGATCAAGACGAAGGTGAAAGTCTCCCCGTTGAGGAAGTCCCTGAGGGCCTCTTCTTCGACGAGGATCCGTGGCTGTAGGTCTTCGCCGCGCTCAAGCGGATTCTGGAGCTTTTGTGATGTAATTATACTTTGGGCTTGCACGCCTACCGTCAAAACTCGGATGTTAATCCATATATGAAATATATGCTTGGTTTTGTTGTAAGCATGCAATGGTATACTTCTTGCGCCGCACTCCATAACCTGCTCATGCGTGAATAGTTGCGGGTTGTCAGTGTCCGTACACGCCCCTAAACGGGCGTTATAAGAAGTGGTATCGAGCGGTGCTCTTTGACCGTAGGATAAGACCTAAGGCAGCCTAGGAAGCGATTTTATCGCAAAACCTAATTTAAATACATAAAAGGGTTTATGAAAATATAAGTACTACTGCATCTTTACCTCTCTTGTTGCTACCTTATCTGTCTTAGTTTACTTCTGCTTAAGTTTTGATTTATGCAAATGTTTACTGCTTCACTTGTCTAACTTCAAAATTTTCGCTTCCGCAGATGGTGCACCACATCTTTTCCCACCCCGACCGTATGGACGGTTGGGCCTGTAGGTGTGGGAGATGCGAAGCATCTTGAGCGAGAGGCAACTTCACCAAAGTGTTCCATGTCAGGGACAGCTTTCGTCAGACCGCCCTACGAGTACGAGGCTTGGGTGGTTCTTGATCCGTTACTGTCCGCCCGGACAGAAGCGGAGGTTCACCGCCTGCCGAGTGAGCGCGAGGATGCTGCTCAGATGTGGCTCGGGCCGCACTCTATCTCGTGGACTACTACCACCAGTGAGCTAGCAGACGCCTTTGACTGGTGTGCGTCCGCACTTTGGGGACTTTTAGTCCCAGGTTCGGTGAGGATGACGATCCCGCCATGGCATCGCCACCCTTATGACGCCGCAGTCGTCCGCCACGACGGAGCGGCCGGTGAGGCCGAGTTCTACTGAGGCGCTTTGGGATGCCCGTGAGGAGGTTCGGCGCCCGGAGTCCCTTCTTCGCTCGAGGCCTGTGAGGCGCAGAGGGCTCGAGATAGTGCAGAGTCGCCAGTCCCATTCCTCTTGTGCTTCAAGGCGTCTAGGCCCAGCGCCGGATGATCGCGGCGCAAGACTGCGTTCTCGGTTCCGCCCGCCAGCCCCGCTTGGCCCTCCCAAATACCGAGGATATGGGGAGTAGACGCCACCGCTAGCGTAGTCTCGACCTTTTGTTTTAGTAGCAAGATTTTGTATTGTAATGCAAGTGTAACCATGAACCCTAAGTGGTCTGTGTACCACCGCCATTGTAAAATTATGTTCATTAATCTTTATGTTGTTTGCTTAATTATCGATTTTCCTCTGTGTTCAAAGCTTTCTCCCGTCCCTTCGCTCTTGTTCTTACCTTTTTCGTCCTATACTTACCTTGAAAATTCAAATCTTACTTATCTACTCTTGGTTGCCAAGATCGCCGCAGTTAATTCCCGCCCCAATTGGCGATGGATCCGACACGCAGACGGGCACCGGCAAGGTGGTGCACCTACCACGATCAAGCGACGCTTAGCCAAAGATAATAACAATGTTAGAGCAAAACCGCCAGCAAGGAGAACAGAACATCCTGCGAGTGCTTGATCGGCAAGCCCGTATGCTTGAGCAGATAGCGCCTAGATCTCCGTGCTACTGTGGTGGAGGCAATATCCCTGGGATGGTGCACCGCTTCTCCCGATGGGCGTACTTCAAAACCCGTCTCACGACCTTTACCACCTCGCTCGACCCCTTAGTAGCCGAGGACCGGCCGGTAGACGTGGAAAGGAAGCTTCGCACCGCATGAAGGCGATGACAAAGAGAAAGTGCTTTATGCATCCCACCGCCAGGTGGTGTCACCGCAACATGGTGGATCAACTACCGCACCCAGAGAGACCGAGAGATTGATTGGGAAGAATTCTCCAAGGCTTTCCGCAAAGTCCATATTCCCGATGGCATTATGGAGGCGGCGCCGAGAATTTTGGCGCCAAGCAAGGAGGTCGCACAATTATGGAATACTTACACAGCTCAACCATCTTTCCTGTTCGCCTCGTAAGATGTGGATAAAGAAGAGAAGAAAATGAGCGATTCGTATCGGACTACAACAGCCCTTGAAATTCCACATTTCACCATCAAATTCCAAGACCGAATGACATGGTGGATAGCCTCATCACCTCGAAAGAAGCCCGTAGTGAGATGGAGGATTACGAAAGCGTAGCAACGCACAAATCGCAGCCTCCTCCCACCAAAGCCGCCAAGCAAGACTATGGGGTCGCCGCTTTTCGATCCCAACCTTCTCGACAGCCAGTGATCTGCCGAAAAGTCACCAGACCATCCCAAGAATACAACTCCCTTCACCGTTGGCAATCGATGCCCCACTTGTGGAGGAAACCACCGCCAGCAGCTTGTCCCCGCAGATCCAATGCTTGCTTCCACTGTGGCGAAATAGGGCACTACAGAGATCGGTGCCCCAAAGAACTTGCCTCCGACCGCAAAACTCCAAGTACGTAATCAACAACAGGAGTCAAAATCACAAGCAGCCCCAAGACCCCAAAGGAGGATACTTGCAGATCAAGGCAATGACCGCGGCCACCGCGGAACGGCAATTTACTCATAGGCAGAGGCAGAGGCCGTGCTAGGCCTACATTTTATGCAAGAGTGAATCACGTGTCGCAGAAGATGTCATTGAGCTAGCGATATCATTGCCTGTATGTTCCCAATCAACTCCATACCGCACCGATTTTATTTGACCCGGGCAACACATTCATTTATCTCAAGAGTTTTGTCCCGAAAATCGCTACCCCGCTTTTGCCAAAACCTTATGTGGTTGAAACCCCTGGGTTAGAATGGAGTCCCACTTGGTGTGCCGGACTCAAGATAAACATCCAAGGGTAGAGTTTAAGGCGGTTTTGTTGCAATTAGATATGTCGTTTAGATGCCATTTTGGGCATGAACGGCTAGCTAAAAACAAAGGCAAGGTAGACTGTGAGGACAAAACAAGATCTTTGGTCAATTTCAAGATCGAAGTGATGATAAAAAGCATCGAGAGGTGCCGAAAAGTGCAAGAAAACGATGATCAACATGTTGGCAACACACCGAGCAAGTGCTTGGGTAGTACAAGAGTATCCGGATGTATTTCCGAAGAATTACCAGTGCACCCCGACAGTGGTGTAGAGCTTGCTATAGAATTGATTCCGGGCACAAAACCAATTGCCAAACATCGATCGGATGTCACCAAGGAGCTAAAAGAACTCAAGAAACAAATAGATGAGTCGCAAGAGAAAGAATTCATAAGACCAAGCGTTTCACCTTGGTCGGCCCGCCTCTATTGTGAAGAAGAAGAATGGAGAATTAAGAATGTGTGTAGATTACAGAGGTTTGAATGCTGTCACCATCAAGAACAAGTACCCACTGCCCAGAATTGATGATTTGTTTGATCAACTCAAGGGTGCCAAAGTATTCTCCAAGATCGACTTGCGCTCAGGTTATCATCAACTCAAAATCCGAAAGCAAGATCGAGAGAAAACAGCATTCATCACCCGATATGGACTATACGAGTTCACGGTCGTGTCTTTGGTTTAACCAATGCACCGCTTATTTCATGAACCTTATGAATCGGTGCATATGGACCAACTGGACCGATTCGTGATAGTCTTTATCGATGATATTCTGATATACTCAAAGAGTGAAGAAGAGCATAAAGAGCATTTGCACATGGCATTGACCAGATTGAGAGAGCATCAGTTGTACGCCAAGTTTGACAAATGCAGTTTCTGGCTAAAAGAAGTCGCTTTCTTGGGTCATATTATATCAGAAGATGGTGTCAAAGTTGATCCAGAAAAGATTGCCGCAGTTATGGAATGGCAACAGCCCAAGACAGTGACAGAAATAAGGAGTTTCCTTGGATTGGCGGGCTATTATCGCCGATTCATAGAAGGATTCTCAAAGATCTCTCGTCCACTTACTCAACTGCTGAAGAAAGATAAGCCTTTCCTGTGGACAGATGCATGCGAAGAGAACTTTCAGCTGTTAAAGACCAAGCTAACAACGACACCCGTGCTGATCTTGCCAAACCCAGAGAAAGAGTTTCAAGTCTATTGTGATGCCTCAAAACAGGGTTTGGGATGTGTACTCATGCAAGATAGGAAAGTGGTCGCTTATGCCTCAAGACAGCTGAAGCTACACGAAGAAAATTATCCCACACATGATTTAGAGCTAGCAGCTGTGGTGCATGCCCTCAAAATTTGGAGGCACTACCTGCTAGGAAATCGTTGTGAGATATTTTCGGATCACAAGAGTTTAAAGTACCTCTTTACGCAGCCAGAGTTGAATATGAGGCAACGAAGATGGCTGGAACTGATTAAAGATTATGATGTTGATCTTCAATATCATCCCAAGAAGGCCAATGTGGTTGCCGATGCCCTCACCGAAAGGTTCGACAAGGCAAGTCAACTACCGCAGAATATCCGCCAGAGTTGCAAAGGGATATATCATGATCGAATTTGGTGATCATCGAACAAGGCACTGACAAAGACTAGAACTTCACCGTTCTTGACGATCGATTAAGGCACCCAAGATGACGATGAAGAGATTCAAAACCGAAAAGAAAGTTCAAGAAGAGGATTCATCAGAGTATGCAATAGACGAACATGGGATCCTTACTTTCCGTGGTCGCTATTGCATACCCAACAAGAAAGAGTTGAGAGAATTGATCTTATCCAAGCTCATTCTTCTCAATTCTCGATCCATCCCGAGGCACAAAGATGTATCAAGATCCAAGAAAAGTATTGGTGGAACCGATAAAGAAAGAAGTGGCGTAATATGTAGCCAAATGTGATGTCTGCCAGCAGATCAAAATTGACCACCAGAAGCCCTCAGATCGCTACATTTCCCTTACCGATTCCCGAATGGAAATGGGATAGTATCGGCATGGACTTCATTACTGGACTTCCCAAGACTCGTGAAGGATATGATGCTATCGGGTCATCATTGATAGATCGACCAAAGTGGCTCATTTCCTCCCGATCAAGCATATATGGGAAGGATAAACTTGTTGAACTATATTTGACACGAATGTGACACTTCATGGTGTGCCCAAGAAGATTGTGTCGATAGAGGAGCACAATTCACATCCAAATTTTGGGAAAAGTTGCATGAAGCAATGGGCACTGACCTCAATTTCAGCTCAGCATATCACCCGCAGACAGATGGGCAGACAGAAAGAACAAATCAAATCTTAGAGGATATGTTGAGAGCTTGCGCTATTGTGTATGGAGCAGCATGGAATACTTGCCTGCCTTTTGCTCAATTCTCCTACAACAATAGCTACCAAGCTAGCATTCAGATGGCCCCATTTGAAGCACTTTATGGCGGAAATGCGAACCCTCTCGAATTGGCGTAAACAGGAGCGACAACTTATTGGTCCTCGATTGTCCAAGACGCAGAAGAACATGTTAGAATCGCCGAGATGACTCAAAATGGCACAAGACCGACAGAAGAGCTATGAAGACAACCGCAGAAAGGATTTGAGCTTTGAGGTGGGAGATTTCGTCTACGTCAAAGTCACTCCATTCAAAATAGTTAAGAGATTTCAAGTCAAAGGCAAATTGGCTCCGAGATATGTGGGACCGCTTGATTATCGGAAGAGTTGGGGAAGTAGCTTATCAAGTGCGCTCCGCCCAACTTGTCAAGGATGCACAATGTGTTCCACGTATCTCGCCTCAAAGTGTCTGCGACAACCAATGATTTAAGTGCCATTGTCGATATTGAATTGCGGGATGACTACACGTATGTCAAGAACCACTACAAATACTTGAAACATCGAGAGGCAAATGTAAACAAGAATATCGATTTTGCAGAGTGCAGTGGAAGAATCATACAGCGGATGAGTCCACTTGGGAACGAGAATCGGATCTGCAATGATTTTCCCAACTTACTCCTCGACCAAGTTAATCTCGGGTCGAGATTCTTTTAAGGGGTAGGTTGAAAGACCCCAAAATTTCAAACCAAAATTTTCCGGATTTTTCCTGAATTTTGGTGAATTTTGAAAACTTTCCCAATTTGAAAGCCCCTACCGAAGGCGCCTTCCTCTTTCGACGGCGCTTCCCCTCCCGGCCCCTTCTCCTTCCCGCTTTCTCCTTTCCCGCCTCCTCTCCTCCTCTCTCTGGCCCCACGCCTTTCCGCTTTCCTCGCGGACGCTCCCTTCCCCTCTTCACGGGCGCCTTTCCCCTCCCCGCCTTCTCCCTTGCTCGCGTGAGCGCTGGCGCCCGCGGTCCGCACCGCCTCTGCGCCCCGGCTCCGGACAACCCCGCGCCCCGCCGCCCCGGTCCGGCCGACACCCTTCCCGTGCCACGCGCCACCGCCTCCTCCTCGCCCCACTCGCGGCCACCTCCTCCTCTCTCCTGGCGGCGCCCCACCCATGCCCGAGCTCACCGCCTCCTCACCCATCCTCGCTTTACTCCTCTCGCAGGGCCGGACGACGCCCATGCGCGGAGGCGACGCCCCCGGCAGACCCGCGTCCTTCTGCTGACCCTCGGCGCCGCGCCATGCCCCCGACCGGCCCCGGCTTGCCCCGCACGCTGCCAGCCTCCTCCACTCCCTTTAAAGCCGCCCCGAGCCCCCCAGTGTGCTCCCCTTGCTTCCCTGAAGCTCCCCGAGCACCCACTCGAGCTCCCATCGCCGGTGTCGCCGATCGCCTCCTCCACCGCCGGTGACCTCCCGAACCTTTCTCCTTCTCTACTCGATTAAAATCCACCTTTGCACCGACATGCTCATCTCGCCTCCCGAACGTGTTGGTGGACTTCCCGCCGAGAGCACCCTCCTTCTCCCTCGGGCGGCTCGCCGTGAAAAAGGGGCCACCGTGGCCGCCCGCCTGAGAGCTGCTCCACTCGACCCGCCACGCCATTGAGTCCCCTCACCCCAGTGATGCTCCACCGCCACCATTTTGCCCGGAGAGCCAGAGGCCCCGGTGACCGAAAGTCGCCGCCACCTTCTCTCCGCCATGCGCCGCTGACCATCCCAGAACCCTCAAGGCCCGAAATGGGTTTCCATGGTGAACCCTACCGGGGTGCCTTTGTCGCCGCCAAGAAGCCCTTGGGCGCCCGGCCGCCGCCGCCACCATTGCCCCCGCCCGGCATCAGAAGGGCGGAGGAGGAAGAAGACCCCCTCCCCGCGACGTGGCCTCCTCTCCTCCGTCCATCGCCCCTCCGCCTCCTGATCTCGGCCGCCCATCCGCGCCGTGCACGCCGCCGCACCTCCTCCCACGGCCGTCGGATCTTACTTACCGCCTTCATCCGAGCCGCCCACCCCGCCCATCGCAGCCGCCCGCACCGCCACGCTGCCGGCCATTGGTCGGGCGAGGCGCTGCAGGCTGGGTCAGCTGCCTTCTACCGCTGGCCGCGCAGCGGTCGGGCCGCATCTGTAGCCCGGGCCGCCCAAAGACTGCTCACCGAATTTCCAGGATTTATTCTTTTCCAAAATCCGAAAACCCAAATAAATCCTAGAAAATCACGAAAATCCCAAAATTCCCAAATTTCACCACATTGCTCCTTTCATTATCCCGAACCCATGGTGAACTCCAATTTCCAAAATTCTTCTCCAAGAAGATCTGAAAATTCAAAGAGCCCTTCTCATTTGATATTTTATGCAAGTTTATTCCTTTTAATTCTTTTATAGATTATTTTCCTTGCTTGATTATTCTCAAGCTAGGACTTATTTTGTTTTGTGTGTTTGCGCTAGTTTCGAGATCCCGGAAGCTCAAGTGCAATCTCGTGATCCGTGTTGCCGACGCTCGAGCTCACGAGATCATCCCAGCTCACTGCAAGTCGCAAGTCCTTTGATCATATTGTATCCTATGATGTTTACATATGTTATTACATTATTTGCATTATGCTAGTTGTGAAATGCTAGTTTAAAGTAAAATAAAAATGTTTAGAATGACATGTGATATAGATACATCCTACCACCGAAAAATGCCCTGCTTAATTTGTAGCCATGCCTTGTAACCCTAGAAATAATTATCTGTTAATCTAGATCACTATAGGTTACTATTATCATACAAAGTCTTACACTAATAAGGTTGTGGTGCGGGCCATTAGACTTGAAAACCCGTCCCTAGGGGGGGTGGTATGGGACACCGCATCCTAGGGCGAGAGTGTCTGTGTGCAAGGAAGGGTAAGAGTTGTGGGAAACCGCTGGTCGGTCTTCGCCACCGCTACCCTAGGTTGTGGTCGCGACCGAGAGGTTGCGGCCATGTGAAAATATAAGGATCGAAACCCTTATGCCGAGCAACTGTCATAGCAATCGCCAACCACGTGAGTTGACTCGTCAACACCGGTTTAGTAGTCGCTCAACTCGATTGAAACTCTACAGCGTTGAGAAGTCCGAGGTGTGGAAGTGGATTAGGTATGCCGTGTCATGGATACCTAATAACGGTAGGGTTCACTCGGCGGACGGAGTTTCCATGTGCCGCACCGAGTGAATTCTACCGGGTAGAGCCTATATAAAGAATTGAGCAAGGAAACGACCGGCTTTCTTAACTCGTCGCGGGAGTTAAGGGATCGTGGGTAAAGTTGAGCAAACTCGCAGAGTCAATTAAATGGTATTCGGATACGCCGTGCTCCCGGTTAATGGAGCTGTGCCACTTGGGTGATCCCATCCGCAAAGCTTAAGTAGTTTTCTGAATGTTTTAATCTGGTTAGATGGTTAATTAACTCTTCATGAAAACCCCTGTTGATTAAGGAGTAGTTTTATCAGCAAGTTTTACAAAAGAGTTTACAAATAAAACTGCATCCACCCAAAGATAATAAACCCAAGATACTCCACTCCTTTGTTAATCCGCATATAGTAAGGAAGGGTTCCTTTGCGGTTTGTCGAGCGGTTGTTGGCTCACGGCTTGCTAATCAAATCTTTAGAAGATCAAGACGAAGGTGAAAGTCTCCCGCTGAGGAAGTCCCCGAGGGCCTCTTCTTCGACGAGGATCCGTGGTCGAGGTCTTCGCCGCTCAAGCGGATTCTCGAGCTTTGTGATGTAATTATACTTTGGGCTTGCACGCCCCGCTGTCAAAACTCTGGATGTTAATCCATATATGAAATATATGCTGGTTTTTGTTGTAAGCATGCAATGGTATACTCTTGCGCGGCACTCCATAACTGTTCATGCGTGAATAGTTGCGGGTTGCCGTGTCCGTACACGCCCTCGGAAACGGGGGCGTTACAGGTCAGCCTACGATTCGTGAAGAAGATCGAGTGTTTTTAGGGCAAATCACAATACCTAGCAGGATTACAATCGTCTGGAAGGAAATTCGGAACACATTTCACCCTACACACCGTTCTACCCACCGAGGCTTTCTTCGCACAACAATGAGCCGCCGAATTCGCCTCACGCTAGGGACGAACACAAGAAAAAGACCTAGAACTCCTGCTAAGCTCTTGGATTTCATGCCAAATGCCTGCGATCGCTGATCTTGCGCCATCTTGCAAGTTGATCATATTGACAAGAGCCATATTATGGTATTTATCCGACTATGGAATAACTCCTGTCGTGCAGCTAGTTGTAGCCCATCACGCGCCGCCAACGCTTCAACGGTTAAAACATCAGGAAGATTTATAATACCACTGTGCCTCCGCAGCCAAAAGCCTCCATGAATGATCACGTATAATAGAGCCTGAGTGTAACGGCCCAAATTTCGCAGCTTTTTTAAACCAAAATCTCAAAAAACACTCCTAAAAACCACGTATAATTTTATGTAATTTCACCTGGATTTTACTGAATTTTATGGCATTTATTTGCTTGTCCCGATTTATTTTTCTGTTGGAAATCCTTTTATGAAAAACCCTGAAATCAAAACCCGAAAATCAAAATACTAAACCCCCATCTTGGCCGGCCTACTTCCCTCCCTTCACCCTCAGCTCCTTGGGCGGCCCAAGCTACTTCGTCCACGGCCCCTCCCTGCCAGAGCGCGCCCACGCCGCGCCATGCCGTGCCGGTCCATACCCGCCGCCGCCGCATCACCCAGCTCGCCACCACGCGCATCAGCTGCGCACCGCCCTCACCACAACCACGCGCACACCCCGTGTGCCAGATCCCGCATCACCGCTACAGGAAGTGCGGCGCAGGCGAAGGGCTCTCCATTGACATTGCACTGTGCAAGATCAGATCAAATGGTAAGCTAACTTATCTGCAGTGGTTAGAAACTTAATAAAAAGACCATTTGTGTATGGATGACCAGCCGCCCACTGATGACATTTCGTCTGCATCTGCTTTTGTTTTTGACGGGGTGCATTTGCTTCGTTGTTTGCATCGGATGATACAAGAGATGTTGCATCCCTATCACCCAATGTATGGTACGAACATTTGCAAGATTTCTTCCTTGGTGGCTCATTAGTCCTCAGTTTGTATAGTTTCATTCATTTTTCTCAGTGAAAACGGTCCGGTGCCGGCCTCTTCCAGTGTACAGGACGGCGTACAAGTACCACGCCCGTACGCCGAGTGGCTCGACACGGAGACGGCCTGGTCGTGCAACCGTACGTCGCGCTGGACGAAAGCCGCGAGTTGCGATCGGGGCGGTGAGTCTGTCGTGCTTCTCCGCCGCCTCGCGCGACCGGGGCGGCAACTAGCCGGCCAGTCAGACGCGGAGCTAGCCCGAATTGGATGGAAGTAGATGCGCCGGGACGGACTCAACGAAACGTATGCACCGTCACGCCTCACGGCACGCCACAGGGAAGTTTCTACCTTTTCGTTTCGGCCGTCTACTATCTACACGTATTCGGGCTACGGAAATGGGGCCTCGCCGCCTCGGCAACTTGGGCCGCTATGTGCTAGGGCTGATAATGGGCCGAAGCCCAGTGTAGCTTGATCCAAGCCTAAATTTTTGTTCCTTTGATCCAATCTAGCCCGGCCTAAAAAAAGAAGCCTGGATCTAATCGAGGCCCAAATGACGGCTTGAGCCTTGAGCCAGACCGGTGCAGAGCATAGTTCAATGATCCAAACTTAGCCGTAATCCCACGAGCAAGAAGAGAGAGAGAGAGAGAGAGAGAGGAGGGGAGCGACGACCATGGAGCGGCTCCTGCTCAACAAGCTCGCTGGGTGGTTTGTGCGAGAGATATGCTGCGAGCAATGTGGGGCACGTTCCCTTTGTCGATCCACCGCCGAGCGCTTGCGTTGGACGTCAAGTCATTGCTCCTGCCGTGCAGAACCACCACATGGGGGAGCTCATGGAGCTCGCTGCGTAGCTCAGTGGGGAGCTCGACCTCGCCTGCCACGCTGGAATGTGACCATGTCGCGTAGCTCACACGTTGGATGGAGGTGGTGGACCGTAGCGCTGGCTGGCGCTAGAGCTCAACGCCATCGTCATCATCAATAGATCCATCAATCTGAGCTCTTCCTCACCGCTGACGTCACAACATCTCGCTATTGGCCTCTTCATCGCCGAATCCATTGATCTGCTATTGATCCCGAGCTCTTCCTTGCCGCCGACATCATGCAACTCACTGTCAGCCTCTATCTCTGGATCCATCGATCCCATCGGTCTCCAGCACTATCATGTCACCAGATCTACCCACGTGCTCGAGGGCGTGCGTTGCCAGCAGACTAGGCTGACGCTCATCGGGCTATGGAGGTGGAGCACCCAAAGGAGGAGGACAATGAGGTGGTGGGCGGCGACGTCAAGGTGGGCAAGGAGAAGGTGCGGCGGCAGTGAGTTATGGGGCCACATATGTCCCCATGAACCAACTCCAAAAGTCCTCAGCCCAAAACTTGGCTTCTTGTGGAAACAACGCACTGCGTTGCTTACCTAACAAATAGTCATTGCATTGCTGCTCAATTTGTTGTGCGTGTGGCTAACCTCTCACCATGCCTTCACTTGCCAGCTTCCTGAGTGACTAGAAGTTGAGATGACCACACCTGGCATGCCACCTCCAAGCCTTTTCTTCACATCTGGCCGATAGACAATCATGGCTTGCTAGTTCAAGATTACGAATGTATAAGTGGCTTCTTGCACTCTTTACCTTGGCAAGTAGCTCCTTGTTGCGATCACAAATCCATAGATTGCCATCCTTGATAAGCATTTGACAGCCACGCTCATCAAGTTGTCCAAGACTCAGAATATTACTTCGGAGCTTAGGGATGTAATAGACATCAGAGAGCACCCGATGCTCACCATTGACGTAGGTGAATAGGACTACACCACGCCCACAGATATCTACCACATATCCATCACCAAACTTAACCGACCCTTTAATGGTCGCGTCAAGCTTGACAAAATTCTTTCAGCACCCTATCATGTGATTCGTCGCGCCGGTGTCGAGGTACCAGCCCTCATCTTACGCTTCTCCTCGTGACCTAGATGCACTTGAGCATGAAACTCATTCAGCATGATGTGATTACCTTCCTTCTCAGTTGTCTCTGTGAGGGAGCACACTTGCGCTATCAACAAAGTTGGTTCATCATCTTGGGATTGCACAAGATTCACTTGTTCTTTGCGTTCCCGCCGTGGCTTGTGACAATCTCGTGCAAAATGCCAAAAATTATTATAGTTGCAGCACTTAACCTTTGGCTTGTCGTGCGCACCGGTGGCCGGCCCAACCTCTTTGCCGTCAGGACTGCCCTTTCCTTGACAACCCTGATTGTAATTACTTCAATTTTGTTTGTAATCGAAGCTGGCTAGATTAGGCTTGTCACCGTTTGATGACGGCTGACCTTGAGTCTTGTTCTTGTGGTGTGACAACCACTCCTCTTCGGTGAGGAGTAGGTGGCCTCCTCCTTCTCCACTTTTCTATGCTCCCAACGTTCCCCAATAGCCCTGAGATGGCCTGTGAGTTCTTCGAGTGACAACATCTTCAAATCGAGCACTGCTCAATCGACATGGCCACCATCATGAACTTCTATGGGACTGCACAGAGAAATTTCTTATTCCTCTTCAGTTGATTGCCGAGTTCCCGGATGGAATTTACAATTTCACTTAGCCGCAACACGAAGTTGTCGACGACCTCGGTGTCCTCCATGCGCAATGATTCGAACTCATTCCACAACGTTTGCACCTTTGCCTTGCGGATGCGCTCACCTCCCATCCGCATAGTCCTCATTGCCTCCCACGCCACCCTAGTCGAATCCTTGTTGCCGAGCATTGGCACAATCCCGAGGGCACCACTTAAGGATAGCCACCAATGCCATCCGATCAAGCCAGAAATCCTCATCGCCTGGTTCAATTGCCTTCCACTGTCCCTGAGCTTAGAGGTTAACTCTTATGATAAGAGCCCATTCGGAGTAATTCGTCCGCGTGAGCTGCAAATAACACAGAGTCACTCCCCAGCTCTCCTAACCCTAATATCATATTCTCAAGCCGCAATCGGCAATCCCCATTCCATTCCCCAATCCGGCACTGGCAAGATGGATCGACAAGCCATGTGTCAGATCCGGCATCCGGCACGGGCAGCACGACAGCTGAGCCTATAAACCAGCAGGGCGGGCGCGGCCGGGTGGACTCGATACCAAATGTTAGAAAGCCCAGGGGATGCAACTCGATCGGGCCAGTGGACATGCCGCATTGGCCAAGGCGCAGGCTGACGCTGAGCCGCTGAAGTAGTGATTAGTGAAGTCTAAACTCTGAAGAACAGAAGAACTGAAGACGTGAAGAACTAAACACTGACGAGATAGAGATTTTGCATTTTGCACTCAACTACTTGTAACTATTTCGTTTTCTTCCTTTTATTCTGTGCCACATCAGAGCTCAGTTACATGCAAAGTAGTGGCGCAATCTTCCTCATCAGCCCACCTGATTAAGCAGAACCGTGCATATAGTCAGACTGACATATTTAGTTTTTGACCAAATACAAGGAACACATCAACTTATAAATTCTGCATTACTAGAGTAATTATGAAATACGATTTCATGATATAGGTTGTGAATGTCTGAATGATATTTCATATTTGTGAATTTATCAGTGATGAATGATACTTGTCACTTGTCAGTGAATGATATTTGTGATTGTCCACTTGTGAATGAGAATGACACTATCACTATGACAGAAATTTGTCAATATGTCTGAATGAGTCAATTTGTCTGAACGAGAATTGACAAATTGACAGAAATACAGAATGACTGAATGAGTTAAGCCTTGAAAATTTTGTCAATTTGTCTGAATGAGTCAATTTGTCAATTTTCATAAATAAGGAGGTTTTCAGAAATACTTTACAATTTTGGGTGTTGATAAACATCACCCGGATGTTTTCTTCGTAACTATCATCCAAATTTGTGATCATTGGATTAGAGATCCAACGACCATAAATTCTCCCCATCCCTCCAAAAAATCTCCCCTCCTCAAAAAAGTTGTGGATCTCTAATCAACGGTCTCAAATCTGGATGATTGTTACCAAAAACATCCGGGTGATACCTAGACACACCATACAATTTTTATCGATACACTAATCCAAATATCTAGGTGGTCGACTTTCCTTGACTATGTGTATTCCTTAGCATGCATACTTGACTCGTACCATGCACAACAATGCAGTGAAAATACATCAACACACGGGCCGACGGTGCTCATGGACACGTCCGACGCGCTCCACGCGGTGCCGCAGTTCGACCTTGTTGCTGTCGGCCCAGTGGTGGCGGAGGAGCCGTGCAGGCGGCGGTCAGGCGCGGGCAGAGCTCTGGGGGCAGCGGGCCGGAGAGGAATCTCCGAGCGTTTGCGTCCAGCCTGTGAACGACGTCAGTAATGCTACGTTGGTGGTTTGCATGCATGTCGCGCACGTGATCAAAATAAACCCTGATTTCTTAATCCTACCATGGGCAATGGCACCAAAATTAAGAAGCCGACGTATTCTAAATAGCTTTTAGCTTTTTAAAGCCGGAAGCTAGAAGCCAAAGGCACTTTGAGTGCCCCAGAAAGACACAACTGCAAAGTATTCTTCTTCTCCTTTTCATGCGCACAAATGTTCTATTCTATAGATAATGATTTGGGGTTTGCAACTGTTCCAATGCTACTAGTACTTGCAACAAAAAACATATCAATTCCCTGCTTATTTCAAAAGACTACAGTGCAAAATGTTAAAATCTAGGCAAGTGTAATGACCTAGAACTTATGTGTCCTTGTGGCGATCAGCACAAGAAACATGGCCCCCAGTTGATACACACCGTGAACATGTAGAGTACTAAATAAATACAGAGTACAATATACGCAAAGAAGCAGACAAACATACCGTCGGAGCCATGGTACGACAGCTTAGTTCGGAAAAGCACAAGACCTGCCGCCGGAGCAAAACCTGATGGTTTTGCTTAAGAGGCAAACAAACCTCAGCATCAGAAAACTGAGATGTCATTTGATATTTAGTGATTCCTTTTAAGAGAGTAGAACAAAAATACTCGCGCGCTACACAACTCTGCCTCTCAACGCAACATAATTCATTGCATCTTTCCCCAGTAGAACATAAACTACCCAGCCGTTTGGAAATAGCTAACACTACAACAATTACCATACATTTCACACATCGTTGTCGATGTAAATCATTTTCCTAAATTTCGATGGGCTACAATAATAATCTCCCGGATAATTCAACAACAGTTATGTCCAATCAAAGCAACTAATCGGAATGAGTTTATAAGAATTGAGCTTATTCCTTGTGGTCTCTGACCTTTCTCTTCCATTTGAGATAGATTTGGAGAGAGAGGCCAGAGAAGACCATCACAACACTTCCCCATTGCTCCAAGGACAGTGGGTTGCCACTGATGACGGATGAGACGACGATGCTCATGAACTTGCGGGTGGTAGTGATGGTAGTGTTAGTAAGAGAGCCAAATCGGCTGATGGTTAGGAAGATGAAATTCTGCCCCACGGCGCCGCATAGGCAGAACAGGAGAATGTCCCAGGCCACCTCTGGGTTCTCCTGGCAAAATCTCACTGCCTCAAAACCGTTTGCGTATGGCCAATTACTGAACAGTAATGGCGCGACAAACATAATTACAGCATTGTATATGGTTCCCCAGAGGTTCATCCCAAGCATTATATCCCATGGGTTAGTCTTTGGGTACCTGCAATAACACAACAGTACTACACGTTTAGATAAAAGATCACAATTTTTTCAGAATGCTTTGATATGAAATGGACAGGATATAGTTACCTGGACTTTATTAAATCTTGGGTTGAGTTAGTGTAACCATCAAAAGCTAAATTGACGAAGCACAATGTGTAGCCAAGAGGTGCATTAGGATTAGCAAGCTTCCTGATTGTCTTGGAGCTTGTCTGATACAGCAGCAATGAACAGAAACTTCAGAAGTGCCAATGCAGTTGAGATCAGTTATGCACATAGCAATTGTATTAAGTCAAACAGCTACAGATCTAATAAAACAAAAAATTTATCCAAGTGAAACATTGATTTGGCATCACATTGGCTCTCTTTCTTTCTTGAGGTATACTGTATACATAACAGCTAGCTGTGCAGTGTTCTAGTTATAATGATTTTGATGTGTCTTCTAATTCATATTTCATCAGAATAAAACAGTAAGGAACAAAACATTAAAATATTTTTTTCTATTAATATTACATAATGGAATGGTCAGCCAAAGGTTTCAACCTTTTGTTTCAGAAAAAAAGGTTTCAACTTTTGTTGAAGGCTCATTACATGCATATGAAAATCAGCTCGTCACTATGGCTGTTGATGAATAAATGATTACATAACTCCTCACCTTCAACAATGCAAAGGATGATACACCCCGGCAACAAGAAAGGTGCAAAGATACTCCGGAATTGTATACTTAACACCATAGAGTAGAGTCCCCATCAACATCACTGTACATATTAAATCATTAGTGAGGAAGATAAGTACAACATTGTACAGGCTAAGAAGCATGATAGGTTTGTCATGAATCAAATATCATAACACAGATTGCTTAGTTACACAATTACTGACACTGCACCGGCCACCAAGTACCAACAAAAACAAAACTATGCATGCGTTAAGATCGGCACAGTTTTCATATACAATGCATGTAAGATCTGTTTAGTTGTGCAGAACTGTACTGACAGCTTACAGCCTTAAACAGTTACATCATGGTGGCAAACTGGAATCAAATTTCCAAGAGTTTCATTAGTGGTACTGGTACAGAGGTTTGTCTGAGTCATTCGTCATACTGTGATAATTTTGTGAAGGAAAACAACTTAATTCAAAGATATTCATTCTCCGGCAACTGCATATACTCAGGCTTAAGTTCATGCATAAATTTCCTCCAGTTCTGACTGGGAAACATTGATCCAAAATGGATAACACTACCTCTATTTCCTGGCCCAGTTCATGCATCGGTTATTTTCATCTATTCCCCATGTGAAAAAGGTGATCACTTTAAAGTTCAAGAAAAATATCAACCTTTTCTTATTTTACTGTTCTTTTTGTGTGTACTTTTCATTACTTAGAAGTCAGAGACTGATCAGTTGAATTGACCCACCCAAGCACAAACTAATGACCACTAGATGCAATATGCACATGCAAACAAACTTCTGTAAAGATACACTGCGTAGTCTGCATAAATCAATGCAACTCACCTGGAATCATCTTAGAAGATTTTGCCAAGACCTGTTAACACAGACAGCAAATAATTCAGGATCTGTGATCTTCCAGTAATTTATGGCATCATCACATAAACAAAACTAGTAGCAATTATTCCTTTTTAAGTACCACTGTGCTATTTAATTAAATAGCAAATTCTAATTTCGCACAAGGGGGAACACAAAAGAATTCGATATTCAGAAACAAAGGCCAGGCTTGATACTACTGTTCCAATCAATTTGGAGGATAAATTAAATTTAACGTTGCACTGAAGCCATACACAATTTAATGTCTTGCCATATAGGTTGGATGGTTGGATGGCCATACTCAAGATGGAAGAGAGGAAATACGATGATCAGTGTTCAGCCATCCATGCCATATCAGAAATTCAGGATCACAGATCAACATATTTAGTACTAGTACACCATACCTCATGAATGCTCCTAATGATTTCTAAATCACGAATTTGCTATTAAACAACAGAGGACATACTGCCGTCATCATTTATATGTTGGGAGATTTCTAAGGAGCCATCTGACTTAATCTGTGGCCAATTTCTACGTGAACTCATGAGTGCATCATTTATGACCAAACCGAATCCCAATGTATTAGAATACCAACTGCAGAGACACAGACTCTGAATTTACAATTTCACCAAAGCGAACTCGAACACATCTCCAATATTCACTAGCAAAGAAAAAAAATCTTTGTAAACCCATAGCTATCCCATTAAGACAGCAATAAGACAATACTGCTGCCTACAGAACTCCATCACCCATTTCCTTAGCACAGTGAAGTAACTCCAAAATTAGAACATTCCACTCCATAAACACCACTTACTACATTACCGATTAACCCAGCCAACACCTAATTACAAATACAATAGACGCACAAAATTCACAGAACAAAAGTAGCTGAGACAGCAAAAGCAGCTCGAACCAAACCTGAGCCGGGTAGCTAATGTACTTGAGCGACTCGATCCCCATGGTCGGTCCGATGGTGTTGGTGATGCTGACACCCCAGTACTTCCACAGCGGCGCGCGGCCGGCGGAGCTGGCACCACTCGACCACAGCTTAATCACTGCACAAAGCAACCAAAGTCACGACCCTCCACACGCAATCACCACCCAAAAGCGGCGCAATCAGTCACATTCGGTGCAATGCAACTGCAGTGCGCGGGCGCGGGAGAGAGGATGCTCACTTATGAAGGACCAGACGAAGCAGACGAGGTTCTGCGCGAAGTTGAGGAACGCGAGGTGGTCGAACCGCCGCGCCTCCGGCCCGAACCGCTTCGTCGACCTGAGGCGCGGGAGAAACGAAACCCGGCGAACTGAGCCCTATTTCTCTCTGTGTCGTGAACATAGAGAGGCTAGGGAGGGACGGTGCTTACAGCGTTTCCTGGAGGACGCCCTGGGTGATGTAGGCCGACCAGATCCCGGCGACGCAGAAGGCGAGCACGGCCACGCGCGACGCCATGCCGCCGCCGCCGCCGCCGCGGCCCTTGCGCGCGGAGACCATGTCGAGTTTGCTTCGCTTCGGTGAGGGATCGGTGGGATTCCGGCGATGGGGGTTCGGTGCGGGAAGGAAGCGGAAGCGCGTGTTATAGGAGTTGGGCGCAAGCGCAACCGTGGAAAAGGAAAGCGCGCGTCAGAGGGATGACGTGGCGTGGAGTTATTGGGGGAGAGGTGCCAGAAGGGACGCCGTATTGGCTGTGTGACGTGTGAGGGATCGGTCCGAGCGTGCGCGTTCCGTTTGGCAGACTGGGCTGGAAATAATGGGCCTTTTGTTGCGATGCTGTTTGGGCCTATTACACGAATGTTTCGGCCTGGGTTCTAGATATCCTCTTGCCACCGGTCCGAAGTTGTTTTTATGTAACAGATTCCGGTCCAAAGTAGCCCATTCCTAGTTTCATTTTTTTCAGGAGTATATCGAGAACATGCACGACATACAATCACTCACAGCACACGGATACACACGCTAGGAATTTTACAGAATTTAAGTCTCACGGAGCGCACACATACAATTCCTACTGAACACCCCCCCGTTCAGCACGCGTGTAAGCACATTAGGAATCGTCCCAATATAGCTTCCCGGAAGCGCGCGTGTCCACGCCGCCCCGCACATGCGCCCGCCCGCCACGTGGCTCGATAATTTTCGTACGGCCGGCGGTGGCAAAAGGCTGTGGTTTTTCAAAATTGCGTACAGGTCCCTGGTTCTCGCGAAAAGGTCCCTGGATTTTTTTTACCCCTCCGTTTTGCGGATGGCCCCCCGCGGTTTTTTAAATCGCACGTAGGTCCAATTTTTTGTTCCTAGGTCCTTTTTATTTACGTACAAGTCCTTACGGGTTCCTATTTTTTTGCGAAAAAGCCCTTCGGTTCCTCCAAAAATGCGTATCCGTCCTCGATTTTTAAATACCCCCTCACGATTTTCGTCTCTTTTATTTCGGTCCACGGTGGCAGCGGCGTAACGCCGCTTATGTAGCTAGTTTTACAGAAACTCCGACGAAACGGAGCACGTACACACGATTTTCCATTCACTGAACGCACATTAATATATATATTCTGATTAAATAAAGCACATCGTGTCGATCACAAGGATCAAACCTACGTATGCCTGTGTGGGATAGTTCAAACCTACGTACGTCTGTGGGAGCAACTACCGTGTCGATCACAAGGATCAAACCTACGTATGCCTGTGTGGGATAGTTCAAACCTACGTACGTCTGTGGGAGCAACTACCGTGTCGATCACAAGGATCAAACCTACGTATGCCTGTGTGGGATAGTTCAAACCTACGTATGTCTGTGGGAGCAACTACCGTGTCGATCGGAAGGATCAAACCTAGGCGTGTCTCTGTGTGGGAGCAACGCCGCCACAGGTGCAACCGGATCGAATGCAGTCGGATATTGGCTACCCAACCCAAATCCTATCCCACATATTTTATCGGGTGCAGAGTCATGCAAATACAAATTCGGATTGCATCGAATACGAATACAGAATGACTGCGAAAACGCACCAATAAGCAGTTTGACTGCAATGTCATTGTTCGACATTACATAACACTCTTATCAGCCAAAAAACGAGCAAACGAACATTAGTGTGACTGTATGATACAATCATAGATCAAATGGGCAGTGTTGCAACGTTCTTTGGAAGACAGCCTATACAGCAAAAACATTTTACAAACAAAGTTACATGAAAACTACTTGTTAAGTATCAAATTATACAGATCTGACACCAAGGTCCGGATGATTGACTACGCCACTACGGGGGAAGAAATGGACAATTTATTTGGAGAACCAAAATACAAACCACATGTACTACAGAATACAGCACCTCCGTCCACGAAAGGAATTCCAACCGCAAAGAATGGCAGTATCATAACATATGGTAAACATATAAAAGGGTAGTACAAGCTATAACATACCCCAAACCTACAAAGCCGTAAAGCTTCCATACCCGGGAAAAAGAATCCAATTGCAAAACTTGTTATCTGACACTAGAGCAAGTGCTAATTAATCATCCAAGACTGTTCCTGTATCATCAGCACTAGACCACGCACAACGCCTACAAATGGAGAGGAATTGCTTTTACATAACTGTCCCAAGTCTCAAACAACAGGTGGCAACCTGCCATTAGTAAGAACATATAATTATCTGCCCTGGCATGTGGATAGATATCCCCTTTCGTGTACAAGGATTAAGGGAATCGCAAGGGAATATAGATGCACAGCATTACATACTACTGAACATAATCAAACGATATGAGCGCCAATGTTCTTTGCCATTTTATTTTGCTTTGACATCTGTATATAAATAATGATGCTTACCTTTACAAAAATAAAAAAACAACCAAACTGCTGGTGCAGTATGCTGTCTTAATACCTCTACTATTGGTCAGGAGTTAGCACTGCAAAAAATCAAAGAAAGCAGTAAGAAACATTGTGTATTGGGTCATATAAAAAAATATGAAAGCTGATATAACACAATCAGAAACGTTGAGAAAGATTGGTTTCTTGTATGTAATCATTGGGTAAAAAAGAGACTTTGAGATTAACCAAACGATTTAGATCAACTCGAAGTCAAAACTGGAACCATGAAAAAAAATCATCATTTAAATTTTAAGTTTGTTTCATTGAGTAGATTTAGTGTATAGTGTTCGTGACTGAGCATATAAAAACACTTCTTTTCAATAAAATCACCTCCAATCAAACTTCCATTACAACCTCTAATCAATTATTAAAAAATTATTCCAGTGAACAAATTTAATTGGGGTTGATTATTAGGTGAGACAAGTTGACCAGCCCTTTTGGGATTTTTCAAAATGAATTAAGCCAATCCGGCTTCCCATCTAGAAGCGACTCTAACATAACCCTAATCATGAATTCTGTGATTGACACATAGTAACTGGTAACTAGTCCTCGATCACACATAAAACTGTTGACGGAGAACAGCCAGCGATACCATGGAGAATAATCAGTTTTCAACATGTTCTCTTAAAAGAACACACTGAAATCACGTTCTTTCTTGCAATAACAATGCAGATCATTTAGTATCATCAAGAAGTGTCCATAGTTAGGACTAACAAAGTTAAGAGAGCCATAGACCAACTCCCAATATAAATTAGATTGCTACTTACTAGATACTAAACCCAGCAGATAAAATTAGTCATAGTTAAAGCTATTCTTAACAGTGGATTATGAATATTCATATCAGGTATCTGAATACTCCAATCAAGTACCCCGTGTAATATAGGATACCCTTAACCCATACATGCCCAAATGTGTCTAGTGGTAAAGTACGAGGGATCAAGTGACTCAGGATATTACAGTGTGCAGAACACATACACTAGCACCGATTCTCCAGCTAGTTTTCATGAATATTTTTGGTGTATTTAGGACGATAAGACTAGACTAAAAGGTTTTTGGACTGTACACTTGCTCAACTACTGCTTTTATGCTGATGAAGTTCCTTCATTATTCGTACCCCAGTGTTCCTCACCATCATTCCCGTTCACAAGGACACCATCTGTTGAATCATCAGCTTCAACTTCGACGGCATCCTCTTGACTTTCCTCAACTCCATCATCCTCAATGACCTGTTGAAGTTTGTTTGGTGTCATACAAGATTATAACAAACGGGGAGAAGCAATACAAGCAACTATAGTTGTAAAATTAATTAAAAAAATCAAAAAGAAAGTTATGCAGATGTGTCTACAAATGCTAACTATTATTTCTTTCTAGAGGGAGCAACAAAAGATGTGAACCAAAACACAAAGTCACAAATTATCTCAAAAACTCCCAACAAGAACAATGATAATCTAATAATGTTTAGTATTACTAGACATATCTACATATCTAACTTGGCCAGAAGATAATTTTGTTTTCTATTTTACAAAAACACCCATCCAACAACTAATATGAACACAAAGCAGAAGTAAATATCAACAAAAAAATCCAACTGCACATGTCATATATGCTCTCAACATTTGGAAGAATCAACAGGTAAATCAATCTGTAAGTGTAATACCTCATGAGCAGGATCTCCATTTTCACTTGGTAGCTCTTCTTGCACATTCATACTTTTGAAAGCTTCCACAAGACTCTCGTTGGACCTTTCAGCATAAGTTATGTACTCCTCAGCAGGTGGGTAGATACCCCTATTCAAATAAGATCTTGTAAGAATATAAGCAAAGAAAAGGTGCCATCTCTTTAAAACTGAATGCGTCTCAAATCATTTGTCCAAATGTTACAGTAACCTATGATATGATTAGGATTGAACAGTCTGTTCTTAAAACTTAAATTATATCAGCCTTTGGGACACCCTTCTATGTAGAAGATTAACGTTGAATTTATTGCAATAGAGCACAAATCATTGTAACAAAGATTGGTCATTTACAATACAGTACAAATCTTAATTACAAATAATGCAATCCAGCATGAGATACAGTCACTAAAGGAAGCAGCAGTGAATGTAATGAACATTGCTTAAGGATTTTCATGAAGGTTATAACTCTTAAAAGCATAACTCTTGCATGATTTTATGTAAATTCTCTTCACTATATTTCCCGTCGTAGCAGACAAATGAACATCAAGTAAACACCAGAAAAGTAGGAGATAACACAGTGCAATGATTGCCAGCTTATCTTTTAGTGATAGTAGAAGGTATGAGTGGGTTGCGTTTATTGAATGGAAGGACCAAGCCTGTTGGAGGGGATTAGGAAAAACTTGATACAATGATTTGTGCTCTATTGCCCATAAGGACAAACAAATACCTTTTGGGAGCAAGGGTAGCTTCTACATTTAGAGTAATCTGCCAGTCTTCAAACAAGTTTGGGTACTCAGCAGGATCTGCCAGAGACTCTGCAGCTTTGGGGTTCACCTGATAAACAAGCAGGAACAAAAAAATAATGAACTAACAATTGCCTATTAGCTAGAATAAGGTGGTGCAGTGTAAGCGTGGGCACAAGAAACTAACTAAGACAACAGCCTTTTTTCATATAATCACAGCTGTCAAAGACTACGCATATGCCATTCTGAATTCAATGTTCTTAATGTTGGATCGCGATTGTCAAATTTGAAATATAAAAGCCTGATGCAGGTCCTTCTGCCTAGAACAAACCAGGATACCAAACAGCCCAAAACAACATAAACCAGTTTTCGGTATAGAATTAGGAAAAAATAAAGTTTGAATTCAAATATGATTTTCTTCTTAATTTTAAAATATCGGTTATTGATGATATTATGATACATTTATGAGTACACAAAGTGCAACACAGCATGTACTTTCTCTTCATTTTGTTGCGTTGTCTTTACAACGAACATACTCAAAAATCCCAAAGCAGCCCAGTTACCACCTCAAACAGGGCAGTCATTGGCCAGAAACCATTCCCACCCATGGTTTGAATTCCCCAAACCCTGTCACAGGTTTCACGATGAGTACATACAAGAAAGGAAATGGTGCTGTATCACCAGACGGAAGTCAGTGTGTGGAATGGACTGTACAGAAACATGTTACTGCAAGTTGAGTAACATGCTTAAGAGAAATATGATGCAACAGTATTAAGTCTTTACTATTCTTGGGAAATGTAGTGGAACTGGACGGAGAAACACAAACAAAGAAATTTTCTATAGGAAGTTACCTTTTGAAGATCCTTTTTCCATATTGATATAATCTCAGAGACTTTGCTTGGAAGATAGGATCGTGCCATCAATGCTGCTTCCGGAATACGGTTGCTGTATAACGAATGACTGGATAGTCAACATAAATTTACAAAGGCTTATCTAAAACAAGAAAATATTAAGTAGGGCAATATGAAGTTGCAGAAGTCTATACCTATCAACCAACAATTGAAGGCATTCTTCCAATTTGCCAAGCATAAATAAACAAAGAAAAGCAACATTGTTCTTTCCTTGCTCTTTAGCCATGGATGCCAGCTTTGTTATCCCTTCAGCATCTCCAAGAGACGAATATAGAAGCAATAATCCACTAAAGTCGGTAGCTTGAAGGAGACACTCCTCTGCCATCTCGAGCTGCAATTGTTGTTGTGTATAACACATGAGACAAGAGTTCTTTAAATTTAAATTTTGCATTTCAGAGAATGGCAGAAACATAAGATGATAAGGATACTAGTTTAGACACAAGATGGCATTTACAGGGAAAAAAGGACAGAGACAAGCAGCATGTAATGGCATTTCTGATTAAAAAGTCAATATTGATATATCAGATTCTTGTACTTGCAACAAGCTCAGCACCATTTAGCTTTCAAATTGCATCCCAGTATTTCAATTTCAAATGCTTGTAGAAATGAAAAATATTTTTTAAAGCTACAAGCTAAGCCTCATGATTAATTTGCACTTTACTACTAATCATTTTCTTTGTCACCAATACCAAGTAGAACTCAATTATCACACAGAAGATTCTAATCATTAAAAAATGCATATCGAGTACACTATAGACAGGTAAAATTACACACACCACACACATACCTTTCCTGTTGACATAGCTAATTCCCCCAACTGCTTCCACTTTGACTCACTTTGTGCCTCAACAGCAATTTCCTGCAAAGCATCCATTTGTTGAGTGTTCATTTCAATGGAAGGTGAACTTTCTTGGACAATTTGTCCTCAATGGTATACAGATAAACAATAAAACTGCAGTATGCCTTTGCAACATCCATGCTACCAAGCTGCACAGCCAGGTCAAATCTGTAATTAGGATCAGTTGCTATTTCAAGGGCTTCCTCTAGCATGCCTCGTGATTCAAGGAAATGTGCCACACTACAAACCAAAATTCAGTCATTTAAAAACTGGGGCACATTAATTTACAAGTAATATTCACTAAAATTAATTGCCAAACATGGGGCACCTGTTGTGTTGTTCATTTGGTATGGAAGGTAGAACAGCATTTGCACGTTCCAAATCACCACGCATCACAAGTGTTTTGTACTCAATCAAACTGAGTAGTAAAGTGTAACCCACCACACTGAAATAATCGAAGTTGTTAGTCACAGAAGTTCATCATGAGAAGGCACCATGAAGGAATATTAAAGAGAGAAATATGCCACTTACTTGAACTCCTTGTCAATAAGATACACACGACTTTGGTTAGCAAGATAGCCTAATAAATACATTGGACGATCCAAGTGAAACATGGTAGTGACCTGTAACACATGGGGCATGGAATGGTAAATAGATAGCACCTAACACGAATGTTATGGTGAAAACTAAGAGCTCACCTCTCCTCCGACACAGTAATTTAGCCGCCATGAAGAATTATTGTATATAAAACAGTCTCCAACCCATAACCCAGTACGGACACGTTCATTTATCTCATGAAGCAATTCAAAGGCATCTTCCACACCTTCCTCACCAACCGAACCCCCTCCATCAAGATGCGAAGAAACTACATCCCTCTAGAAGATCAAGTTACAGACGTGTTAGTAAATTACACACAAGGATAAAATTGACAAAGGCCCGGATGTAACAATACAAGATGCACGAGGGCAACAGAAAAAACAGTGATGTACGTACTGCATGTGATAACTCACATTGTACTTCAAAATGTAGAATGATGTATCACTTGCAATCGTTACCAAATCACCACTGTCAGCCCAATATAAATTCTGAAACAGGCAAAGCAATTATTTCTAGTGGCATAAGATATGAAAAGGAATAAAAACAGACCATAGATATCCATTCCTGAAGCAAAGAAACAACTCACTTTAACTTTCACATCAATCCGGCGTATTAACCTGCATTCTGCCCAGTCATAGAAACAAATGAAGTCATTCGTACACATAGCAAGCAATACTCCCCATATATACGTTCTGTAGAGAATGTTGGCCTTATACTTTTCCTCTCCTGAAATTATCAGTTGCTCTCATCAGATTATGTTCCAGAAAGCATAACAGAGTGTATTTACATATATGAAATAATAGCACTATATGGTGTTCCAAGTTTCCATTCAGCTTCTGCAGCACTGATTTGAAAATATTTGTTCACCTCTTCTTTTTGCATAAAAACAGACGAGTAACCTCTTATTCCATGCTAATCACAGTTTCCTGGTTTGAACATTGGACTCATTTAACCAGTAAATTGTTGTTCTTGAAAACAGACAGAACAATGCAGCCTATGGTATCATAATATAATAGCAACTAGCAAGTATGAAACAGGCTCGGCACTGTTAAATTTTGAGGGACCAGAATACTAAGAACAGGAGGGCACTCGTTTACAATATCTGATCAAACAGTTTATACAGGAGTTGAGAGTAGAGGGGTCCAAGCAATATTGTTTTTCTTCTTTAAGCGTGGTTAGTCATTTTAATAGTGCTTCAGTAAATCGCATAATGATTACTTTATGTAAAGAAAATTGGCTAACAACGAAGGGACGAGAAAATAACCACATATAAGACATGTTACATTGAAAACAAACCTGAAAATTTTTACTGTAAATCTTTATTTTTGATGTGCTTTCCCTGACAGCATATTCTCCCTCAGTTGACCACACAAATTCAAGTGCAGACCCAAAGGATCTATTTCTCCATGCTAGCGCTGTGTATATTATGTACTCTCCATCTCCACATACAACAACGAATCTCCCATTTGGATTGTGCCATAAACTCTGAAAGAATGGAAAGAATAGTTGCCAATAAGTATACATTGCTAATAAGAATTAGAGCCAAATATATCTATCAGTGCAAAACCATGCTTTCTTGTTGCACCACAAAAAAAAGGTCTACATATTCAAAGGAACAACATTTAATATCGGCCAGAAGCATCTGTTACCAGTTCTAATATTTTTATGTACATTTTTTAGCCCATCAAGCTAACTATCAAAGTTATCTATAAACTCTTAACTTTCATTCTTAATTGAATCCTCACTGATTGAGATAGTTCATACACATTCCGTATTGATTTTAGGACATTGCTAATAACACTGCAATAGCTAAAAGTAACAAAATCCACTATACAAAGATAAGCAGGGTATAAACAGAAAAGATACTAAAATGCTCAACAGCATATACTTTTTCACTTCATTAAAGTTTTTACACACATAATACAATGCAACACCATGCAAAATCATAGGAAGCTCCTTTGTGTCTACTGTACCATTTTGCAAAAAAAAAATACTGAGACATTCGCTCAAAATATCAAATGGAAACCTACTTGTGGGTAAAGATCGCAACTTCCTAACTCCTTCACAGCCAATGGCAGTCGTTCCCCATCTGCGATCTGACAAATGGAACATAAAAGTACACACATCAGTACATGAAAACTACTAACAGTTCTCAACAGCATAGCATATTTTGCAACCAACCTCACTATCTGCACCAACTGTCTTGATGTTAACAGTCTGAATTTCGCTATGCTTCGCCCATATAATCTTGCCACTGCTGTCCATGCTAGCAACGGGCTCTTCACGGCCAATCTTTATCATTATTGTTCCTTCGTCGTATCCAATCACAACCCTGCAGAAATTGAAGGTATTCTGAACATAATACCCAAATTTGGAGAAAACAAGAAGAACGAGGGGGGGGGACCTTTCATTACCTTCTTGAGCCTTTCATATAACCTAATGCCCAAACTCGTTCAAGGCCATAGTTAAGTGTGTTCTCAAGCCTGCAAAGAGCACCAACCTCAATGCTAGCTTCTAAGAATAAAAAGGTTAAATCTACAATAAAAGGAACATTAAAAAGCATAAGAATGAGGTTAACTCCAAGGTTTGCCACAAATTGCATGTCATGTTATTCACAGGGGCAGATCTACAAACATGAGGACAAGAAGAAAAGGGAGTATGTCCCCACTGACAATTGAAAATTGCAGGCCCATTAAATTTCATAGAAAAGGTCATCTAATTAGTTAAACAGTTACCCGTCAGATTTAAAAAGAATACAGCTGTCTATATAAAAAAATGACATCATTTCTGCTATGTAAGAGTTGAAAACAAATTGGTCAAATCGTGATTGATCCAATCCAACCTTGTCTAAATTATAAACAGGAGCTCATCTGATGTCAGATAGCATGGCAAAATCGCAACTGGAGCTCAAAGATCACATGCTATCACAATAAAAACAAAAATAATTATACACTGAAACAAGGACAATAGCATCCTTAAAAATAGATAAGAAAAATACAAAACATGTCAAGTAAAATTGCAACTACAGATCAACTAGTGCCATATGTGAGTGTTAATCCTGCTCTCTTTTTTCTAATATTCCACTGCAGCATTCAAGCCTGAGCTCTATCTGACTAGCAAAAAGATGTATGTAATTTGGCTGAGATTCATAACTGCAAAAACATGGTTGAACAGGGACAGGGTGACTTTTTCTTCAAATTTTGAATTTAAGTAACTCATGTAACATGTTGCTGGGCATTTTTTGTAATAAGAGCTCTGTGCTCGACCAGATGAGGAGAGATTCTGTTTAGAAGTATTGGCCTCAACATCTGGATAGGATTATGCATGCAGGATCCAGGAGCACATTGTGTATGACCAAGTAAGCAATTAGATAGAGTATTACAAGGCCACAAGATAGAATACAACCAACGGTAAAGGTACCTGTAGGTAGTGGAGTGCCACAGACGAACAGTCCCATCCTCTGAACCTGTACTTATTATTGGAAGCTCGGGATGGAAACATACAGCAGAGACATTATGTGCATGCCCTTCAAGTGTTTGAACACAGCTCTTTGTTTGGTAATCCCAAACCTGATTCAAAATAATACATTATAACAATGTTCTAAAAGTTCAGGAGTGTATCACTTAATGAAGATACCACACCTTGGCAGTTTGATCATCAGAGCCTGTAATTAGATATGGCCGATCACCACCTGTGAAGTAATCAACACAGTTCACACCTTTTGAATGGCCATCCAATGTGAAGTTCGGATCAGGAGAACCAAGACTCCAGATCTAAAAATTTAAGTACAGAAGACTACTGTTCAGGCTCAGGAAACAGGAACCATGTGAGAAAATCCACAATTTTTGTACCAAAATAAAACAGGAAAGGCATACCTTTACTGTACGATCAAGGGAAGCACTGGCAAAAGTATTTGTGTCCTTTGGGTTAAATGTGACTTGCATGACATAGTGAGAGTGCCCTTCAAAGATTTGAGTACACATCCAGCCCTTATCCCAGTCCCAAAGCTTTATCAACATGTCATCAGACGATGACAACACATAGGGCAGAGTTGGGTGAACAGCCACACACCTGATGTAATCAGTGTGAGCTTCAAAAACCTTGACCTTATCCATTGTATTATAGTTGTACACACGGATGAGCATGTCATCCGCACCAGCCACAACCCATTGCTTCCGCGCAATAAATTTAGCCGAACGAACTGCAACTAACATGGTTACATTAGCATTATGGCATACGCAGGAAAATGTAAACAGTGAGGTGAGAAAACATGCCTGGTAACTCGGTGACTTCAAATGATTTGACCATTGTCTGACAATAAATTAGCATAGTTTAATTAGTTCAAATATAACAATGTCTCTACAAAACCATATATATCCAACTTGATGGTTGCACGAAAAGTAGAACGTCCAATTCAGTTTTGGAGCTCCCTTTCCCATCGGCTTATTGCGTAGTGAAAATAGAAGCTATGTGCAGGGTTGTTTGGTTTGCCTAGATGAGCCCATCCCTGCATTGGTCGATGGCATCACCCATCACATGCAGTGGCATATGTCTACTATTTTACTTCACAGTCCTTGCCTCTGAAAATGCACCACATCTCTGTCAGCCACCAGACGAGGTCAGCTGATCACTGTCAGAGGCCACCAGGTGTTGGCCAGTACTTGGTGGACGTTGCCAGACTTGGCTAGTCACTCATGAACCTCCTGAGAGGCTAAGACTTCCATAAACCCCATTGGAGGTCGCAAGTTGTATCCTATATTCCTAATTTCCTATGATAACACTATCTAGTGCATACATTTGCTCATAACTCCAGCCATGATGGGATCATTTTAAAATGACCTTGGATGCATGTAACGATCATCTCAAGCCTCAAGGTGAACATTACTTCTGTCTTTCGGCATATGCAAGTAAAATCTTCCACTATCAAAATACATGAAAGGCTGATAAGAAGTATTTACAAATATCTCAATGCTGCTAAATAGCTCAAACATATTGCTTCTTAACTATGCATTGCACAAATCTTAATCTTATCTTTCAGTACAAAAGTTGGCAGTAGCAAATGTTCATTCATGGAAACTAACACATACATTTTTTCTAGAAACACATGGCTCGCACCCCAGTTCCGTTTTTATTCACCAGCACATAAATTGTATTGCAAACAACTAGTTGGTCGCGATAAACTTCATATAACTAGCCGAATAACACAAACAACTAATTATCACTGATAAGAATTAAGAGCCACCAACCTGCGTCTGGTAGTTCCAGATGCAGATGCTCCCGGAATAAAGACTTGACAAGATCCTGCATTAAACGATAACACATTTGCCACAAATTACAACAATCCACACGCTCAAATGCACAATGCTTCCGCGCAGTGCGGGCATTTGGCTAGCACAACAAACACCAGAAGACTCACCATGGCTCAGTGGGGTGCAGATCCACGGACTTGACCCTCTCCGACCTCTGCGCGAGCTTCCTCTGATCCAACCAAACAGCAATCACCATCAGCGAAACAACCAAGTTATTACATCACAAACATGCAAATTAACAGGATCTAACCGAGCAGTCCCGAAATTACCTTGATCTCTAACCGGAGCGGCTGCCGCATCATCCCCGCCACCAACGATAACCCATCAAAAATACAAAGCAAAACGAATGAATCAGTATTCACACAAGCACATCACACGTCAGAACCCCAGATCCACGCAGAAACCGATCAGCTCGGCCGCGGATCTCGGCGCCGCGAGCCATCGCGGGATCCGGCTGGGCCGAACGGGCCAGCCTCGCAGCCGGATCTAGCATTTCTGCGGAAGCAGCGGGACCGAGCTGAGAAGGTGGGCGGGTGGCGGGTGGCGAGGGGGCATACCATTGCGACGTCGGAGGGCGCGGCGAGGGCGGCGGCCACGCCGCCGAGTTGGGAGCGAGAGGTGTGGCCGCGCGGAGACTGGCTCGCCGGAGAGGTGGAGGGCGCGGAGGGAGGGGAGGCGAGGTCGCGAGTGGGAGGGCGGAGGGGAGGAGACAGTACTGGTGCGGGAGGGACGTAACGAACCAGCGGGTAAACGGGTCTCGGGAAGAGGACGGGGTGGGTTCCGACGAGGATTTTCGGAGGCGAATTTTTGGATTTTTTCGTTGATTTTATTGTTGTTTTGCCATGGTGGTTTGACTATCGATGACTTTTGCTAAGTTACCGTGCTGTAGAAATGGGAAAAACCCTTCATAAAAAGGGTCAACACGATATTACATGGTTGCTTGATTTTTAGCTCTAGTATATGCGGTTTGTTAACTACGAAAATTTTGTACCTTCTATGCATGAGTTAGACATGGATTGAAATATACAAAAGTTATTCAAATTCATTTTGTTACTTTTGAATGATTGGTCCAAGAGTCAAATTTGACCCAATTCCTAGCTAGGAGCAACAATAGGAAAATCATGTTTTTTGATTGTTCGTCATCTCTCTAAAGCATTATTTATATTGCCTACCTTTGGCGACAACATAATTCATAGATATTATACACTCAACTAGTATTATCACCTGCACTTTATCGTGGGTTTTTTTTTGCCAATGATTACTTGTACTAACAACATTAATGAAAGCATTCTTAGACTATTATAATCTCCAAAGGGTGTTTTTTATGAAAAATGCATAAGGTTTTATAAAACTTTTATCCTTTCAACTAAAAGGTGTCTAATAAAGCATATCTTAAGTATTTAAGATCTAAGAGTTAATATTTTTATTGAGTCTAACCTAATGGCTATATTTTTAAAGGTGATGCTCCTATGTAGATAATGGTGTTATAATGGACCTATGCACAAAGTATCTCATATTCAAGAGTGGCTAAGCAATTTGGAACAAAACCTCATCGGTGATACGACTTTTCTATGGCGCTTTACCAATTTGCAATGTGATGGATCTTGACCTTGCTCCGATGGTGCCCTTATTCTTGTTGCATGATGGTAAAGTGTTTGTTCCAGGTGGCATCACATATTCTTTATGATGTGACGATGATCAGTTAGCATTATCTCCTGACGTATCTCCAATTGATGGAGTACTCACTTTTGCATAATTATTATCTATATAACTACTAGATTTTGCTTTTGTTGGTGCACATGGACATGCCTTGAATTGAAATATTGCGAATGAAGGGGGAGCCATGGCTCTCCACCCTACCAAAACTCTTTTAACCACAATGATTTCCTATTAAATAAAAGTTGTTCCATGCATATGGCTCCCTCCAAGTATAGGCATGTACCCATTGTGTCTATACATTTTATTCACATTAGATTCACTATATATTTTTTGGCAGTAGAGAGACTGACTTTTGTAAATCCCATCACATGTAAGAGTTGAAGTTGGACCACTTCTATAAGCTTGTCTTCCTCTTCCATCTGCTTTGATCTAGTACACATGACAACAGGTTATATGCAAATACGAACATGAAATTTTTGATCTCCCAAATTGCAATCAGATGTTATTGAAGGACCATGTGAGATGGTCCAGGTTAATGTTTTGATGAACCATTGTAATGTTTGTAGAGTGGTCAATTGTCTTTGCAAAGATTGCACTCTGTTAGGATTGGTTTGAGCATAAATTGAGGATTTGGGATTTGAGTCATGGATTTAGTTAGGTTGACATGAGTTATTGGATTAAAGTTACATGATACATGTGTTGGCTAATGTAGGTCAAATTGTGAAGAATTTATGCCTGAAACAAATTCTTTGTCTTTGGATGTGCAGGATCGCTTGGAGTCAACTGTGGTCAACGGCGGTGATCGGGGCTAAGCTCATGGAGGAGTCGAGGACCAGAACGATCAAACATGTCGAGTGAGACGGTAAGCTTAAGCATGGCACGAGAAAGGCGGAAATGTTGAAGGCAAATTTAAACGGTGGAATGACGCCGGTGGCTTGCACGAGCCAAATGAGCCGTGGTTCGGTGGAACCGGGATAGAAGAGACTTATGATATGTGGCAAGCTAGTGGTGTACCTACACGTGGCAAACATGGCGATTACTTGCAAAGGATGGTGGTGATCAGGTCAACAAAGGGGCATTTCAGTATTTTGACTAAAATACCGGAAACTATCTTGGATCAAAACCACGGCGCATGGGCGATGCGTTGGAGAGTGATTTAGGTCAGGATGGAGCTAGTTTGATCAAGACAGATCAAGGCTAAAAATTTAGTGGATACACACTTATGCGTTTTAAAAGATTTCTCCTATTGTAATGGTGAATAGAATCTATTTTGGGGTGTAGGTGTCTGGTTGTCTACCTATAAAAGGGGTTGGAATGGAGACATGTAGGGTTAACCATCCAACCCCTCTCTCATGTTCTTTGTTGTTTAGGGTTAGTGTTTGAGAGTGAAGCACATGGTGTGCTCTTTGTCCTTCAAGGTGGAGTGGTTGTAAACTCAACCTTCTCAAGTGAGCAATAAATCAAGCTTTGCATATTTCCATGGATTCATCTTGATTTGGTTGTTTTGCTCTTGATTTGGCCTCACAGTGATGATTTCTTGATCCAAGGGTTTTTGAGTCAATATTTTTGATATTCTAACTTGTTGTGATATGTGGGAATACATCTAGACTCATCTTGGTCATCATCCTTCCACGAGCTAATTATATTCACCGATTTTGATTTTAACTCGGTTTTGATGTAACCTTCCAACAAACTGAAAAATGTTTCATCTTTGGCCATAATTTTTATGATCGTTTGTTGGAATAGGTTCAAAATACCCTAGAGATTATATCTACAAAGTTTCACATCATTAGATCTACGAATCAAAAGTTCCATCTATTTTTGTTTTGAATCTGAGCTAAAACAGTTGGAGCAGACTCTGTTGGGAACGTCGACCAGTTTTACGACCACGTTGGTTTTGACCACGGTCAAGTTTCGCATCGTATCGCACCACATCGTTTTCAACCATGGTCAAGTTCCACATCGCATCGCATCGTTTTGAAATGAATCAACCATGTCGGTCGTAGATTACTCGTTGGCTTTCGACCAGGTTGGTTGTTCAACCACTCGTTGGCTTACGACCATGTTGGTTACAACCACGTTGATCACTTTGGCTGCCGATTGGTTCCAACCACGTTGGTTGTTTAACCATTCGTTGGTTTACGGCCACGTTGATCACTTTGGCTGCCGACTAGTTCCGACCAGGTTGGTTATTCGCCCACGTTTTCTCCATGAACAATTCAACGAGAATTTGTTGCTCGAATGATATGAAAATTTCACATAATAATTTCACCTTAACTGCTAACATGATGTACAAATTCGCCACTCTAAATCATTTCGTGCAACATATAAAAATTAATGAAAGTCAACACACGCGATTATCCTGTATCGTTCGTTTCCATCAATCAATTTAAGATAACATTTTGTTGTCCGATTATGATGAAACATTCACACAAGATATTCACCTAAACCCTATCATAACATACAAATTCGCCGCTCTAAATCATTTCGTTCGACATATAAAAAAATAGAAATCAACACACTCAGTTTTTCCTACACCGTTTGTGTCCATCAACCATTCAACGAGCATCGAATAAGATGAAAATTTCACATAAGATTTTTACCTAAATCGCTTACATGACGTACAAATTCGCCCCTCTAATTCATTCCGTGCGGCGTATAGAAAATAATGTAAGTCAACATATGTGTTTTTTCTATGTCGTTCGTCTCCTTCAACCATTTAAGATAGCATTTTGTTGTCCGATTTAGATAAAAATTCACATAAGATTCTCACCTTAACTGCTAACATCACGTGCGAATTCACCGCTCTAAATCATTCCGTGCGGCGTCTAAAATTTACTGGAAATAATGGAAGTCAACATAAACGTTTTTTTCTATGCCGTTCATCTCTATCAACCATTTAAGATAGCATTTTGTTGTCCGATTGAGTTGAAAAATTCACACAAGATTCTCATCTTAACTGCTAACATCACGTGCCAATTCGCCGCTCAAAACCATTTCATGTGGTATATAAAAATTAGTGAAAGTCAACATAATGTTTCTTATGCCGTAAGTCGACCACTTAAAAGTAATATTTGAGTATAATACTCGATTTGATCACATAATTCATCATATGTTCCACGTAATGATGATTTGCATGCACAACAGACTTTTAAATTTATATGTACAAGCGAGCATACTTCCAATACTGCCGTACAGATTTGCATACCTATTCCACGTTAATTCAATACATCGCAGATATACATACCTATTCCACGTCAACCTCTCTTTCATTGGTATTGAGGTGAAGTATATGTTGAAAATAGAGATTGCAAAGTTTTGTAGGTTCTGGACTTTTTTCTACGGTGAGTGCAATGAAATACTATGATATATGATCCTCTGTGTTGTAGTATATGTTGAAATACTATGAAAAAAATCATTACTTCAATAGGAAATTTGTGCTCGGGACTCACAAATTAATGACACATTAATTCTCAAATCATGATTGACGACTCAATCAGATCACTGGATATTTATGGCAATTATAAATCAAGATCGATGTCGTTTGAATACTAAGGTAAACAATATTTGCTAATGGATTTACCTGTTAGTCTCATACCTACTACAAACTAACACATCTCAATGCGATCGAATGGTTGATAGGTTAGGTGTCCGGACTCCTTGAGTCCCATTTCGCGGTTTAACCTTAGTCGTATAGTAGTTTTTAGTTAGTTATTTAGTTCATCATCATAGTTGTGGTTTACTATCATATACTCGAATTCTTGCACAACTTTGTTATATCTGTAGCTAATATTTTGTCGGCCACACTTTTACGACATACCACGTCTTGTCGAAGCTTAGCTATGGCAAAGTTGGCTATGAGCCAAACAGGCACTAAGACTGCTAATTTAGTTCTAGTAACAACTATTTTTCGGTTAAGGAGATAGCTTTTACAATCCCGGGCCTGTGTTTTCACAGACGACCCAAGTCACGGTTCACGTAACAACTAGTATAGTAGTAACATGCTTCTCCTTAGAAGCTACATGAAATAAACAGAGAACTTGTGCATGCTGCCTCAGCGGTCATGCTTGAAAATATAGGCTATTATCTTTCGCTAAGAGCTTCAGTCTGGTATCTACGCTTGGCTACGACGAGGATCGAGCAGTCGGAAAACGGCCGGACCCAGATGATAAGCCACCCAATAAGCCTAATGGAAGATGTAGGTGACAAGGAGCGCGACAAGCATGAGCACGTACGCCACGCCCTGGTCGACGGCCTGCCCGTCGATCCTGCGCGGCGGCGGCGGCGCCTCGTGCCCGCCGTGCGCGAGCTGCAACGGCCCCGACAGGAAGAACGCCCCGAAGAGGGGCGGCGAGGAGCCGGCCATTGATACACCGACGGTACGTCGTACGTATATATCTTGCAGTTGCAGCTAGCTATAAAACGCGAACGAAATGGAATGGTAGTATGTGCTGAGCTGTGCGTGGATGCGGAAGAATGAGATGATGAGAACAGGGGTCTCGGCACGGACAGGTATATATACGCGGGCGGGCACCGAAGGAGACTTGCACATCGCGCGCGCGGTGGGCGCTGTGGTTAGCGCTCGATGGAGCTACGAAGGAGACTTGCACGCTGGCTCGGAGCCGGAGGTAGTGCCCGTCGGTCTGGCCCAGCCGCCTCGGTTGATTCCATTCCGACCAAACGAGGCGCGAACAGTCCAAACTAGTGGACTACGGACTCTCCACTCACTTGATTAGGACGTGCAAACTGGCGGGTCTGTTTTTTTTCTGAGGCTTATGATTTTTAGCTACGGTTTGTGACTTTTGTATTGTTTGTACGAGAGATTATATAGTAATAGAAATTTATGTGCGATTTTTGTCGATATAAATGAAGTCGGTATAATATATACTATAATTAACTAGTAAATATTATTTTAAAAATATTTTGTTTAAAAAAATTAAAAATAAAAGATAAAAGCTGAAAAAGAATAGTGCCACTAATTGACCGTGAGATTTTGAGCGAGGCCTCAGGCTGCGGGAGAAGAAGTGACCGAGGTTGGTGCGGTGACTTGAGGACCCAGGTGCCAGCAATGACCAGACGGGCGTGTGTATTGGACCCGGCCGTACGGGACTGCCCGTCTCGCCCGCCCCCGGACCACCAAGTCATTGTCCACCTTTTTTAAAAACCAGTACAGCTCCTTTAGAAAAGTCTACAAATTTTAAAATAAAATAGTTAATATTATGTGATGCCAGATTTATACCAACCTATAAAAAATAAATCAAATTGGATATTAGACATAATTGTAGACTTTTTTTAAAAAAAAGTGTACTAAAGCGTACCGCAAAGAGAAAATATAGACGGGATATTGTACAAACCCCACCCGACAGACAGGATATCGTCCAACTGTTGGATTGAAAGCCTTGCGGCATATTGTAATCTTCATCGTCAGATCCTCTTTTCCTGGACTCAAACCTTATCAATTTGCATCTCCGTCACGATTCCTCGCGCTTCCTTCGTGCAATCCTCTCGTCGACAATGTGGAGTGAGCGGCGGGCAGACAACGTGTTGGGCCAAATATCCCTCAGCGTGAAGAACCCACAAAGCCCAAGAGCCCAGAGCGTACTAATGCGTCGTGTGAGCCGATGCTGATTGCCGTTGTGATGGACGGTAGAGATTGCTCCTTGAGTGGGACGAGGAGTGAACAAAAACACACTACTCCTCTTTCTTCAGGTGAGACTATGGGAGTGAGAGGTGCAACCATTAGCGCGCACAACGAAAGGAGAGACGAGAGGGGTGGCCACCGGAGAAGGAGGTGAAACATGGCCTCGTTTTTTTAGCTTCTGGTCTATGGTATCCTACGTAATCTTTATCAAGCTCTTGATCGACTCCAAGTTCGGTTAGTTCGTTCTACACTCATGATCCATGATTTGTACGATTGGATTGAGGATTTCTATTAGTGGAACACCAGATTTGAGGGGGGGAGTTTGACAACCCCGTTAGCAACCGATTCTCATCAGTACGCAGTTTTGGTAGATTCATTCTTTGAGGGGTAAAATGATGCCCGAATTGGCTGAAATTTTATCAGTTTGAAGGAGTAGTTGATCTACATTCCTTCCATTGCCCCACTGCGTTTCACCTAACAATTAAGCTCGGCCACGTACTCATGACACACCAAAGTAGTAGCGAGTATTATTACCTCAGCAACAAGCAATGGTGCGAACAGTATTTCTTCTTTATTGGTTATTGGCTTATTGCTGCTTCACCTTCACCTCCAAGTCCTCCAATAACTGTCCACATGCAAGCTACAGCCAGGGCGAGTCGTAGACTGGGGTGACCACGGGCTTGACGGCGAGGAACTTGTCCAGTGCGTGCACGCTGGAGTCCTTGCCGAACCCGCTCATCTTGCGCCCGCCGAACGGGCAGTCGCCATCCATGGCGAGGCAGCAGTTTACCCACACCTACACGGCCACACCACCCCGGCGCGGATCGACCGCGTCATCCTGTTCGCCACGTCGATGTCCTTGGTCACCACCCCCGCAGCCAGCCCGTACCAGGTGTTGTTCGCCTTGGCGATCGCCTCCTCCACCGTCCTAGAACAAAAAAGATGCAACTTTTCTTGTCATTTCACAACGCGCAATCTCTGTGGCTTTCACGGTATTTCATTTGAGGATCTGTCTATTGGGCTTTCCCATGTTTCTTGGCCCAAAAACAATCAAATTGTGGGCTGTTAGATCTGATTTAACATTGTACTTCTTCTCCCTTTCTAATCTTATCTTCCTCATGTTTGAGCTCACCACCCAGCCTCCCGCAGCCCCCTCCCCTATGCCGCCCCGCCTCCTCGCCAGCACCACCCCTTGGCGCTGGTGAGGCCACCAAGCCACCACCCCCTATCTCCTCCTCCTCTGCTTCTTCCTCCTTCCCTGCAACCACCTTCTCCATCTCCAGTTGGATCCGACATCGAAGCCCCTGTCCCACCCTTCTTCCCCGTCTCCAGTGGTAGCCATCGGATCCGTCAGCACCACCCTCCGCCACTTAATGGACTCTACGACGTGTCGCCTCCGCCCAACGCCCTCCTCCCGCCCGCGTTCGAGGCGACGCCACCGTCTCCCCGCCACCTCCACCTCCCACCGTTGGTCTGCCACTGCCTCAGCCTCACTCTAAGCTCAGAGGGCTTGGGTGAACCTTAACCCCTAATCCCATAGAGTGGCAGCGCACGAAGATGACGGTGTCGCCGGAGAGGAGGAAGATGCCGGCAGTGAAGATGGCGTACGAATCTCCACGAAGATCAAAATATCAAAAATTCGATTGATTTTGCCCCTAAAACGTTCGAGTGTGGCATAGCACTTCCGTTCAGTTGAACTGCTGCAACAAGGTGTCGGTGATCGATGGGTTGGGATGGTAGCCAGGCTTGCTTGAACTTCATCAGGCACATGACGAGTCCGAATATCTCCTCCTTTGCAATGATCATGTGCTCCTGCGGAAAAGATTCATGCATGTCAGAAATTATATAAGAAAGCGAAGCAAAATGTATTTGCAACTTGTGTTTTGGAGGTTAATTTGACCTTCACATCGGAGAAACTTGTAGGCTCAATGTAGTAACCTTTCTGTCCACAGGGCTTTCCTCCTGTGAGAGTGTGAGGACAGTAGCCCCTTGTCTCTTGCCATGCTCAACGTAGCTGAGCACCCTCACATACTAAGACTTGTGCACCTATATACAGGAGTAACATTACTAAGTTTCTGATTCAATAAAGATCAATCTCTGTTGTAGAACAACAGGGGATGCTTATCTGTAATGATTGCGGATAATTTAACCTGGGTCGTGGCGTCTAGCGGGGGGGCATGATTATGAGCAAAGGAGGGCGCGGCTGAGGCGGCTGGGAGCATGTCTAAGGGGAAAAGGCAAGATCAGAGCAGTAGGTGGTAGTGGCCAAGACACAAGAAATGAGCAAGCAATGCAGTAGCAATGCAGCAATGAGATGGGAAAACATTCAAAATTTCAAATGGTACGTGGGAAAGCGTTTCAATAGTATGTGTCTTAACTTTTATACTCATTAGTCTTTGCTCTTCAATTGTCAAAATCAAATAAAATATTGGAGTAGATTGTGATTAAACGTTCCTCTCAAATCTCCATGGCCACTTAAATTGATTATTTCAATATGGATGGTTTGATCAAGTTCTTAATATGTGGTTGTATTAAGCAATCATCCTAAAATTATGACCACATAAAACTTGTTCACCGATAGAATCGAAAAGTTGTTGAATGCTGTCGCTATATGTACATGGAGTAAGATAAATTGCCTAATACATTTAGGATGTTTTGCATATTCTAGAAGGATCCATATTCTCTTAAAAAATAGGTTAGTTGAGCAATAAGCAATCAAAATAGAGAACTTGAACTTATTATTAGTTCATTGAGTGACGCACTGCGTTGAGCCATCAAGTGTGGGCCGAGCGACCAAATTCTTAGCAGCACCCAGCGAGGCAGCGGCATGATCGGTGAGGAAGTGGCACTGGGCAAGACGTTGACACGCCGCCATACTTAAGATTTAGTTCCGAATCCGCCACCGCTCACAGCCACTGCCAGCTCTGTTTGTGCTGGAGCAGGTCACCGCACCTCCACCACCCCTCCCACCGCCACCAGTTACGCTCCCTTTCCCCAACTTTCCTGTCATGCCGCCAACCTACCTACCACCCGACGCACCTTATTTCTCATATCTGGTAGTTCGCCGTCACAGCCAAGGCGCCAACCACCTCTCGCCGCCCCCACACCCAACTTGCTCGTCATGGCGTGATGCCCCTACCCGCCTGCACCGCCCATTGCCCTTTGAAATCTAAGGTTGGGGTCCCAGTGAACCCCAGCCCTAAACATCGGCAGAGACGAAGCCCACCTCGCTGGAGAAGACACCGTCCCTGCTCGGAGCTTGAATCCCGACGCGGATCCAAAAAATAAAAATTTTGGATGTTTTTTCCGGTTGATTCTCTCCGGACAATGATTATCAAAACCCCATGATATATATGGTCGTGATCATGTCAACGCTGCTGTACTGTTCACGTGGCAGATCAGCACAGGCACCTCCCTCTGTATGCGTGGCGACTCTATCCGAGACACGGGTATGTACGTACCTACGCACTACGACCACGGAGCAGCGTACTTAGCCTCTCTGGCGCAAACGCTCCGGCCCCATCCAATGTATGCTATAGCTCCGATTCAGCCATGAATGCGTATGTATACGACGCCATTCCCGTCTCTCTCTCTCTCTCTCTCGGTGCTGTTGCGACCTGTGAGACGTGATCTCATGGGCATGGCAGCACGTTGCAACCATATATGGATTGATCTGCTTGGCTTGGGGTTTGGAATACTGATCTATCTATGGGGTTTGGTGTATATATGGTGCGTGTGGGCGTAGCTGCCGTTATAGTTCGGCGGCCTATCGCATTGCACCTAATGGAGTCTTGACCTTGGCTGTGGTTGAGCCTTTTGAGTCGGATGGGTGTGGCCTGTTGCGCCGTGCACATCTTCGCACGTATTTGGTAGTACGTCATTGCTCTCACGGCAACGAGAGAAGCACTAGTAAGTTTGTTACTACCCAACTGTCCTGTCGCGCCAACACCACTCAATACGTCTTGCGCAGGAAGGGCAACGAAGCGGGCCTCAATTGCTTTGCTTACTTCCGTCGTGTGCCTAAGCAGTTGATCCCGCAACAACAAGAGGGAGAAAAAAAGAACAGTTGCATAAGGAGGAGACGTGATATTGGGTTGATGACTTTTCTCTCGTACGAGTATTTGTATAGACAAACTGAATATCGATAAATCGTTTTGAAATAGCGAAACTATACTACTTGTTTATTTGTAAAAGGTATAAATCGTAAGTTAAAAGTTAAAAGTTAAAAGGGGCCATTCTCATCCTAGCTGTGCTGTACTTTTGTACAAGGTGGATTTACAAAACACAAACGGGTCACATGCAGGCCTCTCCTGGCCCAACAAACGGTCACTTTCAGCCCACCTTTACGCTGTCCAAAGCCTAAAAAAGCTGAACACGCAACCACGCAATAATCCATTCCTAGATCTTGGTCCCTGCTCTGAAGTGTTTCAGTTTTTGATTTTTTTAGTTTTTAGTTTATTTAGGTTAGAAGCCATTTAGAATATATCGATTTTAATTTTGATTTATTTTAAACTTTTTAGTTTTTTCAGATTTTTGTCTTTTTTTTTATTCTTTTGTATTGTCTATGACGATATAACGATTTTTTAATCTGTTCTCTTTTTTATTAACAAAAGCCAACAGTCGATATAATACAATTTCAATCAAAATTGAAGCCGGAAACCAAAGCCCATACATGTTTATACTGGTTTCTACTAAAAGGCATAAGACAATATGAACATCTGGCTCTCCGAAGGATTTTTTTCACTCCTCTCACTTTTATCTTGCTCCAAAGATAAGACAGGGATCACATATGTATCATGTACACCATTCTTTTCGCTTTTTATCTCTCTCACTTTCTGTATCATTTATGTCCTTTTCTTTTTTTATTACTACTATTTATTTTTATCCTAAAACTATCAAACATAATTAAAAGACATTAGTAGAAACTAACACGACTTTAACCACGTATGTATAATCTGGACGGCTCGGAACCAGTTGCTTCAGAAAAACCGTGGGCCTGTCTTGCGGTTATTCCGTGGGTGGCGATCGCAACTCGCAAGATACCACCATCAGATGCCGCCATGCGTGACACAGTATGTCGACATGGTCGGCGAACGCGCCGCGTCAGCGTACCCTCTTTCGCCGACACCTGGGCCCCACGGGAACCCAGCCGCGCGCGCTCGCCACCCGATTGGCCGGGGGAGCGTGGCGGGTATAAAGCGAGTGCCTCGCCCCCAGCCGAGTCTCCCGACCGAGTCAACTCAACAGCAACCAAGCCGCAGGCAGGAAGGATGCAGTCGCTGCAGGACAAGGCGTCGGAGTGGAGCGGCGTGGCGGCCGGCGACGCTTTCGCTATCGACGACGGCAACGTCTTCGAGGCGCTCGGCGGCACCCTCAGCCCTTCGTCGACCTCTCCACCAACTTCTACACCAGGTTCCCCGCCGCCCCAAACCTTTTTAATCCGTTGATTGTTTTCTCACTTGTGCTCTAATCTAGGTTTTTTTTTCCTTCCCCGATTTGTTTTCTGATTTTATGGCTGCGGTTAAATCAAACGAAATAGGGTTTATGAGGACGAGGAGGAGTGGTTCCGGGAGATATTCGCGGGGTCGAGGAAGGAGGACGCGATCCGGAACCAGTACGAGTTCTTGGTGCAGCGCATGGGCGGCCCGCCGCTCTTCTCCCAGAGGAGAGGTATCTTGACTCCGCGTCTCCCAACTGTAAATCCCTGTGTAGTTTAGGGCATGTCGTAATCCTGCCATCCTGGGGTGTTTAGAGAGCAAATTATGGTTACATCAACTAATTATTGGGTAAGGAGGATAGAAGGGAGGATTAATCTGATGAAATTTGATCGATTTGTGGGGAATTTTAGCTAGGACGATGAATCTTTGCTTGTATGTCCTTATACAGCCAATTGTGTTTCTGATTCCGAATTAAAAGATGAGAACTGCAAGCTAGCTGGTTGGTCAGTCTTACAAATGGAGGTACAATCTGGGTCTTCAATGGTTGCTTGAAGCCCCAAAGGCCAAAACATCCATGTTGATCTTTCTGCAGAATGTGAACTTGCCATTAAAGATGATGCTTACATTGAATTATATGGACCTCCTGAGTAGAAATGCTCTCGCAGGTCCCTAATAGCTTTCACGTCTAGAATGAATTGATCAAACTTAACTTGATGAGGAAGTATTCCTTGTTAACTAAAACTTTTAGGCATGACAAGCAGTATGTATAATTCAGCTCCTTTTGACTTACATTTGAGGTCATCCTTCTTCAGCACCACTGCTATCTTGATAGCCAGCAGCGTATTTCAGTAACCATAGTGTTCCTTATGGTGATCCTATTCTTTCACCATAGTTATCCCTAAAGAACTGTTGAGTGCTTCATGCCTGAACTGTTGTGGTCCGTTCACTCGTCACCTGACTGCCTAATGCCTACTGATCTATCATTCATGTGATGAGAGTGGATTAAGATTATTGCTTGGTTTTTGTCAGGGGACTGGCTTTATCAGTGACATATGTTGTCTGGCTTTATCTGTGACACTGCTTTTTTTATATATAAGGCATTGTTCTCTTTGTAGTGACTAATAGGCTGAATAGGTTTCATTTCACCATCTCCTGTTTGCATATTCCTGTTTGTTCATCTAGATGATCTACGCAAAATGATTGAAGAAATGAATGTTTTCCCTGTTGGATGCCACCTTTTATTTCTTTGCTCATTTCTAGATCCATTTTTGGTGTGGTAAATTTTATGGTATGCTTACTGGGTGTTTCACATTCACTGTTCTCTGAATTTGTACCATCCTTGTACTCATGACAACAATAGAAGTGGACTGCATAGAGTTGCAACAGGAAAGCAATTCACTTATACTTCAACACCTTGTACTCATGACAACAAATCCCCTCATGTCACCAAACACATGTACATCCGACTTACTCATCTGAATTACTTATAGATCTGAGACTCTATCTGATTCTCATTGTAGGACATCCTGCCTTAATAGGACGACATCGACCATTCGCAGTTACCCACCGAGCTGCAGAGCGATGGCTACACCACATGCAGCAAGCTCTGGATACAACTGAAAGCATAAACCCAGACTCAAAAACCAAAATGATGAATTTTTTCAGGTCTGTGTTATGACTGAATTCTCACCTTGTATCTAAATCCAACATATGACAGCATTTTCCCAAAGATGCTAAGACCCTACCATCTGTGTTCTTGTTCCAGGCACACTGCATACTTCCTTGTCGCTGGTAATGAGATGACAAGGCAAGGCCAAGGAGTACCCTGCAAACATGCAACTAGCAAAGCGGCTGAGTAACGATTCAAGTCTTCAGCTAGTCACCATCTGAATAATGAATGATTCAAGCCTTTAGCCCCGTGCTATTATAGAACTTCATCTACAATGGAATACAAACTATCCATACATTGAAAGAAACAATTGCACTGGCTCTTGTAGGCGTATAGCCACTCTCGAGCAGAGAGCAACTCAAAATAGACAAAATTCAGCTTATCTGATTATTTCTCTGTTGCCTCTGTATGTTTTCCCAGCTCCTGCTGCATGCTTGTGCGCTCTCGTTCTCTTAGTTTTCTGAATTTTTGGCAATATGGCACTATTTGAAACCGTATTTACAAAAATATCAGCATGCGTCCAGTATTAGCAAAAATATCATTCCTGCCACTCGGTGGCCGGATGGCAGCACGGTGGAGCTGACCCGTAACTAGCGGAGCCCAGCCACCAGGCAGCAGGTGCCTGTCGCCCGTCAACCATGCAGCAACAGCTCCAGGTCATTAGCTCATGCAATTAGCTTGTTAATTATATGATTAGGAAATTTATTTGCACACTACTTGTAGAATTTTTAGATGTAGCAAATGAGCACAAAAAATATGAAATTTTTATGGAGCTTCCCAAGGCAACATACTTCATTGTGTATTTTGCTTGTATTTTTTTTGTCCCAAATTTTACTTGAAAATTCATCGCGTCTGTCTATCCCCCGTGCTTAGCTCACTTTTGCTATTATCGGCGCTTCATTGGCGCGCTGTGCTTCCGCTCGTGCTATAAATTGCGAGCTATCTCGCAGACGCTCTTGTAGTTTCGTTGGTAATTCTTGTGGGTAATTATTGTGTAATACATATATATGTGTGCATGCATGTATGTATGTGGGCTATTTTGTGGACATATGCACATACGCGATCTCGGCTGTCCGATTTAAAATCCACAAATGAGATCCTAACGGGCACCCCCCCTTTCCCACTTACGCATATTTGCATTTTGGCCTTCTCTATCTCAAAATCCCTCCTCATCCCGGTTTCTTTCCTATCCAACGCCTCCCCCTCCCCTCCGACATCTCTCTTCCCCTACCCTCCGGCGGCCCCCCTCCTCCGGCAATTAGGTCCGAGTTACTCCGACCAGTTCATATCTGGTCATAACTAGATGGCAACCCTTTGCAGCTAGTCGTGACATTTTAGTCTAGCTTTTGTCTCACGTGTGTATTTTTCTTTCACTTTTTTCATAATATTGTCCTCTCTTTCTAAAATCTAATTTTAATTTTTACTATTTATTTTAGCTAAATAAGCTAAATAATATCAATCATAACTGAGATCGGCAGAGTTGTCTCGCAACATATAACACAGGCGTCCGGTGCAATTTCTTCAATTCTAAATTTCAGCTCAAGTACATATTGGCCACTGGCCCAATAGTCAGCAGGTCACTTCATCCGCAGTCTAAAACCATCTCATTGGGCTGAAAAGCTATGGCTTATAACTGAAATTGCACTGTAGCGGTTGAAATTTTACTGTAACTGAAGGTAACTTATTTGACGTAATTACATTTAAAAAATTAAAATAGAAAAAATATGCTAGTTTATCACAGACAACATAAACGAATATAGGAAAAAAAGAACCGGCAAAAAAGCTAAAAAAAAGCCAAAAGTTCAAAAAAGATGAAATTTATAAATAATAAAAATAAGCCAAAAGCCAAAACGAGCGAGGAGCAGGCCACTGCATCCGCAGTCTAAAACCATCCCATTGGTTCTTACTCAGTTGCGTATTTTCCCCAAGCCTCTGTGACCATCACACATTGGCAACAAATTGGCACTAGCGGCATCCCGTTTCTATGTTTCACAGCCGACTTATGAATTTCTGCGTATTCTCACCGTCTAAGTTTATAAAGTATATCTAATTTAACACATAGATCAAAAATAGTAAAAATAATTAAATTATCTATAATTATTATTTCTAAGCACTATATTTAATATAAAGAATATCAAGTAAGAATACATAAGTATTAGGGACATAAAGAAAACATCATAGTAATTTTATATTAAAATATTAAATATGGCTATATTTATAAATAAAATCGTTCGAACACATGAGTATATCTCAAGATATTAATATCCATACCCACGTTTTCTATCACCACGTTTCTATGTACGACAAGTGACTTGTGAATTTCTATATACCATATCTCAAGATATTAATATCCATAGCCACGTTTTCTATCACCAAAAGGTTGGCAAGTGGATCCTAGCTGAGTATCTTTAGGTTTGACAATTTGCAGTTTCATGTTTGTATAGCAAAATCATTGTGTGTTGCATCAGTCTCGACAAGCTAGCTAAATGAATTGGCAGACCTCCTGCCTCGGTTTTAAAAAAGATACATTGTGTTGGCTCTTCACCGAGTCTTTTTTTTTTGCACTTTTCTATGCTTCCTTACTTTGTCGACTTTTGCTTCCCACGCCATGATTTCGACTCTGAATTCCACAAAAAATTTATTTGAATTTCACAAATGTAAAACTTCCAAAATCTCCGTGTGGAAAATAATTTCATTTCAGCTTTTTGCTACATGAATGTAAATAAGGCTTCCAACTCTCCCGTTAAACCACCAAAAATAAGCAAATGATCATCCTAATCTTGCATGGATACTAGACATTAATATTCTAGGGTTTCTCCATTAGTCCCTTACCTACAGAAAGGGTTGCGACAAATGATGATCTGGGTTCTTTTTAGTTTGGCAAAAATGCTATTCCACATATTTTCATGAATTCATGTCCCTATCCCTGTGCCACTGCAGGTATATACTTTAAAAAACATTTATTACGTTCTAAAAGCTTTCATCTCTGTTACTCCAAAAGTAGAATACTACTTCCAATCACAAACGAGTGTCATTTTAGACACTAACATAATCTCCGAATCAAAATTTTGATCACTAATTTATATTATAACTAGCACATTGGCTCGCACAAATTGCACGTCTAATTACTCACTTTCTCCGGTCAGTCAAGGTTGGTCACAACTGAACCGTGCAAGACCGGCCAAGGAAAAGGATGAGCTGAGTCCCAGCGACGACATCTTACCGAAAATCAGGTCGTCTTCTTGGCACTCGCACGTAGAGAAAGTAGTGCACCACTGAAGCACCCATCGCCCGTTAATTGTGACACCACATAGTGGCATAGTGCTCTACGAGCTAGTCGTGTATAGCTGTGTGCCTCTGTTCATTGTGCTTTTAACCTTTGGTTTTTCAAAATTCAAAAATATGGACGACTTCTTAAACCGGATTTTTCAAGTGGTTTTTCGAATCCAAACCATGTATACGTGTATTTTCACGTTTGCTACTAAAAAAGTATCAATTATAGCAAAAAAAAAACTATGTACCGTAACACAAAAAAAACATGACCTATGTCTTGCCGTTTGAAACCTCTTCTACGTGAACGCGCAATCTCTTTCCCACCTTCGTTGCCGACCGATGAGCAGTGCAGGGAGCAGTTGTTGCCAAAACAGCGGAGGGGAGAGCTGGACCAAGTGCACTCAAATGTCGGAACAGCACGGCTTCTTCAGCAGTCCACACGACCAGAGAAGGGCTGTTCTTTTCGGATTCTAAAAGTTAATTTTCGATTTTTCTACAGTAACTAACTTTTAAATAGAATATTTTTTCAAGATATGATCTATTAATTAATTATAGTACATATCGTACCGATTTTATTTATATCGATAAAAAACTCACGTGAGTTTCTATTACTCTATAATTTTTACACAAACATATTAAAAATCATAAGTCGTAGTTAAAAGCTATCAACTTCAGCGGAAAACAACAGGCCCAACATGTTCTGTTCGTTCACTGGCCTCGAAACGGCCCACTACGGCGCGGCGTTCCCTTTTTATTCTTTTGAGCCCACACGATTGGCCGACCGGCGGCAGCACCGGAGTCGGCCTGGAGGCGTGTACGCGGTAAGCGGACGGCGGCCGAGGAGCCCGCGCGTCCCAGCGACGGCTGCGTCGGCCGAATCGGTACAAGCGTGCGGCAGAGATCGATCAGTCCAGCCGCACACTCGCACTGGACGATCCCCACGTGACCCACGGTCGAATCCGTGGCACCGCGGTCGAATGCCAGCTTCACCGCAAAATGGAGAAATCCCGGGGCCGTGACGCATGGCTGCGCACCTGACTGCCTCGATCGATCCATCGCATTCAGGTTACGTACGGTACGGTAGAAGAGGAGTTTGTAACGCACGCCATGTCAAGCGCATGCTGTAACTCCACACTCAGCTCCTGGCCGCACAGCTCTGGTCGAAGTGAAACTATACGTTCCAAAGGTACGGATGATACCGTCTCGTGTACTGTGTTTAGTATGAATTACGTACGGTACGGTAGAAGAGGAGTTTGTAACGCATGCTGTAACTCCACACTCAGCTCCTGGCCGCACAGCTCTGGTCGAAGTGAAACTATACGTTCCAAAGGTACGGATGATACCGTCTCGTGTACTGTGTTTAGTATGAATAAAACTGGTGTCCATGCGTGCAAATGGTCGACGGCACTTCTGCTGGAGATATGAATAATGGTGCGTGTGAATGTAAAACTTCAGTTCAGAATAAAGATCGACAGTGAGCATCGCTCACCGTATTTATAATTTCGCCTTTTTCGAGGTCTAACAAATTTTTATATTTTTAATTTTTAAATTTAATTATGTTGAATAAGCCTCCATCACATTCGAAAATAAGTTGAATCGAACACTGATCATGATCATACTAGCTAAAATATATACAGACGCAGCCAATATGGACAGAGTGCATACGTCATAGACGACGGGACAAGGGAGTGAGATCGGCAGAGTTGTCCCGAAGCAGATAATACAGGCGTCCGGTGCAATTTCCTCAATTCTAAATTTCAGCTCAAGTACGGATTGGCCACTAGCCCAATAGTCAGCAGGCCGCTTCATCCGCAGTCTAAAACCATCCCATTGGTTCTTACTCCTCAGTTGCGTGCTATCCCCAAGCCTTACACATTGGCACTAGCGGCATCAAGTTTCTATGCACAACACGCGACTTGTGAATTTCTAGGTACTGCTATAAAATATATTTTCATCAAAGAGACAGTCAAAATAATTAAATTATCTATAATTATTATTTCTAAGCACTATATTTAATATATGTATATAGAAAATATTAAGTAAAAATACATATGTATCATAGGCATAGAAACATCACAATAATTTTATATTGAAATATTAAATACGTTCTATATTTATAGATAAAATCATTCAAAAAAACATGTTTTATAAATTTAGACAAAAAGTATATCTGATATTAATATCCATAGCCACGTTTTCTATCACCACGTTTCTATGTACAGGCGACTTGTGAATTTCTATATACCATATCTTAAAATATTAATATCCATAGCACCGAAAGATTGGCAAGTGGATCTAGCTGACTATCTTCAGGTTTGACAATTTGCAGTTTCATGTTTGTATAGCAAAACGTTGTGTGTTGCATCAGTCTCGACAAGCTAGCTAACTGATACTGGTTTTTTCGTTGTTGACCTTTTACCTTTCTTCCTGGGATGCACTAGATTCTTTTTGGTTTTCTCCAAATGAATTGGCAGACCTCCTGCCTCGGTTTTAAAAAGATACATTGTGTTGGCTCTTCACCTAGTCATTTTTTTTGCACTTTACTATGCTTCCTTACTTTGTCGACTTTTGGTTCCCACGCCATGATTTCGGCTCTGAATTCCACAAAAAAATTATTTGTAGAAAAAATTTCAATTCTTCATGGATGTAAAACTTCTACATCTTTCCATGAATTCGTGTCCCTATCCCTGTGCCACTGCAGGTACATACTTCATTTATTACGTTCTAAAAGCTTTCATCTTACTCCAAAAGTAGACTACTACTTCCTCCAATTACAATCGTGTCGTTTTGGACACTGACATAATCTTCAAATCAAAACTTTAATCGCTAATTTATAGTATAACTAGCACGTTGGTCCCAACAAATTGCACGGCTAGCTTCGTTATGGTCTTGTTGTTATTATTATTGTTAGTTGAAATAAGTGGTTACCCACCCCGCAGGCTGCAGCTCCCGGGGATCGAGGGCACGTTCTTTCCAGCTGCATCTTATAGTTTTTAGTTGAAATTTTTAAATTTTGCCTGTTTACGGTACAGATTACGGAGATATAGATACTCATTTGTGATTTTAGCTGGTACAGATATTAGGGTTTTAACGTGTAGATCGTTTAACTTGTAGACATCATCTTAAGAAAATACTCCGTTTAAAAGTTATGTATTATAGTAAAAGCCAAAGACCGCTAGCTTTTGAGTAAAAAACAGACCGCGAATAGGTTGGCTTTCCCATCCCAACCTCTCACCACTGGGAAGTCATCATTATACGCTTATGTACCTCTAAAAATAGAATTACTTCCCCAGTTGAGTGTTGACATTAAATCTTGTTTGATAATAGGACGTCGCTTCATCGTTTATTTTCTTACATGTGAATTGTTTGCTGAGAGTGAATTACATGTGAAGGGGTGTGAATCAAAATAGATTGAAAATAAAATTTTGAGACGAAAATAAACGATCAGCATAAACAAACTACACGAACATACGTGAAAATCAATCCACTTCAAACAAACACCAGCATTTGAAATTCGATCAGAGCTTCATCACATATTACCTCTCAAGTCTCCTTTTCCTTGCGAAGATTTGTAGTATGCACATGGAGATCACGTCCCAAAAACCGCATGCTCCTTATGTACACCTTCATTTTGATTTTCCATGCTGCATAATTGCTCGTCGTGAGCATCGGATAATGCATCGAGGTAGCGGAACTCTCCTTCACCATCATATTGGATGATGCCTCGTCACTGGTGACACTACTTCCCGGTGTACGCGATATGATCTTGAGCACAGATCACGAAATTGGGCTACTTTGAAGCAACTCTTGAGCCGTGGGAACGGAGAAAAATTACGTTGTTTTTTTCCTTTTTCTCTTGAATTCTAAAATCCTGGTATACTTGATGGGTGCACCTAGCAAATCTCCACCAAAATTCCACCAAACAAAGCCACGAACAGACGCTGCCCTTTTTTTATCTCTTGGCCTCGGTTTCTGTGCCAATTCTTGTTTTATTGATCTCCTGCGCTGCTTTTTGCTTGGTGTTTGCTTTCGCGCAGACCGAGGAAGAAACGATGCTGCTCCTCTGTTTCTTGTGCTGTGCAACTTTTTCCTTCTGTCACCCACACCGAGGAAAAAACGAGGCAAGTGCTTGATTTTATTGCGCAGTTCTCCGAACTTGAATCGAATTCGACGACTCGGAAATACGCAAGGAGCCTCCTCGGATTCAGCGAGATCAGACGATTTTTTTTCTCGAGAGCCCTAATCTGGACAGGCGCGGGGGTCTTGTATTTGGACGGAAGGTGACGCTCGCTTCGGGAGCTGGTGCCGTGGTGCGTGAGATGAGCATAAAACAGGATGGTTGACACGATTTTGTCAGCGACTTATTTCTCGTATAGGTTCTGATACCATTTTTTATAAATTTGACCTAGAAGAAAATATATACATCGCAATTAATCTAAGAGAACACGAAAGAAATTTCTGAATTTTTTTATTCTTTTATTTGCTCCTCCTCTTTCTTTACTTTTTCTCTCGCTTACAAAATTGGCTACAAGCCTCTCTAATATATAGGGATAAAAAACTCCTACTTGCATACCTATTCGGACTCCAAGTTGGACTCAACTTCAACTTTGAGTTATAGTCGAAAACGGACTCTACTACGACATGAACTCTAAGTTAAGATTATTTATAACATTTTATAATATTACAATAGTGTTTTTCAAGACAAATTTGTCCATACCATATTAGTATGGTCAATAGAAATGTTCATAAAAGTATCGCCGGTCAAAGTAGTTTGAAAATACGTATTCCAAAATGACATTAATTTTTTACTGGAGGGAATAATTTGTTTGTCAAATTCGTCGTCCAATCGGCTCGATGTTGACTTCAGAACGGTTATGGGGGAGGTATTTTAGTTGGTTAAAAGTGACAAGCTAGGTTGCATAACTCGCATGATCAAAAGCTACAAAATGAACAATTCGAAGAAACAGGGGCTGAGTTGAAGGAACATACTCAGCATAGAGTAGGATGCATACAACATGCGTACAAGTAGAACTGACACGAAATAGCAAGTTTGTTCCTGTGTGTCGTTTTGGCCGCCACAGTAGCGAGCGCTTCTATTTCCCTTCGCTGACGACACCGTAGCTTCCCTGCAGCTCTCCCACCAGCTTCCGCAACACCACGAGTGACGTGCCGCCGTCGCTCACCGCTGACTTCGCCGCCTGCTGAGCCCACGCGGCCCGCGCCCGCATCCTCTGCCCTTCCTCGCCGCCGGCGTCCATCAGCCTCCTGACCTTCTCCTCCACCTCTGCCCTCTCTACGACGGCCGCCGCTCCGGCGGCTTTGACGTCCAACCTGACGCCGGCGCCGATGATGTCCACGACGTGCTTCGCGTTCAGCTGCTGCTCGGCGTTCATCGGCCACGCCAGCACGGGCTTCCCCGCCGCGAGGCTCTCCATCACCGAGTTCCACCCGCAATGGCTCACGAACCCTCCCACCGCCCCGTGGGCCAGCACGCTTCTTTGCGGGACCCACCCCCGGATGATCCGCCCGTCGGGCCCCACGTCCACCGGCGGCGACCACGTGTCGGACCGGACGGCCCAGATGAAGGGGTGGCCGGACTGCACCAACCCGCGCGCCAACTCGTCGAGCTGCGCGTCGGCGACGTGGGCCTGCGTGCCGAACGACACGTAGAGCACCGACCCAGGCCGCCCCGCCCTCTCATCGAGCCAGGGGAGGCAGCCCTCTGGGTCCTGCTCGTCGTTGCGCTCCGGCATGTCGCCGGCGGCGAGGAACAGCGGGCCTACCAGCCAGGCGCTGGCGTCCGGCTGGTAGAACGACTCGAAGGGCGCCACGTAATCCCCGTCTACCGCATCGAAGCTGTTGACCAGGACGCCCCAGCTGCGGACGTCCGACTCGCCGACATCGTCGACCAGGAACCGGACCACTGGGTCATCGGGGTCGGCGATCTTCGCCACCACATCTGGGATCTCCTCCGCCGTGATCTTCACGTGTTCTGGCATACGGGGTACGTGGAAACGGGCGCCGTGCTCGACGCTGGGTGGTGGGCTCACGATGAGCGACTTGCAGATGGCCATGGAGAAGCACGACATGCCGTGGAACACGATGCGGCGGACGCCGGCGTCGCCCGCGACGCGGTGCGTGAACCCGAGGAAGAAGTCGGAGACGAGCGCGAGCGGCGGGGACGGGAGCGACGCCAAGAACTCGGCGAAGGGCTCCGCAGGAGCGCCGTGGCGCGCAGGAACGTCGGATAGAGGGAGGGGCAGGGGAGGGCGTCGGTGGACTGGACGCCGGCAGGCAGCGGAGGCAGCGACGGGAACAGGAGCTCGACGAGGTCCACCGACGCGGGGAGGCGGCTGCGGGCGAAGGCGAGGTTGGCCGGTGTGGTGAGCATGGTGACGCGGAGGCTCCTGTGGTGCACCGAGAGCGCCGTGGCTAAGTGGAGCAGAGGAAGCGTGTGGCCTTTCGCCATAAACGGGAAGATGACGATGTGGTCGCGGCCGGCCAAGCCGGCGCCGTTCGCGGCATGGTTGGCTGCAGCGGCACCGTTGGTGGTGGTGGCCATGGCAGAGCGTTGTTGTGGTTGGGCGCTGCAGAGTTGAAGTCTTTGATGGAGTTTTTATCTACAAACTTATGTTCAGATCATCTCTATCTGTTGAAATCTTCTTACATAAGTGGCACGTCAATGCTGAGATATCTGGTTGCATGGCAATTGGTTGTATCCGACGTATACCTTTTTTTCCAAGTTCATTTTTCTGCTGAAGTAATGAGATCATGTAAGGGGAACCGAATCCTCGACTGGCGAACAGCGACCCACAGTGAAAAACAACGAGGGAGAACTGTAAATCACTGTAACAACACTATTTTCGTACTGTAACAACAATCACTGTAGCAGAAAATTGTTGTGGTGTAGCATTTGTACTGTAACGAATGATCTGATCCATCCGTCTCGGATGGGGCGGCCGAGATTCAACAAAGTCAGGGCGGCGCCGCGCTTCTCTGACCTCAATCCCATGTAAGGATATTGAGGTTTAGTTTTTTTTTTGAATTTATTGAGGTTTAGTTGGGCGCGTATATCCATGTGTTTTAAAAACTGCATGCGATGCATGCGGATGCAATATGCATAGAGAGAATGAGAAGTGCTGCCAAATGTTTTTGGGGTGTTGTGTCGGAAATGGCTGAACGAATTGGATGGGTTGGCCGGATATAAGTAATGTTTGCCGGCAAAGCTAGATCTGTTAGAGTCGCGTTTCTTAACCGAGATGAACATGCCGTCGGGGGTGGAAAAGCGTAACGACAGCAAGAAATGCTAAAGATCGCTAGAGTCAATGGAAGGGTGTGATTAAGATGTAATTAATGCATGCCAACGCCAATAGTTACTCATCAGATCTTTTTTACTTTCTATGATTACGGTTGTTAGATATGCGATTATTATATTTTATAACTTTACATTAAGATATATTAATAAAATTATAGTATTATAAACATATTTTTAATGATAAATTTAATAATATAATTTTAGATAATTTTAAATCTATTTATGATCAAATTTATACGACGGGTTTAGGAAGTAAAAAAAGATGGATGGAACAGTTTACCCAGCGTGGCACCTGGTTTTCTGGCAACGCCTAGCTTTCCATTCCCACCAACAATTGAGAGTTACCAGGATGGCGCGCGATGTGTTGCCTGCAGCTTCTATACTCCGTATCAGGGAGGTGTGCCGCATCGATTAGGGTAGAGGGCGACGTAGAGTAGCCAGATTTGAGGATTGAGTCATCAAAAGGCAGAGCAAAATTGATGGTCGATTTTTGTACACCTCGGGCAATCGGATAAGAGAAAGGCGACGTTGGAGGGAGAGGCAGCCATGGAGGTGAGGTGACACTGGAGGAGATAGAAGCGGCGCAGGGATTAACCCTAACCCTAGCTAAAGGGAGGAGTTCTATCCATGGAGAAGGCGACGGGATAAGGGAGAAGAGGAATGGTGGCCAGGGAGGTTTTTGCAAATTCGTCGAGTGCTCATGTGGGGGCTAAATGCAAAAAACTGTAAGTGGGATGGGGGAGGTGCCTGCGTTGATCTCAGCCGCACGACTTGGATCGGATGGCCCTGATTGCCTATGTCCATATATCCACGAATTGCCTCATGTGCATCGAATATGTTGCCTATATCATATAGTGTTTGGTCAAGTTCCAATTATTAGTCTGTTTGAAACATAAGAGTTTCACATAAAAACAGTTTAATTTCTACAGGAATCGAAAAACGCTCACGCATTCCAAACAAACCCTTAGCGTATGAGAAAAAACTACCTTAAAGTACGTGTTTAGAAAAAAAACATTCTATTATAGAATACCCACGTTTCCTACATGTAGGTTCTTTTCAGCTTATAACTTTTTTGGAATAAATAAATAAGAGAGTTTCCCACCACTTGTTTGAGACGGCTTATCAACATATCAATGTTTCGTTTGTCTAAGGCCAAAAGTTATTGGCCACAGGCATAAACCATAACCATAAAGAACCCACATCAACCTCTAAGATCGTATACTGTAGATTGCAAGAAATTTCCTATATGATCTGGAATTCTGGGATTAGGGACTATTTGCAAAGATGGGTAGACCAAACAAAGCAGACGATCATCGTAGGCACCAGTGGTCTAGTGGTAGAATAGTACCCTGCCACGGTACAGACCCGGGTTCGATTCCCGGCTGGTGCAAAATATTTCTTTTTTTTCCCCGTCCATGCATCTACACTCGCCGTCCCGTCAGCAAGAAGCTTATGAGTTTACAGGGAAGCCACAGGTGGAGCGAAGGCTATCAACAATGGAACCTATCTGTGCATGGGATGCTGCAGTCCCAGCAAACTTCAAATGCTTTGGTGCTTCAGCTCGGTCGAAGTAGAACGCCCTGGGACCATCTTCTCCTTGGGTTGCAAAGCCAACCAGATCACCGTATCTGCCCCTTCGTCGTTTGATCTCAGGTTTCCGGACAATCTGACATAGCAACAATGATAATATATTACACCAAGAGGTAAACCGCAAGTTAGCGCGTTGACATTTTCAAAACATAAATGGACCAAGAGGCGCAATTAGGACAGCACAAAGCCTACTTCTCTGAAAGTCCGGGCAAACTCTTGGCGACTCCAGGCGTATCAGCCCATCCTGGATGCATTGAATAGAAACCGACCCCCTTGTCCCTGTATTTCTCAGCCCACCATTCAGTGAGTGCAACCTGAGGGAAGTTCCGAGATCATATCAATTTCTCGCTCTCATGTAGACTTGGGTAGGGAGAGAGTACAAGACTTCAAGGTTCACAAACCTGAACTCTCTTGTTTCGAGCATATTGCTGTGTCCCATCGAAGTTGCTTTGGCTGAACTGAAGTTTAAAACAATATTGAGAAGGGCTATAACTGCAACATCTCGTTATGAGAAAAAGATGGACTTTTCACAGACCAGTTCATTTTCCGTGACAAAAAAAACTGAACTATTCCATGGTTTCTGTTTCTATAACATGCATAAAAGGCTGTAATATCATTACGGTGACATCAAATGAGAAAGGAAAGCAGCAATTTTGCTAAGCTCTTGGCAAACCGCCAAACTAGTTCATTTTCAGTGATGACTTTTTTTCCCCATTTTAAACTCATGTTCATGGTCTGTTTGGTGAGATGGTCATCAACTGCATGTGAGGAGAGATACCGGTGGTAACAATCAGGCCAAGTATTATAGAATCAACCCAGAGACTGGATAAATGGGAAGTGCTTCAATATTTGTCCAAAATGAATTGCACAACTTAAGTAAATTTAGGGCTTCATTTGTGTCCATCCACTACAATTTTCTTCAATATTGTTAACTTCTCCTTAGTGGACCCTCTTGGCAAGTTTCACTGCAGAACCACTTTTCTCCTATACCGAGGAACTTAGAAAAATAGGGCCTTTATCCACCCCCCCCAATCATAATATATAGTTTCAGGACTTCAGGCCAAGGGCTAGATTTTCTTTTCATACCTACTTTTCCACATTCTGCTTCCATGCAAAAAGGAAAAGCACAGAGAAAAAAAAATTACCTGTAAATCCTTGTTCAATGGCTCAGTGTACATTCCTCCTGATGCAACCGTAATGACACAAGCATCAGGTGCTGCTTTTTCCAACAATGGCATCACTAGCTCTGTTAAAGTGTATGTTGCTGCTACATTCACAGCAAAATTGAGCTCCAACCTATTTTTAAAAAGAAAAGGAACACAAATTTTCCAGTTGTAAAAGTTAGCAGGATAAATGATGGATGTATAGGATTTATAAATGGGCAGGTCAGATTGAAAATAACCATGGTAAAAATAAATAAGAATACTACATTACAGAGTATCACGCACCCTTCTGGTGTAGTCACACGCTTGTGCTCTAGTAAGCCAGCATTGTTAACCTAAAGAACAAACTATCTGTTATATCTGTTTATTCCAACATGTAGTTCATGTACTTCTAGAGAAACTTCATTGAATTATCTGGTTATAATGGAAATTAAAAAGAAGCTGAAACCAGAGAAAAGAAACATAACGGTACAAATATTTTGAAGCAGCAAAGGTCACCAGGACATGGAGTGGTTTGTCCATTGAAGAGAATTTTGTTGCAAATGATTTGACTTCATTAATAGATGAAAGGTCACATATCTGTGGCACGGTAATAATTGAAGTGTTAGTTCGCCCATAATTACCATAGAACGTCAACAAGAGTTGAATCTTGCAAATTAACATGCAGAAAAACTCAGTGTTGAAGTATCATACCTCCAAATGGACATTCATATTGCCAGTTTTGGATCTTATTTGATTGAGAGCAGTCTCTCCCCTTTCCTTGTTACGACAAAGCATATAAACGGTGGCACCACTAGAAGAATATAAACAATGTTTTTGACAGCATCACATATGCGCACGTCCTGAATTCTATTTAACTTTTTTCAGAGCAAATTATCACAGTAAAAAGGAATAGATTCATACTGTGAAGCCAAGCCCTCAGCTGTAGCAAAACCTATGCCAGAATTTGCTCCAGTTACTAGGCAATATTTCCCATCCAACCGGATCTGCATATCCTCCTCTCTGAATTTTTTGCGTGTTCCCTGAGTAATTGAAGCTTTATTAGTTCAAACATGAAAAAGAAAGCAACTACTGTGCCATCAACTGCATCCCTTGATAGTATCAGGAACAATGCCAAACTGTGTGAAAATTGCTACCCCGCTACTTGCAAATAGCTTTCCCCCCATTTTCAAACCACATGGGCTCAGATAGTTTGATACTTTGATCCTATCTGATCCTGCAAGAACTGCGTAATCCGTTTACTAGAAATTGGCAAATAGGGGTTCTGCATCTTCGTGCTGCTAGTCTAGATGTCATTAAACCACACCCTCAGTAGCTAAATGGACGTTTGGCTATTGGTTTCACATAGCGCGCTTATGGTCTTAGTTCTATCTCAAAACTAGGCAAATCAATCGAATCCTAAAAATTGGGATTGATTCCTACGGGAGGAACAGCTCAGTTTTGTTGTGCTAAGTTCATCAAAACGAACACGGTTCCTACACGGCCGAGCCGGGATTGCAAGAAAATCCCATTCCACAACGAGAACACAATCGGATGAAAAAATTGCACAAGCTACTCAATACAAGCGGAGATTTTGCGAGATGGCAGGGCGGAATTAGGCTTACATGAAACCGGATTTGGTGAACTGGGTGATGCCGTACAGCCCAAACGCCGCCGTCCTCCATGCCTGCGCGCCCCAACAAAATCCGCCAAAATTACCCACATATAAAAAGGCAACGAATCTTAGCGTTACTCGCGGATTAATGGCGGAAGGAAGATAACAATTAGAAAGAGCATCACCTTCTGGATAAACATCTTCCTCCCTCCCTCACGTTCTTCCTCCGGCTTCCGTACGGGAAGGAAATGTTGCTTCGTCGCAGGGCCAAGCAGTGTGTTCTTTCTTTCTTTCCCTCCTCCTGGAAGCCTCGAAGGGGAAGAAGAAAAGAGCACAGGTGGGACCAGGAGTCAAGAGCCGGCCTCGCTGGCCGATTCTCCGCCGCGCGAGATGGCATGGCACCTATCCTCTCCGTCTCCGGCACGGTGCCGTTGGTGTTGGCGCAGAGCTGGGCTGGGCCGGGATCTGATTTTGGTTGGGGCAAAATTGGGGTTGGGTTGCAAATGTACCTGCTGTTCCGGTCCATTAGACCCAGAAATGTGAGGCTACAATGCAGCCAGCTCAACATGTTTTCCTCTGCTTGACCATGGACTGAGAACAAAGGTCCTATTCTTTAGGTTGCTATTTAGGTTGCGGCTGCCCATGATTTTTCTCTGTATTTTTAAATAATTATGAATGATAAAAATATGAATATAAATGACATATATAATTTTAAACTTAAAGAACTGTTAAAGAAGCCGTATTTGTTTCGGCTCCTCCGAAAACCAAAACCAAAAGCCACGAAGAAAAAAAAAGAGTAGATATGTGCTCAGGAGCTCTGCTCGTTTCTGCACCCGAACGGTTAGAACATGTGCTAGACATGGCATTTTTAGGCTCAACTCAGGTATACTATGACAGAACTTGGGGTTGCGATTTCTTGTGTTCTCTTAGCTAGCATGCCAACAGTTTCAGACATCCTCTTGTCTACGTAGATGATTGCTGGGTTTTTTTTAACTGTGGTTTATGATTATTGGCTTATGGTTTTTGAATTCTGATTGTTTGCGAGAGAGTACGAAGAGAGATATTCGTATGTGATTTTGGCTAGTATAACTGAAGTCGATACAGTGTCTACTACAATCGACTTGTAGACACCGTCTTGAAAAGACACATCGTTAGAAAGCTAGTTATTGTAGCAATAGCCAAAAGCCATAAACATAAAGCCCAAAAGAACCCAGTCGATATACACTTAGGCCCTGTTTGTTTAAGTATTTTCTCTAGCTTAAAAGCAAAAAGCTAAAACCTAAACAAACGGACGGCTTTTTTTACTGGGCATTTAAAAAGCTTAAGCCACCATATAGCTAAAAGCCAGTTTTGAGATGATTTTTTTTGCTTTTGCGGCATGGAAATAGCCCGTTGCCACTAAACTTCACCAAAATTGCCCGTTGTGACTTTAAGAGACTGAGAGAAGGCTAAGATAACGTTATGAGAAGTGACAAGATTTGCTAAGGTTAGGAATGAAAGGACCTAATACCCGATGGGGCGATGTGAAATGATAAAGTGGCGATAAGGTAACTGTTACATCATTGGCATGTTATGTAGTATGAATTTAAGGCAACTAATAGATGGCGAGATAATACCATGATAAGTGGAAAGATTCACTAACGATTTGAAATGGAAAAACACTAGATCCTAATAGATGACGATGTGAAATGATAACATGGCGATAACGGTCTAGGAATTATTCTAAAAGAGATATTATAACCTTCCTCACATAAGGGTTGACAATCAACTAAATTTTATTACATGATAAGTGATTATTAGTTAAATTAACAATTATTAATATATATATCCTTCATAGCTTACATACCATATCAAACAATTAATGGATCATGATATTAGAAAACTAAAACATAGCAGCCCTAATGTCCCCTAATGTCAAAAGAGTGCTAATAAGTTTTAATGATATGATAACAACAAGGTAACTATAGTGATATGATGTTAGCCAGGTCACTTTAGTGATATGGCATGAGCTAGGTAACTTTAATGATATGATATTAGCCAAGCAAGCATGAGTGATATGATAATTATACTCAATGACAAGGTGACAAGTAAACTGGAAACACGTGATATGCAAAACGGAAAGGTCACGACCGCGAGATATTTGCCTTGAACACGCTCGACGGACACGCTGCCCAAAGGACCTGGAATGCACAACTGCACGAACGCTCCCTCAACAGCTGCATGAGATCCTACATGATGGAATAGAGACAAATCAGATCGACGCTAAGATAAATTTGTGAAAAGACGGACAAAAGTGAATCGGCCAGAATAATTTGCATCCGCTAAGCCTCCATCGTACGAATCGTTGTTCAGCCGAATGAATCACGACCTATTGCTCAGCCCAAGAAAATTCCATGCGAAACACTATTCGCCGTACTCCCGGGCCAACCGAACAACAAGACCGTGGAGGTTGGCCACCGGCCACTCCGGTCGCCACCGTCACTGCCGTCCACCGCCTACATCGTGCCTCCACGCCGTCGCGTGCCCGCTCACACGCTGACGTCGCATGCCACCGCCACCCGGCCTTCACGAGCCGCCGCCTGGCGCGCCACCGCATCGCTCGCGCGCTCGCTAACGCACGCGCATCCCGAGGCAGCCGCCGTCGCCACTGCTAAACGACGCCGCCTCCAGCTGTGCTGACTCTTCCCAGCTGTGCCCCCGCACCAGCCGCCTCCAGCTCACACCAGTGTTCGCCACACCAGCTTGGGCATGACTACTACTCCTCGCCCGCTACCGAATGTCAATAAGCCGCCTCGAAAAAACCATATCAATAAACCGCTTCAAAACAGTGGTAGAAAAATCATCCTATTTATTTATTTAGAAAAAACTATGAGCATAAAGCATAATATGAAAAGAACGGGCCAGTGGCATAAACCATGAGCATAAAGCATAATATGAAAAGAACGGGCCAATGGCATACTTTGCCCAATGCATGCAGATGCTTGCTTAGCTTACGGAGTCCAAGCAGCTCGATCTCTTAGCTTAATTAACCTAGTTTAGTTAATTAGGGAATATACTACTATGTATGACTAAGCATCTGTCTGCCTCTCACACAAATTATACTGCTAGTAGTGGTACTATCTTGTATCTATAGTAGGGTTGGGTTCTTGATTTGCTCTCGCGGATGCCTCAAGTACTCGCATTAATCCTTTTCTATCCTGCTGTAGAAGATAAGAAAACCATCACCGATTTCTTCTCGGCCTCCTTGGAAAAAATTATATATATTGCCACGTCGGTACAGTACTGATCATATCGGGAGGCGATCGAGGAGGAAAATGGAATTAATTATGCTTGTTTCCTTTGCGATTATTAGGGCCGTCCCAATAATAATTGTTAGCGCCGTTCGAGCGGCGTCGCGCTGTACTCCTACTGCCTACCGATCCTGTCGTTTAATGTAGCGGTAAAGAAGTTTGTTTCTTCTTCATGTGTTGCCAGATAATTACTCCTAGCATGCGACCTATGTACCGCTCCAACTGATTTCTTACTGTTACCTTCTTCTAAATCATTTAATTAAAAAACAATAAAAAACATGTTATCTTCATGGATAATACAAAAAAAAAAAAAAAAAAAGCATAAAAAATTCAAGAAACACAAAAACCAAAATTAGAAATCGGCATATTTTAAATAATTTCTGACTTCAAAAAACTAGAGACCAACAAATTAGAAATTAAAGCCATTTAGAACGGAGCCTTCTGACTTGACGAGGGCTCCGTGTTTCTGAAGATACTGTACTGCTATATTTTGTGGACTTGGTTGATATATAGAAAAGTAGCGATGTGTTCCAGCGCAAACATCTTCGTGGACTACTTGCGTTGTCCGGGACACCAGGATCGGGATCTCAACCCCTAACTTGATTGTGTAGGATATAAGTTGTTTTTTCAGCTGATAGTTTCTAACTTATGATTTTTTAAATAAATAAATTTGATAATTTTTCATTGTTATTTTGAAGAGGTTTATCGAGAAAATTTTTAGATACAGTTTATCAGTTTTCGATTCGTTCATTCATACTAGAACCAAAAATCATAAATCATAAACCATGGTTTTAAAAAATAGACCTACTAGCTGCTCCGTCCTCCGAGATTTGACATTACAAGAAGGGAAACTCACCCCCACAATCTGCCGCCTTGCTTGTACAAAAACAGAACGGGTTCGTGATTCTGCCTTCAAGCTACAGTCAGTCCCAACACGGCCATCTGCTGAATTTCCTCGTTGCTGGGTCCGTTTAGTACTGGATGATCAATGCCTAGGAATTTCACAAGCAACACAAGTTTTTTTTTCGATCTTTCATGAAAGGCACTAAGTGATCAGGAACTGTCTACGAAAGGTCACTGGTTATCGCTGTTAACGGAACGTCTTTATATAATACACACGAGCATTCTAAAGAACTATCTATAAGGATATTTATTTGATGCTATTTATACAGCTTCCTAAGAAACCATTTTTCATACAATCTCGAAACCATCTCTGCTCTGCGTATTGCTACAGCTTCCTAAGAAACCATTGACAATCTCGAATCTCTCCTGCCACCGCTGCAACCGTTAACGCTCGCTGACACGATTGCATTCTTCTAGCTCAAGGCTGTTCAACCTTACTGTACTAGTTCACTTTCTAATTGGTCGCAAGAATTACTTTGATCGTTTGACCCCAGACGTATCACAAGTGGAGTAATAAAAGTACCCACGCTGCTGCGGTAAAAACTTTCGCATCAAATCTCGTGCTAGCACAGCGCCGGGTCAAGCCGATAGGGGGATGGAGGCGAGGCGCCACTGTCCCTCTTTCTTCGGGCAGGAGCGCAGGAACTGGGCCAATTGGCAGTAACTAAAGAGGTGGTTACTGTTACTGCTATCTGAGCCACGCTGCCGACGACGACTAGCTAGCGGTAGCACACGCACGCACGCACCCCTCACGTGCGCCTCCGGAATTCCCAAGATTCTTACCGTACGATTAGGCCCTAATGTTTTTTAAAGTACAACACGCCCGTACGTACTCATACACACCTCACATATACATCCATACACACGCATGATGGATGCATCTTTAGCACAAGACTAATTTAGAATGGATGTATAAATCTTATAAAACACAGGCACATACTTTGACCATTAAATATATCTACGTGTACATATAACCTTTTTTGTACATATCTTATATGTATATATACACACATGCATAATAGATGTCTTTAGCATACAACTAATTTAGAGCGAAGACATAAATTTTATAGAGCGCAGGTACATACTTTGACTATTAAACATATCTAATACTATAGTACAGAGAAATGTGAGCAGCAGTGGCGATGTCGAACCCAGGAATCGACTGCTGATAAGCATATCGAACAGCGGGAGAGCTTGCCAAGCCAGCATTGCACAGCTCCTCGTTAGGCCCCCGGACGGGCTAGTTCGAGCTTAATCGGATCACCGACAGCAGCCTTGTCCAAGTATCAGCCAAACTATCAGGGTTCGGATCCTCCAATTGGATGGCCAACTTTCTTTTTTTTTTTCACTTGAGTGTGTTTGAACTTTGAAGGCTCTCCAATGCTAGGTCCTATACCTGCATTTCGGCGGCGGCGTTGGTGAACACCATCTGCGCAGTGGAGTCGGCGTCGCTTGGCGTGCCGACTAGCGCGCCGGCGCCGCCTTCCATCATCCTCTAGTACTCGTCGATCTCCTCCATCCCCATCATGGACATCACCATGCCGGTGCAACTGTTACCACCGCTGCCGCAGAAGCCTCCTCCCTGCGCCGCGTCCTTGCCGAAGAAACACCCTTGTTCTGCCTCTCCGACGCCGTCGAGGAGCGGTGCACTGGGCCGCTGCTGGCACAGGGTCTCCTCCAGGCCATGTACCCTCTAGCCAAAGCCCCCGAGAAGCACTTGTCTTGTCGCTGTATCCCGGGGGGAGCTGCATCAGCTGGGACGTCGTGCTGCTCATTTGCATCTGCAGTGCCGGGTACCCCGCAGTGGTCACCGGGAGTGCCACCTTTCAAAAAATAATTTACAATCAAAAGTCGATTACCCTCATAAATTAATGTTAGATTTTAATTTTACTGTCACCCTTCTATTACCAATAAAATACACCGTAAAATTTTCCTTTTTAGATGGTTACATATTTACGTTCTCCCATAAACTCACAAACAAACATCAAGCATCAATGTTTAACTAAGCATTGTTGCTTAAGTTTTGAAACCTTCTCTCTACGACATGAGTTTTGTCATTCATTTCAAGGAGATGATAATACAACATAGCCCCAAAAGAGATACACCTGCAGACAAGGAAGAGTCCCTGCTGGAAACACCGCATCGACCCTGACAACAAAACACCGTAGATAGGGAAGAGTCCCCGTTGGGAATACCACATTGACTCCAACAGGGAAACACCGCAGATAGGGAAGAATCCCCCTGGAACCACCAAGAAAGCACAACAAACACCAGGCTAGAGGCAAACGCCTGCTAGCGCCACACGAACTCCGACAACTCTCTCACATAGCATCACCCACAATAGCTATCGTCGAGCCGCCTCGCGCGGCCGCCACCAGTCCCGACCAGCTACACTAAGAAGGATGCCCGTGATACCGCAATCGTCGAGACACCACCCCACCGAGCCCTATACGATCATGACTAGGCGAAGCCAGCCATGGTGCACCCACACATGGCGTGATAAGGCACAACCAGCCACGCCGAGGAAGACTCTGTATTGCTACATCCGCCAACACGCCGCCCAAGCTGCTCACCCTGACACAGCCATGACTAGGCCCAATCAGCCACGCATGAGGAGGATGCCTATGCCGATGTATCGCGACCACGACCAAACCCAGGCAGCCACACACACACACACCCACATGCGACCATGACTAAGCCTGACCAACCATGCTGAGGAGGACATCCTTGCCACTGACGCGTCGCCTGCTGAACCACTCATCCCCACGAGGTCCCAACCAAGCCTAACCAGCCACGTGCACGCCTAACGCAACTGCAACTTGGCCCATCTTGCCGCACCAAGGAGAAGGTCACCCGTGTCGTCGCAGCCATTGATGCACTGCACCGCCGAGCCGAGCACGAGGAAGATGTCCTAGCAAATTGCTCCTTTCAAAACTGGCTTATTGTGGAAACCGGTTCACATAAGTTCCTATAATGCCTCGCCATTACCATGATGATGATGTTAACATAGAGGGAAAGGCATTTTTCAGAGATGTTTACACTATATTCTACTAGTAGTAAAGGGTGGTAGTAGAAATCAAATCGAGATGTTTTCTTGAGGGCATTTTAGACTTTTCGCTATAAATCTAATTATTTTTCTGAGGGTATTAACGACCTTTCTCCTGAACCTAATCTCCCACACCGCTGCTATCGAAATTACTCTTGTGCCATGAGTTCCCTTTACATTTTTATTCCTTGAAATTCTACTGCTCATTTTATCAGGGATAGTATAATTAAATCTTAACTAATATGGACCCATGGACCGGTTCATAGCTCCGCAGATGGAAGAATCGATTTGCTGTTCTTCCATCAACTATGTCTGGATAAGAAATGTTTGCTCTTGTTCGATCTGCAACGTTGACCCATGGACCCACTAATCAACTATACGGACAATCCGGCCCACTAATCGGACGGCACAGTATTGATCCCGTGCCCCGAGATGATGTCTCGCGGAATTTTTTTTATTTAATCTTTTTTCTTATATTTTAAAATTAATCCATTGGTAACTTTATTTCTAATTTTGATCCATGCCAAAATGTTCTGTCACACCACGGATAATGACGTGGCCAAAGCTGTCATGCAAGTCCTAAGACGCGCGTCGTGCGATGGCTTGCGTGGCCCCTGTCAAGCCGTACGTAATGGTGTAACAATCTCGTATTGTCACGCCACGAGACTTGGCGTAACAGGGGTGACTTAAGTGCGGCCGCCGCTTCCAGCCCATTTTCTCTGCGTTTCTTTATGCGCCTCGCTGCCTCCTGCATCGCCGGCTCCCACCTCCATTGTCGCCGCCGCCTCCCCGCATCCATTGACAAAGACCGCCGCCGCATCCACCCGCTTCCGCCTCCCTCACCGCCGACATTTCACCCCCACACCCCGCCTCCAACCCCGCCGCCCCGCCGACGACCCATTTCACGCCACGCCATTCCTCCTTCGTCGATCGGCTATATTCCCGGCGTGACAGATACCACGAAGCCTCCACGCTGACATGGCGTGCAACCGAGGGTTTCGTGATAGCTTTGTCCCACACCTCTATAATTGACGTAACAGAACGTTTTGGCCACGTCAAGAGATCAGAATTAGAAATAAAGTTGTCGAGAGATTAATTTTAAAATATTAGTAAAAAATTCTGTCTCGTGCGGGTGCCAGACAACAAAGGATAAAAACAACCTTAAAAAAGTCATTTCAAACCAAAATATTTCCCTCAGATGCCAGACACAGCGGTCTCCGAGCCAGGCCCTTGCCAAAAATACTGAAGGTCCTTGCCCATTTCGGCTTCTTCCTTGGATTTTTAGTTTCTAGCTTTTAGTTTTTTATTTCTTTTTTTTCTAGTTTTTGGTTTTTATGCATTTTTTGCTTTTTTATTTCTTTGTATTATGTTTGATGAGCTAATATATCTTTTCTATTTTTATTTTTAAAAATTAATTATGCTAAAAAAACAACAACCACTACAGTACAAAATAAGTTAGCTACAATATCAGACAGTAGCCATAAGCTAAAAAAAGGCTAAATAAGCAAGGCAGAATTCAGTTAGTATTTTGCCCTCTAAAAAACGTATTTTACCCTCCATATTTTTCATCGTGCCCTTTGCTGATAATACACGTCCTCCATCTTAAGCACATAATTATGTTTGTTGAAACATAATTATGTTGGTATTAGTGTAGTCGTACAGTACGTTATTACACCGGTACATAATATTTGAAGCAAATTATTCATAGCGACCCTTTCGTTTGGCCACTGATTTCTCAGCCATTGGACTGATATTCTAACAGCTACATTGGCCATTTGGTCAATTTTAAGGTTCTTTTCAAACGGATTTGGCTTCTGTTTTTTTAGTTTGTACCTTATTTAAGCTATAAGTTACTTGAAACATGTCGACTTTTAATTTTGATTTTTTGTTTTTTCTCTTCGTATTATCCGCAGATATATAATGATGTTTTTAATTTTTTTTCTTTAATTAAATGACTCAAAAAATTTAATAGTTATTATAATGTATTTTCAATCAAAAACCAATCGATACCGTCAAAAGCCATAAAGTTAAGCTCTATGGAGCTGCTCCTAAACTTGCAATTAAGAATTTTAGAGATTCACACAACATGTAAGTACAAATTGGTCCATTTTTTCTTTCTTTAACCCAATTCCCCAAACCCACCCACCTCCACCCCCTTGGAAAGCCCACCAACTGACCAGCACCTCCTGTGCACAATTATAACCCCTCTCCTCTTTTCACCCTCTTAAGTCACACACCTGGCAATACACCATGGTAAAAAAAAAGCAAAAAAGAACAGGGCGAGATAAAAAAAGAAAGGCACGGTAAATAAAAACAAAGGCATCCGCCGTACCACCATGCCTAATGTGACACTTTAGACCAGCCCAATGGGCGTCATGAGAGAGACTGAAATTTTAAGCACCGTTTAAGAATCCCAAAGCTTAGAAATGGGCGCTTGCTTGCCTCCTCTGTCTCTCACTGTCATTAAACTCTTTTACTTTAAACACACTCCCCCAAGAGATGAGCAAGCAGCAGCCTGCCTGCTCCCAATGTCATCAAATTTTTGACCTTCCCAAGGAATCGGACCTAGAGTGGTGTGAATTGGCGCCAATGCCCCTGGGGTTTTCGGAGGGGTCGGAGGCCATGGCCTAGGTTTGGAGGGTAGATGCGGGTGTTAGGGGAGTGTGTTTAGGGATTTGCACGGTTGGGATTAGCGATGGGGATAAGCGGCTTTAAGTTATAATTCTCTTGTTCTTTTTTTTTGCTTTTCAGCTGCTTTTCTCTTTTAATTTTTTAGTAATTATTATTTATTAAACTAATAAACTGTATCTTGGTTCAGAAGAACAGGCTAGGTGTTGCCAACCCCAGTGGGTGCCGGTGGGATTTTGATTGGTTATTCGGCCCATACACATGCAAGCCCAATAGTTAGTTTTTTTTAAAAAAAAAGAGAAAATGTGAAGGAAAAATCTCGTTTTAATATTGTATGCACTACTACCATGTGTATGTATCGAAAGAGGAAGTTTTTCTTGCTGATCAAAGCTGCTTTTAGATTGTTGTTAACACTTAAAAGATCTAAGAACTCGAGTATCAAATGCGGTGGTCATTTGGTTAGTATACTACTCATCCTTTTGTTTAGAATCAATGGCTTTCTGTACATCTGCGCAGGCAAGCATCAAATATTTTCTGTATGCTGCTTAACAGATACGACCCCTATTATTTACGAAAATAGCAATATACGAAGCGTATTAGCAAAAATCATATTTTTGCAACGTCGAAAAACTGACGTGTGGGGCTTACCGTTACCGGTAGGCAGCCTGCCGTCCTGTGAGCAGATGGCAAGCCTGCCGCCCCGCCACCTGGTTAACCAAATGGTCTGTCATCCCATGGTCAGACGGCAAGTCGGCTTAATTACCAGTCCTAATTTTTTTGCATATTATTTATTTAAATTTTTTAATACAGTAAATCGGCTCAAAAAATTACAAAATTTTATGTGCAGCCCCTTGATGTAATGTACTTAATTGAGTAATTATTTGGTAATTTTATCCGTTGTGAATGTTGCTAAAAAATTTATACGATTTTGATATTTGTACGAGTTATTATATATAGCAAACAAGCTCCAAAAATTACGAAATTTTATGTGAAGCCCTCTGACATAGTTGTAGTAAATATGTAATTTTTTGATAATTTTATGTGAAGCCCTTGATAAAGTTGTAGTAATTTAATGGTGAAATTAGTAATACTCAGACATCTTTTGCAGTGTCTGATCTCTATCGTTTGCACATATGTCGGTTCGTTATTGCTATCTTTTCTTTCTCACTCCGTCCTTCACACAATTATCACTCTGTTTGCGTCGACCCCCTCATGCACTCCATTGTCCGCGCTAATGTCGTTATATCTGTGCCGTCCCCCCTCACCCGCTCCCTCGTCTACAAATTTATAAGTGTTACCATGCCGTTCCCCCTCGCCCGAAGTGTTGCTCGTCAACAAGGAGTTCTTAATTTACGGAGAGAGCGCACTAGGTTCTCTTTTCGCTCGACCATGAATACGAACCTCTCGCAGGTCGTCATCGCTCATATTAGTCGCTTACCGTAGAAGTTTATTCTCGCGGTCATCGCTCAAAATTAAGTCGCTTATCGTAGAAGTTCATTCTCACGGTCATCGCTCAAAGTTAAGAGTACGTAGCTCATTTTTTTGAGAAGCCAGTGCATAGCTCATAAAGGATGCGACAGGAGGGCACGACAGTCCTGATTGCTTCTTCCGAAAGGTAGGTAATTTTTTATTGCATGTTTTTGACGTTATTCCCCTAGTCCTAGTTAATTAATATTATTTAGTTAGTCATAATTAATATAGTTTGTATTTCATAGTAAGTATGTCATAGTAATTTAGATATACTTTTTACTTTTTTTTGTGTACGTACGGTACCCATAATTTGTTATTGTATGGTAGTATGTAATTAAGCAATCGTAATTACTATAGTGGTAATTAGTTAGGATTAAGTGATGAGTTAGTGCTAAGTAATTAAGTGTTACGGACGATGATAGTAAATTACTAGTAATATTTTCGGACGGGTAATCAATTTGTCGGTAGTTTATGAATTATTCATATGTACTTACACGCATGTAATGACTAACTTATAGTATTTTACTATCATTATCAATCATCGCACTAATATTTTGTCTATTCCATTGAAATATAGGTAAATTTGTATCGCATGCTTTCGACGTTATTCCTGTAGTCCTAGTTAATTAGTGTTATTTAGTTAGTCGTAATCAATGTAGTTTGTATTATGAAGTAAGTTGGTCGTAGTAATGTAGACATAGTTTGTACTTTTTTGTGTACATACGGTACCCATAATTTGTTATTGTATGGAAGCGTGTGATTAAACAATCATAATTACTGTAGTGGCAATTAGTTAGGGTTCGGTAATGAGTTAGTGTAATCAAATTGTTGGTAATTAATAAATTATCCGTATGTAATTACACACATGTAACAGTCGAAGACGCTTGGAGGATGAGGCTTCGCTTGGTGGTGGCTAGATTCTGGATTTGGGGGCTTGGGGCCTCGGGAAGACTAGGGTTTCACACTATTTTGACTATTGGACTGGCACACCTATTAGGTTGCGGGTAAACAGGCGAGACGGGTACGGGTAGAGCTTACCCACACCTGTGCCCGTTTACCTAATAGACAGAGAATTTTCCCAATTTTCATGCCCATGGGCAAAGATACATCCCATACCCGGCTCCATTAGGGTATTTACCCATGGACACATAGGTAAATGAGCACAATTGCCATCCTTATCTTAGCTAGAGGATATCGACGCCATCGACCCACTGTCAGATCTCGACCATCTTGGACCACCGCCAGCCACTCAACAAGTGGAACGATCTCTATACCTCCTTCGGACCGAGACACAACCTCTGGATCGGCTGACGTACCCTACGGGACATGCTCGTGCTCAATAAAAGACAAAGCCACGCACAAGGAGGCAGACGTGTCGAGGAGATAGCAATGGCTTATATGGGTGAGCCATATCGCATCTCGTGCGATACATTTTTGTACTATTACATGTACTTCTACAAATATTCATAATGTGTGAAATTCACAAAAAAAATAGAGATCATGCACTGCAAAAGATGCTTAAGCATCGCTAATTTCACAATTAAGTTAACATACATTAACATGATAAATTCAGAGCACATAAAATTTCCAAAAAAATACACAATTAGGTTGATTATGTCGAGAGGCTTTCCACAAAATTTCGTAATTTTTGGAGCTCGTTTGGTATATGTAATAATTCCTACAAATATCAAAATCATACAAATTTTTAAGCAATATTCAAAGTGAATAAAGTTGTCAAAAAATTACACACTCAAGTTCATTGTGTCGAAGGGTACACATAAAATTTTATAATTTTTTAACCTCATTTGCTATATTTAAAATTTTGAACAAACAATATAAAAAAATTCAGAGCAGGTAATTAAACCGACCCTGCTGTATTGTGATGGGGTGGCAGGCCATCTACTGTCTGGTGTGGTCGAATCATGTGTTACCTACATACGCCTATCACCCAGTAACCGAACGGCAGAAGCGATGAAAATTTCATACTGGAGTACTTCTCAAGGATATTACTACACGTTTTGTGTGATCTGGCGATGGCCAATAATAACGCATTTGTCCTGTGCTAGTGATCGGCCGGGATGGGAAAGGCGCTTAACAATTGGTCATGACAGAAAAACCTTCAGGAGGCCCTGAAAAGAGCAGGAAAGTCATTCTTTCTCTCTCATATTAGGAAGTATGAGGATGAGAGAGAGACTGACGGGTGGGCCTCAGAGACGGAGGGAGGGGTCCGGTAGGCCATGGCTCTCCTTGATTCAGTAATTGAAAATATACCTTAGGATTTTATTTAAATTGATGTTATTAAGGAGTCGTTCAATCCAGCTACGACTTTTAGCTGTTACCTTTTATCTAAAATTATACTGTAACGACTATTAATGTTTTCTAAATCACTCAATTAAAAAAATAAGGAAAAATTGAAATAGCATTATTATATCTCTACGAACAATAAAAAATAAGAAAAAAACAAAAACAAAAAAGCTGAAAAAAATAAAATTAAGAAGCCATTCTGACCTCTAGAAGCCGAATTAAACGGGCCTTAGCCTCTCTGATTGAATTAAATTACGCTGTATACAGTTGATCCCATCTGCTCGCCACCGGTGGGCCTACGGTCGGATTGGAGAACGGACGAGGCAAGTGCAGCCCTATCCTATGTCACATGGCACGGCTCCTACCTAGGTATGCACGAGTTTGATTTTTATCCCGGACACAATCCCCCACAAGGCTTTCGTCACTAGCGCGGTTCTCACGTGTTTGTTTGTCCCGGAAATCTCCGCCTTTCTCTCCCCGTAAATTCTGGTTAACCGAGTTTCCCCAAAGAATTTACAACTAGGCTCTAACTCAAGACGTAGAATATTTAGTAGCGTAAAATTTAGATAAGCTAGAGGTATATCATCTCTACTAATTTAGTTAGCAGTGGTTTTCAGCCCTTCACAACTCATAGTTTGCCTTTGTCCAATCTGAGTACGACTTTAGTTTCTGATTTTTTTACTTCTAGTTTACTATTTCTAATTTTGTTTTTTAGTTTTTGGGGCTTTTCTTTATTTCCGTATTTATTTGTATTGTTTATGATGGATTAACCTGTTTTTTCTATTTTTATTTTTAAAATTTAATTACACCAAAAATCACAGTAGGTACAATTAAAAAAAATCAAATAAGCAGCTCCTAAATCATGGCTCCACCATTATCTAAGGTGTGACGGCTGGAGTTTCATTTGGAAAAACAACTAAAAAAACAAAAAAATGGATTTCAAGAGAGTTACCACCTGCTATAACAAGAAAAGCAGAATTTCAGCTGAAGTTTTTTTTGCTACTAGTAACTGAACATTATCTTGCCAAAACACACGAGAAAAGGAAGGAAGAAATTCCTTGGTTATTACGAAAAGAGGAAACACTCAAACCAAGTACTAGCAAGTGACCAAAACTGCAATTAAACAAGTAAACATACTCTGCACTGCAATAGTCACATTACTAGCCCTCCGACCAACTGGAGAAGACCTCATAGGCTCATAGCTAGCCGCCATTAAATACTCTCCGCCGCTCCCAAGAACTTGCAGATAAGCCCAAAACAACCGAGGTTTTACTAGCCCAAAACGAGGGGTTTAAGCAAAACAAAATCAAAGCATAACTGAGAGAGCGCCTCCGCTCCCGGCCTCCCTCCCTCCATGCGTGTCTTGGGTGCGGCTCAAGCAACGCCAGCTCGAAGCAAGCTTCTTCTCCTCGCTGCCTCGCCTCCTCCTCCTTCCTCCTCACACTCCACTCCCACATGCTGCCTCGCCATCCTCCTCCTGCTGCTGCTGCTTCTCGCCTCGCCTCTTCCCATTAGCAAGCAAGCGAAGCGAACTTCCCCCATGCCTTGAGATCGCCGCCGCTTCTGATAAGAGAAAAAAAACGTCTGTTTTCCGTTTTCACACGGTTGCTTGATCGCTGGAATAAGAATGGCGCACCGGCGAGCCCGGTCGTTCTTGGTGGTCGCCGCCGTGGTGGTGTTCTTGGCGGCCGCGCTCGTCGTCCGGCCGGGCGCGGCGCTGTCCCCGGACGGCGAGGCGCTGCTGTCGCTGCTCCCGGCGGCCCCGTCTCCGGTGCTGCCGTCGTGGGACCCCTCGGCCGCGACGCCCTGCTCGTGGCAAGGGGTGACGTGCTCGCCGCAGAGCCGGGTGGTGTCGCTATCGCTGCCCAACACCTTCCTCAACCTCTCCTCCCTCCCTCCGCGGCTCGCCACGCTCTCGTCGCTGCAGCTGCTCAACCTCTCCACCTGTAACATCTCCGGGCTCATCCCGCCGTCCTACGCGTCGCTCGACGCGCTCCGCGTGCTGGACCTCTCGTCGAACGCGCTCTCCGGCGCCATCCCCGGCGAGCTCGGCGCGCTGTCGGGGCTTCAGTACCTGCTCCTCAACTCGAACAGGCTCACCGGCGCCATCCCGCGCTCCCTCGCCAACCTCTCCGCGCTCCAGGTGCTCTGCATACAGGACAACCTCCTCAACGGCACCATCCCGGCGTCGCTGGGCGCGCTCAACGCGCTCCAGCAGTTCCGCGTCGGCGGCAACCCGGCGCTGTCGGGGCCCATCCCGGCCTCCCTCGGTGCGCTCTCCAACCTCACCGTCTTCGGCGGCGCGGCCACCGCGCTGTCCGGCCCCATCCCGGAGGAGTTCGGAAACCTCGTCAACCTCCAGACGCTGGCATTGTACGACACCAGCGTGTCCGGCCCCGTGCCCGCCTCGCTTGGCGGGTGCGTCGAGCTGCGCAACCTCTACCTCCACATGAACAATCTCACCGGGCCGATACCGCCGGGGCTCGGGAGGCTGCAGAAGCTCACCAGCCTGCTCCTCTGGGGCAATGCCCTGTCCGGGAAGATCCCGCCAGAGCTGTCCAACTGCACGGCATTGGTGATCCTCGACCTGTCGGGCAACCGGATCACCGGCGAGGTGCCCGGGGCTCTCGGGAGGCTCGGCGCGCTCGAGCAGCTGCACCTATCGGACAACCAGCTCACGGGGCGCATACCACCGGAGCTCAGCAACTGCAGCAGCCTCACCACCCTACAGCTCGACAAGAACGGCCTCTCGGGGGCGATACCGCCGCAGCTCGGGGAGCTGAAGGCGCTGCAGGTGCTGTTCCTCTGGGGCAATGCGCTGTACGGCACGATACCGCCGTCGCTGGGCAACTGCACCGAGCTGTACGCGCTGGACCTGTCCAAGAACCGGCTCGCCGGCGGCATCCCCGACGAGGTGTTTGGCCTTCAGAAGCTCAGCAAGCTGCTTCTGCTCGGCAACGCGCTGTCCGGGCCCCTCCCCCCGAGCGTTGCCGACTGCGTATCATTGGTCCGTCTCCGGCTCGGTGAGAACCAGCTCGTCGGCGATATACCCAGGGAGATCGGCAAGCTACAGAACCTGGTGTTCCTGGACCTGTACTCGAACAGGTTCACCGGTGCGCTCCCCATTGAGCTCGCCAACATCACGGTGCTGGAGCTGCTCGACGTACACAACAACACCTTCACGGGAGCCATCCCGCCGCAGTTCGGGGAGCTCATGAACCTGGAGCAGCTCGACCTGAGCATGAACAACCTCACCGGCGAGATACCGGCGAGCTTCGGCAACTTCAGCTACCTCAACAAGCTCATCCTCAGCAACAACATGCTCTCCGGCCCATTGCCGAAGTCGATTCGGAACCTGCAGAAGTTGACCATGCTGGACGTGAGCAAGAACAGCTTCTCCGGCCCGATACCACCGGCGATCGGCGCGTTATCGAGCCTGAGCATCAGCCTGGACCTCAGCTCGAACAGGTTCGCCGGGGAGCTGCCGGACGAGATGTCCGGCTTGACGCAGCTGCAGTCGCTCGACCTATCCAGCAATGCCCTGTACGGCAGCATCTCAGTGCTGGGCGCTCTCACCAGCCTGACGTCGCTCAACATTTCGTACAACAACTTCTCCGGCGCGATCCCGGCGGCGCCGTTCTTCAAGACATTGTCGTCGAACTCCTACATCGACAACCCCAACCTGTGCGAGTCTTTCGATGGGCACACGTGCGCGTCGGACATGGTTCGCAGGACGGCGCTGAGAACGGTCAAGACCGTGATCCTTGTCTGCGCCATTCTGGGCTTGATCACGCTGCTGCTTGTCGTGGTCTGGATCCTGATCAACAGAAGCAGGAGGCTCGTGGGCGAGAAGGCGATGAGCTTGTCGGCCGCAGGGGGTGATGATTTCTCCTACCCGTGGACGTTTACGCCCTTCCAGAAGCTGAACTTCAGCGTTGATAGCATCCTGGAATGTCTAAGAGATGAGAATGTGATCGGCAAAGGTTGCTCAGGCGTCGTGTACAGAGCTGAAATGCCAAATGGGGACATCATCGCGGTGAAGAAACTATGGAAATCGACAAAGGAAGAGCCGATCGACGCGTTCGCCGCTGAGATTCAGATTCTGGGGCACATCAGGCACCGGAACATTGTTAAGCTGCTTGGTTACTGCTCAAACAAGTCTGTCAAGCTGTTGCTCTACAACTACATTCCCAATGGCAATCTGCAGCAGCTCCTGAAGGAGAACAGGAGCTTGGACTGGGACACCCGGTATAAGATTGCTGTCGGGGCGGCGCAGGGGCTGGCCTATCTGCACCATGATTGTGTCCCAGCGATACTCCACCGGGATGTCAAGTGCAACAACATATTGCTTGATTCCAAGTATGAGGCCTACTTGGCTGACTTTGGGCTGGCCAAGCTGATGAACGGCGGCCCCAATTATCATCACGCCATGTCGCGCATTGCCGGTTCTTATGGATACATTGCTCCAGGCAAGTGATTTGATTTCTACTACTACCAAATTACATTTAGCTGTTCTACTTCCTTCAGCACTTAGCCATGTAGTGTAAAGGACCAGCAACACCAGTCACCAGTTGATGCCACAACTCAATGATTCTTTGGGTAGTGCTGCTTCCTAAGCAAGAATCTTTGACCTGTAGTTGCTTCTAGTAATCTTAACCTGGTTCTGCATCCATGACCATGACTTGTTGATTGCTTGTAGTTCAAGCAGATGAAACTGATCACTCTGACTAGCTATTAACTGACCTTGTCCTTTTGTAATACAGCTGCTAATTTCTCACATTACAAGCATCATTGTCGATTGAAGCATGTTGACTTGATACTGTTGCTTCCAATGCTTAGAACAAAATTATGTTGGTTTGCTTAATTATGCAGAGGTAGCAATCAATACACAAGGCATGCATTTTTGTACTACTATGGATGATTAATGTCAGGGCACAACGGTTGACACTTTTCTCGTTTCAGAGTACGGCTACACCAGCAACATCACCGAGAAAAGCGACGTGTATAGCTACGGCGTGGTGCTCCTGGAGATCCTGAGCGGGCGGAGCGCCATCGAGCCGATGGTCGGCGAGAGCCTCCACATCGTGGAGTGGGCGAAGAAGAAGATGGGGAGCTACGAGCCGGCGGTGAACATCCTGGACCCGAAGCTGCGGGGCATGCCGGACCAGCTGGTCCAGGAGATGCTGCAGACGCTAGGCATCGCCGTCTTCTGCGTGAACCCGGCCCCGGCGGAGCGGCCCACCATGAAGGAGGTGGTGGCCTTCCTCAAGGAGGTGAAGAGCCCGCCGGAGGAGTGGGGCAAGACGTCGCAGCAGCCGCTCATCAAGCCCGGGAGCTAGCAAGGATGACATGAACATGAGCATTGCAGTAGCTTATTCCTTTTGGATTTCACTTCGTTGGAGCAGGAGGCAGAGCATTGTCGTAGTGGATTAATTCAGTGGTGCAGCTAGAAGAAAATGGAGGGAGACGAGATGGATGAGAGTGGGGGAAGGGAGTAGTAGGATTTTGATAAAAAAAATGTGCCTAGCTAGCTTTGGTTAGGCTTGTACAGTTCCAAATGGCGTTGCAGCTCATTTTGGCGAACTTGAATGGAAAATTTCTCGGTTATTTTTCGCTCTTGCGATACATCACCTGTGCCTTTTCGGTTTACTCCTTCTGATCTATGAACAAGTGTTGTAGCTGGTCAAGTCGTTCAATCTGCTATTGATTTCACAATCTGATGCATGTCATAATTATGGGAACTTAGATACTAGAAAACAACGTGTGAACACGTCATGAAGGGATAGATCAGAACCTCTACGAGGGGAGATGGTGAAGATGCAGGGCCCACAACCCAACAAACATGTCTTCGTCTTCTTCAGAGTAGTTAGAGGAGGGGTGATGAGATGATCGGAATTCTTTTAGAAGAGCTGTAACCATCTGTGAAGTAGCCAAAGTGGAAAACTACCAAAATGCATGACTGACTTTTTTTTAAGGTAAAATGCGTACCTGTAAGAAAGTAGTGTCCGTCGCTATTTGAAAGAAAAATCCGCTCTTGAAAGCTAACTTTGATTCAGGTGAATCGGACTCTCCTCTCCCGTCTTAGTTAGGAAATAGTGTTCAAGTATGTTACGTATCTTTTTATACCAGCTTAAGTTTTTAGATAAATTGATTGATATATGTAATTTAATATGATATTAGAGTCTAGAAGGTCTGAATTCAAGACTTAGCTAACATCATTTTTTTTAAAAATATTTGTGACTCATTTCTAGTGCACGTCTTAGACTTAGAGGAGGCTAAATATAAGAGAGAGTGTTGAATTATATTGCCCATAAAGCAACGAGATGATGTGGATGGGCTTGTGGTCTCATCATTGTCGGAACTAGAGATTGAGTATTCTACTTCTGACATCTACTCTTCTATGTAATCATCCTTGGTTGAGGTGGACTTTTCATAAGTTTTTGAAGTTATGTCGCCATCACATGAGTACTCTTGAGATCGCATACATCATTAAACAGCTCTATACTCAAAGCACTAAATAAAATATTAATTGCTTTAGCGTCGAAATGTAAGCTTTTCTCCTCATTTGCTGGAGTAAAAAGATCCAAAAGACGAGAAAACACACATCTATAATCCGCCACGTTTTAAGGCTCATGGACTTAAAGTATCTCAACATGCCGATTTTTCAATGAGTATAATTTATACCATCAAATTGAGATGTCTCACCAAGATGCATTATATCACTAGTCATCATCCTTTACTCGCTAAGCAGTGAAACCTAATAGAATAAGAGACCAAGCTCTGGTACCATTTGTAAAGTCGAGGAGACTGACAAGAGGGGGCTAGTACTAGGGGGGCGAGGAGGAGGAGCAGTCGGGCGTCGCCGCGTCGGCGGATTTGAGGAGGCGAGGAGGAGGAGCGCTCGGGCGTCGGCGGATTTGAGGAGGCGAGGAGGAGGAGCGCTCGGGTGTCCGCGTCGGGACTCGGGAGAACCGAGAACGTGATTTGAGATTTTGAGGAGGCGGTGATCTGAGATTTTGAGGAGAAGTTGAGGAGTGGATCTGAGGATTGGTAATTACTTTTACACTTTTATATATTGCATTTTTATAGTTCTATTTTATAAAGGTACAACAAATTTTATTTATTCTAGAGATCATATTTGTGTATTTGAGTATCAGTTTTGATAGCTTGTCAAAATTTTATGTAGAACATGTAAACTAGCTTGTCAAAATAAGGGTACTTATATTTTTACATCTCCAGAAACAGTGACCTGAGACTTGTTCAAATTCAAAATGAATAGAAAAGATTTGAAAAGCTATTTTAGCAAACTTTCAAGTAGAAGTACCAAGGAAAACGAAACGGTGGCCGTACATGCACAATCTCAATTTGAAGTCCAACGAACCAAGTCCAAGCACAACAACGACCACAACAGATGTGGGATGCAGTAACAGATGTGCTAGGCATTGTGCACGAAGATGGGCGTAATCCACCTAAGGCAGCAGGTTTGTTGCATATAATGGAGACTTCTAATTTTGTGTTCATATTAAAGATGATGTTGAAAGTGCTTCGCATTACAAATAAGTTATCTCTTGTATTGCAAAGGAAGGATCAAAATATTGTTTTGGCCATGTCATTGCTTGTTGATGTCAAAACACGGTTGACCAACCTGAGGAACCATGGTTGGGAGCCACTATTTACAGAAGTTAAAAAATTTTGTGATGAAAATAAGATTCCAGCGCCAAATATGGATGAAGCAATTCCAAGATGGGGCCGATCAAGGAGGGGTGGGATCACAGTCACTCAAGACCATCATTTTCGTGTTAATACTTTCTTTGTTACCATTGATGCTATACCACTGAGATGGATCATCGCTTCAATGAGGTATCTTCGGAGTTACTTGTATGTTTTTCTTGTCTTGATCCAAGAGACTCCTTTTCAAAGTTTAATGTGGATAATATTGCTCAACTTGCGGATATCTATGACGAAGATTTCTCTATTTCTGATCGTGCGGCTATCAAGGATCAACTTGAAACCTTCATTCTTCATGTACGAAGAATTGATGATTTTGATACTTGTCATGATCTTGGAAGTCTGACCGTGAAGTTGGTTAAAACTGAAAGGCATATTGCATTTTTATTGGTCTACCGCCTCATCGAGTTAGCATTGCTACTACCGGTGGCGACATCATTGGTTGAAAGAGCCTTCACGGCTATGAATATTATCAAGTCCGATTTGCGTAATAAGATGTCCGATGATTGATTTAATGACTTGATGGTGTACTATATCGAGAGAGAGATATTCAAAGGACTTGATCGTGAAAAAAAAATCAAGAAACGATTTCAAGACATGAACACTTGAAGAATGAAAATGTCTCGTTCTCCTAGACGTACTTAGTTATTTACTGGTATATTTTTTGTCTTCTTTTTATTGCATCTTTTATATTCTATTATCGAATTGTGAAACTACTGATTTATCTATCTTTTACAATTGACATGTTGTTTCTTTTACAGCTCATCTATAATTATGGATTAAGCTTCATTAGTGAGGTATTTTTCATTGTCCTTTCGTTATCTACATATGTTAACATACGAATTGTAGTTGTTATTTCTATTTCGTATCACATACTTTTATTAGTGTGATCGCAACATAGTTTGATCATAGATTGTTTTATTTTTCGGTCCTACTGTTTATTTCACGCTTCCAACTTCAAGCTATCTAATTTTTTTTTTGGATCTACCACTCGACTTCGTTTTATTTAGATTTTTTTCTGAGTCCGTCATTGCTGGTAAGGCAGCCTTGTTGTCGTCGGTCGGCTCTGCCAGTACCATGCAGCAAGCGATCATGCCGGACTTGATCCGTTCTGGTTCCGGCCGGGTTGATTTGCCGCCTTGTCGTTTTCGATCTGCCACTCACCGAACAGCCAGCGGACTACGGTGCAGGGATGTGGCTGTGAACTGCATGCATGTGACGTGGGTGGTGAGTTCCTGCATGCATGCATGCAGCTTGTCAGAGGAGGATATACTCAAAGGCACTGTTCCAATGGTTTTTAGTTACGATCAAAGAAATTTGTTTACGTTTTTTTAGGTAGTTACGGTGCATATAATTTTAAATTTAGAAAATTATTTAAAAAATCAGTTTTAAGAAATCGCTCTACTATTCATTTTTAAAGAAACCAGAACTCGGAAAGGATAGGGCTTTGTTCCGATGTGGTCACAATGGTCGCTTCATGCAATGGGTGTGGGAACTGTAGACCAGAATTAGTTTTGGGCCTTAGTGATCGTTTTGGGCCTTAGTGATGCTGGGACTCCGTCCGTGCTACGCTGTCACTGTTTCAGATAAGAGGAAGTTATACTTGTTTGAACCAAATACCATACTTTTTCCACAACACAACCCACAAGGAGTCCCACTGCAGCTGGGCCCCCCCTCCCGTCCGCTCGCGCAGCGGAGCGCGCAGTCCCAGAGAAACACGCTACAACCAATGCCAGACACTGACAGGTGGGCCCACCTGCTACCCCGCCCTCCTGTCGGTCTCTCCCGCGCCGCTATAAGTATGATCCCAAAAATCACCCCCAATAAATTTAGAAGCAAATAAAAAGAAGGGAAAAAAGAAAGCAATTAAGAGAGGCGAGCGGGACTTGAGAAGACGGGAAGCCGGCGCGACGAGCGATCGAGAGAGGCCAGCACAACCGCAAACCCTAGCGGCCTAGCCCTCTCGTCGCCGGAATCGCCTCCTCGTCCGGTTCCTGCCCGCGGCAATGGCGAGCCCCGCGACGTCCCCGACCCCGATCGCGCTGCCTCCTCCTGCCGCTCCTCAGCCAGGGGCGGCCCCTGCGGCTGTTGAGCCGGCGATCGTCTCGGGCGCGTCCTTGTACGTGGGCGACCTCGAGGCGAGCGTGGCGGAGGAGCAGCTCTGCGCAGTCTTCTGCCAGGTCGCGCCCGTCGCGTCCGTTCGCGTCTGCCGCGACGTCTTCAGCTGCAAGTCGCTCGGCTACGGCTACGTGAACTTCCACTCGCGGGAGGACGGTGAGCGTCTCGATCGTCTCGTGCATGCCTCGTTGTTCGGGTTCCATCGGGGGTAGCGTGTGCCCCGGGGTTTTATTGTTTCAGTGGTGGTTTGGTGTTGGATTGGGGCGGTTTCGATCCATCTCTAGGTTTTGATCGGTTGCAAAAGTATTTTTTGCTTTTCTTTCAGATCGAGGCGAGGGTTTTGGGTTCTTTTGATTACGGACATGGGCAATGTGATGATCGATCAGTTGTAGTAGGCGGCGATTGTTGCTTGTTGGGGTTTTAATCTGTCTATTTTTCCTTTTTTTAGGAAAAAATTGCCTCTTAGATGTTCCTATTTTCGGTGTTGTTTATGATCTGGTTTATGGCGTCAGATTTAGGAGTTGAGGTGATTGGGGCTTAAAGTAGCGAGGAATTCTAGTGCTCGATCGGCTTTATAAATTGTGTGTAGCGATTAGGCAAAACTTGAACAGAAGAAAGTTTGGCATTTGCGTTAGATTTGTTCAGAGTTTTATGCAGATAGCGCGCAACGCGCTATTTTGTACTATATCGGCTAGCTGTATGATAGCGCGGAATTCTGTCGGATAATATATCTCGGCTTTCGTCAATTAATATACTTTTGTACTGTTCTATTTGATTGATGTTAAACGCAGTGATCAATTTTGAGATTGACATTGTAGTTAGTTGTTATAACATGGTGGTATGTGATTGCTTGCAGCCAACCGTGCATTGGAAGCTTTGAATTTTGCCCCTGTCAATGGGAAGTCCATCCGGGTTATGTTCTCAAACAGGGATCCAACCCTGCGGAAGAGTGGACGTGCTAACGTGTTCATAAAAAATCTTGAGCCGAACATTGACAACAAAAGGCTATACGATATGTTTTCATCCTTTGGCACCGTCCTTTCGTGCAAGGTGGCCACTGATTTCAATGGCCAATCGAAAGGATATGGTTTTGTGCAGTTTGAAAGCGAGGAATCTGCTAAGGATGCCATCAACGGCCTCAATGGCATGTTGGCCAATGACAAACAGATTTTCGTTGGTCTCTTCATGCGTCGCCAGGAGAGGGAACGCATTGCTGGAGCTAGCAAATTTACAAATGTGTATATAAAGAACTTGCCTAAAGAGTTTACTGATGATGACCTGCGTCATGAGTTTGCACCGTTTGGTGAAATTACTAGTGCTATAGTCATGAGAGATGCTGAAGGCATATCTAGGTGTTTCGGGTTTGTTAACTATGAGAAACCAGAATGTGCAGCAGAAGCAGTTGAAAATCTCAATGGGAAGTCGATAAACGATATGGTCTTGTATGTTGGAAGAGCTCAGAAAAGAGCAGAAAGACTAGCTGAGTTGAAAGCAAAATTTAAGCATGAGAGAAATGGGAAACTCGATAAGCCTCAAGGGCTCAATCTGTACTTGAAGAATCTGGATGATAATATTAATGATGGACATCTTAGGAAGTTGTTTGAAGGCTTTGGTGAGATAGGGTCATGCAAGGTACTTCGCTCCCTATATGCTTACTGCTAATCTGCTACTGTTGGTTCTCTTCTTCATTTAAAGGACCCACAAAAAGCACCATTCAATCTAATATTCCTAGTATTGCTATTCATCGTGTTGGCATTTCTTTAGGTCATGCTTGATTCACAAGGAAGGAGCAAGGGTTCAGGATTTGTATCATTTACTACTGTTGAAGCTGCCCACAATGCTGTAAGTTAAAAGAAGCATTATTTTGATTCATCTATTGCGATGATGCCCCTTTGCTTCCAATTGCATAGATCTGATTATTCAAATTTATTTTAAAAAATATGTTGCAGATTAATGGAATGAATGGGAGAATTGTTGGCACAAAACCATTGTTTGTTGCTTTAGCTCAACGCAAGGAGGAAAGAAGAGCCATGCTAATGGTAAGTGTTGATGTTGACCTCTTTTTTGACCTCTTTTTTGCTAGGCATATTTTGCTCAAGCGCATAGCGCAAGCTTGATGTTGACCTCTTTTTTGGTAGGCACATTTTGCTCGTGTTAACAATCTAGGTGCTATAACACCCACAGTACCAGCAAATATTGCTCCCCATCAGTTTTACTTCGGTCAGGGGGCGCCTGGCCTAATCCCACCACAAGCTGCAGTCTTTGGGTATCAGCAGCATTTCGTTCCAGGAATGAGGCCTGGTGCCCACAACATGATGATGCCGTACAACATGCAGAGATTAAGGCACCCTGGCCAGAGGGGGGGTGCTCGGCATGGAGGAATGGCTCGAGAAATGCATCAGCAGCAGCAGGTATTTCTGTTGGTTGAACATGTTACATTCCTTTTTCTGGTTTTTGTTTCAATTCTTAGAACAGCTATGATCTGACAAAGTACCCTGCATCCAGTCATGTGATGTCCAGATTGCTAGATAAAAAAAAAAAAATAATTAATCTTATAATTCCTGCTTATTAAACTGCTGTTATTCTGCAAGATGGGTTCCATAGTCAGGGCACCTTAAATGATATTCACTTCACCTGACATCTCATGCTTTTACCATGCAGATGATTCAACCAAATGCCAGCGAAAGCGTCAGGTGCATGCCAAATGCCAGGAATGGGACTAATTACCCTGCAATGCTGCCTTTGCAACAAGATGTCAACCACTTCGCACAAATGGATGCCGCTGTCCGTACTCCAACATCTATTCCAAGCAGCAACCCTCCTACTGCTTTAGCTTCTGCTGATCCGGACCACCAACGAGCAGTAAGGATGACTATGCTTATCGCGCTCGAAGTTGTTCGCAAATTACTATGTGCAGTTGCCACAATGACCTGTCGATAGTTGGACATTATATTATTGCCATCGAAAATTCTTAATGAAGGCTAAATTTTCAAGCTAAGATGTTTTTTCTGGTTTGCAGATTCTGGGCAACAAGCTGTACCCGCTGGTTGAACGACTCGAGCGGGAGAACGCTGGCAAGGTGACGGGAATGCTGCTTGAGCTGGACAAGACAGAGGTCCTCAACCTGATTGAGTCTGCAGAACATCTCCGGGACAAGGTTGCTGAAGCCATGGATGCTCTGCGGCAGAGGAAAGCAGAAGGCTCTCGCGATGCCGACCTTACTGCACCGTCGTCCTCGGGTGCCTGAGCGACGGGTGAATGGATTCTCGTCATAAGACTATTTCGGAGTGCTATCTATACTTTCTGGTTCCTGCCTCTGCAGATTAGTTGAACTGATGTTTATGGATGTGCACTATTTTTAAATAAGTTTTTCCTGTGATGATGCGCTAACTGTTGATGGTTAGGATGTTTAAATGGATCCTTGAGTCTTCCGGTTATTTTCTGTCAAAAGTTTATTTTTGTTATGTCGTTGGGTTCGCGGGTTGTTTCTTCCTAAAGCCGTGCATTACATTGCAAATGCATTTCCCCAATGTTTAGTCCCTTTAGGATGCAATTTTAGACAACTTGACAGCCTCTTCGATCATCCCAACCTCTTCCAGCCCTCTGGGCACTCAGCTCAGCAGCCTCTTTCTGTTGGCAGAGCTGTAGATTCTGTTCCAAGATCAGCATAAGCTAATAATGATCTAATGGTTCCGGCTTAATAGCGATGGAGTTTTACAGCTTTGAACAAAAAGAACTAAAAAATACACTAATATATACCGGGAACGCACAACATTTACCTCTTGCTACCACAACAAACGCCAGCTGTGACACCCTGTGCCATCACCGCTGTGGGGATGACACCATCTTAAGGATTATTACTCGACAAAGTGACGTTTCCTAGAGTAATGACCCTAATAGTGAGGCAGACAAATAGTTAGGACTACGATTATTTCGCACTTGTCGGCCCTAAAGATAGGCTTTTTAAGTGATTTGCCCCGAGTTGAAGTGGTACCGAGTCCTTCAATCTTCTTTCGTTACATGGGGATTAATAGCAAGTACTTCCTCCATCCTGCAATATAAGCTCTTATTCTTAAAAATATTGTCCCACGATATAAATCTATCACGGAGATTAAAGATGTAGTTATTGCAAAATATTTCAATCATATACCTTTACTTTAATGCTAAAAAAGTAGATGAATAGTTATAGTATGCAATTTAATAGGGAGATACATGGTCCAATAGCATTAACTTTTAAAGCGCTTGGAATTCGGACGCTAGCGCCATGCGGTCGGTCAGCAACATTTATCACTCATGTCTACAACATTTCTCGGTCATGTATGCAACAAAAAAGTTTGATAAGAATCTCAATGTTGCACTAGTTGTTACTGATTGTTACGTACATGAAAACAAATATTGCATATATAAAACAAAATGTTGCAGCAAAAAGCAACAACACAGCAATTTAATGGACGTTGATGTTGTAGACGTCGAAGACGGCACGCAGCTCGGCCTTGAGCTCGCTGTCCCACGTACACTCCCAAGTTGATGAAGCCGTCGCGGTCGATGTCGAGCTTGTCCAAACTGAGTTTCGTCTCTTGGAGGCAAGCAATATGGCATGGATTGGCGTTAATAATTTTTTAGACAACCGTGCAACGAGCAGGGAGTTTAGGCCCCTGACATTCCAACAAAGGATTGATATATTAGACCCGAGCGTGGTGAGGGCTCACTGTACAGTCGTCGACTGAAGGCGGTGAGGGGTGTGGTTTGGTATAGTGTGCGTATGGTGATGTTGATGTGTGTTATGCAATCCCATATGTTATGGTAATGCTTTGTTTAATTATCTATGTAATGCCTTTGTGTGATGTGTTTATCTATGCCATGCCTTTAAAGTGTGGATAATTTACACTAAACTGGGCAGTAGAAATGGACTGCATTAGTAGTAGAGTAGCAATACTAGTTACTCATCTGCTTTACTTGACCATAGAAGTGGCAAAAGCTCAGAACTCGCTAGAGTAAACCAGTGATCATTTAGGCATTATTTGTATTGTCTTCTATTTTTAAGAAAAGTCAAAAGCTAATATATACAACTGGCTTCTCGAAGCAGTTTCTCTATTTCTCTCGCTCCGGAGATAAGGCAGAGAGTCACAGGTGCATCACGCACCTCACTTCTCTCGCTTCCGTCACATGCACACATCTTTCCCTCACTTTTTCCACTGTTCAATCCTTCTTTTAAAAGTCACTTCTTTCAACCATTATTATTCATTTTTAATCAAAACCATAAGACAACCAAAATCCACCAGCACAAGACAATACGATCGCCCCTTAATACATATGTCGTTCTGGACCCACTGCAAAAGCTCTCAACATGCCATGGGAATAATGCATTCCACTGCAGCATCTCTTTGTGTCAACGTGGTGGGCTTCCAGGACCAGCACTAGGTGCAAAGATAGCATGAATTCTGTACAACTAGGGTCCCGCTTTTTTCGAGTTTCTGGCTTCTAGTTTATTTTTCACTATTCATAAATTTTATTTTTTCCTGAATTTTTAGCTTTTTTTAGTTTTTTTGCCTGTTATTTTTCTCGTATTCATTTGAGTTGTCTGTGATAAGCTAACATATTTTTTCTATTTTTAAATTTTTTAAATTTTAATTATATTAAATAAATCACTTTTAGTTATAATGTAATTTCAGCCATAAATCACTATTTTTCAACCCAACCAAACAGGGCCCATATCAAGAAAGATGCAAAACCATATGTACAATTAACCCTCAAAAGTGTTTTAAGATTCATACAAAAGATATTCAATTATGAAAGGATAGGATAGTGGTTTGAATTTTGAAAGCTTGCATCAACCTCGAGGCATAGATAAGGGAGATTCAACTGGCAAATTAAGATTGGACTTACACAAGATATCACCGGTTGCTTTCTCTATATGGCTTTTGCCTTTTTCTAACCGGTACTCTTCAGACTCCACCCAACTTAAATTTGTTCCTCTCCAACATTGCTCTCCTGCACCTGTTTCTATGCGGCCCCCTATTTTTAAATGCTTGTCTTGTACAGTTGTCAGAATGCTATACTGCATGTATGGTGGTGATCGGTTCTGTTCTCCGTGTCATTGCTTGTCTTGTACAGTTGTCAGAATGCTATACTGCCTGTATATCTTGTAGTTTCTCTATCTTATGTGTACTTATCATGCACCTTCCACATGTCTATTCTCTGAAAGGTGTAGGCTCTCTGGGGGTGTGACGTTACAACCAATTGCAACGTACGTTTGGCCTTGCGTGAGGTGATGGGCATCTTATCAGCATATTGTTCTGTTGAAACCCCTTAATCACATCAGAATCCTTTAGCCGTAAATTCAAATATCAATAATCACAGAAAAAAATACTAAACACAAGTGAAGAGATACAGATGAAAAAAAGACACTCGAGCATGAAAGCTAGATCTCAGGCAAAATAATTAGACAGCAAAAGAAATGTGGCTTACAAGTAACAATTAATCAAAAAGTAATATAGTGTGTGCTCTGGATTCAGTGATACATCCAATAATACAAAGAAAACCACACGACCACACAGTACAAACTTCTATGCCCATATAGCGGATACCATCTTATATGGGGGATAGACCCCCGTACCATATATCTAGCCATAGGCGCGGCGCTCGCCGCCACCACCATCATCTGAAAAAAATAAAGAGGCGATAATTCGTGAGGAGATTTTCAAAAAAACCGGGCGAAACGATTTTGAGGAAGGTAAAGGGCTTTTCCGGAAAACCGGGGTAAAACATATTTTCTAAAAAGGCGGAGGGTTTTGAAAAAATCGAGGACCCGAACGTAAAAACCGGGGACTGCGCGATTTCCAAAGCGGGGGCTAACCAACAAAGCGGAGGGGCAAAAATTTGTGAGGACCTTTCGCGAGAACCAAGGACTGTCACGTAATTTCGGAAAATACGGGGCCTTTTCGCAAAAAGCCACCCTGACCGTCACACGAAGATTCTCCTCGCCCGTACGGCGTTAGGCGCTATCGGGGCGACGTGGCCATCAGCGAGGGAGGGAGTCCCCGCTTATTAGATAGTAGGTATATATGAAGTATACTTGATATATAAATTGATTTAAATAGAAAACCTTTGTATATATTCTATATTATTAAAACAAAATCTAAAATATATATGAAAAATATGCTAAATGAAAAATATGCTAAAAAATTCTTGTCTTATCCGCATTAGAGAAAATGAAGTAAAAAAGAATTCTGAATTTCAGTTCAGTATCTAAGTATAAATACTAAGAAAAACCAGAAAGAAGGATTGATTTGCGGCAATAGATGTCTTTCACATACAACTAGAAAAAAAGTAATCTCCTTTTAAGGTATGTTTTTTCCTCCGAAGCTGACGACTTATAGCTTTTGCTATAATACTTAACTTTTAAACGGAGTATTTTCTCAACACGGGTCTACAAGTTAAACATGTACACGTTAAAAGCTCAACATCTATACCATCCAAAATCGCAAGTGAGTATCTCTCTCCGTAATCTGTACCGTAAACAATCAAAATTCAAAAATTCAACTAAAAGCCATAAGCAGCCGTTGCCAAACATGCCCACATTCTTTTTGACTACGGCTAATGACTTATAATTACACTTAATTGCTTTTGGCCGTAACACGAGCACTTATACAGACGAATCAAATACTAATAAACCAATAAACCACTTCAAAAAAATTATCCCAATAAACTACTTCAAAACAGATAAATCATCTCATTTATTTGTTCAAAAGCCATAAGGCATAAACTAAAAAAACAGGCCAGCATAGAACATGCACACACGCGCATTAAATTCAAGCCCAGATCACAATCTATTAAGCACGCACTTGAAGAATTATACCACGCACTTGCAGTATAATACATGGAAAGAACATGAAGATCAGAAAGATTTTCTATCCCAAAATATCACACAAATAAAGAATTCAATTATATATTCAGACGACATGCAGAGTTGCAAACTTAACAAGGAATTACAAGCCATCAACCACCCAGCAAACCATAATACACTCTTAAAGACCTCTTAACGGTTTGACAAACAGAAAGACAACTTCCAGTAACGTATCAACAATGGAAAAAGAAAACAAGCACTACACACTCATACTTCATACTCAGCAATAAAAAGGTTTGAATTTGAAGTCGGTCCGTCTGTTCTAGACTTCTTGGCCTATATGCCAGCTTCTATTGCCATTTCAGTATCACCCTACAAGCGTAAATGTTTTGATTAGCAAAAACGAAATAGTAACCTGGTACATACGTAATGTAGTAATGTTCTTGCTATTGCACAGTATACATTCTTACCACGTTCTCCTTATCTTCATGTGTAATCTCCTTCACATCAACTGAAAAATAAATTTGCCATTAGCAAGCCCATACTTTTGCACAGAGGGGTGATATTTATATTAGGAATTCAGGAATACACGATGGCACTTACCAGATTCTTGATCCGCACCAACCGGCAAAGCCTCACTACCTCCATTGCAATCTTCCTGCTGCCCCTTGGCCTGCTTCTTGGTTTTCTTACCAGTATTTTTGGCAACTACTTCCTTTGCAGTAGCATTTTTGGCTGGATTCCGGTTATAGGAACCTCTGACCCTTGCATCAGGCATCTCCTTCTGAATGTTCTCTTTATTGCCAACTTCCTTATTTTGAGTTGCATCGGAAGTCAGTGACCTTGGCTTCAGATTACCCTTTGGCAACACATTGGTGGCACCACGAGCAGCCTTGTCAGACTTTTTTGGTTGCTGTGAGGAGTCTACAGAGATCTTCAGCTTCTCAAAATCTTCCGCAATGTCATAAACCTGAAGAGTGTCCTTCACTGGTTCCTCCAATTCTGTTGCAAGGCCATGCCGGACTACATAAGCCTTGAGTTCTTCTCTCATCCGATCCACAGGCTGTGGAAAAAAAAGCAGACATCACAATAATACGATCAATGAAAGAAACTGAACTGATCAGAAATGACAAATGATCAAGTGATGCCCACCTCACATTCTGATTCAAGGGCAAGCTTGAAGAAGCCCAGAGAGACAGAGTGCTTGGAAGCAGCCTCTGCAAGCCTGATCTGTGTCATCCAATATGAGATTGAGGACAGTGTACTGAACTTGCGCCTTGCTGTGGACATGGACACTTCTGATGTCGGAGTATCACACTTCCCCAGGCTGCCCGACCTCCCTGACCGAATGCCTGACACCGGAGTGATAGTTCCAGTAGGAGTTGGCCTCGGGCTAGCACCTGGATTGGTTTGTATTGAGTGCCTCCGTGGAGGTTTGGTTGATTTATCCTTCAATGAAGAAAGATCGAGAACACACATGCCCTTGCTGACATCTGAAGATGGTTTTGCCCTATATAAGGAATACAATTAGAAGTGATATCAATAAACAAAGTTAGTTCGCAGCAATTTAAAAGTTGGAACCTGAGTCTTGCAATGTAAGTTGCTAGTCAATTTTGCATTGACATAGCACCAACCAGTCAGACGCTTAATTTTGAAGCAATAATCTGGACATCTAAACATGTGTACGCTGGCCTATTGTTTTCCCACAGAAACTTGTTGAAATATTGATAACTCACGCTTGTGATGGCAAAACCTCCGGAACAAACTAATGTGGGACTACTGGGAAAGACACTATCAAGGCATAGTAGTCATAGTAGAACTTTTACTAAGGAAACGCAGATCCATGTGAGGAGTGAGGACAAAGATTGACATAAACATGGCCTGACACTTAGCCAACAATGTTATAGGCATTAAAGAAAAAAATGCATATACAAACGTTTCATTCAACTTTAGATGTAACTGTCTCTTTGATTTGATTTTTAGCGATACTACACATAAAAATCACATATACAAATATATTTCCTTACGTTATTTTTGTTTGTGAGAACATACAATTGTGTTATACCAAATGTACTGATGAAACTGACCTTAAAGAATGTGTTCATCAAGCCCCATAGCAAAAACCAGATGGTAAATTTTCTAAATTAACCCATTTACATGCACTTTTAATATGGACCATCGGGCTCAGCCTCGCACCCAACAAACAAAATTACAGTATGGCAAATGGGTTGACATTTGGGGCCTTCTTAGTTACTATGGGTGCTTTTCACCCCCTGTTTTTAGCTCTTTTTAGTTCTTCGACAATTGGCATAATTAACAGCTTTATGGGCCCACCTTGGAATTAAGTACAGTCTACTGACCGGGCTTGCTATTCCTAATTTTAGAGAAGCAGAGCTGATTCTGTACACAACATTTTGTTATTAGGAATTAATTCACTAGAACAGCTCAAGATTTCGACCACGGAAAGGAGTCGTGGATCAAAGCATGGAAAGAAAGGATACCTCCTCGGAGCGGAGGCGCTAGGAGGAGCATCCACCGCCGGCGCCGCCACCTTCCCACGGCTCGCCGACCGCAGCGGGTACCGCAGCTTGGACGCCCTCGCCGCAGACGCTGAACAACCGTAACCCAGATCAACACCTTACTCATTTCACCTAAAAAAACCTATCAGAATCAACAAAAATAAATTTCCCCTTACCGCAGCTGGCCGCTTGATCCGCTGAAGTCGCCATCACACTCGAAGCTTGCGCTTTGCGGAGAAATCGGCGACGCGAGATGGAGCCTTGGAGAGAGGGGCTTCGATTTGGTTTTAGAATGCGATTGGATCGATTTCTTCGTGGGGAGAGAGCGTATAAATTGTAACGGCCTTGCCGGCTCGCAGCGCGGGCGGGCCCCGCTGAGCTCCGTTGTTTTTGCGGGCCACCGTGTCAGTGTAGGGAGTTGTGTGGGTTGGGTCTCGATGGGATGGGGGAGCGGGCGGGCGGGCGCCGTTTGAATCGCGGGTTTACTAGCGGTCGGGGGCGGGAAAAAGTGCACGCGGCCGTTGCGTCGCGTCGGCGGAACGTTTGTTTCGGACTGCGCTTGTGATTTCTAGTTTAAAGAGAGAGAGATAGAGTCAAATAATAAGTCATCTTTAACAATAAAATACAGACCATTAACATAACTGGATAATAGTAGACATTTAGTAATTCAGCACAACTGTGCAAGTATAGTTATTGTTTTCGTGAAAGAACAAAAATGACCTTTTTAAGCTGCTTCACATGAAACAAAGGAGATTAATTAGCAAACCAACTCAACAGAAAGTTATTATTCTTATTAGAGATTTTCCAGCTAACAACATGTTGAACAAATATAACATAATACCAAAATGTTTAGGACTCTTAACACCGACTTGTCTCATAAATTATAAACATGAAAATTGCAGTACTGCATGTTCATCTAATCATGCATTCGATAGGCATGTAAGTTGCATTACGTGTACTTAGGAAGGACTCCTTCAGAAGTTACGAAAAGAAATATACACTAAGGTTCCTATACATAGAGAGATAGTCAAATAATAAGTCCGCTTTAAGCCTTTAACAATAGAAATACAAACCATTAAATTAACTGGATAATAGTAGACATTTAGTAATTCAGGACAACCGTGCAAGTCTAGTTATTGTTTTAGTGAAAGAACTAAAACTAAGAACACCGAATTAGTTTTTGTAAAAAAGCAAAAAGTGAAATAAAAAATGTTCCGTGTAGCTTGGTACAATGCACATCTTGTTATAGTTTCAGCTGAATTAACTTCACAATATAAGATACAGAAATACCAAAGAAAGAAAGAAATATAAACATTATCCTAGAATCTACTATCAAGCGAAACTTATGCATTAGCTAATCTGGAGTAGAGTAGATTTAGTGCTGCTTCATTTATCGTAGGAGCCCATCTCCACAAAAAAAAAGGGAGGCGGATCTTCCATGTTATCATTGAACCCATAACAAATAAAAGCAAAAGCCTAATTCAACAAATCCTGTAGAGCAATACGTCCATCGATGCACAAGCAGAAATGCATGGGGCGAGGGCAGCAGCTGCCCTTGTTGTTGTCCTGCGAAGCAGCTGGCAGCCGTACTGTAGCCGACGTGCCGTAGGCCGGCGCAGCCAAATCGGTGCGCGGGCACAGAGAAGACAATCGTGTGGCACCAAGTAGCGGAGGAGGAGAAGAGGACTGCCGAAGATGGCGGCGTAGTCAGTATTAGCGCTGGCATAGTGAAGGATTAAAGATATAACACCCCAACCAACCCTCAGGTGTTACAGAAGCTTAAGGATCACACTTGAAAATCTTCCAGCGACAACTGTAGGAGCTGATCCTACCAAACAAATATGGAGTAAACATGCTGCAAAACAAAGTGGAAAATACCATGGCACATAAAGCAAGTACAATTGAACCCAGAAAATAAAACTGCACTTAACAAAATGCTAACACAAAAGGATTGCTCCGGAAACAATATAATTCCAGTATCGAAATTCTCAACATTTAGTCATCTCAACCTTGGCTTCCAACAAAAATATAATCCATAAGCAGAAATATATCAGGGATTCAATTCTAGAATTGTCAAACATACTGGCTAAAACTTCATAAATGCGCCTCAGGTTGTGTACATGGATGAACCAGGTACTGGATTAGATCCAGCTTCAAGGAAGAGTCTCTGGAGTGCTGTGAAGCAAGCAAAGCAAGATAGAGCAATCATTCTTACCAGTAATCTTCAAACTACAACCATTTGTTCACTTGTGCTTGGCCATAATTTCCTCTTCCATGGTAGTATCAATCACTGTTTCTTTTAGACATCTCTGCAGCCCATTCCATGGAAGAAGCTGAAGTTCTCTGTGATCGATTGTGTATTATGGTAGATGGCATGGTCCAGTGCATAGGAAGGCCTAAAGAGATGGAGCACAACCCAAAAATTTAATTTTGAATTTTTGGAATTTGCTACATTCAAAATTTTGCTCAATTAGGAAAGTTACCTTGAATTTCCGCTTTCACTTCTGAAATTCACTTTCACCTAGCGCTAGCGTCACTTCGTAGCGCCATCACCTATTCTCCTTAGCCAGTGGTCGGATTCTACCATGCAAGATGGCGGCGTAGTCAGTATTAGCGCTGGCATAGTGAAGGATTAAAGATATAACACCCCAACCAACCCTCAGGTGTTACAGAAGCTTAAGGATCACACTTGAAAATCTTCCAGCGACAACTGTAGGAGCTGATCCTACCAAACAAATATGGAGTAAACATGCTGCAAAACAAAGTGGAAAATACCATGGCACATAAAGCAAGTACAATTGAACCCAGAAAACAAAACTGCACTTAACAAAATGCTAACACAAAAGGATTGCTCCGGAAACAATATAATTCCAGTATCGAAATTCTCAACATTTAGTCATCTCAACCTTGGCTTCCAACAAAAATATAATCCATAAGCAGAAATATATCAGGGATTCAATTCTAGAATTGTCAAACATACTGGCTAAAACTTATCAACGAACAGGTTTGCATTTACTGTCTAAACCAAAACACCTAGCATGTATTTGTACAACATTAACAGAGTTACAAATTGAGTGTCATAACAATTCATAGACCAATAGGTATCTGGATTCTGGAATGCTGACTAAACATGAGCAGTTTCCTTCGCACGATCGTGCTTGTAACTGCAACCTAACCTGGGCCCAATCCGCATCCTCTCACCGGCGTCAGCTTCCATGAAGCGGAGTTCGTGGATGTACACTGTGGGAGTGGGGAAGGAGGCGGAGAGGGGGAGGCGGCGGCGCGGGGGATTGGGGGCATGAGGATGCGGCGACGAGGGTGGGGAGTAGGAGGCAGCGGTTTGGGGGCGGAGAGGGGGCGGCGGCTTGGGGGTTGGGGAGGAGGATGCGGCGATGAGGGGAGGCGGCGGTGCGGGGTGGAGGGAGTAGGAGGCGGCGGTGCGGGGGACGGAGAGGGGAGGCGGCGGCGCGGGGATTGGGGTTGGGGAGTAGGGAGGATGCGGCGACGAGGGTGTGGGAGTAGGAGGCGGCGGTTTGGGGGCGGAGAGGGGAGGCGGCGGCGTGGGGGTTGGGGCAGGAGGATGCGGCGACGAGGGTGGGGGAGTAGGAGGCGGCGGTGCGGGGGACGGAGAGGGGAGGCGGCGGCGCGGGCGGTTGGGGAGTAGGGAGGAGGCGATTCGGGGAGGAGGATGCGGCGGTGCGGGGTGGCGGAGGAGTGGCGGCGGCGCGAGGGGTGGGATGGAGGATGAGGCCGGGAGCGCAGGCTGGCGCGGAGGAGTGGCGGCGGTGCGAGGCCGAAGGTGGTGAGGGCGGAGGAGGGAGGAGGCGAGGCGGTGCGGCGGCGGAGGAGGGAGGGGAGGAGGGCGGAAGAAATGAGGTGGGGAGGCAACCGCACGGGATTTGGAGGGGCAGGCAGCGCACGATTTTTGGATGGAAGGGCTCACACGTTAATTAACATAGTTTTTTTAAAGAGATGAGAGAGGTCGTATCAACCACCAACTCCTTCTTTATAAGAAAAATGCTGTTTGCGCTTTAATGGCGTTGCTCAATGCTTGATGATGTCTCACCGACATGCGGTCCAGGCCCACATGTCGTTGAGACATCATGGGCATTAAGCAAACGCCATTAAACTTTAAAGACATGAGCAAATCCCCTTTATAATAGTAAAGATTTTTATTATTTATAATTTATTTTATGTTTTGGCTTTTTTAAGTTTTTTGTTGATTCATTTTTGTATTCATTTGTATTGTTTATGATAGACTAATCTGCTTTTTTTAGTTTTATTTTTATTTAAATTTAGTTACGTAAAATAAGCCATCATCAGCTATAGTACAATATCAATCAGCTACAATACAATTTTAGCCATAAGTCAGTTTATTTCAGCCCAACCGAGCGATACCTAACTTCTGTTTTTAACTTTTAGAAGCCAAACGTTAAAAGGAATAATTTCCCTATAAATTGTTTATAGGCTATTTTAAATAGAGTATCTTCTTAACATGAGTATTTTTTACTTTCTCAATTTCTCTCACAATCAATTAAAAATCGTATCACTTTTGAACAGGACTTAAATAACTTAGCTACATAAATGGCGTTATTAGACTATATGCCGCCGCACAATCAATTAAAATCGTATCACTTTTGAACAGGACTTAAATAACTTAGCTACATAAATGGCCGCCCACCCCTTCCGGCCGGCCCATGGTGCTTCGAGACATACACGCGCGCGGTGTCTGCTCGGCAAAAGCAGTAGAAGCCACGACTACTAGAATTTAGTCCTTGCTGATTAAAGACACTAGTCCTTCCTTCCGATCTTTTTTTTCTTGAACACATTAATCAGAATTTTGTCCATGCTGATTAAACTTTTCTTTCCAATCTTATTTTTCATTTGTTAATGTCATATATATTGCTGGGCAATTTAACCATGCTTTCTTGATGATCAAACTACTATATCACTAAATGAACTCCTTTTCAAAGCTCCCAATTGTATAATATCACTTGTGAATTGTGAATTTTTTAATCCTATTGTGGTATTCACCCTTCCTGCTGGTGCCTGGCAGATGATTGGGCTTGCAAAGCCAACATCGGGAGGCAGCGCTACAGGAATGTCCGTCGTATAACAAATGAAGGCGTGGCAGAATGCATTTGTACGGGATTTCAGCATACAGACTGACATGGAAAAGATATACAACAGCATGGGGGTTTGTCCACAGAATGAGCAGGGTATGCACCTCTTTGTCACATATTTGCTCTCAGTAATTTTGGTCTGAAAAATAACTGTCCATGAAAAACGCCTGCTGCTTTTCACTTTCTATTGTCTCTATGTTGGAATGCAGTATGGCAGTATGCTTTGGGAGATGCTGACTGGCAGAGAACATCTCCGGTTTTATGGCCGACGGAAGAGCCTTAATGGCTGTGTTTTTGACCTTGTAAGTTATGTCATGTATACCAAAGCTCACTAATTTCATAGTGCAGTAGCATAATCTTTAAGGTGAAACAAAATATATGTTCTTGCTTGCATGTCTTAAAATCTCTGTACTTTACTTGAATTCACCTAGTAGGGTATGTAAAAGTGCTTCTTTGTTCCATGGAGTTTCAAACAAACCTGAAAAATAAATTTACTGAAATGACAATGGTTTGTAGGCTGTTGAAGAATATTTGAGAAGTGTAAATTTACTTCATGGTGGTGCTGCTGATAAGCAAGTCAGGAAGTACAGTGGTGGCATGAAGAGGCCCCTTAGTATTGCCATCTCGCTTATTGGAGATGCTAAAGTATATCCTTCTACATCATCTTCCATTTTCTTGGGTCATCAATTAACCCTTCCTTAAAATTTCATTATTTCATAAATGCGCCTCAGGTTGTGTACATGGATGAACCAGGTACTGGATTAGATCCAGCTTCAAGGAAGAGTCTCTGGAGTGCTGTGAAGCAAGCAAAGCAAGATAGAGCAATCATTCTTACCAGTAATCTTCAAACTACAACCATTTGTTCACTTGTGCTTGGCCATAATTTCCTCTTCCATGGTAGTATCAATCACTGTTTCTTTTAGACATCTCTGCAGCCCATTCCATGGAAGAAGCTGAAGTTCTCTGTGATCGATTGTGTATTATGGTAGATGGCATGGTCCAGTGCATAGGAAGGCCTAAAGAGATGGAGCACAACCCCAAAAAAATTTAATTTTTGAATTTTTTTGGAATTTGCTTGCATTCAAAATTTTGCTCAATTAGGAAAGTTACCTTGAATTTCCGCTTTCACTTTCTGGAAATTCACTTTCACCTAGCGCTAGCGTCCTCCTGCGCTAGCGCCATCACCCTATTCTCCTTGCCGCGTGGTCGTCTACCATTCGCGCGCCGCCAGCTCACCCGCACCGCTCAACGCTGCAAAGCCGTCAACCCTCGCACAGTAGCCATGACATCTCGTCAAGCTGCCATACTATGCCTTAACGCTGCTCTAGGCCGCGCATCGTTCCCCTCTACAGCCACTAACCTCGCGCTGTCACCATTGTCGCCGGCCGCTTGACACACGCGGATGATGGCAAGAAAGAAAGGTTAGGAGGTGGCGGACGATGGTGGCATATCCAATGGTCATAACCGTCAGAGACAAGAAAGAAGGCGGGGCGGGGAGGGGTGGAGGCCAATGGTTGCAATGGCGGAAAAGGAGGAAGGAGGGGGGTGGCGCCAGAGGGGGAGAGGTCGTTCGCGGGCCTTGCCGGCGTTAGGGGTGAGGTGGCGGCGCTAGGGTTCAAAGCAAATGACATGTGCTAGATTTGGATCAAATAGGGTGTCAACAGGATTAGGATGGTATAAGAGAGAGTGGAAGTTGCTCTGTACAACTATCTCAATTCAGCGGTAGGAAAATCTGACTGATTTGCAAAAAAAAAATGTGAATGATGAATAGACACTCCTATTAATGTTTGCAAGATAGGAATTTCACGTTATAGTTTAATCCTACGGAAATCTGTGAAAGTTCTCACCATCCAAATGGAATTTGATGCTTGCAACGCAGTTCCGAATCCGAAGTTCAAGGAGTGGTCGAACCCAACGTGAACCCGATCGAACCTTACTCGTTCATTCCAAGTCAGCCGTCGGCTGAGATCGATTCATCACTCCAGCTCCTCGCCCTATCTAGGGGTGCAAACGAACGGATAATTTCTGTCCGTTCGATCGTCCGAAGGCTTACGGAACGAATACGGAAGGGGTAGATGGGTATCCAGCACTATCTGTGTTCGACTCCGACTCCAAATAAATAAATAAGAATATGATACGTGATAAGCGATATCCGTCCGTATATATCCATATGTTAGGTAATATGAGGAGGTCTGTTGTGACTTCACCTAGAAACAAGATAACATATAGATAGATTATCATATTTAAACAGGCGAGAGTACTGATAATTCTTTCTTCAACATATTAGTAATTAGTCTCTCCATGTTCGCTCTGATTGTACCATACTGTCTAATGTCCTGTGCAAAGAAGCGAATAATTTTCATCCGACCGACTGTTCGAAAGATTATAGAATGGATACATAGCATATTCTTTAACGGCTTCTAAAAGCGGCTTTTGATTTTTGCTACAGTACCTTACTTTCAAACGGAGTATTTTCTCAAGATGGGATCTACAGATTAATTGTAGTATACATTAAAAGCTCAACATCTGTATCAACTAAAATCGCAAGCAAGTATCTCTGTCACAAACAGCTAAAATTCAAAATTTTCAGCCAAAAGCTATAAGCCATAGCCATATTAAACATGTCCATAGAATAAAAAAAATATATCCAATATTATCCGTGTCCGACTACAACTCTAAAAAAATATAATATAAAATAAACAATATCAACATGTCCATAGAATGAAAAAAATATATCCAATATTATCCGTGTCCGACTATAACTCTAAAAAAATATAATACAAAATAAACAATATCCGTTTATATCTGCTCTAATTACACTCCTATCCCCACCTCCTTCGTCGCCTAGGGCGCACGCGTCCCGCTCCGTCCCTCTCCTCTTTTCGTCGCAGCAGCCAAACCCGACACGCCCAAGTTACCCAATTACCCCAAACCCGACACGCCCAAGTTACCCAATTACCCCAAACCCGTCTCCTCCCCAACAACCGCCGCCTCCTCACCTCTCCTCGCCGCCCTCCTCACCTCGCCTCGGCGCCACCCACCGAGGCGCCGGAGCCGAGCGCGATATCCCCTAGAGCCGCCGCGCGCGAGCCCCTCCTCCGATCGTGGACCCCGGCTGGTACTTCTCGGTGAGCCTCGTTCGATTCCTTCCTTCCTTACTTCGCCTTTCCCCCAATCTAGTTCGTGACCGGTATGGTTTCTCGATCCGATTGTTAGATGCGTCGTGGTTAGATAGGGTCGTTGCTTGCTTCCCCAAGATCGATTCCTCGTTGATGACTGTAGAGACCCTAGGGTTCTTCTGTCTGTCCGTACGCGCTGGGCTGGGTAGAGAGGCTGCCCCCCCCGTTTCAGATCGAACTCGCATCCGTGCGCACACACAAGCGTGCGCTGTGCCGACTGCGTGTTGTGAATGAACTCCTCATGGAGCAACAAATCTGTAGTGAGCAATGCTGCCTGCCACTGTCCTATCCAAGTATGTCTTGCATGTATGTTGTCTTCGTGGATGGAGTACTGGAGGGGCCTGGATTGGGCCTTCGATGTGATGTTGGCTTCTGTATCAATTCAGTGCACTTGCGATATAAATCTGATCTCTGAACTATAGATAAAGCTTTCATGCTTGATGTGATCTAACTGATAAATTCTTGCGTCGTATTATATACTACTAGACTCTCTTGCGACATATGATATACTACTAGACTAGTGAAGTACATTGTTTCTTCAATGGACTGTATGTTTTGGGCTGCACATCCATCTCCACAAGTGTACATCGGTATAAGCTACTGTGATTAGTTTTAGATGATGAAGCATAAAATGAATTTGATAAGTACTTTTCCCAATTCATAGCCACTGATATATTTGTAGAGAGAAAGAAGGCAAGTCTCCATGTATATGTAGGGGTTTGACGGACCTTTGAAGGTCCAGGTGTATTTGCAATCATGCCCTCAAGATATACATTTCGTATGCATGTGGCATCTTAATGAGTTGATTGCAGGGAACCACTGACTTACTGTGAGCAACATGGATGGAAAGTTTGAAATGGACTATTAGTGATGAGATGCATGCTGCTCTGGAGTGGGAGCACAGGGCGCGGCGAGTGGTGTTGAATTGTGAGATCAGGCTTACATAATAACATGGTGTTGCATTCAATCTGTTTTTAGTGCTCCAGCTTCAGGAGAATGTGTGATCATTTTGACAACATGTTCTAAAAGTGCAATTGCAGAATAGAACTGTGCAACTTTCCTATAAGCATTACTGCGTTCCTAACATACTTGATTACTCCTAGAATTTAACCAGCATTTTATTCTTTTGGTGTAATACAGCATGGATGAATAGGGGAAAAAAAGGGAAATGCTAAATGTTGTACTCTTCCTTGTGGCTTCTCGATCATTATAGGTTTGTCCAGTGTTCATTCAATCACAAGTTCACAACAGCTCAACCTATGTTATGATTGCTGTATTCAACACAGACTTATTTATTAGCATTTATACTTTGTAGTACATCTTCCAAATATTTTGCTTTGTGGCAGTTCTCACTGAATTACTTATGTATATGTGGTTTTCGACATGTACGGGGCATTGGTGAAGCTGTGCTGCTTAGTTGGGTCCATCACAATCATACAATGGAACCTGACAGTCTAAGAGAGGCATTTAACCGAGTTATTGAAAAACGTTCATTATCTTCTGCTAAGGCTCAGGAAGCTATTGATCAGATAGTGAATGAAGTTGAGCAGGCAATTGCGAAGATGCAGATGATGAATACAGATTCCATGGGCAGTGCTGACCATTCATCCATCCTTGCAGAGCTGAAAGTCAAGCTGAACGAAATGGCACCATTAAACCAACTTGAAGGCTGTCAAAAGGAATTGAATGTTGCCCTAAGCAAATATCTCAAGCTCCTTGAGAAGTCTTTCAATCCAGACATATCGAAGGCATACAGAAATGTGGATTTTGAGGTCCATACAATAAACAGCATAATAGCGAATCATTTCTACCGCCAAGGCCTCTTCGATCTTGGGGACTCCTTAGTCCGTGAGTGCGGTGAATCAGATGAGACTTACTTGAAATTACCATTCCAGGAGATGTATGGAATACTTGGAAAGATGCAAGCTAGAAACCTTGAGCCTGCCCTCAGTTGGGCTGCCAAGAACCATGATCAGCTGTTGCAGAATGGCTCAATGCTTGAGTTGAAGCTTCATTCGCTTCAGTTTGTCGAGATACTAACTAAAGGAAGTAGAGACGAGGCTTTAAAGTATGCTAGGGCTCACTTAAAGCCCTTTGCAGACTTGCACAAGGCAGAGATCCAGAAGTTAATGGCCTGCCTTCTCTGGGCTGGCCGGCTCGATCAGTCCCCATATACTGAATTCATGTCATCAACGCATTGGGAAAAGCTAGCTGAGGAGCTCACCCATCAATTCTGCAGCCTTTTGGGACAGGCTAGTGAGAGCCCACTTGGTGTAGCAGTATCAGCTGGTTTTCAAGGACTACCAACCTTTCTGAAGCTAATTGCGGTAATGGCTGCCAAAAAGCAGGAGTGGCACGCAATGAAGCAGCTTCCAGTCCCCATAGATATCGGACCAGAGTTCCAGTACCACTCTGTCTTTGTATGCCCAGTGCTCAGGGAGCAGTCAAGTGATGAGAACCCTCCAATGCTGATGCCTTGTGGACACGTTGTATCGAAGCAATCGGTAATGAAGCTTTCAAAGAGCAGCTCCAGACCTTTTAAGTGCCCATACTGCCCCTCGGAGGCTGTCGCATCGCAGTGCAAGCAGCTCCATTTCTAAATGTTGATCTTTAACCTGCTCAAAGCTGTTTATACATGTGTTTCTTCATGTTTCTGTTGCACCCATCCAGTAGCTTGCTTGTAATATAATACTGTATGTTTAATGAATCTTCTAGTGTTGTCTGGATGTTAATCTGTACAGTTGCAAATTCCAGTCTGTTTTTCAAATCTCTCTGAGATGACTGAACACAAACATAAGTGTCACTGGACATTCTTGCAGCCTGGGAGCATTTTCATGGTGTCTTGGTTTTATAACCGTGTAGGTCGGTAACATCATGTGTTACTGTCATTGTGACCTTTGGATTTAGTATTTTGTCAAATGAAACTAAACTATCTGGCCATGGTACTAAAAATGTTGCCACTTTAGCTTAGCTTCTTAATTCGTGTGGTTATTTTTATGTCTCTGAATTTGTTATGAATCTGTGCTCTCTTTTGCTGCAGCTCCCAAATACCTGAAAGACTTGAGATGGGATCAAGAACAAGAAACAAGAAGAAATACTTGTGGTTGTTCATGTATTAGTTTTTAAATCTGTCAGCCCCAGTAAGACATTGTAGATTGGGTTCAGGTATCCTACATTGATTTTTTTTACTCTTTGAGATATATCTGTTTTTTTTATGAATCTTCTCACTGTTATGCTTTTTTTGAAAAAACTAGCAGTGGGATCCCCAACTTTATTCAAGAATCCTCACGAGGTCACAAGGATCATAAGTATTCCAACGCATTCAGCTACATAAACCTGAGAAGATATTCTTGTTATTATGCTTATTTTTTCTGGCATTTGGCTGCTGATAGCATGCACTAAATCCAGCATATGGCACTTGAATCCCTCAAAATCTACTTTTCAATAAAATGAGCCTTGGCTGTCTGACTCCATGCAAAGTTTTGCAAATTCGTTTTGGATAAAAATGTACCTTAGTCTATTTTCATATGCGGGGAGGAAAACAGGAGTCCCATTTAATGTGATCATACAACTTGTGTTTAAGTCTTGGTTGAGTTCTTGTGGTGTTACCCTTTCCCTCTTTTTTTCTCCCGTGTGGTTCGTAAGGCTATGAAACTGATCAAAAAATTGTTGTTTCCACCTATACAACTAATGATGTAAGAGCCTAAGTGGTTTAATAGGAGGCCTGAATGGTTTGAAACTTTGAATTATATGGTGATATGCTGTATTGTTCAATTCCACTTTGTAGTGAGCTGCTGCCTGTTGGTGTCTTTGTTTTCTCAAGTTGATTTGAATTGATCTGTAACATCTATTTACCTGCAAGTAGTTTAATTTAGAGATGCGCAATTTGGTGATTTTGATGATTTGCTGCAGTTATCAATATTTCTTTTGCTATACTCTTGTAAGCATATAACGAACAAGTTAGGCTTAGGCATTAGATCATGAATTCTCTTGTCAGGAAACTGGTCTTGATTCAATGTTTACACCAAAGAGAGTGGAAAATAATTTTAATCAAGGTATTTTGGTAAATTTTTTATAGCAACACCCTTGCAATCAGTTAGCCTATCTACTACTAATGTTGGCTTTGCTTATTCTGGTTAGTCTGTTCCAAGATGCTTCAGAGCTATATGATTACAGTTTACTAACCGCTCTTATTCTGTTTATGGGAATGAATAGCTTGAAACTTTGAACCGGTCAGAGTTCAAAGTTCAAACAAGCGAGCATCATTTTCATATATGCAGGTGCAGCTACATTCTAATGGGCATGCCTAGCTGCCGCATCATGGAATCTGCTATTCCAGTCTGCTATTGCTTACCACTCCATACTTCCATTTTTTCTAAACTGATGGCCCTTGATGCAACTATAATGGGAAAGATGAACCAGTTACTGGCGAGTTTAGAACTACATTGAAGTAAAAGAACATTGGCGGTGTGCTACATCCGGATTCTTATGTAGGTGAGGCTATTATATTTCACTGTTTCTTTTAGGTTGGGTTCTTTGCCTCCTGTACTAAAATGTATGTCACTGCATTTTTATTTCAACGTCTTGTCATTTATCAATATTCGCTGCTGATGAACTTGGTATCCCTAGCTTGAGGACAATACTCAGATTTGTGACACAAACTGAGGTCTGGTAAGGTAGGTTACATGGTCTGTTCTTTTTGGCTGCGGCTTGTGGCTTTTGGCTACGGTTTGTGATTTTTGGGTTGTTTGTCCAAGAGATTACAGAGTAACAGAAACTCACGTGTGGATTTTGCCGATATAAATGAAGTCGGTACAATATGTACTACAATTAACTAGTAGATCCTATCTTGAAAAGATACTCCGTTTAAAAATTAGTTACTGTAGAAAAGCTAAAAAGCAGCTTTTAGAAACCGAAAAGAACAGGGCCTCAGTCATGGTACCTGTGCTATTTATTACTAATTTACTATTGAATGTGAAAAGAATATTTAATACCATAGACTTCTTCCAGATCAACGATATTTTGCCAGTTTATTCCTAACAAAATGATCCAAATTTGCCCCCATGTTGTTTCTCCAGGTTGGCTTACAATACATTCATGACCATGCTGGGATTAATGCTATCTTTTGTTCTTGCGCCAAACCATCCTGAATATATAAGCAGCTGTCAGAAGTCAGGACTGATGCCTTTGCCGTTGGTGCCATTTTCACTTGATTGCCCAGCTGGAGTGCGTGTGAAATACAACTCGGGATTGAACTTTGCTAATCTTGATTCATTGGATTGTTAATGCTGTAAGCATTCTTTGTCCTTTTCCTCTCAGAGTTGTTTAATTTATTTATCCTAAACATACACAACAATGTTGAATGTGGTAACGTGAATCATTTCAATTTTCATCTGATGAATCCACAGTATTGCATTTGGGGCTGAGTTCACACATACAAACCAGTATGACTAATGAGGATGCAGTGTACAATCCGCTAATGCATTGGCAGTAATGGGAAGGCAAGGATGGTTCTCTAGCATGAGTGCTGTCCGAAGTCATTGACAAGAGCCCCATGGTTGGCTTGGTTCTGATGCTTGTGCCGTGAACAATATCTGCGCCAAATGTAAGGCACTCTTATTTTTTTTAATTCTTGTTGGATATAGGTCTTTGGAAATAACCAAATAGGGGGTTATTACGAAACAGTTCATTAATTTGAAACATACACACATCTATACTAAAAAAAAATGAAGTTGGTAGTGGTGGTTCACTACCAGTGGTTCATCTGCCTCTCCTAACTCTCTCCTGCGTCCACTCCCTCTCTCTCTCAAAATATGCTAATTGCGTCTCGTTCTATTTCCGCACCCGCAGCAACAAATCACTCTTCGGGCAGCCCCCTCTAGCCCCTCCTCCCAACTTGCCTGCGCCTCGTCGCTTCCTCATCCTTGACCGCGCCACCCTCTTCCGATCGCTTCTCTAACTTCTTCCTCCCTTTCGTATCCCGTCCCCTTCCTTTTCGCTCTCGTAAGGCGCTCGTGTAACCTGACAAACTGATGACGCCAATTATTGTTAGAAGAGCGACTTGTGATAAAAATTCGCTTAATCACACGCTTGTGATCCTGTCTACTTGACCACACAAGTAGATATGTTGCCGCTTCTGCAAATCACAAGAACAATGGGGTTGAGAACGCATAATTCTCCTTTAAATTGCAATCATATGTTAAACCTTAGGAAGAACAAGTGTATAACTCTATAAAATAATAGATTATTTTTCTATAATTTGTCCTCTAAAAACTCTGTACAGAATAAATAGGTGGTCGACTCTTACTTGGTTCGACCATAGGGGACCGTACGCAACTCGTACTCGACCAACATAAACTCCACGCATACGACTTTACTAATGTTATCTACTGGAAAGACAAAAGATACAAACTAATCTAACTCACACACATGCCTAAGGCCGATCGATTGACTCACTTCGGACTCTAAGCAAACAAAGAAAAATACCGAGTTGGTTCAGTTAAAGGCACACATGCTGGGTCTTTTTCCTTGTGTCATCAACTGAAAGGGGCAGCTAGCTCCTTGCATGCAGCCTTGATAAAGCAATGAAGTGCTAGTTCAACAACCGGGTACACGTTGCCTTTGCTTTGCTTTCTTGATTCCACACGTTGAGACCTCCGTGGGCTGGTTCCTTGTATGCACATGCTGACCCATACCATCTTCTGTAGCATAGGCCATTAAACAAGTTTGCACAACAATATCTACTTTAAGCTCATTATCTTCTAAGGCTTTTTCTCGTATAAACCTGAGAACAATTAAATAGCAGCTATTAGATAGTATATTATTCTCATATAAATTAAAACTAAATTCAACTAGGAGCGAGTTCATCTGTTGATTAATCTTTTTAGCTTGTGCTCGTGTAATTAGTCCAATCGGAATATCCTCATTAGCAATCCTCTGAAAGTTCAGATTGCTATCAGAATCAGGCGGTAGTATCGACCTGTTGATGACGGTAGTACCAGCATACGGGCATAGTAGTCGTGGTACTACCGCAAGTGCTGTATAATCGGTGGTTAGATAGCGGCAGCTATTTTCATTAAGGGTTGTATATGGGCATTTTTGGGTTGGCTAGGTCTAGTTGTACCGATGCAATACCGCTAGCCAAGGCAAATCCAGTATTTAGCATTTTTCTGCCATGCCATTGACATTGTAGTTAGTTGTTATAACATGGTGGTATGTGATTGCTTGCAGCCAACCGTGCATTGGAAGCTTTGAATTTTGCCCCCGTCAATGGGAAGTCCATCCGGGTTATGTTCTCAAACAGGGATCCAACCCTGCGGAAGAGTGGACGTGCTAACGTGTTCATAAAAAATCTTGAGCCGAACGTTGACAACAAAAGGCTGTGCGATATGTTTTCATCCTTTGGCACCGTCCTTTCGTGCAAGGTGGCCACTGATTTCAATGGCCAATCGAAAGGATATGGTTTTGTGCAGTTTGAAAGCGAGGAATCTGCTAAGGATGCCATCAACGGCCTCAATGGCATGTTGGCCAATGACAAACAGATTTTCGTTGGTCGCTTCATGCGTCGCCAGGAGAGGGAACACATTGCTGGAGCTAGCAAATTTACAAATGTGTATATAAAGAACTTGCCTAAAGAGTTTACTGATGATGACCTGCGTCATGAGTTTGCACCGTTTGGTGAAATTACTAGTGCTATAGTCATGAGAGATGCTGAAGGCATATCTAGGTGTTTCGGTTTGTTAACTATGAGAAACCAGAATGTGCAGCAGAAGCAGTTGAAAATCTCAATGGGAAGTCGATAAACGATATGGTCTTGTATGTTGGAAGAGCTCAGAAAAGAGCAGAAAGACTAGCTGAGTTGAAAGCAAAATTTAAGCATGAGAGAAATGGAAACTCGATAAGCCTCAAGGGCTCAATCTGTACTTGAAGAATCTGGATGATAATATTAATGATGGACATCTTAGGAAGTTGTTTGAAGGCTTTGGTGAGATAGGGTCATGCAAGGTACTTCGCTCCCTATATGCTTACTGCTAATCTGCTACTGTTGGTTCTCTTCTTCATTTAAAGGACCCACAAAAGGCACCATTCAATCTAATATTCCTAGTATTGCTATTCATCGTGTTGGCATTTCTTTAGGTCATGCTTGATTCACAAGGAAGGAGCAAGGGTTCAGGATTTGTATCATTTACTACTGTTGAAGCTGCCCACAATGCTGTAAGTTAAAAGAAGCATTATTTTGATTCATCTATTGCGATGATGCCCCTTTGCTTCCAATTGCATAGATCTGATTATTCAAATTTATTTTAAAAAATATGTTGCAGATTAATGGAATGAATGGGCGAATTGTTGGCACAAAACCATTGTTTGTTGCTTTAGCTCAACGCAAGGAGGAAAGAAGAGCCATGCTAATGGTAAGTGTTAACGCTTTTTTTTTGTAAGAGAATTGGTTTTTGCAGGATTGGTGGTTTTTGCTGATAGCTAGTCACTTCCTTAGCTCTGACAGAGTCACATTTACATTTTAGTGAACTGTGTAGCTTTAACATTGCCATGGGTCCTTGAGGATGCCTAATCTTGGTACCTTTTCTCCGCACAAATAATAAAAAAACGAAACACATGTAGGAGAAACTACATGTCTAAGTAATAAAGCACTAAAAGGCACCTAAATTCAAGCCAAAGAAGGACACGAACCTGGGTGGTGGGGTTGTATATCCACACCTCCACCCAACTGAGGCTAGCTCAGTTCTATTTGCATAAATCAACAACGGATTAGATATAACAATTGGTTTTGATGTGTGGTTGTGTATCTTGTGCTAAAATCAGTGAGCCTTCAAGCATGAGTCGATGTTGATGAGTCATGAGTGATGGCATAATGTTATACTCAATAGTCAATATTGCACATAAAGTTGATGAGTAATGGCAAAATAAATTTCTTGCTGCTTATATTTAACATTGTATCTGCTACTAAGTCGAGGTATATATTGTCAGTTGTTAGATGATCACATGGAGTTGAATAATCATTTTTGCAATCACATGGCGTTGAATAATCATTTTTCCAAATGTTATGTGTTACAGATGTTTATAATGTTCTAATAATTTTGTGTTGAAAACTCTCTCTGAGGCATAGTAAGCTTGATGTTGACCTCTTTTTTGCTAGGCACATTTTGCTCATGTTAACAATCTAGGTGCTATAACACCCACAAGATCAAAGAAATATTGCTCCCCATCGCTTTACTTGATCGGGCGCCTGCCTAATCCCACCACAAGTCTGCGCCTTTGGGTATCGCAAAGATCTTGTTCGTGAATGAGGCCTGGTGCCCACAACATGATGATGCCGTACAACATGCAGAGATCAAGGCACCCTGGCCAGAGGGCGGGTGCTCGGCATGGAGGAATGACTCGAGAAATGCATCAGCAGCAGCAGGTATTTCTGTTGGTTGAACATGTTACGTTTCTTTTTGTGGTTTTATTTTCAATCCTTAGAACACCTATGATCTGATAAAGCACCCTGCATCCAGTCATGTGATGTCCAGATTGCTAGACAAAAAAGAAAAATGAAAAAATAATTAATCCTATAATTCACGCTTATTAAACTGCATTATTCGCAAGATGGGTTCCATAGCTGGGCACCTTAAATGGTATTCACTTCACCTACATCTCATGCTTTTACCATGCAGATGATTCACTGTAGGACCGAAATGGCAACAGAGGGGGGTGAATGGTGCCTTTGAAAAATTAAAATCCTCCCCTCAAGTACTCACACAGCAGAAAAGAACTCTCTGGAAGACACAAATCAAGAAAAGAAATCAAATCTAGAGAGCAAGGAAAAATCAATGTTTCATTGGCGGCGGTAGTATCACTGATATGAGCGGTAGTATCACCGAGCGGAAGTACTGCTTGAAAATGCGGTAGTACCTTTGAGCGGTAGTACCTCTCGACGAGCGGTAGTACCGCACCAAGAACAAAGACGCGCAGAAAAGAGAAATCGAGAAATTGTAAGATTCTGATTCTTGGCTTGGAAAACTTTGAGGATAGCAAGGAAACACTTCCAGAAGGATAAGCCAAGAATCAATTTCAAGATTTCTCTAGAGAATCGACAGGGAAGACAAATACCCGAAAAATACAGAGGTTTCTCCAAAAATCCAAAATTCCATTCCAACTCTGATCCTTTGGCCACGAAACTTTGCAGATATCTTAGCAATAGTCACAAGACTCTGAGCCAAGATTCATGCCATCATAGAGAAGGAAACAAGATTTGGAGCAAAACCCTAGAAACGAGATATGAAGAACAGAGAGCCAAAACGCAAATCTGAGATTAAAACTTGATTTGCTTTGGGAAAACTCGATCAAATGACCTTGAGGCACTATCCCATCACAGAGCAACCCATTTCACACCTCATGGGCAAGAAACAACAAGAAAAACAGAGAATCAAGAACTCGCCCAAAAAGGAGAAACGAGGAACAGGGAGCACAAGAGTGAAAAGAAACTTCAGATTTCCATTTCTAAACAAAAGATGAGTACAAAGGAGTCCCGATACGCATGGACATTCGAACAAGAAGAAGGATTACAAGACTCTCAACTCATCTCCACTCTCTCCGTCTCTCAAATCCTCAAGATCACCAAGAACTCTCCATAGTTCTTGGGAGGAACACACACAAAGGGTGGAGGCAGCCTTGCTGCACACAACCACTCACCCACTAAAGCCTAAAGCAAAATAACCTCTCCAAAGGCTCTTTTGACTAAAGGAAACCCTAAATCCTTTCCATGTGTTCAAGGAGGCATGCACCTCGCCTCTATTTATAGCCCTTTGCAAACGGGTCTCCAACCCGTTCTGGCGGCTAAACCCGAACGGAGCCGCTCCCACTTAGCGACCTCGAAATGACAATTTCGCCTCCCCGCACCTTCCGGAAGCTTCCATACTCCTTGTCGTCCAAGCCTCGCAACCACCTCGAGTCTCCGCCGTCTTCGACACATCCCGACCGTTCTGACCTCAACGCCACCTGCGCCTAGTCCGGTCACCTCGCGTCTCGCCACGACTCCGCCTCGACGTCCTGCAGCCACACAGACAAGAACCACATCACATAGCACCGCTTGATAACATGAATTAACCACATGCCATAAATATCAAACCATCCAAACCAAACTCAAATTCTATGCCCTGACTGTTTTGTCTGCGCCTAGCCGGTAGTACCGCTCTCCACAGTGGAAGTACCACCAGCCGGTAGTACCGCAGTGCAAACTGCGGTAGTTCCAAAAATCTGGGAGCAGCAGACCTGATCCATTTTCCAGATTTTCAGCACACGAGTCAATTACTCATCACAAACATGGGAGCACCTCTCACATGGTCTCTCATTCACCCAAATGCCAGCGAAAGCGTCAGGTACATGCCAAATGCCAGGAATGGGGCTTGGTGACGGGAGCAGCATTCCTGACGCTTGGCATGTACCTGACGCTTTCGTTGGCATTTGAGTGAATCATCTGCATGGTAAAAGCACGAGATGTTAGGTGAAGTGAATACCATTTAAGGTTCCCTGGCTATGGAACCCATCTTGCAGAATAACAACAGTTTAATAAGCAGGAATTATAAGATTAATTATTTTTCATTTTTCTTTTTTGTCTAGCAATTTGGACATCACATGACTGGATGCAGGGTACTTTGTCAGATCATAGGTGTTCTAAGGATTGAAACAAAAACCACAAAAAAGAACGTAACATGTTCAGCCAACAGAAATACCTGCTGCTGCTGATGCATTTCTCGAGCCATTCCTCCATGCCGAGCACCCGCCCTCTGGTCAGGGTGCCTTGATCTCTGCATGTTGTACGACATCATCATGTTGTGGGCACCAGGCCTCATTCACGGCGAATCTCACGATACCCAAAGACCGCACTTGTGGTGGGATTAGGCCAGCGCCCGATCAAGTAAAGCGATGGGGAGCAATATTTCTTTGTCACTGTGGGTGTTATAGCACCTAGATTATTAACACGAGCAAAATGTGCCTAGCAAAAAAGAGGTCAACATCAAGCTTGTGCTATGCCTCAGAGAGAGTTTTCAACACAAAAGTATTGGAACATTGTAAACATCTGTAACACATAACATTTGCAAAAATGATTACTCAACTCCATGTGATTGCAAAAATGATTATTCAACTCCATGTGATCATCTAACAACTGACAATATATACCTCGACTCAGTAGCAGATACAATGTTAAATATAGGCAGCAAGAAATTTATTTTGCCATTACTCATCAACTTTATGTGCAATATTGACTATTGAGTATAACATTATGCCATCACTCATGACTCATGCTTGAAGGCTCACTAATTTTAGCACAAGATACACAACCACACAACAAAACCAATTGTCTAATCCGTTGTTGATTTATGCAAATAGAACTGAGCTAGCCTCAGTTGGGTGGGGGTGTGGATATACAACCCCACCACCCAGGTTCGTGTCCTTCTTTGGCTTGAATTTAGGTGCCTTTTAGTGCTTTATTACTTAGACATGTAGTTTCTTCTACATGTGTTTCGTTTTTGTTATTTGTGCGGAGAAAAGGTACCAAGATTAGGCATCCTCAAGGACCCATGGGTAGAAAAACTTAAGGGTTGTTCAGAAGCTTCATCAATGGCATGGCAGAAAAATGCTAAATGCTGGATTTGAGGCCTACACCAAAACCGCGGTACAAGAGACGCAAGGAAAGTGATTTAGGGTTATGCTAGGGTCGTATGTGTGAAGTGGATCAAACACCTGGGTGTGAGTCGGTTGATCCTTATAAGCATTTTGAAAAGCGTGTGAAAAATACAATATTGTGGGGTTGAAGGGCTTTCTCAACTCTTAGCTGGTCTAGACCCACTAAAGGGACTAGTTTAGCCTATATGATAAAGGGTTCTAGGCTTTGAAAGGAAGTAAGGATATTTTCAAGGCTTAGCCTAGTTCTTTCTCTCCTTCATGGTGTGAGTAAGGGTGAGACTTATGGAGAGTAATTTGTAAACCAACAAGCTATAAGAATCTTTTCTCTCCATGTAATAGATCAAGTTCTTGCAATTCTTGTATTCTTGTCTCTCTTTGCATAAGTTCTTATTCTTGCCTTTGGTGATTTGGTTCTTTAAGAGCTCCTCTTGTTTTTGCTGTGATCTATGATGTGTAAGAGACACTAGTAGATCCTTGAGATCCATCTTTGCCCATCTAAATCACTCTATAGCAAGACTCAAGATCTTGTCGGGTTCTTACCTTGTCTTAACCAAGATTTGTGATTTTGTGATCGTGTATTTTCTTGCCCAAACCTGCGACTAGATTACCTTGCTAGGACATATGAGAGATTATCTGGAAGGTTTCATGACTTAAAACCTCATGAGCAAGAAGTAATTTGGTTTTTAGGGTTTAGCGTGTTCTTGTGACCTAGAATGTAATTCTTTCAAATTCGATGGGACAAGTCCAAGAACCTTGTGTTTTTTTTATTTGATTTGATTCCTAACATCCTCGCTTAGGTCTATACTAATTTTGGATGCATTGGATAAGGTTTGATCGAGATCCTCAATTTTGGTTTTTGTTCCGAGCGGTTTGTGTCTAGAAACAGAGCAAGTGGTCATATTGGTCTCACTATAGCGATAATACTGGACTTGCAGGCAAAACCAAGGGTTTGCATCTTTTTTGTTCTAGATCTTTGTGAATCGTGTATAGGAGGTATAATATGATCTTGGTGACTCTCATAGTCATTTGAGGAAAGATTTTGAATACTAGGGGAAAGGAAAAGCTTCTGCAATCATTCATCTCCCCCTGATTGCTGACATTGGCCCAACAAGTGGTATCAAAGCCCAGTTAAGCTCTTCCTCATTGCTTTAATTGGTCTTAGAGCCACGACATCAGATAAATATTCCATCAAGCCCTCCGTCTTCGATGTGGTTGACTTTCCATATTGGAAGGTGAGGATGGCCACTTACATTCAGGCCCAAACCCATACTATCTAGGAGAAGGTCAAGACTTCCTATGATGTCCCTGCCAATGATCAGATCACTTCGGCAATTTTTTTCGGATGTGGAGGCAAATAACAAAACTAGGAACCTTCTGATTCAGGGACTCGGTAGAAACGAGTTTGACCATGTGTCCCATCTTAGTTTGATGCATAGCATTTGGCGGACCCTATGTGATTACCATGAGGGTTCAACTGCCATTAAGGAAGCGCATCAGAACCAGTTTAAGAAAGAATATAAGAAGTTTGAGATGAGACTTGGCGAATCTTTGGGTGAGTGTTTCTCTCATTTTCATATGATTCTTAGCAACTTGCGTGCAATCGGTGTGACATTTTTTGAATTTGAAAATGCACGGCGAGGGCTTGGAGCCTTGGACATGGCGGTTTGGAAAATGAAAGTCACGTCCATCAATGGCACCATAATCATGAGTGAGCTAATCTTGGATAAGCTCTATTCATAGCTCAAGACTCATGAGATTGACTTATTCTCTCATAAGAGCAAGTCATAGTAAATGACGTTTGTGACCAATCCCATTTAGGATCTTTCCTCTGGCTCAGCTAAGTCTACTTCTGTTGGATTCTCTTCGTCTGCCTTGCATACTTTAAGTGATGATCAGTTTGAGTAGTTTTCTAAGGATGACCTAGCTCTTCTATCTACCAAATTCACGAGAGGATGAGAAAGAAGGGAGGAGAAAGTCAATTTTGGTGCTATGAGTGTGGTGATTAACCACACCCGAGTCAACTGTCCCAATCTGAAGGGCAAAGAGATCAAGGAGGAGAAGGAGCACCACCGACATCCACTGCCTTGGGATGCAAAGGCCAAAAGGTGACTTGAGCGATGTAAACTCAAGGACCGAGGACGACAAGGACGATCTGCAAGGGAAGAAGAAGGCCGTGGACTTCACCAGCATGTGCTTAATGGCGAGAGACAACGACATCTCCGGCGAGGATGAACTCTACAGCGACCCTGATGAGGTAAAGCTCTTGTACGATGAGATGTCTCGTGCTGTCCTTCGACTAGATCATGATCTTAGGAAAGCCACGAAGAAATTGACTAGTCAAGCTTTGTGATTAAGAGCTTGAATAATGAACTTACTAGGCTTAGATTACTTATGATGATGATAATTGTGATTCTTGGTTTTGCACTCTGAGTTAGACAAGCTGAGGACTATTCATGCATCTATTTTTTGGTCAACTTAGAATAGCAAATGAAAAGAATGATGGATTGAATGCTTGCTTTACTCTTGGCACTACTGTACATGCTTTTATTGTTGATGAATTACTAGTCATTAAGGATAACCTTACTAAAATGAAAGCTATCCTTCTTGATGGTTCCTTAGTGTATGGCTCTCATGCTAAACAACTTAAATGTGCTAAAACTCAAATTGCTCAACACAAGTCTAGCAACACTTTTATATGCTTAGTAGCTGGGGACATGAATGCTACTACTTTATCTTGCTCTAAGTGTGCTTTGCTATATTTGAAACTTCAGAGTGTCATGAGTAAAATTGCTGAAATTGAATCATTGTCAATAACTCTAATTGATTCTGCTTCCAAGAAGTCTGATCTTGTTGCATCTATTGCTTGTACATTTTGTATTGAGATAGGACATGAATTAAATAATATGCATGAGATATTTAGAGTTAAATTTGATCAGCGGCTTAGGAGAGTGAAGAATACTCACTGTGTTTCCTATGAGGCTCTTAGGCTTGAGGTAGTTGTGCATAAGGAAAAATATGCTAGGACGGTGAAGAAGAGTGTGTGTATCTCCTGTGAGACCCTAGCAAAAGAAAAATGTCTACCTTAAGAAATCTCTAAAGCATTTCTCTAATGGTAAGAAAAATCTCAGCATGATTTTAGACCAGTCCAAGGTTAGTGTTAAGAATAGAGGTCTAGGTTTTAATGCCTAAGAGTATGCCAAGAAGAGTCCTCCTAAGTTAGTGAAAGCTCTGAAGAATAGCTTGTTTGAGTTAGTTACTTAGCCAGGGAAGATTGTTTTCAACTCTGCTAGTTTTGCACAGAATCTCTCTATCACAATAGATGCTTCTCATACTTAAGGTGAGACTCCTCATCGAGTCAAATACCATTGTATCTATTGTGAGAGAGATATGCACTTGTGTCAGTTTTGCTTCAGGCGGGCTAAGAAGGAGAACAAGGATAGAGAGAGCCCTTAAAGCTAAGCATGCTCCTATTGCTCAGAGTGTTCATAAATCCTCAACTAGACCTAGGTTTGTAGAGAACTTTTTTTATTGGGTTTAGACTAGCTTTTCGTCCATGGCTTGGTTACCATGAGGGCAGTACAGCTCTACGAGTGCCTACTAAATAGGGAGAGCGCTAGGTTTTTGTTAGGTCTAGGCAAGAGTCCAGAGAGAGTTTAGGTAGAGCTCGTGTGGGGGTATGTCATTAGGGTAGTCAGGCTTTGCATTATTCTGCATCTATTTCAGCTTCTAATACTAGTGCTGTTATTTCTACTCGTCGTGTGTTTCGGTACTAAATTCCTAAGTTTTTTATTATTAACCCCAATACTGAGATATTGATGTCTTCTTCTCATGTGCTATAGGTCCGACAAGCGAGGAAAGAGAACATGTGACTAGTGGACTCCGGCTGTTCTCGACACAAGGATTTGCCAATCAATTAGTTGCTATTTTAGGATTTGCTATCCCATTGTCTCACTAACATGTGGCCCTATGACCCACATGTTAGCGAGACATCCAATAGTAAATTCTAAATCACTGTGAATGGAATGGCAAAATTCTCAAAATTCCCAAAATATTATAGGCCTCATTTGGAAATGTAGAAGTTTGTATGATTCCTATGGAAATTAAATTGTTTCCTATAAAATTTTTATAAAATTCTTGTGATTTTTTGTGTGTGTTTCAAATAGGCTGTATGAGAGCATACATTTGCTGTCCCTCACAATGTAAACATCCATTAGAGTGGCACTAAGATCTACATGACTACATCCCATATCCATGTTGCTTTTTCAAGCATGCTGGTACCTAAATTACAGCCTTACTCAATGGAAGGCAATGTATTTGTTATTTGAGAAAATCCACTGCATGCTACTGAATAACTACATGATCTTTTATATGCTAATGGTGTCTTAGACATGTCATCAGTGGCTTATAAGGAACATACGAAGTTATTCGGTGGCATATAAAAAATTGTGTCTTGTTATTTAAGTATAAGGATGCACAGATATGACAAATGAATCTTGCAAATATTCTCATACAGAAATTTTGAATGCTTTTTGAAAACAAAAAAATTTCAATGTTGGTCATACCACTTTTCGAAATTTCTCTGATGTGTCCTATTTAATTTTGTGTAGTTCTGTCGTTAGATCTCATTTATTTCAAAATTTCTTTAATTGAGTTCCACTTCTTTTAATTTTGAAAACTAGGTTATACTGGTTTCACAATCATTTAAAATTTGGCAAATTTTTAGTAATTATGTTTAATGCTTATATGATTTTTATAAGTTTCGTTGAGCACTATGCTAATTCAGACCACATTCATGTTTTATTACGCTAAACAACAATAGCGTAATGATGTAGCCTATTTGTAATATTAAAAAGTGGCGCCTAATTTCTAATACTAAAAGATGATACACTAAAAATAGCTAAGATAAGTGCATCCTAGTATAAGGCCTGTTTGGGTGCTAATGTGGCTTATGTCTTTTGGCTAAAATTTTTGAATTTTGTCTGTTTACGGTACAGATTACGGAGAAACGGATACTCATTTGTGATTTTGGCTAGTACAGATATTGGGTTTTTAATGTGTAGATCATTTAACTTGTAGACCCCGTCTTGAAAAAATACTTTGTTTAAAAATTAGATACTATAACAAAAATCAAAAGCTGTAAGCTTCGAAGGAAAAGAATAGAGCCTTAAAACCATGTCCCACGACTGTAATAAATGCAGCAATGCTACCACACTTCGACATGTGTGACGCAAGGTTCCTACTTCATGTACATTAATCATGAGACCATAATTGCATATGGTTGTCGCCTAGGTTTATTTAAAAATGCTGTTGATTTTGATTTTTACTGATATAACACTGTAGAAGCTATTAGTTTTTTAGATATTTAATTAAAAATAAAAAATAAAAACATCATTATATCTTGTTAGATAATATAAAGAAAAAAAAGAAAAAAATACAAAAAATCAATACATTTTAAATAAAGTTAGAAACTACTTAGAACATGTCCTTAGTCACATCCCTCGGAATGCTTATCTCTTCCACTGCTATTTGCAGTCAAAGATAAATAGTATTATTTCATCTCAATGCACATCGAATAAGGAATGATTAGTGTTGTGGCTACTGACCAAACAGTAAAGTGGAAGAGTAGTGTAGTGGAGATGATAGATGAACAATGTTTGCCTCTTCCTTATGTCCAAGGCCCATATATATATATATTTTACAATCCTACCCTTACGCTCATGTGGCCCTATAGAGGTATTTATGTTATTACACATATCTCACTTTGGGTTTTACAACCCTTTAGCAAACTAGAAAGGTTTAAGTGGAGACCACCCCTATAACAATTAGTGTTTTAAAGTATCTATCGACAATATGCCCTCACAATCAGTATTTAATATATACATTTGGCGGAAGGAGCAGTCAAGAGAAACCAAAACGACAAGTATTTACAAACTACACCTAATTTTGACCGGACCAGAGGTAGTACTCCTATACGCAGTCGTTCTGGCTGATACACATCCTGGCGAGAGGTACGCGCGGAGGAAGCGCATCGGGCGCATGCAAGTTGCGGTCCAACCCAACCCGCCCGAAAACCGAGGTTCGTTCTCGCACACTGCTGCCGCCAGCCACCCTCTCCACGCTGCTGTCTGCTACTGCTTCCTCCTCCTTGGCGGCTCTTGCGCTACCAGTCTCCCGGCGGTTCGAGGCGGCGACCCTCTCGGAAATCATGCTCCGGTGACTCCCGGCAGCGTCGACCCTGCGGCCACTCCAGGACACGCCGATCCTTCTCGTCTTCCGCGACGCCGAATTGCTTCCGGTGAGCGCATGCAATCTATCTCGTACTTGTTACTTTGTCGTGAGAACTTTCTGAAGATGTTCCTGTTCTTTATGCACTCTGAGAAGCCGTTCTTGAACAGGACCGTCATAAAATCCAAGCCTATTACTTTTTGAACTCAAAACTTGTTACTTTTTCACTTGACTTTACGGCTTTCTAGTGCGTTGTCGCTTCAAGATGGTTGGATTGAACAAAAAAGGATAGTAGAGAAAATTTAGTGAGCTCTGTATATTTGGCAGACACATGTTCAAACGAACTTTCCTACTGCTCTATCTTTTCTTAAACTATTCATAAGGTTGTTACTTACTTACTTGTGAGACATAGATGTGGCGAACTATACTTGACAATATGCTGCCTTCGTACATCTATCTACCGCATCAAACGACGTTAAAAGGATATACCACGTTTGTTTTGAGAGGCTAGAAATTCCAATGTTAATACAAAAGTAAAACAATATATACTTGGTCCAGGTTACAAGGTGCAGATTGAACATATGTTGGGAATTATGGTATCTTAACTATAATACAGCTCCAGATTCAAACAATTCGTATTTGACATGGGAAGAAAACAATCCGTATCTGACATTGTAAGCAAAAAAGACCGTGAGCTGTATAAATTTGTATGTCATCTTATCTTATTCAGTTTCTAGTCACGCAGTTGTGCAAGTAGCGCCACCTAGTTTTTTTTTAACATCTATCAAACATTGACATTGTCATCAATACGCCCATTTTGACAATTCTTTTTTTAATCGTATGTTAATATAAATTACTAAAAGAGTAAGTTACATATTGCACCAGGTATTTTTGACCCCACTTTTAGAAACTACAAAGTTAAGAAATAGTTTCTTCAAGATAGGTTAATAGAAAAATTGTAGTAAAAAGTGTACTGAGTTCAATTGTACCGACCAAAATCGTATATGACTATTTTTCTCTGCGTATTGTCTCTCAAAAATAACCAAAATTCAAATATTTAAATCATAACCTATAAAAAATCAGCCCAAAAGAATCCATAGGTTACGCCTAGGCTCGCTACCTAGCGTAGAAGCGTACATTGTTTTTTGAAATTGGTGCTTAAAATATATGAAACAAATTGCACATGAATCGTCCCAAGATATCTGCAGGGAGTTCTGCCAACGCCAGCGAGCCACGTCGCTCCCAGCGTGAGCCCGCCGCGTGGCTCGAGATTTTGCACGGTCGGCGGTGGCAAAAGGTCGTAGTTTTCGAAATTGCGTCTGTCCCACGGTTCTCGCGAAAAGGTCCTTGAATTTTTTCGGTCCCTCCGTTTGCGTGGTGGCCCCGTGTTTCGGAAATTGCACACGGTCCCGTTTTTACGCACAGGTCCCCGCGGTTTTTTCCCACGTCAGCCCTCGTTTTTGCAAAAACCTTTTCTTTCTGCGAAAATACGCACATGCCCTTCGATTTTTTTAAGTAATTTCTCGCGATTACGGTGCCTGACGCGCGGCGTGCGCCGCGCCAGCGAGGCTAGTAATTACTTCATTTGAACACCAGGGCCCAAGCGGAGGCAGCACACGGCGGCGCTCGGGAGGAAGCGACGCGGAAATCTACGGTTCTGCAACGACCAGGTACACGTGTATACATGTCTATCTGCTTGATCTGCGGTGTTCTCCTGTGCTGATTCGGTGAGATCGAACCGTAGGCTTCGGTCTCGACTCCGCTCTAGTTTGATTGGGCGAATTTCGTGTTGGAGTCATGTAGATTTATAATCCCCAACCTAATCCAATTTAGCCTAATCCAATTTAGCTTCTACAAACATCTATTTGATTGCGCAAATCGCTTGAACTTTAATCGCTACAGTTGCGCATGTAGAAATATTAAACTTGGAAAATTAAAAGAAAAGTGACACGAAATGCTAGTGCCAAAAAGATAATCAGGAACGCACAAAGACGCTGTGTGTCATCTTCATTAGGATAGGAAAAACAAAGTCACGACACAATTACAGAACGGCTCAGCTGCGCTGGTCATGAGACGCTACCGAAAAGGACAATATCGAAAAAAAACAAAAGAAAGATTAGAAGGGAAAACAACTAAGCTACCAAAGTATTAGCCATTCTTTTTAACTTATGATTTATAGTTTTTTTCTAAAAAAACAAGTGAGACAACTTCTCCGTCATCATTTTAAAGCGATTTATCGAGACAACTTTTTTGAAGCGGCTTATTAGTTTATCAAAATTCAGTTCGTTCGTACAAGTGTTCGCTCTAGAATCAAAAGTCATCGATCACAATAGAAAAGAACATATAGGCCGCTTGAAATCCAGCCCCTAAGATACAGCGGCCCTGCTTCCGTCCAGAGATTAATTTCTGCAAGTGTGTATCCCTAAGATACGGCTACTGAAAAGGAGTGCCACTTTCTGCAAATGTCACTAACTGAATTCAAAAATGGAAAACCCATAAGATGTACATTACTATTCTTATATGCATGTGTATATGTGTCATTAGCTACCATCCTGGCAAATCTTTGCTTCATCAGACCTGCATGTTTGATGCCGCATGCTTGATTCTAAGGATCTCTGTAGAAACTTGTCCCATTTCCAGTCGCTCTTTGGGCGATGTCATGGAGCAAGAGAGGCCTATTCTAACCAGTGGAATGACACAATTCTCCATCACGTCAATTGCATTGCTGTCATCTTGTAGCATTGTGGGATCAACAACCTCAGAAATATTCTTTGGAAATGCTCTATCAACAAATTCATGGAGGCTTGTACCATCATTAAATTTTTCATCAGTTGGACTACGCCCTGTAATCACTTGTAACAGAAGCACTCCAAAACTGTAGACATCGCCCTTGGTTGATATCTCCTCACTCATGCCATACTCTGCATTTAAATTTATAAACGTAATAAAATTAGAGAATGGTCACTATTTGTACAACCCTATAAAAAAACAAACAGAACCAACATCTTACAAATAAGCTTATCTCACCTGGTGGGATGTATCCGATGGATCCTTTGAGGCGAGCCAAACTTGTCGAACTATCTTGATGTGCATTTGATGTAGCGTATAGAAATCTTGCTAGGCCAAAGTCACTGACATACGCAGCCATGTCGAGATCCAAAAGAATATTGCTTGGCTTCAAGTCACAATGTATCAGCGGAGCTGCACATTGGTTATGAAGATAATCCAAAGCAAATGCTATATCCAAGGCTATATTAATTCTTTGGATTAAAGTCAGAAACTTTCTTTGACTATGTTCATGGGCCTTCGGATGTATCCACATTTCTAGGTTCCCATTCTGCATGTATTGGAACACCAGGGCCTTGAAGTCTGCCCCAGTAGAATCCACTGAAGAGCATAGAGTAATGATTTTTACAAGACTTCGATGGCGGACACTTCGTAGGGCTTCACACTCTGCAACAAAGCTCCTATGTGCTCCATATGTGTCCAAGTTAAAAATCTTGATGGCGACTTGATCTTCCTGAATCTCCAGTTTACCCTTATAAACCATTCCAAATGATCCTGACCCAATTAAGTTGGCAGAAGAGAACCTATTTGTGGCCTTCACAACATCTTCATATGTTACCTTCTTCATGTGCTCATTGAATTGTTGTAAATGTGGCTTTGCTTGCATTCTCTTCCTCCAAAGAATTGTCACAAGACATAACGAACTGGTAGCAATAGCAACAATTGGTATTACTATCTTTAGGACTAGAACCAAGGACTTGTTTTTCCTTTTCCTCTCAACCAATGCTGAACAAAGAGGCATACCTTCCGTTGGAGCAGTTGTACACAAACGATCATTTCCTTCAATTGACACCACACTAGCATTGCCAAAATTGCCGCCCCTCGGAACTGCTCCATCAAAATTGTTGAAGGATAAATTGAGATCATACAAATAACTGAAGGATGTGAGGAACTCTGGGATTTTTCCAGACAAGTTGTTCCGAGAAATATCTATCTTCTTGATGCCTACCAAGTTCACAAAAGATTGTGGAATGCTTCCTACAAAGAAGTTGCTTTGCATCTCAAGTGATTCTAGAAGCACACATTGGCCGAGAGTGGATGGGATGTTGCCAGACAACTTGTTGTTTGAGATGCTAAGTTTATTCAGACTAATGAGGTTGCCAACTTCCTCTGGTATTCGTCCAGACAAGTAATTGTGTGACAAATCCAAAACTTGAGAAAGCGAAGAAATTCTAAAGATGTTAATTGGTATTCTCCCATCCAATAAGTTGTGAGCAAGGTTGAGTATTTGGAGTTGAGTACAGTTTCCTATACTCGTAGGTATGCTTCCACTCAAGTTGTTCCTATCCAGTTTCAGATCATTCAGCTGAACAAGGTTGCCAATTGTATCAGGGATTTGACCTGAGAGTCTGTTTTGTGCAAAGGCTAGAACGACCAAGTTGTGCAAATTTCCGACTGTTGATGGTATATTACCAGTGAAAAGATTGTAGTCCATGTACAACATATTGAGGCTCTTAAGATTGCCTATCTCTGGTGGTATAGGCCCAGAAATTTTGTTGTTTCTTAGCCACAGCCACTCAAGACTCCTGGAAAGATTGCCGATAGAACTTGGCAAATTCCCTTGAAGATTGTTTCCATCCAACATCAGTTTAGTCAATTGGGAGCAATTCGATAGTGAGGAGACAAAGCTCCAGTCATCTGCTTCTAGCATGTTGTATGACACATCAAGGTCCTGCAAATTTGGCAGTGATCCGAAGAATGGCATGGACCCAGTTAACCTGTTGTTAGCCAGGTAAAGCATTTCTAGGGTGTAAGCACTAAGAAGAGAAGCTGGGATTGGGCCATCGAACTTGTTTGTAGAGAGGATTAATCCCTGAATATTTGGGAGTGTGTAGCCGATGTCAGAGGGTAATCTTCCAATGAGCGTGTTATTTCCCATGGCAAGAAATATCAAGGATGATATGTTGAAGAGAGATGGAGGAACTGGCCCAGACAAGTTGTTTACATTCAAGGTCAGTATCTGTAGTGTTGGAATACGACCTAAGCTCTCTGGGATTCTCCCAACTAAATAGGTCTGTGTAAGACGAAGATTAAGTAGGGCGGAAAGGTTCCCTAGTGAGGAAGGTATTGTTCCTGAGAGATGGTTCCCCCCTAAATTGAGATATTTAACAGGGAGAAAGTTTCCAGTAACAGGTGGTATAGAACCAACAAAGTCGTTCTTTTGGAGGCAAATGGCAGTAAGTGATGAGGTGTTGAAGAGAGCCCTTGGGAGTTCTCCACTAAGACTATTGCTCATGAGCCTGAGTACTTGTAGAGATGAGCTGTTTGCCAAGGACTCTGGGATCCTCCCTGTGAGAGCATTGCTCCCGAGATCAACATATGTGAGAGAAAGGCTGCTGCCCAAATACGGTGGTATGTTGCCGGTAAGCCTGTTGCTAGCGAGGACTAGTATTTGCAGCTCAGGAAGATTCCCAAAACCAGAAGGGATCCTCCCTTGGATGTTGTTGTTACTAAGGTTAATCTCTTTAAGATGCACGCAATGACTTAGGCTAGTTGGGATATCACCTTGGAGCGAATTTTCCCACAGACCAAGGATTTGAAGTCGGGAACATGAAGAGAGTTCAGATGGGATGTTACCTTCTAAAGAGTTCATGCTGAGGTTGAGGTTGCTGAGTTGGCTCAGGAGGCCGAGCTCGGACGGTATGCTGCCATGGAAGCTATTGTTGGACAGTTGAAGCCTTGTTAGAGAGGTGAGGTTGGCAATGCAAGGTGATATGGACCCTGTGATGCCTTCTGATACAAGGTCTATTGCAATGACACGGCGGGGAGATCGTGCACTGCAAGTGACCCCGTTCCAATTGCAGAATTCCATGGACGCGTTACTCCATGAGGCTAAAACTCTGGCTGGACCTGTGAGCTGGGACTTGAAGCAAAGGAGAGCTTGTCGATCGTTTTCGGTTTCATCGCTGATGGCTAATGGTAGGCAGCAAAAGAAGGTGCAGAGATAAAGAAGCCAAACAACGCCTGGAGACAGGACACCAAAAGAGGCCATTGCTGTTAACTACAGCTATGGAGATCAAAGCTCTCTGGCAAGAGGATGTTTCAGTATTGTGGCACCCGGACATGTGATCCAAGATATGGTGGGAACTTGGGAGATCCATGAATGCTCGCTTTTGTGATTCAGCTTTGCCGGCGTCGATTCAACTCATTTGCTACCTGCCACTAAATTCTTTATTACTGCTTAAATTATTTGTAAGTAGTTGTTGAAGTTTAATTGTACTATATGAAATTGTGAGACCATGTGGAGATCACTTTATGGTTGTGATGAGTAATTGACTCTTAATCTGGTGAAACTGGGTTTGGTTTTTGAGGTTTGAGAAAGAATGGTTCTATTTGTAAGGTCTTAAGCCTCAGCGACTTGCTCGGCAGTGGGATCTACGACCACTATGTTCGACCGCTGCTATGTGTGGTCGGCAGTGTCTCTTCAGTTGAATAGTTGGCAGTCGATCTCGTGGTTTACGACTTGGTAGTCGTAGCCATTGCTACGACTTGAGGATGTCGTTCTTGGGGTCTACGGCTTTGTGGTCTAAGGGGATCGACTTGGTGGTTGTAGAAGCCACTACGACTTGGTAATCGTAGGTGATCGACTGGTGGTCGCAGAAGCCTTTTATGACTTGCTGGTCGTAAAAGCACTTACGACTTGGTGGTCAGCTGAGGGCTTACGACTTGGGGGTCGATACTACGACTTGGTAGTCGTAGGTGCCTTTCGACTTGGTGGTCGTAGTATGGCTTTACAACTTGGTAGTCGTAGCCTACGGTCGGTGATCGGTAGCTTCGATCGCTGCGGTCGGTAGTCGGTAGCTTCGACCGGTCGAGCTCATAAGTCATAGCGATCAGCTCTAAGAGGTTGTAACTTGTGTCTCGATGGTCGTAGCAGCCTTGTGTGTGGTCGTAGGCTGTTGGAATGTTCGTGTGGGCTCGAGTGCTTCTCTATCTTGTGCAACAGAGTGGTCGTAGGTGGTTTACGACCAATTGATTGGCTATGGTTATTCACTGGAATACTTTTTGAGTGTGCTAATGGATGATCTGGTGTTTTGTGCGATGCTATGTGATGGTTTGCTTGTCTGTGTGGTTTCATAACTTCGAAGGTAGGTCATGGTGAGGCGTAGGAGGACCGGGACTAGGCATAGGAGGTGTTGAGGTCCAGAATGGTTAGTAGACGCCGAAGATGATCAAGGCTGGTGAGGTGGTTGCAAGCGGGACGACGAGGAACCGGAGATGGAGTTGCCGGAGGTAAACATGACGGGCAACGACGAGGTGGAATGGGACTAGGCTCAGGGAGGAGTCGAGGTCCAGACGGTCAGGATGTCGGGTGCGGTCGTGTGCAACGAGTGGACCGAGACTAGGCTCAGGGAGGAGTCGAGATCCGGTCGGACGGAAGCCAGGTGTGATCGTGTGAGAATAGGAAGCTTCCGGGAAGGTGCTTGAGGGGCAATTCGGTGAATTGACTCAAGTCCTACAAAAGGGGAGCTGGTATGTTAAAGCAGCTGTGTCTTGTCAATGTTAACGGGTTGTCGCAAGTGTGCGCGTGTGTAAAACCCGGTGTTAGGTGGGGTTAATGGGTAATCTCCAGTGTGGACTAATGGGTGGATCCATTAGGTCTAGGTTCGCATGTGAGTCTATAAAAGGGAGAGGGAGGCAAGAGTTAGGGTTGAGCAAGTGGCCCAAGCCTTGGCGGCTGGCGCCTCTCCCTCCCATAAGAGTTAGACCAGAGAGTGGGTGTCTCTAGGGTTAGAGACTTGTCCTCCCGAGGGGAGTGGCTGTTGAGAGTATGTGTTGGCTTTAGGGATTAGAGCCTGGTCCTTCCGAGGGGAGTGTCTGTGAAATCATTCATCTGAGCAATTCATCTATCTTAGTATATGTATCTTGTGTATTTCTTCTATTTGAGTTTGCTCGGCTTGATTTGATTTCTTCTTTGTTCTTCCTTTATCTGTTCTTGGCTATTTCTTGATCACGGTGACATGTGGGTTGTACTCCAAGCCATCTTGGCTTCCCTAGACCCACGAGCGGTTTTTTTATTCTCTCGATTTGGTTTTGGGTGCTCTCGGTGAAAGCTAGTCAAACTTTCTTTTCGGTTGCTAAGTTTTCAATTAAAGATCGAGCAACCTCCTGAGGCCCTAACCATGTTGTGTGCAAAGTTTCTTAGCCATTCGATCTTGTATTCAAAAGTTATGAGGATTTTATATCATGCAGTCGTGCACTCACTAGCATCCTCTGTTCTGCCGAGAAGCTTACGACCACGTTCTAATTCTTCGACCGCTTCTCTTTCGACCGGTCAAGACTTAGATCGTTTGTTTTCATTTGCACTAGTTTCCGATTGTTTGATGGTCATAGATCTCGTGGTCGTGTGCCCCCACTGTCTAACGAGTTGTTTCACGACCACAGTTGGTTACAAGTGCTAGTCGGTCTTCGACCACGTTGATCGTACGACCATCCCATTGGCTTACGACCACGTCGGTTTCGACCGCACTTAACTTTCGACCGCATTTGTCTTGATATTGGTGGTTATCGACTACAGTGAATTTTGTTAGATCGTCAATTTCCTACCAAGTTGTTTTTCAATCGAGTGGTCGAATTTACGACCACTATGCAAACTATCGACAACGTTGTCGGGCTTACGACCACGGTGTAAGCTTCGATCACGTTGATCTAGGTTTGATTTCTCGATGCTACTGCTTGCTATGATATGTGGGATAATGCTCAGAGTCATTTTCGCTACTCTCTTCCCACGAGCAAAGATCGTGCATCATTCTTGTTTTCAGTTCTATTGGTCGTACGCCTCCTCTGGTATTTCTAGTCGTTTACGACCACACCCACTTTCTATCGCTCAATGATTCTAAGTCGTATGGTCGCTCGACTTTTCTGCAATCTCTTGTCGTTCGCAATTGCACGAACATCGACTACCATGGTGTAGACCACACAATGGTCTTCAACCACGTAGTTTGAGAGCACGTCGGTCTTCGACAACGCTAGCGTTTCGACCACGTTGGTGTCGACCACGGTCGTTCCGACCACGTTGGTGTCGACCACATTGGTTTCGACCACGTTGGTTTCGACCACGGTCGTTACGACCACGTTGGTGTCGACCACGTTGGCTTCGATCACATTGGTTCGATCACGTTTGTTTCGATCACCTTGGTCTCGACCACGTTGTCTGTTTTGATCACGTTGTCGGTGTCGATTTCAACCACGTTGTCAGTTTCGATCACGTTGTTGGTTTTGACCACTAGACTAAAAAGGTATTGATTCTCACAGCGAACTCTATATGTTCATTCCGTTAGTCTGAACCTGCATTTTGGCGCTAATAAATTTGTCACTTGAGACTTCAGAGTTCAAAAAGTGAGATGCCACCAACCTCCACGTCATGCATTGCGTTCACACGGCCGGGAGCAGAGCACTTGACCGAAGTGTAATCTCCTTGAAAAACCACGTGTGACAACGACACTAACGTCATATAAACTCACAAGTCCTCTTAAGAAAAGGTATTATTAGATTTATGTAGATGTCATCCATGAAGTATGATAAGTATTTAACTTTGTTATATATATATATATATATATATATATATATATATATATATATATATATATATATGCTAAAGTTTGAGTTTAGTTTTGAGAGGTGGCAAAATTTAGTTTCTGCTGTCAGTGTAACTGATCAGACCAGCTTGAGAGTCGTAGTTTAACTGGTCGGTCTGGTGTGACTGAACTCTAGTTGATGGTCTAACCATCGGTGCAGTGTGATCGAAAGCTGGTCGTGGTAGCTGGTTGTGGTAGCTGATCATGAAGTCGGTCATAGTAATTGGTCATGGAAGCCGGTCAATGTCGGGAGGTCTGACCGCCTTAGGGCAAGCGGTTAGACCGGTGCTAAGCGGTCTGATCAGCCGTGGCACGGCGGTCAGACCGGTATCTCGATGGTAGAAATGTTTGAGGGTATCTTAAATATGTCTAGAGTGTTCAGAGAGATTCTGGAGATGCCAAATATGTCTAGGGTACCTAAGACATGTATGGAGTGTTGATGAAAATAGATATGAGCACGGTTGAGTAGGTTGCTAAGAGGATTATGCCTACATGCTGCGAGATATATGTGAAGGCTATGTGTGATATGTTTTGCCTGTCACCACGACAACTTCACCCCTCGGTATACTCCTGTCCTTTCTACATTCTTACTACTCTATGTGCATACTCTTGTGAGGACCAGTGATGCTACTAGTGTATGCTTGAGAGGTGCTCTGATGATGGTTGTGTGTTGCTCGATGGGGTGCTTAGAGGGGTATATGTGTATGCTTGAGAGGTATGGTTGAGAGGTGCTCTGAAGATGGTGATGTGCTGCTCGGTGGGGTGCTTAAAGGGGTACATGTGCTCATTGTGTGGTCTTGTGAGAATGAATAAAATGCCAAAAATGAGATTGTAGGCTACCTTTGTCGGTTGGTTGGCAGTTCAATAAATCACCCCACATTTTTAACTCATTGGTTACTTAATTAATCCCACTTAGTTTCGTAACTCATTGCTTAAGGTGAATTGAAAACACGGGGCGTTACATATGGTTACACGTCAAATAGTAGATATCGGAGCTTCGAGAAACCCGAGAAGGGCACTCAGAACCTAGAACTCAGAAGAGGGAAGATGTGTAGAGTGGATGTCTATACTCAATTGTAACTCAGTCTTTTTTACACAATGTTCTCTTCCCCTATGGTGCCTTGTAGGTCATATTTATAGCCATGGATGAAAGTGTTTACAAAAAAAGCCTTCCTTAGGGTCTTTGCTAGTGGGGCAAACATATTATTTCCTCGGCATAGTCTATATATAGGCATGACTTTTAGTGACATACATATTTGAATTTGTGTCTGGTGAAGCGATTAAGTCAAAGTGGGACCACTCCCTTAGAGAAAACTTGAGTAGCAGGTTGCTGTGAGGAATGCTCCTTGCGATTGAGTTGATTGGAAAGTAGTACAGACGAGGTGTAAGATGCATGGAATTTTAGACTGGACGTTTCGTTTGCAAATAGAAGGGGCATCACTTGCTAGGCCTCGACTCGGTCGGCACAGGGAGACTTGCCCTACTCATGAGAGCTTTCGCTTCTGGTTTTTTATTTTTATTTTTTTTACTTTCATCCTTTTTGGTGATATGATTTTTTTGCTTTTTTCTCTTACTCTTTTCGTTGTTTGTAATGATATTTTTTAATTTAATTACGCTAAAAATTACCAAACACTATAATGTATTTTTAGTCGCTACAATGCAAAATACCTAAATGAGCACTCTGAGTCATGTGCATGCTGCTTCAACCCCACTCGTTTTGTTTTCATCTTCTGACTTCTAGTTCACTATTCCTTAATTTCATCATTTTCTGATTTTTAGCTTTTTTTGGTTTTTTGTCTCGTATTCGTATGTATTATCCGTGATGAACTAATCTATTTTTTTGTATTTTTAATTTTAATTATGTTAAAAAACTATCAACAGTTATATTTAAAAAAACCTCATAAATCAGATTACTTAAGCCGTACTTAGCCCCCTAAGATAGTGAGACACCACCAACCTCTGCTGCACGCGTTGCGTTGACGCCGGGAGCGCTTGGCCGAAGACTAATCTCCCAGAAAACCCACCTACGACGACTGTGACACCCGCTTGAAGCAAAGGGGAGCTTGTCGATCATTTTCGATTTTTATCGGCGATGGCAGAAAGACGAAGAAATAAAGAAACCCAACAAGACCTGTAGCCAAGACACCCAAAGAGGTCATCGCTGCAGCTATGGAGATCGGAGCTCTTGGAGTTCATCTTCGCCTGCGTGGATTCAAATTATCCGCTGCCTGTTAGCAGATTTTTTAGGCTGCTTTTGGAGCATAGGAATTTGACAGAAAACTTGAGAGTAGCAAGTTGCTGTCAGGAAAGCACCTTGCAATTTAGTCGATTCGAAAGGAGTACAAATGAGGTGTAAGATGCATGGAATCAGACTGGACCGTTTCGTTTAAGCTGCTAGCCCTCGACTCGGTCAGCACGCGGAGGCTTAGCGGACGTTTTGATTTGGTCCAGAAAACCCACCGAGACGACCGCTGCGACACTTCAAGTCGCCGGGGCAGGTAGCTCGGTGACATCCCGATATCTGAATGCATAAATACCCGTACAAGAGACTGGTCTGGAGGCAATCATCCCTCATCAACTTGAGCCCTTCTCCTCTGCTTAGCCACCCTCATATTTATTTTGGCTCCTAGTTTATATTTAAGAAAGTCAAGAGTTAATATGAATACTTTGATTTTCAAGACGACTTCTCCGCTCTTTTCGTCTCGCTCCAAGAATAGGACAGGGGGTCACGGACATATCACGTATCATACTAATCTCGCTCCTTTTTCGCGTACGTATCTCTCCTTCATTTTTCCTATTGCTCTCTTACTCCTTCTAAAAACTACTTTTTTCAACCGCTATTATTTATTTTCAGCAAAAGAACACCAGTATAAACAGCGAATGGCATTTGTTAGCGGCTCCCCCGCTGCTGTTCCAGTGCCCGCTCCAGGCGGCGATGCTCCTGCCACTAATAAGCCTCCAGCCGCTCCAGGCGGTGAACCTCCGGCCGTTCATCCTCCAGCAGCTCCAGGTAGCGATCCTCCTCCAGCCCCACGAATGTTTCCTTGTGTGTGTTGGTATCTGCTTAATTGGGTTCTCCTTGGCATTACAGTTGCGCCGGGTGCTCGCACGCGGAAACCAGAAAACGACCCTATTCACCCAGTCCCTGACGGTCCACGCAGCTAACTCAACGCTTCTTCCGGTACAAGATTGATACGCCAAGCGTCGATGCGCTACAGCCTAGTGCGGGCGCCTTTTCTTACTTCCTCACGTCGTGTGTACTGCAAATTATGTGGTTTCGTTCCGTCAAACCTAGTGTTGTGCCCGGGGGTAAAAGTCACGGCGGTAAACGGTAATCCCGGTGCAGTCCAGGGGAGAAATACCGGTATGAAAGACATCAAATTCAAATTTCAAGCAAAAGATTGTTAGTGTTTTGTCCAAATGCAAAGATTATTAAGTGTTACGCCGAGTTATTGCTGTGAACAACTAGCAGAACTACCTGCTCAATTGTATGGCTAAATATTGTGGCACAGTTGTACTTGTTATGTACAATTGTAATATCCATGATTGATTATTATACAACTCTAATATCTATATCAAATTAATCTATGGTGGTGATCATTTGGGCTTATTTTTGGTGGCTTATGGCTGAAAAGCACTGTAGCTGACAGAGGCTTATTTAACATAATTAAATTTAAAAAAATAAAAAATATAAAAAAATATGTTAGCCCATCACAGACAACGCAAACGAATACGGGAAAAAAAGAACGGGCAAAAAAGCTCAAAAAAAGACAAAAGTTCAGAAAAAGATGAATTTATGAATAGTGAAAAATAAATCAGAAGTCAGAAACTGAAGCCGAAACGATTACAGTTATAGCTACACGAAAATAAGCAACATAGATCACTTTTTTCTCTTGAATAATGAGACAATTTCTAGGATTTTTTTTCGGCATGTACAATGCAGGTGCACTACTGCAGAAAAGATCATCACAGACGGTTCAAAAATATCATCATAGATGGTTTCATGAGTCGTCTAAATTTATGGGTCAGTAATGACACGTGATCATTACAAATGGTTTTCAAACTGTTTGTGGAAATTAACAACATAAATAGTTTTTAAAAATAACCGTCTGTAATGTGTACGTATTAACCATCTGTGATATGTACATATCACGACGACTCATAAAACAAATCATTGTGATGTATTATCATAGATATTTTTAAAAAAAAACCCGTCAATGATAGTACTAATTGCCATTTTTGGTTTTCCATATCTTTCCCATTCACTAAAAGTAGTACATATATATTTTATGCTAACACTAACATATGTAGTCTTGCACACCCCATAATTTAAATGAACTAGAGACAAAGTCATACTGATCCAGTGTATCATTTGCTTCATGTCCTTTGAAGCCCAACTGTGATATGAAATCGGACTTTGTCTCTAGCTAGTTCCCCACATCACCCTTAGGCTTCAAATGGCATAAAGCAAATCACACAATGGATCCAGTGTATCATTTGTTTTATGCCCTTTGAAGCATAAGTGTGATATGGGATCTAACTTTGTCTCTAGCTCATTTAAATTATGGGGACTAAGATGATGATTAGTAATGGTAATAGGTGGAGTTTGGTCAAAGATTGTTTATGACAATCCTTTGTGAGTTGATGATATCTAAAGTAGAAAAATAATTTTATATATCACACATCAAGTATATCTTACAGAACAAGGAATGTATTAATAAATGTATTCCTTATTCTATAAAATATACTATTAATTCAATTCTTATTCTGTAAGATATACTTGATATATGATGTGTAAAATTATTTTTTCTATTTCAAATATCACCAACTCATTAGGATTGTAAAATTGTGAATCTCGGCGGGTAGGAGGCCATCGGGCGGTCGGGTGGGTGACGGTATAACTCATTTTTACTCCATTCCTCAGATGATAGTGATATCAAACTTAACATATTTTACATAGATATAGAAAATCAAGTGCAACTTTATTTAATTATAATCATGCAAGTTATTGACTTGAGATCTATATATGACTTATCTTTTATTTAGGGAATGGATACTTGAGAGCATTAGTAATTCATCTTCAGAGTATTGACATCAATAGGGTATAATTGAAACTTAAGCCCAGGTATTTATCCTCAGGATGTGTAACCATGATGATACATTGTTCATTGCTATATCATAAATAAGAAAGAAGAATGTTACATACGGTGTGCTCGAGGAGGAGGCGCGCCGAGGAGGAGGTAGAATACTGGGAGGAGGCGGCATGCTCAGGGAGGAGGAGGCAGCGTGATTGGGGAGGAGGTGGCGTGCTCGGAGAGGAAGAGGTGCAACGAGGAGGCGAGGAGGCGCGACGAGGAGGTGGCGCCATGCTCGGGGAGGAGGCGCAACGAGGAGGTGGTGTCGTGCTCGAGGAGGAGGCGCGACTAGGAGGCGGTGTCGTGCTCGAGGAGGCGGTTGGCTCGGAGGAGAAGACATGCCTGGGAGGAGGCAGCGTGCTCGGGGAGGAGGTGCGCCAAGGAGGAGGAGGCAGATTGTGCTCAGGAGATAGTTAGAGATATATTAAGTCTTTGAGTGGTATGCATAGTTTTTTTAACATACTTATTTTTATGTATGAATATGAAGGTATGAGTAAAATATGCCAAAAACCATGTGCTCCCTTGCATTTTTTATGTGGCTGGCATTGAAGTATCTTAGAATTAGTATATGAGTATACCTAATGTGGTAAAAGAGTATAGTAAATTTGTTTAGGTGGTATATCATAGATGGGAGTAATTTCATCAGGGAGTAGAATGTATTTTTTTCTATACACACACAGTAGCGCTAACGAGCGCCTGCGCGTTCTGTGCACGCCAGTTTTGTGTCGAAAAGTTATTACCTGTTGTGAGAAAAGTTATTTACTATTATAAGAAAAGTTATTACCGACTGTGTACTATGAGCATTCGGCAGTAACTTTACTTGCTACCGATGGTAACTTCATTTAAAAATAACAATAATTTTCAGCGTGTATTTTACACCTGCACGCTAGTTAGTAATTACATTCGAAAATAGAAAAGAGACTTCTATAGCTGCAGCAATGATCTCATTGGGTGTCTTAGCTACAGTCCAAGTACACCCAAAGAGGTCATTGCTGCACCTATTGAGGTCGGCGCTCTTGGAGTTCAACGCCGCCTGCGTGGATTCAAATCATCCGCTGCCTGTTCGCTGATTTTTTTAGGCTGCTTTTGGAGCATAGGAATTTGACAGAAAACTTGAGAGTAGCAAGTTGCTGTCAGGAAAGCACCTTGCAATTTAGTCGACTAGCTACGTAAACGCGACGTTACGCCGTACTAGCTATCATGTAGACCAAAGTAAAAGAGACGATAATTCGTAAGGAGTTTCTTAAAAAAATCGAGGACATATATGTAATTTTGGGAAAATCAAAAGGCTTTTTTAAAAAATTAAGGACCTGCAAGAACCTGTACGTAACTAAACAAGAATCTATACGTAATTTTGGAAACCACGGGTGCTATCGGTGAAGTGGATGTTGCTTTTTGAAAAAAAAACCTGATAAAGATCTGTTTACGAGAACGAATGACCTCTACATGATTTCACAAAATACAGAGGGTTTTTCGTATAAACGCTGACATAGCATGTCTCTCCATTCGGAGAGTCCCCTATCTTTCATATACTGAGTATTCGAAAGTAGTACAAATGAGGTGTAAGATGCATGGAATTAGACTGGACCGTTTCGTTTGCAGATAGAAGACGTACTACTTGCTAGGCCTCGACTCGGTTTGCACACGGAGATTTGACATGGTCTGAATCATGTACATGCTGCTTCAGGACTCAAAAAGACTATTTAAAGTGGGACACAACCAACCTCTGCTGCACGCGTTGCGTTGACCCCGGGAGCAACTTGACCGAAGACTAATCTCCCAGAAAACCCACCTACGACGACTGTGACACCCGCTCGAGTCGCCGGGGCAGGTAGCTCCGTGGCATCTCTGCTACTAATCTGAAAGCATAAATACCTTTACAAGCGACTGCACCGGCGGCAATCGTCACCCTCGCCTAGCGCATTCTTTGTCTGTGATGAGCTAGCATATTTTTTTATTTTTATTTTTTAATTTAATTACGTTAAATAAATTACATTCAACTATAGTGCAATTTTAACCATAAACCACAGCTTTTCAGCCCAACCGAGCGGCCTACTCGAGCTTAGTATGAGACCAAATTCAATTCAAGCTCGACTCAAACTCATAACAAGCCGAGTTCGAACTTGCACCAAAGCTCCCATTTAACCAGCCAAGCTCAAGCTATTTGTTAGAGCTCAAGTGCATACGGCGAGTCTGCAATTCTTCCGTGATTGGATGGTCTAGTAGTGATACCTTCGGCCCAATGTAGCCCAAAGCCCTACACAATATCAAGCCCCTCAACCAAAACTGTCTGACCCAAACTCGGTAGCTCATTTAGGCCCCACCCAGTGGATCGAAGAGATGAGACTTCAAGCAGAGCAGAGCTTTCCGGTCGTTTTCGTTGTGATCAGTGATGACTAGCGGTAAGGAGCACATTAGGATGGATTTGGAGTTGGGACACTGGGCACGCGAATGGACCATGGTGATACTGTGGAGGTGGAGCTCGGGATTCTTTGGAGCTTGAGAAATTGATGTGTAAGCTCCCTTCGTCTTCTTGCCCGTTTTATAGACGGCCGACAGTTGACAATTCCTAGACAGGTCATAGTTCCGGCGAGCCGGTTCCTTCAGTCATCAGAAGCGGGCGTGTAGTCTCCGCCCTCCAGGATCCTGCTTCAGTAAATCATCAGTTTCCTGATTTTGAACGCATGCTCCAATTACTTTAACATAATGCACTTTGGTGTTGTACCCTTGCTTGACCTAGGCTTTGAACCCAGTCTACCTTAGGTTTCAGACTGCATTTCACGCAAAGAAATTTGACACTTTGGGTTTCAGACTGGCATAGTGAGATGCCACCAACCCCTGAATGCATTTTGCATTGACACAGCCAGCAGAACACTTGGCTGAAGTGTAATCTCCTAGGAAAAAAAATACCTCAAGAAAGATATGAATCCCACATGATTGTGAGTCGTCGGAGCAGCTATTTCCTATGGTGATGGGCTTGTTATAGGAGTAAAGGAAAATTCAGCCATCTCCTAACCTAATGAAACAACGAATTGAATGCAGCCACGGAATTTCTCATGTGCCTGATTTGCATTTGCTTTATATTTGCTACAATTGCAATCATTCTCAATGAATGAAATGCATATGATTTGTGTTAATGGTATGAACCTGCATACATTTTAAAACCGAGACTATGATGTACTCAAATAGTAGCACAGAATGGAGGGTTACAAAAAAGGCAAAACAACAGGAGCAGAACTGGACTGAAAGAGCTCTACATATCGATCAGTGATCACAACTTCAAACAAATTCTACAACTGTGGACCTACAGCTTAAGCTTCTTATGGACATCAGATTAACAAAGGATTGAAGGGTTCCCTCCCTATGTAATACAAATCCTTAGAAGGCAATAGCTACACTAAATATCTTAAGATACTCCTCTTATAATTTGAGAGCTCGCATGATCAGTAAATCAAGTATGTTGAAGTGAAAGCATGACTAAAACAAAGAACGTAGACAGCAATTAAAAGATATGATGTAGGCTGTAGCATCTACTATTCCTGTAGAAATTCCCATTTTTTAAAGAGAAAATTGATTATTTACCACAACAAAGAACAGCCTTCTAGGATTTGCCACTGTTAACATTGTGATCTATAATTTGCCGCTCCAAAGATTGGTTGTTTGATAATTTGACATTTTGACCATTTATTTTCATTTTCACCACTTTTCTCCCTTTTCCCCCATGCGAAATGTCCTTATTGCCTCTCTCCTAAACATTGCACCCTCCTGTGCTCCGGCAGGGGCAATGGCTGCATCTTCCTCTCCACCACCATCCACGGAAACAACACATGGGGCAGGCAAGAGATTTACCACTGCAACCTGGCTAAATCGGCCAGGAAATCAGCTGCAACCACAATGTTCATCCAAGAGTATGAGATTCTCAGTGCAGATTCAAGAATCAATAATCACTAGGAGCTCAAGGCCCACAAGGATCTTCTGATCAGGAGAAGCTAGCAGCCGTGTCTTGCCATGAACGATTGGAGCGAAGGAACAACCGGAGGGAGTGATTGGATCCAGTAAATTCAGGAACAAGAAATTATCTCATGGAACTCCTATCACACTGCATGGTAATGGAATTTTTCCTTCAGATTTAGCCTAGGTGCGAGGCGAAATGAGATGATCTGTGAGGGATCAAGAGGTGTTTCAGGGCCATCATTTCCTGGGCCGGCTTGTCATCTGCGATTCATGCAGGCCAATCCTGTGGTGATGGCTAGCTCTGTGTTTTCGCATTGGGCAATAAGGACATTTCACATGGCGGAATAGGGAGAAAAGTGGTGAAAATGTAATTAAATGGCCAAAATGTAAAATTATCAGACAACCAATCTTTGGAGTGGCAAATTATAGATTACAATGTTAAGAGTAGCAAATCCTGGAAGGCTTAAGAGTAGCAAATCCTAGAAGGCTGTTCTTTGCAGTGGCAAATAATCAATTTTCCTTTTTTCAAACTAGGCATGAACGTAGTATACACCAAGGTTTAAGCAAATACGATGGGAAACAGACTAGTCAAGTCAACAATACAAAATATATATGTATGTATGCAAATCTAATTCAACATAATGTATCAAGGACAATTCAGGCACATGAAACTTACAAGAAATTGTGGAAGCATTGCTTCCCTCAAAAAAACCCAGTATATCTCGTACAAGTAAATTCATCTGGTTGAAACAAGATGCACCTGGTGTCTAGTTACAGCTCCATGTAATATGCAAGGATGCAACTTCCTGAGCACTGTCATCTGTATAGTATCATCAGGCTGAAACATTCAAACAGTATCCAGTTCCACGAACTGTAGTGCTGTCAAAACTGTTTCCTTTTGCTCCTAAACAATTTATCCTTCTTCGAGTACACGTAAAAGAATCCAAAAACAAAAATGCCAGACATGGAAACTGACAACCACGGGAATGGTGGATCTTTGAAGCAAACCAGTGAAGCCTCCAGCTCCTGAGAAGCCTGATACACCAACGTGTGAATGGCATACAAATCATGGTCTGAAGATCTCAAAAAGTACATTGCCTTCTCATAATCCAGGCGGGACATGGCTGAGACCACCTTCTCCAACTTATAAGTGAGCAGATTCCACCTTTGAAGGAATTCAACATGTCTTTTCTTTCTAAGGAGTATATTCTCCCCACCATGGACAGCCATAGACTCCCAAATATCAATTGTACTAGTGATTGTGTAGTTCAGGGTGGTAAGAAGAACATTCCTACGGGCTGCATCTTTCTGCACAAAAGACAGCGATTTGGTCTCTGAGAATGGCCCAAATGGTGTATGCCCGGTGCTCCAAGTGTAATCGACAACTGTGGCATTGTGTTCAGGGCTCCATGACAGGTGCGTTGGTGACACACCCCACATGCTCTGCAGAACTGAGCCGATGATCGGGCGCTCGAGATTCCTAGTCATTGTAATCACATGTCGACCATTACAGCTGTAGTCACTGACTGTCTGTGAACTCCTTGTCCTCACAGCAACCACCATATCACGGAAAGCCACAGCCTGGTGGTACCTATCTAGCAACAGAAGCTTATCGTAATCCAAATCGAACACAAACACTGGCATAACCTTGTCATACTCATGATTATCATGAACCCCAGCCACACGGTGCATCTCCTCCGATGAGTCAGAGAGCACCTGCCTCATCCGCTTGGAGTCCAAGTACTCACTCACTATCAGCGTGTAATTATCAAACAAGAACCTGGATGTAAACGAGTGTGTTGACCGGGCAATTGCAAATGAGCAAATTGGGCATTCGGAGTACTTGACTCTGTGCAAATCAAACTTCAAGCTCTGCCCATCATACTGCAGGCCCCCATCACGGATCGACTGTTCAACTGAACCCCAGTCAAGCCCAGCTGGATCTTTCTCGTCCCCATGGATGTGAACAAAACGAATAAGCAACGTGCTCTCATAATGCACTGGAATTCTGAGCGAAGGCACTAGCAAAGACTTGTAAGCACTGAGAACCAGTGAGGCGAGATCGGCGAGGAGTGCTTTCTCCAACCTGGACCGACCGTGGAGGGCAGCGAGAGGGTGAAACTCACCACGGGGGAGCACGCCGTCGCCGGAGAGCGCTGGCCCGTAGTCCACCGGGCCTGCACCCAGGTCGATCCAAATGTAGCGCTCCTTTCCAGCCCAGACAGGGCCGAGGCAGCGGGAGAACCCAGGCGATTGAGCATCGGCAGAGGAGGAGGCCGCGGTGTAGGCGTAGGGGCGGGGCTGCGTCCCGAGGTCGAGCAAGTAGATGTAGACAGCAGCGGCGGAGCCGGAGCCTGCCAGCACGCGGTAGTCTTCGGCGACGAGGTCGTCGACAAGTGAGTAGGGCACGGAGGAGAGGGCGTTGGAGTGGAAGGGCGCGAGGGAGGCGTCGAGGTGAGCACGGACAGCGGCCACGGCCCGGGACGCGAGGTGGGACGACGCGGCGGGGCCGGCGACGTCGAGGTGGATGCTGTGGGAGAGCGCGAGGCGGTGGGGGCGGCGGCTGGAGAGGAAGCGGGAGGAGGAGAGGGCGGAGGATACGAGGGAGGGGAGGACGCGCCCGGAGGAGGCCGGGAAGGAGGCGCCGGCGAGGCGGACGGTGACGGGGACGGCGGCGGAGAGGGAGAGGAGGCGGGAGGGGAGCAGCGGGGAAGAAGCGGAGAGCGTGCGGCGGACGCTGGCGGGGAGGGAGCCGAAGGTGTCGTTGGCGGCGGAGGGTCGCGGGCGGCCGCCGCCGCCAGGAAGGCGTCCAGGCCGGCGAAGGTGGCCGCGGTGGCGGCAGGAACGAGCGAGAGGAGGAGAAGGGTGAGGAGGGGGAAGGGCGGGGCTCGATCCATGGTTGGTGGCCGGAGAGCGGAGGGGAGAGGCGGGTGTTAGGGTTCAGTCGAGGACTTCGATCTGAGGAGGGGAAGGAGACAGACGCTCAGCAGCTCCGTCTGGAACGAGCCGACGAGGATCTTCTGTTACAGGTCCGTTCATGTGTCCGTTCCCAAACTTGGCCCGACTGTAGCTGTGTACTGGATTTTGGATAGTTTTTTTTTTTTTGCTGTGACTTATAGCTTATAACTATAGTTTTTAAATTTTGATCTATTCATAAAAAGCAGTACGTATAAAAAAATAGTTGCATGTGATTTTAGTTAGTACAGCTGAACTCAGCACACTTTTTACTACAATTAACTTTTAGAGCCCACCTCGAAAAAACGCAATGTTTTAAAAAATTTACTGTAGCTACAGCACATAAGCATAAGCAAAAAGCGGTATCGAACCCGCCTTAAGCATGATTTTCATGTGTCCATTCCTAAATTTGGCCCGACTGTAGCTGTATATTGGATTTTAAACGTATATGTCTATTAAAATATACAAAAACATAATATGTTTACTCAAGCCCTAAAAATGCTCCTAAAATCTATAAAATCATTTGATTTAAAGATAAATTTGTCCCGCCAAGCTTTATCACCAAATTGGTAACTAATGTTTTAGGCAAAGATTGTCAAGAAAATGAAAAGTTTGATAGCAAACCGAATGCTTGCTAAATTCGATAAACGTTCAAATTCGACCAAAGCTACCAAATTTTTGTAAGACAAGAATTGTCAGCTGTTAAAAGCAAACAAAACAGCCCCCCATATTAAGTAGCCAAATGAAATACAAATTGAAAAAAAAATATTTTCGCTCTTAAAAGTACATGCCCTACCCCCATCTGCCATTCACTCCGCCTAATTGTTCGCACCGTACAGGAAGGGAAGTGGGATGTGTATTTTTTTAGTTTTTCCATCCAAAAATCATCCTATATCATTTTTAGGGGGCGAGGGGGACATGCTGAATGGTACACATTTGACATGGTACACATGTGAAGAGAACTATACTCAGTGAGGAAATATGTCCAAATACTCTTGGGAAAAAAGCTAGAATAAATGGAATTTCCCATTCTTCAGCTTTGGAATGTCTTATGTATACTATGTTACTCACACGATCTGATCTTAGCCATGCCGTTGAAGTCCTTAGTGGATATCAAAAGAAATATGGGGAAGAGCACTGGAAACAAATCAAATATGTACTGCATATGTCAAAGGAATATATGGATTATTCATTATGTTTTAATGTCCATAATCTTCAACTGCAAGGTTATTTTGATGCTGATTGACAAATGGCTTCTGGTTATCTATTTACTTTGGCAGGAGTTGTTATTTCTTATTGCAACAGGAAATATGATATAATTGCTCATTCTACCATGGAAACTGAATACATTACTGCATATGAAGTAGCAAAGGAAATTGCATAACTAAAGGAATATCTTGCATCATTTAAGGTCGTGGAAAGTGCATCACAACCTATCACTTGTTTCAAAGTAAAAGTAAACACATTGAAGGAAGATCCACTGACTAAGTCAGTTAGTCAGTAATTATATTTTTAAGCATGATTAAGTCATCGAACTTCAGCTTATTGATTGAAATATTTCAACCAAGTGGGAGATGTTTTGAATTTTATATGGCTTTCAATATTTATTATGGTTACTGTCTACTTTACTCAGTGTGGAATTATTCATATTATTGATGCAAGTGATAGGGAATATTTTGATGCGAAATTTAACTTGAGAAATTAATACTTGAGGTGTCGAGTACGGCTGTGCTGGAATATGGTAGACATATTTATTGAGATTAAGTCTACTGGAATTTGATATGCATGCATTTGTTTAACCCGGGCACAAGACAGACGGAATAACAAGGTTTATTTTGCATGATCGGCTCTGCAGGCTGTTGACCCACATGATCAGGTTGAAATTGATCTCATAAACAACTTGATCATGGCACATGACACACGCATGTGTGCTTGGGACTAATGTATTTTAGATTCATAAAATTGGCATGTCTAATCATGGTTGGTGACATAATTCAGGAGTCTCATGGGATACCAGAATCAGGAGGGTCATTTTATAATACCTGAAAGTGAAGTCTATGAATAGGTCTCTATCCTCTAGCTTTATGATGCATTATGAGCGGCACCACAGATAAGACAAACCTCATGATGCATTGTGAGCGGTATCATAGATAAGGCAAAGAAATAGTAGGTAGACCAAAAGTCTTCACAAAATTAATCTAGAATTTGAAGAAAACCCAACATATGCTCCATAGTCAATCCCACAAGAAAAAGGGTAAACGCCACATGCGGATTGTTGATGTGGTAGGACAGTCAATTTATGAACTTTTAGACGTGAGTTGCAGGGAAAGGGGTGCCAGGAGATGTTTGTATACCAACAGTATTCATTTCATTTACAAAAGGGCAAAAAAACACAAGATGAAAGATAATTTTTTAAACAACTTACATACACATTTGAAAAAGGAAACACTACAAGCTTTTTTTTCCTGAAAGATAGCAAACATTAATTAAAAAATTAATTTCACAAATATACTTTGAAATAATGGATAGCAAATTATAACTCGGTCCTCTTGCATATGTGCACACGTTCTCTCGAGACAAGGACTCCGGCCCCATCTATCCAAGCAACAAGACCTACAGACAAACATGTTCTCTCTTTTCGTAATCCCTCTTTGCAACGCCTAGCAATGCTCAGGTTCACCGGCTTCTGACATGGCGAACGCGTGTATAGGTGCAACCTATAGGGTCATTTGATCTGAACCCCACAGATTTCTTAAAAAGCCTAATCCATGTACGATTTTAAGTAGAATGAACCTTACAAAACTATAAAAGATTTGGAGGAATGGGCTCCGGCCGGCCACCGCGCCGTCGCTCTAGCACGGCCTGCCAGGCCTGCACGGGATGGCGCCGGCGAAGCGCGTGAGCCTCGTGACGTATGACCCGGGCTTGGGCTTGACCAGGTCCTTCTTGTTGAACTTCCTCTGGATGTCGCCGCCCGACGGGGTGAAGAAGGCGCCCTCCATGAACAGGTCGTCCTGCGAGTGCCACACCCAGTTCTTCCACTCCGACTCATACGCGCCCAGCTGCTTCGTTATCTGCTTCGCCGCGAGGTTGGGCGGTGCGATGTAGCGGTTGCCCTGGCTGATGATCGTCGGGTTCTTGCTGCCGCCGATGGCGTACATGAGCCAGTGCGTGTAGTCGTTGTTGACGACGTGAAAGAATCCCCATCGGCATCTACACAAACGCAATGTAGTGTACTGATCAATTGATGTAGTACATGTATGGAGATCAATTAGATTGAGACATGCATGCAGATGAAGATGACCTTGGCATTCTCTGCACGAGCCCTCGTCCGAAGTGGTTGAAGGCCACGGTGATCTGCATGATCTGGTCCTCGGGGAAGGAGTCGCTGGAGCCGAAGAGCATGACGTCGTTGTGGTTGGTGAGGTGGCAGTTGGAGATGGTGACGCCGTTGGACTTGGCGATGACGTCGATGAGGCCGTCCTGGCAGTTGGAGAGGGAGAGGTGGTCGAGCCAGACGTTGGTGGAGCCGAAGACGGTGACGCCGTCGCCGTCGGACTGGGTGCGGAAGCCGAAGTGCTCCGGCGAGTCCCGGATCATGCCGCCCTTGCTGAGGACGATGTCGTTGATGTGGATGTTGTGGATGATGACGTTGTTGACGTTCTGCACGGTGAGCTGCGCGCCGTTGGCGATGCGCACCTGCGCGCCGCGGCCGTCGATGGTCTTGTCGCTGCCGATGAGGAGCTCCTCCTTGAGCTTGATGATCATGGTCTTGGCAAAGATGATCCAGAGCGGCTCCTTCTGGATGACGCCCCACCGGAGTGTGCCGGGCCGGGGGTTGATCACGTCGTCGTCGGTGCCGTCCGTGACGACGTAGATCTTGCCGGCCAGCCCGCCGGTGGTGTTCCGCCCGAACCCCTGCGCGCACCGCGCCAGCCGCTTCCGGTCCGTTGCCCAGTCCTTGCGGCACCGCCAGCACCGGTCGATAGGGTTCGTCGCTATGCACGGGCCCCCGAACTTCTTCTTCTTCTGCAGCATCTCCCTCCTCGCGCTCTCCTTCTTAGTCGATCTGCACACGCACGTACACTTCACCTTGATTAGTACGACACATCACATACATGCGTTACGTACGTGTGACTGACAACATCGTGCATCATATCGATCATGGCATGGACGTGCCTGTGGACGGCGCGGTTGAGGCTGTTGACGACCTCGATGGGGTCATGCTTGTAGGTGGCCTCCGCGGCGGCGTCAGCCATGAGCTTGCGCTGCTGCCAGTGCTCGTCGAAGTCGGGGGTGCTGGCCACCGACGCGGCCGCCGCCAACAGGAAGAAGACGGCGTACAGGATGAAGGAGACGGGATTGCTCCATTGGAACCCCTCCATGGTTAAGCTTAATTCTAGCTAGAACTCCTCTCCTACACCACTGTTAGCTCCTCCTCCTACCTTTTTATCTTTTGCGTGATGAACCTTTTAGGTATACGAAGGTAGGACGGTGAGCTCCATTGCTTGGTCGTAGAGACGAGGAATGGAGATGATTATATAACGGGGGCGTGGCGAGGGTGGTATAATTAGGTGAGTGGTGTAGCGAGGAGAGAGGTGAGCCACACGCCTATTTCAATTCTGTATGGAGAGAGCTGGGGTGCTTGCAGGCTTGCGCCTCGCCGGTGTTGAGAGTCTCTTGCTATTCTTGGTCGCCATGCATGAAGATGCGGTGCTTGACATTCGGACAGTTGACTGGATAGGAGAGAGAAGGGAGGAAAGGATTTGTGATGCATGGAGATCAATTTAATTTTTCGGTTAAACTGAAAGGGCCTTATTGTATTAGGGGTCTATTTTCTTAAGTTATATATTTATATGCTTTAAAACACTTTTTTGAACCATTGGATCAATATAGAATCAGACATGTGCATATCTCAAAGCTCATTTAAAGGCTAAAAAAAATCACTTAGAGAACAAAAAGTCACCAGCTTAGGGGGTCCTAAAAGCCTTGCGGAAAGTTTTGTATCGACGCGTGAAAATAATAAGTAGGGGTCCCTTTTCTATTACCAAAAGCTTCATCCAAAGTCATCCGCATCCTAATCCGATGGTAATGGCTATTGTCGTGTGTAGTTGAATTGTTAGCTGATGGTTGTTCCTCCCGTATTCTCTAAGCAACACTATTATCAATTCTTAGATCTCTATTTTCAGCATCTAAAGATTACTTTTTTTAGTAATTAAATTTTAAATAGAATATCTTTTTAAAATAAAATCTATAAATTGACTGTAGCACACTATAGTTCACTTATATCGATTAAAACTACATAAATTTTTTTATTACTTTACACTCTCTCTTATAAATAACTTAAAATCAATCTAAATCGACCATCTAGTTGAGCTGTCATCGTTGGCCTCCGCTACTCAACCATTCAGTATTCTTGGAACCATTGGGACGCCATCCGCGTGATCTCAGACGCCACCGGCTCTCCAGACTCCGTGAACATTTATACCAGTAGCAAGGAGCTTCCCCTGTCTCCTTAGGTTCCGCGCAAGCGGCAAGCTCAACGCCACCGCCAACACTGCACCGTCCAGGCGTCCACCATATCGACAGGCAGTACCAACCTCGCGAAGGATAGCTACTTGGTTGCTGGGCTCACCGGTGGCACGGTAAACTATGGCTCTTTTGAGGGCGCACGCGAGGTGTTCGACGAAATGCCAAAGACCCATTGCCGGACTGTTGCAGCACCCGGAGCCCGGAGTTTGCTGCGCTTAGCACTAGGATATGGTTAGGATGCTAATACAAGGCAGGTTCTTGACGAACTGTGGCGTCGTCACAAGCGCGCTGCCCACTTGCGGAGTCTGTGGTCGCTGTGATGAAGACCGCAAAGTATTTGGATTGGTATCCATGATTGATGACATCCACCCCACACCCAACAACCCAAGGAAAAGAATCAGTATAGTAAGCATCGTCAGGTACCATTGCGTAGCTCTTTATATTGGTACTGTTAGTTAAATCTATTTTGGGTTGCCATGTACCATGTAGATGCACTTACATAGATTATTGAGCACTTTTCTTAGCATCTTTGAACTTGAGATAAATATGGTGTTATCAGGGGAAATGAAAATTTTATGTGTTATCAACAAGATAATATTTATATGCATTGCATATTATACATATGAAGTGAAGTTTGCTCTGTGTAAGCTAGAAAGATATTAAGAGATAAGACTTGGCCAACTTCATCCTTAGCCTGTTTATTTATAAAATGATTTTGCTACACGATGATGAGCTTGATATCATGTGATTCTGTCAATGGCTACATTTACTCTGCTTGCTCCTGTGCTAGTTCTGGCATTCGACTTTCCCTTCTCCCTGCACTGGTTCTTGATGGATAGAATTTTTCTTTGACTTTGTAAAGTTCTCTCACTGCATCTCGTATTTGCATCCGTTCTGCAGGTAGTTCTTTCGAACAGAGGATACCGGCCCTCAGAATGGAGGTTAGGCATGGAAGTGTTGCTACCTTGTGCAGGAGTGAGTTTTGATCCCTCTCTGTGTCCTCTCTTGTTGGCATGAGATTCGGGTTGACAATGTCCCCAACATGATCAGGCAGTTCTGCCTCCACAAAACTGTGAAGGTTGAAATCCTCTGCAAAATTCTCTTCTGTAGGACTTCTTCCAGTAAACATTTCTAGTACAAACATCCCATAACTATAAACATCTCCGTGAGTAGTAACTTCATTGCCAATTCCGTATTCTGAAAAGGTGATTGCAGCACAAGCATAACTCAATGGGTTAATGCCAGAGCAGATCATATGCAAATGATCACAAATGACTCGTATTTCACAAGGGCACAATATAACAAGTATAAATTTCGAGAATATAAGAAGTATAAATTTGGCAGGTCATAAATATGCACCTGGAGCGACATATCCAATGGTCCCTCTAAATGCGGTCCAGCTGGATGATACTCAAGAAGAATTGTTGTCTTCTTGATTTATGGACCTCTCTAGTCCAAAATCACCCACATGAGCGACCATACCACTGTCTAGAAGAATGTGGCTGGGCTTAAGACCACAATGAACTGTTGGCATTGGCTTGTAGTCATGAAGATACTCCACTGCAGATCCTACATCAATGGCAATGCTTAGCCTTTGGCAAAGGTTTAGGGCTCCTTGATAACCACGCTCATCTATGTTAATATGGAACCATTTGTCAAGGCTGCCATTCGGTAGAAACCCAAAGATTAGAGCTTTAAAATCATGTCCTCTAGGATCAATAGTTGAGCAGGCTGTTAATATCTTCACAAGATTCTAATGCTGGAGATATCTTAAGGCGTTACTTTCTGCAAGAAAACTGTGAGACGCTCCCATCTCCTGGAGCTTGAGTGTCTTGACTGCAACAACACTATATTGATTGAAGCTCATATTTCCCAAATACACTGAAGCAAATCTTCCCTCACCAATAAGATTTGCAGAAGAGAACCCATTTGTTGCTCTAGATAGCTCTGTATAAGAAACTCTTGGTAGTTGATTCCTGGCAGCTGTGGAATCTGATTGTCCTCTGTTGGATCTATGTTTCTGATATCAAATGGTGAGCAAAGATATGATGAAGATAAGAGCCAAAAATCTTATGGTCATTGATATGACTACTGCTAGCTTTGAGAATGTATAATCCTTCCTTGATTGTTGGTTTGGACATGGCGGCAATCTTAGCTTTGGAACACCTCCACACAGGCCATTGTTTCCAACAATTGAGAATGCAATTGCATCACGAAATACCGCAGCATCAGGAACTTCACCTATCAAGTTGTTGAAGGAGAGGTTCAGATATGTGAGATCATGAATGCTGCCAAGAAACTCTGGAATGGTCCCGGAGAAGTTGTTGCATGAAAGGTCTAGATCTTGAAGAACTCTCAACCTGTTCGTTACAGAGGGAATTGAACCATGGAGGAAATTCTGACTAACATAAAGAGATTGCATGCTTTGGCATCCTCCAACAGAGATGGAAATTTCACTGGTTAGCTCGTTACCTGAGAAATCAAGAACTTGTAAATTTCTCAACAGACCAAGTTCTGAAGGTATTGGCCCTACTAACATGTTGTTCTTGAAGCTTAAAGCCCTTAATGTGCTTCATAAGAAAACCTCCTTGGGTATTTTACCGGTAAGTTTGTTGTTTTCATTTTTCAAGGCCTAATACACCTAAAGGCATTTTCCAAGGGTTGAAGGTATTTTCCCAGCAAGCACATTACCAGTTAGATAGAGTTCACTCAATTAAGATTTCCAAGAGTCAATGGGAGATCTCCTGACAGCCTATTTTCAACTAGTGATATCACATTCAATTTTGATAATGTACCAAGTGAAGTAGGTATGGCACCAGCGAGGAGGTTAGGACCCATGTAAAGTTCCATCAAATTGGCAAGTCTCCCTATTTCTTAGGTATATTTCCTCCTATCTCATTGTAGATAATCGCAAGGTGTTCTAAACTAGTAGAAAGATTAGAAAGTGAGTTTGGTAATGCACCTCTAAGCCTGTTGAAATTTAATTTCAGGACTTGCAGATGGCTGCAGTTTGTCAAAGCATTCAAGAAGCCCCAGTCAGCAGCCTGGTTTGCCTCTAATTTATTGTAGTCAATGCGCAATTTGGCCAAGCTCTTGAGGTTTCCTAAACTTGCAGGAATTATACCAGAGAACGAGCTATTATCTAGTTGAATTAGTTCAAGCATCGAATGGTTGGAAAGTGATGAAGGAATGAGACTATGGAATTTGTTACCGTTCAAAGCAAGTCCCTGGAGTCGAGGAAACTTGTCTCCAAAATAATCTGGCAAACTTCCACCAAACCTGTTGTTTTGCAGATCCAACTTTTGCAGAGAGGAAAGGTTAAATAGCAATGGAGGGATCACCCCCATAAGATCGCTGAATCGCAAACTGAGATATACAAGATTAACAAAATTCCCAAAGGATGGAGGAATGGTGCCTGTGAGGATGTTCTCTGTAAGTGAGAGAAGATTCAGACCATAAAGATTTCCTAAGGAATGAGGGATGGTGCCAGTAAGACTATTTCTTGCGAACTTTAGTTGGGCAAGGAAAGAAAGGCTCCTTAATGATGGAGGGATGTCCCCTACAATGTTGTTCTGCTAAACTAAAAATGCTAAGATAAGGGAGGCCATCAAGCGATGGCGGGATGGTTCCAGCGAGACAGTTGCTCAAGATTCTGGAGTGAACCGAGCTCACTGGGTATCTTTCCCTCAAGATAGTTAGCGAAGACTTCAATGGTTCTGAGGTCTAAACAGAGACCTCAGAACCATTTGATAAGTTTTCATAAATTAAAATATTCCACTTAATTTGATAAGATTATTTTCAAAATCAGATTAGTAGAAATTGTAATAACAAACAAGAGAAGAGGCATACAGTGCATTTTATTATTATAATGCTTGTTGAGTACGTTAGTACCCACTCTTGCTATTATTTTCCTTTGTTAGACCCTATTTCGACTAGAGACTACTCCGAGCTGGATGAAGGGATCATAGGCACCGTGGAGGTCACAGTAGAGGAGAGTGATGGTTACGAGGATCCCATGTAAGCATTTAAGCCATACTTCTAGTTTTTTATGGTTAATCATCGGAACTAATGGTTTTCATGAGCTGATTAAGTATTAGATTCCGATGAGTGAAATGGAAGGGAATTGGGAATCCATGTCCCTTCAAGCTGAAATTAAGGGCGTTTATTGTGAGATTTGACAAGGCAATGGTATGGGATGATGATTAAGAGCCTTTCTAGTGTTTGTCGGTTGGAGGAATTGAGTTAGGACCAGATTGCTAATAGGGCTTGTTTTTAGGATCAGATTGCTAATGGGACTTGTTTTTTCCATTTGTCATGCTATTTGCCATGCCATTAAGTGGGGTCGATAGTTAAGTATCTTGAGCTCTATGAGGCTTAGTAGCTAATTGTGATGCACTCTAGCACGAGGTTTGGACCAAGTGAAGTATTCTCAATAGTTGACCGTACCTTTTTCATGGTTTTGGCTGCTCTACAATTCTATTGCATACAAATAAACTTTACCCGAATGATCACTTGTTTGCTCATTGATAAGGCCAGATATCATTGGTTTTGAACTTTCCTTCTATAATTTTACTTGAAATTAATAGTATATATTTGTACATTGATCTTTTTATATGCATTTGTAAATTAATCTCTACAAACCACTAACTGAGAGTTAAATTAATCTGTACAAGGCAGTACTACTTGGAAAACTAGCTGGCTTCCGTAGGGGAATTTGTTCCATATCTACATCTGGTATCTGTAGCACGCAGCGCCTGAAAATCTGCTGGAGGCGTGTTGCTCTTCTGTGTGTTATTGTTCATTTTCCCCTCTCATCTAGTTTAGCTATGATCAAAGTTTCATTGTGAAACTGGTATCCCCAGTTTGAAAATACCGTCGCCGAAAAAACATCTATGAAAATACTGTCTTTGGTCTAAAAAAATATACACCTGAAGTGGAGACAAAGAACCATCTCTTGTCTTATACTGTAAATTGGTCGATATGGTAAGCACGATTTCATACATGCTAACTAGCTAGATCTTCATATCTTACATAAAAGGGCATACATGGTTGAGCCTCGACTCTCCCTTGATCTCCGTACGCCGAGGCATGATGAAATTGCCTCCGATTCCCACGCGCGCGCGTGTACCATGCATCCCAGCCGATCGCTCAACGTCTCATGATTACCGTCCGGGTCTGCAACCGTAGGCTGACTTGCATCCAACGCCGGTATAGGGCCTACCGGCGGCAGGGCGACCGTAATGCAAGTACGGACTGCTGGCAGGTGGATCACCGGATCCGGACGGATGATCTGCATATAAGCGAGGGCGGTGAAATACGAAGGCAATACTCAACGACGCAACTTACATAGTGGTAAAGTTACAGCACCACGCGTCACTACATAGATGAACTTTGCGTGAGCACACAGAACGCCACGCCGGTTAAATTACTGAATACTAAAGTTTTTTTAGAATAATATACTAAAGCTTATGGACGTACGTACATATGCATGTGCGTAAGCACAAACTTCTACTCGACCCCTAACGTAGAGCGGTAGAGGCAAACGAAGGTTTTGATTTGAAACCACCTAGGCTGATTTTTAGTGGCATGTGACTGATTTTTTAATGTAGCTGGTTAAAATTATATTTTAGCTGATGGTGACTTATTTAGCGTAATTAAATCTAAAAAATTTTAAAAATAGAAAAATGAGTTAGTCCATCACGTATAATACAAACGAATACAGGAAAAAATAACCAGCAAAAAAAGCTCAAAATAAGCAAAAAAAACAGAAAAATACGAAATTTAGGAATTGTGAAAAATAAGCTGGAAGTCAGAAGCCAAAGCCCAGATGAGCAGGACCTTAATTTCCTACAGGAATCTTCAAAAAATCTCCCTGTTCCAAACAGAGCTTAATCTTTGCATAATTTAATTTTCGAGAGAGAGGAGAGAGAGAGTAGAATGATAATGCAGTTGTCCTCACGCGCATGCATGTTTCATGCCTTCATGGGTTGCCACATCAAGCAACCTAGTGCTCCCGGTTGCAGCAGTCGCGAGGAGGATGAGGCCGCCGCCGTCGCCGATCATGATAAGGAGCAGCAAAATGACACGAACCGCGAGCAACCGCGGTTGCAACTCGGCGAGTGCTCGGCGCCGTCGGTCGGTTTGCGGTTCCAGGTTGGAGAAGGGAGAAAGTACGTGCGTAGATAGTGCTGAATAATATATCTCCGTTCTTTCGGCTTTTTAGTTGTTTTTAATTTCAACTTATTTTAATGATTATCATTTATTAAACTAGTAAATCTAGCAAAATAAATAATTGGTAGCAAAAAAATGCATAAATTGGCATGCAGACTGCAGTCTCCTCTCCTGCTACTGTACGATGCCCAATCTTTGTTCCTGCTGCACGCAGCAAGTGGACTTTAACTGAAGTCTCCTACATACCCCTTGAGCCGCGCCCAAATGACTCAGGGGTGACTCAGCCACCCTCACAAAGTCCTCGTCTTGGCCTCTCCTCCCTCGCTGTCGTCGGCGAGCGGCGGGGCCTTCTGCAGCCACATGAGTGATCGTTGTAGACTAGATCTGCCCGTTTCCGAGCGAATCTAGTCGGGATAGTAGGGGTGATCGGAGCGGCATAGCCCGGCGACCGTCGACAGTTGGAGCTAAGGCGGAGGGAGACGGAGGCGGCTGGATCTGGCCGTCTCCGGATTGGATCCGTGATCTCCCCTCCGGCCGCTGGACGTCGCCGACTCCCGCACCGTTGCCGCCGCTGCCGCTCCCTATGAGCACTCAATCTTTTCTTCTTTGCGCGCGGGCGGCCACAGCGCACGGCTCGGGCGAGCACAGGACTCGGCGAGTGTGAGCAAGCCGGAGGCAGCCGGTGTCGACGGGGCCTTTGTGCTTACGGAGGCGACCAGATTTGAGCCGGACCCGTGTTCACCCCCTACCTACATCTGCTCGTCGCCTACTCTCGTGCAGCTGCCGTGCTCCCTACGAGCTCACAATCTTCTCTTCACGTGCGAGCGGCCTCGACGCACAGCTTGGGCGGACGTAGGCGTTGGCATGAGGGAGCAAGACGGCGGCGACCGGCGGGTGACGGGTTTATCCTCTGCGGTAGGGTGCCATGCTTTAGGTGAAAGCCCTTGATCTGGCCCCTTTGGTAGATTCGACGACGATGATGTCCTTGAGAGTCCTTTTCCCTCCTTGGAGGCGTCGTTGTGGAACTACACCGCACTCACCTCGAGGTCTCGTGGCTTCATCCGGGGTGAAAACCTCAGATTCGGTTCTTGCCGGATTGGATGATGGCGACGCCTTCGATGTTGCTCCCTCTTTGAAGACGTTACCTTAGAACACCTAACCATAACCTCTTCGTTTTTTCGCCTGTGCGTCGTTTCTAGCGTCGGCTGGGGCTTGTCCTTCGGTGGTGATCGTCTTCTTGTCGTCGAGGTTTGTTAGCCATGGAATCGTGTTGTGTGTAACAGATCTTATCTTCGGCCTTTAGGCCACCGTTGTACTACTCTTTTTCTTAATAAATGAAACACATATCTTCTATGTTTTCGAGAAAAATTATAGTCTCCTCTCCTGCTTCTATACAATGTCCAATCTTTGTTTCTGCTGCACGCAGCAAGTGGACTTTTAACTGCACACCGGGAAGGACTACGCCAACCGGCCGGGTCTTGCACGGGTCGGCGCCGGCCAGCTGGTGTGAATAGATGATGACAGAGAGGAAATGGGACGAGTCGAGCACGGTATCGGGAATTGGCACTGTCAACACTGTTCGATTGTCAGCTGGTAGTTAAACATTACTTAGGAGTGTGTTTTTTGGCAGGGTAGCTAGTTCCTACTTCAGAGGACCTTCTGTATAGTTTTGAATACATAGTTTGTCTTTTTCATATCTCATAAATACGATTAAGTTTATTTCTGAAATTTTACATCGATATACATCATACCCTTCCCTATATGGCTACACCTAAAAATTCTTTTAGAAACTTTTAAGTTAGGTAAAAATACGAAATTAGGTAAAAAGATGGAAAATTGTGCGGTAAGCACAGCAGGTTGCAAATTAACAGTAAGTCTATAGGGGTACAGTACTCACTGTTGCCGCTGCTCCCCGTGCTGCCGCTGCTCCCAGTTGCGGCAGCCGCGGGCATGACGAGCCGGCTGCCGCCGATGATAAACGCCAGCAAAACGAGCTGGACCATGAACAAACGAGCTGACGGGAGGCAGCAGGCTACCGGCGACATCGCGCGGCGAATTCCTGCTGCGCTTTCTGCTTCGCTTGGTCACTTATCAGGAGAAGATTGGGAGGTTCCTCTCTACGGTGCTCACTCTCTTCGCATGACTCAGAAGGCAGAAGAAGTGGACTATAACGCGGAGGATTGTGGAAAAAGCGCCTCCTTATAAAGTTGAAATTGTATGTTTCCCGTTCGCTCTGCTTGTCTATTGTCTGAAGAAAGGGCCATGTGTCTATGGTCTTCCCTTTAGCTTTCTTGCGTGAACCATGGGACGGGGTTATTAATTAAGGAGTAAACTACAAATACATTAGTCTATATTGTGGCACAAGTTAGAAGTTCCAACAAACCTTAGGTATATTTAGTGCCGGATCTATAATCAAAATTTAGAAGGGACTAATAAGACTTTCTCACTAGTTTTCTGAATGCCAAGTTACTAGCCTGAGGTAGCCTGCTGCACTGTTAGTGAGAGATATGAAAACTCTATTATGGCTATAGTGGGTTATATTGAAAGTTATGGTACACGTTACGTTTTACCCAAGGAGTGCAGTGGCAACCTCTGTAATATCGTCATTGTGATCGATCAGTCTATAGAAACCAATAGTAGATCTGGTGACAAGACATGAGCAGCCCTACAGATACCCAATTGCCATGCGCCCACACTGTTCTCATGTCGAATTTCCAACAGTATCATATGGACATCCGTTATATTTTGAGCATTCCTTAGCGCACAATTAGCCCCCCCTCTGTTACTAGTACTACAGACGGCGCAGTGCGAATTGCCGTAGCAATCATCTTTATGTGCAGCTTCACTAACAGGTACAAAGGATTCTCTTCATAGACTTTAGGCAATCGTAAGAGGCTTAAAACTAGGAAGAGTAACTATAACTAGCCGCGGAAATGCGGTACCATAACGCACTAGCTACAACGTGAACCGAAGTAAAATAGTACGCTACGCTGCATCGCATGGGTCTATATGCGAAAAACGGACAACAAGGATCTGTACGTAATTACGGTGTATACGAATAATATAAAATATGGACCCGTACATATTTATGGGAAAAGAAGGGCTTTTGTAAAAAGTAAGAACCTATATGTAATTTTTGAGGGGCTTTTCTGGCAAAAGAACTATATGTAATTTTAGAAAATTGGAGAGTCTTGTCACAAAAATAGTGACGTGGGGATGGTTAAGTTTTTGTAATGATAAAGCCGATCGCTCGTTGCGGGTGGCAGGAGGGGGAGGCGGCACCGGCTGCGGGAGGGGAGGTGGCACTGAGGAGGAGAAGGCATCGAAATTGTACGTATTTTTTGAATATAAATGGTATTTTAAATATTTCAATCAAAATTTACCTAAAAATCTAAAATTTTGAAAATTTTGAATTGGGAGTGTCTATACAACATTCGACTGTTTTTGAGGACAAAAATAGTCAGATTTTGAACCGTTAGATGGAGATCCAACGCCCCTAGATCATTTTTTTTGGAGGGGGTCATTTTTTTGGAGGGGGCTTGTATGGTTAGATTCGTTGGATGGAAATCTAACGCCTCGCATCAATCATTGTTTTGTTCAAAAATAGTCGAATGTTGTATAGCAATACTCTTTTGAATTTTGGATTTTTTTTGGAGGGTCCAAAAATTTTTCTAAACTGAAAATTTTTTCCGTGATCCCCACTACATCATACTGCTTAAGACCACGTTTCAAACACAAGAATTTAAACAGATTTTTAATCTTTGCATAATTTAATTTTCGAGAGAGCGTAGAATGGTAATGCAGTTGCCCTCACACGCATGCATGTTTCATGGGTTGCCACATCAAGCAACCCAGTGCTCTCGGTTGCAGCAGTCGCGAGTCTGAGGCCGTCGCCGCTGCCGATCATGATAAGGAGCAGCAAAATGACACGGACCGCGAGCGACCGCGTTGTAACTATGTAGGCAGATAGTGCAGAATAATGTAGGGCCAGTTCTTTCAGTTTTTAAGTCGTTTTTAGCCATGGCTTCTTCCGTCAATTTTATTAGATTAATAAATCGTAATAAAAAACTATAAATAAAAAAGACGTAACCTTGCTTGGCTGGCTGCCTAAATCGGCATGCGGAGTCCTCTCCTGCTCCTACACGATGCCCATTCTTTGTTCCTGCTGCATACAACAAGTGGACTTTGACTGCAGATCGGGAAGGACTACGGCAACCGGCAGGGTCGTCGCCGGTCGGCTGGTGTGAAAAGGACAGAGTAAATGGGACGAGTCGAGCACGGTATCGGGAATTGGCACTGTCAACACTGTTCGATTGTCAGCTGGTAGTTAAACATTACTTAGGAGTGTGTTTTTTGGCAGGGTAGCTAGTTCCTACTTCAGAGGACCTTCTGTATAGTTTTGAATACATAGTTTGTCTTTTTCATATCTCATAAATACGATTAAGTTTATTTCTGAAATTTTACATCGATATACATCATACCCTTCCCTATATGGCTACATCTAAAAATTCTTTTAGAAATTTTTAGAAACTTTTAAGTTGGGTAAAAATGCGAATTTAACGAAGACGCCACCATAATTCCATGGACTATTCTATTTGTGTTTATAACCTGCTGTAGTTAGATTCCGTTACAAATATTATACCAGGTAAATTTGGCTCCGTCCGTGTCCCATGGGGCAAGTCGGCATTCTGTTTTGCACATTGTTTTGTACTGTTTTGTACTAGTTGTCTGTAGCGCCCAAAAAAGGGAAAAGAAGAGTTTTTTCCATTCCGAGTCTTAGCGACTATTGATCCACAAGTAGATGACTAGAGACAATCTGTTTCACTCGTCGGTAGTACTGTTTCGTACTTGTGCCTTTTGTATTACACAACAATGTAACAGTCAGGCACACGTCTACTGTCATAGAGCTCATACGACCATTTCGAGTTAGCTATCTGCCGAAGTCGCCGGGCATGCTTCTATGCTTCATCTCTTAATCACACTCATTTGGGCTTAGCTGGCACTATTTAAGGTTTTTTTCACTATAACTGTTTTAATCTTTTTCATCGTAATTAAATTTAAAAATAAAAAAATGAAAAAAAAACTAGTTCACCATTCTCGAACAATGCAAAAGAATACGAGAAAAAAGAAAAGCAATAAAAAACAAAAAATAGAAAGAAAACAAAATTAAAAAGCTAAAAGCTAGAAACTAGAAGCATAAGCCCAAATAAGCGGGGCTCCGGCCATTCTAAATACTTTAATATACATTGATGCCTAGAGTTGTAAACACTTGTAACAACAGATTGCTAGGTAAACTTGCCCATCTTGAAAATAGACAAGCAACAACAATCGCTACCTCTCAAAACACACTATCTCAAATGCAAGGAGACAACGAGACCCAGGGGAGCGCAGAGCCGCATACCCCTGCCCGTGCCTTCAGCCTTCATCTGACTAGTTTTTTTAGGGACATCTGACTGGTTAGTACAACACGCTTTATGCTTAGTGCAAGCTTGTTGGCAAGACCGGTCAATTGGCGTAATAGTGACATGCATATAAGATCACTTGGCCCCGTAAATAGGCTGGTTGGCTGACTACTATGAATCTATGATGCTAAAGCTCCAGTCTGAACTAATTAACGTTGAAAATCGTATCGAACGTGCTTTTTTTATCTGGATTCTGGAAAGTGTATAAAACCATGAGTCCAGTAGAGACGTTCCAAGATGTTCACCACGGTTGGAATTTGGTAAGCCCAGCGGTCCACTACAAGATTCTGACGTACGTCGCGTGGCGACATTTTTGAACCTTAGCCAGTCACTGTGGCTGTCAATTGTTTCTCTTTTCCATCTTTTCGAGTAAAAAAGAAAGCTTTGTTTATTACATAGGGTAGTTAGTTTGTACATCTTGGTAGAGAGAGCGGCTCTACACATTTGTCACCTTCACCATCACGCCGCTCTCTTCTAGTTCAAGCGAGCGCACGACGCAACCCATCGGGAAACAAGAGGCGAAGCAATCGCGGTCCAACTGGAGGGTGGAGGGGGTGGGCAACACTCGCTAGTCAGTGGTCACTAGGCCTTGTTTGCATGGGAAAGGACCCAGCAGGATCACTGATTGAGCTTTCATGGCTGGCCTTTTCTAGGCCCGAAGCTGAACTTAGAATATGTCTAATTGAGGGTGTCGCCTCCAACCTCCCAAGGGGGAAAAGTGATGGCCAATGGGTTTGTGTCTTTTGGCGCTCATATTGTGCGTGTTATGTCATATATCCTAATTTCCCGTATAAATTGGTAAGAAAAGCACCAGAATTATGGATTATTGCCGCTAACCCTAACCCAAATAGGAGTTGATTGCTTTGGAACCCGTTTTGTAGAAATGGGTTGAAAATCGAAAAAAACACTTGGAAAATGCCAAAAGTCTGTGATGAGCCCACATGGGCCGAAACCCACTCAGCGCAAGCCATTGCGCCCACCCGGCGCCGTTCACCTCCTTTCCGAACCTTCTCGTTAGGAACCTAACTCTCCGTAAACTCTCAAATACTTTTGGAAACTCCCTTAGCCGAAAATTGGATAGCTTGAGCGAAGAAGAATCGGACTCTTCGCAATTTTTGGAAACCGATGCGGACTTTGGATGACAAACTGACTCAACTCGGACAGGACTGACATGTCATACACATAGGGAAGCATCCGAAGTACCGAGATGACTTCAGAGTATGTAAAGTATCCGAATTGAACTCCAATTTGAATTCACGTTGCCAAGTTTATTCAAGCACTTTTTAGGCTCCCACAAAATGGGATGTTACAATTATGGACTTTGCACTAAACCTATTGCTAGTCCTGCATGCTCATTTCAAACGCAGTTGGGCAATTACAACTTTACCTCTCGCGAGATTTGTAACAGTAGTATGTAAAGTATAATTTAATCCTATCTAATCTGATAATTGAATCAAAACATTGGACGAATCTAAGTTGTATGCGCCACGAGGACAGTGTGAAGCTCCGAGGACCAAAAAGTACGCCAAGCTAGCTTAGCTGTGGCCACTCACGAGCAATCTGCCTGTGTTCGTACAGCTACAGTGCAATTCCATCACAAGTTAATAAATTTCTCGCTTCTGGCGAGAGAACAAGCAAACCGCCTCCGCCTTGGCATGCTGCAAACATGCAGCACCCAGCAGCCGTGGTGGTAACGAAGCCTTTGCTTCTAACGGCCCTCCTCTTCCTTGCATTTCCCGGCGGTAGTACTACGCCTGTCGCCGCCACTTCCAACACCGACCACGAGCCCGCCATGACGAGCGCCACCGACTGCCTCGCTCTCGTGTCTTTCAAGTCGTCCATACGGAGTGACCCGTCTTTGGCTCTGCCGTCGACGGAGCCAGGGGCGAAGCCAAGGGAAGATTTAGTAAGGTTTGAGCCTCACCTCTCCCAAACGGCGGACAACCCCCTCCCCCCGCCCCTTCTGGGCGAGCGCCCGCGGCAGCCAGCCGACGGAGAGTCGGCGACATCACAGAGGCTTTAAGCCCAACAAGTAACAAACAATAAAAAAGCAGCCCATTTCCCTTAAAGAGGCCTAGCAGCCCACGAAAAGACAGATTCACACATTCATTATTCACAGGCGGCAGCAGACCCAAAGGAGCACATATTCACTTCCGGTCTTCCGGACTTCCTACTTCCCAGCCTCCCAAGCCAGATCTGGCGGCGGCAGCGCGCGCAACCTCGGCGGGAGAAGCCTGAGCGGGCGACGAGGGCCGAGCGAGGCCGGAGCCGACCGGCGGAGGGTCGGGCGGCGGTGAATCTGGGACAGCGGACTCCGGCGAACCAACGAGGCGAGACGGCGACTCGGCGAGGCGAGGAGGAGCGGAGCTGCTAAGGAGCCGAGCGAGGCGAGGCGCGAGGCGGCGAGCGAGGAGGAGCGAGGAGCCGAGCCGCGAGGCCGGAGGAGGCGGCGAGGAGGCGGCGGCGGAGGAGCCGAGCGATATGAGAAGCGAGAGAGAGGGAGGGCGTTGAGGATCTGCGGCCTGCGGGCGACAGGGCGAATGAACTAATAAGGGGTGGACCGGTGGAGGCGATCAGGCGAGTGGAGGCGCAGGCGCTGCTACCATGTTGATGACCGACGAGTGTCCCATGTGAACAGAGGATAGGGCGGCCGACGGCTTCGCTGCTTCGGGTAATTTTCTATACTTTTTTTTATCAATTTAGCATTTTAGAATTTAGATTTTAGACTAACAATTTATTTATAGATTTTGCTATAATGGAGAAACGAACTTTGTGTAACTATTTCGCAAGTAATTCAAGTGGTTCTCGTCCAACCGATGAGAGTACAACTCAATCAAAGAAGCTTCGACTAGAATTTAATCCAAATGAAATAATTGCCGATCTGGCGCTGCGCATACCAATTGAAGATTATGCTAACGAAATTAGAGATCAAGTGACTAGAATGCATTTGCCCCGTGATTCAAATTTGTTTCGTGGTTCAAATTAACTTATTTGTGGTATGTTGCATAATTCATATGATCTAAATTTTCATTATTATTCACAATTTTCTATTATATAACTAATTTTCATATGTTTCATGCACAGGTGATTTATTTCTACTCCATACTCATAGCAGAATAATTATATATTATTAGGTATGCGCTTTCTATTGTCGATGTATGTACTTTGTATTTCTCTGTTTTTCGTTGTTTGTCTCCAAAACTCCAATTGTATAATTTCTATATGAATTTGAAATTCTATAGGAGTATAAGACTATATTTGTGTCAACTTAGTTCAGTCCGACAAATACTTCAGCCCACCCTTAATTTTAATCCTGATTTCGCCGCTGCACGGAAATAACTGGGAAATCGGCGCTGCAGCTTCGACGACTTCAGCTTATGAGCGAACGGATTCTAGGGCGGCGTTGGATTGACGTTGACGAGGATCGGACGGCTGTGAAGCTCGTTTGTATTTACTGTTTGGCGCTATTGATGTGGGGGTGTTGTCATTAACTGATTTAACCGGCGACTGCTGTGATTTGAGCTATGGCTGTTACGGGCTGCTGTAACTTGGGGTTTATAACCCGAATTGAGATGGAATGGAACGCTGAGAAGAAAGAAAGTAAAGCTAGTGTTTCTTAGCTGTAGTGTAGTTGGTAGAGAACCCTAGCATTTTCCCCTTCTCCAATCTGTCGATTTTACCCAAATTGCCGTCAAAATTTCCCCAAATTGAGTCGGATTCGTTTAGGATCTGATACCTAGCGCCGCCGCTGCCACCCGTTGTCGCGGACCACATCGTCGGAGAGTGCCACCGTTTTTTTTCTAGAGGACAGAGTGGAGCCGGGAGGAGCTCGTCGGCCTCAATGCTGCCGTGGTTGGACATGGGGTAATCGGGCTCGGCCTGCTTGGGGACATTTGCTGGGAAGGTGGACAAGGAGCCAGATGCAAATAAAGCGGGCCGACGAACCGGCCTACTAGCCCCTCCAGCGGTCATAACACGCCGGCTCATCTAAGTCCGGGCCAATCCATGGTCCTACTCCCTATGAGCCTGTTTTTTTCAGCTTTTCACTTCTATTTTTAGTTTTTTCTATAGTAACTAGCTTTTAAACGGAATGTCTTTTCAAGATAAGATCTACTAGTTAATTGTAGTACATACTATACCGACTTCATTTATAACGGCAAAAACCGTACGTGAGTTTCTGTTAATCTAATCTCTCGCACGAATAGCCCAAAAACCACAAATCGCAGCGAAAAACCATAAACCTCAGCCAAAAAGAACATGCCCTATGTCGTCTCTTATCATCCGTTGTACATGGCCGTGTTCTCATAGTTGCTTAGGAGGATTACTACTCCCTATGTTTCATATTGGTAGTCTGTTTCACTGGAAATATTGTTTTCACAATGCAAGTTTATTGATGAACTGTGACTTATTCAGATTTTCTTATTTTGCTTTTCACAACATTGTAGTTGATGAAATGATTGTGGCCTTCATCTCTCTTTATCATGCCACATTTTACGCGGGAATTCTAATTTTTAATTCTTTTGTATACAATGGTCAAGTTTGAGAAAATTGCACGAACAATATCAATTGCTGTCATCAAATGTACCATCTCAAATGCAAGGAGAACATATACGTCTGATGCTGATGGTACTTTCATACGATCAGGGTATACTTTCCGTGGAGGATTATTGCAAATATGGCTATTAATTTGTGTCCTGAAATGCTACATATACATTCTTTTTAGCTATGGTCGATAGCTTTTGATCATTGTGCGAATGAACCGAATACCGATAAGTCAATAACCTGCTTCGAAAAGACTATCCTAATAAATCACTTTAAAACAACGACGACACAACTATCTTATTTATTTATTAAGAGAAGTCATAAGCCTATTCTCTAAAAAGAGCGTGGCTATAATGTATGTGCACAGCGTCTGGAATGCGGATGATCAAACGGAGAACGATGGGTGTCAGTGACAGTACTCGTCCTCTGTGTGTGGCGTCGTCTTGGGCTGGGCTGTCAGCTGCGGTTGCCATTGGGCTGGGCCATAGGCCTCGGTGGTCTCCAGTGTGGATGGTGTTGCGGAAACCTACGACTACAAACTTTAGCCCTGCAAGTGTATTTTCCACGTATAGATTCTTGCAACAACATTGTGCCATTGGCATAGGTTTGGCTTGGCCCAGCTTCAACTGGATTATAAGCTATGGTTTCTGATTTTTTTTTATTGTAGCAACTTAAAATGCACCATAATAATTGTTAGCTTTTCTAAGTAATTAAATAAAAAATATATATATCATCACGAATAATACAAAAGAATAAGAGAAAAAAAATAAAAAACCAAAAAGAATAACAAAAATTAAGAAGCCAGAAGTTATAAGCAAAAGCTGTTTATAGCGGATCAGTCATGCTTAGGCTTCTGCATCTGCTTTCGTAACCTCTATCTGAACAAGTGAACATACCCTCATACGGACATTAAATAGTGACTCGCAAAAAGAAGAAGAAGAAATTAAGTACTGACGGGTACGGTATGCTTAGATGCGGGATTAGTCCACACAATTTATTGTCAAAATATAAGTTCATCAAATTTTGTGATACCTACTGTCCAACAGGTTATGAGACAAGTACGGTAAATTACACAAAAAAAAGCAGCTAAAACATAAAAGAAGTACAAAGAAGGAATGCATCCAGTTGGTAGCATCTTCGAGGTGTCAACAGGTTATGCGTGGGAGTTGGTTACCAGTTTACCACCGGTTTTGGCCAATGGCGGGAGCTATCGAAGAAGGCGTGTTCCATGGCGTATTTGACACAGTCGATGGATCAACCCGATTAAAGTTATTAGGCCGTGCCGCTGGTACTGATACGGTGCGCGTAATTAACTTCCTTACCACGTGGTACTGATACGGTGCGCGTAATTAACTTCCTTACCACCGCCTGGGCTGCCGTCTGCTCCCACCGCCACCGGACTGATAATTTTTCAAGTCTCAGGCTGGGTTGCTATACCAGATAAATTATGAAAGTAATATTAAAGGGATAGTACTAGTAGTATTGTTATGCCTCGAGTTATAGTCTACCTAGATCGAGGCTCAGTTCTACCCCTGGGCGCTCCTCTTACGGGATTTTGTTGCACCCGGTAACAAACGTTTCTAAACTATTTCTCGGAGGATATGTGTTGATAGTCTAAAGTTTCGGTAGTTAGCCCTAATTATTCTGGTAAAAAAACAAAGGCGTGTAGCCAGATGCACTATTACGCGCGCGGCCGTGCCGCTGGTGCTTCCAGTCTTCGCGGTTGCGAATGCCGCAGAGGCGCCGACCATAAAAACTAAACCGGCAGAATGATCAAGAGTAGACCAGCGGCATCGCACGGTCCTGATACGGTGAGCCTAACTTCATTACCGACCAAGACAATTCAGCATGTAACGCCAAGTCTCCGATAGGGATCTCTCTCAATGGTGACTGCGGACTGCGGTGGACATCTCTGGTAGTGACTTAGCTGTCCAAGGAAAAGACTTGTCCGGACCACCGTAGTCATGCGTAAGCTTCTGCTTTCGTAACCTCTATCTGAACAAGTGAACATATCCTCATACGGACGTCAAGTAGTCACTCGCAAAAATAAGAAGAAATTAAGTACTCATGGGTACAGTGTGCTTAGACGCGAGATTACTCCACAGAATTTATTTTTTAAAATATAAGTTCATCAAATTTTCTGATACCTACTGCCCAATAGATTTTGAGACAAGTACTGTAAATTATACAAAAATGCAGCTAAAACATAAAAAAAGTACAAAGAAGGAATGCACCCATACTGGTATCAAAAACATAAAAGGAGTACAAAATAGAAATCATACCATATACAAAAGCTGTCACGAGATTTCTCTTTGCTTTCTTAAATATCAAAAACCCATGCATACATATGGTAGAATGGTGTTTCTAGCCATCTCTCTCATTTTATTTATCGTAGCAAGGTCTTCTCTCTATATTTATCATACCGTAACGCATCTAGGATTTCAAATAAACTGCCCATACTGGTACGGATAAATTTTATATTACGTGCTAAATAATGTATTTTTGATTATGCGTAGGAGCTGGTTACCAGTTTACCACCGGTTTTAGGCAATGGCGGGAACTATTGAAGAAGGCGTGTTCCATGGTGTGTTTGACACGGTGATATGGATCAACCCGATTAAAGTTATTTTGCCAATTCAACTCATTGTTTCATACATGATATTGTAGTAGTTATGTATAATTGATCTATTACAATTTTTGTATTGCAACTTTTTTGCACAACGTTGTCAAATACCTTTAGCAAGGTTTTAATTAAACTGCTGCAACATCCAGTTGGTAGCATCTTCAGGGTAATCCACTTTAAACATTTCCTAAGAAGCAGCATAGTACACAAACTGCGCATGCGGAAACGAAGACCTAGACCTATGGTCTTTTGGACAGGCAAGACTAGACACACGTCATCTTCTGAAGCTTCAATGAGCCATCGTTGAAAGTCCACAGATTAGAAAGATCTCATATGCCGCCATTTTACGAGTTAGAAGCAGGCAACCGTAACTGTGATACATGAAGGTACCAACACCATGTATTGGAATCAAGACACTGACGGCACAATCTTCGCGTATCCTTCATATATAGCTCGATATCTAACAGTGTGGTGAGGTTGAAGGGGGCAGTGGACGAGAAGAGGCGAAAGCATGTACAAGCACAGTACGCGTCGGCGAAGGAGTTGAGGGTATTTTCGATTTTATGAAAATATCTGACATCTCTGAGCCGGCCAATGCCTCTTGATTTGACGACAATAGCAAAAGTAAAAAAAGAGTTCTAACGTAAAAGAGGCAAAAATGAAAGAGGAAAAAATCGATGGCAAAATGAGAGAATAGGCCATTCGTGGGTGGCAAACCAAAATTCTTCATAGATTAAATTTTTACATCAGGATTAAGAAAGAATGTCATTTTGTATATGCCGCAATTCCCAATCTATTTTTTGCATATTGCTCTTACGTACATCTGGGCAGTAGGATTTTATCCAGACAAAAATTTGGAACGGCCTCAGATCTTCCACCAGGTTCTAGCTAATGGCCTTCAGAACATCAGATTAGATTGTTAAACTCTCGAGAAGTACTCCGAATCTCTTCAGGGGATGTTTGCTTTAATGCCATACGTTACCACACCAAAATTAAACAAGCTTGACCTGACTAATATTTGCTTCATAGCCACAACAACAACGCACTACATTTTATTAAGCTTAATTTCCATAACACGGATACTTCGCAAATGCCCAAATACAGGCACTCGCTTTTGTTGCAAGACTAGCTTGTTGGATTAATTGGGTTTTTGGCCTATTTAATTTAGCAATTAATCAAATGAAATTCCTAGGCCCACATGGAAAAACTGTTTAGTACCATATGGAGAATTGAATGGGAGTTACACCACTTTAAAAGGTGGAATGTGGTAACTCCCATTGTGAAATTGGAGAGAGCCAATACTCGCCGCTCGCTCGCCGCCACGCCGAGCCGAGCCGAGCCGTGCCGTGTCGTGTCGCGTGTCGTGTCGTGTCGCGTGCGGTGCGGTGCGCGCGTGCGTGCGCGTGTTGTGAGCGCACGCAGCGCACCGACCGCAGATAAATAGCATTAACGAATGGTGGCGATTCTGAGTGGGTTATGACTGCAGTTATTCTCGAGTAATGGCTGCAGTTATTCTGGCTCTTCGTTTTTGCTGTTACAGAGCGCCTCTTCATTTTTGCTGTTACGTAGCGCCTCTTCATTTCTTCTCCATACGAAGGATATATAAGCAGAGTTCTGTTTTTGTTGCTTCACATTGCAATCCCCGGTCCAGAACCTTGCGCGCACAGAGTTCTGGGTGAGTAGGCCTCCGAAACTCCGTCCGTCTGTGTACCTGCACGGGTAGACGGGCGATCAAGTTTTTGGGGAGCGCTCTGGCGCGACTGCTCATTCTGTGTCTTCGTCTTCATCCTGGTGGTGAACTGCTCGCGATACTGCACTGCGAACATCTTCCTGCATCACGCCTCATCCTGCATCAAGCCTCGATCGACTACATCGAATAGGTCATCATGTCGACTGATGGTAACGGCGCATCCGGTGTCACCGACACCGCCCCGCCCGAGGTATAATCTGAACTCTCCTCGATGTATTCATTTACGTCTTGTTGTGAATATGTTAATAGGTGTTCTTTGTTAGCTTGTTCATTAGCGAATATGAATACATGATTGTTGAATCACTCATGCTCTTGTATGTCATGTTATATATGCTTCATTTCTGGATTAAAATATGCCGAAAATTGACTAGATGTTCAACAATCCAAAAACTTGATAGGTCTTTTTCGGTAGTTGGCTTTGCGTCGTCGCTTAAGCCGCACCCTCCGTTTGATGGTTCCAATTTTAAGAGATGGCGTGCACGTGCGATCCTGTGGTTTACTGCCATGGAATGTTTTCATGTTGCACAAGGCAAGCCCGCTGAGCCTCTATCTCAGAGGACGAACGCAAGTTCAATTTAGCGGATAACTTGTTTCGAGGTGCACTTGTCAATATCTTGGCGAGATAACATTGTGGATGTGTACATGCATTTGCCTACGGGCAAAGAGATGTGGGATGCACTTGAGGCCAAGTTCGGAGTTTCGATCTTGGTAGTGAGCTGTATGTCATGGAGCGGTTCTATGACTACAAGATGGTCGATGATCGCTCGTAGTAGAACAAGCTCATGAGATTCGTGCGCCGCAAAGGAGCTTGAGAATAATAAGTGCGATTCTGGACAAGTTTGTGGCTGGCGGTATTATCGCCAAGTTACCACCTTCTTGGTCATATTTTGCTACCTCTCTAAAACACAAGAGGCAGGAGTTCGATTATCGATCTCATTGGTACTCTTGGTGTTGAAGAGAAGGCGAGGGCAAAAGACACTCGTGGCAAGAAAGTTCTTTCTCGGGGAGGTTCTAGTGCCAATTTGGTGCGTAAGAAGAACCCTCAGGCTGCCTACAATAAGAAGAAAAATAAGCCTTTTGTCAAGCCAAAGACTACCACTGAGTTTAAGAAGAAAGGCAAAGGAAAGGACAGCTGCTTTGTGTGCGGTGATTCTGGCCATTGGGCTAAGGATTGTCCAGACCGCAAGGATAAGCAGAAGAAATCGGCCAACATGATTATTAGTGATGCTGGAGGAACATCGAGTGCGGTAATTATTTACCTCAGTTCTTCGGTTTGTCAATCACCTGAGTGGTGGATTGACACTGGTGCTAATATTCATGTGTGTGCTGATATTTCCTTGTTTTTATCTTATCAGGTCTGTCGAGGTTCCTCCTTGTTGATGGGGAACGGATCACATGCAGCTGTTCATGGTGTTGGTACGGTCGATCTGAAGTTTACTTCGGGAAAGACCGTGCAGCAGAAGAACGTGCAGCATGTCCCCTCAATAAAGAAGAATCTCGTCAGCGGATCTCTATTGTGTAGAGATGGTTTTAAGCTTACATTCGAGTCCAATAAATGTGTCGTGTCTAAGTATGGAACATTTGTTGGTAAAGGTTATGAAAGCGGAGGCTTGTTTCGTTTCTCTTTGATGGATTCCTATAATAAAGTTGTGAACCATGTGTGTAACGATGATGATGAATCCAATGTTTGGCATTCACGACTTTATCATGTTAACTTTGGGTGTATGACGCACTTAGCTAATATGAGTTTAATCCCGAAATTCACTTTGGTCAAAGGTTCTAAGTGCCATGCGTGTGTTCAATCGAAACAACCTCGCAAGCCTCACGAGGCGACAAAGAGGCGAGGAATTTGGCACCGTTAGAACTCATTCATTCCGATTTGTGCGAGATGAATGGCGATTGACTAAAGGTGGAAAGAAATATTTCATGACGCTTATAGATGATTGCACTAGATTTTGCTATGTGTATTTATTGAAAACAAAAGATGAAGCATTTGACTACTTTAAGATCTATAAAGCTGAGGTAGAAAACCAACTTGAGAGAAAAATCAAGCGGGTAAGGTCTGATCGTGGGGGAGAGTATTTTTCAAATGAGTTTACTTCATTTTGTGAGGAACATGGAATTATTCATGAGAGGACGCCTCCCTATTCTCCCGAATCAAACGGGGTTGCCGAAAGAAAGAACCGCACTCTAACTGATTTGGTTAACGCCATGTTAGACACTGCGGGACTTTCTAAGGAATGGTGGGGTGAGGCTTTATTGACTGCGTGTCATGTCCTGAATAGAGTTCCTACAAAGAACAAAGAAGTAACACCATTCGAGGAATGGGAAAAGAAGAAGTTGACTCTCTCATACTTGCGCACCTGGGGATGTTTGGCCAAAGTTAACGTGCCAATTGTCAAGAAGCGTAAACTTGGACCAAAAATCGTAGATTGTGTATTTCTTGGTTATGCTATGCACAATGGGTTATAGGTTCTTAATTATAAAACTGGAGTACCTGACGTGCATGTTGGTACAATCATAGAGTCCAGAGATGCTACATTTTTTGAGAATGAATTTCCTATGAAATGTGATGTACCTAGCTCATCTAGTCAAGAACCTATAATTTCCCTTGATTCTTTTGTGCCGATAGAACATGTTGAACAAATGCCTATGGAAAATCCTGAGGAGGATAACAATGAAGTTACTCGAAAGAGTAAGAGATGAGGATTGCAAAATCCTTTGGTGATGATTTCATTGTATACCTCGTGGATGACACTCAAGAACCATTGAAGAGGCATATTCTTCTCGACTCGACTCACCGGAAGGAAGCGATGCAGTGAGATGGACTCTATTATGTCTAATGGAACTTGGGAGGTCGTTGACCGTCCTTATGGAAGTAAACACAGAGGATGTAAATGGGTTTTCAAGAAAAGCTTAGGCACGATGGTACAATTGAAAAGTACAAGGCAAGGCTTGTGGCCAAGGGTTATACTCGAGAAGAAGGCGAGGACTTCTTTGATACTTATTCACCGTTGCGGTTGACCACAATTCGAGTACTACTTGCCCGGTTGCCTCTCATGGTCTTCTCGTTCATCAAATGGACGTTAAGACAGCTTTCCTAAATGGAGAGTTGGAGGAGGAAATTTATATGGATCGACCAGACGGGTTTGTGGTAGAAGGTCAAGAAGGAAAGGTGTGCAAGTTGTTAAAATCTTTGTATGGCCTAAAGCAAGCACCTAAACAATGGCATGAGAAGTTCGACAAAACATTGACATCTGCTGGCTTTGCTGTGAATGAAGCCTACAGATGTGTGTACTATCGCTATGGTGGGGGAGAAGGAGTGATCTCGTGCTTGTATGTTGATGACATACTGATTTTTGGGACCAACCTCAATGTGATTGAGGAGGTCAAGGACTTTCTGTCCAAGAGTTTTGAGATGAAAGATTTGGGAGTGGCTGATGTGATTCTTAACATTAAGCTACTGAGAGGAGGTGATGGTGGGGTTACACTTGTGCAATCCCACTATGTGGAGAAGGTCTTGAGTCGCTTTGGTTATAGTGACGCAAGCTCGCTTCTACTCCTTATGATCCTAGTGTGTTATTGAGGAAAACCAAGAATAACAAGGGATCAATTGAGATACTCCCATTATTGGCTCATTAATGTATTTAGCTAGTGCTACGAGGCCCGACATCTCGCTTCTTTGTGAGCAAGCTAAGCCGATTTGTTTCAAATCCGGAGATGATCATTGGCGTGCTCTTGAGAGAGTAATGCGCTATCTAAAGGCAACCATGAGTTATGGCATTCACTATCTTTGAGTACCCAAAGGTCTTGGAGGGCTCTGATGATTCAAACCGGATCTCGATCTCGATGAGATAAAAGCCACGAGTGGATATGTGTTCACACTTGGAGGTGGTCTTGTTTCTCGGAAGTCTTGCAAGCGCACCATCTTAACGAGGTCAACAATGGAAGCGAACTCACAAGATTAGATACCGCCACCGTTGAGACCGAGTGGCCGTGAACTCCTTATGGATTTGCTTGGTAGTTGAAAACCGATACCGGCTATCCCGATGAACTGTGATAATCGATCGTAATTATCAAGGTGAACAGTTCTAAGGACAATATGAAGTCATCTAGGCATGTTAAGAGGCGGTTGAAGTCCGTCGAAAGTCGAAAACTCGGAGTGATAGCACGGACTATGTCCAGACAGCTAAGAATCTGCCAGACCAATTTACAAAGGGTTTATCACGTAATGTGATAGATAGTGCATCGAGTGAGATCCCGTGAAATAGGATGGTGAAACAAGTTGTTGGTTGACTGGGAGGAGAGACCTTTACAGGACTCATTTCTTCAATGCTGCGCTTCTCTCCTATTCTGTATGGCAGGTTGATATTACCTCAATGTGATCCGAGTGGCTTATTTAAGCAGAGATGTCGCCCTCTGTGCCATCTTAGAAGGAACACACCTATATGAGTTCGATCTTGGTCACAGTCTATGAGATTTGGGTGATCTCTAGATACTCATGAATAGGCTTGGAGTATGACTTATACGCTCCAACCAGAGGGGATGCTTTAGGCAGCCTAGTACTAGTAAAGGAATCGGGTAAAGCTTGTTCACACAAAACTGTCAATTCAAGGCATAGTCCATTGTTCAGTTGTGGATGAGTGTAACTCCTTTCCTAGGTGGATGTTCAACTTAATAGTCTCCATCGAAATCTTGGTATATCAAACAACAATGAATCGAGAGCGGTTCCGTGTGCCTTGAAATTTGGTGGGATTGTTGGATTAATTGGGTTTTGGCCCATTTAATTTAGCAATTAATCAAATGAAATTCCTAGGCCCACATGGAAAAAGCTGCTTAGTACCATATGGAGAATTGAATGGGAGTTACACCACTTTAAAAGGTGGAATGTGGTAACTCCCTTTGTGAAATTGAGAGAGCCAATGCGCTGGCCGCCGCCGCTCGCCGCCATCGCCGAGCCGAGCCGAGCCGAGCCGTGCCGCGGCGCGGTGCGGTGCGATGCGGTGCGTGTGCGTGTGCGTGTGCGTGTCGCGCACGCAGCGTGTCGAGTGCGCGCGTTTTCCTTTATCTATTCGAAAATCGAAACGCACCGACCGCAATAAATAGCATTAACGAATGGTGGCGATGCAACGGCGCGATTCTGAGTGGGTTATGACCGCAATTATTCTCGAGTAATGGCTGCAGTTATTCGGCTCTTCGCTTTTGCCGCACGAGCGCATCTTCGTTTTTGCTGATACGTAGCGCCTCTTCATTTCTTCTTCATACGAAGGATATATAAGCGAGTTCGTTTTGTTGCTTCACATTGCAATCCCGGTCCGAACCTGCGCGCACGAGTTCGGGTGAGTAGGCCTCAAACTCCGTCCGTCTGTACCGCACGGGTAGACGGGCGATCAAGTTTTGGGAGCGCTCGGCGCGATCGCTCATTCTGTGTCTTCGTCTTCATCCTGGTGGTGAACTGTTCGCGATACTGCACTGCGAACATCTTCCTGCATCACGCCTCATCCTGCATCAAGCCTCGATCGACTACATCGAATAGGCCATCATGCGACTGATGGTAACGGCGCATCCGGTGTCACCGACACTGACCCCGCCCGAGGGTATAATCTGAACTCTCCTCTGATGTATTCATTTACGCGCCGTGAATATGTTAATAGGTGTTCTTTGTTAGCTTGTTCATTAGCGAATATGAATACATGATTGTTGAATCACTCATGCTCTTGTATGTCATGTTATATATGCTTAATTTCTGGATTAAAATATGCCGAAAATTGACTAGATGTTCAACATAGCTAACCGTGCAGCCGGCGCTCCCCTTACTGGATTTTGTTTCACCCAGTAACAAACGTTCCTAAACTATTTCTCGGTGGATGTGTTAATAGTCCAAAGTCTCGTTTTCTGGTAAAAAACAAAGGCGTGTAGCAAGGTGCACTACGACGCGCGCGGCGGTGCCGCTTTTGATTCCAGTCTTCGCGGCCCTGGTACGGTGAGCCGAATTTGCTTACCGCGTGATTCTGTTGAGACGGATAAATTGTCGAGTACTGCGAGGAATTATAGACGAACATTTTGGCATGTAACACCCACTCTCCGATACAATGGATCTCTCTCAAAACTCAATGGTGGCTTCGTGGAAAAACTGCGCTGGAGGACAGGTTGTAATAATCTCTGGCAGTGACAGTATTTGTGGGCTGCAGTCCTTTCCCCACATGCAAGATGGGTCCCACTTTATCTCTACTGCGCTGACCGGCGGCATCGTGCGGTCCTGGTACGGTGAGCCTAATTTCCTTACCACGTGGTTCTGTTGAGACGGATAAATTGTCAAGTACTGTGAGGAATCCAAGTCTTAGTTTGGCAGCATTGAAAAGAAAGGAGGGAAAGGTTTTCTGGTGCATGCATGCAGCCGTGCATGGAAGGAAGCAAGATAAGGAAAGAGAGAGACATGCATGCTGGTTTGTGTTGTGCGTGACCAAGGAAAGCATGCGGGGCCAGCTTATCAAAAAGTGACGAGCCAGGAGATTAGAAGCCGATCGAGTCCAAGCCAGGTGCCTAATTCTTGCTTAGCCGCACTAAATCATTGATTCGTGTGATTTTTTTTTGTCGTTGAGGCCCTTTTTTAGACGTCTTTCTTTCCCTGGCCGAACCAAGGGAAGGAGCACCTTATATATTTGTAGGCATTTTATTATTCGGTGGAGACTATGTTATTCGTATTAAAACTTTTGCTTTTGATTCTACGGCTTATGCTGCAACGTTTCTAATATGATAGGAAGTTTCAATCTGAATATTACCACCGTTCTTCTTGTGATTTCTTCGTGTTTTCGCATAAAGAACACGTCTACATTTGCATGGCTGAGTAGATGAGGATTGAAACGTGTGGTTGGGCAAATTCTTTGGTCGCAGGTTACTGTATTGAGACAATAGTTAGCGCCATTGGTTTATCAGGTTACACGGATCTAAAATTATCCGTGATCATACGTCGTGAAGATCGGACACCCCGTACCATCTGTCCAACGAAAAGACATCCATAGACTTCCCCCGAATCCCTTCCCATCTGCCAGTCCGAACTACCGTAATACGATGAACATAGCCCTAACGCTTTAGAGGTGTAGGCAGTCCATGGCGGTTTGGAAATACTCCCTCTCTCTCTCCTTCGCCGTATTTGTCTATAATCTTAGAGTATCTATTTCAATATATTTATTTATTAAGGGAATCTAGTGTGTAGTTATTATAATTTTCCCTCTCCCTGCCCCTACTAAATCTTTTTAAAGAGGTTATATAGTTTTAGTATATCATTTAATAGAGGTATATATAGGCATTTCTCATTAAGTATTTCTTAGATCTAGCGTTTCCTTGATCTATGCACATAGTAGGTTATGGACAAATATAGCAAAATATATGGAGTAATAGATTCGCAGGAAAAACTGATACGGTCCTGATACGGTGAGCCTAACTTCCTTACCGACCAAGACAATCAGCTCCGGGCGTACATTTCAGCATGTAACGCCAAGTCTCCGATAGGGATCTCCCTCAATGGTGGCTTCATGGAAAAACTGCGGTGGAGTACAGGTTGTAATAATCTCTGACAGTGACTTAGCTGTCCAAGGAAAAGACATCCGTAGACTTCCCCCGAATTCCTTCCCATCTGCCTTGTCCGGACTACCGTAGTCATGCGTAAGCTTCTGGTAAAAAAACAAAGGCGTGTAGCCAGATGTACTAGTATTACGCGCGCGGCCGTGCCGCTGGTGCTTCCAGTCTTCGCGGTTGCGAATGCCGCAGAGGCGCTGACCATAAAAACTAAACCGGCAGAATGATCAAGAGTAGACCAGCGGCATTGCACGGTCCTCATACGGTGAGCCTAACTTCCTTACCGACCAAGACAATTCAGCATGCAACGCCAAGTCTCCGATAGGGATCTCTCTCAATGGTGACTGCGGACTGCGGTGGACATCTCTGGCAGTGACTTAGCTGTCCAAGGAAAAGACTTGTCCTTACTACCGTAGTCATGCGTAAGCTTCTGCTTTCGTAACCTCTATCTGAGCAAGTGAACATATCCTCATACGGACATCAAGTAGTCACTCGCAAAAATAAGAAGAAATTAAGTACTCATGGGTACAGTGTGCTTAGACGCGAGATTACTCCACACAATTTATTTTTAAAATATAAGTTCATCAAATTTTCTGATACCTACTGCCCAATAGATTATGAGACAAGTACTGTAAATTATACAAAAATGCAGCTAAAACATAAAAAAAAAGTACAAAGAAGGAACACACCTAAGCACAGAAAATGCTTTTAAATGCACCGAAAATCAGCATTTAAAAGCTGAAAAGAACAGACTCTATATATTTGCAGGCGCTTTGCTATTCGGTGGAGACTACGTTATTCGTATTAAAACTTTTGATTTTGATTCCATGGCGTGTGGTACAACATCCCTAATAGAATAGAGAGTTTCAATCTGAATATTACCACCATTCTTCTTGTGATTTCATCGTATTTTTGCAGAAAGAACACATCTACATTTGCATGGCTGAGTAGATGAGGATTGAAACGTGTGGTTGGATGAATTCTTTTGTCGCAGGTTGCAGTATTGAAACAATAGTTGACGCTATCGGTTCATCAGGTTACACGAATCTAAAATTATCCTTAATCATACGTCGTGAAGATCAGACACTCCGTACCACCTGTCCAACGAAAAGACATCCATAGACTTCCCCCGAATCCCTTCCCATCTACCGGTTCGGACTACCATAATACGAAACCCCTAACGCTTTAGAGGCATAGGCAATCCATGGCGGTTTGGAAATACTCCCTCTCTCTCTCTCTCCTTCGATGTATTTGTCTATAATCTTAGAGTTTCTGTTTCAATATATTTATTTATTAAGGGAATCCAGAGTGTAGTTATTGTAATTTTTCCTCTCTCCGCCCCTACTAAATCTTTTTAAAGAGGTTAAGTGGTTTTAGTATATCATTAATAGATGTATATATAGGCATTTCTCATTAAGTATTTCTTAGATTTATTGTTTTCTTGATCTATGCACATAGTGGGCTGTGGACAAATATAGCGAAACAGATGGAGTAATAGATTCGCAGGAATTTTATGTAGAAATTGAGAAAAATTCTAGGTTTTGAAACTAGGCCTTAAAAACTTGCCTGACTAACTTCAACATCTTTGCCTACTTGAAAATTGTTGCTCCGTCATTGTCAATTCTAATTGCCATGCATTTCAACTGAAAAATACCGATATTTCCACTAAAAATCAACTTTTAGCTCCAAATTTCAACTTTAACTTGGAAAATTTAAAACTTTCAAACTCCAAAATTTCTACTTTTAACTTCAAATCTCAATCTTTGAACTCAAAAAATTGACTTTCAGATTGATATTGAAAAGGTTTTCACCTGGGATTTCCCCCAAATTTGACCATGAGGTGCAGCAGTTGATAGCAACAACATTGCTTTCTTGTTGGGGTTTGAAATGAGTGGGGGAGGAGGTGTGCAGAGATGCGAGTTGCCCCTCGACGACAATGGGCACACGCTGGGCCCACGAGTGGTGGGGCAAAGTCAGTGAGCCCGTGAGTGGCGACGCGCAAGATTACATGCATATCGCAGGTTTGTGGTCAGGAGGCAAGAAGCTTAGGGCGTTTTTTCATGAACTCGTGATTGAGAAGCATGGTGCCAAATATCTCAAGTAGCACACTTGATGATGGGCCCGATAACCTGATCATCCGTGGGCAGAAACTCTAGTAGAATGTGAGTATGTTCCTCCTTTCATGTCCATGGACATGCTCGTGGGGAGAAAAACGTTCACGGCGATGGGGGACCACCACCTGAGCCCACTTCACCCAATTCCCCGTCCCATGCTTTTGATAGGTGGGAGAGGGTCATAAGAGATTACAATACCTTTACTCTCTCGAGGTTGTACTTAAGAATTTTTATGTTCAACATTGATAAATCTTCCATCTTGTTATGATTGTTTTGTCATTGGTATTTCAGCTCTTTATGTGAAATTCATCTACATCGTTCTTGATACTGTAACATGCTCATAATGTATCTCACAATATTAAATCTGATGGGGCTGATGTGCATAACAAAGATGCCAGAGTATAATTTGTTGCTCGATTGCTTGGGTTAGATTGCCATGGCACACCCATCGGCTTTCCACCTGTGTGTGAGTAGTACTATTATAGGATCCTTCACCTCTCAGCTCCTAAAACAATTGACGACCAGGTAAGATATATAGGAGGGACTTTCAAAACATACTTGTTTGATCGTCTTCCTAATTTGCTACAATTATCATTGATTTAAAGGGGTTACACTTGTAGAAAGTAAATAGCTCCTGTAGAATGATAAACAATTTATTTCTTTACGTACAAAGCTTCCTACGCAATGGATCGTGAAAAAACATCCAGCTGGTTCAAACTTCCCACGCAACGAACCGTGCCTTCCCATGATCTTTAGCGTGCTCAAACGCGCATACGTTTCTCAGATCAAACGATTTGGAGAATCTTCTCACGTACAGGGTGGACAGTGCGTACGGGGCAATGGTGGGCAGGGGTTGTGATCTGCGATGATGGTGGAAATATCAGGCCATGAACCAAAAAGGAAAAAGGAAACAGAGAAAAAGAAAACGTTCAAGAGAACAACAGGATACAGAGGCAGTTCCAGTATACAAATACTAGACAGAAAACTACTTACGGTACATTGCGAGTGGGTTTAGAAAGGAGTACAAAGTTAGCAACTTATATTAGAAATATGAGTGCTTACAACTGTTGCATGCAGCACCTGAACTTCCACCGAGGCTGCCACTGACAAAAACCAGTAAAATGATAAGAAGCAGCCGAGCCAGAAAATGGAAAATGTTTAGTAGCATTGTTGCTGATTAGCGGTGTGCTCCGCACGTTGGAGAGGGCGAGAAATCGCAATGCTTCGGCACCTATATATAAGTTCCACGGAGAGCTGAACTTTGACCGTGGAACCGTGGGACATCCAGTTAGCCGTGTTTTGCATGGGTCACACGAGTACCTGAGAAGTCACTAACCAATATTCACTCCTAAATTCTAACAATAGTTTACTGCAAGGAAAGTGCTGAGCTGCTGTGAGGAACTTCCCAAGTTTGAAAAGCTCGCGTGACAGCAATAAGTCACTGGTGTAAGTCGTAACTCATACAACCCAAGTTCCTTATCTCTTTCCCTGTTCATACGCAGCTCAAGCTTGGATGCAAGTAGCTAGCTGGCAACCTATCTTCCTTCTATAAATGCCGCATGTCCACTACCACGAGAAATCACAACTCAAGGCACAAGCACACTGCATGTACACGTCCACTATAGCATAAAGCATGTGTGAGAGAAAATACAGGTCTCCCGTAGGAGCTCTCAGTTCCTCACTCCTCCAGACCATTGTCCTCTCCTCTATCTTGTGCTTTGCGTTCCCTGTCTCTTCGTTAGGTGATACATCTCTCCCTAACGAATCTACCACCGACTTCCAAACCCTCCTTTGCCTTAAGCTCCATCTCTCCAACCCTGCCGGACTCCTAGGCTCGTGGAAGAATGATTCCCACCACTTCTGCACTTGGTCCGGTGTTACTTGCAGCAAGGGATCTCGTGTTACTGCACTGGATCTCGAGTCGTTCGGCCTCAATGGCCAAATACCTCCTTGCATTGCCGATCTCACTTCACTCACAAGAATCCACTTGCCAAACAATCAACTGAATGGTCAAATCCCACCTGAACTTGGGCAACTAAATAGGCTGCAGTACCTTAACCTCAGCTCAAACCATCTTACAGGCATGATCCCAAACTCTCTATCTTCCTGTTTTCGCCTTCTAATCATTGATCTTGGAAACAACTCCCTCCATGGTGAGATCCCCCCAAACCTGAGCCAATGTTCAAATCTTCAGAAGCTCAACTTGGATCGCAACATGCTCACCGGAGGAATCCCACAAGGGTTGGGGATTCTCCGCAACCTTTCAGTTTTACGTCTTGAAGGAAATAGTTTGACGGGCAGCATTCCTCTTTCACTTGGAAGCAGCTCTTCTCTCGTCTCTGTTATTCTCGCGAACAATAGCCTCACAGGACCTATCCCATCTCTCCTATGTAATAGTTCATCACTTCAAGTGTTGGCCTTAACAAAAAATCATCTCAGTGGAGAGATTCCTCCTGGACTGTTTAATAGCACGTCACTTCGAATATTAAACCTGGGAGTGAACCACTTTGTCGGCTCCATTCCTGCTTTCTCGAAAATAAACTCACCCTTGCAATATCTTATCTTGCAATCAAATGATCTTGCAGGCACCATCCCTTCAACTTTAGGGAATTTTTCTTCCCTTCGCTGGCTCTTGCTTGGAGATAACAATTTTCAAGGTAGCATCCCAATGAGTATAGGTGAGATTCCAAACCTTCAAATACTAGACTTCACTTATAACAATTTGTCAGCGACTGTCCCTGCATCTCTTTACAACATGTCAGCACTCACATACCTTGGCATGGGTAAGAACAGTCTCATCGGGGAAATTCCATATAGCATCGGAAATACCCTTCCAAGCATCGAAACTTTGATTATGCAGGCGAACCAATTCCAAGGCCAAATCCCCACTTCACTAGCCAACGCGACCAATCTTAAGGTGATTAATCTCCGCGACAATGCATTTCATGGTATTGTTCCCTCTTTCGGGACCCTGCCCAACTTAATCGAATTGAATCTAGGCATGAACCGGCTTGAAGCTGGAGATTGGTCTTTCTTATCCTCATTGACAAATTGCACACAATTGGTGAGATTGTATTTGGATTCAAACATCCTTCAAGGCGTCCTGCCAAGTTCCATTTCGGGCCTTCCAAAGAGCTTAGAGGAATTGTACTTAACAGCAAATAAAATATCTGGCACCATACCACAAGAGATAGAGCACCTCACAAACCTCACGCTTCTTCACATGGAACAGAACTTGCTTACTGGAAATCTTCCTGACTCACTTGAAAATCTAAGAAACTTGTTTGTCCTAAGCTTATCCCAGAACAAACTTTTCGGTCAAATCCCGCTTTCAATTGGTAATCTTAATCAATTGAGTGAGCTGTATTTACAAGAAAATAATCTGAGTGGCCCGATCCCAGGAGCTTTAGGACACTGCAAAAATTTGGAAACGTTGAACCTCTCTTGTAACAGCTTTCATGGTAGTATACCGAAAGATCTCTTTACTCTTTCCTCCCTCTCTAAAGGTCTGGACTTGTCTCACAACCAACTCTCAGGACAAATCCCACCGGAGATTAGCGGCTTGATCAACCTTGATCTTTTGAATATTTCCAATAATCAGTTGTCTGCACAGATTCCCTCAACTCTAGGTGAGTGTGTCCACTTGGAGTCCCTCCACATGGAGGGGAACCTTCTTGACGGGAGAATCCCTGAATCATTCATTACTTTGAGAGGCATCGTTGAGATGGATCTTTCTCAAAACAACTTGTCTGGTGAAATTCCTGACTTCTTTGAGTCCTTTAGCTCCATGAAGTTTCTCAATTTGTCCTTCAACAACCTCGAGGGACCAGTACCAACAGGTGGAATATTTCAAAATGAAAGCGAGGTGTTCATTCAAGGTAACAAGAACATTTGTGCCAGCACCCCATTGCTACAACTGCCGCTTTGCAACGCAAAGGCATCCAAGCAAAGGCACGCCTCCAAAATTCTGAAAATAGTAGGATTTAGTGCTCTTTCTTTGGTCCTTTTATCATGCTTCGCTGTCATTCTTTTGAAGAAGACAAAGACAGTCAAGCAAGTAGCTCATCCATCCTGCAAGGAGCTGAAGAAGTTCACATATGCCGATTTAGTCAAAGCAACAAATGGTTTCTCCTTAGCCAACTTGGTTGGTTCAGGAAAATATGGATCAGTGTACAAAGGTAGATTCGAGTTTGAAGAACATGCAGTTGCTATCAAAGTTTTCAAACTTGATCAACCTGGAGCACCAAAGAGCTTCCTTGCTGAATGTGAGGCACTGAGGAACACTCGTCATCGTAATCTTGTAAGGGTGATTACTGCATGCTTAACATGTGATCCAACAGGACATGAGTTCAAAGCTCTTATTCTTGAATATATGGCTAACGGTAGCCTAGAGAGCTGGCTCTATCCAAAACTGAACAAGTATGGTTCGAAAAGACCATTGAGTTTGGGCTCGAGAATAACAATAGCATCGGACATAGCTTCTGCATTGGATTATCTACATAACAGTTGCATGCCCCCTATGGTCCATTGTGATTTGAAGCCCAGCAATGTCCTTCTAGATGATGTCATGGGTGCACGTCTTGGTGACTTTGGGTTAGCGAAGTTTCTTCACAGTTATATTTCTTCAAGCATTAGTACTTCTACAAGCTTAGCAGGACCAAGAGGATCAATTGGATACATTGCACCAGGTGATAATTTCATTCTTTTTTTGTCAATATAAAAAATAATAGGACATATCTAATATCTTATTTATTTTCTTGATATTCATGTTTTACTTTTCCTTTCTTTGAAAAGATGGTTTCTTGATTTTTTTTTAGTTTTCAATACTGTCAGATAGTTAATTCTCTGAACAATTATGCACAACATTGCAGAGTATGGCTTTGGAGGCAAAATCTCAACAGAGGGTGACGTCTATAGCTATGGAATTATCATCCTAGAAATGCTCACAGGGAAGCGTCCGACGGATGAGATGTTTAATCATGGTTTGAACCTTCAGAAATTTGTGGAAACAGCATTTCCTCACAAGATTGGCGAGATTCTTGATCCTAATATCATTCCAAATTTTGAAGATGAAGATGCAGACAATAATTTAGACCATGAAAACCATGCAACGGTCGGAATGCTGAGCTGCCTCATGCAGCTTGTTAAGCTTGGTCTCTCATGCTCTGTGGAGACACCAAAAGATCGACCAACAATGCAGGACGTTTACGCTGAAGTCACCGCAATCAAAGAAGCATTTTCAGAACTACGCGGTTGAGGAAAAGGGCAATTGTTTCTCTTGTTCGCATGTTCCTGGTGCCTTACGGCCTATGCCTTATTTGCTTTAATGAAAGTTCTTTTCCCAAACATTTTATGAAATAAAGCTCACCATAGGAATGCTTCTATTGGCTTGGTTGTTTTGTCTAATTGATGTGTGCTCCATGTTAACTAGTACTTTCACACCCTACTGATCACAAACAATATAGGTACTAGTCAAAATCTTGCAGCGCAGCCAAATTTGTTCAAATTGAAAGACATGAAGCGGAAAAATGATGCTCTGTTACATTTCCTCGGGTTAAGCATTGACTTGGTTTTCAGTAAAAAGATTGAAAATCATGATATTTTATACAAAATTAATACTTGATTGATACTTCCTGGGAGGAGTAAGTATGCTTGAATTTAACATTTACAATTCCCTGAATTGTGCTATGTCGATCAAGCAATGAGTGAAGGTGCATAACAAAATTAAGGATGCTTTGATAAACAGTTGAACATAAAACAAGATACCAATTCTATAAGCAGCGCACAGATTAAGCCAAAATCCACAGCACGCTTAACTTATGAGGCAGCAGCCAGCACGGCAAGGTGTGAGATGCAAGAAGAGAGGAGATTCACTTACCATGTAGCATGAATTGCAGAGCTAATCTGACGCCAAAGCTGTTAGAAATATTCGAGTTATGAACACACTCGAACATAAAGAACAACAAGATTTGTGCTGCAAGGTGGTAGTGTTTTCTCCTTGTATTGCTGAATTTATGCACACGGCTATAATCATGCACAAGACTTTTCCAACAGATGCCTCCGATGGGCGATGGTTTTGGTGGAGCTCATCGGGCGCAACCCCCTTGTGGGGCTCCTCTGGTCCATACACTCCCTTGTGCCAACGTCGCACCTGGGTGTAGGGGGAAGTAGGAGGAGGATCGAGGCGCCCAAAGGAAACTGAGATTTTGATCCGCCGCCATTGCTCGCCGATCGTGGTTCTCGGCGGTGGCCGCGGCCGTTAGGGCTGTCCAGTTTGCGAGTGTGTTTGACAGGGAAATTGGAAGAGGGTTTGGTTACATGATCGTTGGTGGGCTTCGAAAACCTTTCGTGGGCCGTAGCTATGCAGCTGGTCTACCTGAGCAAAATATAGGCCTGGCCTTAACGTTCGGCCCGTGAATTCTCTGGTCGGGCTGTGCTGAGCGCCAAGAGACTGCAGGCCCTTGTGCAAGCCTGACCCGTCTAAGGGTCTGTTTATATTATTATTTTTATATTTTTAGCTTGAAGAAGATTGAAGTTAATATAAACATCCGATTTTTCGAAATGGCTTTCTCACTTTTCTCTCTTATCTCGCTCTAGGTATAATGCATGTATCACATACCTCACTCCTCTCGCCTCGTCTCACGCACACATCTCTCACTTATTTTCCCCACTGCTTGTCCTCTCCTTTCAAAAGATATTTTTTCAGCTACTATTATTTATCTTCAACCAAAAGCCATCCGTCATGAACAGCCCTTATGCATTTAGCTTGGTGGGTCTAGGCATGTGTCAGAGAGCAACGGTAGATAAGGGATTAGCATCCAAAAGAGTGGCGTATATATGATTTTCTCAGAATACAATTATGGAGTTCAGATTCTACTCCCCATCTCTCGAAAATATCTGATAATTGAAAACTAGTTGATGGCAATTCCAGGTTCCAACCCTTTCGACCAGGAATCACGGTTCCATACCCCAGTCAACTCATTATTAGTCGCCACTGCTCAATAGTTACAGTGAACCAAGGTAGTAACACTGATTCAGGTAGCGGCGGGCCGAGAGCAATGGATAGAGTCAACAGGACATTTCGTATGAAAGTTACTGCCACTAGTTGTTGCTAGCAGTGTATTCTGTTGTTGCAAATCAGACGATTAACATGTTACAAAATTTTTGTTTTTTACTTTTTCGGAAGAACATAGAAGCATAGCTTGCTTTGTTTTAAAGTATATAGAACGAAATTAATATACTAGTTTGAAGGTATATGTTTGTCTCTGCTAATTGTGTATTGTTGTAGCTATTGATCCAACAGCATATAAGGAGACTAGTTAAAGAGAGCCAACGACGAAAAAGAATACTAATGTAAAATGAGCGGCATTTGTCATCTCGCACCCCTCTTGGGGGTTTTTATACATGATAAGGGTATGATGGAAAATTCTCATTCTACCCCTTGATGATTACAAAAGACGACAATATATTTATACATTTCTCTATACTATTGGACTTATCACATATTCGACCAGTTGCAAGGCCCAATCACAGGGGGTTAAACCACCCCTACAACAGGATTCTCTCGACAGCAAGAGCAGAGGTATCGATAGGGCAAGCTGACATGACTAACTATCCTAACCCCCCATCCCCCGCCAGCAAGTTTGGAGGTCTCGATAGGCGAGATGATGCAATTGGTAGCTCCAGCCCCCAGGGGTGTGGATGATGTAGATCCCCCGACGCAGGGTTCTTTCGTGTGGGCCGGTCTTGGGTGCCGCGTAGGCACGTGCGAGGAAGTCTGACGCCGAGGCTGCGATCGTGTCATCGTGGTTGTATTCCCGACGTGGGCGCTTTTAAGGTAGAGCTGTGGGTGAGGCCGCCTCTCCGAGATGATGCCTACGAGGAGGGTGGCGAAGTCTCGTGACGTAGCCAAATGCACCCCGTCATGGTCAATTTTTCGAGGCATATTCGTGGGTGGGACCGTCTCTCTGAGGTGATGCCTATGAGAATGGCGGCGAGTCTCTATCGTGAGTTGGTTGGACGACATGTCAACCGCGAGACGGTCGAACAAAGTCACAACGGTGATGTGGTCGGACAAAGTCACAACCGCGAGGCAGTTGGACGAAACGTCTACGACCATGAGTTGGTTGGATGAAGTCCCGACCGCGATGCGGTCAGCCAATTTCGTGACCGCGAGGAGGTCGAACGAAGCGTTCTACGACCACGAGGTGGTCGGACAAAGGTGGACGAAGTCGGCGGTGGGACTAAGTCCTGACGAGCGCGGTCTGAAGACCTGCGCACAGGCCGAAGACATGCGCACGCGCTCCATAGACGTAGTCAGCAGCAGGGCGAAGCCTTGCGCGCGCGATCCGTCCCCCACTGTTCGGACCATGCCGGCGGGACGAAGCCCTGACGCGCGGTCTATCCCCCAACGTTCAGACTCGGCGTCGATGAAGTCGGCGGCGGGATGAATCTTTGACACGCGCTCCATCCCCACCCTTCGGACTCGGTGTTGACGAAGTCAGCGGCGAGGCGAATCTCTGACACGCGCGATCCGTCCCCCACCGTTCGAACTCGGCGTCGACAAAGTCGACGGTGAGATGAAGCTACGGTGCGGGCGGTCCATCCCACACCTTTCGGACTTGGCTCAACGAAGTCAGCGGCGGGACAAATCTTTGACGCCCGCGGTCCGTCCCTCACCGTCGGCGGCAAGACGAAGCTATGGCGCGCAAGGTCTGTCCCGCACCCTTTGGACTTGGCGTCGACGAAGTCGGCGGCAGGCTTATGCGTGTGGTCCGTCTCCACCCTTCGGACCTGGCGTCGATGAAGTCGGCGGCGAGACGAAGCCTTGCACGTGCTGTCCGTCCCCTATCCTTTGGACTCGGCGTCCACGAAGGTGGTGACGAGATGAAGCTGCGGCGCACGCAGTCCGTCCCACAACCTACAAACTTGGCGTCAATGAAGTGGGCGGCGAGAGGAAGCCTTGCGCGTGCCGTCCATCCTCTACCCTTCGGATTTGGGGTCGACGAAGGCAGCGGTGAGACAAAGCTACGGCGCGCGCAATCCGTTCTGTACCCTTCGAACATGGCGTCGACGAAATCGACGGCGAGACGAAGTCCTAACTTCCGTCCCGTGCGTTCCATAGACTTGCGCACGTGGTCCGTCCTCCACCCTTCACACTTGGCATCGACAAAGTCGACGGTGGGACGAATATCTAAGCACGCGATCCGTCCCCCGCCATTCAAATTTGGCGTCGACAAAGTCAGCAGCGGGACAAATCTCTGATTCGCGCGCTCTGTCCTCCACCCTTTGGACTTAGAGTCGACGAAGTCGGTGACGAGATGAAGCCTTGCGCTCACGGTCCGTCCTCTACCCTTCGGACTTAGGGTCGACAAAGGTGGCGGCGAGACGAGCCTGCAGCATGCGCGGTCCGTCCCGCATCCTTCGAACTGGGAGTCGACAAAGTTGACAAGAGATGAATCTCTAACGCGTGCGGTCTGTCCCCCATAGTTCGGACCAGGCGTCGATGAAGTCGATGGCGAGATGAAGCCCTGACACGTGCGGTCAGTCCCGCCCAGGCCAATGACTTGCGTGCGCTCCGTCGACGTAGTCAGCGGTGGGCTGAAGACTTACGCGCGTAATCTGTCCTCTACCCTTCGGACTTGACATCGATGAAGTCGGCGGTGGGACAAATCTCTAACGCGCATGGCCATGCCCCACTGTTCGGACTCGGCGTCGACAAAGGCGATGGTGAGATGAATCTGCGGTGTGCGCGATCCGTCCTACAGGCGGTCGAACTTGGCACCTACGATCATAAGGTGGTCGGACAAAATCACGACTACAAGGAGGTCGGAGGAAGTAACGACCACGAGGAGGTTGAATGAAGCATCTACGACCACGAGGTGGTCGGACAAAATCACGACCGCCAAACGGTCGGACAAAGTCTCGACCATGAGGCGGTCAAACAAGGCGTCTACGACCCCGAGGTGGTCAGACGAAGTCACGACCGTGAGTCGGTCGAAAGACACGTCTACAAACACAAGGTGGTTGGACAAGTGACGACCGCGAGGTGATCGAATGAAATGTCTACGACTACGAGGCGTAGTCACGATCGCAAAGCGGTCGGACGAAGCGTCTATGACCACGAGGTGATCGGACTAGGTGTCTACAACCATGAAGTGGTCGGACGAAGTAACGATCACGAGGCGATCAGACTAGGCGTCTACGATAACGAGGTGATCGGACGAAGTCATGACCGTGAGGTAGAACGAAGCGTCTACGACCACGAGGTGGTCGGACGAAGTCACGATCACGAGACGATCAGACTAGGCGTCTACGACAACGAGGTGATCGGGCGAAATCATGACCGCGATGTAGAACGAAGCGTCTACGGCCACGAGGTGGTCGGACGAAGTCACGACCGCGAGGAGGTCAAATGAAGCGTCTATGACCGCGAGATGGTCGGTCTAAGCGTCTACGACCATGAGGTGGTCGGACGAAGTAACGATCGCGAGGCAATCAGACTAGGCGTATATGACCACGATGTGGTCGGACAATGTCTCGATCACGAGGCGGTCGAACGAAGTCTCGACCACGAGGCAGTCGGACTAGGCGTCTACGACCACAAGGTGGTCGGACAAAGTCACGACCGCGAGAAGGTCGAACGAAGTCGCGACCGCGAGGAGGTCGAATGAAGTGTCTACGACCACAAGGTGGTCGGACTAGGTATGTACGACCACGAGGTGGTCGAACAAAGCCACGACCGCGAGGCGGTAGGACTAGGCGTCTACGACCACGAGGTGGTCGGACGAAGTAATGACCGCAGGACGGTAGAACAAGGCATCTATAACCACGAAGCGGTTGGACGAAGTGTCGACCGCGAGGCGGTTGTACGAAGTCCCGACCGCAAGGCAGTCGGACTAGACATCCACGACCACGAGGTGGTCGGACGTAGTCTCGACCGCGAAGCGGCCGGACGAAGTGTCGACCGCGAGGAGGTCGAATGAAGTTGCGACCACGAGGAGGTCGGACGAAGCGCTTACGACCACGAGGTGGTCAGACAAGTCTGGGCGACCACGAGGTGGTCGGACGAAGTCACGACTGCGAGGCGGTCGGACTAGGTGTCTACAACCATGAGGTGGTCGAACGAAGCCACAACCGAGAGGAGGTCGAACGAAGCGTCTACGACCGTCAGGTGGTTGGACTAGTGTGTACGACCACGAGGTGGTCGGACGAAGCCACGACTACGAGACGGTCGAACTAGACGTCTAAGACCCTGAGGTAGTCGGACAAAGTCTTGATCATAAAGCGATCGAACGAAGTCACGACCGCGAGATGATTGGACAAGGCGTCTACGACCCCGAGGTGGTCAAACGAAGTGTCGATCCCAAGGCGGTCAGACGAAACGTCTACGACCACGAGGTGGTCAGATGAAGTCCCAACTGCGAGGCGGTCAGACTAGGTGTCTACGATCACGAGATGATCGCGACACGGTCGGACGAAGCTACAGGGGATCAGAGGAGTATCGCACGCATATATCTATTGAGTGAAGGAATGTGAATCATCTAAGTGCTTGGAATCTGCTGATTGTGTTGCTCTTTACTTGATTTTAGCAACTGGTTGTGTTGAATATTAGGATTATGACAAGAGCTACAATAAAGAAAGATCATTTACCAAGAAATTAAATTGGATGTACAAATAAATACTTCGAGAACACAAGTGAAGGAGCTTCAACTTCATAAATACTGTGGTTTATTTTGTACAGAAATTACCAAAGAAGTTATGCCATTCCACCAAGTAAAAAAAACTTCTCTAATTGCTATTCTGATATACCCTTTATTGTGGCACCGTATGTATACAGGGAATATTATTGTATACCAAGCAGAACATAGCCCATCGATGAATTTACAAAACTTCATTTCAAACAGGTGAATACCAGACAAATGACTGTATGTCAAGCAAAGTTTACACAACTGTATGCTAACCAGGCTTGTAGAAGATCAAAGATTACTGGGAGGGTGCAGTTCCATACTTGCTATGAGAGTTCAATAGCACATGGTAGATTGGGTCTTGGTATGACACTTGGAAAAGTTGAACGACAATGTAACCACATGTTGTTATGCTAAAGCAAAGAAAAAAGGATAAGGGTCAATAAGTTCCTTACATAAATAAATACTTCATGCTGCATATGCTTCATTGATGAGTTTACTACATCTTTACATAAACTACAATGTAGATCATATTACTTAAGAGAGTAGCTATTCTCCCGAGCACGAAAGTGCCTCCCATGTATGAATCAAAACATAATCCTGGGGAAAGCTACTCTTAGAGTGAAGCATTAAATAATATTCCTATATATATAGTAGGAAAATGTTTTCATGGTATACCTAACATGAAACACTACAAGCTACACATCATGCTTGCATAAATTATATAGCAAGCATACGGTATTTGTGGGTGGGTTCTTTTGAGCTAATGGCTAATGACTTATGGCTTAAATATTTAAATTCTGTCTATTTGCAAGAGGCAGTACGCAAAGAGAAATAGTCGCATGTGATTTTAGACAGTACAACTGAACTCAGTATATTGTTTACTACAATATTTCTATTGATCTCGTCTTGAAAAAACACACCGTTTGAAAGCTAGTTATTATAGCATAAGCCACAAGTCATAAGCCGAAAAGAACTCAAATGTAAATGCCACCGTGGCAGTAATTACTACTTACACCTTATGTCAAGAAGTAAATGAAGGAAGTGTTGTGACAAGCAATGCAGTAAAATTGAAGACGAAAGAACCAGAAGAACCCAAATGTTATGTGCTAATATGCTACGATGCTGTGATATACCTTCCGAAGCATATCAACAAGCATATCAAATGACTGATGATATCCAATTCGACTCCTTGTGAGCAACCCATACCTGTAGACATGTCATCAAAGATTTAACCATTTGGCATTCTGTTGCCTATCAGGGAGCAAAATATCAAGAATGTGCATTCCTAACTAGAAAGATCTTCGTCCGATGGGACTATGAAATTATTAGACAAACCAAATATAACCACCATAAAGGTAATTAAAAAATGTCTTTGCACATTTTCAAACAGGAGCTAACAAAGATAGAAGTAAACTGCAAATGGCGGTGTCTACAGGAAATATTATAGATAAACTTAATGAAACATGTTTATATAGAAAATACCATTATTATTTAACTGTGAGTACCATGACATGAACAGAACTGAGTTTAATAACAACAGATTCATGTACTAGTAGTTTTAGTAAGGAAAACATGTTTTTCATCCTTTGCACAAACTAAAACATGATAGTAGATTTTCAAGGCAAATTCATGCAGTGTGTTGCATATAATTAATAACAATTACTAAAAGTTGAAGAAGATGTTTACCGATATTGCAAAGACATTTATATAGAAGTCAATTAAGGTTGCAGCCATCCACCTGAGTGCACAAGAGAATATTAAAGTCAAGATTTCAAACTGATAACACTAGTAAAATTGGGAAAAACCAACCAAAAATACCAGAACACTGTTTATAGTATGCATAATGAATAAGAAAATCTATTTAGTTAATAGCCTAAATTGTTAAATCAATGAAACATACAAAAACATTCTCATAAATGTCAACTAACAAGATTTACTTAGGGCTTGCCTCCAATAATTCTCTTTCAACTCTGGATGGACTTGTACACAACTATGGTGAGTACTAAGTACTCCAAACATAATAGTTGAAAATTGACTCTTGATTTAGCACAATCCCCACATCTCGTTCTTACTTTATATTTTGAAATCACCTTGGGCTGTATGTCAATTCTAATCTGCTGTAATCTTGAATTTAATCACTGATTTTACTCTTTTATCTGATATATTCAGCTGGAAGTACAATATTTCAAAAAGATAGGTCTCAGAAACCGACAGGTATGAATTATGAATGTATATTGTATTCACTTACGGTGTCAGCAAATCCTTCCTAAAAGGTAGTCCATCTGTGATGACAGTATATATGACGATTGCAGCCATGAGTACCCCCAAAATGCTGAAAATAGTTCTCCCAATTATGACAAAAGAGCACTTTCTTTGTGATAGATTACCTTGCCTGAAAAAAGTTGAGATACACGTATAGACAAATTAACATCAATATAAATTATACAAGATGCAACAAACAATTGATGTATGCAAAATAACACTCCTTAAACATTTGAAATGTAATACAACAAGGTCACCATATGGAGTCACAGCATGTATTCTGGCACTAAGGAATGTGAGAGAGCAATAGACTATGCTTCTTCAGTATGTTATTCAATATGTGGGATGCAGCCCCAAAATTTTTTAGGCAGCAAAAAAGCTTATTGTTGCAGGTGTAGAAATCAGCAGGATAATATATTTTGCCAGTCCCTAAACAGTTTAAAGGAGACCAATACCATAATCAATATAAGCTGCCTGTTAGTCCAATGAGAATTCTCAGAGAGAGAGAGAGAAATGCCTACTCCATTTCAGTTTTCAGTATCAGAAGAAACAAAAAAAACTGTTTCTTTTCACTTCATCTTGATGTGCCATAGTGCAATAACCTCCATGGACCACCCCCATATTGAGTGAAAAGTGATTGCTAACTGTGGCATTGTACCATCAAGGCGACTTCAAATGCTCATTTTGTTAAAACAACACATAAGTACTCATTTAATGTCAGCAAAGCCCTCTTCTTTACATAATTTATTACTATATTTCTTGATGTGTAAACCCAAGGAACTAAAGTTCAGAATAAGAATTAAGAGCTCAGAATTTATCAGTCCTAGTGCATTGTAAATTGTAATGACATAAGAATTAATTGACGCAAGCTATAACACCCTTGCCTAAAATCCGCTTAAAGCTCAGCCCACCGTGGGGCGGGCGCACGCATGCATAGCAATGGTTTACACTTCCATCCTTGTTTTGTGTAAAATGGTTAACCCGGAGGTAGTATGTTACCCAGCAAGCATTATATATACTACAACTCACTTTTAGACAAGCAATATGGGACTAATCCTACTAGGCTACTACTACTCCACATGGGCCACCACACAAACGGGTCGGGTATTACATTCACCCCCTTAAGGGTTGACGCCCGACAGCACACTATATAAACAGCCAATGCCCAAAACCACCCCTCGTTACACATCTGTCTATCCAATGCAGGCACATATGACATGTCGTGTCCACTTTAGGCTCACACTACCATGCACCATATGTCTATGCCCTTGGCCCGAACGTGCCTATGTAGCGAAGGTCGATGCTCTGATACCATCTATAACACCTTGGCCCAACATCCACTCAAAGGCCAGCCCACCGTGGGGAGGGTCCACACATATTTAGCAACCCGCTTACATTGTCTCATTGCTTTGTGTAAAATGGTTAATCCGGAAGTGCTACATTTAGACCCAACAAGCATTATATGCTACTACAAGTCACTTTAGACAAGCAATGTGGGACTAATCCCATGACCACTGGCCGGGTATTACACAAGCATAATAAACAGAACAAGTACCAACACTTAATGAGATGAAGGAATACCATTAAGTCTAATCATGAAAGCTCAATAAGAAAAAATATTAAAGAAATATGAATGATGCATTTCTTTTCAGAGGTGCAGTTATTAAAGTATCAGTTATGCTATCGAAAAAATAGTCGACTCAAATCAATTAATATCCTGCCCACAATGGGAAGGATTTGATTCTATACCTGAGCAATAAAAGATCAAGTGGATCTTGGGAAGGCCCTGAAGGTGTTATTTCGAAAAGCTTCTTAACAATATAAGCACATGTAGCAGCACTGAAAAGATAAAAGAAATAAGGTGGATCGCATCAAGTGAAGTAGAACACCTCCATTCAAACAGAAGTATGAACGTTGACAACCAAGCCATGAAAAATTATGAAGATAATAGAACATTAGCAGGAAGGAATCAAGTACCTGCCAAAACAAAACAACAGAACTACCCAGAAGACAGAACTGATCCAGTTTACTTCCTTGTAGATAACCCAAGTCTGAAAGACCATAAAAGAATGAAACACTTCTAGCTCAAATCAGGCTGGAAATAATGTTTTTTAATTGGATCTCCATACATGAACCAGGAATTGTTGCATGTATGTTTTTAACTTTATATTATATTTATGTCATGTAGACAGTTATTTGATTCTCATCTCCGAGATGCAACCCATGTACAATCATTACTGCTTCAACCAAAAAAGAGCTAATGCAGTTTAGACATATGGCACATCAAAATTGAGAAATTCAATGAATTCCTTCATACAGATAGAGAGGAAACAACAATGAATTGATAGAAGAAAATTATGTATGAAAAATACAAGTCTGGCACCAAGAACCTATCAACTACGTAGCTATATAGTCCACTCTTGTACAGTGCATGCAAGCATGTTGCGGGCAGCAGTTCACAGAACAATTAGACTAGTTGCCGCTTTCACTTCACACTCCAGAAAACACTTTCCTTCCAAATATGCTAAACATCACAAGTTTTCTGTACAAACCATCTTAACAAATTGACTGCTTAGCAATGAGGAAGTAGAAGTAGAGCATAAAAGTCAAATGAATTACCGAGATCGCAACCACATTCACATAAAAATCAGCCAGTGTTGCCACCATCCACCTACATACATAGAATAATTACAACTTCCAAGTGAAGGTCATTTGAAAACATCAAAGCTTGGACAAGAGCTATGATATGCCTACTCTGATGCAACACATCTTTCACTGGTTAAGAAAGTACCAATTCTCTCATGAAAAAACTGTACTACCTACAGCATAATTGAGCACTGAATTTTTAAAAGTAGCATGTCTCAGGATCTACCTATACTTCCTGAAACAATGTTGAGCAAGCCTAAGCTTTCATGCTATAGTGTAGCTAACACCACCTTATCAATCCAAGATAAACACAGGCAAATCCAGACATGCAACATTCACAGCTACAGGCTTGTAAGGCATAAAAGAAAGCACATTCCTGCATTTGCTGCGCAAGAATGTACACAAACTCTAATAGTAACTAAACTTCAATGAACAAATTGTACTTCATAATTGAACATAGATGACTTTGCAGGTGCTACAGTGTTGCTAGTACATGTGCATGACATCTGTATCATTTGGCCATGATAAAAGGTAAACTCCACCACTATGCAGGTTAGCACCAACCAAATTGGAAGAATACTCAAGATAATACGAGATTCCTAGCATTTGCTAATCATTAGCAAGGCATGAAATCCACAAGCCTCAAAAAGACTACTTGAACATACAAGCATCCAATTCATAAAAATCGCGACAGCTTCCTACCAATCCGCAAGCAAACACACCAGAAACATGCAATATTGCCAAAATTCACCGCAGCAATTGGCATCTAATGCTCTTCCATAGAGGGCAAAGGTTAGGAGTACTCACGGCGTGAGCAGCTCGGGGCGAAACGGCGAGCCGTCGGTGATGCAGGTGTACACCAGGGTGCCCACCATGAGCACGCCCAGCGCCGCGAACACCACCCTGTACACGACTAGGGTTCCCGACGTCGCCATGGTCGCGCTACGAGCTTACTGCGAGACGAAAAGCACCCAAATGTGGGGGAAATTTGTGGCGAAGCCAAGTAAATAGGTGGAATTGTCCAAGTGGGAGTAGTGTGGATGGGAAGCTGACACGTCGGGGTGGCGGAAGCGGAGGCGGGGGCGAGGCCACGTAGGCCGTACACGCCGCCGCCGTTTGCGACCTGGGAAGGCGTGGAGGTCGCATTTGAATACAGGCTCACGAGGGGAGGAGAGGAGGCTGCCGGCGGCGGCGACCGCCGGATTCCGGCGATGTCGGCAAGGGGATCGATCGAGACGTGCGCGCAGGTAGAAGACGGGTTCCGCGAACAAGCACCCGCGCCGGCGACGGCCGGATTCCAGCCCCAAAGTGATGGGGCCCATTGGGAGCCCACAATGAATTGGGCTTCACTGAGAAAAACGGTGTCTCAGGGGCCTTGGGGCGCATCAAACAAACAGGCTGCGCTTTTTTTTTCAAATTTTGCAGAATAATTTTGATCGACATCTTGCCATTTGGGTTTTCAAAATTATATGTCCGGCTTTTTGAAAAAGCAAAGTATTTCACATGACTCTTTTCAAAGATAGGGTCTGTTTGAAACGCGAGAAGTTCACAAAAAAAACAGTTTACATGAGAATAGTAGGCTTCACTAGCACTGATTTGGCACGAATAAGTGAAACAATTAGGCGAGTTTACGAGCCTCGTCCAATTTGGAGTTGAGCTTACAGATAAACCTAAGTGACATGATTAAGTTAAGGGAATTACTAACCAGTATTTGAGTGTTTTTAGGATTAAGCACTCTAATTTCTCGCCATATGATTTTGCTTTGAGATTCGTGCTCCACCTCATTCTCTGGCTCCGATGAGTTAGGGTTAGGGTTTAGATTAGGTTCACCGGAGCTCCCCTGATTTATAGGTAGGCCGGGGCAGTGGCAGACCGACGATGGTGCGGCTAGGCGGCGGTGGTGTCGTCAGAGTCGCAGGTCAAAGGAGGGGTGGCGGGTGGAAGGATGGTCGGGTGTGGAATCAAGTTAGGTTTGGCAAGAATGTGCGGCGGAAAAAGAGGCGACGGGTGGCGCCGGCAGCCGTGTCGGGAGGCAGAAGCGGTGGTGGTAGGCTCACCGACAGGCCACGATGACATTGGGGGCGACGCGTGGTGGAGGGAGGGTGGTATACGGGTAGGGGGGGGGGTGAGGGATAGTGCGGTGAGGCTACTTTTCGATAGTTTTTAAGTATTTTTCCAAGATATGGTCTACTAGTTAATTGTAGTACATACTTTATCGACTTTATTTATATTGGCAAAATGGTGAGTTTCATTGGTGAGGCTCACCAAAAGAACATGCCCATAAGTGGTTAGGAGGAATGACGAAGGAGATGGGATACAGGTGAGGCTCACCAGCATCGAAGGTGACGTCGGCAAGGTGATGGGGTGGGCAACGAGTAGGGCGGCGATGGGGTAGATGGGGTAGGGTTTAGGGGGTGGAGTAAGATGGGAGGATTTATATAATTGAGGGAGATGATGAGGTAGTCTGATCTAAAAGTTTAAAATCTATGTACTTCTACAAAATATCACTTAAGTTTTTACCTAGACACCCTCTTAAATTAATTTTCCTGCCAAACTATAACACTCATGCACAACGACATGAATAAGGATGACAAACAATTTGGAGAACCACTGCATGTTCCTGAGGTCTTGGAGGCTCTGCAAAATTCCTATCACGTGCAGTGTGTACGTGTAGCGTGCACCCTCCTCCATGTACTCTCTTAATTTTTTTTAAAAAAGAAGGGAACCACTAGCATGGAGGCTCTGCAAAATTCCTATCACGTACAGCGTGTACTGTGTAGCGTGCACCCACCATGTACTCTCTTAAAAAAAATTAAAAAAGAAGGGAACCACTAGCTTGGTGTTTACCCTAGTTGGCTATTTATACAGCCTACATGGCTTATCTGTACACGACGTTCGCGGCAACAGCAGAGAATGGTCGGCTAGCCGGCCCAATCTCAGCAGCAGGCCCTTCCCGCACGTTCTCCCATCCCACCTTGATTGCTCGTCGCGGGGTCAAGGGATCGAGCAGCATCCCGATGCCACTGGACAACCGGCATTGCAGCATCCGACGCTCTGATCTCATGGCCCATGGCTGCTCTGTTTTGGCCACTCCCGTGCGAGCCTGGGCGGCCGCCCGTGCTGCTATGCCGGCCAAACTCACTTTATTCTGCCCTAAGAGCTCTACTATCTATCTATCTCGATAAAAAAAAAGAAGAAGAAATAGTACGTTGTTGTGTGTGCTAGGTTTAAAGAGATGGCTCGCTCCTTGTGCCAATACTGCATGAGGCGATCCATTGGACTAATCCACTAAGCTATCAAGGCACAATAATTAGGAAAGCTCCTATATACCACTAGGGTGCCTCTACCGTCCTGATGGACGGGTGAGCCTAGTGTTACCCATGTGCTTTACTTTTTGTGTGTTTGAAAAAGTGAGTAGGTTATGGGCTATAAGGTGGGAGACACTTGGCTCCCTACCGCCTGTGCGATATATTGAAATCACGTAGTAATTAGATATTTATCATATGAACATCTCATTTGACCCTAGCTCATCTTATCGTTTTGGAATCTAAAGACGGGATTGAGGGGGGCACGTGACATGCAGCACAGCGGCGTCGACGAGCTGGCGAGAAGCAAGAAAGACGTGACACGGCCGTGAGGCGGTGGAGAGACTATTGTGGGTGCTGGGCCACGGGGCACAGTTACGCAGGTATCACGGCGAGGTGTCAGCTGGCGTCAGCAAGGCAGGCGGGGAGCGAGCAAGGCAGTAAGACTAAAATCTGGATGGTTTTGTTCACATACAAATACAAATAAAGCGTATCTTTATTCTTATATGTTTACATGTAAATTGTTTTGTTGGATTACATTTATTGTCATATGTTTTTATTACTATGATTACAGTATAAATTATACATATCGTGTTTTACTATTAAATAATTCTATTGGTACATATCGTCCGACCTAATTTTATTTCTGGATCTGTCAGTGAGGCAGACGTATAGTGCGCTTCAGTTACTGCAGTTGTGAAGCAGGCATGCAGATGCAGGATAGGATAAGCATTCACGAAGCATTCTCCGTCTAGAAACTAGACTAGATCGGCAGTGCTGTGTTGTCTGATTTCGTTCTTTTCTCCCTTCCTCTGATTTTATGCACTCCGCGTGTGCCTAAACGGGCTAGAGATGATCCGCGTATACGTACATCGTGTGCAAGCGTAGTCGGTCGGTCCATGGATGATCATGTGTTGATTTGGCTTCACTTCTCAGTACCAAGGAGCAGCAGCCCTTCACTCCAGCCTCATTTGTCAGGTTATTCTGTAGATCAGAAAGGATGCACTGTTTGTCCATTGTACCGGCCCATCTGAACAAAACTAACTACTAAAGTCAGCATTGCATAAATGAGAAATCCATCAGGCTTTCTTCAGTTAAAATGTCTGAAGTATGCATTCGAAATAGTGATTATTTCGCTGAGGAAATTTTCATAACGAAATGGTAACTTACACAAAGTGTTGTGGGCACCACTAAGAGTTGAAGATCTATGACACCTCGGCCCATATAAAATTAGACCTATGATTATCTATATGTGTGTATGCATATGAGGGTATGAGTTAATCTCACATTGCTAGTTTAGCTTGAGAAGCACTAACATATAAACCTAGGGTTTCCAATGGTAGCAATATCCGGTTAACCGTTTTGCGTGAAACGAGGACGAAAGTGCAAGCGAGTTGCTATGTGTGCGTGGCCTATTCAAAAATACGGTTAGGTCTAAACCGATTTGGACCCTAAAGCATTACAAATGATATCAGAACCGACCCTCACGGTTACATGAGCACGTGCGGGTCAGGGGCCCAAGCATGTGGCGCATGGCGTGTGTGGGGCGGAGTGGACACACGGCATGACATATATGTTGTCACTGAACACACGGACATATGTCAAAAGGGGAGATCTTGATTATTTGCCCTAATGTGAGTATGTTGAACCGACAAGGATGTCGTGTCCTTTGAAGTGGGTGTATGTGACACATCGGCCTATATAGAATTAGGCAAATAATGACCTATATGTGTGTATGCATATAAGAATGTGGGTTAATCTCATATTGCTAGTTTAGTTTGAGAAGTACTAATATATAAGCCTACGGCTTCCAATGGTAGTAACCTCCGGTTAACTGTTTTGCGCGAAGCGATGACGAAAATGCAAGTGGATTGCTACGTGTGTGTAGCTTATCTAAAAATGAAGTTAGATCTAAGTCGGTTTGAACCCTAGGACGTTACAAGATCTCACTGATTAAGATTTTCTATGTGTACAGGTGAACGGTAGGCATATCACCTTTGAAAAAAAATGCTCAAGCGGTTGCGTCATAGAGAAACAGTTAGTGGAATCAGAGTGAGCCAGCAAAGGAAGCAGATTTCCTTCCCATGATCCGAGAAATTAAGTTTTCAGTCTTCCATTCATCGATCTTGTAAAGTTAGCTTCACTAAGCGACAGAATATATAAGCCTGCTACTTTGTCGCAAGTCAACCACTTGGGGTGTCTACAGATGCTCTAATCACAGTGTTTCTCTTATAAATTATCAAAGCTGGAATTTTTATCACAGGACACAACTGGCGTCTGCACTTGTTTTGTTCCAGAACTGATGATCTGATCAGTGTCACATAGCTTTCAAGAAAAAGAAACAAAAAATACATTAATTATGTGACTTCTGAAACTTCTGCCTAAAATTCTTCTAGCCAATAGCATAAAAAGCTACGCTTCTCCACTCTTCTATTGCTCATGAAAGTAATTCCAGGACATCTTGTTGTGTGTGCATTGGATGCCACTAACAATCATGCTTGGTTGGCTGCCCCTCCCAAGAACAGCATTTATGTTTGTTTATTCTAAATGGAACTTGCCGTTTAGATGTAGAACAAACCTATCACTAGTTCCTCCTTGCTCTGTCCTACAGGCAAATTAGGAACTAGCATTATTATGGTTACTTGCGATCTAGGGTAAAAGAATAGGACCAGCCAAGACTAGTGACCCAAACGATATGTTGCAACATTAATTCCAGCTCTTGCTAGCTGGTGCTTTCCCTGATGCAAATGCAGTATATGGATGTATTCGGTTGCACTTATGTCTTATAGTTTATGTCTTATATTATAATAACTATCTTTTAAATGATATGGTTTTTAAAGACGTGATCTACAAGTATATTGTAGTACAAATTGTACTGAGTTTAGTTATACCGGCCAAAATCGTATGCGGCTATTTCTCTCTAAGTACCGTCTCTCATGAACAATCCAAAATTTTAAATTTTAAATTATAAACCATAAGTCACAACCCTACTTAAAAGAGAAGAAACCTTCTTAAGTTCAAGTTCAATTACTTGCAGCTATAAAACTTTTCTACTAAAAGACGTTTCGTCGTTTCCTATAAAAAGATGGCAACAAAAAAAGTGAATCGATGAGTGGAAGGAAAAGCATTCACCATATATTCTCATAAGTAATAACAGGGATTACACTTCGACAAAGCAGATCAGAGAGGTGATTTCATGCATAGTTAAAAATTGAGGAACAGCACATAAGATTCTCTTCAATTAATGACATAGACTCCATGCATTATCAAATATTCTGCTCTACCTATTAAAAGAGATTTTTTTCAGTAAATAATTGCTAGCACTTATAATTCAACAGGCAGTAAAAGAATTTGAAAAAAAATTGTCAATAGATAGGTGGGAACTCTGATTTCCATCTAGTCTTCTGAGCCACCTATCAGAAAAAAAAGTTTGTAAAATTTCACTAAACACTATTAATTGTTCACAATTTGCATTGAAACTTTTTTCTACAAAAGAGGTGAGCTATCTTGCGACTTAGCACCACGAGGTCGTACGATCAAATCAAGGAATCCATTAGCCGAGAAATCGGGTGCCACGCAAATTGGAAGAGGTAAGTAGCCAACATGAATAGTAGATTACGATATTAATTAAACGAAAAACCTGATGGTCAAGTTGGTCACACACATATATACGCATGTGTGTCTATATATATATGTGTATACACGTATATACATATATATATATATATATATATATATATATATATATATATGTATGTATATGGCTACACGTATATGTATATGCATATATATGTATATATATACTATGGCTTATTACTAAAGTTTGTAGATGAGAGAGAATGACTAGTTTGTAGAGAGATGGCCCCCCAGAGAATTGAATGACTAGTTTGGAGAGAAATGGCCCCCTAATTTTTTAGTTTCCTAAAAATACTTGATACTTGGATGAGGATCAAACTTCTCTCTTCCCACCCCAAAAAAACTAACATGAGTGCCCTAAGTATTCACATTTCGCACTCTCAGCATTTGGAGTTTCATATGCATGCATATATGCATGTTACTTTCTTTATAACTTATCCCCGGAAGCTAGCCAGTGTAAGTTATTATGATAATATTGTAGTAAGCAGCCCTGCTCATTTAGGTTTTTTATGATTTATGGTTTATTTTTTACTATTTGGCGTGTTATTTGGTTTATTTTAGACTGTAGTTGTTGTTAACCTTTTGGCATAATTAAATTTAAAAAAATAAAAATGAAAAACATATTAACTTATTACAGAAAATGCAAAGGAATACGTGAAAAAAAATAAAAGACAAAAGAGTCTAAAAATCTAATTAAAAGATATAAAAGATAAAATTAATAAACTAGAAGTTAGACAGCTTCGTTCCGTAAATCAGCAACCAGCTACATGGCCCCAACCAGGACATCTCCATGCTTAAATTTCACCTCAATTAATCATATACGGTCTTCTTCATGCCGTCAATTTTAGGTCGACAATTAGATGCACATGGCAAATGGTTACAATTTTTTTATCAATATTTTTTTGTCTTAGTGCGATGCGTTGTAATGGGTACAAAATAGGGGCCATGCACGGTCCTCCGAAAAAACCGCTTGCCTACTTTTCCCACGCTTGTCAATCCAGAGCGTGACTTCTTGATCCAAAGAGGCAAAGACTACACGCCTACTGCAGCCGATCCGAGCCCAGCATTCGCGGTCACAGGTAGGTAATTTCCTGTGACTACCGTCAATCGTGCGCGTGCAGCACGGACAGTACTGAACTCTATAACTAAGGCTCTGCTCATCTCAGTTGAATTTCTGACTTTTAATTTATTTTTCTCTATTATTAATTTCGCCTTTTTTTTGGCTTTTTAAGTTTTTTTTGAGCTTTTTTGTTGGTTCTTTTTTCTGTATTCGTTTGTATTATTTGTGATGGGTTAATTTTTTTCTATTTTTAAATTTTTAAATTTAGTTACGCTAAATAAGTCATTATCGATTCTGATGAAAATTTTAATCGATTCTGATATAATTTTAACCATAAACTAACTTATTTTAGTACAATGGAGCGTGGTTAATTGGCCCCTCACCCATGGAAATGGAGTGCTCCCATCTCCATTAATTGCAGAGAAAGCTACCAGAGAAAGCTGCTCCCTCCGTCCGTTTGTGGAATAGACTCGTTACAGTTTTTAGGGTGTTAATTTTGTTCTCAAATGGATGTTGTTTAGCGTATTCCATGGATCAGTGGTTGGCATTGGGATCTGATGCCGATGCAGTAAATTTGTGTGACATTAGTTAAAACAAGACTACAATCAAGAGAGGCAAAAATGTCACAAGACTAAGCATGAAGTAGTGCATTGTTCTATACGTGGAAAGCTAAAATGGCATCTGAAAAAAAAGCATGGAAGGAAGGAGTGTCAGAGAAAGCACGCTTGGCCACGCGTACAGTTACGCGAGGGAAACCAATCGACCAATCAGTTGGTAGGCGCTGCCACTTCGGTTGTTCCGGCGACCAGGCAAGGTGAGCTCGACGTACCGCGCGCTGCTAGAACGATCTAGAGTTAGTTAGGTACTTGTTGCACTCGACGGTCGACGCATTCCGATCCGAGGAAGGATTAGGCCACGGTAGATTAAGATTAGCAACTAATTGATTCGATTAGCATGCATGATAACGAAGGGCAATTGATTAAGCACGTACCTTTTGCCTCGGCATCGATGGATCGCCACTTGGGGAGCACACTGACACGGCACGAGCCGAATCGCGCGTTCTGTGTGATTCGATCGGACGACCGAAAGGCGTAGAGCAGTAGACGTATACGGCAAGCGTCGAGCCGGATTCCGCGTACCGACCGACCGGACCAGGTAAGCTGGCGTCTGAACGCACGAGACCCACGTGCAACACCGCGTACGGACGGACGGACCACGTATGCGTAGCTTTTGACGGGACGGTCAACACACGCACTTGGAACTGAACTCCATCTCACTCACGTCGATCTTGTTCACTGTGTTGCCCACTTCTTCTCTCTTCTCGTGTTCACCTGTGTGGTTAAGCTACACTCAGTTGGAGTATTTTGACTGGCCGTATCACAACACATGTACAAAATCAGGATAAACCTATGTAATGTGCATGATCAATGTGCACACTAAATAGGTTTATTCTGATTTTTTTAAAAAAAAGACAACCGTGGTCATGAGTTGTTAATCGGGATAAACCTATCTATCGGTTCTATGTGCATGGATACTTCAAAAATATAAAATTTTAAAAATTACATAATTAAGTCCACTGTATAATAATCTTTAAGAAATCATAATTCTTAGAGCCCATTTTCTATATTAAAAATTTCAATAAATAGTGTACTTAAATGAATTTGAGTAAAATCTAGAACGGATAAAATTATAAGAAAATTACATTATCAAGTACGATGTATCGGGAGGCTCCATAAACAATTTCTTAAGTTTTTAAACTTATTTGCTATGTTTAAAATCCATATATATAATATACTAAATGAATTGGCTAATTAAAATAAATTAACACAAATGAACATAGATAAACAGTGTGACACCGAGCGCACCGAATGGTGGTCGTGCGGTGCAAACCACGCGTTGCTCTTCGGTTCATCTCGTGCGATGACCGTATAGTGCATGTAACATTACCGCTAATACAATATAAAACAACACCAGTACGGCCAAAAACTCGGTCAACACATGCACTTGGAACTGAACTCCATCCCACTCACATCGACCTTGTTCACTGTGTTCTTCTCTCTTCTCGTGTCACCTGTGTGGTTAAGCTACACGCAGATGGAATATTTTGACTGGCCCACGTATATACCATCAGCCAAATCAGGATAAACGTATTTATTGTGCGAAGATAAATGAATTAAAAGGGAAGAAAAATAATATATGTACACGTGTCACGCTTGGGTGCATGGTATATATGTCCTCCCGGTCGATGCCGTGTCCTGTGTGGAGTAATTTACCACCACTCTCAGTCTCCGTTACGCACGCATGTTTTAACCGCTCACGGCTCTCGCGCGCGCTAATAAATTATCCACACACGTACATCCCCCGTGGTTGATTACATGGCTTTCTAGGATTCGACTGACGTGACATTGTTTTTGTACCGTACCGGCAGGGGTGCATCTCGAGTCAAACGCGAGCTGGATGCCTGGATGCACGCTTCAGCAGCTGATCGGTTGGAGCCGAAAAAAATGATTTATGGTTAATATTTTATTATAGTTGATTAAAATTATATCGTAGTTGATAGTGTTTTATTTAATCTAACTAAATTTAAAAATTTTAAAAATAGAAACAATGCAAACAAATACAGGAAAAAAGAACCGACAAAAAAACTCAAAACAAGCAAAAAGTCAAAAAAAAACGAAATTTATTAATAGTAAAAAAATAAGCCAGAAGTTCAAACTGAAATGAGCAGGGCCGAGTTGACCGATCACTTGGAGATCACATTCACAGCTCACAGTATGTAGACTTTTAGCAGATTCGATATTGTTATATACGGTATTTATAAAAGTAGTCATATGCGTATCGTATTTGCAGAAATATCACACCTATTATCTGGTGGACGAACGGCAGCACCGGTGAGGGGACGCGTGGCGAGGCTATCGACGGCAGGCGTCTGCCGCCTGGTGAGCGGACGACAGGTGATTAGCCGGCTTAATTACATGTCCTAATTTTTTTCTGTGTAGTATTTTTCGAATTTTAAAATATAACAAATGAGTTCAAAAAATTACGAAAATTTATGTACAGTCTTCGGACACAACGTACTTCATATTATATTTTTGGGTAATTTTATTCGTTGTGAATGTTGCTAAAATATTCATACAATTTTAATATTTGTACGAGTATTTACATGTAGAAAACGAGCTCCAAAAATTACAAAATTTTATGTGAAATCTCCTGACACAGTCATAGTTATTATGCAATTTTTTGGAAATTTTATATGGTCTGAATTTATCACGTTTATTCAAGTTAATTTAATCATGAATTTACAAATATTTCATGATTTTTTAGAATTTTATACATTAGGAATATTTGTACAAATAAAAGTAATTGTAGTAATAAAAAAATACATCACACTGGATGTGATATAGCTCAACCATCTAAGCCATTGATATCTCCTCGTCGCGTCTTCCTCCCCGTACGTGGCCTTGTCTTCTGTTGAGCACGAGCATGTCCTGTGGGGTACGTCAGTCGGTCCGAAGGTTGCGTCTCAGGTCGGAGGAGGTATGGAGACCGTTCTGTTTGCTCAGTGGTCGGCGGCGGTCTAGTAGGCTCAGGTACAGTAGACTGGGTTCGGTAAGGGTCGATGTCCTTCAGCTGAGACATGCCGAACTGCGAGCCGTCCACAATAATGTTGTGAACGAATGACTCTAAAAATCCTTCTTGTGGTACGAATGAGCTCTCACCTTGACCATACGGCGTGACAACGAAGCCGGAGGAGCTCTACCCACTGAAGTGTCCAAACCCTGGGTATGGTGCGAACGTTGAGCTCTGCCCATGAAAGTGTCCAACCCTGGGTAGTCTGTGTAGGTGGTGCGGAAGTCAAAAGTGATGCATCTCGACAACAGACCTGTGTGGAAGAACGCCATGATGTTAGTGGAACACAAGGCCTAATAGGAAAACAAAATGTAGGTTTGTATGTAAGTTACCTCCTCGTCGGTACGGTGCACGTATGATCGACGGTTAGTACTACGATGCCAGGCAGACTCGGTAGATTGCGATGGTCGACCGGACTCGCTAGGTCACGATGACCTAGCGGGTGAGCATGGTGCCGCCACTGGTGGCTTATATGCACAGTGTGATCCGTAGAACGGCCGCAGCTTAGATTGTGCACTATTTTTTGGCCCGCTTTAGAACATACTTCATAGTATTCTGCAGGGCATGTGGTGTCTTTGGGCTGGTGATGGTGGCCTCGGACACCCTTGGAATGCGTTGCGCTCGCTTCAGCTGAAGTGACATACGAAACAGTTTTAGTAACGACCAGTATGAATTTCTTAAATGAAACGATAAGAAATTTAAACTGTCTTACGCTATCATGCCGCCGCAAAGCGCTATGGGGATCGATCGAGCGTTGCAGACTTAACTCATGCGTGATCTGCTCAGGGCGATCTGGTGGAGGAATGGTGAGTCTACTGCGTGACTGGGGTACGTACCACTCCAGGTACTCGTCATTCGTCTGGACGTCGTACGGATGTAAAAACTCATACAAATATTGAAATTGTATAAATATTTGAGCAACACTCACAATGGATAAAATTACCCAAAAAGTGCACTGTGAAGTACATTGTGTTGGGAGACTGTACATATATTTTCGTAATTTTGTAAGATCATTTGGTATATTTGAAAATTCAAACAACCACTAAATGAAAAAAATTAGAGCACGTGTCGTCCCCTTACCGGGCGGCAGGTTGTCTGCCGTATGCTGGCGGGGTGGCAGGCGCCTGCCAGCGGCGGTCTCGCCACGCATCGCCTTGCCGGCGCTGCTGTCCGTCCACCAGACGATAGAAGTGACATTTCTGTAAATACGATACGCATACGACTATTTTTATAAATACCATATGTAACAGTACTAATCCGCTAAAAAGTCCAGTATGTATCGTTGTGGATACGAAAGTATTGGTCGACAAGGTGACTTAAAAGAATAATTTTCCCTTTTGCGATTACCAGAAAGACTTATACACATGTACATCGTACGCACACAAAGAATATTGACCAATCCGGATAACAAGATATAGTTTAACCCGTTCTCATGGGAATAAAAAATGCATGTGGCGTCCTTAATTCGACATACAGAAGGCCTGATTAATATATACTCCATGCATTACGGTTCCTCATCCCTTTTGCGAGTCAAAAATGTTGGAGCCTACAAAAACTAGTGGATATACTCCCTCTGTTATAGCTGGGGGAATTCCCGGCTGCCAGATCACTATTTTTGTTAAAAGGTCATTCGGTTTTTCGCAATTACGTACGGATCTTTGAATTTTTTAGAAAAGCATTCTTTAATTTTCTAAAATTACGTATAGATCTTTGACTTTTCCATAAAGGCCTCCATCATGTTAGCATTTTTGCGATAAACCGCTCCGCTTTTCTTAAATTATATTGGGTCCTCAATTGTTTTAAGGGAAGTTCTCCTTTTATGTGATTAAGCTTTGAGCTTTTCCCGAAAATGCATATAGGTCATCTATTTTTTCAAAAAAGTCATTTGCTTTCTCGAAAAATACATACAAGTCTTTGATTTTTAGAAAAACCCCTACGAATTATTGACTCTTCTTTGATCCATGTGATAGCTAGTGCGGCGTGACGCCGCGCTTCCGCAACTAGTATAGTAAAATACAGAGGATTACCTACTCCTCTCTTAATTTCGAACGCCGTCTAATGGGGCCATCCAAAGTCGTGCTTTATCCCATTGTTTGCAACTTGCTATTTTCTCGTGCATGGTTGGTTTCGGGCGGGTTTGTTTTGGTTTTATATATGGCTTATACTCGTACTGTCTACAGTAACTAACTTTTAAACGGTGTGTTTTTTAAGACGAAGTCAATAGTAAAATTATAGTAAAATATGTACTGAGTTCAATTGTATTGGTTAAAATCACATACGACTATTTTCCTGTATGTAATACTTCTTACGAACAGACATAATTTAAATATTTAAACCATAAGCTATTAGCAAAAAAACCGACCCTTCATCTTTCCTCCCTACAAAGCAGCAGCCCGAGCCGCACTACTCCATCTTCCTTTCTCTCTGCAACAACCAAATCCTAACGAAATGCATAGAATTTGATCAATCGAGACTATAGAATCGCTCTTCCTTTTCTAGACTCAACTTTCAATGGACGCCGCCCTCAAGTTGGAAAAGGACAGATGGCAGTGGCTACGGCTTAGGAATTTTTGACACATCTAGCACGGTTGCCATCAAAAAATTCTAATTCTAGCCCCCTTCGCACGTTAATTCCGTTTGTAGCCCCCGATCGACCGCACGACTCGCCAGGCGCCGACACGTGTCCAGTCGTGCGGTCCCGGACCGCACGACCGCACTGTAGCTAGGTCGTGCGGTCTCGCATCGCACGACTCTCATCGGTCTGCGATGCCGATCGACCGGTCGTGCGGTGTGAATCTCAGTCGTGCGGTCAGGAGAACTGATCGTGCGGTGGGAATCTCGGTCGTGCGGTCGGACAGCAGTGAATAGGAGGGTCGTGCGGTCCGGACCGCACGACCTATCTACAGTGCGGTCGTGCGGTCCGGGACCGCACGACTGGACACGTGCGGCGCCCAGCGAGTCGTGCGGTCGATCGGGGGCTACAAACGGAATTAACGTGCGAAGGGAGTCAGAAATAGAATTTTTTGGTAGTATCAGTGCTAGATGTGTCAAGAATTCACGGCTTAGTGAAGGCAAAGTGCGATGATGACAAGATCTCAGTGACGACTGCCAGGTCTACTTCTTGCCGGCTTGGAAATAGGTGATATCATTGGAGGCGTCTTCAACACGAGAACGCTGATGGGAGATGTAGCTAGCGACTGGAGGCGCGAGGATGCCTGCAAGAGCCCGCGCGACCATGACTTTTGGTTTTTGCTTAAACAGATGATTTTTTTAAGACGGAATCTATAAGTTAAACGATCTATACGTTAAAAGCTCAACATCTATACTAGCTAAAATCGCAAGTGAATATATATCTCTCTGTAATCTGTACCGTAAACAGCCAAAATTCAAAAATTTCAACCAAAAACTATAAGCCGCAGCCGCACCCAAACATGCCCTCCGTCACCTCGCCCACCACATCCTCTTGATCGAGCGCAGCGCACCCCCAACGGCCACCACTATGCTCATCAACCTCGCCGAGCCAAGCTCTACCTTCCCGCTATATGCACACCTTCTTCAATGACAGCCTCAACTTCTGCAACAACGACTTCTTCCCAGACAGTGGCGGCGACGCTAATGATCTGATGTACACTGTCAATGCCATCCACAGCCACACCTCCGTGGTCGTGCCCCAGGACTGTTGTTTTGGTGTCATGGCAGTGACGAGAAATGCAGGTGTAGCGTGCTATCTTAGGAGATAGAGGCTGATCACTCTAGGGTAGACAATGTTCTACACGTTCTAGGGCTGCCAGGCATATCCATTTTCTTCAGCTCCAAAACACTAATGAGATATGGCTCACGTCTTCTCTTTTCCCTTCTGTTAGGCTTGCGCACGAAGCTCTCCTCTAACCAGAGGCCGACGGCCACAAGAGTAGGGGAGCAGCTAGTGCTCTCCGCTAAAGGAACTTGAAATACTTCTTTATCATTTTAGGTATATTTGTATACTAATTATAAAATATTTTAATATGAAACACATGAAAAATTGTAAAGGAGTCTATAGTTTTAGCTTATTTTGTAAATACCATCATATAAGCACATAAAAAAAAGTATGTCTAAAAAATATACACATCACATATAAAAAAACGTACATACCATCAAGATAATCATATATACACATATACTACACGTATGTACCCTTCCATATACGAGATATTCCTGATATGTGAGATAGAGAAAAAAGACTTCCTATATATACATACAGAGAGCTTTGTTGCCACCTTTGCATACTTTCAGTTTAAAAAGACTTGCCTAGTTTCTGCTGTTGTACAATGTTAGACGCTTATCCGTTCCGAATTAGTGATACTCTGGAAGTCAATGTTTCCCCACAAAAGCACTGGAATTCAGCTGACAACCGCATATTATGATTTGTTGATTTCTTAACCTGCTTAGTCGCCCCAGAACGTGCATTCCGAGGCCAGCTCTTAAGAAATGTACTTTATAGGTTTTCCCTTCTTAGGAAAACCCTTCTTAGGAAGAAAGTTAATTAGGCTCAGTATCCCTTCTTAGGTAAGTCGGCTTCTTACACAAACTGAGGCCTGTCCGGAAAGGGGGAATTGGATTTAAATCTTTAGGATAAAAATTCCTAGCTAGAGCAATCCTCCTCTGCCAAACAAGCGTCCAATAACTGATTTGAGTCATTGAGAGATATGCTTACCTTCATGCATAGCTTAAACTTCAATTTTTTTAAATAATCAATTTTTAATTTCAAATTACACTAATATACCTACGTTTTTATTTTGTAGAAATAGACATTTGTCATCGCACAGTTGGGCGACTTGTCCATGTCTCCTAACCGTACGGTGACTAGTGACTTGTTGCTCAATTTGGTTGAGCGACTTAGTCCTAGTCGTCTGACGGTTGAGGGATTTAAAATAGTAATATTTTTATTTTATTAAAACGATGGAAATAATTATGAAAGAGTAAATGGTAATTTTTGTAGGTAATACATTTAGCAAATTTTGTTTGTATGTTGCTATTTTTTAAATAAAAGGGCAGACAATGTTGGTTTGTCCGTTTGTGATTTTCGTAGATTCCGAATGGTACGAAATTTGTTAGACTTGCAATAATGTTTTGTGATCGTCGTATGTTGTTATAGTGCCATAAATTTCAAAAGAATTTTATGAGGACGATTGAGGTAGCAATAATTTGTAAGTATGAAGGTAAGTGATATTATGATGCAACCGGGAATTCATACATAGAGGAGAACTTCAGATAAATGACGTAAGAAAACAGGACGACTGTTCATCCGACAAGGGAGTTAGATGGCACACAAACTAACAAACCAAGGATGGTACACATATGCCTTTAAAGAATTACAAATACATGGGACATATGGCCGAAGAGCATCAAACCATTGTGTGGAACGTAGCTGCACTTCATGGATTAACACTACAAATGAAGTTACAACATGATAGCATTTGTAATCATAATACCAGTACACACAATAACAAGGCACACGACACTTCACGCTGATGTTCCTACTCATCTGCAGGCGCCTTGCAACATCTCATAGTGTGGCCTTCCTAGCCACAACAACTGCAACTTCTACTCACCGATCCAGCTTTCCCTTCGCCCATATCGTTCCTAATGCAACAATTATGTCGACGGCCCTTCCCACCCTTCAATAGGTCAAGATCCGAAATCCAAGCCCTCTGTGCAATATCCGACGTGGTAAAGTTGTCCACAACGTTGAAGACTCTTATCTCGCCGCACTACGCCTACAACTCCCTCTCCTTCATGAAGACTCCGACATGAAGTTCGATATGTCCATGTTGATGGTCCCACATGCGATGAGGACATGAGAGCATAGCTTGTGAAGGGCTTTGGCTTATTGTATGTGCATCTCTGTTCGTTCACATGATTTCTAAGGCACATCTTGTGTGTAACAAGAGAGCGAGTAGTCCTAAATTTGGCTCTGTCTCAAGAAGCATGTCAAAACGATGCTCTGTATTGCCCATCATGTAGATCGTGTGCCACTGACCCTTCTCAGTCTTGGCCTATATGCATGTTGTGATCTTCGAGTAGTATGATGTATATGAGTTGGCTGCATAAAGTGCTGCATGTGTTTAGCCTTTCCATGAAATATCCGATTGTACCTTGCAGAACGCCTTCAACGATGGCGACGAGGGGCTGAGAACAAACGCCGCTAAGAACCCAGTTATACTCCTCCGTAAGGTTAGTGGTCATTATGTCATACCTTGCACCGTCCATGTCGTGCAACAAGGACCACTTGTCTAAATGCTCAACCACAATCCAATGGGAGAATCACTTGATATTCCACAAGGTCCTCCACGTCACACTGAGAGGGTCAAGCTCCGGTAATGGTGCGAGGCATTCAGGTTGCGCGGCCCCAGGAATAGTCGGCTGCTTGTTCCTCTCGACAATGTGCTTCTTAGTGTGCTCCTCCAACATATCCCACAGCGCATTGAATTTACACTACTATTATGCATGGGCAGCTTCTTAAATAGCTTCATCAACGGTTGTTGTGGGAGCTGCATAAAAAAGTTGGCCCCTAGATAGCGAATGCACCATCTGTTTCTCATGTTTGACCAAGGGAATAGCTCCTCCCGGCCTTGCTGAAGTTTTCTTATAGCCTTCATCATTTCGAGGTGGCGATCATGGATTATACAGATATCAGGATGTGCCCCAACTACTCCCTCCTTCACATGTCGAAGGAACCACAGCTAGTTGTCGAAATTATCACTTTCTACAATGTGGTGGCCAAGGATAGAATCTGATTATTGCCATCAACGCCAATTGCTATCAGGATATGCCCCTTGTATTTTCCTATTAGAAATGTGTCATCAACTGAGATCACTGATAACAAGTGCCCGAAAGCGTTGATGCAGGCACCAAAGGCTAGGAAAGCCCTACACAAAACCAGGTAACCGGGCGGTCTTCTGGATGGCTTGTCCTTCACAGCAATGTGTGTGCTCAGGTTCCTGTCCTGTAGCACCTCGAGCATATGAGGAAGGCTTTCGTAAGCCACCTCGAAAGAACCGAATCTCCTTTCCAAAACTTTCTACTTTGTACGTCATATCCTGACGTAGCTAATCTTGTACTTGAATTTTTGCTCAATAGCCACCATGATGTGCTTGGCCTCCAAGTCCTTCTTCTTCACTATCTCACCGTATATGAGATTGGCTACAAATGTGGACGTCAGGTTGTGATGCTTCAGGAAAATACTACTGAGCACGCAAGAGTGTGGTTCTACCTTCAAGACAATCCATTGAGTCGCATACTTAGGTCTGCGTGTATGCACACACTAAGAACAGCCAACCTGCTCGCAGACCACGATGTACTGCTCCAGGCTAGATTTTACGACCCGAAACGTCCGAAATTTATCATCAAACATTGCATCATGGACAAGGCCCACAACTTAATCGTATCATACAGTGATTCCTTGTCAGCAAATATTGCATGGAGCCAAACCTCCGTAGCATGGTTCTTCCACGGTGATTCATGCTCATCGTGCACAGAAAGAGCCTCAGCATCTAGACACAATCTAGTGAGTCTCGTACTTAGGTCTATATGCATGCACACACCAAGAATAACAAATTTGCTCGCAGACCATAGTGTACTGCTCCGGGCTATATTTTGTGACCCAAAACGTCCGCAACATATCATAAAACATGGCATCATGGAACCTTATTCCTAAGATAAAGTTGGCATCTAACCCATGCCTATGAGCTAGTGCAGTTTAATTATATAATGGTTCTTCATGAATGGCCCCATATAGATCATTCACTTGATATGTATATTGCACACTAACAGGAAATTAAATATGAAATGAACGATTTTGTTATTCGGTGGGCTATCTGCTTCCTATGCATGCCTTTTATATTGGGTTTAATTTGACCCGACCCAATCCAAGCTTCTTTTATTCTTGGAAAGAAAAGTTATGCATGGAGACCATATCTGAACTTACCTTATAATTTTTTCCTAGGCTAAACTAGACTTCAGTTATTTTTATAAAAAGAAAAAGAAAAAAAGCGGCCTTCAGTTTTGTTTAAACTTATCTTTGTTGACATTGTAGGCCTTGAAATATGACTAGAACATATGTCAGCTAGTACCTACAACTTTAGCTTTTTAGATGAAGATGGATGTATGCATGCATGGAGCTTTAGGCCCCGTTTATTTTGGTTTGATTTTCTAACTTCTGGTTTATTTTTACTATTCCTAAATTTTATCTTTTTTCTGATTTTTTAGTTTTTTTAAGTTTTTTTACCGATTCTTTTTTCCTATATTCGTTTGCGCTATCCGTGATGGGCCAACATATTTTTTCTATTTTTAATTTAGTTTTTTCAAATAAGCTACCATCAGCTACAACTACAGTATAATTTTAGTCAGCTACAGTGTAATTTCAATCATAAATCAGCTTATTTCAGCTAACCTTAATTGTTTGGTGTCAAAGTAGGATGTGCTGAATCCAGGACTGACAAAAACTCGTTTTCAAGAACTTTCATTTAACCTTAAATTGATGGTGTAAGTTGCGACTTTGCAGGTATATTGCTTGTCAATGAGAAGCAATATTATTGCACAATCCAGACATGCACAACAAATAAATCTTAGACCATCTCCAATATTGTCTCTAATATTATGTTTTAGTCGTTCAAATGAAAAAAAGAAGGCACTGAATTGATTCAATACAATGGAGAAATTGATTCTAACAAAAAAGATGCATGAAACCAGACTTTACTTAGAAGTCTATTCAAAGCATTAAATAATTCATATGAGCATTAAACAATTACATATGAGAGAGTACGGTTGAGAAAAGATATTATTATTTTGTGTTTTTTAATGCAACATGGGGTCCCAGTTATTAGTAGGAATCGGTTCAATACATTGGAGAAAAATAAGCTTAATTTCTAAAATACTTACGTGATATGACTTTGAATCGACATCGGTTCAATACACTAAAGATGACCTAACAAGCTGAGCTCCTCTAATTTTTGCTGGAAAAAAGAAATTTCTGGATGCAACAATGAACCCACAAATATCTTTTCATAAATTTCGATCATGCGATGTGACCTAATAATCCGGGACAAAACGATTCGCCTAGCTATGACATTTCGATAAGCAGTTTCATGTATTATAACCACTCCTTTCTTGAATTTTATTCTGTAACACGGCATAAGTGGTGGAGCTTGAAAATTTATGTTAGGTGTGCATAATTGATGTTTAAAGATGGCATAAAAAGGCTATTAAATGATTATCGACTGATTGAATGTTAACGCCGAGTAAGCCATACATGATCGGATAATATTGATGCGACCTATTTATATCACATATGCCTTCAAAATTTTGTAAGTAAAATATATCATATAAAATACTCAATATTAGTTTTAAATCATTGTATTCATCGTGATGGTCACAACGTCACAAGCAGATAGAAAATCAGACACTAGAGAAGTTCCTAAGAGCTAAATAGAATAAAGAATTTTTTTCACGTTCAACGGTGTCACATCACATAGGTAGAGAAAAAATGTACTAGAGTTTACAAGATCTGAACGGAGGGGATGTAATACAATATGCATATAATTTACTAAAGTATAATCAAATTATATAGAATTCCAAATTCAAATAAAACATATAGCTACTAAGTACTAAGGGTTTGGGTATAATTTGAAAAAAAAATTAGAGGTGCCAGGACAAACAAGATAAATAGATATGCGCCCTCTCTTGCATGTGAAGCATATTCCATGTTCGTTGATCAGATAAGAGAAACGAAGGTTGTTTGCGACGAAACGCCGTGTGTGTGTAGGGCTATGGATCAACTGGATCCATCTGAGATGTACTGCACTGATTCGATCTATGCATCTAAGCTAGATAAGGGCTTTTGGAGCAACGGCAGTGACGACAACCGAAGATCATGAAGCCAAGAACGAAACATGTACGTACTTGAGGGCATTTCAAATTACGTTTTAAACATAATTGCACAAAGATGTGGGGCACGCCATACCCTGAGGAAGAACTTGAGGTTCACTCTAAACATTAATTATTTGCATGTACGGTGAAACTAGTTATAGCGCATGCATCTGCTTATAAAAAGAAAGAGCATGGGCCAAAACGTTCCAGATATATATGTTTCTCTTCAGTATATTAATTTATCAGGATCAACTTTCCACGGCCAAAATGGAGTGCATGCCGCGACTAATAATAGCTAGTCCAACTGGTTTGGCATCTGATTGTCGTTCAATGTTCAAAGTTCAACCCCACCAATCAATATATATCATGCACGCGTCCGTGTTGTGTGTGCTATTGATTTATCAACTTTTTTTACATCCTATTATTCCCTACGCATTTGGTGTACATACTCTACCAAACGTTTTTTTTTTTTTTGCGGGGTACGAAACCTTTTACTTAATTCATTATCCCACGTGAAAAAAATAAAGAAACGAGTATGAGTAAAAAAAACAAAAGACCAGATCTAAGAATAATGAAGTTCAAGTCCTCTCTTAACTAGGCGGAGACCGACCAGAAAAGAAGATCCATCCAGAGTGTTTCCACCCTTATCATTTATCCTCTTCCCATTCATCCTCACCGTCCAAACCTTGGCCACACAAATTAAACATGCTTGGGAGCAAGCAGCCATGCAAGTGGCGCGCGCGCGCGGCCCCTGGCCGCCAGCGTGCCAGCGCGATTCTCGTCGGATCGGGGCCATTTTTGCGAAAACCCCCGAGTTTTTGAATTAAGTGTCCGGCTACGTGTTGGCTGTTGAGGGAAAAATTGAAAAAAAATCGCTACATCATCATGACAATGTAAATAAATAAAGATGAAAAACTAAAATTAGAAATCGATGTATTCTAAGTGATTTCTAGTTTAAATAAACCAAAAGTAAAAAAACTAGAACCTGAAACTATGTATATGTTGGAAGATATATATTATCAGGTACACACGATATGTTCCAACATGACACATCGAAACGACCAACAAATTGCGTAGCGTTTCAAGCAAACATCGTGCCATCTTGGTGTTATATTGTGGCAATACTACGCCTACAATTTTGAAGAGTCAAACATGAGAGCAATAGGGTTACTGCTTATTTGGGTTTTTTTTTGTGATTTATGGCTTAATTTTCATTGTTTAGCATTGTAGCTGGTTTATTTTGCACTGTAGCTGCTGATGTTTTTTGACGTAATTAAATTGAAAAAATTAAAATAAAAAATATTAGCACATCACAGATAATGCAAAGGAATACGAAAAAAACAAAAGTCTAAAAAATCCAAAAACTAGAAAAATAAAACTAAGAAACTAGAAGTTAAAAACTAAAAATTCAATGAATAAGTCGAAATGAGCATGGAACTATAGGCTTAATGTTGCACCCCACATACAGCTAATCTAGGATATTACTATGGAACGTTATCGCCAAAGTAAGGAATAAGTAACAAAAGCAACAATAGGAATTCAAGAAAATTAAAACCTTAAGAGTACTTTACTAAAAACTAGTAGAAACTAAAATAAATGTTTGAAACATAGGAGACTAGCGGAAACTAAAATAAATGTTTGAAACATGAGACTGGTCCACTTCTAATCAAAAGAAAATAAATGATATAACATAAATAGTGGCAAACCACGGTGTCGAAAACTCAAGTGCTCCTATCCATGTATGATGCTATCACTCCACTAGCCTTTCATCTGAAAATGGAAATTGCAAGCGTGAGATTTGGAATCTCAGCAAGTACTCAACAATGGTCGCAACACGGAGAGAAAAGGACAAGCAAGCAAAAAGTAATTGACAGGCTAATTGGAATGAAATTAAGTTACCAGAACCACTAAAACCGATCAAGGATAGCGATAATGGAGATGTGGAACCAAGATACTAGTTATTTAACAAGTTATAGCCATGGTCCTGGCGATCACTTCCCACATACCCGGTTATACGAGAGTAGTTAGGCACGTCTATGTCCTTGACTGTATAACCACAGACATGGTGTAATATCCTGAGTAATGAAAATGCACGCCCCCGTACGTTACTAGGTGGGTGGCGATCTCCCTTATATGTGGGTAACCCCGGGTCAGGTAAGAATTATGTTATTAACGGCTAATATAATAAGTTATTAGAATAACTAAGAATAAGTCTGGGTAAGGTTACGATAAGTGACATGATCATTAAGGTTAAGGAGGAAAGGCATAATTTGCGACATGAGACAATAGGGAACGATACTATGGTGATGGTGATCCAGAAATTACTCTAAATGACACTTTAATATAGCTCACACAATGGTTGTCAATCATCCATGTTTTATTACGAGACAAGTGATTATTAGTCAAGTTAATGAGTACTGTAATAAGGCAGTTGAGGCTCACAAGAAATAACGTACAAATAAAATATTAGGAAAGCAATGTATATAAATAAAACAACCCAATGTTAAAAGATTACTAGTGATTAACCTTAAATTCGATCATACTTATACGCTACCCCTATCAATGATTTAAGCATCAATTCTAATCGCTAATTAAAGCATGAATACTATAGTTGAGCATTATAATAATCTAGAAGCATACAACACCAGCTAGCCTAGCACATAAAGATCTACCCAGTATAATAACAGCATATGACTCGACAATCAATACATGGCATGTTCTTTTTGGCTGCGGCTTATGAGTTTTGGCTGAAATTTTTGAATTTTGGTCATTTACAGTGCAGACACGGAGAGACCGATGCTCATTTACTATTTTGGTTGGTACAGATGTTGGGCTTTTAACGTGTACTACGTTTAACTTGTAAACCCTGTCTTGAGAAAATATTCCGTTTGAAAGTTAGGTACTGTAGTAAAAGCTAAAAGCCGGCCGGCTTGTGACTTGCCAAACATGACAATGTAATCATTGAGCACTAAGCTAATGACGACAGTTAATCATAAAACGGTAATGTGCGAAAAAGATATGTTACGGCCGCGAGATACTTGCTTTGAGCACGCTTGACGGACACACTGCATGATGGGTCCGAAATGCGCAACTGCCTAACTCCTCCCTCAACAGCTGCGTGCGAATATATAGGATGGAATAGAAGGCAACCAATCAGACACAACTGAATTTGATAAAGGAACGACAAGAGATAAAATTGAATAGAGAGAAAACGGATTCGCTAGTCTCACGGCCGTGCGAAATGTCGTTCGGCCGAACGAACGACGTTTGGCCGCGCGAACGGCCATTCAGCCGAGTGAAACACCGTTCGATCATGCGAACGGCTGTTCAGCTGTGCCATTGCCACCAACCACTAGCCGCCGCCGCCATAGCCGCATGCGCGCATGCGGCCGTACGCGGCCGCGCCTTCTGCCACTATGGCTGTGCGCCGTCGTCGCCGCCGCCCGGGAAGAGAGAATGAAAAAATAGGAGAGAGATAACAGTAGATGGAAAAATCTGGTGAAGAAAAGGATACGCACAAAAAAAGGTGAGGATCCCTTTTTAAAGCCTTAATCTAAATAAACTGCTTACTTTTCAGTGCGTCACTCGTATCATCAGGATGTCAGTTACTAGTATGCACGACTTATCAAATCTCTAAGCAGAAGAAATCATGGAAAGGAGCAGGTGGACCATTTAAAGGGAGGCCAAGTCAACATAAATACATACATATATACATTTATGTATGTGTGTGTATATATATATATGCATTGCAGTGGAAAACGTACACCCAGCTAGCTAGCTCGTATATATGTCAGTAATAATATTCATATATAGCACATATATATGGCAAAAACTTACTACTCTATGATCTGGTAATTTAATATTTGAATGTTACTTGAGAATCGCTGCTAGCTAGCTACACTGTAGCACAGAGAAACACATGGTGGTTTTTTTTTTTTTGCTGTAGCTGATGGTTTTATGGATGCAACTGATAGTTTTTAAACCTAGCACGAACGTTCGTACGAATAAGTCGAATACCGATAAACTATTTTAAAAATATTGTTTTGATAAACCGTTTAAAAAAGATAGGGAAGAGATTGTACTATTTGTTTGAGGAAAATCCTACGCTGTAAATTGAAAAGAAGAGGGCATAAAGGTGATGTTTTTACTCGTAGCTAATTGACTGATGATGCGGTGAGATATGATAAAAAGGCCCGAGTTCCTTTACAAATCCATTCATTGAACAGGATCAACAGCCTGTGCAAATCCACCATGCACAGCGTTAATTCGGACAATCCGGCCCTATCATTAACCCATCCACCAATCACAAGGAAAATAAAACGGAGAAATAAACCAACGTGCGGCACGAAAAGACCGCATCACGACTATACAATTAATCATCATTTTTTATTCTCTTTTTTTTAATCAAAGGTGAAGCCATATATATATATATATATATATATATATATATATATATATATATATATATATATATATATATATATATATATATATATATATATATGAATTTTATAAGAGGAAAGAGAGGGAGGGGCATCTCGAGATTGACATGCTATGGCCTGGTGTCCCTGTCGGCTAGGGTGTGCGAACGGTGATCGATGTGGCGCCCCTCTTGCTGCCGTTTTACCCCTCGAGTTGCACCAGGACCAGGGGACCCCCCTCCACACTACTTTTAAATACAACACCACCACCCCCTTCCTCCCCTCAGGCACCCCTGACTGACCTGCCTCACCTCTCCCTCCCCCTCCTCTGTTTATCCATCGACCGTCCCAGAGCACCAGTGAAGTTGCACCTTACGCAGAGAGGCAGGCACCATGGTGAGTCCTCCTCCTCGCCAATTCTTGATCCCTTGGATCGAGCTGATGCAGCATGCGATTCTAGTTTGGTGTTGTGGGTGCTGATCGATTTGTTGGCCTCGTTCGTGGCATGCAGGAGGATGGAGTGCAGGAGGTGGGGAGGTGGAAGGGGTACGTGGACTGGAGGAACCGGCCGGCCGTGAGGGGCCGGCACGGCGGCATGCTCGCCGCCTCCTTCGTGCTGGGTAAGTAATCAACTCATTGACTCACTGCCTCATGCTTCTAGAACCCCTCTCAGCTGAGTTGAGCCCAGAACGAAGCAGGGGACCTGGGCACCGGGGAAAAGGAGATAGAGCAAGCAGGAAAGGAAGATCGAATAGGATACTCCAAACACTGCTTCTGCGCTGCATGCATCATGGACCATCGATCCTTCCTTCCGTCTCTGTCTCTCCCCATCTTTTCTCAAGCCGGTCCGAAAGCACACCTTCCCTTTCGTCCCCCTTCCTTTCCTGATCGGACCTGCACCCTTTCCTGTCTGGTTTGGCTGCTTTCGGACAAGTAGTGCTCAAGAGCCTCTCTCTCTCTCTCTGGTTTCTGTTGGGCTCCATTCCCCTTCTTCTTTTCCTCCTCCTTCCTTACTTTCTTTCACAGACCGTTTCCATTCCATGTCCGGGTTCTTGCAACTTGGGGGAGAGTTGGGCACCTTTACCGCCCAATTGCATGGCAAAAGGGGAGCCAACTTGCACCCCTCGCTACAGTTTCCTCCTGAAGCTTTTGCATGAACCTTCGCATCCGTCCCACTTGAATGCGCCAGTGGGAGCTTTTGCATGACCGATGGCTCCGGCTGTCTGAGAGCATCGACCGGTGCGGTGCCTTGCCTTCATTTCGACGCCCTGCTTTTTACTGTTGCTGTCTGTAGCGAGACGGCGATCGAGAGATTCAGTTTCTCCTGCCGGACTGGAAGGTTCGGTTGGAAAATGCTTTAATCGATTACGAGAAAGAAAGAGAGAAAATGAGGGGGAAACGGGCCTTCTTGTGAAGGGTCCCCCTTTGGTGGTTGAGGAGGGCAAAAAATATGACCCGTCCATGGCGTCAAAAAAAAAAAGGAAAAAGAGCTTAACGCACGCATTAAAACGGCACGAATCGCAAGGCAGGAAACGGCTAGCAAAATCGGCCGGCATGCGCGCGAACGGCACGCGTATGTAACGGGGACGTTATGTCAGTTATTACCGCACATGCTGCCTACACGTAGCACTAACCTTTGAAGAGAGAAATGGAGCGCTCCAAACTATGTAAAAGGATCTGTCTCGTCTAGAACGCTATAGTTTTGCATAAAACCCTGGTAAAATTTATAGAATTTCCACAGAAGAATTTTGTGCCAAGTGGGGCCTCAATTTGAAGTATTAGATAAGAATGGATCTGTTCATACTGATGACGGTGCGGAAACTACATATGGTGTGCTCCTGGCTGCAGTCGTGGAGGTGCTGGAGAACCTGGCGTTCCTGGCGAACGCGAGCAACCTGGTGAGGTACCTGATGGACTTCATGCACTACTCGCCGGCGCAGTCGGCGACGGCGGTGACCAACTTCATGGGCACGGCGTTCCTGCTCGCGCTCCTCGGCGGCTTTCTCTCCGACGCCTTCTTCACCACCTACGCCATCTACCTCATCAGCGCCTTCGTCGAGTTCCTGGTACGTACGCGCGCGCCCCCAAAATCTTTCACTTTTAACTATCTGCTCGCTACTAGTACATGTACTACTCGTACTAGAAAAAAAAAAGTACATGCACTACTCCACTAATTATCCATTTGTTTACCACTCGTACTAGAACAAAAAAAAATACATGCATGCTTTGTTAATTATAGACTATTATGATATGATATGGTGCTCGTCGCATCTCCACGCCGACGTGGAAGGAATATACCCGAAATCCCGTCCAGCTGTGCCGCCACGTCATCAATTGACATTGTTTTTTTCCCCTCTTGGCCCGTTGCCTTCACCACATGTTTGACCGGCGAGATCGTCGGCTAGAATTTCGCTGCCCGAAGGAGGGAAGCTGTCGTGGATCAAAGCTTCTTCCACGACGGCATCTCGGCCGTCCAATTAGAGCGAGCCAGCAAAGCTCCGGCAAATTGTACGTATTAACGTACGCTAGGTGGAGAGGCGACACGTGTCCCAGGACCGTTGATTTAAAGACCCATCACATCAAATACCAATCTCGAGATTTGATCAGATACGGCTGGCTCAACGCGTGGTGCTACATGGGCGCACTTCACGTCCATCTCCCGTCCAAGATTTCGTAGTGAGAACCCTACGCTCAGTTCCCATCTGACAGTGGCATCGCCAAAGAATTATAACTGATCAGAGCTCGTAATTCCCTGCGATTTGGGTTAGGAGGGAAGAAAGAGGCCAATGATTAATGGTAACCATCACCTTATTCGCCAAAACAAGATGGGCAGGGCAGATAGCCTGGGTCAAAGGGAACTTAGTAGTAATCACGCCCTGCGTATCGCGACGGCACTAGCCTATACATCTCGCCAGGGGCAGGCGCATGGGCATGGGCTCCGGCCACTAGCTTAAATATGGGCAGCTTTTTTTGGCATATGATTTATGGTTTTTAGATTCTAGCTATGCGGACGAGACAGTACGAAGAGAGAAATATCTATATATAATTTTAATCAGTATATTTGAATTTGATATAGTGTCTACTATAATTAACTTGTAGATTACATCTTGAAAAAATATATTATTTAAGAAATAGTTACTATATAATAAAAAATGACAAGTTAAAGCTGGGCTGAAGTTACTGTCTGCGTAGGCTTTCGTTGGACTGATTGATTGGTTGTCGTCTCGACCGCTTTTAGCGACGGGGAGAAAAGAACAACTGGGCCAACAATATCCATGTGAAACCCGTTATCACAAACCTCCTGTGCATGCGTTTGGAGCTAAGCCAGCTTGCTTTATTTCTACGAAGTGTCACGGCTTTGTCCGTGTTCATGATTGGTCGCTGACATGCGAACCGTTCGCGAAAGCTTTTTCGTGTGTTTCATTGGATGGATGCTTGGTGCTCGGAAATATCGGCGAGTACTAACTTTATTTATATCGGTAAAAATTATATGTGAGTTTTTGTTACTCTGTAACATCTCATATAAATAGACTAAAAGTCACAATTCGTAGCTAAAAAATAGACCATAGATACGAGATGGAAGCCGATGTGCTCGGTTTAGGGGGTACAGGGACGTGTGTGGTGGATCACGTGGGTGTAGCCGCTCACTTGGCAAGTTGAAACATAATTGTACTTGAGAAAACGAAAACAATCACTGTGCGCAGTCGTTCACATCAACCACCGTGCATCGTAGGGCATGTTTGCATGGTCCATGTATCTTCTAGTTTGGTTTATGATAAAAGCATGCAAAAGCTGGCTAATGTAGTAATAAAAACTTTCTATTCAAAAGAAACTATAGTATTTTTTTAGTCAAAACTACCATGGTAATGACGTCCTTCCATTATCATGTGAAGATGGGCGTGTTTTGCTCAACAATTTTGGTGTAAAATCAAAATTACACGAAAAACAGTAGGCACATATATTGGCTAGCTTGTAGTATATTATTGACGAAGCACGCCAACTAATGGCTTAGCCCAATTGATGTGTCACTTCACTTGTATCACTAACACATGCTAGGTGCTTTAGGTATTCCAGGATCAGATCCCTGGATTGCTAAGCCTCAAGGATAGCTGTGTTAACCGATTAACGTCAGAAGAAAATTGATTTAAGTATATCTCCAAATTGCAAGCATTATTACACTGCTAGGCTTTAGCTAGCATTCTAGATAAGGAGTGGTATGAACAGAGCAAAGCTTATAAGAACCCTCAAATCCAGCATTAAAGCTGACGGTCCTGTTGTAAATACCAACACAATTCGGCTGTTAATTCCACCGCTAACAAGTAGTAGTACACCCTTGTTCCGCGGTGTAGTCGTCCAATCAAGATGTCCGGTCCTATTCTAAGGCCCCGTTAAAGTAACGTGTTTTTTATTTTTTGCTAAAACGATAACATAGCGATGACTATTAGTTTTTTTTAAAACATTTAATTAAAAATAAAAACAAAAAATATTATTGTATCTCTACGAATAATACAAGGAAAAAATTGTTAAAAAGCAGCGCATTTCAAAACAAAATTTAAAAGACAGAAGCTATCGCCGTGCGAAACGGAACCTAAAATACCAACAGCTAACAAGCCGCATCTATCCATCAACTGCACTTACAAAATCTAGATCGCTAAGAAAACATCTGCTGCTGTCGGAAAAAAAAAGGGTGATAGAGCCTAATAGACTAGGATGGAGTAGGAAGTTGCATTGCGAGGGGCGAATTTTGGTTATTTCTAGTCTTTTGTACTATATTAATATCAAATTTATCTTCTAAACTATCGTTATTTCAAATCTAGCCCTTTCTCGACCGTATGACTCCAAGGATGTGACACGTGTTAGTCGTGCGGTCGGAGATTGTACGATTTTTTTTTTTTTTGACCGAAAAGCAAATAAAAAAATGTGAACAATGTAGTCGTGCGGTCCGCACGACTACGATGAACAGTGTAGCCGTGCGGTCTCCGATCGCATGACTACGAAGAACACGCACGATTAACACGTGTTATGTCTTTAAAGTCGTGCGGTCGAGAATATGGCTAGATTTGTTATTACTATGATCTAGGATCAAATTTGGTATTAATCGTGGTACAGAGCGTTAGAAATGACCAGAATACGTGAGGGGGCAACCAGCCTAGTAGCGGCGGAGGTGGACCCCACCTAAAGAACGCCCCGGTGAGTGTGGTCCCGTTCCCTGGGCGCCCAATCCGTCGCGAGGCCGGTGCGTACGGGGAGCATATCTCTCGCGCCGCCCCGTCCCGTCACGCACGCGGTAATCTGGACCGCTCCTGCACCGATCGGTCAACATCTTTTTCTTTTTGCCTTTGCGGTGCCACGACCACGAGTGGAACAATCTGGCAATCCTTCACCGGATGGCTAACCTTGTTTACTTCTTGAGTTGTGTTGCTTGTCTCGTTGGAACACGGTCACTAGCTACCCAAAAAAAGGGTTTACGGCGTCACAAGGAGTAGTTGTCTAGAAACACTACCATAGCTGATGTATCAGCAAAAGAATAGTATAGTACTCCACTATATATGGGTGATCTTTCTTTCATATGGTAGCCGTAGGCTCGTAGCACATAGTATTTTATTTTATGGCTCCCAAGTCTGGAACAATCTAAGCTAGTAATACAAAGCGACTCGATCATCCTCGGCTGCATAGAACACGAGTCTGCTAGCTAGCCAGTAGAGACACCATATGTGACGGTAGATGGAACATTCTCGAGAGGCTTAGTTATCATACGTAATCCAAGGAGTTTATTGCGCCGTGGTCGTGCATCAATCGCGATTGCCGTGGCGTTTTTCTGGACCTGCCCAGAACTCTCGGCGGGGCTCGGCCTCCTCGATCGTCCGGTAATGGACACCTTTTGACCTGGATCGGAGGACGGTGGTGGTTTCGGCCGGAGGGCTGGGAACAAATGCGATTCCAACTGGAAAGAGCGACGGTACCGTACGTGCTCAGTTCTGCTAGCTCGACGAGTAGATGGATGGATAGTGTTTCATGGTGTGTTTTCCTAATTTTTCGAGGAATCCTGATGGTGTGTTCATTTGTCATCGGCTAGACGCAGTACATCCGGATGACGGGATGTACTATGTATGTGAAATTAGAGATAGGGGTGTTCTTTTTAGTCGTAGTTTATTAGTCTAATAAATAATAATTATTGAAATGAGCTGTAGCTAAAAATCAAATGGAAAGTTCAAATTTACCGGTTAATAACAAAGAAAGAAGACGACGGCTTTGCCCCTTGTGGAATCGTCAAAGCCTTTGACATGCTTGAGTCTTGAGAGAGCATCTCAATCTAGGATACAGAGCAAAACCGGAAGCTGAGGACAGTACTAGCTAGTCCTAGTACTTGCCGTCATCTTTTCTGTGCCCCTTGTGATTGGGCTAATTAAGACAGCAAGTAGGATCGAGTACTACCAGTTAAGTAGATCGCATGTCCACACCAACAAGTGCTAGCTAACCTCTCCCGCTTGCCGCTTACTTTTGCTGCTTCTCCGACCTCAAGATCCAACAATGTAATGATCACCGTTTTTTAGTCAACGCTGACAAAATTAAAGCAAAGGATATCTCCGAGCCCCATCGATCGCCGGTCAAATAACTCCGCCGGCAGTGGGTCGGTCTCCGCTTTAGCGCCCAACTCACGGGCCTCGGCGAGCCAAAGCGACGTAGCGCACGGGCGGCCGCGCACAGGTAGCACGGCGGCCACTTGCCTGGTCCCTGAACCTTTATCGCTATCGCATGGTTGATATCTGCAAAATCATTGGACATGATAGCCTGATTGGTTTGCTTGATCCATTGCGAATGGCAAAATGCTCCATCTAATCATGTCATACCAATGCAAGTACTTCGTGTGATCTGGTGGTCCTCTCGTTAGCCAGTAGCGATGGATGCGATTATTTGGGCCCGGCCCAAGGCATATGGGCCAAGGTCTGTTTATGTTTTTGGGTCCATTTTCTGAGTGCAAATGTGGGCTGATGTTTGTGTGTTGCTAATTGCAATGGCGCGCAGGGCTTGGTGATCCTGGCGATCCAGGCGCGGACGCCGTCGCTGATGCCGCCGCAGTGCGCCAAGGCGCCCGGCGCGGCACCGTGCGAGCCGGTGTCGGGGGGCAAGAAGGCGATGCTGTTCGCGGGGCTGTACCTGACGGCGCTGGGCGTGGGCGGCATCAAGGGCTCCCTCCCGTCGCACGGCGCGGAGCAGTTCGACGAGCACTCGCCGCGGGGCCGCAAGGGCCGCTCCACCTTCTTCAACTACTTCGTCTTCTGCCTCTCCTGCGGCGCGCTCATCGCCGTCACCTTCGCCGTGTGGGTCGAGGACAACAAGGGCTGGCAGTGGGGGTTCGGCATCTCCACCATCGCCATCCTGCTCTCCATCCCGGTCTTCGTCGCGGGATCCAGGCTCTACCGCAACAAGGTGCCCACGGGCAGCCCGCTCACCACCATCGCCAAGGTCGTCCTCGCCGCCGCGTTCGCTCTCCGCGGGGCTGCCCAGAGCGCCAGCAACGGCGCCGTCATCGACCGCGCACCCAGCCCGACCGGGAGCACCGACATGAAGGAGTCCTGCAAGCCCGACGAGGCCGTGGTCGAGCCGTCCCAGGAGCTGAGGTTCTTGAACCGCGCGGTGCAGTGCCAGCCGCGGTACAGGGCCCTGGCGTGCACGGTGCAGGAGGTGGAGGACGTCAAGATCGTGCTCATGGTGCTCCCCATCTTCTTCTCCACCATCATGCTCAACTGCTGCCTGGCGCAGCTGTCCACCTTCTCCGTGGTGCAGGCGGGAACCATGGACACGCTCGTCGGGAGGCTGAGGGTGCCGCCGGCGTCGCTGCCGGTGTTCCCCGTCACGTTCATCATATTCCTGGCGCCCATCTACGACCACGTCATCATCCCGTTCGCGCGTCGCGCAACGGGCACGGAGATGGGCATCACCCACCTCCAGCGCATCGGCACGGGTCTGGTCCTCTCCATCGTGGCGATGGCGGTGGCGGCCGTGGTCGAGGTGAAGCGCAAGAACGTAGCCGCCGACGCGCGGATGCTGGACTCCACGGGGAAGCCGCTGCCGATCACCTTCTTCTGGATCGCGTTCCAGTACCTGTTCCTGGGGTCGGCGGACCTGTTCACGCTGGCGGGGCTGCTGGAGTTCTTCTTCAGCGAGGCGCCGGCGCGGATGCGGTCGCTGGCGACTTCGCTGTCGTGGGCGTCGCTGGCGCTGGGGTACTACCTGAGCTCGGCGCTGGTGTCGATCGTCAACGCCGCGACGGGGCGCGGCGGGCACCGGCCGTGGTTGCAGGGGGCGAGCCTGAACCACTACCACCTCGAGCGGTTTTACTGGGTGATGTGCGTGCTCAGCACGCTCAACTACCTCTTCTTCTCATTCTGGGCCATCCGGTACAAGTACAGAAACGCCGGGGTCATCAAGGGGTAGTGCCGCTGCCATTGTTGTGGGAGAGGTCCAGTGCAGGGTGGCTTCAGAATGTTGGAGCTGTTCATTGTGATGGATTCGGTTGGTAGGTTCAACAAGTGACCGTAGCCGTGGCATACAAAATTTGCCCATATGTTTGGACTTTGGGGCGATTAAAAGAATGGAGAAACAGCTATTGCACCCTAAGTTTGCAACTAGCATCCCTACGACTAGTGCAACAAGCGATTATTTCAACGTATTACAGAAAAGATTAAAGTAATACTACTGAAAGCAATGGACTCGTTCTTTTTTACTACGGGTTATAACTTTTGATTATATCTTATTAATCTAATAAATTATTGAGAGAAATGTCATTGAAAACAAAAGCCACGATGCGATAGACACACGAACACAACAGGCCTCCACACGATCAAAAGTCCAACGTGCATACTGCTGTTAAACCAAAGAAATGCCGGGTCGATTTCAAAAAAAAGAAAATGTCCGGCCACGAGCGATATAGAGAGACGGGCCGAGCTGACTATAGACTACATAAAGATTCTTTCGCGTAGTCATCAACCATGGACGGGCTAAGCGCGACTGGACGGTAGGTGTCGGCGACGCAGTGAGGCCATGAAGAGCCCGATTATACGGTTGGTACATCCTACCGATCTGCCGGTGGTCGCGCGCGTCATACTGCTCCACGCGCTGCGGTCCTACTCCTGCGGAGGTGTCGTCGGGGCGCGTCGCCGACGAGTGCGCCTGCCGGGCGCTGGCGGACGCGTCGGGAGAGCGTTTACGGAGTGTGCGCTCCTCGGACGGGAATGCCGCACGTACTAGATCGCTTCTCACGCTCCATCTCTAATCCTTTCTCCAAGGATCTGGGTAAGTACTTCAGCACTGCATTCATAGTGCAGAAGAGATTGCAGGATGGCCTTGCCAGTCCCCAGGTCAGGTGTCTCTCGCATGCACTCTCAGCCCAGCACGCTTTCAAGCAGAAAAAAAAACAATAATAATGGAAAGCGATTAAAAGACCAACAGGCCGAGTTACCCCCATTTGTTCCGGCCTAGCACGCAGTTAGAGTTGTAAACGAATCGAGCTCACGAGAGTTTGGTCTTTTAGGCTCGATCTTGGTAGAAGCTCGAGCTGAACTTAAGTTGGGGTTCGAACTTGGACCTTGGCTCGAGCTCGGCTCGGCCTAAGCTCAAGTAGGCTTGAGCTCGGCTCGTTGAACCTCGATAACAATTAAAATAATTTATTATGCACTATTTTTCAATAATAAAAAAATTTTTGAGTTCGAGCTCAGCTCTAGTAAGATCAATAACAGTCAAAATAATTCAAACATGCACATATTTTTAATAATAAGAAAAGATCGAGCTCGAGTAAGCTCGATAATAGTTAATATGTATCACTATTTAAGCTCGAATCGATACTTACGAACTATTTGAGCTCGGCTTGGTGAAGCTCGAAATTAAGCTCTAGTTCGGCTCATTTAAAGTTCGAACCGAACTCAAATCGTGTCTAAAATGAATCGAACTCAAGTAACTCGTGAGTTTCGATTTTTTTTACAGCCTTACTTACAGCTTCCGCGCAGACCCAGAACTCGGCTCATATGTTTCAGCCCAAGCAATTGCCAGGTTACTTCACAGCAAGGCCACCCCATTTGTGCATGTGGAACGTGTTGTAAGCCTCTGTACTTTTTTGTGCAACGTTTTTCAGGTGCTTCAGTGCTCTCCCTCAATTTTCGCCGTACATAAGATACTAAGTGGTGTACAATTCTGAGTTATATATGTCAGATTTAGCATTGCATTCGTGCCTTCAAAGAGGCATCCGGCTCTAGACGTTCTCGTTGTCATCTATTATATGCGTAAATCAGCAGGTTTTGCTGTATGATCCTATAAAACAGAAGAGAGAGAGAGAGAGAGAGAGAGAGAGACAACAGATGGTTGTTTCTTCAGAAAGTTTGGGCCAAAACACAAAACACAGGAATAGCCGAATAGCGAAGACAAAAGGTGAGGCCTCCAGCCCATTGCAGAGGGTCTCATAGATGCATAAGAGCAAACGGATATTTAAAAAGAGGCCGCAACTGTCAGCCCAATTCCTTCTATTAGGCTGCGTACTTTTTGCCAAACATTTTCTGTACCAACACAGAAAATGTGGACTGGAAATGATGCAGACGCTATCGCTTATTCTAACGAAGAGTGCACGGGAAGACTGCACGGATTAGACATATCTGCTCACTTCTTCAGAGTGCACGGCAACACTCGAAGGTGACTGACTACACAGATGACAGAGGCATGCAGACAGAAACGTGCACCCAGATGAGCCGATAGATGACGACGAAGACAAGTAGAGAACAAAACGTAGCATTGCTAGCAGTTGTACTACGTTCGTTACATTTATTGACTTATATATTTTGACTGAAAATAGATAGTAATGATGGAACAAATTAGCTTTTTAGAAAGATTGGATGAGATTTATAAATTTTAACTGAAAATAAATAGTGTGAGATGGGTAGCTAGGAAAAAAAGATGTGTGTGATGCAACTGTGACGTGATTCCCTTGCTTCATCCTTAGAGCGGAACGGAAATAAGAGAAGTGGCAAGATCGCTTCGAAAAGACAGATATTCCTATTATGTTTTGATTTAAACAGAATCCATTAAGGACATCCCCTACATCTACCTCTTCGCTTGCTCCACCTGGGCAGGCTTGTCCTGATGGACGATGAAGGCGTGGAAGCCACCGGCGATCGTGGCAAAGGCCATGGCCCACACCACCACCGCCACCAGCGGCGGCATGATGGCGGCGACCTTGTGCGAGAACATGACCGTGAGCAAGGTGGTCAGACCCCAGACAAAGGCCTTCAGCCACTCGCGCCGCCGAGAGTCCCGCGGCGCGTTCTCGAACAAACGGAGGCACAGGAACAGCAGCACCAGGTCCATGTAGGATACGACTACAAATGCCACCGATCCAAGGTCGCTCTCGGAACGGTAGATCGCCATGCCCGAGTTGAAAGTCAGGAACGCGAATCCCAGCGCTGTTAACCATGAGTTCATGCTTTTGTCCTTGGATTCGTTGTCGTCAAGAAGCGGCATTTTCCTCGGTGACACTGAGCATGTATATCTAAATGAAAAGAAAGAGTAGTATTCCTATATTTTTCTCTCTAACAAGAATAACACTAATATCTAAATACACAGAGAGATAGGTAATATTTACCCGTTATTTACATATGCCTTAAAAGTTATACAAATCACTGTTAGATCAAGAACTATCGGAAAGAAATACAGAAGGAAAGCAGGCGAAGTCCTCGAGAAAGGGCTACTAACGCGCGGAGGACAGGCAGGCATGAAGGCTCCCAGCTATGCTTGTTAGTTGTTACTCTTATAGATTACTGGAAAGCCGATCAAAAGAAGTTTCCTGCCCCTTCAAGAGGACTCTTTGACTTCGCCGACTTTAACATATTTCGATGCCTTGAATGTCCGAATTTCACACGAAAGTTGGTTTCAGCGATGTGGCCGCGAGCTCGTATTCTATAAGCGCCTTCCGCAATCGAATTGGTCGTCTTCTCTCCTCACGAAACACGTTTCCGAGAACATGAAGAAATTTCTCACGGTTCGTTTGAAAAGTAGAGGGAAATTAACAAGCAATCCCACAAGTTATATTGCAAACCAAGCAGGCTAGAGACGTAAGCCCTGTCGTCACTTTCCTGTATGACCAGGGAAATTAACAAGCAATCCCACAAGTGCTATCCGTGGGTTGTTTTGAATTGTGTCTTATAACTTTTAGTTTATAGTATTTAAATTCTAGCGATTCATAAAAGAGAGTACAAATAGAGACAGTCGTATGCGATTTTAGCTGGTATGGCTGAAGTCAGTACAGTGTCTACTACAATTAATTTATAAAGTGTTAAAAAGACGTACTGTTTGAAAGCTAATTACTATGGCAAAAACTAAAACCATAAACATGTAGCCCAAAACACTCAGTCGAAAGCCCTAACGCCCTTCAAGTTCTCTTTGTACTCTAGAAACCATGCTTCAATGAAAATATATTAAAATTCCATTTCTTTATGTTTTTAGGGGCGTTTCTTTATGCTCATTTGCCGTGCTTTTGCACGGCCGAGCCGAGGGAAGTGTACCTATTAGTACCTGATCCTTTAGCTTTGCAGTTCAATTTGCCCTTCAATTTTCTTTTAGCAAATTGGCCCATGGATTTCAAAATTTGAGTTCACCTCAGTTTTGTAGTTCTGGTTTCTTGACATAATTTTGAGTCATGTTCACACCAAATTTATCCCAAATGAATGAACAAAATAGTCTGTCTTGAGTGAAACAAATATTTAAGTACTAGGAGACTTCGTCCCGCTCATTTCGGCTTGAACATCTGGTTTCTGGCTTATTTTTTACTATTCATAAATTTTATCTTTTTTCTGAACTTTTGGCTTTTTTGAGCTTTTTTACCGATTCTTTTTCTCCGTATTCGTTTGCATTGTCCGTTATGAGCTAACATATTTTTCTGTTTTTACATTTTTAAATTTAATTATGCCAAATAAGCCACCTTCAGCTACATTATAATTTCAACTAACTACAGTACAATTTCAGTCATAAGCTACTATTTTTTAGTCCAACCTAACGGGGCTACAGTGCAGCATCTCTCTTAACTAACTGATGAACAAGCACTACTAGAATTGTGCAATTTCCCTAGCGTACTCCACAACTCCCCTTGTACTCTTTATCACCTGTACTTTGATTTTGTAGTCATTTGCTTTTGTGTAAATTTCATCCATTACGAAGGTAATTAAGTTCATTTCACTCCCTGTGAATTTTAAGACTTCGTTTGTTTAGATGGTAAGCAAACTGAGCTATGCTTATGTTCTGTCCAATAAACAAAGAAGTTCATTTTGACACGGTAGTAGCTAGCATCCGAAGTATAACTTTTCCATAACCTTTGAAAGTCAAGGTAAAGAAAATTTGCCACGAAACAAGCATTACTTCATGGATGCGTAAAACCAATTTTCTAGAAGAACATGCATGAATACTTTTCATCCCTCGACTCATAGCTTTAGGAAAAGAGGGTTTTGCTTAGTGTTGTTATAGCTTTATTGAAGACTTTATAGCTAGAAGCTAGTGTTTGTAAATTGCTTGTCTGAGCCATGGCGCCAATTACACGGCAAGTTAATCGGACGCGTTTACGCAGGTTTGTGTTTGTTCAAACGCCGGAATTGCTCGGCGGCTTCCCAGCAAAGCAACCATACTAGAGTTTGCCCGGCGGCTTCCCAGCAAAGCAACCTACTACGCCGGTCTCACCTTCTAGTAATGCAAACGAACTTCTAGTAATCCCAGAAAAGTATTCATGCATGTTCTTCTAGAAAATTGGCTTTACGCATCCATCAAGCAATGCTTGTTTCGTGGCAAAATTTCTTCACCTTGACTTTTCAAAGGTTCCGGCAAAGTTATGGGCCTGTTCTTTTTGGCTGCGGTTTATGACTTTTGGCTGAAATTTTTGAATTTTGGCTGTTTGCGACAGAGATTACGGAGAGAGAAATACTCGCTTGCGATTTTAATTGATACAGATGTTAGGCTTCTAACGTGTACTACAATTAACTTGTAGATCCCGTCTTGAGAAAATACTTCATTTAAAAGTTAGGTAATATAGCAAAAGTCAAAAGCCGCTTTTAGAAGCCGAAAAGAACAGGCCCTATACTTCGAATGCTAGCTACTACCGTGTCAAAATGAACTTCCTTGTTTATTGGACAGAACATAAACATAGCTCAGTTTGCTTACCATCTAAACAAACGAAGTCTTGAAATTCACAGGGAATGAAATGAACTTAATTACCTTCGAAATGGATGAAATTTACACAAGAGCGAATGACTACAAAATTAAAGTACAGGTGATAAGAGTGCAAGGGCAGTTGTGGACGCTAGGGAAATTGTACAATTCTAGTAGTGCTTGTTCATCAGTTAGTTAAGAGAGATGCTGCACACTCTTAAATATTGGTTTCACTCGAGACAGCCTTACCTCGAGAATGTGGATTCTAGCAATATAAGTTGGTAGTTTCCGACTTTCGTTTTAGGTTACGGATTCGATAAGCTAAGGCTACTAGAGCCACGAGGAAGAAGTGGTAGAAACTCAAATGAGATACCGCATAGGCATTTAAGGAAAGGACGGTCGCGGAAGAGACGTGGGAAGTGGGAGAAGCGAATATAGAAGTGAATAGTATGTGGACAGAGATGACAACTCGCATTAGGAAGGTGGCTACGGTGGTGTTGGAGTGACCTAAGAGACAAGAGGAGAACCAAAAGATATATGGTGGTGGAATGAGGAAGTGCAAAAGGCTACTGAGGAAAAGAAGACATGCTACAAACACTTGCATCATGATAGAAGCGATGACAACGTACAGAAATACAAAGCAATAAAAAAGAATGCGAAGAAAGCGATAAGTAAGGCATGAGACAAGGCATATGAGAAAATTTATCATAAACTAAGTACAAAGGAGGAAGAGAAGGATGTCTACAAGATGGCTAAACTTCAAGAAAGGAAGACGAGAGATTTCAACCAAGTTAAATACATAAAAAATGACACTAATAGACTTTTGGTGAACAATGAGGAGATCAAGGATAGGTGGAGAGATTATTTCGACAAGTTGTTCAACCACGATAACGATGATAGTATGATTGAACTGGATGATACTTTTGATGGCACCGATAGGCGGTTTGTTCGAAGAATCCAGGAGTCGGAAGTAAAGAGATGCCTTAAAAAGATGAAAGTGGGTAAGACGTTGGGGCATGATAACATTCCTATTGAGGTGTGGAAATGCCTAGGAGAAGTGATGAATGTTTGGCTAACTAATTTGTTCAATAGCATTTTTAGGTTGAACAAGATGCCAAACGAGTGGCAGAGGAGCACATTAATACCAATTTTCAAAAATAAAGGAGACATTCAAAGTTGTACTAACTATAGAGGAATTAAGCTCATGAGCCACACAATGAAGCTTTGGGAACGAGTGATTGAGCGACGTTAAGAAAAGTGACTAGTGTGATGATAAATCAATTTGGTTTTATATCTAGGAGGTCGTTCACGGAGGTGATTTTCGTACTACGACAGTTGATAGAGAGGTATAAGGAGCAAAAGAAGGACCTTCGCATGTTGTTTATTGACTTGAAGAAAGCCTATGATAAAGTACCAAGAAAGGTCATGTGGTGAGCGCTCCAAAAGAAAAAAGTTCCAACAAAATATATTATCCTAATTAAGGACATGTATGAAAATATTGTGACTAATATCAGAAAATATGGTACTATTACTAATGACTTTCCTATTAAGATAGAGCTACACCAAGGGTCAACGTTGAGCCCATATATTTTTGCCATAGTGATGGACGAGGTCACACGGGACATATAAGGAGATATCCCTTGGTATATGCTTTTCGCTGGTGATGTGGCGCTGGTGGATGAGAGTAGGATATGTGTTGATACGAAGGTCGAGTTGTGAAAGGAAACCTTAGAATTGAAGGGCTTTGGACTTAGTAGAACTAAAACTGAATATATGAGGTGTGATTTCAATGGTGCTAGGGCAGATGATGGACATGTTAGATTGGATGGACAAGTAGTGAGCGGGGTGGGTGAAATGGCGCCAAGCATCTAGTGTCCTGTGTGATAAAAAAAGTCCCACAAAAGTTAAAAGTTAAGTTCTATAGGATGACGATCAGACCCGTGATGCTATATGAAGCAGAATGTTGGGTGACTAAAATACACTATATACAAAAAAAAATGAGTGCAGCGGAGATGAGGATGCTGCGGTGGATCTGTGGTCACATAAGGCGGATCGCATCCGCAATGATATATACGTCATAGGGTGGGGGTAACACAAATTGAAAAGAAGCTTGTCCAACATCGCTTGAGATGGTTTAGACATCTCCAACGAAGGCCTCCTGAGCCACGGATACGTAGCGGAATTTTAAGGCGTACTAAAAACGTAAGAAGGGGTAGAAATCGACCAAGACTGACATGGGAGGAAGCAATTAAAAGAGAATTGAGGATTGGAATGTATCTAAAGAATTAGCTTTGGATAGAAGCGTATGGAAGTTGGCGATCCACGTATCGAAACCATAGGAAAGTTAGGATAGTGTTTTAGGCTCTCGGCTCATATAGCATGATGTACGGCTTAGGGTTTTAGCTTTGTAGGTTTTTGTTTCAAGGCTTTCAACTATTTGATCTTGAGAAGGTTTCATTCCTAGTTTACTCCAACTTGTTTGAAACAAAATGTTTTGTTGTTGTTGTTGTATTTGGGATAAATTTGGTGTGAACATGACTCAAAATTATGTCAAGAAACCAGAAGGACTACAAACTGAGGTGAACTCAAAATTTTAAAATCCATGGGCCAATTTGCTAAAAGAAAATTGAAGTGCAAATTGATCTGCAAAGCTAAAGGTTCAGGGACTATTAGGTACGCTTCCCTCGGCTCGGCCGTGCAAAGCACGGAAAATGAATATAAAGAAACTCCCCTAACAAATAAATAAATGAAATTTTCACATATTTTCATTGAAGCACGGTTTCTTGAGTACAAAGAGAACTCAAAGGACGTCAGGGCTTACGTGTAGCACCTAGCGCTCCTCATTTTGGCTTCTGATTTTTAATTTACTATTATTTAATTTCTTTTTTCTAATTTTTTAGCTTTTGGGGATTTTTTTTGTTTTTTTTGTCTTGTATTCCTTGGCATTATTTATGATGGGCTAACTTATTTTTATAATTTTTTTAAATTTAATTATGTCAAATAAGTCACCATCATTTATAATAAAAACTAAGTTAGCTAAAGTGAAAAGAGCCATGAACAATTTCCAAACTTTGTTCGGAACATTTTCCTTGGAAAGTGACGACAGGGCTTACGTCTCTAGCCTGCTTGGTTGGCAATATAACTTGTGGGATTGGTTGTTAATTTCCCTCTACTTTTCAAACGAACCGTGAGAAATTTCTTCATGTTCTCGAAAAGTAAGTATCCCGTATACACTGACCGAAACCGGGCGCAAAATTTGAACCTCTAGAGCAAAAAAAAAAAAACACAGTGGTTTCATGCATGTTTCAATGCTGCATTGCTGTGCCTTGTTTGTTTCTTTGAGAGAATGAAATCATGTCGGTCTGGAAGGTTGATTGGTGGGGAAACCGGAAACGTGTTTCGTGCGGAGAGAAGACGACCAATTCGATTGCGGAAGGGGGAAGACGCTTATAGAATACGAGCTCGCGGCCACATCGCTGAGATGGAGTGGGGAGATCCCATATTATAAAAGGAAGCACGTCCCGGGCGTAACAAGTATAGCTGGGAGCTAGGCACGACGGGGCGATGGACTGGAGTCGTGAATCAGGAGCGGCTCTCGCCTTAGCCCCCTAGGAAAAGGAGCGGTGAACACCCGCTTGGTCTGCATGCCCTGCCTGTCCTCCGCGCGTTTGTAGTCGTTCTCGAGGACTTACACCCGCTTTCCTTGAGTATTTCTATGCATATACACTCCGTTCTCTGCTACGGATCAGCTTGTTGCAAATGGCAGGGTCGGCGTCCCACGCGTACGTACGCCACATGGAGAGATCAGAGACGCGTACGTACGCCACATGGAGAGATCAGAGATATATGGATTGTAACGAGTGAAGGAATCCTGGCACTGGCGGTAGGGTTTCGTTCTACAGAATGCTGCAACTAACACGGTTGCCACGGCTACAGTTATGAACAGTACTTGGAACGAACCTAGGCCCTTGGATTCGAATCTAGCAGCCGGTAGTGGGACTGCTTCTGCTTGCAGAGAAAGGCACGGCTTGAGAAGTTATCCCGTAGCAGCGCGCGCGCGCGCACCCACAGGCTGTGGTTGTTGACGGTCAGACAGCGAACGACGCGTACTTTGGAAGCTTGCCGGTGCTTGGCACGGAAAACTTCCGTGATTCCTCCCTCCCTAGCCGTCCTTAATCGCCTTCGTTTCGAAAACTTTTGATTTATTTTTCTCGTTTTTCTAAATACTTAACTTTTTCAGCTTTTTCTTGGTTTTTTCGTATTTTGTGTTGTTCGTGATGAGTTAGCATATTTTTTTATCTTTTTAAATTTAATTACGTCAAATAAGCCGAGAGCCGCTATAATATAATTTTAGTCATAAGCCACAACTCTTTCAGCGAACGACGCGGATTCTTTCGATCTCTCGCCGACCGTGCGCCCGGTCGTTTTTGCTGGCGCGTTCTTCAGGCTTTTCCTATATATATATATATATATATATATATATATATATATATATATATATATATATATATAAAAATTACATAGCACCGGGTGCCTAGGCACCCACATCAAGAACCGTCGATACACTCCGGATAAGTTGGCCTGCCAAACTGAAAAACAGATGCAAATTTTTTTCTGTTTAAAACCTCAAATATACTTTTTATGGGTATATGAAGATACCCACATCAAACGTTGTCAACGGTATCGATATGGGTGCCTAGGCACTTGGGTGCATGAAACACTGACCTATATATATATATATATATATATATATATATATATATATATATATATATATATATATATATATATATATATATACTTAGATTGATATAGGATGTTTATTCCACACTATTTTGATACTAGCAAGGATTTATATACGCACATATAACTAAAAATTATAAATAATGTTAAAATTTGGATATAGAAATATAACACGCGCTACTTGATATCCGCTACGCCAAAACCAATCCGTTGTAAGTCCGCTACCGCTATTTAGAACCTTGCATATTGGTTCAAATAGAATGCGAAATGGATACTCGGTAGAATAGATATAGAGCATGTTCTTTTGTGGCTTTTAAAAGTCGCTTTTGATTTTTGTTACAGTACCTAACTTTCGAGTATTGTTCCAAGATCGGGTCTACAAGTTAATTGTAATACACATTAAAAGCTCAACACATGTATCATCAAAAATCGCAAGCGAGTATCTCTCTCCGCAATTTCTGCCGCAAATAGCTAAAATTCAAAAATTTCAGCCAAAAGCCATAAATCACAATCATATCAAACAGGCCCATAGACATGTTCGTATTGGATTCTAATAGCAATTTTTTTATAGTACCTAGCTTCCAAACGGAGTGTCTTTTTAAGACGAGGTCTAATAGTCGATTATAGTAGATATTATAGTGACTTCATTTATATCGGCCAAAATCACACATAAGTGTCTCTCTCCGTATGACTTCTCTAAAACTATTACTATTTATAAACCAAAACAAAAAACTATTAGCAAAAACTAATACAAATATACCATAGCCAGTGAAAGATAACAAGACGGCCCCGCTCATTTTGGCTTGAGCTTCTGATTTCTGGTTTATTCTTTACTATTTCTAAATTTCATCTTTTTCTGGCTTTTTAGTTTTTTTGAGCTTTTTTGCTGGTTATTTTTTTCCGTATTCGTTTGTGTTGTCTGTGATGGGCTAACCTATTTTTTCTATTTTTAAATTTTTTAAAATTTAGTTATACCAAATAAGCCGACATCAGCTACATTGTAATTTTAATCAGCTATATTACACTTTTATCTATAAACTAGCTTATTTTATTTCAATCAAATGGCACCTAATAATTACAAAGTAGTTACGGGGACTCATACACAACATCCACTCCAGTCGTATTGCCGCGCGGGGTCGCCTCGCTCGGGCGTGTAGGGCCGTTGTTTTGTCGAATACACGCACTCCCCCACACGCGATGGACTAAAATGGCAAATATGACAATGTCCGTGTTCTAGTTTTTGACTTTTGCTTCAAATAAGATCTGCTCTAATTATCTTTATATTTAAGTTTTTAGTTATAGCTTTTGATTTTTGGCTAAAATTGTACTGTAACAGTTGTTAACTTTTTGAGAGAAAAATGGAAAAGAAATAAGAAAAATTTGAAAAAAAATTGTTATATCATCATGGACAATGCAAAGAAACAAAACAAAAAAGTTAAAATTAAAAACCGACACATTTCAAGTGGCTTCTGCCTTAAATAAGCCAAAAGCCAGAAGCTAAAACTGTTTGGAGCGAGGCCTTAAAGTAGATTCTCCAAATAGCTTTGTAAGTCTAAATTTATATGCACCATCTATAAAAGTCACGAGCCGTTGTAAATTCAAGCTCTAATTAGGTTGGTTTTGGTGATTAATAACAAATATAAAAATGAGCCTATCTAATTATTGATCAATCTAAATATGAGATTAACTCTTTTGTCGAGTATGATATTGTTTAGTTCCATTTGAATGTAAAGGTGAAAATCATGGAGGCATGCATTTGATATCTTACTCTTATATCTTGTTGCACTCCTCACATCCAAATATATGATTAAATGATAAATCTATATATTAGACTAACTTGTTTGTTGAAGTATTACATTGTCTAGTCTCATTTGGATGTAAAGGTGAAAATCATAGAGGTACCTACCGGATTTTGGAGATGATCGGAGCTACCAGGTTTGTAGATGGTCGTAGCTTCAAGATTTTGGAGATGGTTGGAGCTACCAGATTTTGGAGATGATTGGAGCTACCAGGTTTGTAGATGGTCGTAGCTTTAAGATTTTGGAGATGGTCGGAGCTATCGGGTCTTGGACATAGTCGTGGCTATCGGATTTGCAGATAGTCATAGCTATCAACTTTTGGAGATGAACGTAGGTACGGTATTTTGGAGATGGTCGTAGCTTCGGATTTTGGAGATGGTCGGAGCTATGATATTTTGGACATAGTCGAAGCTATCGTTTTTCGGAGATAGTCGTAGCTACCGGGTTTTAGAGATGGTCGTAGCTAAAGTGCATGCAGATGTTTGGCATTACATAGTGCTCATGAATTTCGAGCGCTTGTATGTACATAACCGAAGAGAAAGCGTTTCCTTTCTTCTATCATTTATTGTTTTACTCTGCCTTGTATTACTACTAGCACTGCATAGTACTTGCAGATGTAGTGTAACTAAAGCGAAGTCTGTGTTTTGTTTTGTTTTTTTTGGCCGCATATACCCACTATTAATTTGTATCCATTTGGGAGGACCTAATCGAGGTGAAACATGGGCTCTTCCAACTTCTCACCTTCGGTTTGTATCCGTTTGTAAGGGACCGAACCGAAGAGATAAAGTCTTCATGCCTCGCCTTGATTTGTATCCATTTGTAGGGACCAAACCTAAGAAATGAGGGATTAATCACTCATTCTTTGGGTTTATATCCACTAACGGGACTAAACCAAGGGGGTCAAAATATAAACAAAATGAAGCATCTTGCTACGTACCGCGATGGGTGAATCGAAGGGCAACGGTGGAAGGCGGATATGAAGAACGCTTTTTGTTCGTATCGCGATGGTCGAACCAAAGAGCAGAGGGAGAGAGGAAGAAGAAGAGCAAGAACTTCACTTTCTTTCCGGATTGGCTGCTCTCGCTTTTTATTCTTTCGAGTGTGTTTCGTGTGTCTCCCTTTCTCCTAGTGTTCGCCTAGCGTTTCCTTCTCTTGCCAAAGCTTCTCCATTCCTGTTCGTGTATCTCCCATCCGTCTCACTTTTCGCTCCCTCTTATAGAGCAAGGATGAGAGGGTGGTTGCTTTGAGGGAAGTTATGACAACGCTTCGCTTGACTTCGCTCTTCCGCTAACAGCGCTTCAGCGCTACATCCGCTCCGCTCGTGGTTGTGCAGGATGTGAGCTAGTGGTGTTTCAATGAGTCTTTCCTGTGTGTTTTGGTTGAACCGTTGCCCCATTTGTGATTACTATTAGTCACCATTAATTATTTAGTCGAAGCGTGCTTAACGTCTACATGCATACAGTTATGGCGCCACTTTCCTATCGGCAAGGGAAAAGTATCCATGCATGTGTTTGGCTGACCAGTGTGTCGTTCAGTGCACGTAAAAGAAAACAACGTGGTCGACAGCGCGTGGTCAAAGTATCATGATCGACACAACATGGTTGTAACATCATGGTCGACCAACGTGTTTAAAGGTCGATCAACATGGTCAAAATGGCATGATCTACCAACGTGGTCGAAATGGCATGATCGACCAACGTGGTCGAAATATCATGGTCGACCAATGTAGTCGAAATATTATGGTCGAATCACCACGCAGGTCATCCGACTCTCGCCCCGGGTACTGTGGCTTATGACTACCAATCGGTTTGCTGTAGCTACGACCAGTTCACTATATCTACAATCGGTTCTTTGAGCACGGTGCACCGACTTGAATCTTCAACCACGACGCTTTGACTCGATGCTTTGACAATGGCGCATCAACTTGAATCTTCGACCACAGCGCTTTGACTCGATTCTTCGACAACGAAGCATCGACTCGGAGCTCCGACCACGGCTCCATCTATGGCTTCGATAGCTCTGCTTCGACTTCTACATGTACTCGACATGATCGAACCAACATGGTCAAGACCAATGTGGTCGAGGTCCCAGTGATCCTTGGGGTGGAGTGGGCGTGTCACGGTAATTTTTATTTAAACTTTAGTTATTTTGTATTGTAACAGATTTTAGCCGTCAGCACAATTTGTTAATTTGATGATTATTTATTATATATATTTGTTCATATTTTGAGTCCAGGACAAAATCGATGTTAACATTACCGAAAAGGAAAAATTGAAGAATCTAGACCCGTCATTATGAGTTAATGGTACATGTTGGTAATCAATGACAATCACATTGTGAGACTAATATTTTCTATGAGTTGGATGAATAGGTTAGATCTCATAGTGAGGATGACTTTGGATGGCTTCATATATTCAAGATCATTAAGTCAAGTTTCGGGATGGAAGATGGCATCATGATTGAAGGGCATCAAGAAGAGGAGAATATCATGAGTTGATCAAGATTCCCAAGAGAAAATGATCATGATTTGATCATCAAGTCAATAAAAGACCAATCATGAGTTGATAGAGTTCAAGTGAAGGATGCATCATGTGTTGATACATATCAAGACAATGACTCGGACTTGAAGTGAAGATGTGCGTCATCAAGCTTCAAGAGAATGCTCGAGGCAAAGTTATGACTAGCTAGGGCTAAAGATGTGTTTCCAATCTTTTACCGGTCTTAGTGTTTGGTTGGAAGACCGAATTGCTGGTATAGGATTGCTATACTATTAAGAGGGGTTATGTCTATTAGCTTGAGTCTCATCATATGTTGATAGCTCAATCTTGTTTGCTTTATTATTTGTGAATATATTTTACAAATAGTTGAGGCTCATGCACTTGGTCCTTGTGACATTCGATTATGCTTTGCAAATGTGCTTTGCAAACGTTGAAGTCAATGTTTCATACTCTTTATGACATGAGGCTTATATTTGCAAATATGTTTTGCAAAGGTTGATTCTTGTGTGCATGATACTATAATTTGCAAAATTTATTGAAGTAATGCACTTTTTAGAAAAATCAGAACTGTCGTTGTATGTCTTGCAGAACTACCGCTGGCGGAGGTACCGACGTGTAACGCACGGCACTAGCACTTTCCAGCGTGGTCCAAGACCAATGTGGTCAAATACTAGTACTATCGGCTCTGTGTGAGCGGTCATACCGGCCTATGGTACTACCGACCTGTGTGGTGCAGTACGACCGGAGTTGTGGTATGACCGATTTATCCGTGGTACATTTTTTCCAGAGAGATGCATTTTGGAAGATTTGTCATCCCCAGAAAAATGGTAGTTCTGCATGTGTGGAGCGGTACTGCCGCAGATAACGGTAGTGAATGTTGGAGCTCATCTACTCGGAGCGGGAAAGAGTTACGAGTAGTGGAATTATGGTGTTTAGCTGAATTCATGGAGCCGGTCCAATTTATTTGGGTTTACCTCAACGTGGACTAAGGGAGACTAGCAAGTAGGAATTATGTCCTTTTTTTTTGTAAATATGGCCTCCGTGGTAATTTTTTGCGGATTTGCCGCCTCCCGAGCACGAAAGAAGAGGCGCATCCCATGGCCCCAGAGCATGGGAGGCAGGGGCAAGCGCAGGAGGATGCCAGGCGTGGCTGGTGGCAGGACCCACCAGTCTTTCATGCCTTCGGAGCGCATGCCAGCTCCGCTACCAGCCGCGTCCATCGTCCTGTTACGCTCGCCCTACCCTTCCGTGCTCCGAGGCCACGAGATGCGTCATATGTAAGCGTCACTTCTTCTGTATTTGGGAGGAGACTAAACCGTAAAAAAATTGCCGGGCTCGATTTGTAAAAATGGTGTAAGGGTGCCACAAAATCAAAAGATCCCACGCTAGGGCTAATGTACGATCGGTCAGTGTCAGGCGTGTTCATACTTCTTCTGCTCAGCTGGGAAAAACAAGCCGTCCGAACGGCAAACGCCGCGAAGATTCCGCCTGAGAACACCCTGTCGGTGACATAATCCTTGTTCAGTTCATCTCTTAAAATACCAAGATTGAACTGACTCCAATAAAATGTAAAACCGAAATTGAAGTAGTGCATGAGTTGCCGAAACTACCCCCCATGGGCCTCACCGGCCCCTATAACTACTCCCTTCGCTCCCAGCGGCTGTGAAGACGACGCCGGCACCGGCTCCGGTCCCTTCCCCGGCCGGTGAAACAAGTAACAGGACACCTGGTAAATCCGTAGTACCCATAGTTTTTCTAGATCTTATTGCTTCTATACTGACGTGCTTCCGATTTGTTTCTTCATTAGCTAAGAATCTTGATCTTTTTTGCTTCAGCTTCTACCCCTTATCAGTTTTCCTATTTTTTTGTCCGATAAAATATGCTATATGTTCATATATTTTTTTCGCGTGAGCACAAGGGCACCAATTAATCTGAAAGCTCCCTGCTACGCTGCTCTCTCTTCGTGACAAATAGAATGATATTGTTTCAATCGGGTTTCGGTTTCTGAAAATTGTAAAAAGAAAGAAAAGGTTATATATACTTGTCGATTTACTATACTTGTATAGAAAAATTTATTTTCTGTCTTTCGAGTAATAGAAATGAGAAATTTTTGATAAATGGTAAACGAAAATGAAAAAAAAAAGACATGCTACAATTCACACAGACTAATATGGTTTTTTGGTTTATTCTAACACATTTTGAATTTGAAGGTGAAAATCTAGAGGGTATTACAACACTCCAAATGCTACATTATCGTTTCTTTTTCAAAGATTTTTCAGGTTAATTTCGTATCAAACTGAAATCCGGCTGCACATGATACGTTGCCCCAACAAGCTCGACATTAGGCAGTAGCACTCACTCCATTCCAATAATTGCAGAACGGAGGGCCAGACGACACGGTGGCCGTGGCCGACGAGCCCAGCAAGACCCAGACCGGAGAGGGGCGCGTGCTCGAGCCGACTGCTGCAGAATATCTACACGGGGGTGAGGGCATCGGGTCACTTCGATTACCTGTTCGTCTCGAGTCTTGACGACCAAGAACACGACGCCTCTTGATTTCTTGTTCGGGGATGGCCTCCGGTTCTCGCCGATCGACTCCGTCGCCGACGCGAACTCCGTCGCCGCCCACCCTCTCCCAGGTAAGTCAGATGTCTCTGCTCTCACCAACTGCGTACGCCTCCTGCCGCGCGACTGAGCCGGCCTGTCGTGTTGAGACGGCGGAAAGCAAAGGAATTTACGGATGGATCAGTTGGACATGGCTTGATCTGTGGTTTGCCAGTGACAGTTGGATATAGCATCAGGATGTGAAATTGTTGCTTGTCAGTTAGAGCAGGACTGGCTTGGCAGCCAGCTTGTCGTACTAGAAACTGCTCCATTTTTGGTCCCTTGAGATCGGTTTGAAAGGACGCTGCAGTCAGGAAAGCTGATGATTGGATACGTACGGCTTTGTCCCCTTTGGTTTGTATGGTCAGCGAGCGAGCGTGTATTGAATACTGTGGTCAGCGACCTGATGCCGGTAGTGTTTCATGGACAGCGACAATTGACAAGGGACGTGCTAATTGTGACCGAAAGCTTTGACAGATGACTATGAACTTATTGAACTTACGGCCTGTTCTTTTTCTTGTGAACATGGTTTTAAATTTGAAATTTTTGAATTTTGGTGCATTTCTGAGTCTGATTCGGAGGCGATTCTCACTTACGATTTTGGCTGGTACAATATTGGACTTTTAACGTGTACTACGTTTAACTTGTTGACCCCATCTTAAGAAAATACTCCGTTTGAAAGTTAAGCATACTGTAGTAAAAGTCAAAAGCCGTCCGACTTCTTGCCTGCCAAATAGGCCCTTAATTATTATCATTCCGTCATGTTCACGGACTTGGTCGATGATGAAATCTCTTAAAACACCTCTTAACAATTTTTTTTTGCCTACAACGCTATTGAAAAAACTAACACTAACACGGGCTGCATGGGTCCAAAATCGGTGATTCATTTGACCCGGCCCTTTTGTGGGTTGTTTGGATTTTGGGTTTTATAAAAAAAAGCAGTTTTGTTTTCAAATTTGCTTTAGATCCTAACTGCTTAAAGCACGTTTAGTTTGGTATTTTGGACCCCAAACAAGACCTAAACGCACGAAAAACATGTTTTCACAAAAAATCTATGAATAAAACTCACTGCCCAAACGGAAGGATCACTGATGAGGCAGACTTAACAAATGTCCTATTCTTTTCGGCTTCTAAAAACCGTTTTTCGGCTTTTCTATAGTAACTAGTTTTTAAACGGAATATCTTTTTAAGATATGGTCTACTAGTTAATTGTAGTATATATTGTATCGACTTTATTTATATTGGCAAAAAACTACACGTGAGTTTCTGTTACTCTGTAATCTCTTGCACGAACAGTCAAAAAGCCATATACCGCAGCCAAAAGCCACAAGCAGCAGAAAAAAAACAGGCCCAAAGCATGCCTGATGCCGCATCATTTCCTAACAAAAGGGCCTTTACTTTTTTCAGGCCCAATTAATGCCCAACTATCCTAATCCAGTAAGTCCAAAAGAAATTCTACTAGTTCAATAGAGTAGTAGGACCGGGCCGACCTCTAAAAAGGAAAGAAAGAAAAAGACTGGGCCACCCACTCGTCACGTTGTTCTCGAGGAACGGTGGCCCGAAACATTAGTTCGGGCTGGGCTAGGCCCAATTTGGAATTCAGAGCTTGCCTTTTGTGGTCTCTTAATCTCGGGGAGGGGAAAAGATTAGCGGCGGCGCCTCTCGTGTTTCTTGGAACAAACGCACTAACGGTTGCATCCATGATTCCATATGCACTGGTCTCGACTAAGCGAGTATCTTGCATTGCAGGCCGAGGAGGGGTCTGCAAGGAGTGAGACGGGACAGCAATGCCGCAACGCCATGGCCAAGGCGAACCTCAAGGTCGGCGGCCGTGCCGCTGTCTTCGGCTCCGCCGTGCTGTTGGGCTGGGTCTGCCTCCTCGACGGGGACACCACCTCGCTGCTGCTCGCCTTCGCCACCTTCCTAAGCGGCAAGGCCCTCATTCTTCTCAGCATGAGCATGCTCGGTCTGCCGGAAAGCCTCGTCTCCAGCGGCCAGCGCGTCGCCTCCAAGCTCCTCCTCGTCGTCTGCATCACGCTGTCCGGGATGACTTTGGTTAGCCTCTACTTGGCGCTCCTGCCAGGCAGGTTCTACCCGTACATTGGCCTCGCCGTGGTCCTACTGCTGGTCGCTCCGGTGCACTGCTACGTGAGGCGCGGCGCCGAGGGAGGCGGTTAGGCTGTGGGGTACGAGGAGCACAAGGAGGAGCCGGACGCCGCCAGGGCTGGTCCTCGTGCTTAGTAGGCACAGGGTGAATTAAACCAAAAAGGCATTTAGTTGCATGTATTATATGGTTTAATTACATGTATGTTGCCGTCCAATCTATGTGATGGTGTAGCCCGCCAGAGTGTGTTTCTCTACTACTTAAATAAGTGAGTTAGTGGTGGCGGTTAGTACTGAGAGTTAAACCGTGCCATACCGGGTATGATGGGCCTTGGGCCAAGGCGGCTGAAAAATCTAAAGTTATTATAAGTTAATGGTACATTTTGGTAATTAATGAGAACTATATCGGGGACTAATATTTTTATGAGTTAGATGAATAAGTAATGTCTCATGATGATAAAGAGGTTAGATGACATTATGAATTGATCGTCATCAAGTCAAGACTCGAGATGAAGGATGTCATAATATGTTGATGAGCATCAAGTCAAAATCCTAAAGCGGAGATGATCCATCAAATTAAGAGGAGACGGTGACCTGACGGGAGGGGGTGCGGGAAGAAAGGAGGAGGTGGAGGCCGATAGGGAGAGGGAGCCAAGGAGGAGGTGGAGTTGTCGAGGGGAGACTGGGTCGCCGGAAGGAAGGAGGAGAAGGTGGAGCCGTGGAGGGAAGGCTGGGTCGCTGCCTCGCTCCATCTCTCAACTGGCTGATGTATACTCCTAGAGCACTGCAAAGCTCCAGAAGTATCATTCGAATCACTTGTGATCGAGCAGATAACTGCAAAAAAAATTACTAACGATATAAAAGAGTAGTAATTGATTAGCTACTTCGCATGGTATATGTTATAATTTTTTAAGGGAAAATATTGCTACTGAAATAAATCGGATGATTCTGGAATTCTGAAATGGATGCTATGATGTCTGCACGGAGAGGACACCGAGGAGACAGGGACCATGATGCCATCCTCGTATTGCAAGTTTGTCTGCCGTGAGGACTGGACTTCGGACGAGAAGCGATGCGGAGAATTTGCATTTAAAAAATAAATCGGATGATTCTTTTTCTTTTTTCCTTTTCTTTCAAGGACGCTGTCCAATTATTCGATTCTGCAAGAGAAGAGTGTCGTCAATATGCGCGGCGGCCAACTTGTGACCCATGGCTGAAAAGAAATTGTGACGTGGACTCAACTGTGTATCAGTGTACGTATTGCTGAACAACACACACAGCCGTCCTATGAAACTAAGGGCGGAGCTTAGTGGTATCTTTTCAACAAGGAGAAAAAAAAAGGCAGCTAAGACTCTCCTCAATTGGGCTGAAAAATAGCGGTTTATGATTAAAATTGTAATATAGCTGGTTAAAATTATACTGTAGCTGAAGGTGACTTATTCGACGTAATTAAATTTTTAAAAATTTAAACATAGAAAAAATATATTAGATCATCACGAACAACGCAAACGAATACGAAAAAACCGCAAAAACTGAAGAAAAACCAAAAGTTCAGAAAAAGACAACATTTATGAATATTGAAAAATAAACTAGAAGCCAGAATCTCAAGTTGAAATGAGCGGGACGTAAATCTAGATAGTGGGGGTGTATCCATTTCCTAAATTCAACGCAACTTGTGGATTATCATTGTCGATTAATTATGCCGTGAAACGCCTCTCACCTTGTAACCCTTTTGAGGTTGGCATTCTCTACATTACTAGCCTCGTAGGCGCGCGGCGTCACGCCGCGCCAGGCATCGTAATCGCGAGGGATTATTTCTAAAAAATTCAAAGGCATATGCGCATATTTGTAAAAGGTAAAGGGTTTTTTTGAAAAAAAAACGAGGACATGTACGTAAATAAAAAAACTATGGCGCGCCGTGCATCGTAATCGCGAGGAACTATTTCTAAATAAAAAAATCCAAGGGCATATGCGCATATTTGTAAAAGGTAAAGGGTTTTTTTGAAAAAAACGAGGACATGTACATAAATAAAAAAACCAGGGCGCGGCGCCACGACGCACCAGGCATCGTAATCGCGAGGAATTATTTCTAAAAAATCCGAGGGCATATGCGCATATTTGTAAAAGGTAAAGGGTTTTTTTTGGGGAAAACGAGGACCTGTATGTAAATAAAAAAACCATGGGGATCTGTATTTTGTGAAAAACGAGGACATGTACGTAAATAAAAAAACCATGGGGGGATATGTACGGAAATAAATAAAAAATCCAAGGGGATATGTGCATTTTCGTAGAAGGTAAAGGGTCTCTCGCAAAAAAAAAGAGGGTCTGTACGTAAATAAAAAAACCGCAGGAGGGACCTGCACGTAAAAAAGGGGACCCATGTGCAATTTCCGAAATGCGGGGGGCCATCCTGCAAAACGGAGGGGACAAAAAAAATTCCAGGGACCTTTTCGCGAGAATCAGGGACATGTACGTAATTTCGAAAAATACGGGTAATCACCTCCCCCGACCGTACGAAAATGCGCGCGACACGCGCCGCGCGCGCTGGCGCGGGCGCTCGCGGGGGCGACGTGGAGGGCGCCCCGCGCGGCGTTTCCCCATACGTAATTGACGGAGTATATGTAGGAAGCTTCGCCGCTGCAGGAAACAGAGACAAGGAAAAGAAAGGCGCCCACTAAGCCAATGATGATGCTACTGTCCGATCTCCCCTTTGCTAAGCAAAGCGGACCCGACGAGCCACGACCACCGTGTGTTAAAAGTAAAAGGAGTCCACAACTCAACTGCTACCTCATCAATGGAGTAAACTGCAGTCTTTCATGTGCTACGTGTCTAGCCTGTGGTTTGTCTCATTCTGGAAGTTTTGACGTGCCACATGATGCCAGGGGAGTTTTGAGGCTTTCAGCTGCTTTACCGCACAAAGTTTCCTTTTCTTCCTAAAAATGACGTGCAAAAAATCATCCGCCATACCTTGGGTGGTCTTTATGGTAAGTGTTAGAAAATCTAGACCTAGATCAAAAGTCTTGATCTATAATGATTACCTTATTAATAGACTATAAATATAAAATCGTACCAATAGATTTTATATACATGCAATCAAAAAAGCAACAAAGAAAGATCAAGAGTTCTCCCTACTTTCATATTTTCAATCTATTATTCTGTCTTCTGTGATTGATCTCATTTTTATATTAAACAGAGAAATCGATTGGACTGATCGCCAGCGACGATTTCTCAACAGTAAGCACCCAAACGATGACCATATCTAATTGATTGTAGTCTAGATCTGTCATGTTGCTATCTGTGATTTGTGCGAACTGTGATACTAGATGCAAAAAAAAGGCAATAATTACTGCTTTGCAGTAATTTGGGTACAAATATTTACATTTTTAAAAATCATAATCACCTCGCACAAACACTCGCCATACTTATTGGCTGGCAATCTGGCATGCAAAACCGAGATGCCAACGGTACAACTTTGGCATCTCTGCTGCCAGAAAGCCTGACCAACTCACACAAAACACACCACATGAGAACAGCAACATCCTGGCTGGTTGTAAATCTGTTCAGATGGGGCGGGCATCATCAGGCCATGCATCTTCTAGACACCGTAAAATACATTATGAGACAATTCTGTTGCAGCTTCCCTTCTCTGTCTCGGAATAATCCAAAATGGAGGTGCAACAAAAAATCCCAATGCCATGTACTTCTAACATGTTCTATGAAGTTCTGAGAAGCAGCAACAAAATCTCCAAACAAAAGAATGAGAAAGGTACAACTCGGCTCAAGGGAACACATTTTCTAAGGGCAAAGATCTACAGATCCAGACGCCGCTGCGGTCGAGGGGAGCATCAAAAGCAGTAAGTTAAAAAAAGTCAACACCATGATTACAAAAAGTAGTCGGGGGTCTTGCGGGTTGTGTCCGGCTCGATTTGCCGCGGCGCTGGATCGAATTGGAGGAAGTTTTGATCCATATTCTCACCAATTTCAAGAATTGCAGCCATGTTACCGCACCGGTAACAGTAGTTTGGCGCGCTGAACACTGTGACAACGTTCTTTTCCTGCATGACAATCAACACAAGGCAAGGCATTATTCAAGTTTCCTGTGAGATTTTTTCAGTTTGGTGCTCAAATGCCAGTGATGGGAAGGGAAAAATCTATGTACAGAACTAATAAAGAACAATCCAATCAAGCAAAGTTCTGCTCTCGTAGAGAATTGTGCCATACATTATATGACTGATCATAAATAATTCAACCAGATGGACCAGATCCTGATCATAAATAATTCAACCAAATGGACCAGATCCTTCATGTAGCATTGGCCTACAAAGTTACCCTTTTCATGATATCACTCTTCCAGCATCAAAAGCATTCCGTTCCCACAATTCATAAGTGCAGCACTGCACCTTATCCATTTTTCCTTTGAAGTTGTACATTATCTAATACATAGATAAATCATTTGTAGTGTCATCGTTTTTTAACAGTTTGCTTGAGAGTTGAACGGGTCATTAAAACTTCTATAACAGAAAGAAGTTCAGGTATTATCTCACATTAAATGATCACTATATTCAGTATCCCTTAGTTATAGCAACAAAAATTCTTATCTGATAGGAGCCCCAGAAATTTTATCAAAATGGTTTATGCTAAATTTAAAATGCAAATAACAATTTGATGAACAGAAGTTACAGAACTGTGTGGGGAAGGATGACTGAAATCTAACACACTGGATACCAACCTGGCACCAATTGTACCCTTCCATCACAAGTTGGTGGGCCCTTGAAATAAGGCTAAGTCCGTTTGTATGGTTGAATTGCTGTGCGATATCTTGCCCAAATGTGTATCCTGCCCCTCTTGGTGAGATTCCCCACCCACATCGGTCATCCGGGTCAGACCACAAAAGATCACACATGGGTCCTTCATGAGGAACCTACAACCATTTTAAATAACAGAGCAAAAATATTAATCAAGAGTTAACCAAGTCTGCAGAATACAGCAAACATCATTCTACACAAGGGCAATGATTCTTATGTTATGAATATTGTGTGTATTGATATGATACCCAAAGGGTCATATATATAGGAGAGTACAAGATGATATGCCATATAGAGATAAGACATATATGGAATAGAATCCAAGTCATATAAGGAAATAGATAAGAGTCCTTATCTATTTCCTATTCTTATCCTTAACACCCCCCTCAAATGCAAGGCGTATGCAATAGCATTGCATTTGGAAAAGATAAATCCGAAGTCCGAGTCTTGATGATGTCGTCGTTGCGTGCAGTTTTGGAATAAACTGTCAAATCAAGCCGAAGAGGAATAAATAGATGCATGACGGCGCAGATCGAAACCCAAGAGGCGGCGGCGCATTTCATAGAGGACGCGCGGCGGCCTTTAAAGCTCGGGGCGGCGGCTAGAGAAGCGGCGGCATCATAACGACTTCTCCGATCTGCACGCGGCTCATATAGTAGAGCGGCGGTTGCTGCCAAGCAAAATAAAAATCCTACACTTCTATGACTGACAATAAATTTGTGGACTCGCACGGCTTGAACGAACAAAAATTAGAAACTACGGATTTTGGATGGACGCAACGGAAGACTCAAAAAAATAACCAAAGACTGACTCTAGTAGTAGAAAAATAAATCCACTTTAAACAGGAAAAAAAATATGCCCAAAGGAGCACACAACGTTGGCTGGAGGCGGCGGCAGGGGGAATCTCCTCAGTCTGGGATTAAACCCACGCGTACCCCGTCCCTTTCCCCACTCCCCAGTATGGCGCCATCTCATCTCTCCCTCTCCCTCTCCCTCTCTCTCTTCCGTGGCTAGGTGCCGTGCGGCGGACGGACAGCGGCCACGGGCGCGGGTACCAGCTGAGAAGCCGGCGATGGCGGAGTTCTCGGTGTGCTCGGGGCAGGCGGACGGCACCAAGCAGAGCGTCGGCGCCGAGACGGATGCGACGACGACAAGAGGCGGCGGCGAGCATGCTTCCGGGAGTCGGCCGAACGGCCGGCGGCGGCCATCTTGGCCGGCGACGAGCGGCGCGGCGGCGGCCGTGCAGCCAGCGGTCGGCGGCGGCGTTAGAGAGATGGCGGCGGTGCGCGGCTCTGCGCCCGACTGCGGCGAAGGAGAAGATGGCGGCGGCGGGCGTTCCGAGCGGATCAAGAACAAATCTGTTGATCCGGAGCACATCCGGTGGAGGTGTTCGAATCGAGATCTGCCGGAAGGCCTCTCCTCCGACAAGGCCCAAGCGCGCATCGCCGTCTTCGGTCCCAACAAACTCGAAGAAAAGGAGTGAGATCCTCAAGTTTTTTTTTGGGGCTACGGCCAGCGCCGCGAGGGCGGCGGCTACGGCGGCGGTCGCGGCTACGGTGGTGACGGCAGCCGTGGAGATGGCCACCCCCGGGAGCATGAGATTGATCCTCCCGGGGGTAGTGGCAGCGGAAGAAGGACAAATGTTAGGATTTAAACCTTTGCTCTGATACCATGTTATGAATATTGTGTGTATTGATATGAGACCCAAAAGGCCATATATATAGGAGAGTACAAGATGATATGCCATATAGAGATAAGGCATATATGGAATAGAATCCAAGTCATATAAGGAAATAGATAAGAGTCATTATCTATTTTCTATTCTTATCCTTAACATCTTTATACCCCAAAGGCCCAATGAGGGTCAATTGCAGTTCTTGTAACGTAAGAACAACAAACTGTCCCAAGAAATCGGATAGCAAACGCATTGCCGGTTTCAATATTAAGTATATTTACCACTAAAACTGAACTTGCAAGTAAAATATCATGCAGAACTGGAAAATAGTGTCAATGAGATTCGGTTTTGCCTTGCAGAATGTGCCTAATCATAAACTAGAAAACCACAAACTGCAATTAGTTAAGCAAATAATTCTGGAATCTCGATCTTCTAGTCTGCTTAATTTCTGGGTTCTTTTCCCATAGTACCCATTGCATCATGGTAAAATATCCAGTTATAAATCAGAAAAATCTCAAAACCACATTACCGTAACTTATTAGACCAACACTTGTATATAAAGTTATCAGTTAATTTTGCTCAGAATACTTTATTGTATATCGATAAAAAGTTATCATATTGGATGGATATGTTTGTGAAGAATGCCATGTGGCTCTGTGACCTGTGCATATGCAAGATAAATGGTTAAATCACATCCAATAGCAAAAAAGGGAGCTGCACTTGTATATAAAGTTATCAGTTAATTTTGCTCAGAATACTTTATTGTATATTAATAAAAAGTTATCATATGGGGTCAATTTTTTTGTGAAGAATGCCCTGTGGCTCTGTGACCCGTTCATATGAAAGATAAATGGTTAAATCACATCCAATGGCAAAAAAGGGAGATGCACACACTCTACTTCCTTACTAAGCCTACATATATAGCTAAAAATAACTATACAAGTCCTGAGGACCTGATCTGTTATCTCTAAATATAGCTTCAGTGATTTAACACAACCGTTATATTCTCAAGCTATCATGAACCTTCCCAAATGCCTTAAAAATAGTCTCAAAGTCAAATCAACAGACTTGAGGTGTAAAGTGACCCACAATTAGGCGCTAGTTCAGAGGTCATAGTAAAATGTTGCGTACCTCTTGTGTGCGATCGAGAGCACGAATATTATCCAACGTATCCAATGATGGAGAGAGACCACCATGCAGGCAAAAGATCTACAAAATGGAACTTTCCTCTTTTGTCAGGTATACATGAAACTAAACTCTATGTCCATATTAATAGACCAACCATTTGGAGAAAAGAACAAACCTGGTTTTCTATAAGAGCTGTGAGAGGCAAATAATCAAACAAGTCCGTGAAGTACTTCCAAACATTTGCATTTCCATACTTCCTTAAGCATTCATCATAGAAGCCATACCTGTTGCCAAACACTCCATGTCAAGAACACCCAGCACTACAGGTGTGCTTGCATTTCACAAAGTAGCCCGATGCAACAGAACGCCTCAGCCAAAGTACACTTTCATGCCATGATATGACCATTATAAAGTATATTCCACTATTACTCAATTTTTATGGAAGGTTTACAGCAGTAAGCTAGCATTAAGTTATTCACATAATTCAGTGTATTCTAGGGAAATTATCCAGTGCAAACCACCAACCCTTCTTTGGCCACTAACCTCTAAACTTACTACACGTGGGCCACTATGGCCCTGTTCTTTTCAGTTTTAAAAGCTGTTTTTCAGCTTTTCTACATTAATTAGCTTTTAAACGGGGTATCTTTTCAAGATAGGGCATATTAGTTAATTGTAGTACATACTATACCGACTTCATTTATATCAGCAAAAACCGCACGTGGGTTTCTGTTACTCTGTAATCTCTCGCACGAATAGCCCAAAAAAACCCATGAAAATGGCCCTCAAGTCCACCTAAATCTGAATATCGTCCATACAAATCTCATGCAATGGCCTACATAGGAGTTAACATGTGAAAACTAGAAGGGTTTCCACTAGATACTTCCCCCAACTAATTTTGTTCAAAACTTCAAATACAGGTATATAACAGATGAAAATGAAGATGCTAGGTTTATACTGATAAAGGAAATGAACAGATCTTTATTCTGTAGTTATACTTATAACAAATCTCATGAAATAGCCTACGTGGGAGTTTCCACTGGATACTTCCAGTGGATAATTTTGTTCAAATATAAGTATATAACAGATGAAACTGAAGATACTAGCTTTACATGACAAAGGAAATGAACAGATCTTTATTCTGTAGCTATACTTATGTAACAAAAAGAATTAATTAAGAATAACTGGTGAAGAGGTTACCGCATCTGCGTTTAGCATTTCACTAAGCCAATAACTGTCCTAAAACAGAGGATATGTATCTTCAGCATCGCTAGTTCTTTCCACAAAATTGTAATAACCTTCAAGATACAATTCATAACATACAGCACCAGGACAAAACTATCACCATACACTAAACACTGGGATGGTAGTGGAGCAGGGTTGGCGTGGAAGCTACCTATATACATCAAATTTGGACATGGGTATTTAATGGGTAAGGGTTGAATTCAAAAACAATCTCTTATGGTTATTTGTAATATATTTCAAAAATAGGATAAAACAAGAAAAGAATATGAAAAAACTGTGTCAAACAACCACATCCATGAATATATCTCACTCAAAACTGTCGATGCGGGTCTTAGCATGTCACAATCTAATTCTAACAAATTTTACAATGTCAAAATTAAATAATACTAGCTTCACCACTATTTCATGCCTCTAAAAAGCATAACCAGAATTACATATATCAAGGGACCAGATCAAACAGCCTTAAGCCTATCACGATATCATGTTAAAGCTAAAAACTACAATGAGCACACTTTATTTCATACGCAATGAGGTGTATATACAAGACATCATTGGCCACACAGGCCAACCCAAGACTAGATGGGCCACTTGGGCCAAACTAACCTATACATATAGTACGGTAAAAACTAGATACTTGCTGTTGAGAAAAAGAGAAACAAATATGTGTTTCTGTTGCATGACCTTTTGATTAAGTGCAACTAGGGGTGATAATGAAAGCCGAATCTCCAAATCACAACAAATGATTTATGACATTTCAGACAGTCAGTTCAGAAAATAAGTCGCCTTCAGGCTTTTTTCCGTGTGATTCGGAATTTCGGAATTCAGTCGGTTGTGGAATGTTTGGAGCCCAAACCAACCAAATACCCCGAAACATACATTATTAATTTCTACCATTTGATTGAAACCATTTCATAATGATCCCAGCCCTGCTCTATCGGCTGCCTCTCCTCCCATCGAGGTTCCAATAAGCTAGCTAGATTTTATAGCCCCAATAAGCTAGCTAACTGGACAAGCTTAAGGTTAGCAAGAAAAAAGGCCTTAAACGATCTCCAAAAAAGAACCTAAACACAACAGATCAGCCTCAGCAAGTACTAGTACTTACCGGAATCTCTCTGTCTGACAACATGCATGCCATTTCAACATATTATCAGTCTCCAACTAGGATACTTGGCATGATGCCATAATCTCACACTTATCGGTGGCTATTTTAAACTTATAGAAGTTGAGTGTCGAAAGATCAAAGCGATACAAGGTCATGGAGTTCAAGATAACAACGCAAAATCAAATATATAAATTTTGTGTCATAAATTGCATCAACCTTCCAACAACTAGGTGATCACAAATCTAGTCCAAAATAATATTCTAATTAAAAAATGCAAGCATCTTGTTGTGTTTCAGCACGGAAGAAATACATTTAGATTTGAAAAAAATTCATATAACACCGCCAAACTTTGCTCGAAAGTCCGTTCAGCAACTTGAACTATGAAAACAGACATTTGACACCCTGAACTTTGCAATCCAATTCAAATAGCACTCTGACCCAGTTTCGGATGGTAGTATTGTCCGCGTGGCTGAACTTTGCAATCCAATTCAAATAGCACATTGACCCAGTTTCGGATGATAGTATTGCCCGCGTGGCATGATGAGTGAACGGTTTTACCACGTAGGATGACACATTAGAAAAGTTTAGATGAATAACAAGTGGGCCCACAGGGCCTTCTCTCCCAAATCGAAACAGAGAGGGCGGAAACTACAGGGGGTGGTGGCCATGCAAGCACAGCTAGGAGCTTGGTGGGGGGAGGCTATTGTGGGTCCCACATGTCAATGACCCAACTTAACCAGCGTGTCATCCAACGTGGTAAAACCGTCCACTCATCGCGCTACCACCATGCGAAATCGGGTCAGGATGTTATTTGAACTAGATTGCAAAGTTCGAGAGGTCAAATATCTAGTTTCATAATTCAGAGTGCAAAACGGACTTTTAAATAAAGTTTAGGGTGTTATATGGACTTATTCCTTTAGATTTAGACAAGCATCATGAATAAAACTAGCCAAATAAATTGAACTAAAGAAGGCCAAGAAGTTTTAGTGGCTTGAGTATTACGAAAAAGTAAAAAGTCACAGCCAGGAGATACTGAGATAACACATGTCCTAATCTTCTAACAGCAGAATCTTGTTAGTGCCTTTTGTACCACAAAGTACTCTTGTCCTGGAAACGATCCATTTCTAGCTTGAATTATTTTGGAGAGATTTACTAGATAATGTCCATATGTTTTGCAATAATTGCAATACAGAAATACTAAGCTGAAATTAGCAATTGGCTGCTGTAAAGTTTTTTCAGATTAAAGGGATAGAAAGAAACTCACACTTGAGTGATTTGTCTGCTCTCATGGTTTCCTCGCAATATTGTGATTCTGTCTCTATAACGGACTTTTAGAGCCACTAATAATGTAACAGTCTCCACTGAATAGTAGCCACGGTCTGCAGAAAATGCTCATAAAATCAATTCAACTATCATATAGAAACAAATAAACATGATCCAAAGCAAATGAAATTATAGATAGAAAGAAAAACAGCCCACTCAACAACTTAAATGAAAAAATAGCATTTCCTGCTGCATGTTCTAATAAACCACACAGTACTGGTAAGCGGCGCATCTAAGTCTCAACAAAGTTTAATTGAATGGTGTCTTGTTTGTCTAACTCATATTTGTGTTGAGATGCATACAAATTTCATATTAATACATCAGAAGCATGTGCTCTAGACACATGGTTGTGATTCTTACAACATATAGCCATGCTGACATCAAGTTTGACATTTTTTAGAATGCTTGTCATGTACGATTAGCGTAACCAATACGGCAGCAGAACCAAGCAGACAATAATAAAGACAAAATCCACATTTGTTGGTCTACCAGTAGACAGCAAACAATATATTCCATTGAAATCAAAGTTCATGCACATTTTCAATTTTCCCGGCAACCTTTGAACTTTTAAAATAAGCAACCAAAAACATCACTTTGATTCTCTAGGCCACTATCAGCCCATCACTATAAGGAATAAGCACTCCATGGCTTCAAGGAGATCCATTCGTGTCCATCAGAAAAATATGGTAAATAGAAATTCCTACTCCACTAAATTTCTACGCCATTAACATACCTAATCCAGAAAGGCTCTACTCGTGTAATCAACGGAACAAAAGCTAAAATCGTGAAACAATTCTAGCGATCTATGAAGCAACAGTTAGAAAAAACATGATCATATAACCAATCAATTAGCAATTCCACCACACCGGCTCCAAACCCCCAAGCCCAAACAGCGCAACTCTAGCGAATTCACCACTCCCTCACGCTCTCTACGTGTCAGATCGAAGCACATCGCCGAATCCACAGATCGACCGGAACCAAACACGTGGCGCATGAGGCAAAGAAGGCCAGAGCAGCGGGAACCTACCGACGTAGTCGCCCATGAAGAGGTAGTTGGTGTCGGGGGCGTCGCCGCCGATGCGGAAGAGCTCGATGAGGTCGTAAAACTGGCCGTGGATGTCGCCGCAGACGGTGACGGGGCAGCGCACGGGCTGCACGTTCCACTCCTCCATGAGGATAGCCTTCGCCTGCTCACACAGCCCCTTGACCTCCGCCTCCGGCAGGAACTTGCACTCCCGCAGCTGCGAGATCTGCCGGTCCAGATCCGCGTGCGACGGCATCGTCGCTGCTACGCCGCTTCCCTTCCCTACCCTCCGCCTCTGCTTCCTCCGCCACCGCCGGCCGAGCTAGGGTCCCGCCGGCGAGGAGGGGGACGGGGCCGCTATGGTTTCGAGGGGATCGGGGGAGGAGGTGGTGCTGGAGATGGAGGGGAGGAGGTGATGCTCATGCCTCCATTTTTTTCTCACCTCGCGTGTTTGTGAGTTTTTGGCTATGTCTGTAATTATGATAATAATAGTATACGTATTGTATTTATAAAAATAATGTTTTTACGGTGATTGATCGCAAAGCTGACACGTGGACGTGCTGCTGACGGTAGACAGCTTGTCTCCCATCACCAAACGGCAAATAGCTTGCCGTCCCACCACCAGATGACAGCGACCTGACGCCCCACGGGCACATGACAGGTAATTAAGTCAGCTAATCAGTCGTCTTAATTATATGCCTTAGTTTTTTGTATATTTTTTATTTTAATTTTTAAATATAGCAAATGAGCTCAAAAATTATGAAATTTTATATGCGGTGTCTCGACATAACATACTTAATTGTGTAATTTTTTAGCAATTTTATCCTCTATGAACGTTGCTCAAAAATTCATACGATTAATAGGTAATGTTTGAATTTTTAAATACAGCAAATAAGCTCGAAAAATTATAAAATTTTATGTGCAACCTCTCGTGACAACGTACTTGACTGTAACTTTTGATAATTTTATCCACTGTAAATATTGCCCAAAAATTCGTACAATTACCAGGTGATTAGCAGGTGCGACAGAGGTGGGTCATTTCATTTTCTTTGCCTTGTTTAATCCGCATTTTAGTTTTCTTTGCTTTGTTTAATCTGCATGTGAACAAACGCAGTGGGTCGTAGATATTTGGCTCGTACAGAAGTTGAGTACTCGAGCAGGAAACAGACCACCGAAAGTGTCACTTGCGTCATGCTATCTCCCCTCGCGCAGTTCAGTCCTGTTATTATCGGCCTGTCGTTAGCGCACGCTTCGCTATCGCTCTCGCTATAAATTTCAAGCTGCATGTACTTACATTCTTCGCTCTCTTCGCTGACATTCCTCGCCTCGCGGTCTCTTCACTCACATTCCTGGCATGCGCTCTTCGTTCGCTTTCTTCACAACCGATTAAATATTGTTTAGTGCCATTATTAGCAGTCATATTAACAGGTAATTTTTTGCCATATGAATTATCTTTGTTAAATAGGTACGTAATTAGCTGTAGTTGTTTAGGTGTAATTAATTTAGTCCTAATTATTAAGGCATAATTAATTAAATTTTTATATTAATTAATTTTCTATTAGCAAGTATATGTTGTTTAATTGTATATTTTTTGTATGCTTTTATGTTGACTGCATTACACATTAAAATCGTAACTACTAAGTATAGCGATTAATTAAACTATGATGCTAGAGGAAAGATTATATTACAAACATAAAAAAGAATCTCTAGCAAACTTCTTGTTGCATCACACATGTTGCGTACTATTATACTGAGTAGTGCTACTCCTAACTCGTATAGTATAAAAATTGGGTTTATTATCATATTATCTTCGGACTATTCTTTATGGACACAAGCATCACCCATGCTTATATTCCTATTTTATAATAGCATATCATGTTATTTAGTCAATAAAGCCAGTGGAGGGTATGATGTGACAGAAGCATATATATGTATACATCAGTGTGTGCCTGCTGGATGCACCGCTCGAGGTAATCAGGACGCACCTCGTTGCGTACCTTATTCAATTCTTTGGTTGGAGCATGTTTCCAGCCACATACGGTGATATTTGCAACGTTGAGTTCATTCGCCTCGCCGAATCTTTGGATTGACGCGAGTTTGGGGCGATGTCTCAGTACAGGTGGGGATTAGTCGTCATGTGTGCCATATATCGGGGGTTGTGTGACGCTTGCCAGTGCATTACTGCTGATACCCCTAACATGGTCATCTGCTACGTGCTCCTACAGCTGTGGAGTTGGGAGCACTTCCCCTGTCCGGCGTCCGGCCATCATGACGCTGGTGCACTCGTCTGGCGAGTTCGCTGACCTCATAAACGGGCCCACTATGAGCTTCCGGTGGACTGGTGCTCGTCTGCACTGCGTTGTCCATATTGTATGAATTTTTGAGCATGTTCATAGTGGATAAAAATTGCTAAAAAATTACACAATAAAGTATGTTGTGTCGAAAGGCTGCACATAAATTTTCATAATTTTCTGAGCCGTCTACCTATGGGGCGGCAGGCCGCTGCCATCTGGTGGTGGGGCGATAGGCTACTTGCCGTCTGGTGACGGGGTGGTAGGCTACCTACCACCGGCGGCATGCCCACGTGTCAGCTTTGCAGCGTGGCCGCCCAACCATCGGACGACAAAAACGCCATTTTTTGCAAATACACTATGCATACTGCCATTTTCGTAATTATGGATACAAACAATGTTATATATGCCAAAAACTCTGTGCTTGCTCATTGGGGGGATTTTTTTCCTCACTATATTGGTATTCGTTTTGGTTTTGCCTTTTGGGTTTGGTTTGGTTTGGTTCGGTGGTTTGATCCTCCTAAGAATATTTTTATGAGTTGTTTATAGAAGGAAAGGTAGGGGATACGTACTGTTAGACCATGTGGATAGGTCATGCATATAGTGATGATGAATAATTGATATTTGAGTTGCATTGAAAATTATGTTTGTGAAAGTTTCGGACGGTGCTCTTTTGCAAAACTGGAATCGGTAGATTTCGACCATAGCAGGTCGACCACAGCAAATCGACCACCGAAGATCGACAACAACAGGTCGAGCAGGACAGAACAACCACGACGAAACGACCTCGGTCCGGGTTCGAAGAGCAGTCGGAGACCCCCGGAGTTGGAAACCGATCTTAGCTATAGTGAACCGGTCGTAGCTATAGTGAATCGGTCATAGCCACAGTAAACCTGTCGATGGTCGTAAGCTAAGGGGAACCAGTCGTATGGTTCAGTGAACCTGTTGTACCTACAACGAACCGGTCATAGCTTCGTATACTAGTATAATTGGTCAGAGGTCGTTAGGTATAGTAATCGATCAGTGGTCATAGCTACAGTTCCTAGTCAGTTGTCGAAGGTACAGTGATCGGTCCGTACTCAGTGATCGGTAGTCTACGCTATAGTGCCTGGTCGATACTCGGTTGTCGGTGGTGGATGGTACAGTGATTGGTTGATGGTCGGTAGTCGTAGCCTTGAAGTGCTACGATGCTTGTGTTTCTCGAGTGCCCCGAGTACTCGGGATGTCGGTCTGACCGGTCTGTGCATGGCGGTCATACCGATCGTATGAGTGGTCTAAGGCTGTTGTTTGGATAGCATAGAAAATGAGATTGTGGATGATCTGGTTCGTAGTTATTGATGGTTAAGAGTGTAGTTTGCGTGTGTGGAATAATATCGATAAAATTGTCAAGAACTTGTGCTAGAGAAAATATTGTTTAATCTTTGTATGTGCAGGTTGGACGTGGCGACGGTCATAGTCGATAACGAGGAGGACCAGGACTAGTATGGAGAAATATGAGGTCCAGGCGGTTGAGGATATCATAAGGTTGTTGGGCTCATACTGGAGCACGTGAAGATCAAAGGTGGATGGTGCGCAGAGAAGCTAAGAGACATGAGGTCCTGGAGGCTTCGACACGTGATGAGTTGGAAGGGGTTATGGAAGGAGTCCATAACTAGAAAGTTTTGAAATGTCCATTTTAGTATAGACATTTTAGTATAGAAAAATTTAGTATAGATATTTTAGTGTAGAAAAATTTAGTATAACCATTTTAGTATAGAAAAATTTAGTATAGAAAAAATAGTACAGACATTTTAGTATAGAAAAATTGAGTATACACATTTTAGTGTACAAAAATTTAGTATAGACATTTTAGTATAGATATTTTAGTGTAGAAAATTTTAATATAGACATTTTAGTATGAAAAAATTTAGTATAGACATTTTAGTATAGAAAAATTTTGTATAGACATTTTAGTATAGATATTTTAGTGTAGAAAAATTTAGTATAGAAAAATTTAATATAGCCATTTTAGTGTAGAAAAAATTAGTATAGACATTTTAGTATAGAAAAATTGAGTATAGCCATTTTAGTGTAGAAAAAATTAGTATAGACATTTTAGTATAGAAAAATTTAGTATATACATTTAAGTGTACAAAAATTTAGTATAGACATTTTAGTGTAGAAAAATTTAGTATAGACATTTTAGTGTAGAAAAATTTAGTATACACATTTTGTGACCGTAATGTACAAATTAATTGTGCGGTGATATTTATACGTATTAGAAAAATCAGTAAATATTGAGGATGCAAATTAATCGTGCACGTTTTTTGTAGTGGGTTACGACGCGTTTATTTTGGTTCCTTATAAGTGCTAACTTGAATTCTTTTTGCAGGTATGACTTTGTGATGGTCGTGATTCTAACTGGCGGTACCCGCTGTTGGACGAGCACGTAGACCGGGTGCACGGTGCTTCCTGTCGTGGCGCGAATCCCTTGCTCTTGACGGGCATCCGCCTTTGTCTTTGGCGTGACGAGCTTTACGGCTCACGCCGGAAGGTCGTGTACGATATCTTCGTGGAGGACTACGCACCCCAGCGAGTCATGCGGCAGTTTGGCCTACGTCAGGCACTTCCTGTACTAGTCGGTCCACCACTTCCGCGGAACGTGCACGCGTGAGTGATCGCTTCTCATGAATATGTACATACTTACTACTGTGTTCGCAAGTACTTACGTAATGGTCCTATATATGCAGGTACTCCAAAAGGGAGTTAAACGAGGCACGAACTGGATGACGAAGATGCAGCCCTGAATTGTGCAGTGGGAGGGTGTGCTCGACGACCACATGGAGGAGGAGCGCCTATACGACAGCAGCGACTACGCGGAGTACCTACGTTGGTACTAGGCGCGGACACGTATCAGGCTCGAACATGTCGTAGTCTCGTAGACCCGCCCACCACACACGTCGCTGCTCCGACAGACACATACCCCACGCACCTCGAGCGCGACACTCATATCACGGTACGTTACACGTAATTTCAAAGATTTTCAAATGGCAATGTCGTTTCGATGATTGACCATTTTATGTCTTTTTTCTCCAGGCTGACGTCGACAGTTCGTTGTGGACCGAGTCCGTCACTATACTAGAGAGGATCGCCATAATGTGAGTTGACACACGAGGAGAACGTCAGCTTTTTGCGTCTGGTGGAGGCCGGGTGTAGACGTATCGTAGGCCTGCTGTCCTGCACGAGGCTACCGACGGTCTCCACACCCACGCCCAGCGCACAGACGGGTCGTCCTACACACCTCACCCGGAGCAGCCAGGGGGCTCTGCCTAGGGACGGCCTCCTACACCACCTCGGCAGCTCTTCACGTCTCCTCCGGACATCCCCGGCTTCCACACAGGGGGTGTACTCTGAGCCGTATGCCCCTCATCCTAGCGCGATGGCGCCAACTGTGGGTACGCATCGTCGGATCTCGTTTTTATCCCAAGGCGATATGTAACGAACTAATGATATTACTACTGCAGGTTTTCACCTTCACCAGCACACACATGGCGTCTCCCCAGCCCAAGACGATGTAGACTAGTTTTTTTTGGACTGGCCCGGGCCGTCCTCCGACGCAGTTTTTCGGGCACACCACCATAGGTTCTTTCCAGCAGTACCCTCCCCAATGCACCGGAGGGCACACAACCAGAGGTACAGCTGACTCCACCAGCTCAGACGCGGGTGCGACATGCTCCTGATCGTTTTATGTTCTCGGAGCGTTGTCACCTGTTGCACTGGAGGACGCCCAAGCGGGGCCATATGGGAGGACGCGGGTGCGGTGACGGGGCAGGCCAGGGTGTCGATTGAGGGGTGGTGCTGATGATATATGTTATGCATGTAATGAGGCAGCATTGTATTACGAAGTTTATTTAAATTTAAACAAGCTTATTATCTCCTCTTTTCACATTCAATCATTCACATATCAAGTCATCTAGCAAATATTAACATACCGGTTTTCTCCGCACACGAATTCTCAGCGTATGTACCATCGTTCTACGGTCAATTGTTCGTAAAAAAATTTTGTAAATTTTTTTTCGCACCTACAACATACAATAAACATAAACTTTTATTACAACTCCAGCACATTTTGTATCAGTTTAGAACTAGAAAATTTACAAAATTTAAAACATTCACGGGGGACTGAGTACAGTCGCCCAATAGGGGGGCAACTGCATGAAAGTCGTCCAATGGGGGATGACTGCATGAAAGTCGCTGAATGGGAAGGCAACTGGATGCAGTCGCCTGAGGGTAATGCGATAGGAACTCTGTCGGCTGCTGGTTGGGCGAAAGGCTCCAGTCGCCCAATGGTTGGGCGACTTGAGACTATTTTTGTAAAAAAACTTTCCGCAGGTATTTTTTTTCTGTAATTTCGATTAAAAAATAGATTATTCGTACAAAAAAATCTATTATGGTATTAAAAAAACTTAGAGTAATTGAAGTGTTTATATGCAAAATTCATAGTTATTTTAGTTTTTCAGTGACTGATAATTGCAGTAGTTGTATAGATTAATGAAAATATTGCTAGAAAGATGTGGCTTGTTATAACAAACAACAAAACTTTTGTCCATTATGTTAGAAGCATTATACTTTCGAGATGACAATCACTTTTTTGCCAATACAAACTGAATTCGAAAATTACAAATGATGTATGCTAAACTAAGATTTACTTGCACAACTTATATGTTTTTTTTCGTGTTGGTTCATTGCTCGAGTCAAAGTGGTTTGCATGACTACTCTTTAAATCATGGTGAATTTTTGACCATTTTGACCATTTACGCGACACCAATGACACATACGACCCCATGAGAAATTTCAAATCTAGTCCCCTGGCGTGCCCTCCAACCGCATGACCCTCTTAGCATGCTGCCCCCTGCGCGAGCTCAGTTGGCGCCCCCCACCATGCCAACTCCCTTGGCGCTCCACCCATCCGCACGAGCTGCACGTGAGGCTCCCATCCGTGCGAGGCCCCCACCAGCGTCATTTGCCGCCACATGGTGGGCTCAGATCAGCTGGCCCCCAGCCCCCTCCCGCGCACATTTGTGGGAAGCGCCGGCGGCTGTCACCCTCCCACGTGCATACAATTGCTCTGGGTGCTGTCTTGTGCTACGCATGCTCGGCAATTTAAAGGATCTATGTTGATTTTTAGAGGCAGGAACGAGAGGCTAAGAGAGGTAGCAGAGAAGGGTGGATTTTTGAGTGGTTGCGATTTGTAATTTCAGGTTTGTGCATTTGAAAAGGTTGCAGATCAAGTTTTGAGCATCTGAAAGAGGTAATTTTCATCGATTGAGCCAATTTTGTTTGCATGCGAACAAGATTATAATTTTTTTCTATATTTGGGACTACTTATTATGCTTTAGCATTTTATGCTATTTTACAGAAACCTTATTGAGCCATTTTTTGAATTTTAGGGTAGTACATGTGTCATATGCTTAAATGTGCATAGTTTAGCAATGATAAAAGTAGCGTGATATGGAGTAACTGAATGCTGCACATTCTGTGAAATTTTATGTTAGTTTTCATGGAGGGATAAACTGTGATAATTGCGATGAAAATATAAAAATAAAAATGGTTTAGAACACGGGGAATTTAAGTAATATTGAAATCACCAAAATTATTTTAAAATGAGAAAATTGATAAAAAAAAGGCCAAGATGCCTATAGCAATAGATGAAAGACTCGATTGATTTAAAATAGCATACAACCTCAAAAATTATGAAAATTCACAGACCTATTACTCAATATGTTAGTGACATAGGGAAAATATTTGGATGCATTATTCAAAGAACATTTCTATATTTTTAATGTAAATGGTAATAAAGGGTACTATTTAATAATAGAGACAAAAGGATGTCTACAAATTCTGAAAAATTCTCACATGCTCCTATATGTCACATAGCACTAGAAAATAATGATTTTGCAATTATGTACAGTGAATTTGTCCCAGTTTAAAAAATAGCACAAATAGGATGATTTTGGAGTTGAATTTCAAAAATGAATGAAATGGAAGGGTTCATGAAATTTTATATTTGAGTTGTACAATACCCCAATGATCTAGGGAAAATTTGGTATTTTTGGCTAAGCCAATTTGCCCTGCAAAATTATTTAGGTTAGTTTCCATGGGGTTAACTCGTATATTCGATTTGAAAATGTTAAAGTAAAAATGGTTCAGACTGTGGGGAGTATAATTAATATTGAAATTTGTAGCTAGTATTGCTCTAAGTTGATGAAGTGCAATAGCACAAATCCCGCTTTACATACGGTAGCGGGTGTTATATGGTACAATTAATGCATATCGTGTATTAACTGGGCTTGTTGTTCACCCGTTTTAGGTAGCCCATGTAGGACATTCAGGATCTATTCGTGTTCTATGGGGATTGCTCGTATGTGACGGACCGTATGGGGTGGACCTATCAAATTATGACTGGACTATGATCCGGGCGCTCGGTTTAAGGACATGGGCCTCTCAGAGCTTAAGAGGTGTGCCCGTTCCGCGTTCGATAGTGCCATTGCAAGGAACAAGCTGCGCATCAAGACGTTGTAACCTCCATAGTGGGTGGTGAAGGGGAGATCCTATGGCAACTTCTGAAGGTGAGAAGTGATGTGTCATGGGCCAATTACATGCAGGTTGTGTGCAACCCTACTGCTGCAATATATGCTAGACCGACGATGTATGTTCAGTTCAGAGAGCGGATGGAGTCATCCGGCATGCTTACTTCTGGTGAAGGCGCTACTGATGTAGTGCCTGGGTTGGTCTTTGGCACTGATGTAGATGGTGCTGCTGGTGGAGATGCGGGTGAGCGGGTGAGACGGTGGGTGATAGAGACCTAAGAAGGCGTGCGAACAATTTCGAGCCCAATGAAGACGTACAGGGATGGTGGGCAGCCCGCATTGACTGCCACGAGTACTTGGCCGACTAGGTGAAAGAAGTGGAGCAAGGAGGAGGAGGACGTGAAATCATCTAGTTCTGGAGATGGAGAGATAGAGAAGATGCCGGGAGGTGTAGTCGGTGGTGTTATTACCATCGACGGCGCTTATGTCACTTGTAGGTTGGACGACATCACAGTGACATCGCTGGTTCTACCGCAGCTAGAGGAGGCACAGTGGGGCTTCAATGAAGACACTCTACTCTTAGGACAACACTTCCCTAATAAGAGCGCTGCCCGACAGGCCATTGCTAGATATGCCGTGACCATTAGCCGAATGAATTGGGTGTGCAGGTCGAACCTTGACACCTATACCGTCAAGTGTGTGGATGAGTCCTGCCCTGACAAGGCCTATGTGCAGCGGTCTAGGGGCGGGGCCACGGACTTCCGGATCACCATGCTAAAGAATCACACGTGTGAGCCTGCTGAGCCACTTTTTAAGATCGAGGAGACTGACTAGAGGGGGTGAATAGTCGTTTCTAAAAATATCTCTTTTAGAATCTATTTGAGCTATTTGGCTAAACACAAGTATATAATGCGGAAGCTCAATTCAAATTGGTTTAACACAAATAAAGCATAAATCAATTAAGTTTGCCTAAGTGCACCAACAATATTAGGATATGTAAATATTTGCAATTTATATTGACAAGCAATCAAATTAATTCTATGCATATAAATTGCTTGAATGTAACTTGAGCACAAGAAAACAAATCCACAATAGACACGATCTCTTTTTACTGTGATGTTCGGAGATTTGTCGATCTCCCTAGTCCACGTTGAGGTTAGCCTAAACTAATTGGCCTAGGGCTACTTCTGATATTGCTATGCTGCATAAGGCCAAAAATGTCCAGGTTTCAAAATTATGCACATTTTCATTCATATGTCATGGGCTGTTTAGTGTTATATATGGTGAGTTTATTGGCTTGTCAGCCCACTCTACAGTTTAACTATAAACAAGCAAGCTCATATAAAATGTGCATTTATAACTTACTGTTTTTTAAAATAACGTACTAAAAATTTATCACACGAAGGATTGGGTCTTTTCTTTTTAGCTTCTAAAAGCCGTTTTTTATAGTAACTAACTTTCAAATAAAGAATCTTTTTAAGACGGGGTCTATAGATATTATAGTATATACTACAATGATTTTATTTATATTGATCAAAATGGAGTCTATAAATCGATTGTAGTGACACTGTAATGATTTTATTTATATGAGCCAAAATCACATGTGGGTCCCTCATCTCGTACTCTCTCTTGTGAACAGTCAAAAGCCGCAGCTCAAAAGAACCGGTATGTTCTTTTTGGCTTCGGTTTTTGGTTGTGTCTTATGATTTTTGAGCTGTTCGTGAGAGAGAGTGTGAAGTAATAGAAAATCTTATACGGTTTTAGCCGATATAAATAAAATCGCTACAGTATATATAAAAATCAATTTATAGATCTTCTCTTAAAAAAGATTTTATTTAAAAGCTAGTTACTATTAAAATAATTAAAAATAATTTTAAAATTCTCGCCTTTACTGCAGCTTGCCTTCCTGTAAATTGCAGTCTACACAGCTTGCTACTCAGCATGCGGGCGTCGGGTGATCGAGTCGTAGACAGCGCCCACCAAACCAAAACCAATCCCTCGTTGGCTCCTTCCTTTGAAGTTTAAACCCTTCTCGCCGATCACCACCACGCTGCGCTCCAGTACACACCAAACCCCAACCCGCCCAATGGACAACGCGACGAAGCGGAAGCACCAGCCGGGCGCCCGCCCCGCGCGCCGCAAGGTGGTGGAGGAGCCCTTCGACCACGCGCCGCCTCCCTCCGCCATGGCGGCGGCGGCGCCTCCCTCCCACCTCGTCGGCGCCGTCGTCGAGAAGGGCTTCTCCGCCGCCGCGCCCTCCTCCGCGCCACTCCCCACCGTCCTCCCCTTCCCCGTCGCCCGCCACCGTTCCCACGGCCCCGTAAGCCGCCGGTGCCCCCTCCTCCAAACCCTAGACCTAAACCCGCTCCCGTTCGCTTCGCCTAGTGCTTGCTTGTACTCTCCAACTGACTAACTGCTCTTCCGCAGCACTGGAATCCCGCGGCGCAGGATGCCGGCAAGGCGGAGGGGGACGAGGACGGGATGGACGTGGACGAGACGGACTACCAGCCGGTGGCCGCTGCGGCCGGCCCGGTGAGGAGGAAGGAGAGGAAGGGCATGGATTTCAGCCGGTGGCGAGAGTTCGTCGCTGAGGACGCCCCTCCCAAGCGGAGGCAGGCCAAGCCTTTGCAGCCGAGAAAACAAAGCGCGCAGAAAATTGATCCCGGGGTTGTGACTTCAGAGGTGGATGGTGCGGTGGGGGAGAGGGGATTGAGGGGAGACGGCATGCTACTGGACAGTGGAAATGGTAGGGAAGAATTTGGTGCTGCAGCGTTGATTTCTGATGTGGCGTCAATGAAGCCGATGAAGCGGGTTGATGCGAGGGATGATTCGATGAAGGCGGGTGGAGTTGGGGATGCGAATTTGCAAGGAGAGGGTATGCAATTGGATGGTGGGGAGTCATCGCTTGCAGCAGAGATTAATGCAGAGAACATGGCTAGGCTGGCAGGGATGTCGGCAGGGGAGATCGCGGAGGCACAGGCAGATATTTTGAACAGGATGGACCCCGCATTGGTGGAGATGCTGAGGCAGCGGGGGAATGAGAAGTCTGGTGGCAGGAAAGGTGGGGGAAAGGACAAAGGTGGGGATATTTCAGGGCCAGGGAAGACTGCAAGGGCTATGCCAGGTGGTTGTTTGATGGCTGGTGAGCATGGTGGACACTCTTGGAAGGCATGGAGTGAGAGAGTGGAGCAGATCAGGTTGTGTAGGTTCGCATTGGATGGAGATATTTTGGGGTTTCAATCTTGTCAGGGGCAACAAGATGGTACATTATTTCTTTTTTGCTCTGTTGAGTTAGTTTAGCTTCTATTGTGATGGTATGACAACCTGTCTTTCCTGCTTATAGGCAAGAAGACACATGCAGAAAGCGTAGCTGAGCGTGACTTCCTTCGAACAGAGGGAGATCCTGCAGCTGTTGGCTACACAATCAATGAGGCAGTGGCACTTACCAGGAGCATGGTTGGTTCTATATAACTTAGCCAGATGGTGGATGGACAAAAATTATATGGAATTTGGCTTTCTTCAGTTCCATATTTTTAGCAATATGAACATTTGCACACACACACACACGCGCGCGCACACACACACACTAGTTAGAGACCCGTGCGTTGCAACGGAGTCATAAAAATAATGAAACATAACTTACTACCTGACCAACTTCACACATCAAACATTGGAGATTAAGCGACAGAGAGAGAAAGGTGGCCAGAATGCGCGAGGAGATGGGGAAGTGGAGGGGGTGGACGGTTGTATTCTGAGAGAGAGAGATGAGGAGAGAGACGAATGATTCAGATCAAATTGAATGGCTGAGAAGAGAAGAAAGAGAATGTACCAACCATCAACTCACACTTTTATAATAGTGAAGATATACAACAGGGGCACCATGGTGCTCAGGCTCTATGATTAAGACTTTCCATCCATGATTTATATATATTTATATAGATGGATTTCCTTTTTTGAGTTTTTTGAGGGCACCACATCATGCATTATTGATTGTGTGGTGCATTCTTTATCGAATTTTATCCAAGTATGGGTAGTTCTTGCTAGATTTGCAATTTCAAGATCTGCATGATGCTAAATTTATTCCACATCCAGTTGGTTAGTCAGTTGAACTTTACTTTAGTTGTACTATGCATGTTGCATGCATTTGTCACAGCATGACACACTAAATGTGCTAGGTGATGCTATTCAGTAAATTGGTTCCTCCAGAATCACCAGCTACTAAACTAGTAATTGTAATAATCGGTATATGATGCAGATCAAGTTCAAGATACTAGCCTGTTGTATTTTGGTTGGTTGGGGTGGGTGTGTGGGATGGGTAGTAAGTGTCCTCCGCTTCATTGAATTCACAAGCCTTACATTACAAAGAAACCCTTCATATTTTTCACATCATTTTTATAAAGTGTGACAGTCACAAGCCTTACATTACGAAGAACCCCTTCATATTTTTCACATCATTTTTATAGTGTGACACACACATCTTGCAAGCTCTAGAAATGCAGTGTAATTCAGCTTTACTGTTCCAATTATAGGTTGCTGGGCAGCGCATACTTGCACTGCAGCTTCTTGCTTCCATTCTGAATAGGGCAGTGCACAATCTGCATAAGATGGATCTAATTGATAATGTTAAAGAAATGAATTGTGCTGACAAGGTTGATGATTGGCAAGCAGTTTGGGCATATGCCCTTGGGCCTGAACCAGAGTTGGTTCTCTCTCTAAGGTAAAATATTATTTTCTGAACTAATAAGTTTAATTTGGATTTGCTTATTGCCATACAATAGTTTCTTAGTTTGTCATAGTGAAGAAAGCCACTGAACTGAAATATACTAGACAATTCTATAAATTATAGCCAGGCAAACTTATCATGAACCTCATAGATATGCTTAGTTCCCTTAGCTTGATATTTTAAATGGCTGCATCTATGATTGAAAATGCTGCTTCAACGATTGGGCTTCTTAGTTCGTCATGTTAAGAGGGTGAGTATTAATAGTTCAAGGTCATCTCATCCATTAGTTATCAGTTATCACTTGTAAGAAGATGTTAACATATATCCCCTAACCTTACTATATTTTTTCTTCTCTTGTACTTGCCTTTTCCTCTTAAGGGTTTTATTGGTAAAGTTATATACTAAAAGAGCTATGACCTACCTAGCTGCTGTCTGGAGTTTTACATTATTTTTTTGGATGGTGGGAACTATTGGTCAGTGCAGTCATCTTAAGTCTCACAACCCACACGTCATGGGTTCAAATCCTGGAAAATCATATTGGATAATTGGAAAATCCTCACAAATAACAGTTAGTAAATGTAGCATCTAAATTTTTTGCACTGCATTTCTGTATGTCAAAGGCACCAGTTTGAGACCTTGTTAGGACATATGTTTTTCTTTCGTTTTATTTATTCTACTATTCTGTCACTAACTGAAGCATTTGCAGGATGGCATTGGATGATAACCATGATTCTGTAGTTTTGACTTGTGCTAAAGTTATTAATGTTATGCTGACCTATGACATGAATGAGACATATTTCCAGTTTTCAGAGGTAACTTCGCTTTTTATTGTCTAGTCTACTTTCATTGCTGATTTGAGTCTTATTTGGTTGATCTCTCTCTAGTCTACTTTCATTGCTGATTTGAGTCTTATTTGGTTGATCTCTCCCCTTGCAGAGAGTAGCAGATCAGGGGAAAGATATCTGCACAGCTCCTGTTTTTCGTAGCAAACCTGACCTGGATGGAGGTTTTCTTGAAGGGGGTTTTTGGAAATACAACACAAAACCATCCAATATACTCCCACATTATGGTGAAAACGATGAGGAAGAAGGTGATGAGAAACATACCATTCAGGATGATGTCATTGTGTCGGGGCAAGATGTTGCTGCTGGTCTTGTTAGGATGGGAATACTTACACGTATTTGCTTCCTTTTGGAGGTCAGCTTTTGCTTTTTACTCTTATCTGGCATGTTTCTTTCACAATCCTATAGACTTGGGCAAGTTACATAGAGCTTTGTGCTTTCTTTTATTTAGTGATAGAATAGCATAACCATTGGCTCCAAATTATTTGAACAAACACTGTCTTGTCCATTAACTACAGTTGTAGTCATTGTTTCAATTATGCTAGTGACAAGCAAGCAATGACCAATTTAAGATTTTTGAACAATGTTGAAAGCTACTAGAAAGTTCTTGGCTAAATTATCGCATACCATCCGTGGTTAGCATTCCTTTTTTCTTTTCTTATTTATTTATTTGTAAAACCCCAGACTTAAACTGGTGGCTGGGAGCTGGCCGGTTCCCTGATGTTTTCCATTAGCTTAATTTACTCACTTTTGCTCTCCATGTTTTTTCCCCAAGTTTTGTGTTTCTTATATATATATATATATATATATATATATATATATATATATATATATATATATATGATATGATCCCCTTTACAAGTTTTTCGTGTGGTTCACATTGAAGTATCTTCTAATATACCACTTTAATGGTGTTGTTATACCTATTTATCTATTTGAGTATACTCTAATAATGATTATAAGCTATTTCAAAGTGAGTTCATAAAAAGTTTAATGAAATCTCACTTTTTACAGTATAATTTATGTATGTACTCCTTTTATACATGAAAAAGTGTATACAGAAAAAATGAAGTGCTCCGATGAATTTTTTTTAAGCAAGTCACATTGGAATATCTTAGAATTACTATTTAAGTATACTAAAAATGATGAAGAGCTATAAAATAGTCGTTTAAGTGGTATATTGAAGTGGGAGTATGTACTCCTGAGTACTGAAAAGGCTTCTTATATATATATATATATATATATATATATATATATATATATATATATATATATAAAATATATATTACACCCGGGTGTAGTTACACCCACCTCTAATATACCACCTAAACAAACTTGAAATACTCCTTTATCACTTTAGGTACATTTGTATACTAATTATAAGATACTCCAATGTGAACCACACGAAAAACTTGTAAAGGAGTTCATAGTTTTAGCGTATTTTGTAAATACCCTTATATACGCCAAGCATAAAAGGAGTATGTCGAAAAATGTACATACCACTTCGAAAAATTGTTCATACCACCTAGATGGTCTTAAATACTTGTATACTACACGCACATACCCTCCGTTACGAGATACTCCCTACATTGCGAGATACGATATAGGGTGTAACTACACCGGTGTAGAAAAGAGGCTTCCTATATATATATATATATATATATATATATATATACATGCATGCATATACATGTATATGCATGTGTGTGTGCGTGTGTGTATAGGACGCTGAAATAGGGTACCATGCTGTCTGGGCACCAAGCCTCCTTGCCTTTGGATTACTTTTAGATACGTGCTAGTGTAATGGTATATAATATATCATGTATGATAAATCAATCATGGATGGAAAGTCTTAATTATGGATGTAAAGTTTGAATCACACTAGCACACATCTAAAAGCAATCCAAAGGCAGGGAGGCTTGGTGCCCAGACACCATGGTGCCCCTGTTATTTATACTATATATATATTATGTTAAAATAGCAGTGAAATACCTCCTTACCGGGGTTTTACAGCACCTCCTGTTCCTCACAAGGATTCTGCTTGGTTCCTGGCAGGAACCGGCTAGTTTCCACCAGTATTTTTTTACCCTGGTGAAATCATGATAATTTGATATCTAACAAGTACAAGACGACTAATTGTGTACTTTTGAATTTTTTAGGAACACCCTTTGGGTTTCTTGGAGCTATATGCCATATGGCAGTTCTATATGTCCCGTAGTTCTAACTCATCATTCATTTTTCTGTGTGTCTCATAGTTCTAACTCATCATTTGATCACCATTGTTTTCTGTCACCCTATATCCGAGTTCAATGACTGAAGTAGAGGGCTAGCACGAGCTGTGACCAGCACCAAGAACCAGTAGTTCTAACTCATCGTTTGATCATCATTGTTTTCTGTCATCTATATCAAGGTTATCAAGGCGTCGCCTAGGCGTCCTGGCGGCCGACGGTGGACGCCGTGGTCCATTGCCCAGCTCCTGCCCAGTTAGATGAAGCCGGACGACGCCAGCGACGCTGGCGTCTTTATGCGGCCGCTTTGGCGCGTCGGGCGGGAGGAGGTCACGAACTTACCCGACCGGGCGGGCAGAAGCACTCAAGCCGATCCAACGACTCAAGAATGAGCAACCGCCTTTAGGGTTTCACCATCGCGCGTACTCCTATCGCCGGTCGCCGACACCAATCTGCAGCATCCTCGCCGACACCCTCTCCACTGTGATTACCATGCCGGGAGCCGGAGGCAGGAGGGAGGCGGAGGCGGGAGGAGGCGGTGAGGGAGGCGGTGGGAGAGAGGCGCGGCGTGAGGAGGGGCGGCGGGGAGGAGGTGGTGGGAGGAGGCGGTGGGAGAGGCTGGACGCGGGAGGGAGGCAATGGATCGGGCGTGGGGAGTGGGCGGCGAGAGAGAGATGGGGGAAGAGAGCGGGAGCCGAAGGCAGTTGGGCGAACTGGCGGCAGCTAGGGTTAGGGAGTTATATTTTCTTGGTTTTTTGCGATTAAGTCTTTTGCGATTAAGTCCCCAGAGTTTCTAAACATTACGAACAGACCCTTTTCTCAATAGATTTCTTCTAATTTAGACCTTCAGAGTTTCTAAAAATTACAAATAGACCCTTTTCTCAATAGATTTCTTCTAATTTAGACCTCCTGAGATATGGTTATTTAGATAATTTATGCTATTATGCTGCATGGTTATTTATTTTTCAGTTATATAAGGTATTATTTGTCGTCAAACTACTATCGTCTAATTGTCGCCATGGTGGACAACTAGGCGTCCAGGCGCCCCGGCCTCGCCGCGACTTGCCGAAGCGCCAGGACAACCTTGATCTATATCTTTCTATCCTTTGGAATGTATTGCCTGGTTTCTGGGCTTTCCCCTTGTTTGATTGTTTGTGCTGTTCACCCATGATACTCATGCCAGCTTGACTGTTTTTTTATAGTGATAGCTTTGTATTGCACTTTTATTACTTTGCCAGTAAGCTTTCTTTCAGCTAGCTGACTTGTTTTTGTCAATCTTTTAATTTTCTACTGTGGAAAAGTGATGGTCAATGATTAAGGATCTTAAATTCAAGTTGTATTTCTTTGTTGATTCAGATGGACCCAGCTCCAATTCTAGAAGATTATCTTGTATCAATTCTAGTGGCATTAGCCAGACACTCTCCACAATCTGCTGATGCTATCTTGAATTGTTCGAGGCTTGTTCAAAGTGTTCTTAAGCTGTTGGTCAAGCAAGGATCAGTGGATATTCACTCGTCACAGATCAAAGGGGTTACTCTCTTGAAGGTAATTTTTTGGTGCTATAGAAAATACCAAGACCATACTATGGGGTTAACATGATAACGATAGATAATTGACATCTTAGATTGATGTATTGTGTATTTACTATTTATGTTGATGCTGATTAGTTCCCGAAGGTGCAGATTGTTGCTAATGTAGTGTTTCTTTCTTGGTCATCCTTGCTTACCATTTGTTGATCACTCGATCTAGTTATGCTTCTCCCAGTAATCTATTGTGATTTTGTTTCTGAATAGTTGATTGTTAGCTGAACTCAAATGGTTTCCTTTTGGATGTAAGTTAGTTTATACTTTGTATCTGTTGTCACTTGTCATAGCTGATTCTTGATTGAGTTCCTTTTTTGCGTATGCCATTTGGTTGTACCATTATTACGATGAGATGATAAACACCATGAGCAAGTATTAAACGCTATTGGTTGTCGAGAACTTGAGATTGCTCATGCTAAAAAATATATGCGGCAATTGCTCTAAAACATGTATATGTGACAATCGTGTTTTTCCCCCTTTATTGCTTCTATCTGTCAAGCAGGTCTTTTTCTTAGCATCTAAAGTCATTTGTTCCTTTTGTTTAGGTTTTGTCCAAATACAACAGACAAACATGCTTGAATTTTGTGAATCATGGAGTTTTTCAGCAGGCAATGTGGCACTGGTACAGAAAAGCTTATACCCTTGAGGATTGGATAAGTTCTGGAAAAGAACAATGCAAGCTTAGTTCCGCAATGATGGTTGAGCAGCTGCGGTTTTGGAGAACCTGTATTTCTTATGGGTTTTGCATAGCACACTTCACAGACATCTTTCCTGTTTTGTGCCTGTGGCTCAGCCCTCCAGTGTTTCAGAAGCTAAGTGAAAGCAATGTGCTTTCTGAGTTTAGTTCCATTGCAAGAGAGTCGTATCTTGTATTAGGAGCTCTAGCACAAAGGCTGCCGCTTCTTCATTCAGTGGAGCAGCTTGGCAAGCAAGACTGGGGAGTTTCTGGCAGTTATGTTGAGACATGGTCTTGGAGCCATGTAGTTCCAATGGTAGAGTTGGCGCTATCTTGGTTACATCTGAATGATATTCCCTATGTGGGTTCACTAATCAATGGGCAGAGTAAGGATTCGAAGCATATACTAGAGGGCAGCTGCTTGGTTTTGGTGATTTCTTCTGTACTAGGCATGCTTAATTCGATATTAGAAAGAATATCATCAGATGGCACTCCTGATGGTAAAGGTTACTGCTTGCCTTGGATACCTGATTTTGTCCCCAAAATTGGCCTGGGCATAATTACTAATGGGTTTTTCAGCTTCGCGGGTACTCATGCTGTTGGACACGAGGAACATCTGTCTTTCCATGGTGTGTCTTTGGTGCAGAGGCTTTGTTATACGAGATCCCATGGTAGTGTTGATGCATCATTGTCTTCCATAAATTGCCTTCAAAGATTAGTGCAGCTATCCTGCTCTGTTGACAGAGTAATCCAGAGAGCGACAACAGATTGCTCCGAGCATCTCAAAGAATCTAAGTCAGGGATAGCTGGCAAGATATTAGGAGATGGCATTTCCAGTGTATGGCATAACGACTTGTTGGACTTGCTAACTTCGCTGTTGCCAGTGATTTCCTCTCAATGGTCCATATTACAGAACATAGAGATGTTTGGTAGAGGAGGACCAGCTCCTGGTGTTGGGTTTGGCTGGGGGACGTGTGGTGGAGGGTTTTGGTCTCTGAAATGCTTACTTGCACAACTGGATTCACAGTTGGTTCTAGAGTTAATCAAAATCTTCTCTGCAGTGCCTGAAGGTCTTGTTACTCTCAATAAAGGTGTGAACTCAGATAATGTGACTAATCCAGTTGCCACAGCTTCAGAGAGAATCAGTTCTGTTCTCGGTGTATCTTTCATTGCAGGACCTGACCAGATCTCTACGTTGGAGAAAGCCTTTGATATCCTCTTCCAACCTTCAATGCTGAAGTGTCTCAAATCTTCCATACATCGTATTGCTTCTCACATGAAATTACCAAAAACTTTTGAGTGGGACATAACTGAAGATGAATATCTGCATTTTAGTAGTGTGCTGAATTCACATTTCAGATCCAGATGGTTGGCCATCAAGAAGAATTCAGATAAATATGCAAGAAATAGCAGTGGCATTAATGGGCCAAAAATGCCAGAGACATTGGAGACGATTCAAGAAGAAACAGAGTTAGCAGAAGCTGTAAATCCACCTTGCAATACCTTAGTTGTAGAGTGGGCACACCAGAGACTGCCTCTTCCTGTACAGTGGATTCTAAGTGCAGTCTGCTGCATTGATGATCCAAAAGGCACCCTGTCAACATCAGCCAACTATGCTGTTGATGTTTCAAGAGCTGGTCTTATCTTTCTTTTAGGTCTGGAAGCCATTTCAGCTGCTCCATGCCTTCATGCTCCTTTGGTTTGGAAGATGCATGCACTTTCTGCCTCTCTCCACGCTAGCATGGACTTGCTTCAGGAAGACAGAAGTAGGGATATTTTCAATGCTTTGCAGGAATTGTATGGCAAGCTTCTGGACATATTATGCCAGAAATATTATATATCTCGCTCTGTCAAGAATGATGAGGTTGTTGTATCTGCTGCCATTGTAGAAGAAGCAAAAGTGATTAGTGCTCCTGAATTTCTCAGGTTCCAGGAGAAAATTCATGGAAGCTATACTACTTTTGTTGAGAGCCTCATTGAACAATTTGCAGCTGTCTCATATGGAGATGTTATTTTTGGTCGGCAAATTTCCATTTATTTGCATCGAAGTGTTGAACCTTCAGTTCGGCTTGCAGCCTGGAATGCATTGTCTAATGCGTATGTACTTGAACTGTTGCCTTCACTAGACAAATGCATTGGTGACGTCCAAGGATACTTGGAGCCTCTTGAGGTACCATATCTTTAGTTTCTTTTATGCTTCTCTTCTGGATGGCATTTTTGGTAGTAACTGCCAATGATGAAATTCATTTTCAACGTTTACTTTAAACTCCTTGTGGGTTTGCACGTTACACAATCTAGGCTATGCAAAGAGTACAAAATGTATGCTATTTTACTGCCAATTATTTGATTTCCGTACATATATGAAGTTATGAACCGCATGCCATGGTTTTGTATGATGTCCCCATTTACTTGTGGTTAGCTGCTTCTCTGTGATAAAACAGTGATGGCTTCACCGTTTCATATTTTTTGTAGGATGACGAAAGAATTTTGGAGGCTTATGCCAAATCATGGACATCTGGTGTCCTTGACAAAGCTGCTCAGAGGGACTCTATGTCTTTCACACTAGCGAGGCATCACCTTTCTGGCTTTGTTTTCCAGTGCAGTGCTTCTGGCAAAGTGCGAAATAAGCTGGTTAAGTCGCTTATCCGGTGCTATGCCCAGAAGCGGCATCACGAGGTAAGTGTTCCTGCAGCTTTTCAAGAACATTAACTCTTTATGCTGCAATTCCTAGAATTCTTAATCTTGCCCCATCCTTGTGTTGGAAAATTCTGTCCAACAGGCTATGCTCCAGAGTTTTGCCCTGCAAGGCATTGCACAGGATTCCCAGCGCAGTGATGAAGTTGGCCGAAGATTTGAAGTCTTGAAGGATGCTTGTGAGATGGATTCTTCCCTCATAGCTGAGGTTCAGAGACTGAAGACATCAATTGATCAATAAATGCCAGAATATATGCTTAGCGTGGCAGGTGTTAGGGGTAAGAAAAATAGCAGTATGTTCAGTTTTGCTTCCATATTTCTGGAGTTGATTAGGGTATTCTAGTTGATGTTTTAGAAACAGCGTATAGTCCAAAGGGCACCAAACGGCAAGAGCTGCAGTTTTGGGATTGTAAATAACAATGGGTCAATGACAAGCGACTAGAGAATCATGGTCACACTTTCTGGACTAGGAATATCAAATTATTAACTGGCTTCACAGAAAAACTGCTATTATCATTTGCAATCTACTCTCCAGCTGTTTAGCATCCTGTTCCGTATCCAACTCTTTCTTAAGTACTCATGGTGTTATCTTTTAGTCTAGCTACGTGTGTTGCTTCATTCGGCTTGTATAAACATATACATATATCTGTGGCTGTACGCATCAGCTGATTTTTGTGTAATTTTGTTCTTCTCGGAGAGGAAGAGTTATGGAGATAAGTTACATTAAAACATGAATGTAAGCCAACAATTTTAGTTTTATGTCCCAGATTGGCAGCATTCATGATGGACTGCGCCGCACCACCTACTCCTAAGTCTAGTCTCGGCTCGCACATGACATTTTTTCGTCGTGATGTAACTACCGAGTCCACAAGAACATGCTCAACAGACCTACTGTTACGTGTGGCATGCATGGTGTGTCCTCACAAAGTCCAATTTGGCATGCTCTGGAATCTGGACAATCAAATTGCATCTCAGTGGTTGAAAGCCCGCTCGTTTGGGTTTATGCTTTTGGCTTCCGGCTTATTTTTTATTATTTCTAAATTTTATCTTTTTCTGACTTTTTGAAATTTTTGAGCTTTTTTGTCGATTCTTTTCCGTATTCGTTTGCATTATACATGTTGGGTTAACCTTTTTTCTATTTTTTAATTTTTTAAATTTAATTATGTCAAATAAGTCATCATCGTACAGTGTAATTTTAGCCAATTAGAGTGAAAATTCAGCCATAAACCACAAAATTTCAGTCCAACCGAGCACCACCTGAGATGGCTTGGCTTATTGTTGTACACTCCTAGAGGTGGCATGTTTGATTCCTAACAAAATTGACCTTGCCTTACGAGTATGCGAGCTAGACAAGATAGGCCCTGGGATATTTGAGAAAAAGTCTTACATTCCCAGGTATTGACCCTCATACTATAGAATTAGAAGTCAATTTCAATGATGTAGCTGTTTTGACTACCATCTCGAATTGAATTGTTGATTACAAAACTAATTCTAAGAGGCATGCTAGAGCTAGAAGCAATTCTTAACTTACATCCTATTATTTATCTAGAATTCACTTTACAAAACTAAGTAATAGTTTGGTATTTAGAATTTCAACCCCGCATTCGCGCCATAAAACTTCCACGAAACTGATTGAAATTTATTAGAGATGATTTAGCGTGTAGAAAAGCAACTTTGTGCACATTGGTAGGCCTAGGTGCACATATGGAAACCACGACATCGTAGAGAATGGTTTCATCAAAGTTCGATATTTAGAATTTCAATATCATATTTATACTATAAATTTTTCATGAAATTGTCTAAAATTTGTTGCAGATGATTTAGCGTGTAGAGAAGTTATTTTGTGCATAGGTGGACCCCATAGTCTTATAGAAATCCAAATGACACCCAAACAGAAAAATTGAATTTAGAATTGGCTTGAATTAAATTCAAATTCAACTAGAATGAAATTTGAAATCCAATTAAATGAATTAAATTCAACCCTAGACAGCCAAACAGGGTGTTAGATGTTCCAGAAACAATTCCGCTTCCCTTCGCTGGCTGTAGCTGAACGAGAATGAGACTAATGCAGATGCGAACGGAGGCAGGAGGAGGAGAGACAAGTGACGAAGATGTCAACTCGTTCGATTCTCCTTAAGATAATCGACTAGAATCTCCAGTAACCAGCGTTCATGTATGAACAGTAGTTCTTGTTTTCTGATTCACACACACAAAAAAAAAGAAAACCTGCATACGAGGGGTGACCTGAGGGATCCGAATCCCCTGCAGCAATGCAGAGGCGCACTGTTGCAGCACAAAACCCAGTCTGCTACAGTGTTTGATGCACAGTACAGTACCGGATACATTGTAGCCGTAGTTCTGATTTTACTGCTTCGGAAGTTGCTAGAACGACGGTGCTGTAGCTGTTGTCTGAACCGTTGGCTCTGGATCGGACGGTTGAGATGCATTCCTCATGCGCAACACTGTGCTTCCGTTTCCCCGGGGATGGCCGGCCTGTGCTCCGTGTGGGTCCCCCTTCTATTCTGTAAGGGTTTATGATGCGTTGACCAGGCGGTGACCTTCTGCGGGGCAGGGCACCGAGCATCCAATGCCATTCTCCTCTGCGATTCAACTATTCAACACTCGTTTTGACTTGAATCTCCCGTGTTCATGTGGGCGTCGTACCATTAATTACCATACGGTTTTCTTACGCAATTTCGTCAGGCGAAGACTCCGAAAGTCCTAACAGGAAGTACTACTTTACACCAGCGATTTTGCTGGTACCCTATCTCTACATGCCGTCATGTAGAGCTGCCACAACCTCGTGATTTTTAATTGGATGGATTCATTTAGTTTGTGCCTAATGTCTTGTGTCCCATCTTTTGATTTTTGAATTCTATTTATTCACGAGAGACGGTACAAAAGAAAAACAATTGCATATGATTTTAACCGGTATAGCTGAACTCGGTACAATATCTACTATAATCGACTGTACACCCCGATTTTACCCACAGTATCAACATGTTAATATGAGAACTACCACATATGATATTTTACAGATTTATCATAAGAACTAGCAGAACTAAAAGAACTATTCCTACAAGTTCAGTTCTCTTTTGCTATAACTTCAGATATTTGGATATCATCACACCAGAGAAGTGCTTACTTTAGTGTTGTAGCCTATTATTTAGATGGCAATTACAACATAAATAAGAGTCATATGTTTTAAGGTAATTAACGAATCACACACGGAGAGGCCATTGTCGAGCGTATACTAGACGTACTTGATGATTTTAAGATAGATAACACGATTGTTTCTATAACTCTTGATAACGTATCGGCTAGCATGATGGCTATGAACATCCTCACCCCAATGTTGCAAACATATATTAGTGGCTATGTTCTTCACCAGATATATCACAAACCTTGTTGTTCAAGACGGTATGCAAGCGATTGACAAATAATTGGACAGTATCCAGGATGCCATTTGTTACCTAAAAAATTCCTCATAAGTGGTAGGCAGGCTCGCGGAATACTGCATAGCCAATAGGAATAAGCCAAGAAATTTGATCTTGATATGAAGGTAGGGTGGAACTCGACATACATCATGTTAAAGGAGGAATGAGAGTATGAACATGCCATATCTATCTTTTTCAATGCTAGCTATCAAAATAGTGAATTGGTAGTTACTAATTCATATTGGCAAGTTGCTAGTCATTTTTAGAGTTTTTAAGATATTTTTACAAAGCAAGAAATGTTCTATCCGGTGTTTATTACCTTACCTGTTACTTAGTTATAAAATTTATTTAGCTAATTGCAGACAACATTGTGAAAAGTATGGGATCCTCTTTTAGGCTATGCTATTACAGCAATGGAAAAAAAGTGTTAAATATTTCTATTCTATTTCACACCTATGTTGCTTTGCTATCATATTCAATCATACAAAAAAAGTTGGCAAGTTTGCAGGAGAAAATAGGTGAATGCCTTGGTCTTGATTTCTCGAAGCTTTCAAACATGTGAAAAATGAGCTTTTTATGGCTTTTTGCTTATATTACGACAAGCTTGGTAGCAGCATGAGATCAGATGTCTCACAGCAGACATAACAAGAAAAGACAAGCTTGACAATCCACTTGTGAAAGAATCTAAAGGACAAGTCTAATTCTTTGTCATCTCAGGCTCAGGTGGCCCTAGGTGAAATTCTATCTTAGAATTGAACCACTATCTAGAGCATAATTTTGTAAACACTAATCTTTGTTTTGCTGGAGGAGGCAAGATAGACTTGCTTGAGTGGTGGAAGAACAACAAGTGGATACTTCCTGTTCTGTCACATTTCGCAAAGGAGATCATCCCTCATGCATAGGATGGTGGAGGCAATCACATGCACCAAGGACTGAGAATTAGATAAAAATGGCAATAACATTAATTGAAGGATCCTGAGATCATACAGGCGTACGCTGACCTCGAGTGTATGAATGATCTAGATATTGAGGAATAGTTAGTATGTACGCATGTTATTACTATACGCTTTTCCTTACTCGAGAAACCTTACTATGGGGTGTAAGATTTTTAATGAGTCAATAACATTATATCTGTAAAATATCAAAAAAATTATCTTGAAATATTTATGTGCCTATGTTTTTACACAATTAATTCAATTTGAACAAGATTTTTAACAAGACAAGCACGGTGAAGGCTAGCTTAGCGCCAGTAGTAACTGTGTCATTCAGACAACTAATGCATACATCCTTTTGCTAGCTATCTCAGAATACATGCATACATGGTGCCTGTAGCGCTAGCTGTGCCGTCTTGCCACATTCAGTTGTCATTTAGACATCTAATGCATGCATCTCTTTTGCTAGCTATATCAGAATCATACATATATGTTGTCTGTAGCGATAGTTGTGCCGTCTTGTCACATCTATCTTGTCTCCAACATGCATGGTGCCTACTGGTACACTCGCCGTAGTTAGCCTAAGATAACAAGACAAAAAGTTGGAATCACACAATAAATTCAAATTGAACGAGGTTTTTAATGATCTAGCATAAGAGAAATGAAGATCACGACCGCCGCCACCATCGTTGCCGCCATCTACAGTAACTCAGGGCTGGGCCAAGGTAGGCATGACACGGTGCTAGCCTATCGTGCTTTGGGCCATAATTGGGCCTCGTCGGAGACGAGACATGCTGGAATAGCATGGCACGACGGGGTGACTGGGATGAGCTAGCACGACACGACGTGGCCTGAAGCACGCCAGATCTGTGCCGTGCCGGCACGGCCCAAGTTTCAAGTCTAACCATGATTAGCTAACCTAGCTAACTTTTTTCTGTGGTTTTGGTTTAATCTCTTTGACTATATATATCTTTTTGTTTTGGACTATGACTAATAATTTTTATATATACCTTTTAAGATGATGATGATAGATGACTGTACCGTTAACGTGATAGATGCCAAATTGTTTGAAGCTTGAAACGTCACTTGCAGAATCAGCATGGACTAGCCGAAAAAAAAAAAAATAAAAAATGCCAAAAGGAATGGGCATGCATCATGCCGAACTCAACATCATCCGGTACCACCCGCCCGCTCGCTCCTGGGAACGCGTACACATGGAAATAATCACTGATATGACTGAGCGAGACTTTGACGTCAAGTCGACGGCCCTCGCGCGCGTTCATTCCCACGAGTCTCGCTGCCATTGGATTGGGAGATCGATGGATGATTCGTCGTACTCGAACTCTATGCACGCGTCAAGGTCAACCTTTGCATAGCTAATGGCCAAGCCTCTAGATTGGCCATCTATTTGGCTAGCTGGAACTGCTGTTTATAATTTTTAATTTTTATTATAATAATTAGTTTTTAAATATTTGTTTTTTGAGACGGAGCCTATAAATTAATTGTACTAGATACTATATTAATTTTAGTTATACTGATTAAAATTGTATGTAATTATCTTTCTTTTATATTTTTGAATAGCTAAAATTTAAAAAACATAAATCGAAAGATATAAAATATAACCGAAAAGAACTCTAGATGGAACCAGCTATCCGATCAGAAAGCCGTGATGTTAAAAGCGACATACGTGTAGTAGCATGCGATTTGGAATTATTATTTGGAGAGGAAATGTCGTGTTACTTACGCCGACATTGCTACAGACCACCGGTCAGCTAGATTATCCAACTGTGCAGAGGTAGGTAGAGAAATTGTCCTTGTCTGTTTATACCTCGGAAATTCATCCGTATATGTAAACCACGTGCCCTGTCGATTTCTTCCGGTGTATGTGCCGCACTAGGGACAACTTACAGTTTGGCGATGGGCCTACGTCTTTTTTTTTATTACAGTTGGTTTATTTTTTTATAATTGATAATTGCTTATTTAGTATAATTAAATTTAAAAAATTAAATTAGAAAAAGTAGGACAATATAAAGGAATAAAAAAAGAAAAGAAAAAAGCAAAGAGATTAAACCAAAACCAAGATTCGGTGAACCCGGACAGTAGGTGAACCCCGACAGTGGTGTCTTAAGAGAAAGGGGAAGACGATGAACTGTGATACGCACAATTGGAGGAAAAGGAAAATACACATAAAATCTCCACCATTTAAATTAGATCAAAAGGTTGGTAGGGGTGTAAATGGGTTGGGTATTTTTCGATCGATTCGGTATCGAATCTAGTTGGTACCGAGTTCGAAGCCGGTTCGGTATCCGATTGGATTCAATACGGTATCCAGATATTAATAGGTGAATACGGTAGTGAATTCGAGATGACTACTATCCGACCGAATAATTTCGGTATTCGGTAATTCGGATATTATCCGAGCGGATATCCGAGCGGTGTGTGCGTCGCGGGCCGGCCCATTGGCCCAGGCGCCCAGCAGCACCTAGCACGCGGCGCAGCGCCCCAGCCCAGTTAACCCACCACGGTAGAGCGAGAGCTGGCGTCAAGGCGAAGACGAGCACTAGGGTTCGCCGAGCAGCACACCCACGGCGTCGACCGCGACAGGTGTGTGAAACCCGGCCGTTTCCTCCCCCCTCTTGTGAGGTGGGATTTTGTTCTTCTAGTATCATCCTTTGCTTGATGTGTTTTAAGTTTCTGTTCTACAGGTGTGTGTGAAGATGGTCAATGTGCACGACATAGCCGAAGGTACTCCACAATGAGCCTTTTGTTTTGCTAGTTTTTGTTGGATTTTGACGCTGACTGCATCAAACTGGGATTATGAATGAGAGAGCAATCAGGCGTCAGCCTGTGATGGCTTTGGTACAAACAGGATTAAACATTTGTACTCATTCCAACCATTTTGATGCATCCCCAGCTATAGTTGGTGTGCCCAAGGAAGAGAAGAGCAGCAGGGAGAAAGAAGCTTTGGACCATATGTGTGGATTGCTTGGTGGAGGTTCAAGAGGTAAATATGGAAATATGTAAAAGCAAAACATTTAACATTCTGCATCTTAGGAATCTTAAGCTGGTACCTTTCCATGGATATAAATTTATTTTTTCACCATATGATAATTGTGAATGCCATGTTATTATAAATTGTTGAGAACTTCCTACTGACTGTAAAATGTAAACACTATTCTAAACCTGTCATCAAGATGATACAATAGCTCAGTTTAACACCTTAGTATACAGGTAATCTGTTTATCTCCTCCATCTGTCTGGTACTTACTGTACTGCCCTGATTCCAATGTGACAGGAAAAATAATCATGGGAGGTGAGTTAAAATGAAAAATTGGAGGCTGCAGAAATATGGAAAGTTGCAGGCAATGATTTGTTCAAGATAGGCAGGTTTCAACGGGCTGCAAAAAAGTACAGTAAGGTAGTTTATAAGGTTTTCAGATCTCGAACCTCTGATTTAGAAACGGTGGATCACTGATTTCTTTACTCTCAGGCACTCAATTATGTTAACGTGGATGTACAGTTTGAAGACGCAATTGACGCATTAGTTATGTTAGAAATAATCTTAACAGAGTTCAAGACATAGTAAAATCCGTTTCTGTGTATAACTTAAGTTGAAGTTATGTTCAACTTGAAGTCCGAATACATATGTTATTAGGAGAATATTAACCTATATATTGAGGAGGCTTATATCCAGTTTTGTAAAAAGAACAGAGAAAGCAAGGGAAAAGAGGAGTAAGTAAGAGAATAAAGAAATTGAAAATTCTCCTATGTTCTTTCAGTTTACTTGCGATGTGTGCGTTTTCTCCTGGAAAAGTTAATAAGTGGTATCAGAGCCTAGGTGATTAGGTGAGAACCGAGTCGTTGAAAAAACCATCTCAGCGATTCTGTTTCGGCGCGTCTCGCACGGCGCTCCCGGCGCACGACGCTTGGTCCGACAGATAGTCACATCAAGCAAAGATCAGATGGCATTGGCGGCCATCTATAAGGGCATCCCAGAAGAGACGCTCTTCCTACTGGCCGAAAAGGAGACGGTCAAAGCCGCGTGGGAGGCGTTGAAGACGATGTATCTTGGCACCGATCGTGTGAAGGAAGCAAAGGTACAAACTCTTAAGACCGAGTTTGATGTGCTGCGTATGAAGGAAACAGAGTCGATCAATGACTTCGTCGTCTAGTTGATGGTCATCGTCAACAAGATTCGGGCCCTTGGCGAGAAGTTGGAAGAGTTATACGTAGTGAAGAAATTCCTTCGTACTGTTCCCTCACAGTTTCTCCCAATTGCTTTGATCATAGAGCAATTTGGAGACCTATAGACAATGACCGTGGAGGCGGTCATCGGTCGTCTTAAGGCATATGAAGAACGCATCCGCAACAATAGTAACAATGGCGACGGACAGGTTTTGTTGACCCACGTTGAGTGGAAGATTTGATCATGGAAGCGTGAAGGTAAGAACACTCAGTGGTGGTGGCTAAGGCCGTCATAATCGGAAGTTTGATAAGGCAAAAGTGAGGTGTTATAATTGTAACGATTACAGACACTTTGCTTCAGAATGCTCCAAGCCAAGGATGAAGAAAGCGTTTCTTGCTGAAGCTCTTAGCGATGATGAATCAACAGTACTCTGATGATGAGTTGAGTCAGAGACGTTGAGGAGATGTGTCGGTCAAACTCAAGTAAGGTAGAAAGAAATCGAAATGTTGAGGAGATGTGTCACCGTTTTGTGTCAAGTATGAGTTTAGTAAGTCGTAGTTAAGTCCGACTGTATCAATGTTTTAGAATCTTTGCATCTGGATGGACCCGTACCAGTTAAGTTGAGTCCCTACATGTAGCTTGCATGTAGAACGCTTCATATGGAGGTGTGGCTGGTAGTTCATAATGCATTGAGACTAAAACTAGAGTATATCAAGTCAAGATTAAGGGGGAGATTGTTAGAAATAATCTTGACTTAGAGTTCAAGACGTAGTAGAGTTCGTCTCCGTGTGTAACTCAAGTTGAAGCTATGTCCAACTTGAAGTCCGAATACGTTTGCTAGTAAGAGAGTATTAGGCTATATAGTGAGAAGGCTTGTAGCCAGTTTTGTAAGAAGAACAGAGAAAAACAAGAGAAAAGGGGGAACAGAGAAAAGCAAGAGAAAAGGGGGAGCAAGTAAGAGAATAGAAAAATTCAAAATTCTTCTATGTTCTCTCAGTTTATTTGTGATGTGTGTGTTTTCTCCTAAAATAAAGTTAACAAGTTAAAACTCTTGAGAGTCTCCTTCTGGTTAAACCATGCAGCATGCTGTCTTAGACTGAAGGATTTTTGCCAAGCAATCAACTTATATTCAAAGTATGCAGAACATGAGTTTGATGTTATGCTTTTGTTGAATTTTGTTGCAAGCTAAATCATTCCCTCATTTCAAGTGCTAGAAATTGAGTCTTGCAATGTGAAGGCGTTGTACAGGAGAGCACAACAGTGACAACAGTTATTAAGTAATGTATGCCGTTAATTGTTAAGTGTTTAGTCTCCAACATTGTTGTGTATGTTTGTTCCCTTTTTGTATTTTATGTACCTGTGTGCCTAGTCCCTGACATTGTTGTGTACGTATGTTCCCTTTTGTATGTTCATGCTATCAGTCTATATTAATCTATTTCTAATCTGAAAATCGTTACATATCCGTCCTAATGAAAACGTATCCGAAACTTCGAAGACTCCAAATCTGTATTCGTATCCGGTCTTATCATATCTGATTCTGAATTCGAGAAAAAATATGAGTTAAGATATGGTATGAACGATATCCATATGAATTTAACCTGTTTGCACCCCGTAGAGGTTGGTTATGAAACGGGTATTTACCGAGATGTTCCCTAAGGAGGATATGAACAAACCACACGTGCTAACATTATGCAATACTTGGCCACAGTCAAAACAAGAAGCCAAACCCAACGAATAGACGAGTTCTTTGGTCATGACTTATAATTATACTCATGTGTAATTTTGACTGATATATGTGAAATCATAATAATAACTACTATAATTAATTTATAGATTTTATTTTAAAAAATAATATATTTAAAAATTAGTTGCTATAAAAAGACAAACTCTCGAGAGTCGAGGCCCATGCTCCCCAACCGAGCATTCCTCCCTCCGTGCGAGGGAAAGAGAAGGATCTCTCTCCCAGATCCAACCATGCCCCACAGGTGGGCCCCACGTCCACGTCACAGTCCAAACGTCATACTCACAGACTACCTCGCGCTCGCACCCACACAAAAATAAACAAATTAAATTAAGTTACTTCCCCGCCGCTTCCAGCGACCAGCGCTGCTGCCGATTCGTCGGTTAGTTGACTCCTCAGCCACCACCTCGAGTCCTCCTCGACCTCCTCCTCCGCCGCCGCCGCCGCTCTATACGACGGTTCGTTAGCGCCGCCGTTCGCCGCATGGCATCCTCCTCCTCCGCCGGCGGCCCCCAGGCGGCGGTGGCGGTGGCCGTGCGCGGGGACGGCCGTGGCAGCCGCCGTGCGGCCAGGTGGGCCGCCTCCAACCTCGCACCCGGGCCCGGCCGGGTCGCGCTTGTCCACGTCATGCCGCCCGTCTCCTTCGTCCCCTCCCCCTGTAAGCTCGCTGCTGCTCTCAGTCTCCTCCTCATCGATTCGGTTCGCGCGGTGGTGTGGTGGTGCGAATCAACAGCGAACTGATGCTTTTTTCCCCTTTGCCTTGTGGTGTGTCCGTGTGGAGTAGCGGGGGAGAGGGTGCCGGTGGAGAAGATGGAGGCGGAGGTGGTGGAGATGTACGCGCAGGACCGGACGGCGCGCGCGCAGGAGGTCTTTCTCCCCTTCCGCCGCCTCTGCGGCCGCAGAAGCGTCAGTCCGCTCTTCCACATCTTCTCCGCGCAATTTCGCTGCGCTACCAGCTCATAGTTTTGCTCGATCAACTGGTGCTTCCAATTCGAGCGTGCAGGTGGAGACGGTGGTTCTGGAGGGGGACAGCGTCGCGGAGGCGCTGGTGAGGTACACGGCGGAGTCCGGCGTCCGCAACCTGGTGCTCGGATCCGCCTCCCTGAGCTGGTTCCGGAGGTACGAATTTCTATTTATTTTTTCATCCCCTTTTCGAAGCACAAAAAAGGATAGAATTTCGCTTTTGAGAACCCAACGACGACATGTAATAGGGATTAGAGGGAGAGAATTGTTGTTGTTGTTACTTGTATAGCCTTTTCCCAGGATGAAAACAGAAAGGTAGATAGGTAGGGACCAGAGATTGAGTCCCTTTTGGGGATACGGTGGTGAGATGTGGTTGATTCTGTCTTGCTACGCATTTGGTCATGAAAAAAGGTGAAAGATGCATGCACGTACATGTATCGCGATTAAACTTCTTTTCTGTTGAGGCTGAACCTCTTTTTTCTCTCATTTATGCTTTCGAACAAAAATATAGTAGGGATAATAACTTAGCCTGAAAAGTGTATCTTGGTAAGATTAGCAGCAACAGCAATACTTCTGTTGACGCTGATCTGTCCCTGTTATGTAGTACTAAGATTGTCAGCATATGCAGCTGGTTTTGGTTTATATTGTACAAATTTATGCACTATTTGGTCCCAATGGTTTCATCTCTTAGGAGCAGTTGGCGGGGGAGTTTCTAGCGGCGAAGGGTATGGTGAAAAGGGTCCATTTTCGGATAGTTTTCCACACAAATTAAGTCTCAAGACTTTTTTGGAAGACTAAGTCTCAGACTTAACTTTGTTCTTATCAAAAGATGCACATGTTCCTACCTCATATCTCACAAAATATTTCTAAAACAAAATAGCAGATGTCAGATGCCAATTCCATGAGCAGCAGCTGGTTTCTGTTTATGCTGTAGAGCTTAATGCGGTCATTATGTGCCTCACCTGGCACATCTATTTGATGGTTTCATTTAATTTATTGCTTGTGGTAGGCTGGTATACTTTTTCTCAATACTGTACCTTTTAGCGAACCTTTTTCTTTGGCTGTTAGCTATTGACGTTGTCCCAACTCCTAACAAATTAAGGGCTTAAAGCTCTCTACTCTCTTCTCAATTTAAAGATCATACCTGCAATGTTGTGCTAGGTGTTTCCTGAATCTGTAGAATTCCTGCATGCAATACCACAACTGCATAAATATACATTACTCGAGGGCTGAATAACAACGCTCTTATTTCTTGTTTCCATAAATGTATCATTTACCAACTTCTAATGCATCAACAAAATTTGTGAGCATCTGTGTTTATTAATGAGTTTTTGCCATAATGGTTTATAGCCAGTCGTGCCAAATCTACTGTTGGTAAATGGTACCTCTGTTACTTTTTCAGGATATTACGTCTCCAAGATGTGCCCTCTACTGTCCTGAAAGCTATGCCATGTTCTTGCAATGTATTCGTTGTGTCCCGGCGCAGATTAGCCATAAAGTTCGCAAATCAGGCTCGAACAGGCAGTATGTTTTGACCAATTTCTCTTCCGTTGTTGCTTTTGTCTTGTTTACTTTTAGTAACGCAATGGTGAGACACTTATTTTGTCTTGAACAAATGTTTTTACAGAGTCAAACACTTGTGTAAGGATTCAGTCAATTAGTCATAAAGCATTTGCCCAAGTACAGAGGAACTGGTTGCAAGACAAACAATCATTGCATGACCTCCCTGAAGACGAGACACCAAAATCTTCTGGAGATACTAGTTCTGACTCATGCTCTCAAGCCTGCAGTTCTCTTAGCACTTCCACCAATGCTGGTAAAAGTTCGGAAAGCCACAGAAGAGGCCTTTTAGGCAGCTTAGGTCGAAAGACACCAGGGAGAGAAGGCAACAAAGATTTTGATGCTATTGGCCAATTGAAGGAAGTTCCTTATGTTGCCTTAAGCTCAATTGAAGAGGTCAGAGCTGTTTTCCAGCCTTGAGAATATTCTGACTAATGTTGGATTCCAGATGCATTCACATAATTTCTGGTAATTGTGTGCTGTGCAATTTTAGAATGCTGATTTTGTTATGCTGGGTTGATTTGCAGTCCCAACCTATAGATGAAGTAGCAAAACTGAGGAAGGAATTGCAGGATACATTAATGATGTACGACAAAGCTTGTGAAGATCTCGTCCATGCTAAGAAAATGGTTAGTGATGTATGATAAAGCTTGTGAAGATCTAACCCAAGCTAAGGTTATAAGTTATTGTAATGATTGTTGTATACTTGAGTTACTGTCACTATTTGATAAATTAAAAGAATTATTATTTGGTTATTTCGAATCATTACAAGGCACATTCTTATTCACACTTGAATCATCTTCTGGTTAGAAGCTTGATATTAGTCTCCTGAGTTGGATGCTACTGTTAATGGTATTAGAGATAGAATAGGAATTGTATTATCTATTTCCTTATCCGTATATGACATATTCCCCTGTAGTATCCCCTTGTACTCTCTATATATGTTGCCGGGCACGAGGAGAAAGAGGGATTTGAGCGCGACGAGACGACGGAGCGTGCGCAGCGTGGGGATGGATCGAGAGGAGGGAGAGAGAGGATATGTTGCTGCTAGTATCGCTAGTATCTGTGTTCTTTTGAGTCGGTCTTCGAGTCATTTTTCTTTTGAGTCTTTTATTGCATCCATTCAAGTCCGTAGATTCTCTTTCAGTTCGTCCAAACCGTGTGAGTCCACAAATTTATTGTCAGTCATAGAAGTATAGAAATTTTATTTTACATGGCAGCAGCTGTCGCTCTACTCTCTGAGCCGTGTACAGATCATAGAAGTCGTTATGATGCCGCCGCTTCTCTAGCCGTCGCCCCGAGCCTCTAAGACCGCCGCGCGTCTTCTGCACCTTGTGCACTATGCTAACGCTATCTTAGGCTTCGATTTGCGTCGTCATATTTCTATCTATTCCTTTTCAACTTGATTTGTTAGTTTATTCAAAAAGCTGCAAGCAACGATGATATTATCAAGACTCGGACTTCGGATTTTTCTTGTTTTAGTATTAACCCTTTTTCAAATGCAATGCCTTGCATTTGAGAGGAAGATGTTAATGATATTAGAGATAGAATATGAATTGTATTATTCCTTTCCTTATATGCCTCGCTTTCCTTATCCGTATATGACATATTCCCTTGTAATATTCTCTTGTACTATCTATATATGTTGCCCATTGGGGCTCTTCAATATACACACAACATTCATAACAACTATTACCCATACATTAAGCTTTCATTCAATCTCTCCCCCCCTCCCTCCTCTGAAGGAAGGTTTTACTTAGTTCTTCTCCATTTGATTTGGATGTTTCAGATCCAGGTACTTTCTAATGAATGCAACGAAGAGGTGAAGAATGTGCAGAGTGCAGTACAGAGGGAGGAATTGCTGAAACAGGCGGTTGCAGATGAGAAGACCAAACGGTTAGAAGCTATTAGAGAAGTTGATATGGCAAAAGAGTCATTCACTCACGAAGCTTATTCCAAGCACAAGGCTGAAATAGTAGCTAACATGGTGACTACTGAGAAGGCAAAGGTTGTGGATGCTCTTTTGTCGACAGGCAAAAGTTGCAGGCGGTACTCAAGACATGAAATAGAGCTTGCCACTGATAACTTTTCCGATGCAAAAAAGATTGGTGAGGGAGGCTATGGGAATGTATACAGGTGCACCCTTGATCACACTGAAGTTGCTGTCAAGGTTATTCATCAGGATTCCAGTGACAAGATCGACGAGTTCTTGAGAGAGGTACCCTGATTTATGTTTTCTTTTTTCTCACTAGACCTAACTAGCGACTTTTGGGCTAGTTACCGAAATTGCTAGTGGTAGTTTTTTTTTTTTTTTGCATTTTTGGTCAACTTATTACATTTCATATCAGTTTTACTGACATAGAGGGAACATAAATAACATAATATTTTTTATTATTGATGAGGAATTCATTAGATGGTTCGACTTTTTGACATCATGCAGGTGGAGATTCTGAGCCAACTTCACCATCCCAACTTGGTTTTGTTGCTAGGTTTTTGTCCTGAAATTGGATGTCTCGTATATGAATACATGGAGAATGGAAGTCTAGAAGATCAACTTATTAACAATAAAGGGCGCCCGCCACTCCATTGGTTTCTGCGATTCCAAATTATCTTTGAGGTGGCTTGCGGGCTTGCTTTCTTGCATGGAACGAAACCGGAGCCTATTGTCCATCGTGACCTGAAGCCTGGAAATATCTTGCTGGACAAGAATCATGTAAGCAAAATTGGCGACGTAGGTTTTGCTAAGCTCATATCAGATCTTGTGCCAGAAGGGCTCACAGAGTACAGAGAGACTGTCATTGCTGGTACACTGTACTACATGGATCCCGAGTACCAATTAACTGGGACAGTCCGACCAAAATCAGATCTTTATGCTTTGGGGATTATCATTCTTCAACTACTAACTGGCAAACGTCCACATGGGCTAATACTTAATGCAGAAGAGGCGATTAATAAAGGCATATTTTCCGATATTCTCGACAAGTCTCAAACTGATTGGCCAATGGCTGAGGCAGAGATGTTGGCAAAACTGGGATTGCGATGTACAGCATTAAAATGCAGGGACAGGCCTAATCTTGAGTCAGAGGTGCTGCCAGAGCTCGAAGAGATTCTGAGCAGGGTTACTGCTTCTCTCAAGTTAAGAAGTCCAAATGTAGTCGCACCAAGCCACTTCATCTGCCCTATATTGCAGGTAAAATTTGGTAGGTACTTGATCACACCAGTTCCAACTTTCGCTCTAGCTTAACAAATGATTTTGGTGCAGGAGGTAATGGACGATCCTTATGTTGCTGCTGATGGGCATACCTATGAGCACAGGGCAATAAAAGCTTGGCTCAAGAAACACAAGATATCCCCAGTTACGAAACAGAGGCTTCCAAATTTATCCGTAATTCCCAACCATTCCTTGCATGTGGCGATACAGCAATGGAAGTCACAGTCATCTTAATGAAGGCATGAGATAACTACTATGTTTGTGGTTGTATATAATTTGATCAGTTATGATTTTAAGTTCCACTGAACAAAGAGGAGATAGCTGTATATGGTAGTAGCAGGAAGTGGTAGTTTCGTAGGTAACTGGTTTTGCTGGCTTAAAAATGGTCACATCCAGAGAAGGTTCAGGCTAAATGGCTCCTTGTTATTCAAAGACTTGAATTCAAATTCCGCCTAAACGCTAGTGTATGGTTTGGTGGCAACCAGAACATTTTTTTAGTTCTATGTATGATGTTCTGTGTGTTCTTCAGCAATCATATACCTTGATGAGCTACTACTGCAGTGTGTCCTCTTGATATAGCCCCAATGTATGCTATATTTAAACCAAACAATAATACGCTAATCCTAGTTCAATGTCAGGTGTGGAAAACAAGGTTCGGACATTCTCCAGGATCACACGATCCAACAGAGCTCTCGCCCATGCATCCAGATTTATGTCAGGAGAAATCTGTTCCCCAAGATCACATGTCAGTGTCCCAGGTGTTGGTACGAGTTGACAGCCATAAGGATCTGTCTTAAGTTCTCCAGCCATACCTATTTCAAGATGTAATAAATGTGTTCTTTCTTGAGCTTGGAAAGTGTAAAATCTTCATAAAGCATCTAAATGGCCAGAACATGCGCTACAGATCGACAACGTCCGAAATAAAGTACCAGAACCATGATTCGCGTCTCAAAAAAGAAAAAGGAAAAAAAAACCAAGATTCGTGATTTTATTGGAAAAAACCTTGCAGAGCACCTTACTAGATACAAGCGATTCTACTTTGCTCCAGGAATGGCGAGCAGTAGCATCTACTTCTTCCTGAACAAGTAAAGCGCAACCATCCATTCATCACCTTTGTTGTATCCAAAAAGTTCAGCGACTGAGATGAAGAATGTCCGCCAATAAGCTATCCATTTGGTAGTTGATTCCTTGCCATAAGTTTTCTCAAAGATTGGCCTTATGGAAGTGATGTTCTTGTCCATACGTTTCAGCCACTCCTCACTACAGGAAAAATAGTACAGGTATTCAATTCAAATAGGTCAATTAACATACAATATGCTGGATTTATTTACATTTTACAGGATTAAGCCACATTGCCTTCACCTCCTGACATTTTATATAAAAGAAACATATTTTGTCCTTTTAGTTTTATAACTTCAACATTCAATGTACTTTGGATTGTACCCGTAGCAAAATTCAAACCGAGAAACCTCCAACCATTACTTCACAGTAACGAAACCGAGCCTATTGTCCATCGTGACCTGAAGCCTGGAAATATCTTGCTGGACAAGAATCATGTAAGCAAAATTGGCGACGTAGGTTTTGCTAAGCTCATATCAGATCTTGTGCCAGAAGGGCTCACAGAGTACAGAGAGACTGTCATTGCTGGTACACTGTACTACATGGATCCCGAGTACCAATTAACTGGGACAGTCCGACCAAAATCAGATCTTTATGCTTTGGGGATTATCATTCTTCAACTACTAACTGGCAAACGTCCACATGGGCTAATACTTAATGCAGAAGAGGCGATTAATAAAGGCATATTTTCCGATATTCTCGACAAGTCTCAAACTGATTGGCCAATGGCTGAGGCAGAGATGTTGGCAAAACTGGGATTGCGATGTACAGCATTAAAATGCAGGGACAGGCCTAATCTTGAGTCAGAGGTGCTGCCAGAGCTCGAAGAGATTCTGAGCAGGGTTACTGCTTCTCTCAAGTTAAGAAGTCCAAATGTAGTCGCACCAAGCCACTTCATCTGCCCTATATTGCAGGTAAAATTTGGTAGGTACTTGATCACACCAGTTCCAACTTTCGCCTAGCTTAACAAATGATTTTGGTGCAGGAGGTAATGGACGATCCTTATGTTGCTGCTGACGGGCATACCTATGAGCACAGGGCAATAAAAGCTTGGCTCAAGAAACACAAGATATCCCCAGTTACGAAACAGAGGCTTCCAAATTTATCCGTAATTCCCAACCATTCCTTGCATGTGGCGATACAGCAATGGAAGTCACAGTCATCTTAATGAAGGCATGAGATAACTACTATGTTTGTGGTTGTATATAATTTGATCAGTTATGATTTTAAGTTCCACTGAACAAAGAGGAGATAGCTGTATATGGTAGTAGCAGGAAGTGGTAGTTTCGTAGGTAACTGGTTTTGCTGGCTTAAAAATGGTCACATCCAGAGAAGGTTCAGGCTAAATGGCTCCTTGTTATTCAAAGACTTGAATTCAAATTCCGCCTAAACGCTAGTGTATGGTTTGGTGGCAACCAGAACATTTTTTTTAGTTCTATGTATGATGTTCTGTGTGTTCTTCAGCAATCATATACCTTGATGAGCTACCACTGCAGTGTGTCCTCTTGATATAGCCCCAATGTATGCTATATTTAAACCAAACGATAATACGCTAATCCTAGTTCAATGTCAGGTGTGGAAAACAAGGTTCGGACATTCTCCAGGATCACACGATCCAACAGAGCTCTCGCCCATGCATCCAGATTTATGTCAGGAGAAATCTGTTCCCCAAGATCACATGTCAGTGTCCCAGGTGTTGGTACGAGTTGACAGCCATAAGGATCTGTCTTAGGTTCTCCAGCCATACCTATTTCAAGATGTAATAAATGTGTTCTTTCTTGAGCTTGGAAAGTGTAAAATCTTCATAAAGCATCTAAATGGCCAGAACATGCGCTACAGATCGACAACGTCCGAAATAAAGTACCAGAACCATGATTCGCGTCTCAAAAAAGAAAAAGGAAAAAAAAAACAAGATTCGCGATTTTATTGGAAAAAACCTTGCAGAGCACCTTACTAGATACAAGCGATTCTACTTTGCTCCAGGAATGGCGAGCAGTAGCATCTACTTCTTCCTGAACAAGTAATGCGCAACCATCCATTCATCACCTCTGTTGTATCCAAAAAGTTCAGCGACTGAGATGAAGAATGTCCGCCAATAAGCTATCCATTTGGTAGTTGATTCCTTGCCATAAGTTTTCTCAAAGATTGGCCTTATGGAAGTGATGTTCTTGTCCAGACGTTTCAGACACTCCTCACTACAGGAAAAATAGTACAGGTATTCAATTCAAATAGGTCAATTAACATACAATATGCTGGATTTATTTACATTTTACAGGATTAAGCCATATTGCCTTCACCGCCTGACATTTTATATAAAAGCAACATATTTTGTCCTTTTATTTTTATAACTTCAACAGTCAATGTACTTTGGATTGTACCGGTAGCAAAATTCAAACCGAGAAACCCTCCAACAATTACTTCACAGTTCATTGCATATCATCTTTTAATTTAAGATCACGATCTGAAATGTATTTTGGTTTTCCTCCCTAATTAATTAATTAATTAGAATTACTAACTAATAAGTAGAACATTTAAAATCATTTTAGAATGCATGGAGTACTAGGGCATGGATGCTTTATAAACTTGAGAAGGATATACCTAGTTCTAGCATAATGTGTGCCACTGACAAGCCAATGATTGGCCAGAGATACATCTTCCTGCAAAAATATAGTCAGTAAATATCAATATTCATATGAATATTGATCAATGACCAGCCAACCAATATTCATATTTGACTAGTCGCATAAGGGCAGTAATCAAAGTAAAAATGTATGATTGGTTAGAAACTAACCTGAAAGTAGAGAAGAAGGTTTGCTGTGCCATTGTTCCTCCAGTGAAGAAATACCTTGTGATCCAATCATCATCGTTGTTGTCCTGTTGAAAATGTGAGGTCATGATTCACATGAGAACTACAAATAAAGTTAATAACACTGCTTAACATGAATAACTTAATAAGAGGCAAAGTTATCTCATTTTACAGAAGCAAATAAGAGTTACTTTTACAACAATGGTAAATGGTATCACTGGTAATTAATAACTTTACCACAAGGAACTCCTATCACTATCAGTAAGGATCAGACATTAAGCACTTAACTTCACTTGTAATCTATGAGCTGTTTAGATTTTAAATATGTCATACATCAGCCAAACACAAGTACAACTACAGCTATAACAGGTCACAGCACGATCCGTATACTGGGAAAGCTATTTTAGATGAAGCTGAGACCAAATGACCATTGAGAATGCAGGATTATTAATGTACCTCGAAGTGATACGCAAATGTCTTGTGGCAGAAGTAGTGAACAAATAATAAACTGTCCTCTTTCATCCACCTGGATATCTTCTTAACATGTGCCTTGTAGTTTTTCATGTGCTGCACAACCATTACAGGCACTCCTTTGCTTTTATGAATAAAAAGCACAGCAAAACACCAAATTAGGTTATACCTCAAACATCTCTATAGATACGATCCTATCAAAAGAATGCTTCATCTCAAACTTGCTGATGTCCGCCACAATTATCTCAACATTTGATAGCTCATTTTTCCTGTAACAGAAATGAAGTGGCATACCCAAAGAATTTAATGCAGGAAAATCAAAATCATTGGGCCGAATGGTAGTAGAAAATCTATCATCTAGCAAAGGTTTATCCATGTGAAAGATCATTTCTGTTAACACTGGAGCTAAGGTCACAGGAAATAGATCAAAAAAAGATCATTGAGGACATCATGGGCTAATCATATCCTTGGTTCATGTGCTAGTGGAACTTCACTATTTGAAATAACTACAAATTAAAGAAGTAATATAAATATGTGATGAAAATGAAACCAAATTGCAGTGTCATCAACAGGTTGCAATGCCCATTTAAAAGGGCCACGTGGAACATACAATTGCCACTACAAGGCAAAAGAATGCACTCATCAGACCCCCTCAGCACTAAAACCATTGCACTTACCTACACTGCTCTTCTATAAAAGCCTTTTGTGTCATTGAGTTGCATATCCATGTAATACTGCAGTTCCTATATTTCTTTGATATGTACACAGAGAGGGATCCCCAGCCACATCCAACATCAAGGATGCTTTGGCCATCCTGTAGCTGTGCCCTCTCACAATACAACTCCATGATTGCAACCTCGGCATCGTCTAGGGTGCTCGAGTCATCAGGGAAGTAACATGAACTGGAAAAATCAATGTACATATGTGAATTAATATATGAAAGTGACTATTTTACACTGCATTAGCTAACCATTTGCCACGCAGAAACCAGTCAAATAAAATAAACTTGGCATTAGTAATTTAGTATGCATCAAGTGCAGCACAAACCTGTATTTGAGATTTCTTCCAAGCACTAGCTTGAAAAACGTGGCTGGCAGCTCATAGTGTTGGGCTTTAGCTTTGTCGGTTTCAATTGCAATGGGCATCTCTTCAAGAGCTGCATCACAAACCAAATTTTACATGGGTCAATATACTTACCAACAGAGGAATCCGACCCAGAAGAAACTAATAGCAGAACTAAAATAACTTGTATTACAGGTAGTAGGTACTATATAGACAGCAAGACATTTGCCACTGGTTGGTCTTCATTGGAGCTATAATGAATCGTGATGCCAATGGCCGATGTACGGAATCTAGCTCGCAATGACAGGTTACGGCAAGATCCCATGTTTAACAGGTACTCACTACGCAAGAAGCCTAATTCAGTCCCCAACAGAGTTAAATACATGGTGCGTAGCGTTGTCTGCAGCGGCGGAGCCAGAATTTGGTTACATCCCAGGCTCAATGATAGAATGATCTAGACTATCTGGGCTGGACCATAAAAATATTACCTAGACTAGACTAAATTTACTCGGGCTGTACACTAGATATTTTTCCACACCTGATCAAGTCTACCACGCCGAGTGTGGCTTCCTCGTTGTTCTGATCTAGTATCGCAAAAAAAGATGTTGTCAATGTTTTTTCTTTTCTTCATTTCTTGGTATAGTTTCTATGTTTTTCTCACCAGTGATTTGCACAATTTTTAAAACACGATGAATAGTGGATAGATGTTTCTCGATAGTAGTTTACATAATTTTTAAAGCACGATGAATGATAGATAGGTATTACTTATCTCTTTATGTGTGTTTGAGATTAGTGTTACTCTTGTTAAAGAGGAAAGTACAGAAGCATTCCCAACACACCGTGATTTCCCAAGAAGATCCATCCTAAGACGGAAGTAGCACCAAACCAAACTGTCAGGTTGAATGGAAACACACTGTTCTGAAGAAGGTTCAGAAAGGAATAGAGGGCTAGTGATAGAAGATGGAGGGCCCGGATCGCTTCTTACCCCTTTGCTAAGTTTCATCGGGTGGTTAGCGGTCATCCCGTTAGTGTTTACTGAAATTGCAGTTACTATTCACCGTCAAGCTGTAGTTCTCTTAAAGCAGACTTCTGAACAGCACTTGAGGAAGGGGCGTACTCCATATTGTTACTCGCTGGAGTCTTGCTGTTGGTGATAGCAAGATCTTTACTCTCATGGAGAGGATGACACTTGGAGATGGGGTAAATTTTTCTATTTCTCACACAATGCCATACCAACCTGAGGGGTTGGGGATACATATTTATAGGTCGCCAACCGCCTAAGCATATGCTAAGATGTTGTCCTAGATGTCGCCCTAGATGCTAAAGCGATGTCGCCCTAGATGCTTGCCCTAGATGCTAGTCAAGGATGCTAAAGCGATCTTGTCCTAGATGTCTTGCCCTAGATGCTAGTCAAGGATGCTAAAGCGATTGTCCTAAAGCGATGTCTGTCCTAGATGCTAAAGCGATCGTTGTACAAAGACCGCAGAGACAAAGACTTATTCATCATTCTCCCCTAAGTCTTGTACGTCGCTTGTGGGGAAGTTGAACCATCCCGATCCTAGAGCGAGCTCAAGGAATTTGACCCTCCCAAGAGGCTTGGTGAGCGAGTCCAAGTCGATCCGTGGTGTTGATGTAGCTCGCCTTGATGTCGCCTTCATCCAATGACCTCGGATGAAGTGGTACTCACCGGATGTACTTGCTCGCTCGTGGAAAACGGGTTCTTTGCGAGCCAGGCGGACTTTGTCCACCCGAAGTGCCACCGCCAGTGTGTCTGCCGAGGAGATCACCAAGCGCGAGCGAGCAGAGCGCCGAGTCGGCGATGGAAGCCGCTATGTACTCGGCCCACAATGGAGGGCCACCACCGCCGCTTGATCGATCGCCGCCTAACGAGGCACTTGCCAGAAAGAAGAGAATCCCGCTTGTGTCTCTTGCGTGTCGATGTCGCCGTGGTCGCCGCCGCATTCGCATGAAGTGCGCCGCGCGGACACCTCGGTAGTGCAAGCCGTAGTCGGAGGTGCCCGCAACGTAGCGAGGATCCTCTTCACGGCCGCCGATGCTCTCGCCGCTTGCCGCGATGAACCGATCGACGAGCTAACGGCGAACGCCAAATCGGACGGTGGGACGAGGTAGCGAGGTCGCCCACGATGCGCCGATCTGCGTCAGGCCCACCTCCTCCGCCGTGCTCTCACGACTCGCTTCAGCCTCTCCTCCATGGGAGTGTGGGTCAGTGCGCGGTGAGCCCGCCCACCGACGTGCGCTTGGCGAGGCGGCTGACGAAGGAGATACGAGCTGCCCGGTGGACCTCGATCCCTAGGTAGAAGGAGAGGAGCCCAAGTCGCTCATCCGAAGGCGGTCTTCATCTCGCCTTGAACGCCTCGACCTCGGCCTCCTTGGAGCCGGAATCACCGTGTCGTCGACGACGCCTACCGCCAGGCGTTGCCGCTTTGCCCCGCCGGAGACCGCGACTCGTGCGCTCTGCCGAACCCCATTTGCTTGAGGGTGGAGTCGCACTAGCGTTCGGCTCGTGGTGCCTCGCCGCAAGCCATAGAGAGCCTTGCGCAGCGGAGAACCTTGCCCTCCTTGCGGGATGACGAATCCGCGGCCGACGGACGTAGGCCTCCTCCTTCAAGTCGCCGTGAGGAAGGCGGACTTGACGTCCATGTGATGGACGCGCCAATCCTCCCGGGCGCAAGTGCTAGGAAGCGAACGGACTCCATGCGCGCAACGGGCGAGGCGCCATCAAGTCGATCCTCTCGCCGCATGAAGCCTCGTGCCACCAAGCGAGCCTTGTGCTTGACGATGGCGCCGCTTCATCCCGCTTCAGCCTTGAACACCCACTTAAGGGTGATCGCGCGTGCCCGGCAGAAGATCCGCCAGCTCCACGTCTTGTTTCGCCGACGGCGTCCATCTCTCGCATCGCGGCACACCATGCCGCTCTCTCCGCCTCGGCGAAGAACGAGGCTCGCCGTCGCCCTGCGAGGTGCGGCTCGCCGGAGTCGCACGCGCCAGTCGAGGACCGGCTCGCCCGAGGAGGTCGCCCACGACTGCAGACGCAGAGGCTCGCCGCCATGGTGGCGCCGAGCGGTCCTCGCCGTGAGACAAAGTAGCGAACTCCACCATGCGCCGCTCGTCATGGACCGAAGTCGTTGGGGCCGATACGGTGGTGTGGCGGCAGTGGAGAGTGGTGGCCGGTGCGGGAGAGCGGGAGTGGCGGTGGTGAAGAGTGGGCGTGCCGGTGCGGTGGTGGAGCACTCGCGAGCCGGTGGCGAGCAAGGTGTCGAGGTGGACGAGCTCGGTGAAGACGAGCTACTAGCTCCCGGCTCTCGGTGGACGAGTCGACAACAAAGTCCCGAGAGTCGAGTCGAACCGCCGCCCACCGCTTGTCCCACGCCCCCGCCTTCGTCCGAACACAACGTCCACGTGAGATGCGGACGCTGCTGTGATAGGGTCGAGGATGCGGGAGGCCTTCGAGCCTCCGCGTAGCCGATGAACACTCCCGGAGTGCTCCTGTCGTCGAGCTTACCGATGTGGCCAAGCTCCTTGGAGAACGCGAGGGAGCCGAAGACCCGCAAATGGGAGATCGCCGGCTTGCACCCATGCCAAGCCTCGCACGGCCCCGCTGCCGAGCGCCTGGTAGGCGAGCGGTTGAGGATGTAGACGGCCGTCACCACCGCCTCTCCCGAAGATGACGGCATCCCCTCGCTGAGGAGGGCCCGAGCCATCCCCACAACCGCTCGTTGCGCTCGCCGACGACGCCGCTCGCCGCGGTCGACGGCGGAGTAGTGGCGCAATGCCTCATCCAAAGACGACGCGATTCACCGCCGTAATTCGGCCGCGCTGTCTCGTGGCAAGACGCGCAGCCTTGCGCCGCACCGCCTGCGCAGCATCAGTGCGCCTGATGGCGTCCGCAGCTCTCCCTTGCCGCCGAGGACCATCACCACATGTAGCGGAGAGGTCGCCGACGCAGCGCAGGAAGTAGCGTCGTCTCCGGTGGCGGTGTCACGGGCCACACAAGTCCCGTGCACGAGCTCGAGCCTCTCCTTGGCTCGAAACCGCTCATGGGAAGGGAGTCGCCCGCTCGTCACGATCCTATCAAAAGAATGCTCCATCTCAAACTTGCTGATGTCCGCCACAATTATCTCAACATTTGATAACTCATTTTCCTGTAACAGAAATGAAGTGGCATACCCAAAGAATTTAATGCAGGAAAATCAAAATCATTGGGCCGAATGGTAGTAGAAAATCTGTCTGCATATCTAGCAAAGGTTTATCCATGTGAAAGATCATTTCTGTTAACACTGGAGCTAAGGTCACAGGAAATAGATCAAAAAAAGATCATTGAGGACATCATGAGCTAATCATATCCTTGGTTCATGTGCTAGTGGAACTTCACTATTTGAAATAACTACAAATTAAAGAAGTAATATAAATATGTGATGAAAATGAAACCAAATTGCAGTGTCATCAACAGGTTGCAATGCCCATTTAAAAGGGCCACGTGGAACATACAATTGCCACTACAAGGCAAAAGAATGCACTCATCAGACCCCCTCAGCACTAAAACCATTGCACTTACCTACACTGCTCTTCTATAAAAGCCTTTTGTGTCATTGAGTTGCATATCCCTGTAATACTGCAGTTCCTATATTTCTTTGATATGTACACAGAGAGGGATCCCCAGCCACATCCAACATCAAGGATGCTTTGGCCATCCTGTAGCTGTGCCCTCTCACAATATAACTCCATGATTGCAACCTCGGCATCGTCTAGGGTGCTTGAGTCATCAGGGAAGTAACATGAACTGGAAAAATCAATGTACATATGTGAATTAATATATGAAAGTGACTATTTTACACTGCATTAGCTAACCATTTGCCACGCAGAAACCAGTCAAATAAAATAAAACTTGGCATTAGTAATTTAGTATGCATCAAGTGCAGCACAAACCTGTATTTGAGATTTCTTCCAAGCACTAGCTTGAAAAACGTGGCTGGCAGCTCATAGTGTTGGGCTTTAGCTTTGTCGGTTTCAATTGCAATGGGCATCTTTTCAAGAGCTGCATCACAAACCAAATTTTACATGGGTCAATATACTTCCCAACAGAGGAATCCGACCCAGAAGAAACTAATAGCAGAACTAAAATAACTTGTATTACAGGTAGTAGGTACTATATAGACAGCAAGACATTTGCCACTGGTTAGTCTTCATTGGAGCTATAATGAATCGTGATGCCAATGGCCGATGTACGAAATCTAGCTCGCAATGACAGGTTACCGCAAGATCCCATGTTTAACAGGTACTCACTACGCAAGAAGCCTAATTCAGTCCCCAACAGAGTTAAATACATGGTGCGTAGGGTTGTCTGTACCGTATCTGGCAAAAACAGCATGTCACCAATGTTTTTTCTTTTCTTCATTTCTTGGTATAGTTTCTATGTTTTTCTCAATAGTGATTTGCATAATTTTTAAATACGATGAATAGTGGATAGATGTTTCTCAATAGTAATTTACATAATTTTTAAAACATGATGAATGATAGATAGATATTACTTACTTCTTTATGTGTTTTGATATTAGTGTTACTCTTATTAGAGAGAAAAGTACAGAAGCATTTCCAACACACCGTGATTTCCCAAGAAGTCAAGAATCCATCCTAAGACGGCAGCAGAACCAAACCAAACTGTCAGGTTGAATGGAAACACAATGTTCTGAAGAAGGTTCAAAAAGGAATAGAGGGCTAGTGATAGAAGATGGAGGGCCGGATCGCTTCTTACCCCTTTGCTAAGTTTCATCGGTGGTTAGCGGTCATCCCGTTACTGTTTACTGAAATTGCAGTTACTATTCACCATCAAGCTGTAGTTCTGCTAAAGCAGACTTCTGAACAAGTGAACAGCACGTGAGGAAGGGGCGTACTCCATATAAGCCTCCCTTATTGTAATTCTGGTACCATCTATGAAATGAAACCTTAGTTTATCTAATTTCTTCTTTGTTCATTTACTTTATCCTTCTTTTGCAACTTATGCCACAAATTCCCAAATCTCTATTCTGAATTCGATTTCGCTTAGCCCCATCCTACTCGGGGTCTGACACAAACGACGCCGCCGACGCCAAGAAAGTAACCAACAAGTTGCATGGGGGGCGGGCGGTACGCACATTGGGCCAATAGGAGGAGGTGGTGGAGCTGTAGCGGCGCGGAGGGTAGCCGAGGCGGAGGCGCTGCGCAAGCAGGAGGCGAGACAGCTGCCGGGTGACCGCGTCCGGCAGGAGGTTGCGCTCCAGCGCTGCCAGCGCGGACCGCGCCGCCGCCTCGTACGCCCGTGCCGCCATCTGCCCGCTCCCGGCGGCCGGTGGTGCGAGTGAGCGCGACGTGCTCGGTGGTTTGGAACTTTGGATTAGATTGCCGTTCGCTTCCCAATCAGCTGTGGTGTCAGTGGACGGTTTTGCGAACGTAAAATGGGACACGGTGGGTCGACAAAATGGCACGGGAGATCAGATGTGATAGTGTGCCGCTCATGCCGGAGCAAGTTGACGCCGGCCAGATGGTTGATTCAAACTATGGTGGCCGGTGCCCGCTCGGGATGAAAACCAAGCGAAATCGGAAGCGAGGCTTTGACCACCCTGTCCACCTGGGCTCGAACTCCGACGCTGACTCTTTCTTGATCGTAAGTCAGAGCTCCTAACATAATTTAAAAAGAAACAAATGGAAGCCAAGAATCACGTCTAAAAAATCCAACAGAGTTGTTCTATTCCTTGTAAATTCCTAATGAAATTTCTTTGATTTAATTCAAATATATATACACTACGATCATCACCAGGACCCTTCTCCCCTAGGAGTAGCAATGGAGAAGGGGTAGTACAATGGAGGCAAGCCCAAATTTAGTGGGAGAGCCGAAGATTGAAGATGGGGTTCTTTTCGGCTACACCTTATGGTTTTAGCCCTAACACGAGTGTTTGTGTGAACGAACCGAATATCGATAAACTAATAAACCACTTCGAAAAAACTATCCTGATAAGCTGCTTCAAAAGACGACGGAGAAATCGTTCTATTTGTTTGTGTGGAGAAAGCCATAAATCATAAACTGAAAAAATGGAAAAACCATATATTTGAAGGTTGAATATGGTGGTACTAGGTGGTCACAACACCTGCACCTAGGCTTTGTATCAATGCCCATGTGTTAACTAGTCAAGTTGCACTAGGCGGCACTAGGCTACCCTCTCTCGACATGGCTCTCGCTGCCCAAGGCGCGAACCCTAGCAACTATAGTGAGCATGGTGGCAACTTCCTGATGAGAGGAAGCAGAGGTGGCACAACAGCGAAGGGGGATCAATGGAGGTGGAGGCGGCCCCACAGACAAGTAACATAAAAGGCCAATAGGCGAAGCACCATGTCATTACGACAAGGTGGTGTGGCAGCGGAGGGATTTTACGAGAGGCATCCCTTGTCTAAATTCTCACGCCCATCACTGAACATAACGTAATGGTTACGATCAGACAAATTGTGCAGCTGTTAAATGTAATTTTCTATGTTATAATTACACTGGTTTCGATAAAGTTAGGGGTGGATCTGACCCTTGGGCTAGGTAGCCTATAGCCCGAGGCTTGAAAAATAAACAGCGATATTATCCCTAATATAGGCCTAAGAAAAATCAAACACCAGTGGCCTAGCACGAGGCTAAGTGGCTAACTCTCCAGGCTTCCCATTCCCCAACCAGTAGGCCACAACCCAATAGCCCATCATCATCAGTTCATCACCCCCTACACCCGTTGCTCGGTCACCCCAATTCCGGCAATCTCCACCTTGCTACTCGCTAGGCGTCGCCTCCTCCGCGCCACCTCCGCCCTCCTGCACCTCCCTTGAGGCCTGCGCGGTCTAGCCTCCACTGCGAGCTTAGCGCCTTGGCCTCCCGATGTCCAGCGATTAGTGAATAGCCTCGCTGCTCGCGTAGGGGCAAGGCCCCAGGGCACAAGCACCATCTGATTTTCATCTCTAATCCGACCATATGGTACTCCCTAGTCCCTACTCCTCCCTTCCCGATCTGAAGAGACAAGTACCTTCAAATGCTCATCTCAACTATGATTTCATATTCCCTCAATTGTCTTCAATGTGGTCATAATCAACCCTACAACATGAACAATATTTTGATCTTTCTTTTGCAAGCATTTTGAAAGATCATTCGTCTTGCTCAAAATTCTAATTATAAGATTCATGATGAGAACAACTTCAAAGCTTTCTATTTTTTCCAATAAACCCAAAGCTGTAGTTTTCTGTGTTGCATTAGTGGCATTATCACTCAAGTTCTCTAATACCTCTAGGACCAAATCCCACATGAGAAAAAGACACAAGGTTTTTATGATGTGAGCCCCAACGAGCATCTCTAGGCCTTGCAAGGTTAGTTTGTTGATTTTTTCCTCTTCTTGAGAAAATTTCAACGGTCTCTAGTTGATTCACAACTTTATCATGGTGATCTTGGCCTGATTGATCTCTTTTGTTACAAGAAGCATTAACTGTATTGACAATCATTGTGATGTAGTTAAAGAAATTCGAGACAGAAGAACAACACTTGGCAATAGAAGTAACCACTAACTACAACTAATGAGCGATGCAATGGACATTAAAAACATATGGATTTTCATCTAATATGCATCTTTGCAACCTATGAAATTGTCCTCTCATGTTTGATGCTCGATCATACCCTTGTCCACGCAATCTAGAGATAGATAAACCATGAAACTGTAACATACCATCTAAAGCTAGCTTTAACAAAGATAATGTTGTATCAGAAATATGTTGAATGCCAAGAAATATCTATATCACCTGCCCTTTATTGTTAATGTACCTGCATAGGGCACGAAAGCATAGTTAATATAGTTTAGACGTAATCATAAGAACAAAATTGTTGTAGCTACTAACCTTAAAGACAATAGTCATTTGCTCTATATCAACAAGTACGACGAAATGTCTATCCTCAATATCATCAATAATTGCTCTGGTGGTCTCTTTTGCACAAGCATTGCGCAATTGCTTTTATATATGATGTGAAGCCATTAAATGGTTTTCAGGAGTATTATCAAGCAATTTTGCAATGTTTTCATCCTTCTCTTTATACCATTTCAACATTTGTAAGATCTTCCCCCTATTGTTTAAGCTAGAAGACTCATCATGTCTAAAAAAGCAAGAGCTTGCAATAGAAAATCTTTTACAATACTGAGAATAACGGTAAGATGGGATTTATATTCTTCCTCATCTTTTTTGGTGACAACAGCTATCACCTAATCCACACCTTGCCTCTGATATTTGAAAGCCTCAAAATGTCTTCTTACTTTATTATAAGCACTATTGACTTTACCAGCATGGTCATCAAAAGATTAAATTTCATTCTTCCTTAGGCTCCGCTCGTTTCGGCTTCTGGCTTATTTTTTACTATTAATAAATTTCGTCTTTTTCTGAATTTTTGGTTTTTTTGAGCTTTTTAGCCGGTTCTTTTTTCCGTATTCATTTGTGTTGTACGTGACGAGCTAGCATATTTTTTATTTTTAAGTTTTTTAAATTTAATTACGCTAAATAAGCCACCTTTAGCTATAGTTAAATTTCAGCCGCTGTAGTGCAATTTCAGCCATAAACCACAGCTTTTCAGCCAAACGGAGCAGGGCCTTCCTATCTTTGTGAAGGCATCAACATCAAAATTTTCAACTCTATGATGCTTAAAGAGATAATAGTAAAAACAAAATGTCACATCTTTAGCACCACTATGTTCCAACCAATCATACCTTTTGAACCTTGATTCCTAAAATCTCCTCTTCTGACCTCCCTGTTCTTTCCATGAAAATTTATGTCAACTTGGTTGGCATGGTCCTAATTGAAATACTCCCTTCTAGCAGCATCCTTAATGTTTGCATACAACTCCTCAATCGGTTTTCAAAGCCCCGGATTAGCAACTATATCATCTGGAATGAGTTCAACATGAGTGTTATTTTGTTGTGTTATTAGCTCCAGTTCCAAGTGTTTCTGGAAGAGATTGGTTGCATTGTGTTTGTGTTGGAAAATAAGATGACAATGTCTTGCTCCTCTTCATTTTGTATCCCTAATTTCTAAATAGAAAATGCAAAGCACATGACATTCAATATTTTAATTCATTTTCTCATTCAAAATTCAGATCAGGGAGGAGTAGGGACTAGAGAGTATCGGATGGACAGATCACTGATCAAAATCAGATGGTGGTTGTGGTCTGTGCCCTTGCCCTGGGACCTATGCCCTTGCCCCACGCGGGCCGCGCGGCTACTCGTTGGTCGCTAGACACTGGAAGGCCAAGGCGCAGCCCGCAGTGGAGGCCAAACCACGCAAGCCACAAGGGAGGCGTAGGAGGGCAAAGGTAGTGCTAGAAACCTGGAACCTGGACTGGATGTAGGAAGCACAGGAGGGTAGAGGTGGCACTGCAGGCCTGGAACCTGGAGGGAGGAGGCGACGTTGGAGGCCTGTAAGTGGAACTTGGAGGGAGGGCGGAGGTGGTGTCTGGCGAGTAGCAAGGTGGGGATTGTCGGATTGGGGGTGACCGGGCAATGGGTGTAAGGGCGATGAACTAATGATGATGGGCTATTGCGCTGTGGCCTATCGGTTGGGGAATGGGGATCCTAGAGGGTTATCCACTTAGCCTCGGGCTAGGCCACTGATGTTTTATTTTTTGGGCCTATATTGATGGTAGTACCACCGTTGATTTTTCTCGACCTCGGGCTATAGCCTAGATAACCCGAGGGCTAGATCCGTCCCTAGTTCCTACCACACTTCATTGCCATGTCATCCATCCCCACTTATGCTTGTTGACGCCGCCGCTACCAGAGACAAATTATAGAAGACCAAAGCCTTAATATATGGAGGGGGACTCGGTGTGGCCGTTCGTCGGGAGGAGAATTCAGCATTGGTTACAGGGAATGGCTTCACCAGAGGCCGCGCCATGCTCGCTGAAGTGATGGAGGAGGATTGGAGGCACATACACATATTTTAGCTAAGTGTTGCATAGCATTTCTGGACAATTTGATGGCTTTTAAACTGAAAATATCGGCATTTGGAGTGATGATGGAATCACATAAGCTGGTACTTCATGAGCACAACTGTTGCTTAGCTTACGCACGTCATAGGAATAGGATCCCAATCAAATCGGCATTTGGGCAACCATGTGATCTACTTGAACTAATCTGATGGTGCACTAGGGCTTAACGAGCCCTATCCTACGAACCAGGTTGCCACGCCATCCCACTTGTACCGAGCCTAGGCTGAGCGGGACTACTGGGGCCTCCAGGCAGAATTGCCGCTGGGTCACACACCCACTTTTGGGTCTCTCGCACTAGGCACATGGCCCGACAGCAGCACGGGTGGGGCGCGCTACACACTTCTTCCACCGATCGCGCAAGCCAAGATAGAGATGGCCAAATGAGCCATGCTAAACGGGTCGACCCAAGGCACGGTACTGTTGGCACGGCCCACGGCACGAAAGATGGTGGGCCAAGCGGGCATGGCACGAGGCCATGGGCCATGCCTGGGACGGAACCTCGGCCCACCGTGCAGGCACGACACAACACGAACAGTGTCAAGCCTAGCCCGGTATGACAGCGGCATGGCATGACCCATTTGGCCCATCGGCAACGGTCGGCATGATCGGCCCGTTTGGCACAATGGGCACATGCACGACTTGACGAGCATAGCCCATCCAGCCTGTTTAGCCCATTTAGCATGGCTTTTTTTTAAAAAAGTAACCATTTTTTGACCGTCCGAGCCTTAAAAAATACGAAAAATTTTCAAAAATCCTAAAACTTATCCTATAAATAGGTGCCATACCTCCTCATCAACCTACACTCAAATCAGCATTCTCCTCTCTTCACTCTCTTGTGAAAATTCCGAAACTCTTTTGAAAGCATCTAGGCCCCTAAAAATGGTTTTGGTAATTAATGAATTTATGTGAATATAGGACTAGCATATTTATTGAGTGCTTAAAAGGTTTATTCCCTAAAATGATGATGAGACGCATGCTAAGGGTCAACATGAAGATCAAAGTGGCTCAAGATAAAGGTATATGCATACTAGAATCCCTTTTTCATTTTTATCGGTCTTAGGAGGAAAAGTGGAAGATCGAATTATAGGAAAAATATCGTACCATTAAGAGGGATCATGGTTAGTAACTTGATAGTATATTCTCGTGCCATTGGATCAATTTAGGGTCATGCATTCTCTTAAAACTAAAATTGAAAGCAAATCTGTGCTCTGTCTGGACAATCGGAAGTACCGGAGTGTAAACGACGGTATTTCCATTTTCCAGAAGTTCCGTCAAATCGAGCGGAACATTTTTTCCAGAGTGCACCGTTGGAGTCACTTTGTCTCTGCGGAAAACGGAAGTACCGGAGTTTCAACGGCGGAACTACCGTAGTGCGGTAGTACCGCAACCTTAAACGGTACTTCCGGAGCACGGACGCTCCGAAAATTCGGGCGGAATGTTTTTTCCATAGAGCGCCAACTCTTGGCCTCGAATCAAAAATAAGTACTGCACGCCGAAATTTTGGAACATTCGAATATCGGAACTACCGGGTTTTCAACAGCGGTAGTTCCGCACCGACTTCCAACGGCTAGTCAGAAACTCTGAAATAGCCATTACTACTGTGTCAGAATAGGTGCGGAAGTACCAGCCAATAGATGGCGGTACTTCTGCTCGTCTTGATTTTTTCAAGGATTGCCCTTTAACGGCTAGTTTTGGTTGGTAAGGGTATAAATACTCCCCCACCTGCTCAAGGACAGGAGTAAGAGACTCCATTGAATATCCTTGAGCATTGAACATTTACTCCACACCTCAATTTCATATTGTACATTCATTTGAGGTAGTTGAGCCAAAACAAGTTCATTTCGTCTCTAGATTGATCATTTGACACTTGATTGCAATCAAGCGAAGCTGTGATTTTTTACTCTTGGTGCTTACCGACAATTGGACGGCTTGGCGGGAGCTTGTGCGGTAATTTCTTCAAGAAGGTTGTGAAGAAGCCTGGCGCCGACTTGTGAGTGGTTTGGTATCCACCATCTTCGGAGCGGAGGAAGGATAACCATTAATAGATTGAGGAACTGAGGTTTAATTAGTAGAGCCGGAATGTAAATGAATGGTAGAACCAGGAAAGTAAATTTATCAGTATTTACTTCCTACCACGCAATTAGCAGAAAATCTTTTCAAACGCTCACGGTCAAACACAGTCATAGCAGCATCTACTAGCTGAGCCAAGCACACGAACCTCAAGAAGAATCAACAAGAAAATTGACGGTGTTCAGACTTCAGATGAAAATTGAGAGGCAACGAATAACACCTTGGATTTTAGACTTGTCACAAAATTCATTTTCAACTTGCCACCCCACGGGGTACCAAAAGTTTTAAACCTCACTTAAGGCCATGTAAAGAAACCTGTCAAAATTGAATAATTAAATTTAGGAGTGACTAGTACATATGCTTGTATTTTATGCACTTTACACACACTTTCCAACCATCCGTATCCTACAAGTAGGAGAGAAGGAAATGGGAGAAAATGTAGGAGAGCAAAAGTGAGAAACTTTTTATAGCTATAAGTTGGTTATACCATAGCTATACATATTAAAATTTAATCATTTAAATTTTAAAGAAGACAAACAAATTATCAAAGTGAGGCAACTTCGAAGCTAAGGCAGAATTAAGGCAACCTGAGGCATGCCCTGAGGCCTGATGAGGTGAGGACTAAACAGCCACTAGTCTTTCCAGAAGTAGCTCAACTTATGAGACTAATGCTACAACAACAATGCAACTAACAAGTGATCAAGAAGGAACTATCTACTTACTAACATTGTGTTAAGACAACTCAATCTACTGGAATATTGTTATGCAGCAGATTAACAAGTGTGGTTTAAAAAATGCAAACATGATCTAGCAAATCCCTGAGAAAATCTAGGCTTGTATATGCACAAGAAATGCATCGAATTGTACGTTGGTTTGTGAATTGTGACTGACTCTGCATACAGGCCTTCATGCATTGAACCGCAAAGTCAAACTAACTGCCATGATTAGTCTGACCTGAAAGAATCTCAAAACTGAGATTTTACTCCTCCCAATCTGTGCCACGGTAACATCATCACCACGACTCATGGCGGCGAAACTGATCCAAAGAAAGTGAATCTCTAAAGACAACTAGTTATCTCAATAAGATGACTGCCACTATGATTCATTTTTATATGGAAGTAAAACAGGATAAACAAATAGCAATCATGTGTAGCTCATAAGTCAACCATCATGATGATGATGAGTTTTGAAGGATACTAGCCAAGTTATCTTAGCTAAATCACATGGGAATAGTGAAATGTATATGGACAGGATTTTGCAAATGCCTCCTAAGAAAGCAAGGTTTCCTTCATATTCAACCCACGCCATGTTTTGAAATCTGGAAGAAGATATTTCCCAACATTCCTATCTAGGCCATTATAAATACCTACCTTGCTGTAGCTTTAGCAGATCAACTCCAGAAGAGTACCACATTTTGTTAAACTGCTATACTCCAGTTTTCAGGAAATGGAAATTCCAGTGATAAAGATGGATGAGCTGTGTGGCGAGAAGAGGTCAGAGACACTTTCACTTCTCCATGATGCCTGTGCACAATGGGGTTTCTTTTGGGTAAGTAAGAATGTGTAAGATTATTATCTTCATAAAAAAAGCCATTTCTAGTTTCTCACTATTATCTTGTATGAATAACTAACTGTATGTCACTATGTCAGCTTGAAAACCATGGGATCAATGATGACCTCATGCACAAAATCAAGGGACTGGTGAACAAATACTACAAGCAAAATATGGAGAAGAACTTCTACAATTCCGAGATGGCAAAAACCCTAGGCCCTGATAAAGTCACCTCAAATGTTGACTGGGAGTGCAGTTTCATGTATCGTCATCAGCCAGAATCAAACATTCATGATATTCCTGAGCCGCTTTGGTGAGTTTGCAATGTAAATTACAGTAAACCTTATTACCATGAATTGCAGTAGTCATGTCCAATACAATTGGCAAAACTTACAAATCAGAAGTTTGTAAGGCATACTAATAAAAGGAATTAACTATACAGTACCACAGTTCCCGAATATGCTGAAGAAGCAATCAAGTTGGCTGAGCAGCTAGCAGAAGTCATGAGCGAAAATCTTGGGCTGGACAAGGACTACTTGAAGAGAGCATTCTCTAAGCCTTCTGTAGGCATCAAGGTGGCAAAGTACCCCAGGTGTAGTCATCCAGAACTTGTGAAGGGACTGCGGGGACACACTGATGCCGGTGGAATCATACTTCTATTTCAAGATGACTTGGTCCCAGGTTTGGAGTTCATCAAAGATGGTAGATGGATCCCAATACCGCCAACACAAGGAAATAGAATTTTCGTAAACCTTGGAGATCAGATTGAAGTGATCAGCAATGGAATATACAAAAGCATTTGCCATCAGGTACTCCCCAATAAGACCGGGAGCCGTCTATCTATTGCAACATTCTACAACCCTGGTCCCGATGCTATAATCTGCCCAGCTCCAAAGCTTACATATCCTAGCCAATACCGATTCCAAGACTACCTTAATTTCTATGCCAATACAAAGTTCACTGACAAGGTATCAAGGTTCCAAACTACAAAGAAGGTATTCAAGTGACTCCCATCAAAAGCCACTATATGTACTGTCCCTAAGCAAAAGTCAATTGGTCATCATCAAAACTATGTATTGTGTTCTCACTTTATTTTTCATTAGAGGAATAAACTGTCTGATTTACCTGTATCTGTTATAAGTTAATATCGAATGTACGGATTTTGCTTTTATGCAAATGAAAAAATAGCACACGATAGCTGACGAAGAACAACTACAGGTGGTAAAAATGATGCACTCATGCTACATTAATATGCCACAACCACTGAAGACTTAATTTATCCCAAAGCTTAGTAAAGCTGTGTTCACTTTACTGCTGGCAGTCATGCTGCCTATGACTTATGATATGCCATGTGAAATATGACGCAAAACAGTTATATGGCAAAAAAGGACAATGCAGCATGTATATACTAGAAAATATCCCATCCTTGACTGAATAGTTCAAGAATAAAACTACTTTGTACTTTTCTCATTGGTTCTCTAGGAACAATAGTATATGTCCAAGACAACCACACCACTAGAGTTGATTGAATCTGAAGTGCATGATCTGGGCATTTGGAACAGTTGTGTGCTTATGACAGAAGATCATGGTGAACAGAGATCCAACCGCAAATCCTCTACTGATAGAAAGGCCATGTGTATGAGCATAAGGGTTTGATCATCTAACAATTAAAACATCTCATGCACACACTTCAAATTGAAAACCATAGTTCTTGGATAGAAACGACTGGTGAAAATGGCCACTAGATTATGTATAGTTGTTACAGTTAAGATAAGTTTCAACAGGCCTATTTATTTCCTTTAACTGGGTACTCGATTATGTATAGTTCACCGGATGCTCAGCTTTAAACACTTCAAGACAACACTTCGACTCGCAGGCCGCAGTGTTGCCAATGTAGCTTTAGTCAGAAAAGTGCTGGTTCTCACAGCAGCTCTCTCAAGCAAAACCCTGTGAATCTTAGATTCATGCCAACACTTCGTGATGAAACACAGCAGAAAGTTCCCAAATTTTAGCGACCTTGAGAGCTTTGATGACATATCATCAATCACGGTCACTAGCTTTCCAGTGGTGCTTGGTTTCAAGCAAATGTCTTGATTGAGAATTCTGTACAACAGTGCGAAAAGCGATTCCGTCCAGACCAAACCACTACCAATATTCTCCCGGTGCTGAGGCATACAAAGTGGTCTCAGCTCTCTCTCTCCTCCCCTGAAAGCATCCTATGGCAGAATGCAGTGACATGCAAAGGATGCATGCAATCCTTGACAATCCGCGTGAGCACATCACACCGAGGAACATTTAGCCCCTCCTTTCTAAGAACTAGTGGAACGAGGACAGCCTCCGGTGCAGAAGCTGGGTGGTGTTTGCAGACATCCAATGCGGCAGAAAGAATAACCCACGAAACTGGTCTTTGCAGGTCAAGTAACTTCGGTAAAACAAGAGAACACAGCACAAGTGGCGGCGAGTGAGGTCGACGGCACGGTGGCCGTTGGACGGGCGACGGTGGCTTCCCCCCCGGGCGACTCGCAGGAGCTGAGATTGATTTGGGAATTGGGGAGGCGGCGGCTAGGGTTAACAACTTACCAAGGAACTAGACAAGTGGCTGGATGATATTACCTACTGTTTCTCTTGGGCCATCGGCTATGGCCCATATGAGGCTGGGGATTGGGCCTGTGTGAGTATACCGGATATTCGGGTTACAGTTTACCGGATAGCTCCGATTAAAATTCCTAGATAGCCCTCAATGAACATGTTCTAAATTTAGGTTTAAACCACTAGTAATATTTAATATTAGAATTGCTATATTTATTTTTTCTGATATCTTGATCTATTACTCATATGATTTCGTATGTGAGTCATAATAGATGTATATAATACGTATTAATCTGATAAATAATCACTCATCACGTAATAAAACTTGGTTGCTAACCATTGTGTGCACTATGTTATAATACATTTTTAGAATAATTTTTATATCACTATCACCATATTACCATTCCACATCGCCCTTATATCGGAAATTTTGTTTCTCCATTTTCAACCTTAACAAATCCTTCAACTTCTCATAATCTTATCTTAGCCTTCGCTTAATTTTTAAATTCACACCATATGACCTGTTAACAATATAATAGTTACTTAGCTTAGAGTTACACATATATAGGGGAGATTTTCACCCACCGGTAATATACGGAGAGACGTACACTTTCGCTACTCAGGATATTACACCATGTCTACGGTTATACAGTCGAGGACAGTGTTGTGCCTGACTACTCTCGTATAGTCGGGTTTGTAGGAAATAATCACCGGTACCATTGCTATAATTTGTTAAATAACAACTATCTTTAATTCAACTGTTCCTGTGATCTTTATCTCCGATCCGTATCAGTGCTTTCGGTAACATAGTTTTATTGCACTTAACATGTGTCAATTATTTGCTTAACTTACTTGTCCTTTACACCTTGCTTGTGATCGTTGTTAGGTACTTTCTGATATTTCCAAATCTCACGCTTGCCCTTTCCATTGTCAGGTAAAGAACAGTGGAGTGATAGCAACATGCATAGGTGGGAGCACTTGAGTTTTTAGCACCATAGCTTGTCACTATTTATGTTATCTTATTTACTCTTTATTTGGTGAGAAGTGAACCGGTCCCATATTTGAAATATTTATTTCAGCTTCCGCTGGTTCTTCAATAAAGTACTCTTAAAGTTTTAGTTTCCTTGTGATTTCTGTTGTTATTTTTATTATTTATTCTTTACTTTGATGATGATATTTTATAGTAGTATCTTATGTTGGTACGTAAGGTGTTGTATGCAAGTAGCAACAAACTCAAGCTAAACAAATTACATCCCAACCCTTTCTAGCAAGACCATGCCGATAGCTCGTTTGGCTACCTTTCCCATCATCACTAGCTTTGTCTCCACGGTCGGTCGTCTTGGAACACCAGCGACCGGCATTCTCTGGTCTGTTCTTTCTCCGAAGCTGGCGGTTTTTGGTTTTTGCTACAGTATTTAACTTTTAAATGGAGTATTTTCTCAAGACAGGGTCTACAAGTTAAACGATGTATATGTTAAAAGCACAATATCTGTACCATCTAAAATTGCAAGTGAGTATCTCTCTTCATAATCTGTACGATAAATAGTTAAAATTTAAAAATTTCAACTAAAAATTATAAGTCGTAGTGTTACCAGACAGGCTCTCCAATGATGATCTCTTCACCGTCGACATTATGTGGAACAACTCGACCGCCGAGGCCTCCTTGGACTTGACCACATTGTGGAGGCCGCCCCGAGCGGCCGTTCCCACCCAATCTCGCCCGCCGAGCTCTCCCAGCCGAAGCCCTTTACGGTGGTGCCCCGCGGGCATCGAAATGCCCTCGTTCGGGCGCGGTGATCGCGGTCACCACGTAGACGTGCCGACCGATGGGCTATATGTGGTGGATGTCGGCGGTGGGTAGCTGTGGATCGACGTCCTCAATGCGACGGTTGCGCCACGCGTGTGGACCAACTACCTCCACATCACCGTCGGCGGCACACTGTCAGACGCGACCTAGGCGAGGAGCAGAGGTGGCCGGCCCGGCAGGGGATTGGGTCCGCGGGGGAAACCGGGGAGGCGAGCAAGAGGCAGCCGGCGCCTGGCAGGGGATTGGTTTCGCGGGGGGAGCCGGGGAGGCGAGCAAGAGGCAGCATTAGGAGGGGTTGGCGTCAGGCCCAGCTGCTGGTTAGGGAAGGAGGAGCAAGGAGCATCAGGAAGCAAGCGAGGAACTCAAGCATCAAAATAATAGGGCATAAGGTGAATTCTTTCCTCTTGTTTTCACTGCTTTTACTTCTTTTCCGCAGCAGCAAAATGATTTGTGTTTCTGCAGGTGAAGTCAAGGAGAAGCAGTAGGAAAACATCAAGGAAGGAGGAACACATGTTTGTTCTGTTGATCCCTGAGAATGTAGCTCTTCTTAATGGCTTCATGACAATGCACAAGTCTTTCTATTCTTATTCAGTATCACAGTAACTTAAATTCGGAGTAAAAATTGATCCCTAACTTAGGTTGCGGCTTAGTAAGAGATGTAAATTGTAATCTAGTATGGAGGTGTAGCTGTGCTCAGTTTTTGTTCAAGCAGCTTAGCTTTTAGACTGACAACTAAGCTGTGTAAATATGGACGTGTGTATTTGTTCTCAGAAAGAGGTAGTTGGGTTGCTATAAATATGTGCCTATGCTTTTAGAGAGCTTGAATTAGATAGTAGAAGTTCAGTGAATCAATTTCACTTGAATGGATTATTTAATCGAGAATGGGATTTTCCTTCCAAAAAGTTAAGAACATGATTCAAAACAGAGTTTGTGTGTCAGAAATGAGGACAAGTCTTGAACTAGTAATTTTAACTGAAAGAGCTTAAAAGGATTATGAGCTCAAAAGTGTAGTGTCATCCACAATACCACAAAGATTAGTGCCTTGGTTGGGACTGTTTGAGGGTGTTGTCCATCTCCTTTCAAACATCTGTATTTTTCAGTATACGATAGAAATATGGGGTTTTTACTGGAGTTTATAGTTTCTCTATGTGATTGACATTCACTGGAAGAGGACTTAAATCAATATTGTTTTCCTTTTCAGTAATCTTGCTAGGAAAGCATTCGCTTTCCAAATGCCCACAAGGTGTTGTCTATAATGACCTAAATTTCTGAATGTTGAATGAAGTTCTTAATAGGAATTTGTCTGTATGCTTTGTAGATTTATGTGTGATCGAATATCCATTTTCTATGAACATAATTCATCTGGGATTTTATCTTGGTAATTTATTGTACAGCAATGATATGCAAATCTAAGACTCTGATTGATTGTTTCAGACTTTCAGCTGGGTTAGATGTGTTCCGTTTGTTTCTTTGTTTCGCTGACCTTGAGGAATTGTTTGTACCATGCTTTAATTATTTTCCCTGATGGTTTACCTTAGCAAGTTGTCTTGTTTGCATTGTGAATGAATTTACCACCTGATTTAAGCTAACATTTTAGTGGTATGTTTCATTTATTTTGAAAGTTTATGATCATTTATAATTTGTTATTGTATCACTAATTTTGCTATGTTTGCTACGCAGATGACATATCTCTACTCACTAAAACATATTTATATATTTTCGGGATGCGCTTTCTATTACTAATATATTTTTGTTGTATTTCTCTCTCTTTTGCTTTGTTTCTCTTCTATTCATATATGAATTTAGATTACATAAGAGTAAAATATTATATTTACATTAAATTAACTTAGTTCTTTGAGGCTTTGATCCCGTGCTCTATTTTTCATTCTGCCTTCGCCACTAGGCAGATCCAGCTCAATCAGACCTTGACAGAGGGCCGGAGGTCGTCGTCCTTCTTCCCGGCTTCAGAGCTTTCTCAACTTACCGGGCTCACCTTGGAAACCGGGTCTGGTGGCTGGTGCGATCTACTACATCGAAGGTGCAATGTACTAGGATGACGGCACCGCCGCCACCATGGAAATACAAGGGCATCCTCAGAGATGCCAAGCCCGTGGGGCTCGTCCTCATGTACCCCCATGAACAAGGACAAGTGCGTGGCATTAACTTCTCCGCACCCCTAAACTCAGGACCTTTCGCTCTGATACGACAACTGACATTGCGTATGTGTGATCATCAATGCGGGCGGGACGATCGAATGACCACGGTCACGCCCGATGAGGACGTACTGTAACACTCAGAAAAAAATAAACAAATAAATAAAATAAAAATAAAACCTTAATCTAGATATACCCTTAAAAAGGGGAACTTCCTACTCTTTTCCATACGTGTTCTTTTCAGATCCAGATTCAATCTAATATTCCTCTCTCTCGCGGTTCGTGTCGTGGCCTAGATATACATTAAAAGGACCTTCCTACTCTTTTCCATACGTGTTTTTCCTAGATCCGTTTCAATCCGCTTCCTCTCTCTCTCGTTCGGTATCGCGGTGGCGTGATCGGCGGCACATGGCGGCGGCGCGCCGCCAAGATGCATGCACCGGCGGCACACGCATGCGGGTGTAGAGGCATCTACAAGAACACGCGCTCACGACCGAACCACGCTTTGCTTGGCGAACACGCTCGTGCTCATGCGGCGCGAACAATTGCTTCCTTTTCATCAATTTATCTCTTGTCGTTTCTTTATCAAATTCATCATATATGGTCGATTGACTTCCATACCACCAGAGGTTCACACACACCGTTGAGGGAGCAATGGGCGATTCGCATCTCGGATCCATCGTGTAGCGTGTCCGTATAGCGGCTGAAAGAATTGACTTTTAGAAAGAGATGACGAGTGATACAAAAAATGATTAGGGAAAGATATGTGCGCGAGACGAGAGCAAGAGAGATAGGGTGCGTGATGTGTTTATAACACCTTTCCTTATCTTTAGAGCGAGAGGAGTGAAAAAATCGTTTCAAAAAAAATTAGACGTTCCTATTAACTTCTAAATTCTTTGAGTAGAAAACAAAACGAATACTCTCGTAATCAACTAAACGCCATAGGCCAGCAAATGACCTAGGTCGACGAAAAATTAATGTAGCCTTATCAACTAAAATAGGACAGCAAATGTGAATGTAGCCTTGCCTACAAAAAGCTACGAGTGCGTGCCTGTCAAGTGTCAACCATCAAGTCATTCGTTATTCAGGACAAGCTAGGTGCATCATGCAAACGCATACAGAAACGAATCCAAATGAGCGGACAAGGTAGCAGCTAATCAAGATGACGATAAGCTCACCTTACCTTAGCTTAGCAGAGCCATCAGTCCATGACTCAAGCCATCCAACCAACGAAGCCATTGGTCACAAGTCTCACAACAATCCCAGATAGAAGCTAATTTAATCAACACCATGTTACAGTAGATGCAACCAACAATATATGAACCATCCCAGTCAACAATTCTCCAATGACGGCGACGGATAGAGGTGACGACGACCAGGCCATCCATCCATCTCCGCCCAAACGAGCGGCGTCGCAGCCTCCAGGTCGCCGGCACGTACGGCCGAGAAATCGAACGCAACCAAATCCACATAAAAAACCGGCGAAAATTGGAGCTATCCGACCGCGCTCGCGCCGGAAAGGAGAAATTAAGAAAGCAACAGCACGCAGGCACAGCCCGTTCGTTCACGGAATGCAAGGGCCAAGAGAGATCAATGTCGCCGCGCGCGTGCAGTGTGCGCCACTCGTGTGCTCCATCGATCTTGTCTGGATACATCAGGATGAACGATTGGCGACCACAATCCGGTGCAAAAATACGCAGTTCGCCTTTTCGGGATCACTAAAAGTTTCAGCCAGCTAGCTAGCCGGCCTCTCGAGAGGCTTCTAGGTTTCAGCAGAGATATGCATGGGCTATTGCTTGCTGGCCCTTGTCTTGTCAGGCGATTGTGTTCAGGCGTTTCGTCAGATGTTTCTCAGATTCTACTCGCCGTACTTTTGTTGGCAATTGGCATGGTTGGTCTGTTTCAGTCTCTTCTGGTTGTAAATGAGTGAGGCCAAAATGGCAGACCGAAATGACGCAATGGCTAAACTATCAAGAATTGTAATAAGCTCGATCAGGCTTGCAAAAGATGTTCAAGCTCCAGATAAACAGCAGTGTGGAATACTTGCAACATAGCCGTGCTTCTAGTCTGCCTGCAGCCTGCTGCCGGCCCATGCATGCCTCTGTCAGGTACAAACAATGCTTCGTATTTGGCATGCTAAGTTGCCTCAAAGATTTGGCCATGGTCAAATGTATGCATGGCATGAGCACGACCACTAATTTGGGCATGGATTAAACGGGCCGCCAAATGTGAAGTGGGTGGTAAAAGCTGGTCAAAGGTGACCAAATGTGGCCAAATATCGTTGCCTGATCAAATTTAATCTTGCCTGTGAACTAAACATAGAGATGATATGATATTCGACATGCCGACAATTTTGTCTGCGAAATAGACATGGAACTTGTATCTGGCACAACCGTCAGAACATTCAGTCGAGTATAACTTTCAGCTAACAGTATAAATAACTCTAGAATCTTGTTTAAAAAGAAAAACTCTATAATGGGTACTGAGAGCTTTCAAATCATTTTCAGATTTCAATAAAATGTACCAAGTGCGAGGAGGACATTGTCGGTAGAATCGTTACTGCATTACTGGAACATGCCAGATCGAGAGGTGATGACGCAAGGTGAATGGCAGCGGAGAGCCGCGCTGGTTGGAGGGGCTGGGGATATAAGTCATCGGCAATGGGCAATGGGATCACAGATCACACCGGCATTTAGGTGGCGGCGCTCCTGGTTTTGATTGTTTGCATGGCATCGTGCGTGATTTAGGGTGACTAGGGTTTGGTGTGCGTGTTTCGATGATAGTTCATGGTCGCGAAACAAGATGGGTGAGGGAGGTGATAGGGGGTGGCCAAATTGATTGGGATCATGTCGATCGCTTGTGTCAAGGGGTTGAATAGTTAGAGGAAGCTGAGGCACGGGCTCACGTCGGGTCAGGCGCCCCGATCTAGAGCCGCTCAGGGAACGAGATGATCATGTTGATGGCCAGATCTTGGCCCTATTCTTTTAGGTTATAGGTAATAGTTTTTGGTTATATGATGTCTTTTATATGCGCTTTTCGAGATGATGAAGGAGATGTCGACACGGACGGAACACACGGTTTGGTCTTGAAAATTTATTTGCAGAAACGTCTTTGAGAAGTTGCTTGAAGAAGTCGTCCTATTTATTTCAGCTTCCAGAGAAACCGAAATCAAAAACCACGGAAAAGACAAAAAGAACATGGCCCTCATGTGGATCCAACGACTAAGTTCACTGTAGATGTTCGTGGATATCATTTTCAAATTAAAATAGGTAAATTATGTTGGCAGTGATAATGTAGGACCAGTATGGAACATGGGGTGAATGGTGTCTTTAATATTTTTCTTAAGTATTCGTCAATCTTTCACTCCAATAACTACTGAGTTATAAAGATCGGGATTGTAAGCCAAAACCAGGCAAACAACTCAACAAACCGAAAGCCACAGAACCTCAAGGCACTGGCGGTCAGACCAGCTACCAGGGCAATCTGACCGGTGCCTGGCGATCTGACCACCGGCTAGATGTCGGTCTAACCAGCCTCTGGCAGTTTGACTGGAAGGGAGCAGTCAGACTGCTCTCCAGTTTCATAACTAAAAATTAGCCCGAGCCGAAGCAACTTTTGGTGCAACTCCAGAAATATAAGTCCAAATGATATAAAATTTTACACACACCTTTCTTAAAGTCTTAGAAATCTATTCCACCCAAGGATCATAAGAATCCATGATGAAATTCAGACTTTTCTCAAGAACAAACAATGTTGCATCAAAACTAGGCAAAAACTGAAAAAGAGGAATACGACTTGCTCGTGGGTGGATGATGGCCAAGATAGCTTTGGATGTATTCTCATATATCACCGCAAGCAATAACTTTTGAAGATTTATGATAAAAACACTTGGATAAAGAAATCTCCTGAGAAAGTCAAATCCAAGCAAAAACGAACAACTTCAAAAACTTACCAAACCTGATGCCTAGATGGATGGGATTGATTTCCATAAGACATATCCATTACTTATTCGTCCTTAGCATCTAACAAGATCAAGTAGGGGAGAGAGAAGATCAAAATCAACAAAATCAAAAGCAAATCAACCAAAACAAGAGAGATCGATAAGAGATTAACAAAGTTGATGTATTACTACTTGAGGATGAAGGATTTATAACTACTCCACCTGGAGAACAAGACAGCACACCACAACACCCATATTTCTCCAACCGTAACCCTAGAACGCTTGATTCCAATAAGGAAAGGTTAGATAGTAAGTCTACATCTCAACCCGTTAAATAGATGAGGCAACCGATCCACATCTAACCCTATTAAATATTATCCAATAACATATATGGGGGAAACCCGTTAACTCCACACAACATGATTTTTACTCGCACACTACACTCATATACGCTATTCAAAGTACATAAACCCGAATTCACTAAGTCTTTAGCCTTTGATCAAACTTGATCTTCTCAGCTTCTTTTTGATCTAAACTGCTTTCCAAAGCACCGCTCAAGTGCAGCAATTTCGATCCAAAGTACTTTCCGATATTTTAGTCAACTTACCAAAATACCCTTTCTTGACTCGGTCTTCATCTTCCCTTCCAAACAATCGCCGTACTTATTATGTGTAGATGCACCACTGGCTTACTATACATCGGCAACTCTTTCCTATTCTAGTTCATCGGACCATGCCTCACTTCGACCGACTAATCCACATGGTGCAACCTGTCGCTCAAACTTTCATTCAACATTTTCCGTCTTCCTTGTGTCATGCTTCAGCTCAGCCATCTCATCTAGCATCTTTGATTGTGCTGGGCGTCAGCTCCTTCATGAGCGTAGCCTTTCTTGACTCGGTCTTCATCTTCCCTTACAAACAATCACCGTGCTTATTATGTGTAGATGCACCACTGGCTTACTATACGTCGGCAAGTCTTTCCTATTCTGGTTCATCGGACCATACCTCACTTCGACCGACCAATCCACATGGTGCAACCTGTCGCTCAAACTTTCATTCAACACTTTCTGTCTTCCTTATGTCATGCTTCAGCTCAGCCATCTCATCTAGCATCCTTAATTGTGCTAGGCCTCAGCTCCTTCATGAGCGTAGCCTCGATCCTCACAACAAACCATGGTTGACTCTAAGCCTTCTTGCATATCCAAAGACAAAGGAATCATTTCTGAACACAAATTCTTCACAATTTGACATACGTTAGCTGAAACATGCATCATGCAACATATATGCACTGAACTAGGTTAAATCAAATCACCCACGACCAAAAATCCCAAAATTTCAACTTTCAGCCAAACTGAACTGCCTAGCCGATCAGACTACTGGAGGCTGCCGATTAGACCACTGGCGCCAGCCGATCTGACTGGTAACTGGCTTGACCGTCTACTCTGGGCAGTCAGACTGCCGGGTATGTAAACTGATATGAAAAACTATAAATTTACCAAATCCAAATCCCAGCTCCTCCAATTTTGCAATGATCTATCACAACAAAAACCTAAACTTTCTCACATGGTCCTTAGATTTTATTTTTTTTGACAACCGGTAGTGATAAAGTTGGTTTGGCAAGGTGTAGCTACAGATAAAACACACTATATATTTGCATGTTTTCAAGACAACCCCGGCGCCCAATGAAACCTTGAAATAATTAATTTTAGGAGCACATGATTCATGTGGATAATCCTACGAAAGTGGAGGGAAATTCCAAATGCAGAAGTTGAATAATGTAAAGACCAAACTAAGATATACTCATCCAAGTTATGCTTTCCACTATATATAGTGTTTTCCTTCATTCAAGTGATAACCTTTATTCAAGTGATAACAGCACGATCCACTATTCAACATTGACGATCAAATTAATTAAGCTCCTCAGATGCCATATGATAAAGAGAATGTTTGCCTCAAAGTCAGTGAAAAAAGGACACCCTGCTGGCACAAATTAAAGCGGATCATAACTGACATAATCATCAGAAGCAAAAGTCGTGAAAACGAGCGCCGATGAACAGTAACACTTCGTGGTTCGATCTCTCCATATCATTATGAGCTCCAGTACAAAAATTCAACCAAAACAGAACAAACATATACATATATAGTAGCCAGTGGCTTAATTAGCCGCCGCAGCAAAAAAACTACCGATCCAAATTGAACTCCCGGTGCTAGATGACATTTTTTTCCCTTATTGCTTCCTCCTCCTTGTTTCTACCTCAGTCTCTCCTCTCTCTCATACACACAAACAAATCACAAGACTAACAGTAGCGCAGGTTACACTAGCAACAAGAACAAGAAGCCAAAACACAGTAGCTCGGACAGTACGAAGAGTACTCTAACGCACTAGCTGCAAAAAGCCTGTAGTTGTAGTGGTACTCTCGATCGATCCATCGAGATCAGCTCCGGACAAGGCCGCAGGACAGCGTCATGAGCAGCATGGCGGCGTCCGTGATCTCGTCCTGCACCTTGAAGGCCGGTGATGACCGGAAGCAGGCGGCAGCCGCTGCGGAGCTCTTGCCCCAGTTGACTCCGATGCTGTCGACGAGATCCCTCGTCGGCACGGCGCTGACAACCTCGGCAGACTTGACAGTGGCCTTGCCGTCGGCAGCGGCAGCGGTGGCGGCAGTGTAATCCTGGACCACAAGCTTGCACCGTTTCTTGAACGGTAGCGACCGGTCGACGTCCGCTCTCTTCTCCTTCTTCACCTTCGGGTGCGCTGTCGCGGCGTCACTCGTCGTGCCCACCTTGGCGCCGTCGGTGGACGCCCCGGCGGCCATCAGCGCCCGCCGCGCCTTCCGCTGCCTGATGCCGCACGCGTTGCAAAGCGACTGCACCATGCAAGTATATATGCAACAGGCCATCAAAACGAGTTACTTACAGTTGCAATTATAGAGTGGTTCAAGTTGTACACCATTTGCACGCAGTGTGAGCATGCATGGATCGACCATGGGTTCAGGAGGCAACAAAATCCTACCTTGGGGCCACAAGGACCACTCCTCCACAAGGGGGTCTTGGTGGTGTTGCAATCGGAGCACACCCTAATAACACCCAAAGGTTGGCTCACGCCGCTGCCGCTGCTGTGGCTGTGATCCTCGTATGCTTGTGCCCTCCTCCTCGGCTTCTTCGCCGCCCCACCAACACCGGGATCGCTCGTCTTCCTCGTGATCCTCATCTTGGGCGCAGCAGGCGCCGTCCACTTGCCGGTCTTGACTGATCCGCTGGTGGCCTGCAGCTCCATATCGTATGGATCGTACGAGGATCGCTCGATCATGTCGTCACGGATGCTCTGGAAGGTCGGGAACTGTGTCGCAAAGACGCTTGATGATCCACCAGTCATCTGATAATAACAAAAATAAAGGAGCATGTTAGTTAATAAACAACTTGAAAGTGAGAAAACAAATCAATACAAGTTAATATATCTGGGATTGAGAAATTAATTAATCCCCTAGCTAGCTAGCTAGCTAGTACTTACATGTTGGGGCTCCAGTATAGCTTGATGCTGCCTCAAGTGATGGTCTGATCCATAGATTGGACTGATGTCACTAGGGCTGCTGTTGTTGATCACAAAGGGGAACAAGATTGGGGGATCCTTCGGTAGGGTGAAGGCTTGGAAGTGACGACCCTGATGATGGTGATCTTGGTGATGATCTCCCTCCATTAGAGGGAGAGTAGTAGAGAGCTGGCTCATGTAGATGGCAGACATGAGATCTAAAGGAAGCTAGAGATCTAGCTTAGCTAGGTTGCAAGTGCAGGTGACACCTAGACAAGTGGAGAGATCAGGTTGAGATGGAGAGGACGAGAAGGGAAGCTGGTACTGTAGTGGTGTGATGTGCAGTTGGGAGGGCAATTTGCATTGGCCAAGAATGACCATGGACGGTAGGGGGGTCAGGTCCCTTTTATAAAGGGATCCAAGAGAGAGGCGTCTAGGCCGTGTAGATCATTCGTGTGTGATCCCTTTCACAGAGAGAGAGAGAGAGAGAGAGAGAGATGAGCTAGATCGGAGGGGAACAGTAAAACACGTCGGGCGCTGTGCAGACACACATTAATTCCTAGAGCCGACCAGGGTCGTCAGGTCGCTCCAAATGATGTCGTTATGCTTATGCATGATCCGAGTATATATGCTTGCTAACCTATGATGGCAATCATCTCGTGCAACTGTAGCGTGCCCTCAAATTAGGGCAAACGAAAGTTTTTGTAGCACAAATGGCCTGTCTGCCCAAATCCTATAACCAACTTAGCTTATTCCATTTGCACTCGAGTGAATTGCAGAAATAACATGCCGCCAAAGACCTAAGGAAGCTTAAAGGTGCAACTAACTAGGTCTATTGGGTTACTTAAATGACGTAAGAAATTGATGCGACAAGCCGTGGTAACTTAATTTAATTTCCCTAAACTTTCCTAATACATTTTTAGAACACACGCACACACACCATCGCACACACAAATGCGAGTGCACTCGCTGGAACACGCCTAGAATTGTAGAGGCCACACCGAGCGTGTTGCTACAGAGACACACGTGTGTAAAGGTGAGCATCTAGGGATGATCTCTAGTGGGTGAAGTTGAACTCCCACGTCTAACCAATAACCAACCGATTACTAAACTTGCCTGACATTTAGATAATTAAGTTTGCCTAGATGTGCGACTTAGGTCCCTAACAGGTCATTTACATTACTTAACCAAGGGGCTTAAGTGGCACTGTTAGAGGAGTGGTCCCCACTTTGATCCAATCGGTCGACTACACCAAAGGCCCATTGTATGTGTAATTACATGGCAAATCCAAAATTTTTGTATCGAGGAAAAACATATTTGTCCTTACTGTTACAGATCTCAAGGGGGCATTTGTGCAAACAACCTCCTCAGGGCTATAAATATGGACCATAGGGTGCCATGGAGGGGGGGGGAGAGAGCTCATTTTTATGTAAGAAAGGATCTAGGTAATAACAACGGTGTAGTACATACCTTCTATACAGCTCCCTATTGTGTCTTACCCTCCAAATAGCTTCTTTGTAGTCTTCCGTAGCCTCATCATCCACTGTTTAGCACGTAGCCACAATAGTTGGCGCCGTTCGTGGAGACATGCGTACAAGCTGCAAGCTAAGGCAAGGACACTGGAGCACGAGGGCACCGAGGAAGACAACGTCGACCCCCAAGCGAAAGAGAAGTACCACGACCGAAATCATTGTGGCGAGAGCAAGGAAGCAAGTGGTCGAAGCCCCCCCTGGTGGCAGCGGCGCACTAGGGTAGCCCCATCTGGGGCCGTGGTGGGTAATGAAGATGGCTCTCTGATAACCGCACGGGCCACAGAGCAGGCGGCATCGCAAACGGTGGACCCGACCTCAGTGGCCCTAGGCCACACCGGTGTTCCCACCATCAACGTGATAGCTTCCGACAACCTTGACACCCTCGCCGTCATCATGTAGCTAATGAAAGCGCCCTGGTCCCTACATCAGATCAGGGCAAAGGCGCCGTGGGGGCAATTTGTGGAACACTGCAGCGGGAGCTGGCGGATTTGCGAAGAGCCATACATGATATGCAGGAGGTCCGTAGCTAGCAGACTCCCACCGCAACAGCAGAGAAAATGACTGCGGCCACGGAAGGGGGCGAGGTAGGGAAGACGGGTGCCAACATGGGGCATGGTGCGAAGTGCATGGCCGGGGGGAGCATATCACATGTGATTGCCCCACCAGCGTGGTGCTCCGTGAAAGCGTTGTCAGAGAGCGTGCCCAAGATGCAAGGGCGATAGTGGTGGCACACGTACAATAGCCCTCGAAGGTACAGCTTCTCCAGCCCTCGAAGAACATGTTATAGATACAGGCCCCTATCATTGGACCCTGCCGAGTGATCAATGCCATCATGGGAGGTCATACCTCGAATTCCCCTCCAAGCGACAACGGATGCACTACGCACGCCAAATATACTATGTCGCCATGTACCCAGCACAAGTGCTCCCAGAGTGCGCCCAAGCCGACATCACTTTCATGATGGAGGATGCCTCAGGGGTGGACTTCTCTCACCAAGACTCACTGGTCATTGAGACCAACATAGCAAGGTGTGATGTGAGGCGAGTCCTAGTACATGAAGGCAGCTCCACAAACACTCTAGTTGTGAATAAGATATATTTATTAATAAAATTGGATGCCAAATAACTAAATAAACATTCATATCACTCTTGAAATACACGGTAACTTGAAAACAAAAATATGTTTTTGGTATAATCGGGTAGGATCTTAGATTTTACGATTCAATCCTAGAATGTGATTCTACCAAAGTGTCTCCGATCTGATTTAGGATTATAATTCTGACAACTTTGCTTTTATTTACTATTTAAAATTAAGGTGGCTGAAACTTAGAAGTTCTAACAGAACCTGATTAACAACTTAATTAGCAGTAGTACGTTTAACCTAGATCACATAGGAATTGCTCGAAATATACAGCAACGTGCAGTTGTGAAGCTAGCTTCATGCAAAATGCAGAGAGGGCGAGCCTTAAAAAGCTGAATATGAAAGAGGGCGGTTTTGAAGCATAAAATTAGTTGATATATAACACAAAAGCATACAGTAATCTACTTATGTTTGTTGAACTTAGTCCACTGGGAGTCTGTGATCTGCCAAAATTCAGAAGATAACAACGCTGCGACAAGCGCCACATACAAGATGTCTTCCACTTTTTACAGCGCGTGCAAGTTGAAAACACGCTTTCTTTAACCCAAATATGGCTCAATTATGCTTTAGTGTATCTTTGAAAGGTAAACTATAAATTCAACATCAAGAAATGCAAACCTGAAGCACATGCATGGCAGCCAGAATCCCTAGGGGACTAGCTAGCTCTTGTCTATCAAACAGTACCACTGCTTTGCTAATCACCGATCCTGTCCTTTTCGACTTCTAAAAACTGTTTTTGGCTTTTCTACAGTAACTAATTTTTAAACAGAATGTCTTTTTAAGATAGGGTCTACTAGTTAATTGTAGTTGTACCGATTTTATTTATATCGGCAAAAACTATACGTGAGTTTCTGTTACTCTATAATCTCTCGCATGAACAATTTAAAAACCACAAGCCGCAGCAAAAACGAACATGCCCACTATCTAATCAGTGCTACCTAGTTATCAACATTAATAGCTCTTTAAATAAACCTTTTGCTAACCAGTAGATCTCTGGTAGCTAGGCACCACCAATATCCGTACAATTGCAATCTGGAACTATTGCTAACGTTCACATGTGATCTCTTCTTCTTGCACCCAGTACATAAGTACATACACGTTCAATGCTACTATTCTAGCCAGTTCAATAAAAAGCTGAGGGATCTTTGAGAGGCCTGTGGACTGTGGAGGCTCAAGAGCAGTTATGCGCGCTTTTCATAGATAGATTTGCATGAAGTCGGCATCTCTGCCTCTCTCCCTTCGCTCTCCATTTTTTGGGTGTAGACTGTAGACAAAGAACTTTAACGGCTCCGCTTATTTTAGCTTCTGTCTTATTTTTTTACTATTTATAAATTTTATTTTTTTCTAAATTTTTGGTTTTTTAAGTTTTTTTGCCGGTTTTTTTCCGTATTCGTTTGCGTTGTCTGTGATGATCTAACATATTTTTTCTATTTTTAGATTTTTTAAATTTAATTACATCAAATAAGTCACATTTAGTTATAGTGCAATTTCAGCCAGCTACAGTACAATTTCAACTATAAGCCACTATTTTTCAGTCCGGAGACACTACCCACCCCTTGGCCCACTGTAAGCAAACATGTTTCATAGTTTATGGGCATCACGTGTGGTTTTATGCAAGAGATTATAAATGAAACTCACGTGTGGTTTTTGCCGATATAAATGAAGTCGGTATAGTATGTACTATAATTAACTAGTAGACCTTATCTTAAAAAGATATTTCGTTTAAAAGCTAGTTACCATAGAAAAGCTGAAAAATAACTTTTAAAAACTGAAAAGAACGGCCCTGCGTTTACTCCCAAAGCACCCAAAGCACCAATCTATATGGAACAACTCATCACTACGTTGCCATTGTGTAAAGAAGAACTTTGATTTTTGCTCCTTTTTACTGTACGAGAAAAATCCAAGCACTGATATGATATCATTATCATATCAATAAGATCAATGCCACTTATCTCATTTAGCCCCAGTTGTAAACTATAATGGCCCTGTCATTATGTTAAAAAACAAGTCTTTTATTTAACAAGTTTTTTTAGAGGGAGCATTATGCTTTACTTGATAAATGGATATGGCTGCAGTGAAAACACTTTTTAGATAAAAAAATATTGTCCACATTCCTTCACTTTCACGGTTTCACCTTCTTCCACTTGGAGGGAGTAGATGGTTGAAATTTTATTTTGTATATCTCATCAAAACAAACAATTGTACGTAAACCATTCCGTTTTAAAAAATTATAATGTTTTTAGAAAAAAAACCTTTTTTCAATTACATGAAACCTTTCTGTATAAACTTTGTGTCTAAAATCTAAAATGATTTCATGACTTCATTAGAAACATTTCAGTTGTAGAACGCGAGATTACGCAGATCTAACTCCCGTATCCCTGAGATTTCCACCTCTATATCGAATGATGTGTAATTCCAAATGATCATCATGATGTGCATGTACCACTTACTAGCACAGATATGTAGCTAGAAACAGTAGTTCTCCCTGCCGATTACCCCAAGAGGCAAGGCAAGGAAGGAAGCTAGCAAGCTCATCCATATCTCTTCAACGCTAGCCCCATGGGCGGAGACAGGGGGGCCCTCCCTAATATTTCTGTTTCCCTTGATTAGCTATTAAGTATTTTAGTAATTATCTTGTAAAGTATTCATTTAGTGCTCCTCATGAGTAAACAAAACTCGCTTTTGATTAAATTATTGATATCTATGATCTTCTTAGTAGATATAGAGCTAATTTTAAATTAATAGAAATGTAACTTTTTTTGTATTATTATGTTATTATCACTTTCTTAGCAAAAAAATTGCCATCTGTTTGACCCCTATATTCGAATTCTGGCTCCACCCCTGGCGCTCACTCTTCTATTCTATACTCTGTTACAAGGGAACCAGACACGGTCGAAACCTTGAAAGCGACACCTCTTCCCACATGAGCGAGCCCATACAGTCCCAGCTACGTGAGGCCAAAATCTGGGCGACTTGTTCCTCGCCCTCTCGTGATCTGGCCCTTAATGGGGACAGAGGCAGCGAGGCACACGCCCAAACAATCAACTAATTGGCCCAAATCTATGCAAAAGGGGCAGGCCGCGCCCACTGCACAGCTCTGCAAACCATGCTGTCTTTTTTACAGCCGGATGAGTTCTGTGGATCATGGTAATGTGTGCATTTGTGCGTGTGTAGAGAGAGGATGGAAATTGACAAAGAAAAGCATTTGGCAAGATCATGGGTTGACCCACTTACGTGTAGTGATCTTCAAGAATGGATGTTTCGCCATTGCATCGAGATCGGAGCTATATCTCTGAACATTTTGCAGGCATGCAGGCCAGTAGAAATGCAGTACTGCCAAATCCGAGCTGAAACCTGCAGGTTAAGCTTCGGTGTAGATGCTTGATGGTTTGGTAGTCGGCACCAAATTCAGATATATCTAATAAGGTTTCTGGCCTGAACAGCCCATTTCAGGAATAATATGAAAAACAACTACAGTTTCTTAAGAAACAACTCTGAAGAGAAACTGTTCAAGGTTTCAATTAGCACGAGAAGTCCTAATCCCTGACCCCTAAGCAATGACAATTATCAAACTGTGAAAAGACTGCAACTATGGAACAATGCAAAATCTGAAGAGATACTGTTCCAACTCAGAATACACCAGATCGGACCTAGGTTTTTCAGCATAGTATTCGGGCCAAATGGTGAGCAACGACCCTCGATTCCAGGGAATAGCACAGTCATCAGATGAGCATAACTGTATTCTGTCTAGATCTCTTCGCTGTTCATTGAAGAGGGGCCTGTACATTACGACAACAGCATGCATGGCACAGTGTCACTCAAAATCAGTTGGGAATCTAGTGCATGATCATAGTAAATGATGGAAATATTAGCATGAGTAGACCACGTATTTGTGTATGACAGCACTGATCCACAAGAAGAGAACCCAACCACAAAGCTTAATGATTAATATAAGAAAAGAAAGTATCCATCAAATCCTAATTAAGCTACAAAGGTTGTTATTGCCTAGATCTAGTGCATAAGCTATAGTAGTTTTTGCTGATAGCCATAGGGCTGGTTCACAGATATGTGCACAAGAGATTCAAACAGCACTGCCAAACTTCTTATCGGATCATTCCTAGGGCTGGATAATGTTTTTAACAGAGGGGCAGCTGCTAATTTGTATGATGGTTAGGATGCATACGTATACCGTTTTTGAATCACTCCTGGAGAGAGAGTAATTCATTCGCTGTCACGAGTTGTAAGGTGGTAAGGCAAGGCTCAATGACAGACTTGTGCACAACAAATACGTAGCTTTCAGAAGGTTCTGCAAATCCAAAGGGGTCATGGCTTTGAGCAAAAGGACACTGTGTACCATGTCTACAGGGACCCTCACCCTCTGTGGGGGTAACAGCAAATGCATGGTTGGTGATTGAAAAAGAAAACAATTACAGTTCATATACAGGTAGTTCAATTAAGGATGACGGCTGTACCTTGAAGCATAGGATTATGTTTAGTAATCAGCACTAACAACAGCAGATTTTTTTTAAAAAAAAGTGGTGCATAATGAGTAGAGTCTGTAATTGGTATCAAATGAGACAAAGAAACTTATTAGACATATACAGGAATAGACCAGCAAACTAGCAATCATCATGTATTATTAATAAGAATCGGCAGGTTCTAACATAAAATATCTAGTCCTTTTCTACCACTCTTTCCCCCTTACAGTTAACCAAGAAAGAGATGGGCCAAGATCTTTGAAAAGGTACGACTGAGCTCTCAGTCATCAGAAAATAAAATCAAACAGCAGTGACAGATTAGATCATACCTAGTTCATCATCTACGTAGAGAAGTCCTGCCCAATATCGACGGGAATAATTTCACACAAAAAAAGCAGTCAAGTATTGCAATTAGTAGCAAAAGTAAAAGCACATGAATGTAAATCGTAGCAATTCATCAAATAAGTTTTAACACTGAAATTAAAAAAAAGTAACTAGTAAGATGATGGGGATGTGTTCGCACAGCAAGCCAGTAAGTGGTTGTGGGGGGGCACACGCCCGCAATAACAGGTAGCCATCAGAGAAACAACAAAAATGGGAGAAGCAAAGAGAGAACAATTAAGGATAAGGTTACCCTGCAGGTGGGATGAAGGGATGAACCACAGCCACTTATTTTGGGACTAAATGCACTGGCATTCTGGGATCGTGCTTGGTAAGGAAGATGGATCATAGTATGATAAGCGCTAAATGCAATAAAGACAAAAGAGACTGTTGTGCCAGATTTGCGAATCAAGCATGAAAGCCAGTTCGCTTTTATTTTTTTGTGTAGACATAAGGTAATGGTCAATTCCTCTTTCTGTTCTATTTTGTAAGTGAAAGTGTGAAGCAACTCTATATAGTATGTCTGAGAGATTTCTACACTATTTTTTTTTATAAATTAATATACATCATGTACAAATGTTGGCCTGCTGACCTGACCTGCACCAGCATTAGATTTAACCAAACCATAAAAGTGAACCTTAAATTTAACATTCATAAAGGGAGTTCATGAAAAAAGTTTATGCATGTATAAGTATCACTACTGTAAATCTGCAAACTACATTTGTGATGCCTGATGCCTCAGCCTCGATGACGGGTTAATTTCATACTTCTGTTTGGAAATCCATTTTCTTCACTTGAGCTGTATCAAATACAGATTTCATCAATACATCTATCAACTATATTTTTTTTTGTAGAATTGTGAATGACTTCAAGAGCTTTATATCTGTCTAAGAACAAGCAACATAGCAAATAAGAAGGTGGCGAGCAAAGTATTAAAAGGCCGCATGCTTTTAAAGACTGACCTAGTCCTTACTTCTGCTGCACGTCCACTAAATTGCTGAAAATAAATGTCATTTTCAAACAAAGATAAACGACCAAACTAATAGATTGGATGGAAACATATCATTCAGAATTATATGATTTCTGATATAACAATTGGCACTGAGTAACTTTGTTTGGAGAATGAGCTATCATGAAATCCCCCTTTTCCAAAAGAAGAAAAATTATGGTCACAATTGCCTTTTGTTTCATTGCTTCCTTGTCTTTCCTTTCTTCTTTGGTTTATTGTTGAAAGCAGAGGTGGATCCCACAGGATGTCAAAAAGTTCAGGCCCTCAGACCTTTTTGCCATGCTAGTGTATAAACACTTTATCCTTTCCTTCATTCAACCAATAAGTACGTGCAAATGTACACAAGCTACTTCTGTTTAGGTGACAAAAGATACTTAGGTTGATTCATATTCCATACTTGTTAGTTCACAAATTCTGACTAATAACTTATGGAGATGGCTAACAGCAAAATACACCTAAGAAAAATATATTTCTACCTCCTTCCTCAACTCCCATATCCCACCCAGATCACCTTCCTCTCCGAAGCCACCCCTCTACATCCCCTAATTTTATTGTAACTGAAAAGGTAGCCTTATCTTCCGTTACCAAACAATTTCCCCAAAAGGTAACCACATACCAGTATTGTTTATACTGAAAAGGTAAGTTTTTTTTTTGTATCATTCTCAAACTCAGGAAAACACATATAAAGCGCAAAACAAGAATGCAGTTAGAAGAAAATGCTGGAAGGCTACTCTTGTGGTTAGTGATCATAAAACATATGAATAATTTGATACCAGTGTCACGCCTGGACCTCAGATTGTATGTGTAAACTGCAGGAAGTCGCGAATTGGAAGTCGTCGGAGGTGCCGTGTTAAAGATATTGCGGTCAGACCGGCAGAAGGCGGTCGGACCGAAGGAAGAAGCGAGGTTGGACCGGGAAGAAGAAGAGAGGTTGGATCGGAAGGTATGCAGCGGTCAAACCGGGAAAACTAGGGTTCCAGCGGTCAGACCGGAAAATAGAGGGCAGAGTTGAGGTAATTGCTTTCTCTCCTTTTATTAGTAAACCTCTACCCCTTTATATATAGAGGAGAGTCCTCTCGGCTAAGTCGAGGTTACAACTAACTTTGCTCTAACCCGAGATTCCTGCCGCCTCAGCACTTGCCGTTCTCTGCAGAGGATGCACGGCATGAGTCCTCCTCGCATAAACTTGCCCAAATCTTCCAGCCCTGACATTTCTCCCCTCCACGACAAACAGCTCGTCCTCGAGCTGGAAGAATGGATATTGGCGACGAAAGATCTCCAAGGTCTCCCATGTCACCTCAGATGCTAGGCAACCATCCCAATGTACCAGAATCTCACGCACCACATTGTTCCACCTGGCCCGAATCACATGATGTGGCACAAGAGCAATACGACCGTGGTGAAGTGCCGGCAGAGCGGGTGGTTGAGTCAGAGGGTCGCCATAATATGGCTTGAGCAAACTCACATGAAACACATCATGGATACGAGTTTTGGCCGGTAATTGGAGGCGATACGCCACATCCCCAACTTTGTCCAAGATTTGATAGGGCCCGAAATAGCGAGGATCCAATTTGCGGTTCCCATTGTCTGCGACGGATAAGGCTTGGCGGTGGTGAAGACGAAGCCAAACCCATTGTCCGACGTTGAAAGAGACATCTCTATGCTTGGCATCATAAACTTGTTTGTGATGCTATTGAGCGAGAAGGAGGTGGTCCTTGATATCAGCAATCAATTGGTCCCTCTCCAAAAGGAGCTGATCGATAGCTTGTGAGCGAGTAGACATGGGTGAATGTGGTCGGAGCGTCGGAGGATCTCGGCCATATACCACCTTAAAAGGCGTCTCTCACAATGAAGTTTGAAACGATGTATTGTAGCAGTATTCAGCCCATAGTAACCAGCGAACCCATTGTCGCGGCCGATCCCCCGTGAGGCAACGGAGATACATTGTAATGATCTTGTTGGTAACCTCTGACTGGCCATCCGATTGTGGATGAAATGCTGAGCTCAAATTGAGTTTAGTACCTGTCAAACGAAAGAGCTCGAACCAGAAGGTACTTGTGAACACTGGGTCGCGGTCACTGACAATCGAGCAGGAAACCCCATGAAGACGGACCAACTCATCAAAGAATACTCTGGCAACTGAGTTGGCAGTATATGGGTGAGCTAATGGGATGAAGTGTGCATACTTAGAAAAACGGTCAACCACCGTAAGGATAATTGACTTGCCATTAACGCGTGGTAAGCCTTCCACGAAATCCATGGTGATATCATCCCAAATCCACGTAGGGACTGCCAACGGCTAGGAGACCGGCCGGATGGAGCTGGACAGATTTATTGCGTTGGCAAATTTGGCATGAGCGGACGAAATCCTCTACCAGGCTGCGGTCACTTGGTACATGAAAGTCGGCCCGAAGGCGATGCAAGGTCTTCTGTACCCCTTCATGGCCGATTGTATGTGCTGCACTCAAGATGGACTTGAGGGATGGTGAAGATGGCAATACATGTATGCGGTTATTATGTAGAATCAACCCATCGACAATCTCCCATGGCTGACCCAAAGATCCTCCCTCAATCTGTGTACGCAACGTGAGTAATTCCGAGGCAGCTGCAATTTCAGCACGCAAGTCTTCAAAGAGAGCAAAGTGAGGGAATGAAATCGCGCAGACTGAACCCTCTTCCTCAACACGACGTGACAATGCATCGGCCACAACGTTCAGTCGGCCTGGTTTGAATGCCACCTGAAAATGATAGCCAAATAGCTTGCTAACCCAACGATGTTTGAGGGATGGTGGAAAGACGTTGATCAAGGAGAAATTTGAGGCTATAATGGTCGGTCCGAATCTCAAACCGGCGACCCCACAAATATGGTCTCCAATGCCTGACGGCGAGCACTAGACCCATGAGTTCCCGCTCATATGCTGTCAAATGCGAATGGCGGGCAGCCAATACCCGGCTGAAATATGCAATGGGCCCTTGGCCTTGATGAAGTATAGCCCCGATGCCGGATCCAGATGCATCACATTCCACCACAAAGTCAACATCAAAATTTGGAAGCTGCAGCACGGGGGCAGTAGTGAGCGCACTCTTGAGGGTCTGGAATGCACATGCTGCCTCGTCCGTCCAGGCGAAGGCATTCTTTTTAAGTAGCCGGGTGAGTGGTTCTGCAATTGTCCCAAACCCTTGTATGAACTTGCGGTAATAACCTGCCAACACGAGGAATCCACGAAGAGCCCGAATTGAGGTCGGTTATGGCCAATCTCGTACTGCATGTACCTTGGTATTGTCCATGGCAACTCCTTCTGCCGAGATGACATGTCCTAAATACGCCACGGATGTTTTGCCAAAGAAACACTTGGAGCATTTAAGGAAAAGCCGGTGTTGAGTCAAGAGCTGGAGGACTGCTCAAACATGGTGCAAATGCTCCACCCAAGAAGGACTGTAAATGAGGACGTCATCAAAGAACACCAAGACGAAATGACGCAAGTAGGGTCGAAGAATATTGTTCATGAGGGCCTGAAATGTTGCCGGAGCATTTGTCAGACCGAACGGCATCACTAGAAATTCAAAGAGGCCTTCGTGAGTGCGAAAAGCCATCTTTGGAATATCCGGAGGGTACATCCGCACTTGGTGATATCCTGAGCGAAGATCCAACTTTGTGAAGAATTTGGCCCCCCTTAACTCGTCCAGGAGCTCATCCACCACGGGGATAGGGAATTTGTCTTTTACCATCTGGCTGTTAAGGGCGCGGTAATCGACACAAAAACGCCAAGACCTACCGTGCTTCTTGATGAGAAGGACCGGTGAAGAATAGGCCGAGGTACTTGGGCGAATAATTCCCTGTTTCAACATGTCCCCACATTGTCGTTCCAACTCATCTTTGAGCAGTTGAGGGTATCGATAAGGTCGGACGGTGATCGGAGCCGTTCCCAGCACGAGATGTATGTGGTGATCTTGTTCTCGTGTGGGTGGCAACCCCTGAGGCGCGACGAACAGACTGTCGAACTCCTGCAGCAATGTGTCCATCAAAGTTGGCCCGGTAATGGAACAGACTTGCTGCGGCCGAGGTGCAGTTTGCAAGCCGTGCCACTAAACCTTGTGGTCTCCCCGCCAGAAGGTCATGCTAAACTTGTCAAAATCCCAAAGGATGGGCACTAAAGTGCGAGCCACTGCGCCCCGAGCACCAAGTCGAAACCATCCAACGGAAGGGAGTAGCAATCCACGATGAAGTCCTCCTGGTTGATCCGTAGGTCCACTGATGGACAAAACCCCATGCTCTGCACCCTATCTCCATTGGCGACCATCACCCGCAAGCTGTGGCGCGGCTGGACCGCAATGTTGGCGCGTTGAGCCCCTGCAGTTGTGATGAAGTTATGTGTGGAGCCGGAATCTAACAAGGCGAGTAGGGTTACTCCGCCTGCTAAGACCCGATGCTGCATAGTTTGCGCCGCTTGTGAAGCAATGCATGTTGCCGCATATAATGAGATACTCAGTTCTACTCCATCCGAAGCAACGTCCAATTCTGCCTCATCATCTGAGCCTCCGCTGGCGGCAAAGAGCGGGAATAAGCGCTTGCAGCGGTGTCCGGGAGTAAATTTCTCATCACAATTGAAGCAGAGGCCTGTCGTGCGCCGCTGCTCCATCTCCTCAGGCGTGAGGAAACGGCGCTGAAGTGCCCGGCGGGGCCAGCCTACGCCTTGTGCTGCTCCTGCAGAAGATGGTGCTGGGAGGGCAAATGGTGCTGGTCGACTTGGTGGTGTCAGCGATAGTAGCTCTGGAGCCGCCGCTCATCGCATGGCCGATGGTGGTGACGGTTTCTTGGGCAGCATACCCGTGTCCTGTCCTGTAACTTGCGCCCGTCGCTCATAGGCTCGGGCAAGTGCCATTGCCATCTGCAAGTTTGCCGGATTTTGGAGCTCTACGTTAGTGCGGATGGGTTCCCGTAGGCCTAGGGTAAATAGCTGCACTTGCTGTCGTGGCTGGAGGTGGTCTGTCCGGCACAAGATGGCAAGAAATTTTTGTTAATATTCCTCCACCGTGCCAGTTTGTGCTAACTCCTTGAGTTCACCTAATGGATTGTGCCGGATGGAGGGGCCAAAACGCAGATTGACGTATTCCTTGAAACGCTGCCAACTTCATCCCTCTCCAACTGGAAATACCATTGCTGTGCCACCCCTATCAGGTGATAAGATGCGAGCCACACCTTCTCGCTTTCCTGAGTTTTCTGCCCGCAAAAAATTTGCCCGCATCTCTGCAGCCAGCTTAATGGATCCTCTTGTCCGTCGTAGGATGGGAACTCCAGTCGGTGGAAGCGGGCGGCTTCTCCGTTGCCGGCCAACCCCCGTTCCCCAGGCTGCTTATCGCTAGCAGAATTCCCGCTGGCACTGATAGCAGCCCATCTCCACGTGGTCGCCTTTCCAAAGCCGTGAGCCGGTCTCCCCATTCCTCCCCTCTGCTTTGATGTTTATCGAAGCGTTCCACCAGGTCATCCATCCGTTTGGTCAGATCTGCCGTCAAGTTTGCCATCTGATCCACAATTGCCTGGATTCGATCTTCATCCATGGGCTCTGATACCAAATTGTCATGCCTGGACCTCAGATTGTACGTGTGAACTGCAGGAAGTCACTGTTGGACCGGCATAAGGCGGTCGGACCGGAGGAAGAAGCGAGGTTGGACCGGAAGAAGAAGAGAGGTTGGACCGGAAGGTATGCAGCGGTCAAACCGGGAAAACTAGGGTTCCAGCGGTCAGACCGAAAAATAGAGGGCAGAGTTGAGGTAATTGATTTCTCTCCTTTTATTAGTAAACCTCTGCCCCTTTATATATAGAGGAGAATCCTCTTGGCTAAGCCGAGGTTACAACTAACTCTTAACCCGAGTACAAACCATATTGCTAACCGACTCTGATACTAATTCTGATTCAACTAAACACAAACACTAACCTGAGATTCCTGCCGCCTCAGCACTTGCCGTTCTCTGCAGAGGATGCACGGCATGAGTCCTCCTCGCATAAACTTGCCCAAATCTTCCAGCCCTGACAACCAGTTACTTAACATATAGATAAAGAGGTTAATCATATTTGGTATCGTTCAAAGTTTCAAACCAAAGAAGCAGACACCTCTTTGAAGAATTTGCAGAGCGGCACACCAATCCTGATTCAAATAAAAGAAGCACTCACCAGCAAGTTGAAAACTATGTACCATGGGGAGAAAACGAAATTTCTATCGTGATTCGAATAATTTGGGTGAGTTAATATGAGACATACTGCTCATTCAAGAAATCTGGGCATCAGCTTAAGCTTTGCTCTCATGGCCTCCAGTTGCTGAAGTAGGTCGGTTGGCTACTGGGTAATATCACCCTTGGACTTTCAATTAGCATAGCAGAAGTCCCTTGGTATTCCTCCCTTTTTAGCCTTATGAACATATGAACTGCAAGTAAAAGTGATTGACTCAGTTCTAACACAGCACTATAAGGTCTTTCTCTATATGATACAATTTACCGATATTTACTGAATTCCATTAAAGAACAAGAGGTGCTGACAGTATCATTCATTAGCCAAATGGCATGTGACAAATGAATCACTGTTTTTCACACTGGAAAAGGGATAAGTGCATTTAGTGACACATTTTCTTCAAAAAATGCCATATGTAGCCACTCAATCACTGAGATTCAATAGCTGTAAATTAAAGATTTATCTATCAGGGCTGTGGTCCTACGTTTCCCCTCCTATCGATCTCTACTGTAATGAACTAACAGTCAGAATTCCGAGGCACTCTTGATCCCTCAACCTCCACTGAAATACCTAGTATACTTGACAAGCCTCTCTGTTGCTTCTATTCATCTCATGTAAAATAGATCTCAAGAATTCTTGAACTTTTGCAACAAATGAGCCCCATAGCTTTCACTTGATAAAAAAAAAACATGCCTAGTTCTTTGTAACAAAAAGGCACCTAACTTCTTCGTAATAGTTGCCAAACATTTAAACGATTGATAACTGAACAAGCACACGTCTCCTCAAATCACAAGCTCTCCCCCCATGACTTTATGCAACTCTCTTAATCTTAGCCTGCACATACCGAACCAGCGCAAACAACTGCGTTGCTAAATTTCTTTTTGGTGCTGTGCATGCGCTACAGCAATTCAATCTCGGAACCCTTGAACCACCAATGCCGCACGGCCGCACGCTATACTAAGAGGAAGCAACATCCGGTAAACTCCGCGCAAGCCCTAGCGGCATGTGAGGAGGCAAAGAAACCTTCAAGCGCATTTCGTCGAACACACCGCGAACGACACGGAACCCGCGCCCGCTTCGATCACGCTATGCGCTCGTGGTGAGAGGGGAGGAGGGGGGAGAGAGTCACCTCCGGCTGCGGCGGCGGGGGCGAGAGAAGGCGGAGGAGAGGCCGAAGTGGAGGGGACACAGGGCTGCCACGGCCGCGGCTCGCGCTCCTTGCCCTCGGCGTTCGCCGCTCGCCACGGTCGGGGACTCTGCGGAGAGCGCGAACGGCGCTGCGAGCGAAGTCGAAGAGGCGAATAGTTCAAGTGTATTGTATGGCAACTAGGCCGCTATTGGGCTGAACAGGTGAAAGCGCATAAAGTTTCGGCCCAACAATCGAGGGATATAACTGCTTCTCGGAAGGGCTTTTGCGTGACAAGAAAATGCTCACGGCCTGCGGAACGTCAAGCCCAAAAGGTTCTTTGGGAAAAACTACAAAACGGTATGTTGTACTGACGGGACAACAAGAACTCCTAGAAAGTAGAGGGAGGCCGCGGCGGCGGCGGGCAATGGGCAACAGTAGAGGGCGGTGAACGGCAACGGAGGACGAGACGAAGAGGTGAGGATCGAGAGAATGTTAGGTTAGATGGGGTGGCTGGCGGATAAGGGAGAGCCGCTGGCACGGTGAGGTGGCAAGCTCACCATCGGTTACTTACGGGGAGGGGAGATGGAGGCAGGATGACGGAGGAGGCACCTTGAGCTGTCACCGACGTTAGGAAAAAGAGAGGGAGGGGCAGAGCAGTGAAGGCGAAGGTAGGGAGGGGGAGCGGCGAGGATAGGAGGGGCGAGTTGTACTGTCGGCAGTGCCTCTGACGATACAGTGTTGGCCAGTAGTTCTCTCCGAATATCCAGTTCACACTTCAAAAGCCCAGAATGTATTGCCATTTATGCATGTTAACCCTTAGTTTTTAACTTATGTTTATCGCTCCACATTTATTCAAGCATTTGAATTTTAGTTTGGGTTTCCGTAGGAGCCCCATTTTGTAATTAGTTTACCATGGATGTATGCAGAGATAGAAAGGACTAGGAATGAAGACTTGACCTAGCGGCCTACAATGCTTTTAGTGCTATTCTAATATATACGCAGCCAAACTGTTTTAACTTTAGTTAACGATATACTTTTTTAATAATTGGTTAACAATATATTTATAAAATATGTAGGTTGTTCATACAAAAATAACATGAGTAAACTATCATAATAAATTAAAAATTCAAAATATATTTCAGTAGAAAATTAGTGATCGACACTGTGCTTTCGGAGCCATGTTCGTATCTAAAACATCACTTATCTATGACTAGAAGCAGTACTATACTAACAACGATACTTGCAAAGGTTGGAATCTTTTAATATGAGTTACAACTTTGTGGAATCTCATAGTTCCTTTCTTCTTCTACCCATCTATTTGCTTCTATGATGGACCTCTGATCCTCTTTTTGTGGTCAATATTGGATATATCTGAATTCTTGTTTGTAAGGGCATCTACAATGTTTGAAGGCTACGTAGCTACTAAGCTGGGGTTCGTTGGTGGTCTTCAAACTCAACACAATTCTTTGTAATGATTAGCACATTCAGTTGTCGCTAAGTTGGGACCTATAAATGAAAAAGTTAAAAGAAAAATATTCTCTCTCTCATACCTGGTCCCTAACCTCTCTCACTGATATGTAGGCTCTGCTCAAAAGTAACATGTCTTTTAGCTTTTAGCTGAGTGCGATAGAGATTGAGGGAGTAAGAGACACTCATACTGAAAAGCCACTCCGTTCAAAATAGCTGACTCATATAAACAGCTTATAGAAACTATCTTGAGAAACAACTCCGTTCAAAAGTTGATATATAAAGGGCTTGTTCTTTTTGGCTGGAGCTTATGACTTTTGGCTACGGGTTATGGCTTTTAGGCTATTTATACAAGAGATTATAAAGTAAAAGAAACTCACGTGCGGTTTTTACTGATATAAATAAAGTCGATATAGTATGTACTATAATTAACTAGTAGACCCTATCTTGAAAATATATTCTGTTTAAAAGTTAGTTACTATAGAAAAATCGGAAAAACTTTTAAAAGACGAAAAGAACAAGGCCAAAAGCCAAAAGGCAAAAGTTGGTTTGTAAGATGGTGTAAGCCTAACATGTTTTCCTTCAAGTTTGGAAGTTGCTGGTACTTTTCCTATAGTGTTACTCCCGAGTCATTAAGTGGGTTCTTTTTGGCTGATGGCTTAGGGCTTAAATATTTAAATTCTGGCTATCGCGAGATACAGTACACAGAGAAAATAATCATATGCAATTTTTGTCGGTACAGCTGAACTCAGTATACTTTACTATAATTTTCTTATTGATCCCGTCTTAAAAAATATATTATTTAAAAACTAGTAATTATAAACAGTACAAGCATAAACCAATTTTAAGCCTAAAAGAACTTGTCATTCTCTCTTATACGAAGTAGAGGACCATATTAGCCTGCAAGGACTTGATATCAAATACACAATAGCTCAAGGAGTCCGGACTTAAGAAAAACCCACCCGCTCATCCACCTCATACCCCGAATAATCTCGTCCGTCCAACCGCCTCACCCCGCCATCTGGACGCTCCCTCCTGCAACCCTAGATAGCAGCGAGCTTCTCTTCCCTCTCCGCTCTCCTGCGCCGCCATAAATCCACAACTCCCGAGCCCTGTAAACTCCTCTCCCTCCCTCGGCCGCTGGGGTTTTCGCTGCCGCTGCATCCACGATCCCATCACGATCCACGCCACTGTAAGAGCCCCGAATCCACCCCCCTAGAACTCTCGCAGGAGATTTAATCTTTAGCTTCTCCCATCTGTTCGTGCCAATCGTGCTCAATCTCACTAATTTTGGTTATTTTTCCGTTTTGTTTTGTGCAGATCTGAGATTTGGATCGGGCGAAGCGAGCAGCTCCTGCCCGACATGGCGCTTGTGAGTTCATTCTGCTTCATTGATTTCGTTCTTTCTTCAGTAGTGGTTGCGTAGTTCAGGTTGCCTGTAAGCAGATGTTGATGTGCTCGGATATTGTTAAGTCTATTGGATTTCGAGGGTGCGTGCTGCGTGGTTAGCTTGATCTGATGCGTAATGCTAGTTTGTAGGTTTCTGCCTGTGTCGCGTCTCTGCCGGATGCAATTCGCAAGTCATGGATGTAGGATTTTTTTTTGGGGGGTTGACTGAAATATTGATGCGACAGGTCATTTATATTTTCTGTCGAGACGATTTGTTTTGGATCATGCATAAGCTCGTTGGATCTCCAGGATATGTCAGTTAATTGTGAATAGAGAAAATCTAGCGAACGGTATTACCGTTCTGACCGTATACCATTCCCTCTTTCTGTCATGCCCCTTCTCACACCTGGCCGCCGTTCCCTCCCTCTCGCTCCCGTCCACCGCTCCCTCCTCCTCGCCGCCGTCATCCCCTCACCCTCCACCGCCGGAGGAAATCCGGCTCCCCCCGCTACAGGTTCACCCTTCTCTGGGGCATAGAAGGAGGTCTGAGGGAGGCGGTGGCCCGGTGGTGGGCGGGGGCGATGGGTGGAGCCGAAGGGCGGTGGCAGCGCGGCTGTGGTAGTTAGGTTGGGCGGGCGGCGCAGGGAGGGGTCAGGGGCTGTGCGGCAGGCGGCGCCGCTGGTTGTGGGTGGTGGTGGAGGGGGCGGCGAAGGAGGCGCGCGTTGCTGGGCCAGCGTTGGAGAAGAAGGCGAGGAGGGTGGCACTAAGAAGAGAGAGGAAGGGGAGGGAAGCGGCGGAGAAGGAAGAGTAGAACGGCGTTGGTTGGATTCTATACCGTTCGGATCGATCCAATGGTATAGCGTGGCGTAGTGGCTCTCTTGTGAATAATAGTCTATTTTGATTTCCAATGCTCGATCTTGTGAGTTGCTGTTCTCTTGTATATGACAGTATTGCAATGGATTTTAGGAGCTTTGTTTGCACATGTGAGCGATAAGTGCATTTCTTGTTCTTTCACTTTGCTTACCTAAGATCTGTTGGTGCACATGAAGTTGCTCTGCTTGCATGTAGACTAGTTACTTTATATGCAGATGCAGAGGATTTTCCATTGTTACGGCAGTATGTCTAATGTTTTTGTTCGCATAGGTGTTGCATTCTGGAAGTGGCAACAAGAATGCCTTTAAGGCACTTATTGCTGCAGAATACAGTGGGGTCAAGGTTGACCTGCCCAAAAATTTCGAGATGGGTGTCTCAAACAAAACCCCCGAATTTCTTAAGATGAATCCCCTTGGAAAGGTACACTAATTAAATATATACAAATTAAGTTCAATACAGTGGTTCAGGAACTAACAATTCTTTGCAGGTTCCTGTTCTTGAGACTCCTGACGGTGCTATTTTTGAGAGTAATGCTATCGCACGCTATGGTATATATAGCCTTACACCTTTTCATTCTAACTCTTACCTGACTTTATACTGATTAAATTAATCACCATGTCTCCTTTCTTCCTTAAGTTGCTCGTTTGAAGGGTGACCACTATCTTTATGGATCTTCTCTTATTGAATATGTGAGTAATCTATCCAATACTTCTATTATCATAGCTCAGCAAGTTTTTGTGCTTATCCGTTAATGGTTCTTGCAGGCCCATATTGAGCAATGGATGGACTTTGCTGCCACAGAGGTTGATGCCAATATTGCGAGGTGGTTGTATCCAAGGCTTGGTTATGTTCCTTATGTTCCTGTGGTAAGTTGCAGGATTGGTGTATTAGATCTCTCCATATTGAGCATTGGAAAGCTACTATAGTCCAATTTTTACCTGTGCAGACTGAGGAAGTCGGTATTGCTGCATTGAAGAGGTCGTTTGGTGCTCTGAACACACACCTTGCCTCAAACACATTCCTCGTTGGACATTGTGTCACTCTAGCTGATATCATAATGACATGCAACCTCTACCATGGTTTTGCGCGGATCCTGACCAAGAGTTTCACCTCTGTGTTCCCTCATGTTGAGAGGTACTTTTGGACCATGGTTAACCAGCCTAACTTCAAGAAGGTCATTGGTGATGTCAAGCAGGCAGAGTCTGTACCTCCTGTTCAGAAAAAAGCTGCTCCTCCTAAGGAGCCAAAGGCAAAGGAGGTCAAGAAAGAGGCTCCGAAGGAGGCCCCAGAGCCAAAGGTGGTTGAGGTACCAGAGGAAGAGGAGGCACCAAAGCCGAAGCCAAAGAATCCTCTTGATCTACTGCCACCAAGCAAGATGATACTTGATGAGTGGAAGAGGTTGTACTCAAACACAAAGACTAACTTCCGTGAAGTTGCCATTAAAGGTATCATTTCCATTTTCTTTCAGAATTGTGCTATTCTTTATAGTTTAGTGATTACTTTGCAACTGTTAACTGGGATGTTTGTTATCACTGTCTGGAACTGTTTAGAAGTCTTGAGTTATAGTTTTTTTAAAATGCTGACTTGAATGCTTGGCTACGGTGACTGCCTTCCTCTCTGTCCTGGATAACAAATTAACAATGCTTCTTAGTACAGCAGAGGCAGCAATTCTTTCCCTAATGTATGCATACTTGTGGCATGTTGTGCTTTGATGCAAATGGAGACTAGAAATGACTAATCTTTTTCTAGCAGAGAATGGCATTACACATCATGTCAGCTTAAATTAGTGGAACGGTATTATTCTCTTTTGTTACAACAACTTGTGATAATCTGAGTGAAATAGATATATAAAAAATGAACATAAATTCATTTCCTTTTCAAGATTTTTAAATATACTGAAAGTCATGATGCCTATGTTTCAGGTTTCTGGGACATGTATGACTCAGAGGGTTACTCTCTGTGGTTCTGTGACTACAAGTACAACGATGAGAACACTGTATCATTCGTGACCTTGAACAAGGTTGGTGGGTTCCTGCAGCGGATGGATCTTTGCCGCAAGTATGCTTTTGGCAAGATGCTTGTGATTGGCTCCACGCCACCCTTCAAGGTCAAGGGACTATGGCTCTTCCGTGGTCAGGACATTCCCAAGTTCGTCATGGATGAGGTCTACGACATGGAGCTCTACGAGTGGATCAAGGTTGACATCTCGGATGAGGCCCAGAAGGAGCGTGTCAACGCCATGATTGAGGACCAGGAGCCGTTCGAGGGCGAGGCCTTGCTGGACGCTAAATGCTTTAAGTGAGTGGTGCAATGTTTGGAAGCAAAACAGCAGTGAGCCGGTGACAAAACTATTTAGGCCCCTTGAATTCAGAGTCAAAACAGTTGATGTTTTTGATAGAGTTTGCTTGTTACTTATGTCCATTTGACCAGGTATTCCCGGTGAACTGGTTAATTTTTGAGCTATGTCGAGAGTTTTTGGGTATCTGCCCTTCGTCTCGTTATGTTATTGAGGTTATAATACTTTCTTAGGAGTCATCTTCATCTTAAATGATCACAGTCGTAGTCATGCTTTTCACACCCTTACGTAAAGTTGAAAGGTGTAACATCCGTTGCCCCTTGGGATAGAATAGCACTCTGTCAACAAAGGGTTGCACATTTCTAAATACGGACTAGGTATGTGAGCTATGAGGGCATCAGTGCTTTGTACCTGTATCCATTGTTTGTGTTGGTATTGAAATGCATGGTGGTAGTGGTGCAAGAGATATGGATGGATTTGGTTCATCTTATATTCTATTCTATTTTTAAATCAAAGTCGAACATAGATAGCATCTAATATGAATGTCTGCTATTGATCATGAATGTAGAGTGAATATATGTCGCTTTGAATACTGTTAGTTTCGATCATGAATATTTAGTCCGATATTGCATAAAAATAGAACTCATGTATCGCACGTAAAATGATCAACCAACTCTATTGAACATCTAAAATGCAATTCATTAGGAGTTTAACAAGCAAATTAGACTGCATCAATTAAATTCAAAAGTTTTTTTAGGTTCCTTATGTTAAAAAATATTTGCCTAAATTGTTTGGAATTTTCTAAGTTCATTTGCTATTTTTTTGGCTTATTTGGATTTCGTGTATTTTCTCAAAATAAAAACTAATTCCTCTTAGAAAAGACCCATGGGCTCTATTGGGTAAGTGAGAGGCTAGTTAAGTACACATAGGCCATGGCCTCATGGGTTTGTCTAGTGGACTGATACACTAAAGTATTACTTATGGACCTAAAGTTTACCGAATATCCAGAATTAGTTTACAAGATACTATCTTATTAAATTCCTATATAACTCCAAGTATGATGGATACTTCTATTTCATATCAAGGAAAAACTATTTAATTCCAAATCCGAAATTCGAAAAAATAGGCAGATATTTTGCTCTGATTTAGATTCGAATGCTTTGGATCAGATAGACGGACGATCAAAAACTATCTGAAATTAGATCCGACTGTTTTTTGTCGGACGAATGATAAAAAATTATCAGCTGTGCTTGCACCCTACATTTGGTGTGGCAACCAGTGTACAGGGCTCTACGGAGCCGTGTTGATGTATGGGGCGAGAAACAAACCAAGGATTGCCCACTTCTCCAATGGCGAGGTGCGGCTAAAACATACTTCAACCCTACTAAACTATGCGAGAGACGGGCAAACATAAGCATCTGAAAGAAACAACCCAGGTAGCATCAATTGTACCAATGATGACATCTAGTGTGAAGGGGCAAATTCCAACAATCTTATCAGCCACCACCAAGAAATTGTCACATTTATGGGGATGTAAAGGGTAAAAAACACACAACAATTGGTGACTTACTAATACTACAGTATATGTTGTTGTTTGTACGGGAGCTATTCACTGTAATCTCATGTCTGCTGTGCATTGATGAGCAAATTTTCATTGCGTTCTGAATTCTTGAGACATCACGCCGTCTGAATTCTTGCAATGACTCGGAGATGCAGGGTTGAAGCCCCATGTCAAATGGATCAGTGCGGAACCGTGGAGCTCAGCGAGGATTGCCTGTGTTTCCTGAGAAACATGCAACCCCTTTGACAACCCCTTTGACTGCGAAGAGAAGACAAGCTTGTTAAAACAAACTTAATAGTAAAGCACAAGTTCTAGCAGTTCCCAAAGGCAAAAAAATAATCGTCAAAACTCGAAAAACCACACACAAAACATTGCAAAGAAGACAACAAAGAGAAACACAAATTGTGTTATGTGACCTTTAAAAGGCACAGGGGCAGAAACCCAAAATGTTGTGGCAATATTAATAACTAATGCAATAAGCAAAAATCAGTCAAATCCTATGAGTTCTTGTTGCTACGCCATAAATACCTCTTGCAGCATCATTCAGATGCACACATGCAGATGTGTAAAAACAAAACAATGAAGGTATCCCTGTATGGCGCATGCGTGTGCACACACAGACGGGGAGAGAGAGAGAACCAAATGTAACCTCATTGTGGAGCGAAGGTTCAGAAGTCATATTTTGTCCTACCACTCCTCAAGATCAGGCACAGCATATCAGATAACTCAGAGGTTGAGTTGTAGAAATTCCATGCCTCAAGCATCAAACGCTTCCTTGAACCTTTGAAATGGACAACCTAAGAATATTGTAGCAGATTAATTTTGTGCATTAGTTAATGGAAAACAACAAGAAGGATGCTATACAATGAACATATTTATAATTTATTATTCAACATGCTCCTGGGAGGCTGGGAACTGCCCAAAATCAGCATGTGTAACACTGGTCAAGTGGTCAACAATGGATCAAGAAAGTAACACTGCAATAGTGCCATGAAAATAAAATAAAACCGAAACCAGCCTTCATATTTTCATCATTCGTTGCTATTATAATCATGTGTGCAAAAGAATGTGTAAGATAAACTATTTTCTATTACTGATAATAAATAATTACTATGAAGAAAAAGAGTGACTTGGATCAAACAAGTTCCTTACAAGTAGGAAAAATGTTATACCTTAACATCCAAGGGCATACCATGAAACTGACCAGCACCCTCAGGTGGAGTCCAATTGTAAACAGCACAAGGCAAAAAGAGAATAGATGCTCCGTTGACTTCACCTGTAAATGCCTCATGCCTAGAAAATTTTCCAAAAGTAGATGGTAAATGAGACTTCACCACCCATGCCAGTGCTAATTGATCACCAAGCATGCGGGAAGCCTTCATATATTTTAAGTTGTATGCTTCAAGGACTTCTTTGAAGAATTCCATAGCCCTAAAAGCCAAAAAGAGAAAAATAAATAAAAAGGAGTTACTTAAGTATTGACAACTTTCCATATTAAGACATGTTCCACGGATGCTATTAACTTACTTAGAGATGCCATCCCTGGTCCCTCTGACAGCTACAAATCCAGAGTTCAAAGGCTGGCCTTTGTTATTACGAAAAGTAAGAGCAATGTGACAATGAGGATATCTCTTGAATATATGTCCAAGATCATCAACCACTGCTATATCAGAATCAGTGAAAACAAAATTATTAAACCCCTCCACCTTCTCAAGCGCCACAAGTTTTTGCTCCAGAAATGCCTGAATATGGACCAGGAAAATAAACATATAACTCATTTAGTAGAAAATAATGCATAAAGATGGTTCGATAGCAGTGATAATATGTTAAATCACATAAGCCGTACTTTTGAGAAAGCATATGCAGAAAACTTGAGATATCTTATGAGTGAAGCAAATAGGCTTACAATGTAGGACCTGATTCTCTGAAGCATCAAATTTCCTCGAGAATAATTTCCTTTGATAGGCAATATTGCAGCACTTCCTTGATTTATTGAAAATTTTGAATTAGGATCAGTCAATATGATCACATTGCTTCTTGGCATTGACACCTGCAGGGTTCTACAAATAAGATCAGATGTTAAAAACAACCAGCATTACTATCACCAATGAAGGGAGGTCACATTTTTCAAGTTTCAATGTACATGCTAGAAAAATAGCCATACTAGTGCATAGGTATCTAATTATACCATAAACTCATACCTAGTTTCTATTCTAGAAAAGGATATAATAGTAATGTCAATATTTATGTTCATATTGTGTTGGCTACATTTCTTTTTCCCTCTACAACCATAGAAATAACACCCACCAAGAGAAAGGAGGTATAAATCAGTTGTAATTCCCTTAGCTGGGAGTGTTTGGTTATCAATCATTCACAACATGCAAAAACATAACTATAAATTAAGAATCTTGTTAGTTAAATAGTGATCATCACACAAAAAGAAGAAAGGGAGGAGGTACCTGTATGAAACTGATGAAAGTATTAAGAATTGCCATGGACCTTTCCACCTTGCTATAAGAATGCTTTCCAACAGTTACAACATCAGACAACATTTTACCAGCTCCAGCTGGGTCAGAGTTGTAGGTAGTGAATACTGTAACAAAAGAAACATGTTCTCCAGAATAATTTCTTTCACTTGATAAACTGATCTTATTCACAGATTTAAGTCCTGAGGAAAATGGGACAATGTAATCAGTCAGATGAAGCCAACCACTAGATGCTGATTTCATTCACACTATAGAAGTATGAACAATCTTAACCTATGAGACACCCATAATCCTACCTGACACTATTAAATACATATTACAGAACATCGTAGACTATGATTAGTACTAAGTTTTCATTCTCCAAAATATACGCAACCTTTAAGCTCTGATAACAGTATTCTGGTTTCCTGGTAACTGTTTCAAATTGGACACTACAGTTGGGAATTAAATAGGAGAATGACATTCTTGTGAATCAGTTGTTATACAATGTTTGTTTTGTGTCAAGATATTATGCATGAAGACAATGATTATTAGTAACATTTTGCAGGATGTGAGCTTCTTGCACTGAAAACCTAAATTGACATAGACCTTGTATGACAAGAAGCTAATTGCACACATGTTGAAACTTGAAAGCTTCTGTGTTCACATTATTGTAGGCATTTCAAAGGCATAGATGAAATAGATAAACTAAATACCAGATAATATTCACAGAGTTATCAACAATAAGATAGCAATATTACTCTAGAAAATTTCCGAATACGCTGGAATTTCTCCCCTGCCCATACAAATCACTGTATGTCTATATGTAACCATGATTGTATCTTGTACCAACACATAACCTACAAAACCTAAGCACACCAACTCCAACCAGAATACCATTGTCATGTGGGGCCAGCACTAGCCAGGGCCCACGCCAGCCCCAGGCCGTGAGGCAGTAGCTAGAAGATAAGTCCTTAGGATATTTTAATTGAGTTGGCTTAAGCATCAAGTTGTTGAGTTAGAGATAAGATGGTTAAGAGTTAGATTTATTGCTAGGAGTCCTATCTCTTATAAAAGGCATACATCATTGGCTTTATGAATTAAGTGAGAAGCAAGGTTGTTACGGTGTCGCCTAGGCGACGCCAAGGCGTCGCGGCGGTGCAGGGAGGATGCATTGGTTCCTCTTCCTCTGCTTCGAGAGTCCCGGACGACCTCTTGCTGTGGAGTGCCAGAGCTGCTCAGTGGTCATGCTCTCGTGGTCTCCCTCCTCCCATGCTGCTTAGTCCTCTAGCAGTCCTCTGCACCAACCAATGCTGCCGGCTGCTTGCCTGAATCTGAAATCTGCAACTGCATTCGTTTTGGTCGCCGTACCACGCCTGGAGGATGCCATGGCGCCCGCCTAGACGCCATGGCGTCCTGGCGTCCAGCACTCGCCTTGGTCGCCAAGTCCGCCGTGACAACCATGGTGAGAATTTATCATCTATCTCCTCCCTCAATCTCTTCTTCTCTTAAACCTGTGCACTCCTCCCCCTCCTGCGCATTCTCCTTCCCATCTCCACCGTTCCACCACGACCACGACACCTAGCCGTTGAGGCTGGGGCAAAGACCACCCACCATCCACAACTACTTGCTGCGTTTCAAAAAGTCTAAACAATCAGATTTAGCATATGCAACCAGAGGACTTTGGAATCACTAGCTTTCATATGAACAATGTATTCGTTACTCAGTAACACATGTCCTCCCACCTCTCACAACACTGATTTGCTTAACTCACTTTCTGAAAGCGCAGCAAATCACTTCAAAAATCCTAAGTTCTTAACATCCTTGCCCCACCATTTACACCGCAATTCAAACTATCCTTGCCCCTCCGTTTACACTCAAATTCAAACTATCCTCACCAAAAGGGTGCATATTATGTACAACTTTCGGCAGATCTAAGTGCATCCACACCATCCCAGATTTATCTGAAACATGGTTTTTGAGAAGGCACATGATGCAGTCAACTGGTCATTAAAATACCACAAAAAAATGTCCTCTATGCAATGGATTTACTGAATTCTATCTTTACTAAAAGGCAATACTACTAGGGTCATAGGTTGTTTGCCATGGACTTGCAGATAAACAGCTCAATGGCAGGAAAGGTCAGAGACAAGGACACAAGGCGATCGTTACCTTTGTCTTCTTTCTTTCTTGCGCTAGATGCAAATGTGCTAGTGCTAATTGCTAACATAAACAATACCAGAGAACACAAATCACCCTTTTATTAGAGCACACTGCAAGCGATTAGAAGACTGTAATAGTAACAGATCGCATATCTGCGCTATGCAATAGTCAAGATAGTATGACAAAGGGAGCAGAGACCAAGAACAGAGTCATCTAATCAAGGATGAGCCCAGGGATCACACATCCATTCTTGATTCTTTGAACAAAAAAAGGTCACCACATTTCAAGCAGACAGCTCTATTTCGGAACTCCACGCACTACCCTATAAAACCCCTAAACACAGCAGCACAACACCCACAAATCACAATGCAAGAAACCGATGGAAACTACATGGAAACGAAAGGGTCTAGACCTTGGCACTGGAGGCGGTCGGGGCGGCCCTGGCCGGAGGCGGGACCGAGCACGAGGCGATCGGGCCGCTCCGGCGCGGCGGACGGTGGCAGGTTCAGGGCCCCCTCCGGCGCCCAGCTCAACTGAAGCCTGGATACTGGCAAGAACGGCCGCAGATTGGATCGGGAAGTGTCAGTTGTAACTTTGCAGGAATCGAGAGAAGGAGGAGTGGCGGGGTCGTACCGGAGTAGATGAGCGGGGCGAGGAGGAGGAGGAGGAGGAGGATGAGTGGGAGGAGGGGGACGCCGCGGCTTCGGGGCCTCGAGATCGCCATGGAGGCGGGGAGCGGTGGAGAGGAGCCGCTCTCTCCTCGACGGCGTGGGCTAACTGGGTACTTTTGCAGTTACACGCCGTTTCTTTTGTTCGCCTTGCATTTTGGTCCCTCTCATGATCATCTAATACAGTGCAGGACGTAAAATTTGTCTTAAGTCCCCTCGCTGTTATTTTGGACGAAAAAAAAACACCTAGAGCAACCAGTTATCGAGCTTCTCTTTTACCTGTCCAATTTCACCCTAAATACTATTTTTACTGGGCTAGTGGGCGAGACCCATGACGCGCTCGCCATCTCTCTCCCCTCTCCACGCCTCCTTCCGTCGCCCTTCCTGTCTCCTCCATCCGTGCCCCGCCCTTTCTCTCCGCAGCGCCACCACCATTCTCTCGCTTCCGTCTCACTCGTCGTAATAACAATAATATTTCAATATAGATCTAAAAATTTAACAGTTGAGTGGCTCAGCCCGAGACAGCTGCGCCCAAGCCCATTAGGCCAATTTAACCGCCGTCTATAGTTAGTCTGGTTGCTACCCCAATCTCACTGCAAGTTTGTTGCCAGTTAAGTATTTCCATAATGGTTGTTTTTGTCCCGCAAAAATTCTGGTATGGTCTAATCAACTCAAGCACTTACCTTTTCTCTTCAACTCTAGAGCATTTGGTTTATCATCTTGAGATTGTTGAAAACCTTCAAGTGCATAGCATCCATTGTTTAAGCTTTGTGACACTTGAGCATCTTCAAACAAGTATAATTGATTTGTTACTCTTGGAGGTTGCCGTCTCTTAGATGGCTTGGAAGCATGAGAACTGGTAATAATCTCTTTAATAAGCTTGTGAAGAGGCTCGGTGGCATTGTAAAGGTTGGAGCTTACTTACTCGGAAAGAGAGAGCTACCATTAGTGGGTCGAGGAATGCTATTCGGCGTGGGTGACTTGGTAATTGTTTGAGCTCTATCAACATGAATTAGGGAGACCAACAAGTCTCACGATCACTAGGAGGAAAATTGCTTGCGTTCATCTTATGGTTTGATGTTGTGTCATTTACTCGTGCATTGCTTGTCACTTTAAAATTGTAAAGCTTAATTAGACTTAGATTGTTGTTATACTTAGTAACCCTAGATTATTTATATTTTAAATTATGCAAACCAATTTTATTGCATACTTACTCAAAAAATCAAATTTTAACTAAATAAATTTAAAAACCGTCTATTCACTCGCTATCCTCAATCTACATCCGTCGTTGTCCCACTTTTCTGCTCTCCAGCTCCCCACAGGGTTGACACTGGTGAGCTCCTGTTTCTCTTCTTCTACCTCACAGACAGAGGCGCCAGGCTGCTTCCATCGAGATTGACATCTGGGAGCTTGCCGAGATTGGGAAGCGGATCGAGTGATGGCAGAGCGGACGAGGCTTCATTTCTATCATCTGCAATAATCTAACAGAAGAAGAGAAGTTACGTGGCATGATCTGAGCCAGAGGAGGAAAGAAATGGTTGAGACTGGTGGAGCTAGGCAAGATTAGTAATAAGTTGTCCGTCGCAGCTACGCACGTGTCTCATCTTCTTCCGAACTCAAAACGAATTGCAGCATAAGACTGCAAGGGAATAATGATTACTTAGGTCATGTTGTTCCAATGTTCACTTGACCATGATCCATAGCAACCTTGAACAGTGTTTTGAAGATTGAAGTCAAGAGGAATTAATTACAAGAGTGAAGAGATGCAATTTAGAATTTTTTTAGATAGAAGGCAACTTGACAAGCTAAGATTCTGTATAAGGAATGTAAGTCTCGAGGGCTTATAAATTGCTAGTGGCTAAGCATATGCATCTTAAGACTATATATAATTATGTGATATCGGTTGTCATAAATCTTATCACATAAGACACGAGATGATGTGGAGGAGAGAGAATAGATAATTAGGTCATCCATCATTCGAGAATGATCGTAACATGATAAATAAGACACATTTGTGTCATGAAGAAGTTGTTTATAGATACATATAAAAGATAACATATTTTGTGTGTCATCTATAGTACCATCTATAGACAACACCGATAATATTATAGATAGTAGTTATCGATACCATTATATATGTTCTAATCGGACAAAGTAGAGAAGGATTCGGCACTCTAATGTAGAAGACATGCAATCTCCATTGCCTGCATATGTACAAGACATGCATCTCCGTTGACTGCATGGGTGCTTGTTCAGACGCAAGAATCACGGCATCACATGCATAGACAAGGCTACTCTTCAGTTATGCTGTGAAGGCTAGGCTGCCAAGAATAGGACGCCGAGTTCGCCGGCGAGGCGAGGCGCCGCCGCTGCCGTCCCGGCGATCCACCGTTCATCAGAGCCTTCCCGCTCTCCTTGGTCTCCTTCACATCAACCTCCTTATCGTCTCAGCTTTACTGCCATGGCTGACGCCTTCCTGAGGTCTCTGCGCCTTGGCTTCGCCGCCCACCAAGCAGGTGAGCCACTTCTTCCGCCCGACCTTGTAGCCCCTCTCGTGGCCGCCGGAGCTGGCGAGGTGCCTCTTCAGCGACACGCCGCCGCCGAGCCGGCCGGCGCCGTGGGAGGAGTACTTCTGCAACCTCCGCACGGTGCTCTTCGGCACGACGTAGTACTTGTGCCCGAGCTGAAGCACGGTGTCCGGCGCGGCGACCGCGCCGGCGGGTTCCCTGAACACGTCCGGACGCGCCACGCAGAACCGCGGGTGCTGCATCATCACCTCCGCCGCCAGCACCGGCCGGTCCAGCAGCTCGACGTGGCCCCCGGGGAACACCAGCTTAACGAACTGGCACCGCGCCGCATTCTTGGAGCAGAACCAGCTCGCCATGGCCATGGCGAGCTCACGCCAAAGCCAAATGCTTTTATAGATGGATGCTTTTATAGATGGATGGGTAAGTGGATGGTGAGCTTAGTAAATTGACCTACATATCTACCCGGCCTAGGAATGCGTGTTGGTGGATGGTGCAAGATGCCAAGATGACATTGTTATTGCCATCTGTGCTTTTATTGTTCTTGGCACTGCATCTTGGACTCTATCAAAGCTGTGCATAGTTAACGATAGTCGCAAGGAGGTTTTGAGGTTACCAAAGTCCGGATGATTAAGTTAACCCACCAAGAACGTGGAATAAGCAAACCCACAACGACTATCCATTTTACTACCACAAGCAATCACGTCTATAAAACCAAGAATCGGTCCAGGAGGAGTCCAACAACTAATCAGTTGTTCTTGTTGCATCCTGGTTCACCTCATTGCCCAACTTTCTAGGTGCTTATATGATTCTTTTGTTTGTTCCTGACATCATGTTCTTTTTTGCACCAAGAACTTCTGAGTCTGATGCTTGGTATGATTAGTTGGTATGATACAGGGCAAAGAAAAATGGTGAACTTCTCCACGAAACTAATAACTGACCAAATTCCAGGATGGGAGGAGTATGGACACTTTCCTCATCTGTTAATCTACTTTGTTTTAATCCTACAATCACATTAACGATTATTCTTCCGTACACCAGTTGTTTCATGATTCTGGATCCTTAACTATCAGCTTCTTTTGAATATGATGCTAACCTCATTTGCTGCTTGTTGCAGGTACTACTTTAACTACAAGCTGTTGAACTAATTGCTATTCATGATAGAACAGCAAGAACTAATTCCTAAATACTATTTTTACTGGGCTAGTGGGCGAGACCCATGACGCGCTCGCCATCTCTCTCCCTCTCCACGCCTCCTTCCGTCGCCCTTCCTGTCTCCTCCATCCGTGCCCCGCCCTTTCTCTCCGCAGCGCCACCACCATTCTCTCGCCTGCCTCACTCGTCGTAATAACAATAATATTTCAATATAGATCTAAAATTTAACAGTTGAGTGGCTCAGCCGAGACAGCTGCGCCCAAGCCCATTAGGCCAATTTAACCGCCGTCTATAGTTAGTCTGGTTGCTACCCCAATCTCACTGCAAGTTTGTTGCCAGTTAAGTATTTCCATAATGGTTGTTTTTTGTCCCGGCAAAAATTCTGGTATGGTCTAATCAACTCAAGCACTTACCTTTTCTCTTCAACTCTAGAGCATTTGGTTTATCATCTTGAGATTGTTGAAAACCTTCAAGTGCATAGCATCCATTGTTTAAGCTTTGTGACACTTGAGCATCTTCAAACAAGTATAATTGATTTGTTACTCTTGGAGGTTGCCGTCTCTTAGATGGCTTGGAAGCATGAGAACTGGTAATAATCTCTTTAATAAGCTTGTGAAGAGGCTCGGTGGCATTGTAAAGGTTGGAGCTTACTTACTCGGAAAGAGAGAGCTACCATTAGTGGGTCGAGGAATGCTATTCGCGTGGAGCTGACTTGGTAATTCGTTTGAGCTCTATCAACATGAATTAGGGGAGACCAACAAGTCTCTGATCACTAGGAGGAAAATTGCTTGCGTTCATCTTATGGTTTGATGTTGTGTCATTTACTATGTGCATTGCTTGTCACTTTAAAATTGTAAAGCTTAATTAGACTTAGATTGTTGTTGTACTTAGTAACCCTAGATTATTTATATTTTGAATTATGCAAAACAATTTTATTGCATACTTACTCAAAAATCAAATTTTAACTAAATAAATTTAAAAACCGTCTATTCACCCGCTATCCTCAATCTACATCCGTCGTTGTCCCACTTTTCTGCTCTCCAGCTCCCCACAGGGTTGACACTGGTGAGCTCCTGTTTTACCTCTTCTACCTCACAGACAGAGGCGCCAGGCTGCTTCCATCGAGATTGACATCTGGGAGCTTGCCGAGATTGGGAAGCGGATCGAGTGATGGCAGAGCGGACGAGGCTTCATTTCTATCATCTGCAATAATCTAACAGAAGAAGAGAAGTTACGTGGCATGATCTGAGCCAGAGGAGGAAAGAAATGGTTGAGACTGGTGGAGCTAGGCAAGATTAGTAATAAGTTGTCCGTCGCAGCTACGCACGTGTCTCATCTTCTTCCGAACTCAAATCGAATTGCAGCATAAGACTGCAAGGGAATAATGATTACTTAGGTCATGTTGTTCCAATGTTCACTTGACCATGATCCATAGCAACCTTGAACAGTGTTTTGAAGATTGAAGTCAAGAGGAATTAATTACAAGAGTGAAGAGATGCAATTTAGAATTTTTTTAGATAGAAGGCAACTTGACAAGCTAAGATTCTGTATAAGGAATGTAAGTCTCGAGGGCTTATAAATTGCTAGTGGCTAAGCATATGCATCTTAAGACTATATATAATTATGTGATATCAGTTGTCTATAAATCTTATCACATAAGACACGAGATGATGTGGAGAGAGAGAGAATAGATAATTAGGTCATCCATCATTCAGTAGTCGACTGTAACACAATAAATAAGACACATTTGTGTCATGAAGAAGTTGTTTATAGATACATATAAAAAGATAATCTATTTTGTGTGCTGTCTATAGTACCATCTATAGACAACACCGATAATATTATAGATAGTAGTTATCGATACCATTATATATGTTCTAATCGGACAAAGTAGAGAAGGATTCGGCACTCTAATGTAGAAGACATGCAATCTCCATTGCCTGCATATGTACAAGACATGCATCTCCGTTGACTGCATGGGTGCTTGTTCAGACGCAAGAATCACGGCATCACATGCATAGACAAGGCTACTCTTCAGTTATGCTGTGAAGGCTAGGCTGCCAAGAATAGGACGCCGAGTTCGCCGGCGAGGCGAGGCGCCGCCGCTGCCGTCCCGGCGATCCACCGTTCATCAGAGCCTTCCCGCTCTCCTTGGTCTCCTTCACATCAACCTCCCTTATCGTCTCAGCTTTACTGCCATGGCTGACGCCTTCCTGAGGTCTCTGCGCCTTGGCTTCGCCGCCCACCAAGCAGGTGAGCCACTTCTTCCGCCCGACCTTGTAGCCCCTCTCGTGGCCGCCGGAGCTGGCGAGGTGCCTCTTCAGCGACACGCCGCCGCCGAGCCGGCCGGCGCCGTGGAGGAGTACTTCTGCAACCTCCGCACGGTGCTCTTCGGCACGACGTAGTACTTGTGCCCGAGCTGAAGCACGGTGTCCGGCGCGGCGACCGCGCCGGCGGGTTCCCTGAACACGTCCGGACGCGCCACGCAGAACCGCGGGTGCTGCATCATCACCTCCGCCGCCAGCACCGGCCGGTCCAGCAGCTCGACGTGGCCCCCGGGGAACACCAGCTTAACGAACTGGCACCGCGCCGCATTCTTGGAGCAGAACCAGCTCGCCATGGCCATGGCGAGCTCACGCCAAGAAGCCAAATGCTTTTATAGATGGATGCTTTTATAGATGGATGGGTAAGTGGATGGTGAGCTTAGTAAATTGACCTACATATCTACCCGGCCTAGGAATGCGTGTTGGTGGATGGTGCAAGATGCCAAGATGACATTGTTATTGCCATCTGTGCTTTTATTGTTCTTGGCACTGCATCTTGGACTCTATCAAAGCTGTGCATAGTTAACGATAGTCGCAAGGAGGTTTTGAGGTTACCAAAGTCCGGATGATTAAGTTAACCCACCAAGAACGTGGAATAAGCAAACCCACAACGACTATATTAGTTGCTAAACACAAAAATTGGATCGAATTAACCAACCTGGGTTAAGATTAGCTAAACCGGTTATTTTATAACGAAACCTTAAAGTAGGCTAAGGCAATTAGGGATTTTTAATTCTCGCATTTCAATTTTTCAATTTTAGTTTTTGTTAGTACATTACAGCCAACCCATGAAGATTGTTCTATTTTGCATAGATGATTTCCCCATGTGTATATACAAATGGGAAACAAGATGCAATGGCAAAATGTACGTGCAGATATTTTCCATAGTTATCCTTAAAGCGAGATCACAAGATCAAATCTTGAAACATCCATAAATAAACCCAGATAATATATAGTTTGTGGGAGTGGACTTGAACCGTAGCCGGTGGCCACATGATATCCGGGATTTCATACCAATTTACAGGCATGATACTCCTCTGTTTTGCAATATTTGTCTGTAACCCACTACGTGCACGTACCAAAAAAATAGTAAATCTAAGAAATAGTTATTGAGAAATGATCACACATATCCTTATTAAATGGTATACCATAGCCACTTTAACTTCTTCCAAAGTATTTAAGTAAAGATAGAGAATAAAAAATTACAACAACTATACACTAGATCCTCTCAGCGGATAAATATGTTAAAAAGGATACTTCCATAGATACGGACAAATATAGCAAAATAGAGGGAATATTACATATATCGTTCCACTATGCTGGATTAAATACACTGGCATTTGGCTAGCTCCTGGCATGCAGCAAAGATAATTTTGAGAATGTTAGCATTTTAGCAAGCCGAGGAGACATCAAGTTATGAATTTTTCGCATATTTGCTCCCTTGAAAATTATATTTTGCAAAACTAGCCCCTTTTGGGTCATATTTGCAAATCTAGCCCTCATACAGTGCTCCAGTGCGGCGTGGCAGGGACCTGCCCGGGTGAAAGCATCTAGACTCATAAAAAAAGTTTTGGTATTTAATGACATTATGTAAATACGGGGCTAACATATTTACTGAGTGTTTGAAAGATTTAGTCCCGATGATGAATGTAAGATGCATACTAAGGGTCAACATGAAGATCAATGTGGTTCAAGACAAATGTATAACTAATCTAGGATCTCTTTTGTTTTTACAGGTCTTAGGAGAAAGGGTGAAAGACCGGATTATAGGATAAATACCGTACTATTAAGAAAAATCATGGCTAGGAACTAGATAGTATATTCTTATGCCATTTTGGATCAATTTAGGATCATGCATGCACTTAAAGCTAAAATTGATAGCCCCGACGCACACAGTGCGCATAGGCGCAGAATAGTGTACCTACAGTGTTGCTACAACTTCCGATGCACACAGTGTGCATAGGCGCACAATAGTGTAACTACAGTGTTGCTACAACTTCCGACGCACACAGTGCACATAGGCGCAGAATAGTGTAGCTGTATATATATATAGTTACTATCATGCGTGAGTGAAATTACTGTCAAATACATGTAGTGTTTTTGCCATTTATGTAGTGTTACAATTGACAATAACTCTATATGTGCTTAGTAGTAACTTCTCTCATACACGGCAGTAACTGAATAGTGTGCGTGTGTGTGTATTGTAGGAAGCCTTTTTTATGTACTTTTGCAATGTACTTTCTGTCGAATGGGCCCAAACCAAACAAGGGTTCTCTAGTTTATTAGTATGGATGCCTGCTATGTTTAGTATGCAACTTGCTAGTATTTGTTGATGTTTGGGAACTAGTTGTTTAACTCATTGTAAGTTTATCATGAACACTTGCTATGGTTATTATGGAAGTGCAAACTTTGCGAAAAATCTCAGTGTGTTACATGTTTGTATGTGATTTTAGACATTCATCTTTACATGTGTGAAGTGTAATATTTCTGGCATGTGCAAATATACACAAATTGTGAAGCAACGTTTGCAAATGCCTCTATATAAAATTGAGGATGTTTATAAATGCCCTTGAAAGTGCTAAAACCTGGGCGTTTACAAACGCCATGGTAAGCAAAGTCGAGGGGGTGCTTACAAATGCCATGGAATCCAGAAAACTGTGACACTTATAAACGTCGTGGAAGCCTTACATGGGAGCATTTATAAGCGCCATGGAAATTCCAAAAACAAGGGTGCTTATAAATGCCGTGGTATGCCTAAACGTCGGGGATCACTTTTCCCAAAGTCATTTTCCTTGACGTTTATAAATGCCATGGGAAAAACTTTTGAGGGCGTCTATAGGGCTTCAAGGGCATTTATAGACGCCCTAGGAACTAGAACGTGTTATAGTGTGATGGCTTTTGGCTGTGACTGGTAGGTCTGATAAATAGTACAAACAGATAGAAGCCAAAGCTGAAAGCCAACTGAAAAGCCAAAAAGAACGGTGCCACACACTCTTGAGCCAGTAAACATCTAGATCACAAAAGTAGACACCACGACTAGTCCGAACCATCCACATGGCATTGGCGGTTGTGACAACCACTACTCACAATTCACAAACTTAATTTGTTTAAAGGGAGAAATCCATAAACACCCTCGTAAGTTACCTACTTTATTAATTTTCCCTATATCTAATTATCATTTAGTTTGCCCCTCATAAGTTAAGTTAGTGTGTAAATAACCCCAGGCCACATGTTAGCACTATTTCTTGTAGTTTTCATTATTTTTGTCACTTGTTTTAGTGGTGTCAATACTTGTTTCAATGATACTAATACTTATTTTGATTATTTAGGTGATTTTGGTACTTGTAACGCGCTGTTTTGTTATTGATGTTTCAATGCTAAAATCTTGCATTGCAAATATCGAAATCATTCAAATCATTGAAACAAGTATCAATATCACTTAAACATAGTACTAAAATCATTGAAATAAGTGCTGAAGATAATTAAAACCACGAGAAAATATCGCAAACATGCGGGCTAAGGGGCATTTTCAAGCCAACTTAACTTATAAGGACAAAATAAACGAAAATAAGATATGTGAGACAAATTGAAAAAGCATATGACTTATGGGGGTTTTTTATGGATTTTTTGTATAGATAAAACGATCTAAGGTATAAATAGTGGCTGATATATCATTGTATGTCCATCTCAAAAAAAAAAAACATCGCATGTCTATGAGGTACTCCATTAGTTTTGGGCATTGATGAAGGAACACATATGTTTTATTTTCTTTGAATTGGGCAAATAAAAGACTTCATATAAGCAAGCCAAACAAGAATTAATCTATATTTTTGCAATTCTACCTTGTTCTATCATCTACATGTCACAGGGTTGAGTGCTTATCCTCTTCAGCCCTTTTAGTTTCAGATTTTAGCTTTGACTACAACCTGATTGATGGATCAAATCAGGCAACACTTCTCTTAACAAAACATTTCGGAGTGCCATTAGTTCTATGTGGTGAAGATAAAAAGCATCGATGCAAGGTTACATCACACAACCATGGCATTCATCTATGTGATGAAGATTGTTAAACAAAAGAACACAGTTCCTGAATGCCTTCCCATTGAGAGGAAGCATGTTATGTTCTGCTTGGATTGGGGTACAATTACAAAAGAACCTTAAACAAAACAATACAGTAGCAAATTCATTCAAATCACCCTTATATTGCTGCATATTGATCCTGAAGTCCTGAACTTTGAAGAATGGAAAAGTGAGGAGCAATGGTCCCAACCTCTCAGGGGTCATATGATCATATAATGCCATGTCTCAATCAACTGATTAATAATGCCAGATCCAAAAATATTCGCAATTGTTTGGAAGTCTCTAATCCAAATGTAAAAGGAGTGTCGCTGTAAAATAGGATGGTAGGTATGCAATTTGTTGGAAGCTTGGCATTTTCATGTACTACATATATAAAAAATGTAATTTTCAAAAGAACAATGTTAAAAGAAGTAGTCTGATTGATCAGAGAAAACTACAGAATCACACGATCATCTCATGGTCCTTCACTGGATCTTACTTTTGTATCTTAGCATCAGGCTATTGTTCAACTAGCAGTGGAAGCGTGGCGCTATGCCACGCTAGCTACCATGTAGATCGAAGTAAAAGAGCCGACAAGTCGTGGGAAGGACACTCTGAAAAAATTGAGGACCCGTACGTATTTCTAGAGAAAGTAAAGGTTTTTCTATATAAAATCAAGGACCTATGCGTAATTTTAAAAAACTACGGGATGTTATCCAGCAAATGAAGGGTTTTTATGAAAAATTAAAGACCTTTACGTAATTTCGGAGAAGGGAGCGTTTTTCGCAAAAAACTGACGTGCTAGAGGCTTTCTTGTAAAAACAAGGATCCAAACGTAATTTTGTAAAATTTAGAGGGCTTTTTCGTAAGTTTACCTACGTGGCAATCCCCCCGGAGTCATATATAGGGATGATGATGATTTTGTCTCTTCTATAGCACACAAATTAATCATTTGGTGAAGAATTTCACATGTATTAACCCAAAAAGTCCTTAATTAGGACATTCTTTTTGAAAGACAAGACATCATAAAAATATGGCAGCCAGAAAACAACCATGCAACTCAAATGCATATTTTGCGAGTGCACACAGTGTGAAACATGCGCACATTACTATATTTCGAATTGCGAAGTTCCCTGGATACAACACGATCTAAGATCATGTTTGAATAGAAATATTTTTGAGTTTTTAGAAAATATCATGTTTTCTCAAAAATGCCATGGTATTGAAAACTTTGATATATTTGGATGCGACAAACTCTGTAGTTTTATAAACCGCATTATGGCTAATACCATGTTTTTTTTGGGTTTTTGAAAAATCCAATTTTTTTTCTCAAAATCGAACTCACTTGTTCAGAGCCACCTTCTGTATCATGTCGCATGCATCTACTCTTTTCTTGTGCTTGGGTGCATGGTATACGTTCAAAGTTGGCACTTCCTTTACGTATATTTTTCATGGCATTATTGAATGTGTTGATATATATGGCCATAGAGAATAGGAAGCTATTATGAGATCTCGTCGTCCAAGTATATTTCGTGCATGGTATATTGAAAACCGTGGTTTTCGAATACTGTAGTTTCCAAATACTGTAACATCCAAACAGGCTCTAATATTTTTTTTGCCCTAAACCGATTCGATTTCGTAGTAATAAAAACAAAACCAAAAAGGAATATCAGTTTGGGTGGTGTCCGATTCCGTCTGTGATACTTCGATCCTCTGACGAGGGGGGTGGATTTGCAAATCGCGTATAAGTCCAGGGTGAACACGTAAAACGGCTTCCGCTCCCACGATATCCGATTGTTCCCTGCATTAATTCCTCGTCTCGTCTCCGCTCCCCACCTCCCAGCTGCGTCGTCGCCCACCCGATCCACCACCACCACCTCCTCGCCGTCTCCCACCGATTCCACCCCGAGGTACGCTTCGTCTCCTCTCGCGCTCGAATCCCTACCACTAGTACCGTCGACCTCGCGCCCAGTCGATGGCTCTCCTCTCCGCACGGGGAGATTAGGTTGGTGCCGCCACGCTGTTGCGGGTCTGGAATTCTAGATCACGATCTGTTCCAATGGCCAGATCTGGGGGTAGGGGTCGCTTGGAGGTCCCGCTTTTCGATGGATTCGCCTGAATTGGGAGATGAGCGGAGCGATTGGCGGCGAGTCTTGACGGGTTCCTGTTTTTTTGTCGGTGGATCAGTGTGGGAATGATCTGCGTGGTATCCGCGGCACGGATCAGTTTGTTTCTTGATTCTGAAAGCGCGGTTGGTGTTGCCCTCTGCAGGTTGTTCTTGCCGGGTTCAGCATGGGTCTGGTGAAGGATGGTGCCGACATGGAGGAGGGAACCCTGGAGATCGGCATGGGTGAGTCGTGCAACACGAGCAATGAGATCAAGCTCTGCAGTGTTTGTGCCCTTATACTGCAGTTTTGTGCGCTCGTCGTTTTGTGTGTCGCCTATTTGCATCGGGCATGTGCGGTATTATTGCTGCTCACCAGTGCTCACATTGGCATGCCAGCTTATGTAAATTGGGAGGGCTTGCTTATTGTACTGGAAAAGAAAGGGGAAATAGGTTAAATCTTAGAGCTAAACACCTTATATGCACACATGCTTGTGCTACAGGATAATGATAGCATGGTATGCATCACCAGTCTGCTGAATTTGTAACTGTGCTGCATTGATATTTAATTGTAGGTTATCCTAATAGTACAGAACTCGCAGTCAATGAGCTTTTCTTGAAGCACACCACCATAGCGTGCCGATAAGGATGGGTCTAATTCATTGTAGATGAAGTTTGCTTTTGTAGCTTTGCAGTTTTAACTATGCAACATTATACTATGTCTTCAGGTCTGGCACTTTGGCTAGGTCATGCTTTTAGTTTACCATGTTCATTTTGTATGCTTATATTGATTTTGGCAGATTTTGATTCATAACACATCCGACGCTGCAAGTGTCACAAAATACCATTAATTGTGTCGCAGACATGGCTAGGCTCATAGCTGTACTGCTTTGTTAAGAGCATTCTTTTCTGGCTATCTAACAAAGATGATGTTTACTAAAAATGATTTACTTATGCAGAGTACAGGACTGTTTCTGGTGTGGCAGGACCTCTGGTTATCTTGGATAAAGTAAAGGTGTGTATGATTTTCTTCAATTTGCAGTTGTTAGCATAATCAGACAAGTGTTGAACAGCCTAGTCTGGTAGCAACTTGTACTCACTATCCCTTTTTTCATGTAACTATCTTTAGGGCCCAAAGTACCAGGAAATTGTAAACATCCGATTGGGAGATGGCACCACTCGACGTGGTCAAGTTTTGGAAGTTGACGGTGAAAAAGCTGTGGTGCAGGTTACTACATTTTCTATTCTTTATTGTTATGACCAAACAATCTTGATTGTTTCTTAAGTAATACTCTAATTTTAGATCCGATTTAGCTTTTGCAATACGGTTAGTTTGGTCCGTTTTCCAGAAAACTTTAAATTGTATTATCTATGTTTATCACTGAAATCTGAACTTCTTGATTCCTCAGGTCTTTGAAGGCACTTCAGGAATAGACAACAAATATACTACTGTGCAGTTCACAGGCGAGGTACCTTGCCTCTTGTTCACATGTCTCTTCTTGTCACATTATTTCCTGGTTACATACTGGTTAAGTATTCTCTAATAGGCTAAACGCTTTGAACTGGAAAGTGTTAGCATGAAGAATGGTTTCACTTTCGGGATGTAGCTGATAAACAAAATTTACAAGAATCTTGATAAGTACATGTAGTTTCAATCTTAAGTTTCTTGATATATGTAGGTTGTTGAGTGTTGACTATATCATGACAATTGGGTACCACTGGAACTGAATAAAGTGGACAGGCTCATCTTAAACTTTCAGACTGAAATTTGAAATGAAATTGCCTTGTTTGTATATTTGCTCCCTTGTTTATTTTTACGTATGGTACGCTGCTTTTCTCTTGCAGGTCTTGAAAACTCCTGTCTCACTTGATATGCTTGGGCGCATTTTTAATGGTTCTGGAAAACCTATTGATAATGGTCCCCCGATTTTGCCTGAGGCCTACTTGGATATCTCTGGTAAGTTCTTTCTCAATTTTCAATGCAAGCACACTGTTGTGTAAGAACCTCATGGATAAGCGCATGTTCATGGAGGGGACACATAAAAATTAGAAGTACAGATGGTGCTAAATACTCTTCATCTTTCACTTCTGATAATCATGTACTCTGATGTTTATTCCAGGAAGTTCTATTAACCCCAGTGAGAGAACCTATCCAGAAGAGATGATTCAAACAGGGATATCTACCATTGATGTCATGAACTCCATTGCTCGAGGGCAAAAGATTCCTCTCTTTTCTGCTGCTGGTCTTCCTCATAATGAAATTGCTGCTCAGATTTGTCGTCAGGCTGGTCTTGTCAAGAGCTTGGAGAAAAGCAAGCATGCAGAGGTAGCCTAACATAACAATCCCTCCTGATCGCTCACATAAAGTGGATGAGACTTAACATTTGATGATCCAATGGGATTTGGGCTCACAAATCGGCTTAACTTAGATACGGTGAATACAGCCTAAATGCCTAATAGCTTTAGCTGTACATGAAATTCTACATAAATTCCTGATCTGAACATTCTGTTCTTTCAACTGAGGTTGCATCTCACACACCTTGTGTGTGTATTTTATCTTAAAAGCTCGTTATACTGTTGATTTTTGTGAGGGAAACATCCATATGGTATAGAGTGGGATGCTTTACCTGTTCAATCTGCCCATGTAGACTTTTTTTTTGTCATATCTGAATTTTTGTTCACCATTGTTCTGATTACTTTAACCTTCAGGGTGGTGAAGAAGACAACTTTGCTATTGTGTTTGCTGCTATGGGAGTGAACATGGAAACGGCCCAATTCTTCAAACGTGATTTTGAAGAGAATGGTTCAATGGAGCGGGTCACCCTTTTTCTGAATCTGGTATTTACAGTAGACTTGTGATCCAGATTCATTTATTATTCAAAGGCAATTGTTTCTGCAAATAATATTGCCATAGTTGATTCTGTGTGGTTTTAGGTGTATCCCAAATATAATTTGACCATCACTACCAAGCAAAGCATATTTTTTACACTCTGCTCCTTTTTTCTTATAGGCAAATGATCCCACTATCGAACGCATTATCACCCCTCGAATTGCGCTAACAACCGCAGAATATTTGGCATATGAATGTGGGAAGCATGTACTCGTCATCTTGACAGATATGAGTTCGTACGCAGATGCGCTTCGTGAGGTACTGCGTTTGATATCTTGTATCATTTCTCATATTCTTGGTTGATGTTTGTTTTACCAATTACTCTTAGAACTTAATTCCGTAGAAGCACATTATCCAATCATAATTCTTTCTTGGAAAAACTTCAAAGATATTTTGTTGATGACTTGAAGGATAAATGATTTTTTAAAGGAAAGGATTAACAAATTTTATGTTGTAAGTGCACTAAAATGCCATCCATGTGATTGTTAGGGGTATTTAGGTCTTTTCCTATTATTCTAGAGTTCGTGTCCTTGTACTATATAAGCCACATGGGCCATTGCAATACATTCAAGCTTCATATTAACATGATATCAGAGCCTAGGTTTCAAACCTAGCTCACCTCCGGTTTAACCTTTCGCTGCTGCCCTCGGGAGGAGCTAATCCCAGGGGTGGCCATCCCGCCGGCCGCCGCGCCACGCCACCGCTGGCTGCCACTGACCGCCGCGTTTCTCTCCTTTGCCTGCGCCCGTGCCTGGCCGCCAATGCGTCGCCGTGTCCGCGCTCGCCTCTGCGCCGCGTCGCCACCCGGATCTGGCCGCCTCCGACGCTGCCAAGTTTGGATTCCGTTGTCTTCGCCACTGCCGAGCTTGGATCTGGCTTGTCTCCTGCCGACGCCGGCCCTCTCCACTGCCGCCGCGTCGCGCTGGGCCACCTGTGCCTCCGGTAGCCCGAGCCCGCGCCAACACCTCCGGGCCGTCGCCGCCGTCCACCGCTTCGGCTGCCTCCTCATGCAGATCTGGCGCCATCACCCTCGCCACTGCCCAAAATGGGCAAATCAATGTTGGATTTATACCTTGACGTATCTACTGACAATGTTATGTACTTTTCTCTATCTATGAAATAGCAATTCGGAAGATTTGTAACATGTTAGTCTCGCATATCCCATTTTATGTACTTATTGTTCAGCTGTAATAAATTGGTAAATGGCTGTCGTGTATTTTTATGATATACAATAACACTTCATGGGAATTGTGCTTATGTGTTTGTAGGTATCAGCAGCCCGAGAAGAGGTGCCAGGTAGGCGTGGTTATCCTGGATATATGTATACTGATCTGGCAACCATATATGAGCGTGCTGGGCGTATTGAAGGAAGAACAGGCTCCATTACCCAAATACCCATTCTAACAATGCCTAATGATGGTAAGAAATGAAATTGTTTGCTCTGTTGATCTATTTGTTACGGTTCGATATTACCATTACCATTATCTTCTGAACATTCTAAGTTGTCGTACGTAAGACTTTTCCACAAGTATGCAGAAATAACCAGCATATTATTTATCACAACCACCCATTTTGCTGCCAATTAGCTTGATCTGTCAAAGTGTGATGCAATCTGAGTATTTGCACAAGTCCAGCATGAATGTCTCAGCACTCTTGTTTGTATACCGATGAGCTAGCTGTAAGCTACTTGGGTTGGGTCATGCAATGTCTACCTGGTGGACCAATCTTAGGCGCAAATCTGATTGCATTTAGATGAATTGTTGCTATGCATTTCATTTTATTGGCTACTTAACATGAAAATGCAATGTCTAATGCTGTGCTTTCCCCCCTCCTAAACAGATATCACACATCCAACTCCTGATCTCACAGGATACATTACTGAAGGACAGATATACATTGACAGACAACTCCATAACAGACAGGTGCTTTTGCATGTTCTTTTACTTCATAGTTAGCAAAGATGATAGCGTCATAACAGACATTCATATAATTAGTTATTACTCTTATTTAGCACTTGCTATTAGTTTTCAATATTAATATGACTCAAGAAACAAAACTTGCAGTTTTTTCTTTGATTTATCTCTACTTTCCGTGTTGACATGATGGCATTGTATTGCTTTCAGATATATCCACCCATCAATGTCCTGCCATCTCTCTCTCGATTGATGAAGGTGAGATTGCTTATCAATCTAAACTTTGTGAAAACTGGTTTATTAACAGTTAGATGCTATCAGCATGTATGTTGAAGGTTAGTCCTAAGAACAGTCAATAATTCTTGCAGAGTGCTATTGGTGAGGGTATGACACGTCGAGACCATGCAGATGTGTCTAATCAGGTATCTATTTGGAGGCCATAGATTTGGGTTCCTTCAAGCTCTGAGTTTACTTGCAGAGGAATTCACACACTGTTTTCTGTTCAGCTTTATGCCAACTATGCAATTGGAAAGGATGTCCAGGCCATGAAAGCAGTTGTGGGAGAGGAGGCGCTCTCTTCTGAGGATCTGGTTTGTCACTAGTCACTAGTGAAATAACTCATAAGCTGATGTTTTCTTTTGAAGTAAAAAAATCTAATAAACCGTTCTTTATCTCTTGGCAGCTTTATCTAGAATTCCTCGACAAATTTGAGAGGAAATTTGTAGCACAAGGAGCATACGATACTCGGAACATCTTCCAGTCACTTGATCTGGCGTGGACACTGCTTCGCATATTCCCCCGTGAGCTTCTCCACCGTATCCCTGCCAAGACCTTGGATCAGTACTACAGCAGAGATGCTACCCACTGATCCTATCCATGTTCAGAAATCCAATGTTTTCAGCTTGAATAAATTGAACAGTTTGAACTCATGGCCTTTTTACTGTAGTTATATAGCCAGATCATATTCTTTTCAGTCAGTGAGCATAAGGTATTCGTAGATGTCTCGGTCGCGGCGACTTCTGTAATATTATGTCTTGTATCGTTAAACCATACACTTTGAGCTCTTGTTGGTTTCACTTGCCAGAATTGTTAGCAAGAGCATTCTAGGCGAAGATGCTCGAACGTGCTGGTTGTATCTACTTTTGCGAATGAATAACGATGGGGCAATAAACTGAGGTGGACTACACATGCTAATGTAAATTGCTGAATTATTCATGTTCTGCAAACTCTAGCCTGTAAATTTGTCGCATTTCAACTGTGTTTTCTCCTTGAAGGTAAGTTGGTTACTCTGTTTGTACTTTAGCTTATTGAAACTTGAAACTCACGGTGACTTCATTGCTGTGTGCACAAGAAAGTTGCAGCGGCAAGTGAAGACTATTTTACTAGGGTTTGCTAAACCTAGCTAGTCTTGTAAGAGGGTGAGGAAGTGTCGTCGTTTTGGATTGCCTCGGCCAGCCATCTCAATCGTCGGTAGGATTTTCTTCTGAAATTTCGTCTCAAATCACCCACGAAATGCATTTATCGCTATCAAGTTGATTTGTTTCGGCTTCAGCTTCTGATTTATTTTTTATTATTTATAAGTTTTATTTTTTTATTTTTCGCTTTTTTAAGTTTTTTTTGCTGATTTTTTTCTCGTATTTGTTTGTGTTTTCCGTGATGAGTTAGCATATTTTTTATTTTAAAATTTTTAAATTTAATTAAACTAAATAGGTTATTTTTAATTATAATAAAAATTTTAATCAGTGTAATTTTAACAGCTCAACGGAGCGAGGCCGCTGCTCAACGGAGCGGGGCCGCTGCTTAGTAATTTGCGTACGTTAATTTTTCCAACTGGTTTACTGCACCCGTGCAGTGTCCGTCTTAATTCTCACCAACTCCACAGGCCACCACCTTCTCGTACACACTCCATCCCACTCCTCTCCCCTCCCCGCCTTCGCCACCCATGGCGATCACCGGTGGCGAGTGCCGCCGCCTCCTCCTCGCCGTCGCCATCGTCCTCGCCACCTCCACCGCCCGCGCCTTCTACCTCCCCGGCGTCGCGCCCCGCGACTTCCAGAAGGTGATCGATCATTCCATCCCCCCACCCGCCTCTCCTCTTCGGATCTAGCGCTAGGTGGCCCCTCCCGGCCGTTGGTGCCGGCGGATCTGGACGTACCGGGAGGCGCGGCCTTAGATCTGGCCTCTGAGGTGCGCCCGCCTCCCCGCATTTGCAGGGTCATTGGGTGCGTGTGTGTGGTTTAGGGTTTAGTGATCTGGAGAACCGGCGTTTATGGAAGTGGCGAGTGGAAATGCGAAATATCTGGACGAACGGATAGGGGTTGCTTAGCATGTGTGTTTTTGTGCGTACGAGGAATTAAGGGAAGGCAGTACGGGGCAATGCCCACCGTGCCTTTGATTGCTTGTGTGATTAGTGTTGTTGACACAGGGTGCGTTGGGGTTGGACTCTTCCTTCCCGTGGTTGGCCCCTGATGGTGGCAGTATGATTTGCGGTGTCTGGCATAGAGTGTAGATAGGGCCCCTAGGGAAGCAGAGGAGCAATTTTTATGGGGGGAGAGCCACACTTAGTTTTGATCAATAGGGAATTTCTGTGCTTGCAGGTTTGAGTTCTTCTAGAGGCACAGATAAATTATGGTGATTGTTTTGGTCGCTGCTCTGTTTTGTTCTTCTTTTGTGTCAACAAATTTGTATTTGCTTGGACGATTAACTATGTTGGTGTTAAGGGTTTGTCACTTGGTACCGATTGTTGTTTACGTTGGTTATTTTCGCGAACATTGGAATCTTACATTGTGGGGGCGGGGGAGTGACTTGAGCTGAGCATTTTTCCATTGAAGTTGCCAGGGCCTACGTGTCTTTAGATGACAGTATAAACTGTAGCAAAGAGATCATTCTTATGTAGCATTGCATGAAAAGTGTGAGGTATGAAGATAATTTCCATTCTAAGTTATGTAAAATGTCATACGCATCCTGAGATACCTTTTCCATCGCAGCATAAAATGGTTGCTATCTGGCAGAATGCATACACTATGTCCATGTTTAGTCTCCTTCGATTCTCTTGGTTGAATGCAACTCAGATGAGTGTCAAATGCATATTCTATAATGGTAATGTTTATGCTACTAGTGTTGCATTTTCTTGTTGATCTACTTGAAGGGGCTCCACCTGTAGAGAAGTGCATGGTTGTGGTCTCAGGTTGATGCCTTTTGAGTCCAATTACTTCATCAGGAGAGGAGAACAAGTGATACATTTTTGTATAACTTCAGTAACACATGCATATTGTTTTTGGATGTGATCAAATTGAGGTTTTCATTTCATCCTTTACAATATGGTGGATTCCTCTTGTTTTTGGGATTCCACTCATTATGTTGCATTGAGGACTGTCATTTCTTCTGAGAAATGAGTGCCATATAAGTAGAGTAATTACAGTTTAATAACCAAAACTTCTAGTATTCTAGTATTGATGGTTTAGCAGTTTCGTCAACCTTTACTTGTGTGTATTTTCCCATTACTCAAGTACTTTTATAGGCTAACTAACTATTTGCTTTGCAGGATGATGAGCTTCAGGTGAAAGTCAACAAACTATCATCCACAAAGACACAACTTCCATATGACTACTATTTCCTGGACTACTGCAAACCTGAAGCGATTAAAAACAGCGCTGAAAACTTAGGGGAAGTCCTTCGTGGGGACCGCATTGAAAATTCTGTTTACAATGTAAGGACAACACCCTTCTGTTTGTATTAGCTATACTTTAGAAATGATGTTGCCTGTAGGTGCTAGGGAGTAGGGAAGCATGATCACATTTACACATTATATGGAAAGCTGTTCATTCTTTAAGTGTAGTTTGTTTTTCAATTCATACAGTTCAAGATGAGGAGGGACGAGAGTTGCAAAGTTGTTTGTCGAACAAAGCTTTCTCCAGAAGCTGCAAAGAATTTCAAAGAAAAGATTGATGATGAATATCGAGTGAACATGTATGTTTTAAATTTGAAGTTTTTATTATATTGTTATTTTGCCAGTAAAACAATGCGACCATCCATCCAGTTTATATATGATACTGGTTCTAGTTGTGGTATATGTTCAGCATGTGCATTTATATTATAACGCCTAACATTTTTTTTAAAAAAACATTTCCCTAACAGGATTTTGGATAATCTCCCAGTTGTGGTCCCTAGACAGACACGGGAAGGAAGCCAAACACCAAGCCTTGAGCATGGTTACCGAGTTGGCTATAAGGTGAGCATCTCACCCAGTCGGTTGATACTTGTTTAAACCTTAAATATTTATCAAGGGACCTTAATCTGAACACAATATTGCCAGCTCAAGGATGATAAGTACTATATCAACAATCACTTGAGTTTTAGAGTTCTGTACCATGAAGACCCAAATTCTCCGGATGCTCGAATTGTTGGCTTCCATGTGATTCCTAGCAGGTATAGGATACTGACTACTGAGTAATGTCTAACTTGCATCTTCTAAATATCATCTGCTTCCAACATTTTGTTTTCTTCTCTGCTTACATTTTTGGAAGGAGTTCCTGCTCATGGTACCGATAGCTTCTTTCATTATGATTTATGTGCATAGTTGATCAGTGCACGACCATTCCAAATTGATGTTCACCCAGTGTTTTTATCATTTCATTAATTTCCAAATGAATTGAGGGGTTATAACCAATATTCACATTATAGCTGATATTTAGTAGAAATTGTCGCTTGACCCTTTCATACATTTATATTTGTATACGGAGTTACATGTGCCCACGATAACTTTGTCTCTTTGTTGCCTACCTTTATACAGCATTAAGCATGAATATGGTGCCTGGGATGACAAGAATCCTACAGTGCAAACTTGCAATGCTAACACTAAGATAACTCCTGGTAGTCACACACCTCAAGAGGTGGCCCCTGATGCATATGTTGTATTCTCGTATGATGTTACCTTTGAGGTATAGCTCCTGTCTCAAGATTTTCTCTTGCTGGGTTTCTTGTTCCTCTCATTTGATTAATTTGAATTTAACTGTTGCAGGCTAGTGAGATTGTATGGGCATCTCGCTGGGATGTCTACCTTCTCTCTAGTGATAGCCAAATCCACTGGTTCTCAATCATTAACTCATTGATGATTGTCCTTTTCCTTTCTGGCATGGTAGCAATGATTATGATGAGAACCCTTTACAAGGACATAGCAAACTATAATCAGCTTGACAATCAGGATGAGGCCCAGGAAGAAACTGGTTGGAAGTTAGTGCATGGTGATGTCTTCAGGCCTCCTGTCCACTCAGGCCTCCTCTGTGTTTATGTTGGAACAGGTGTGCAGTTCATTGGGATGACAGTTGTAACCATGATGTTTGCGCTACTTGGATTCTTATCCCCTGCAAACCGTGGAGGACTCATGACTGCTATGGTCCTTTTGTGGGTTTTCATGGGTGTATTGGCGGGGTACACGTCATCTCGCCTGTACAAGATGTTCAAAGGTACTGAGTGGAAGAAGATCACCTTGAAAACTGCCTTTATGTTTCCTGGTATAATCTTCACAGCCTTTTTCTTCCTGAATGCCCTGATCTGGGGTGAGAAATCATCTGGCGCAGTTCCTTTTGGGACAATGTTTGCTCTGTTCCTCCTCTGGTTTGGCATCTCTGTGCCATTAGTCTTTGTTGGAAGTTTCTTGGGATTCAAGCAGCCAGCCATTGAGGATCCAGTGAAGACAAACAAGATTCCCAAGCAAATTCCTGAGCAAGCATGGTACCTGCAGCCAGCTTTCTCAATACTTGCTGGTGGCATATTGCCATTTGGTGCTGTCTTTATTGAGCTCTTCTTCATCCTGACATCTATATGGCTGAACCAGTTCTACTACATCTTTGGCTTCCTCTTCATAGTCTTCATCATCCTCATCGTAACCTGTGCTGAGATAACAATAGTGCTCTGCTACTTCCAGCTATGCAGCGAGGACTACCACTGGTGGTGGAGGGCATACCTGACTGCAGGCTCTTCAGCTCTCTATCTTTTTGCTTATGCTATCTTCTACTTCTTCAATAAGTTGGAGATCACAAAGCTTGTTTCCGGCATTCTGTACTTCGGTTACATGCTGATCATTTCGTATGCTTTCTTCGTGCTGACTGGTACTATTGGCTTCTATGCTTGCTTCTGGTTCGTGAGGAAGATATATGCTTCTGTGAAGATCGACTGATGGAACAAACGTCGAGGGAAACATCTTGTCTGCTTCTAGAGCACCTCCTGTCCAAGGTTTTGCTGCAATGTCATACATGCTGCTGCTCGATTGACATATATGAAGGAAACTTGGATTTGAGATGGGATTCCATGGTTTTGTTAGATTGTGTAGTCTGGTAGGAGTAAGAAATAGCCGGGTGTTCAAGAGATATCTTGATACTCCGGCGTAACATGGATCTTGTACCTCAAAAGATATTGGGTGCTTCTTGTAATATTCCGTATCTCGATTTGCCGTGCCTGTTTCATTTACCCTACGACTTTCTTGATAATATTACAATATGCTGGAGATTGCAGTTAGTACGTGCAGCATGCTCCCTTATCGTGAGTATGCTTTTGTTTTCAGTACGTTGTTCCAGATTTGTGTTTGCTTCAGGGTTGCGGCCTCCCTTGTGCTGGACTGCTGGCCTTCCTGCCCTGGCTTCGGTAGAGCTCTCTCGCGGCAGTATCTTGCATAAGCCTATCATCTTGTCGGTATCTGGGTTTTCTTGAAATCATTTATTCTTGTAACTCAAATCCCACTATTACACTGAACCTGATTTTTCATTAAACAGAATGGGAGACGAGGCACTCGCCAATCGTTACTGTCCATTTCAACACTTGAAGTTGCTGTATATTCCTACTTGCTGCTGCTGAACAGCCCAAGTGCTGATAGAACTGTACATTCTACTTGCTGCTGCTGAACATGCTGATAGAAACTGTTACATCAGGTAATCAACGTTGTCGTTCCGTCGTAAAACGAAATACTACTACTTTCTCGAGAGGGAAATCGAAGAACAACTTTATTTTCTATGTTGACTATCGCCACCTCAACGTATTGACCGTCAAGAACTGCTATCTTCTACCGATCATAGACGAGTTGCTGGACGAGCTATCGAGAGCACGTTGGTTCACAAGCTTAGACCTACACGTGGGTTACCATCAGATTCGAAAGAGGCCTAAGGATGAGCACAAGATAGCCTTTAAAACACATCATGAGCATTTTAAATTAGAAGTGATGCCCTATGGATTAGCTAGTGCCCTAGCCACCTTCCAAGGGATAATGAACACGATTTTGCACTTTCGCTGAGGAAAGGGGTATTGGTCTTTATCGATGATGTCCTAGTTTATAGCAAAACCTTGGAGGAGCATGTTACCAAGCTGAGAAGCATGTTTCAGATCCTTTCTCAGCATCAACTCAGGATTAAGAAGTCAAAATGCACCTTTTCACAGCAGCAATTGACATATTTAGGACATATAATCAATGGGCAATGTGTGTCAACTGATGGGAAGAACATTGTAGTAGTCAAGAATTGGGCTACCCCTTCTAATGTCAAGGAAGTGCGTGGATTCTTGGGTTTAGCCGGCTACTATCGCAAATTTGTGCGCAACTTTAGTGTGATAAGTCGCCCTCTGACCGACCCACTGAAGAAGAACGTGGTATTTGTGTAGACGAATTTTCAGAAAGTGTTTGAGGTGGAAACCGATGCTTCGGAGAAGGGTACTAGAGCAGTGCTGATGCAACAAGGTCACCCCATAGCATATCTCAGTAAGTCGCTTGGGCCTCACAATCAAGTTCTATCAACATATGAGAAGGAGAGCCTAGCTATTCTATTGGCAGTGGACTATTGGTGACCCTACTTACAACATGCTAAATTTGTAATATGGACTGACCAACACAACTTGATTCACTTGGGGGACCAAAAATTATCGACTCCTTGGCAACAAAAAGCAATGGTCAAGCTGTTGGGAATGCAGTATAGTATAGTAAATAAGCTTGTTCGACTGGTTGAGATTTATGTTGATGACTTTGATATGGACGATTGTTTGTTGTTAAGAAATCAGCTTCAAATCTTTGTTCTTAATGTCAAGAGAAGTGTAGAATTCAATTGATGTGGTGATATTGCAAAGCTAGCTCAAAAGATGTTCAAACAGGAAAAAAATAGAACTTTTCCATTGGCCTATCGCCTCATCGAGCTAACATTGATCTTTTCAATGGCAATGACATCGGTTGAGAGAATCTTTTTGGCAATGAATATTATCAAGACAGATTTACGTAATAGAGTAGCAGATGAGTGGTTCAGCGACTTGATGATATGCTACACTGAGTGAGAGATTTTTAGAAGCCTTGATGATGATATAATTAGAAAACGCTTTCAAAACATGAAATCTCGTAGAATACTATTATGTCGTATTTCTACTACTACTCAATTCTAGCTAGTGGTAACATTAATTTCTGATTTTATCACTAATTTTGCTAATTCTACTATGCAGATGGCTACTTACATATATTTGTGAGTTTTAGGAGGCACACTCCTTATTACCAAGGTACAATCTCCATTATATTTTGTATTTTTACTATGTCTATGTTCTAATTATGTATTCTTTTAGATTGCAAAGGATAATTCAATTTATATTTTGTGTGTTTATCTTTAGTAAGTTATATCCCACTAGTCTCCCTAAAATTTGGTTCTGGTCTGCCACTAGCAGCAGCGATCTGTGTTGAGCTTCTTGAAGTTATCGCTCTGGTCATACCAACCGTCGTCGTAGCCGAGCACCCAAAAGTAGTGGCCATGCTGTTGCCACGGGTGTGACTTGCTCATGCTGTCCCTGAGCATATTCGCTTTCTGGAGCACAACGTCCATGACCCTGCCATGCTAGACACCCGGTCGCCGACTGTCGTCTTGTTGTACACCAGTGGTTTGACCATTGGGACCGGTCTGATCGTCAACACTATATCGGTTAGATCGTGGACTACCGGTCAGTCTGACCACTTAACTGCATTAGAAAATATCATCTCTCAAATTTTAGTTAAATTGTATTAATTTTAGCTCTAATTTCCAATTTCCGTGGCACCAAATACAAACTCCTCATTAAACAAGCCTACGAAAATGTTTGGTGTTCAATTTACCAAAGTTCATAGCCGGTCTGACCGCTCACCCCATGGTTATCAAACATCGACCATCTGCCGGTTAGTCCACCGCCCCGTGGTAGTCAGATCGATTGAAACATGACAGTACAAATTGAAAACTAAATTTTCTAAAACTTTTACAAATTCAATTTCATCTTAATAAAAAAGCTAATTATTCATCACAGACATACAATAGACCTTTTACATGGTGTCACATTTCATATCTTCTCACGTGGTATTCGACCATCACAGCTTGCAGCAAATTAATATACCGGAACGGGCATGAGAGGAGGAGTCTATCCAACACCTTCGCGTCACGGCGCCGGCGACGGCGCCGGCGACCGCGGCAGAGCCGGAGACAGAGGGACGGCCGCCGTCCTCGCCACCAGTCCGCACACCATCGCCTCTTTCGGCACGTCGAGCTCGCGCATCTTCTCCATCCCTTCCACGAAGACGACGCCCATGCCCATGTGGAGGTGCGGCTCGATGTGGCAGTGGAACGCCCACGCGCCGGTGTTGTTCGCGGAGAACCGGATGGCCGTCCACCCGTGCGGGAACACCACCACCGTGTTCCGCAGCGGCGGGTCGACCGTGTTGAGCTTCTTGAAGTCCTCGCTCTGGTCATACCGGCCGTCGCCGTAGCCGAGCACCCAGAAGTCGTGCCCGTGCAGGTGCCACGGGTGCGTCTCGCTCACGCCGTCCCTGAGCATGTTCGCGTTCTGGAGCACCACGTCGACGACGCTGCCGTGCCGGAGCATGTACACCCGGTCGCCGACCGTCGTCTCGTTGTACACCGGCGGATTCATGACGTCGTAGTCGTCGGGGAAGGTATCCGGCGCCTCACCGGAGGCGTCGAACGCGGTGGCCTGGAGGCCGTAGTAGAGGGCGCCGAGGTACGGGGTGGGCGGGAGCGCCAGGGAGACGTTGTTGATGGACCACTTCGTGTGGCCGTCGAACATGCTCTGCGCGTTGAGCATGACGATCCGCCGGTCGGCAGTCGCCGGCGGCGGCTGGTTGGTCTCCTTCCGGGCCTTGATCCTGTAGGTGAAGTTCTTGCTGCGTTGCACGTCGTCCCATGCTGGGGTCTCCGGAGGTGCGCCCGTCGGCCATTTGGACCTGCTGTTGGCGTAGTTTAGGAGGGCGAGAGCCGGCAGCGTCTTGGGGTGTCGTCCTCTCACGCCGACGGAGATCCAGTAGGACGCCGGCTTCTGGTCGGCCCTGAGGAGCACGGAGTAGCTGTCGCCGGAGTAGAGGTCGATGTCGTCGACGGCGAACGGCTCCACGTGGTTGCCGTCGGCCTCCACCACTTCCAGCTTGTGCTGCAAAATTAGACCTTTTCAGTTTTTTCTTTTCGATCTCGGCACAACCAGTAAAAAGCACTCCCTCCGTCCTCAAATATGATTCGTTCTTCACCTGTTGCAATCTCGAACGCAAGACTGCTAAAAATAATAGGAACTCTTCTGAAACTCTGCTCTTCTTACCCCTTGGACCTGCACGTTGAGAGCAGAGAGGGAGGTTGTGCTGGCGATCCTGAGCCTGTAGGTCTTCCCCGGCTCCACGTCGAAGACCACAGGGGCGCATTGGCTCCCTGGACAGTAGGGCCCGCACTCGCTCCTCCTCAGGCACCTCTCCTCGTCCCTGCACAGCTTCCTCTCCTTGCCCCTGACGCATGTCTTGGCGTAACGATCTATGCTCCTGTGGAACTCGGTGACGCGCCCCAGCACGCACTCGAACTGCCCTACCCCGTTGATCAGAATCGTCTGCGATGATCGGAACATGTATTCATGCATCAGCTAGCTAGATTTGTGCTAGATGACGGGCTCGGTGTAGTGGTTACCTGAGGCTCGCCGATCCATTGGAAGTGCTTGTCCTTGCCGTCGAGCCCGACCGTCTGCGCGTAGACGTTCTCGTGGTACCAGTCGCTGAGCAGCATGCTGAGCTCGCCGTCGTACGCGAAGGGGTCCTTGTACTCCGCCGTGGCCTCCACGACGAGCGACCCGTACAGCCCCGCCGCCCTCTGCATCCCGAAGTGCCCGTGGTAGAAGTACGTCCCCGGCTGCATGCACGCGACGGCGACGCATTGATTAATTTGTGCATCACCATCGCATCGTCAGCTGTTGCAGAGTCAAATAATTTATCTGTTGGAAGTGAAGTCTTCGGTCGTTAATTACCTTGTCGGCCAAGAACTCGTAGGTGAATGTCTCTCCCGGGTTGATGGGGCACTGTGATATCGACGCGGTTCCATCCGCCCATGGCGTGCCAAACTGCTCCAGGACGCTGACGTGTTATTCTATCATACATGTTTAAGACTAGAAGCAGTATTGTTATTAGTGAGGTGCTCGTGATTGCAAATCAGATACTCAGTGTGCCTTAAAATTGTGCTTCTCGCTAGCTTCTGGTGATACATGCGTTGTTCCGGAAAATGTTCAGGTGATTTTTGTTACCATCTCTTCTTTGGGTTCTTATGATGGGCTTGTTCTTTATCTTACAAGTCGATAATTTTTTATTTTTGTTACAGTACCTAACTTTTAAACGGAGTATTTTCTTAAAACGAAGTCTACAAGTTAAACGATCTACACGTTAAAAACCCAACATCTGTATCAACCAAAATCGCAAGTGAGTATTTATCTCTCCATAATCTGTAACGTAAACAGCCAAAATTCAAAAATTTCACCAAAAATCATAGGGCATGTTCGGCACTCTACAAGTCGGACGACTTTTGACTTTTGCTACAGTATCTAACTTTCAAACGGAGTATTTTCTCAAAACGGGTTCTACAAATTAAGCGTAGTACATGTTAAAAGTCTAACATCTGTTCCAGCCAAAATCATAAGTGAGTATCGGTCTCTCTGTAATCTGTATCGTAAACAGCCAAAATTCAAAAATTTCAGTCAAAAGCCATAAACCGTAGTAAAAAAAACGCTATAAGTCACAGTCAAAAAGAACATGCCTAATAGCCCATGACAAACAACATATACACGAATTGTTTTCCTATACCTGCCTAATTCCGTGCCAATGGATGACGAGCCCCTCCGTGTGCAGCTTGTTCTTGACGGTGACGCTGATCAGCTCGCCGGCGCGGGCTCTGATCGTCGGGCCGGGGAACTCGCCGTTGATCCCGATCATCACCCGCTGCTGGCAGTCCGGCGCCCACAGTATGTACTCCACGTTCCATGTCACGTTCATCGTCGCCGGAGTCGGAGTCGGAGCAGGAGCAGATGAAAGAGCGGTAGGCTTCTCATGGTCGGAGGCTGCGACGACAGCAGGAGCGGCAAAGGCCAGGAAGGAGGCGCAACATATCAGCAGTCGCACTGCTGCAGGGTTACCGCAAGGCTCGGGCGTCATGGTTGGGAGCTGAGGGGTTGAGTGGCGTGGAGGTTGGCGAGAGGCGTCATGCTCTTATGGGCGCCAAGAATGGCTAACGAGGACTGAGGATAAAACGGTCAAAATCCTTTCTTTTTTAAATACTCTCTCGGATTCAAAATATAAAGTATATAGTTTTTATAAATTTATTTTCAAATATAAGACGTGTATGTAAATTTTTTAATGTTTTTCCATGTTTACCCTTATTTATCACATGTTCTCACTCCAGTATACGTAAGTAATTAACTTTCTGATAAAATACTCTCTCTCATATTTTCAATGTATTTACAGTATGGATAGCATCATGATTCTCTCTTGTCTCTTTCTTGGTTTTATAATCTTCTTAATCTACATACCTAGCCAAAATACGTTTTATAAAAATAAACGGTGGACATAGTTTTTTTAGCCAGTTCGCCTTATTTTGTTATTTTGGAGCCGAATCAGAAAAAGGGCAAAATGTGTGGTGATTAATAAGGGGTTGTTGCACGTGGAGATCAGAAGCCATGGAGATGGGAAGGATCCAGAGGCGGACGTGGAAGCACATGTGAAAAAGGAGGTTTCAAGGTGATCAGAAAGATGGAAGGTTATCAATTTGCGTGCAGATCTAGCGGTCGCAAAAATCGATTTAAGAAAGCGTATTGATAACATTATTCAGATGTTTTTATTTTAACTATTATTTAGATTTATGACCGCTAGATTAGAGATCTAACAGTCATAAATTTTCTCCGCTCCCTCTAAAAAATCTTCCTCCTCAATAAAAGGAGGCCGTTGGACGTAACTTTTAAATATTTTCTCCTCTAAACTAAATCACTTTTTATAAACATCAGATCAACAATTAAGAGACTAGATCATTCCACCCATCATACATAAAATCTTTCTCAACCTAAACCCTCATCCTACCCTATTCCACCCCACCTCCACCACCACCTCCACGCCTTCTCACCGACGTCGCCCCCGATACCGACGAGGCCTACCAGCGACCACCTCCCTCCTCCTACTCCTCTCCCGCCACCTTCTCATCCCCTCCCACGGCCTTTTTCTTCCCCACCGCTCACCTCCAACGTCCCTGCCCCGCCCTTCTTCCCTATCTTCGACGGCTAACACAGCTGGATCCACCAACACTGCTCTCCGCTACCTAATGAATTCCCCGATGTCGCCCTCGCCGTCTAACCCATTCATTGCTCTCCTCCTACCCACGGTCTAGGCGGCGCCACCGCCGCCTCCGTCTCCCACCGCTAGTTCGCTACCGCCCTGACCTCCCTATATATTCGGGTGTTTGGGTGAACTCTAACTCTAAAGATGAATTCGAGACCTAATCTCACGGAGCGATGGTGTGCGAAGACAATGACGTTGTCAGATAATAGGAAGATGCCAGCGGCGAAAACGGCATAGGCACTTCCGTAGAAATATACAGTAAAACCGGAAAAAGAGCTTTACGAGATACCGTACTAGATTTGCTTCGATCAGCCTCGTGACCCTTGCCTCGTAAGGTACTCTCTAGACAGATGCTTTGTTCGAAACATGGGCCCAATTTGTCGTGAATCCAGCTAGCTCGCGAGGGAGACGTGTGCACCTTTGGTGGGAACTCTCTAGACGTGTGCCTCGCAAGCACGTTGTTTTTGTCGTCTATTCGTTTCTCGTTGTTCCTCTCTCGCCGTTTTAAAATACTTGACGTTTTTTTTGTCTAGATTTTGATCGTTAATATTACACTAATACTTTTTATAAAATGTTATAAAAGTATAATGTTATGAAAGTATTTCTTACGACAATTCTAATAATAGCATTTTAACGCTAACAATCTAAATATTTAGAAAATAATTATTGGTAAAAAACTACAAAGTTTGGCTGGTCAAGTAAAAAGCGCCAAGTATTCTGAAACCAAGAAAGTATTCTGAAACCAAAAACCAAGGGAGTACATTACAGGGCAGACCCAACAGGGGCAACCGGGCCTGAAGCAGCCCCTACCGTCGGCCAGACCATGGTACCTCTAGCACCGGCATCTATCGTCGTTAGAGAGGGAGTAAGCGCTGCTCCTTTTCAATTTTTTAGCTAGTTTATTATTTCAATTTCGTTTAATAATTACTATTGTTAACTTTATTCCAGAAAAAACGTGCACATCGCAAATAAATTGAGAGAACACAAAAAATTTATTAATTTATCTGTTCTTTTGCTTGCTCCCCCTTCTTCTTACTTATTTCTTCTCTTACAAAACTAATTACAAGTCTTCTCAATATATATACTAATTCTCTCCTACTAGCATATGCATTCGGACTTCAAATTGAACACAACTTCAACTTAACTTACACACGGAGATGGACTCTACTATGTCTTAAACTCTAAGTCAAGATTATTTCTAACAATCTCCTCTTAATCTTGACTTGATATACTCTAGTTTTAGTCTCAATGCATTATGAACTACCACCACGCCTCCACATGAAGCATTCTACGTGCAAGCTACATGTAGGAACTCAACTCAACTGGCACGTGTTCATCTGGATGCAAAGATTCTAAAACATTGAGGCGGGCGGTCTCAACTACGACTTACTAAACTCATACTTGATACAGAACGGTGACACATCTTCTCAACGTTCCGATTTATTTTCATCTTACTTGAGTTTGAACGGCGCCACATCTTCTCAATTTTGATTTCTTTTCACCTTACTTGAGTTTGGACGGCGACACCTCTTCTCAACGTTCTTGACTCAACTCATCATCAAAGCACTGATGATTCATCATCGCTGAGCGCTTCATCATCTCGGAGATGGACGGATGAACGGAGACTTTACTTTTCCACTGTCGCCGCACAGATGAAAGAGCCGAAGAACAAAATGCCTAGCACCTGCCTCTTGCTACTTCGGAACATGCTAAACCCGAAGGACTAAGCGAAGACGTATTTGTTGTCCTCTGCGCTTCGGAGACGGCGAAACGCGATGGAAGAACACATCGGAACAAAAGCGCCGAGGCTACATGTGATACCTCAGAAACGCTGCGCGTTTCTAATACCACTTGAATCTACCACCTGCACCTTGCTTTGCTCTGGACCTTGAAAAGAAAAGGCTTGTCTTTTGTCCTTGTATATGAGAAAATTTCTTTCTGTCTCCTGACACAAGGGACTTGTCTTCCTTTTTTCTTGCGTGGACACAGGTGCTGGCTCCAAGCCTTGTCTTTGTACTGGCGCAAGAAAAATGTCTTCTCTCTCTCCTAATGCAACTGACTACACTTGATGCTTTTTTTGATCGGGAGCCACAGCGTTGCGCGGCGAAACTGAAATCGTCGACACGATTTTTTTCCGACGATTCGGTTCTCATCTATGCTCTGATACCATTTGTCAACTTTATTTTAGGAGAAAACGCACATATTGCAAATAAACCGAGAGAACACAGGAGAATTTCTGAATTTCTCTATTCTCTTATTTATTTCCTCCTTCTTCTTACTTCTTTCTTCTCTTACAAAACTGGTTACAAGCTTTCTCAATATATATGCTAATACTTTCCTACTAGCATACGTATTTAGACTTCAAGTTGGACATAACTTCAACTTGACTTACACATGGAGACGGACTCTACTACGTCTTGAACTCTATGTCAAGATTATTTCTAACAACTATTTATGAAATTAATAAGTTATATATAAAAATTACAAACCACAGCAAAACCAGACTGAGATTTTGATATTTGGAGCTAGAAGACTACTTACTAGGGTCATATGGGCACCTCTTTATTTTAATCCTTGGTCAGCCGATGCATTGCAGCAATGGTCATGCCGCCGGTCGATGGCAAGCGTCCTCTTCTTGGCCGGTGAGCTTTTGCACCTCTCGCGCCCGCCCGCTCGTAAGTCGTAACTCGTACTCCAGTAGAAACGTATTGCATGGGGTTTTGAGCGAACACCGAAACCATGTCGGGGATCTCAGACACCTATGCGATTTGAGTCAGCATCGTGCTAACTAATACGGCCCTTGTTAGTGCTGTACATTCACATGCATGCATGTCGGCCGTGTGGGCTGCACAGTGCACACCAACGTGTGGTGTGTACCAGCGCCCATCGTGACACGCGCGCCTACATACAGCATCGAGTTTCATGTACCACGTTTATGCCGCGGGCTGAAAGTGATCTGTGATTATTTTTTTCCTTCTTAAAATTACGTTAGCTGTATGTCTCAAACTTACCATATATCATATGAGTTCTTTCTAGACTGTAGTTTATGATTTTTTGTTTTAAATTTTAAATTTAATTGTTCGTAAGAGAGAGAGTACGGAGAGAAACATCCACATGCTAGTTTGGTCGATATAGATAAATTCGGTATAATATCTACTACAATCGACTTGTAGACCTCACTTTAAAAAGACACATAGTTTAAATATTAGTTACTATAATATAAATCAAAAGTCATAAGTCATAAATCTAAAAAATCCAGTCATTAGCTTATCTCTGGTATCATAGCGAGTTTTATACACCGATCATTTCACGTAAAAGGTTGGGCAAAAGTGAGAAATATTTGTCGGACTTCAACATACATACACTGCACACTTGCTGCATGCCATAATTAATTATAGCTAGGTCATATATGTAACACCTCCATTTCTGAGGACGTTAGGTTACCCTCGCAACTATCCAGAATTGTTCAGCTGCGAGTACTGTAAATGAGTGTACACCATTGCCAAAATAAACTTAAGCATAAAAACCTAACTTTATCACAAAATTAAGCCTTAGCAGCCAAGTTTTAAATAGAGGCGACAACCCAAAGCTACATGTTGAGAAAACAAACTTGTTTCACAGCTCATCTCTTTATGTAGCATGTACCCGATAGACTATGTACCCCCTGTCACGGAATACGACGACTTGACAGGGTGGAGCCTACCGTTGTGAAATTACGGTTTTACCGTTTCCATACAACATTCTTTACGCCGGCTGTTCCCTCTTCTGGAATAGTATATCATATCCTTATAGTAGATATTCAATCGATTTGAGCAGCTACTAAACCAAATTTAACAAGTAAACACTTGTGGTGGAGTTACTATGTTCTTTACTTAGCATAAGATCTAGTGCTTATATTTTCACTGAGGCAACTTCTACTCACATATTTATATTTTAGTGCTCGCGGCACTGCCTCCATTCCCTATCAAGTCTCCACCCTAGGATAAGGTCATGGGCTTAGGCCATCTCATGGCTCCCCGTGATATCTTATCCTAGAATCACTTTTCAAAATTCTGTCAGCAAAATGCCAAGACTCTTAGTAGTAAACGTTTGTTGAGTTCCTAAACTACCATGATTACATTAATAATATTGTTAATATTACTAAGTTTTGTCAAGGTGAATATGTACATCAAATAAAATAGGGCTTTTTCGGGTGGTAGGACATTAGTTAATATCATGCCATTCTAAACATTTATTATACATGAACTAACAGTGCGTAAATAACATAATAAAAATACTAATAAATAAATAAATAAAGGAATGTAGGTTCAATATGATCAATGACATGTGACTTGCCTTGCGGATCTACGACTTTGACAATTTCGTATTCTTCTGTCTCTTGATCTTGAGCTTGGTCCTGAGTTTCTCCTTCTTGAATTGGTTGACCTTCGATGTCGTGTGCTAGTGTAAAGCAAAGAAATATAATTCAATTCCATTCTCGAAGAATTGAGCTAGGAATAAAGAAATTAAATAAAGAAAGAAAATCCAAAAAAATCCAAAGAAATAGGGTTTTGGGCTTTTAGGAGGGACCAAAAGATGAAATGGGCCTGAGAAATGGGTTGGCGGGCTCGAAACGGTCAAAATGGATATGTGTGTGTGTGTTTTCGGGTTTTGGTGAATAGTAACGGCCGGCAATCGTTCATTACGGTTTTACCGTGTGCATTCTAAGATGCTATGAGTATTCAGGTGGTCGGTGGTATTGATGAGGCTGAGCGGCGTGGTCGTAGCCGGGTTACGACTACCGGGACTGAGCACCATACGTGGTCATAAACTGCATCGTGGTCGCAATCCACAACATGGTTGAAAGCCTCAAAGCGGTCGTAAACCATAGCGTGGTCGAAAGCCACACTGTGGTCATAACGACAACGTGGTCGTAACGACTTCATGGTCTTAACGACTATCGAGTAACTGAGTGCGGGGCCGACGGAGATCGGATGGTGTACGAGTTACTTCTGAGATCGGATGGTGCATGAGTTGTTGCGGGGTTTGGATGATGTCTGGACGGCTTAAGGGTATCAAACGGTGTATGAGTGGCTTAGAAACATTGGTCGGCGTCCGAGCGGGGTTGCGTAGGACTTGTAACAAGGTGGCGGTGGTTCGGGCCAGAGAGGCCGGATTTGGCTAATTGCGGGCGTGGTGGCTTCTTTGGAGAACCGGGAGCTAAGGCGATCTCAAAGAAGGGGCTTGGGGGCAATTTAATGATAGACCAAGCGCTTACTTGGGATTTTTGTCGATCGGCGATGTGGGGTCACCGAGCAATTGGGGCGGAGTGGCTTGTCTCCTCGAAGGGAGCTTGGCTCGGGAGGCTTTGGGGAGGCTCTTTCTTGGCGGCGAGGAGGTCGGCAGGGTGCGGTGGCACCTCGGTCGTTGAGTTGCGGCGGTCAAAGGTGACGGCTTGTCGGCTGAGAGACAAACGGGGAGCGTAGGCCAAAATATCCCGAGCGTGTCTTGTGGCGGCGGTCCGACTTGCGGTGAAGACCGTGGGGGAGGCGTACAGATGTCAGGCGCTCACAGCTGAGTGGCAGAGATGGGAGAGAGCGAGAAGGCGCGAGAGAGCAGAGAGAGCTCGGGCGGCGGCAAAAATCGGGATGATGGCGAAAAATATCGGACAATGAACAATGACAGCGCTAATTTCCTCCGTTGAAGCAATGTTGGGATGGATTAGGAGTGGGATTGGTCGAGATTCGTGTGGGATTGGGTTGAGGATCAAAGGAAAACAAAATCAACGAAATTTTGAATATTTTGTAGAATTCGGTTCGTTTCAATATAGGTACGTTGCACACTCACTATCTTATAAACAGGCAAAAACTATAACAAAAAAAACCATAAAACGAAAGAAAAAAATAGGCTCTATCCAGTCATGAAAAACGTGGAGCAGTCTTGTTCCGTCCATCTCAGGCTGTTCCCGTTGATCGAGGTCGTTTTGCTCGACAGCAGCGTCGATAGATAAGTACATAGGGAAGGGGAAAAAAATAGGTAAACCTCAGATAAATCGAAGTTGAAAGCCCAGTTCTAATCAAGACAAATGGGGATGTTGATATGATATTAAGAAGATAGATAAGAGTTGGGTATGGGTGAAATTTGTAGGGCTGACATTGCTACCTATAGAGGCCAAATGATTGAGTACTACGACACTAGATTTGCACCATAGTAGTAATCACACATAATAACAGCCCTATCCAGACAATTTCAGAGACCGAATCAAACCAACTAATGAACAGCTCCTACTAAAACTAAAAGGCCACAAAACTATGATAAATTTTAGAATTTGCAAAACTCCTATAGTTTGAGGCTTTGCATTAAGATTTTAAGGGCTAAGAAAACATGCAGGTTAAATGATAATGTAGGTTTTTATAAAACTTTTTAACAAATAAAAGTATACAACCCAATGAGGCTAAAAAAACATGCATTGTTACCTTACGATTTTAAGAGCTAACAAAACAAGAAGGGATAGATGATGCTACTAGGAGGCAATTAGTTCAGATGACCAATTGCTATAGGCGTTAATATATATACTGCCTCTTTAATTAACAAATAAACATGGTTAAAAAAATTTAGCGCACAAAACACTTAGAATTAGTCGTACTTATAAAAATATGGCTAATGCTAGTTAAGAAAAGGATTAGTTTCATGTACAAAAATCTGGCCGTGTGGGCTGCACACCAACGTGTACCAGCGCCCATCGTGACACGCGCGCCTACATACAGCATCGAGCTTCATGTACCACGTTTGTGCCGCGGGCTGAAAGTGATCCGTGATTATTTTTTTCTTAAAATTACGGTAGCTGTATGTCTCAAACTTACCATATAACATATGAGTTCTTTTAAACTGTAGTTTATAATTTTTGTTTAAAATTTTAAATTTGACTATTCACAAGAGTGATTACGAAGAAAGATAACCACATGCTAGTTTGGTCGATATAGATAAATTCGATCTATATCTACTCAACTTGTAGACTCTTATCTTAAAAAAACATATCATTTAAAAGTTAGTTACTATAGTATAAATCAAAAGTTATAAGTCGTAAATCTAAAAAATCTAGTCATTAGCTTAGCTCTGATATCATAGCTAGTCTTACACACCGATCAATTCATGTAAATGGTTGGTCAAAAGTGAGAAATATTTGTCGGACTTCAACATACATACCGTGCAAACTTACTGCATGCCATCATTAATTGTAGCTGGATCATTTATGTACGTTGCACACTCACTCTCTCGTAAATAGGTAAAAACTATAAAAAAATCCATAAACGAAAGAAAGAAAACAGGCTGTTCCCGTCGATGGAGGTCGTTTTGCTCGACAGCAGCGTCGACAGATCGTGGTGGTGCCTGCGCGATCGCTTTCAGTTAAATCTGCGTGATTCTGCTTTGATTGGGAGAGCTGCAGATCGATCGATACGTACAATATATTTGCTTTCAGGTTGTCGCTAGACGATGGAGTGTTGTGAAACATTTTTTAGCTTTGTTTTATAGTAACTAATTTTTAAATGAAGTGTCTTTTTAAGATGATGTTTACTAGTTAATTATAGTATATACTATACCGATTTCATTTATATCAGTAAAAATTACATGTGAGTTAATTTACTCTTGCGAAGGTGGGACATTGAACTTTCGAAAGCTAGAGAAGGTCCAGATCCAGTGTTTTAATGGAAGCCAAACGAACAGCTTTGTTTTGAGTGGTGCTGTAGTCCGCCACAGTTCATTAGCACAAGGCAAGAGTATGGTTCCATGGTACATGGTATTGTATGCTGATTTGGGTATATAAAACTTAGCATATATGATATGTTAGTTTTTTAGAGGTCCTAACTATACATTTCACGCGTACTAACGCACATGTGTGAGAAGAAATACTATGACTGAGGATTAATTAAGCCAGGAGATCAAAACAAGAGTTAGAGGGAGGGCTATGTTCAACCAACCATCCTCAAAGTCTACCTAGCCATCATCATCAACTTACACGTGAGGAGGTGGAGTGTGTGTGTGGAGGAATTGTCGTTGGCGAATTCAGTTCGATGGATTTTTTTACTATATAAAAGATAGATTAATTATAGAAGGCATAAATAATAGATTGAAACATAGTGATAGGGGGAGAACTCATGGTCTTTTTTTATTGTTTTTTCTTTCTCATACATGTATAAAATAGTAAATAGTACTCCCTATTTATAGGCTAGTAGTGAGGTGCCCACTATAGGCCAAGGCTTCAAGCCCAAGCCTAGATTTCCTAACACTTCCCTTAGGCACTCATCCGACACGTTCATGCCACATCAAATCTCCATAAAAACCCAGTGAAAAAAATTTGGAAAAATAGTACATGATATATGTTATGCTGTGTTGCACAAATTACCTCATTAAAAACATTGATCGAGAAACTTCAGGAAAACTCGTCAAGGGAAAAAGAGTACAACCTACCCTATTTCATTTAATCTTCAGCATTTATTCTTTGGGTACTCGATTTTCGTGATCAAGTTTTAATAACCAGCTTGAGAAAAATCTCCCCCTGGGTAGCCTAATCTGTTATGTCGGAGACAGAAAAGTTCAGAGTTTCTAAATATTGTTTTCATGGTAGTATAGGCTGCATGTGCTTTAATGTTAGTGTAGTATAACCCAGTTTCTAATGAAAAAGTTTTCTAATACCCTTTTTTTCATTTGCTTCATACTTCGTAATGAGCAGATATTCGTTACCATACTCTTCTTCGGTCTCAACATGAAAACCGTTGACACGAATATTCTTAAAACTTAGGAGAGTTCAAGTCGATTCTAGGTACAATAAGGCTTTTAAATGGTCAAAATTGTGCCTATTGGAGGTATAATTGTGACTTTTCCTAAAACTATTATATAAGCATCGCTACCGGCAATTGTTGTAAGGCTGCAAGCATTCTTACTAATCGACTGAAAGTATTTTGTCTCTCTTAAGATAGTATTCGTTGTGCCGCTGTCAGCTAAGCACACTTCCTTTATAGGACGCCACACGTGTTCTTTCGATTCACCGGAACGATTCGTGCTGATAACATGTTGAGGAATTGTCATTGACGAGTCCAGTCCGATCGATTCTTCTACTGTGCAAAAGACAGATCAATCACAAAAGACGATTCGTGCTGATAACATATTGAGGAACTCTTGGTCTTTCTTTATTGCTTTTTTTTCTCATACATATATAAAATATCAATAGTACTTTCTATTTATAGTCTAATAATAAAATATCTACTATAGATCAAGGCTTTAAGACCAGATCCAGATTTTTCATCAGAGTGAACGTCCAGTTGAAAATCCACGTGCCTACAAGCACGGCTAGACGACGTGTGAAGCGGAATTGCTAGGTACGGTCAGAAAATGGACGGCCCAGAGCCGAGATGGGCCATGTACCAAGGCAACGCGTAATAAAAGTGAAGTGGGACATGTTCGCAATCGATCAATCAGCCGCTATGTACGTGTTACATTCTTGGCCGCTATTTGTCAGCAGCTACAGCTAGTAGAATGAAATGGCACACAAAAGTGTACGCAGTAAGCTACATGTACGTACACACATACGCCATACGGTGACAATTCGTCATGGAACTTTGGGTCTATGCGTGTCACTGTCACGTCGTTTCGCTCGACGGCTTTTGGGTCTGATTAGCAACGGCTGCAGCTTATGACTTTTGGCTGTTTACGATAAAGATTATAGAAAGATAATCACTTGTGATTTTAGATGGTACAGATGTTGGGTTTTTAACGTGTACATCGTTTAACTTGTAGACCCTGTCTTGAGAAAATATTCCGTTTAAAAGTTATATACTATAGTAAAAACTAAAAACCGTCAGTTTTGAAAAAAAAGGCCTTTTAGCAGGTAGCTAGCGTCCGCTCGGTTCCGGTCTGGGTGATTGATTCTGCTACGCTGCCACACAGGGTGCCAGTATCCAATGGCCACCATCGCCGGAAAAGAAAAAGAAAAAGAAAAGAAAGTAAGCAGCTACAGCCTACAGGGTATATGGAATGGGGCATCATAGATGGCTAGTCACTTAGGTTCCGGTCGCAGTGATTCATCCACCAAAATGCGTTTGCTGGCAATCCTGATGGTTTGGACAAATTGTGTGCCAGCGGTTGTACACTTACCATTCAGTTTTTCCTTCGCATTGTCGAGGGGGTGTTTTAATTGACTGAATTTTTTTTGTTTTTAGTTAAAATAGAATAAGTAATAGTCTGAAGAAGTATCTTTTCAAACAAAATTTAAAAAACAACTTTTGAAAGACGTAGATGTGAAGGATACAGCCTGATGGCTTTTAGGAGCGGTTTAGAGAAGTTGTTTTTAAAGGTGGCTTGGAGAAACCGTTTTTAGAACTTGAGATGTTTAAATCAACTTTTGATTTATCCAAATATAAATTATAAGCTGAAGTCAATTGAACCTTCCTAGGTACAACACGAGCTTTTGGATGGTCAACGTCAATCACCATTTATATAAGCCGTAAGCCGAATAAACCATTCTACTGCATTTTAATCCCCATATTGCTTGGACGCATCGTTCCTATCCTTATATCCGGGGGACTCTCCGTGCGGAGAGCGCCTCCACGTCGGCTCGCGCCCCGCGGGCTGTGGAAATTTAACGTGCGGTCGGGGGAGCCATTTTGCGAAAAAAATCTCTGAGTTTTACCGAAATTACGTACAGGTCCTTGGTTCTCGCCAAAAGGTCCCTGCTAGTTTTTTTAGCCCCTCTATTTTGCAGGATGGCCCCGCGGTTTACGAAATGCGCGCGGGTCATCGGTTGTTTACGTCTGAGTCCTCGGTTTTGCAAAGAGCCCTTGGTCCTGTTTTTATGGACTGCCCCTGCGGTCTCCGAATTTTCGCACGGGTCCTCGTTTATTTACGTACAGTTCCTCGGTTTTTGCTAAAAAGCCCTTGGTCCCTGTTTTTTTGCGAAAAACCCTTCCGGTTCCTCTGAAATTACGCATCCATCCTTAATTTTTTTTAAAAAAGACCCATCTCATGAATTTTTGTCTCATTTATTTTGATCCACACGGTAGCTAGCGCGGTGTGCCGCCGCGCTTATGTGTCTAGTACGTCCAATGGGAGCACAAAATATCGAACGCCTCATCACTCACGTGACTGGTGACTCATCCTCATCTAACTGCTTCCTACTTTCTCCACCCCCACATGCTGCTTTCACTACACAACTCCTCCCACCGACAAAAGTATTGGAGGCCTCTCCACCCATATGATGCTTTTTATATTTTTGACTTTCTTCCTCTCCTAGTAGTTTTCTTCATCTAAACAACAGAAACTCTCTACTATCTTGTCTCCTCCATCTCTCACTTGGTACACATGAATGGCATGATGCAGGCGGAGCAGTCGACGGTGAGCCAGAAGGCGCTGGTGTACATGCTGGCTAACGAAACGATGGCGTCGGTCGAGGCGTTCGAGCGGCGACTCGTGGGGCTGGCTGGGAGCACAACTACGAGGACCACGCCGTCGTGTAGCTCCACGTCGCGATAGCGCCGCTGATCTCATCTCGCTACCCTCGTGACTTCGCGCGGTTCCGCTCCACCCACATGTACGACGTCATCCACAAGAACCAGAATTTTGGACACATCTGGTACTGTGACAATGTAAAATTCCAAATGTAGGTTCCCATGTAAAAAAATTACAAAACTAGCCCCTTCCCTGACCGCACGATCGCGCCGCGCCGACACCTGTCCGGTCGTGCGGTTCGGACCTGCGACCACCTTTGTTCATCGGTCGTGCGGTCCCATATCGCACAACCGACTGCCCGTCCGCCCGGCCGCACGATCGCCCTCCGGCCGCATGACCCGCCTCCGGCCGATCTCAATCATGCGCTCGGCAACGGTCGTCGCGGCCACCGGTATGATACCGCAGTGCGGTCGTGCGGTGCCGAACCGCCGCGACCAGACGCGTGTCGCCTCGGCGATCCGCGGTTGAGCGGGAGGCGAAGCGAAATTTTTGGTGCGAGTCAAATTTGGAATTTTGGGTTTCTATAGTGTTACATATGTCCAAAATTCCTAAGAACCATGGCCACTCCAAGGTCGTCGACCTCCAAATTAAGTGAGATCGATGAATATCTCTCTAATCGTATGTACGCTAACTAGTTTGAGTGTTCCGTCTATGTTACTACTTGGCATGAATGTATATGGCTGCAAGCATATGGTGCCTGGGTTGAGTTGTCTTTTGTTGCAAGGAGTTGTGTGATTTATTGCGTATGGCCATATTTTTTGTTACAATAGAGACCGCGTTCTCAATTTATTGTAAATATTTATTTTATTGTTGTACGAAATATTGTAACTATTATTTTTAAATGTTGTAAGGTTCTCGGTCTCCCTGTGCCTCCCCTGTTGCTGGCCCTTGGGCCCAACCTCGGTCGTCGCCCCTGGACTCCGGTCACTGTTGCCTCCCAACGCCGCCTCACTCGGTCTTCGGATGTATCAAGTGTTTTATATTGTTGCAATATGTATTCTCCAATGTTAGTCTCCTCCGTAGGTGTTTGCTAGATTTGTTACGAACGTTTACTTAATTTGTTGCGTTTACTTAATATCATTGCAAACAAAAATTAAAATGTGGCAATATCGCAGTCTATGTGTTTGATTTTTGTTTGCAATGTTTTTACATCCTTTAATTGGTACAACGAGTTTGTTGCAATTGGAGTGGGATTTTGTTGTACATAAAGCAATCGTTTGTTGTATTGTGCTACCAATTTTTTGCGGGATAGATTTTTTGTTGCCGCTATAATTAAATTTTATTGTGTACATTGGAGAGAAAGGACGTGCAGACGCTAGTTGTTCTCTTTTAATCGATAACTCCAAAAGGACGTTCAGGCCATAGTTATTCCCTTTTAATCCATGACTCCAACAAATCACAAGCACTAACCAATAGTACGCTTCTCTGTTATTGAGTAATTTTACCAAAATATTTCTCTACCGCTTTCGACGAAACTTCCTGCTTCTTTTTTTACGAAGCATCGCCTATGCTTTGCCATCTTTCATATGGTCCCAACGACTTACCGTCAAGCATCTCACGCATCCGAATCCCACCGAACCGTCCTCACTTGCATACGACCCAAGTTATTTGGCGCGCCACATGCCTCTCCTTACGCATGACGGCACCTGGCATCCTTGACCGCATAGGACCTCGACTCCTCCCTGAGCCTAGTCCCGGTTCACTTTGCTGTTGCCGTCATGTCCACCACCGTAACTCCTGCTCGGTTTCGTTGTCCTAACTGCAACCACTCCACGAGCCTCGGACATCTTGGCTTCTCTCGACCATTCTAGACCTCAACATCACCACATGCCTAGTCACGATCCTTCTCGCCTCACCATGACCTAACTCTAAAGTCCTGCAACCAACACCAACAAGAAAACCATCACATAACACCGCACGATACATAAATACATCAACTAACACAGTTCATCCATACAATGCATAATGCAAAATGTATGCACCCAAATTACTTATCCTAATCTTAGAACCAAATAATAAACCCATGTGCAAATTAGCAACAACATTCAGGTCAAACCATGACCAAAACTCTAAGAATTTTATAGAACAATCTCAGACCACCGATAGAAGCTAGTCTGACCGCCAAGCCTGGGCGGTCGGACCGGCTGTGATCACGACACGAATACTCGAGACACTAAGAGATCACAAAACTTGAAGTACTCGAAGCCTCACAGTGCCGATCATGAAGCTTACAACCATCACAACGGATCGCTCGACCACCACAACAGATCGCTACGACCATCGATCACAAAAGCTTCGACTCACCGATCGCAAAGGCTTATGACTATCGAACACTGACCAGGCAATAAGCTACGACCATCAAGTACTGAGACCTCTCGACTACTGAGTACCGAGTCCTCTCAACTATAGAGTATCTTTGAATTGCTCTTCGGACTACTCAGCAAAAGGCCGTTTGGACCGCTCGACTACAAAGTCGTAACCTTCGAATATTCCAGTACTCGCAGTCCAGACGAACTCGTAAGCCACGAGTCGTCAGGCAAAATGCAATAATTTGCAAAATCCTTAAAAATAAAACTCAAACCCTACAAAAACTCTAATTCAAAAGTCAGTTACTCATCACAACCATAAGGTGAGCTCCACATGGTCTCACATTATCATTATTCTAAATAGAAATGTGCAGGTGCCATATTGTTTAGAAAAGCCTAGCTTACTGGAGAATACAACTTGCACTACATAGTGCCGTGTATTGTTCTTTAATCTTAATTCACCATTCTTTCTTTCTTCAGCTCAAATGATGCATCTTCGTGCACAACAATCCAGTGCTATACCTGAGGTGAAAACCGTCATTGTGATCTTGCTCATAATCACTGCCGCCTTAAGAGTCAAGATCAAGCAGCAAAGGAGTTGCAGACATTGCATGCAGATACACGATAGCATATACCTCCTTTTGTCTGTTTTTGACCATATTTTGCCACGGAATTAAGTGCCATGCACGCAAGGTATTACCAGTTTTCTTCAGCTAAGAAGCTCTATTCGCTTCACACTTCGATGATGATTACTGAATCCATTTAACTAGATAATCTTCAGAAATTGTCTGGTGATCATTGCGTCAACTTCGAAGTGTCTGTCCCTGCTTGCACAAGCCCTTTTTTTTTGGCTTTTTTTCTTAAGGATAAATTCACATCCTTACCCATTGGATCCGCAAGCATTACAGCGCAAATTATCTCAAAATAATATATTACAGCAGAAAGCGAAGGATTACGAATTAAGCATTTTGAAGTGGTCATGTTAAATGTAGTTTCCTGGAATACACCACAATCAGTGGCGGAACAAGGAATTGAACATGAGGCGAACTAAATATAGACAATAAAAAAAACAAAATTTACATATCAATATCTCCATACTCCAACATGGCCAATGTGACTAAGCAAACTAGGCATTGCATTTTCTTGTTTGCCAAATACAAAAGATTAATGCATGCTTCTAAAGGGGAAATAATAAGAAACTAGAACTCCATCTCCACATAGTTTTGCATATTGTATACAGTATAATGTGCTTACTAACAAGTAAAACTAAGAACAAGAAATATCGAAATATCATTAATTTTCAATGATTTATTGATCATCAAGATTACTAACAAGTTCTGCTGCTTGCTTCCTCACCGCCGTCGTCGGGCAGCCGAGATGTCGATGCAACGATCCAGAAATTGAAAAGATGTTTTGACTTCCTAATTTGTGGCTAATTACTAATGAGACGAAATCTATTGGATATAGGAGATAGATGACATAAAAAAAAACGTGTTGCACAATCGTCCATCAAGAGCAGACGATGTCCATTAGTTGTGCGTAAAGGATTTTAGACTTTGATACTTGTTTATTAATTAAGTTAATTAAGTATGTATCTATTAATTACTACACCCTAATTACATGCATGTCTGCAAATTTGCTGAGAAGGGCCAGGCCCGGTCGTCCCCCTTCTCTCCGCCACCGACCGCAGTGCCAAACGGAGGATAAGCAAGGAGAAGTTAATGCAACACTTTATTCTCTTGCCACTTTGATGTCACTTCTCAGGGCCTGTTTTGGGCTTTTGAAATCAGTTTTTAGCTTTTCTACAATATCTAACATTCAAACAGAGTATTTTTTCAAGATAGGGTCTACAAGTTAAACGATCTATACGTTAAAAACCCAATATTTGTACCAACCAAAATCGCAAGTGAGTATCTGTCTCTCCGTAATCTGTACTGTAAACAGTCAAAATTCAAAATTTTCAGTCAAAAGTCATAAGCCGCAGCCGAAAAGAACAGACCCTCACTCCCCTTCGTGTCTTTTCTTGCATTTCCATGTGCACACACCCATTGTTTTGTTGCTGCCTTCTTGTGCAGAATATGCTCGTGTGAGTTTCCCTGCATTGTCTTCACGGTTAGCATCCACAAGAAACGCAGCGTAACCACAAGGTGTTACTAAAGTAATCTGAGTCGACTGCAAGAACAAAAAAAATTCTAAGGCAAGTCGTGCATCCACACATACTTTCTGAAAATTACATGTCCGCAAATTTTCTGAGAAGGTCCAGGCCCGGTCGCCCCCTTTCTCTCCGCCAACGACCGCAATGCCGAACGGAGGATAAGCAAGGAGAAGTTAATGCAACACTTCATTCTCTTGCCATTTTGATGTCACTTCTCACTCGCCTTCGTGTCTTTTCTTGCATTTCCATGTGCACACACCCATTGTTTTGTTGCTGCCTTCTTGTGCAGAATATGCTCGTGTGAGTTTCCCTGCATTGTCTTTACGGTTAGCATCCACAAGAAACGCAGCGTAACCACAAGGTTTTACTAAAGTAATCTGGCAAGTCGTGCATCCACACGTGCTTTAGCTCAAAAAGAATTCTAAGGCAAGTCGTGCATCCACACATACTTTACCTCAAACTCACCCAAATTGCATTCTCACAGGCCTATTCCTTTGGTTTGTGGCTGATAACCTTTGGCTACGTTTTTTGAGGGAGCGGCGGATGGCAAAGACGCCAACGAGGACGGTGCACACGGTTTTGATCTCGGGAAGCAATTAGATAATCTACTTCAAGAAGTTGTCCTGTTTATTTCAACTTTCGGGAAAACTAAAAGCTCAAAAGTACATAGAAGCTCGAGAGGTGACTACCACTTTGAGCCGCTTTTTGAATTGCCTTGCAGGTGTTACGGTAATATGTACCGTTCTGTCAGATAATGTCGACATCGCGCTGCTTATGTATACCACTGAATCTAATTCAATTTACTTCACACTGTGAGCATCTGATGATCATGTAATCACGTACATGGTAATGGTGGTTGCTCTTTTCTATGTTTGCAAAATATACAAAAGTTTCCCTTCCGAGCAAGGTATGTTTCAAGAGATATATATGGCAAGAAATTATGAGAAGCAGATATTCGTATAGTTAGGCCCATAGAACTGTACGACTAGAGCTCTATTTTGTACCTGAACCTTCGTAAGGCCAAGATTTGCTAGCATTGAAAGACTGCTAGGCTGTTGTTCTGAAGGTGCACTGTTGGTCTATGATCGTGTAAGTACTGCATGCTAATTATGATTTTGCCTGTTAGTAAAAAGTGTGCATTGCATAAAAAGCTTATTAATAAATATTTGATATGCCAGTAACAACAAATTTCTGTTTAGGCATTGCCCGATGGGCCTTCTATGGACCTAAACATCCATCACTGGAGAAGCATGTTTCAGAATGATAAATATTCTGAAGACTAAGAATGTGGGTATTATTTATTCTTGTCAGTTGTTTGGAGTTCAGTGCTCATAGTTTTGTCAAGTAAATCAGATGGTCTACATGCAAGGTGAAGATGATGCCACCAGTGTGCGATTTCTGCGTTGTTGAGGCCTACAAGGCATAGCAAACAATGGATCTGGGCTTGCATTGGAGCCGTAGACGAATTGGGGTTGTGCTGCCATTTTCCATGTGCATTATATCATGTCTTAACATAGTTGTAGCTTTTAATATCTTGTCACCAGATTGTTGCTGCACTAACACTTACATGGTATACAGAATCTCTGTTTGCCCACAGAAGCGATGAAGAGATGGGGGAAATCGTTTGGTTCCTGCTGCGTACGTCTTTGGGAATTTTTTACCTAGGGTTTTAGTTGCAGAAAGTGAAATGAAAAGATGAGGATGCAGGTAATATCAGTTTGTCCAAAGTATTTTCTAGAGAAAGCCTGCACAGTTTAGTTTTGGGTACATGCTCAAAAGAGGAAAGTCGAGAGCTTTCCAAGTTCTGTATCAAAAACCAAAGAGATGAGTTTTCTTTTACAGTTTAAAAGTTGTACATGCATCTACAATATGAAAAGAACTGGATTTTGATGGTTCAATGAAGACCCAACACCTGTATTTTGGACGCCTATGTCTTCACGGTTAGTGTAACGCCCCGTTTCGAGGCGCGTCACGGACACGGTAACCGCAACTATTCACGCATGAGCAGGTTATGGAGTGCGGCGCAAGAGTATACCATTGCATGCTTACAACAAAAACCGGCATATACTTCACATATGGATTAATATCCAGAATTTTGACAGCGGGGCGTGCAAGCCCAAAGTAATATTACATCACAAAGCTCGAGAATCCGCTTGGCGCGGCGAAGACCTCTGACCACGGATCCTCGTCGAAGAAGAGGCCCTCGGGGACTTCCTCAGCGGGAGACTTTCACCTTCGTCTTGATCTTCTAAAGATTTGATTAGCAAGCCGTGAGCCAACAACCATTTCGACAAACCACAAAGGAACCCTTCCTTACGATATGCGGATTAACAAAGGAGTGGGTATCTGGGTTTATTATCTTTGGGTGGATGCGGTTTTGTTGTAAACTCTTTTGTAAAACTTGCGATAAAACTACTCCTTAAACATCGGGGTTTTCATGAGGAGTTCATTAACCATCTAACAGATTAAAATATTGAAAACTACTTAAGCTTTCTTGATGGAATCACCAGTGACACGGCTCAATAGCAGGAACACGGCGTATCCGAATACCATTTAATTGACTCTGCGAGTTTGCTCAACTTTACCCACACGATCCCTTAACTCCCGCGACGAGTTAAGAAAGCGGTCGTTTCCTTTGCTCAAATCTTTATATAGGCTCTGCGGTGGGAATTCACTCGGTGCGGCACATGGAAACTCCCGTCCGCTTGAGTGAACCCTACGTTATTAGGTATCCATGACGCGGCATACCTAATTCAACTACCAACCTCCGGCCTCCTCAACACTGTAGAGTTTCAAGCGAGTTGGCGACTACTAAACCGGTGTTGACAAGTCAACTCACGTGGTTGGCGATTGCTATGACGATCGCTCGACATAAGGGGTTCGATCCTTATATTTTCACATGGCGTAACCTCTCGGGTCCACGACCACAACCTAGGGTAAGTGGTGGCGAAGACCACCAGCGGTTTCCCACAACACTCTTACCCTTCCTTGCACACCGATACTCTCCGCCCTAGGATACGGTGTCCCATACCACCCCACCCTAGGGTCGGGTTTTCAATTCTACTAGCCCGCAGCCACGACCTTATCAGTAAAAGACTTTGCATGATAGTAGTAACCTATAGTGATCAAGATTAACGAGATATTTATTTCTAGGGTTACAAGGCATGGCTACAAATTAAGCGAGGCATTTTTCGGTGGTAGGGCGTATCTATATCACATGTCATTCTAAACATTTTCACTTTACTTTAAACTAGCATTTCGCAACTAGCATAATGCAAATAATGTAATAACTTAAGTAAACATCATAGGGTACAATATGATCAAAGTTTGCGACTTCCGTGAACTGGAATGATCTCGTGACTCGAACGTCGGCAACTCGGATCACGAGATTGCACTTGAGCTTCGGGATCTCGAAACTAGCGCAAACATATAAAATAAATAAGTTCTAGCTTGAGAATAATCAAGCAAGGAAAATAATCTATAAAAAATTAAAAGGAATAAACTTGCATAAAATATCAAATGAAAAGGGTTCTTTGAATTTTAAATTTTACTGGAGATGAATTTGGGAAAAAGGAGGTCACCACTGGGTTCGAATAATGAAAGGGCAATGTGGTGAAATTTGGGAATTTTGGAATTTTACGTGATTTTCTAGGATTTATTTGAGTTTTGGATTTTTGGAAAAGAATAAATCTGGAAAATCAGAATGAACGATGTCGGGCGACCCACATAGCAGTCTGACACAACCTTTCTCTCGGCCATGAAGGCCAAGCCATGGCCATGACTCTGTAGCCCTCCCGGGCGGATGGCGAAGCGTGGCGAGCGTCCGGTGGAGATGGCGCGGGCGGGCGGCTCGGATCTGGGGTTTAAGAAGATCGGACGGTGAGAATAGAGGAGGCGACCGAAGCGGTATGGGGCGATCGGACGGGTGAGGAGAGTTGCGTTTATGAAGATCGGACGGTGGGAGTAGCGACCATCCGGCCTTCGAGTTTAAGGATAACGGTTGGAAGAAACGGCGGCGATGCGGCCACGTCGTCGTCTTCAACCTCTCGCCGGCGTAGCGAGGAAAGAGATTTTGTTTGCAATGTTTTACATCCTTTAATTGGTACAACGAGTTTGTTGTAATTGGAGTGGGATTTTGTTGTACATAAAGCAATCGCTTGTTATATTGTGCTACCAATTTTTGCGGGATAGATCTTTTGTTGCCGCTATAATTAAATTTTATTGTGTACATTGGAGAGAAAGGACGTGCAGACGCTAGTTGTTCTCTGTTAATCGATAACTCCAAAAGGATGTTCAGGCCATAGTTATTCCCTTTTAATCCATGACTCCAACAAATCACAAGCACTAACTAATACGTACGCTTCTCTGGTATTGAGTAATTTTACCAAAATACCCATCTACCGCTTTCGACGAAACTTCTTGCTTCTTTTTTTACGAAGCATTGCCTATGCTTTGCCATCTTTTATATGGTCCCAATGACTTGCCGTCAAACCTCTCACGCATCCGAATCCCACCGAACCGTCCTCACTTGCATACGACCCAAGTTATTTGGCGCGCCACATGCCTCTCCTTACGCATGACGGCACCTGGCATCCTTGACCGCATAGGACATCGACTCCTCCCTGAGCCTAGTCCCGGTTCACTTTGTTGTTGCCCGTCATGTCTACCACCGGTAACTCCTGCTCCCGGTTTCTCGTTGTCCTAGCCTGCAACCACTCCACGAGCCTTAGACATCTTCGGCTTCTCTCTGACCATTCTAGACCTCAACATCACCCTGTGGCTAGTCCTGATCCTTCTACGCCTCACCATGACTTAACTCTAAAGTCCTGCAACCAACACCAACAAGAAAACCATCACATAACACCGCACGATACATAAATACATCAACTAACACAGTTCATCCATACAATGCATAATGCAAAATGTATGCACCCAAATTACTTATCCTAATCTTAGAACCAAATAATAAACCCATGTGCAAATTAGCAACAACATTCAGGTCAAACCATGACCAAAACTCTAAGAATTTCATAGAACAATCTCAGACCACCGATAGAAGCTAGTCTGACCGCCAAGCACAGGCCGGTCAGACCGCTGGTGGTCTGACACGAATACTCGAGACACTCAGAGATCACAAAACTTGAAGTACTCGAAGCCTACGAGTACCGATCATGAAGCTTACAACCATCACAACAGATCGCTACGACCACCACAACAGATCGCTACGACCATCGATCACAAAAGCTTACGACTACCGATCGCAAAGGCTTATGACTATCGAACACTGACCAAGAAATAAGCTACGACCATCAAGTACTGAGACCTCTCGACTACTGAGTACCGAGTCCTCTCGACTATAGAGTATCTTTGGATTGCTCTTTGGACTACTCAGCAAAAGGCCGTTTGGACCGCTCGACTACAAAGTCGTAACCTTCGAATACTCCAAGATTGCAGTCTGCATTTAACTCGTAAGCCACGAAGTCGTTAGACAAAATGCAATAATTTGCAAAATCCTTAAAAATAAAACTCAAACCCTACAAAAACTCTAATCCAAAAGTCAGTTACTCATCACAACCATAAGGTGAGCTCCACATGGTCTCACACTATCATTATTCTAAATAGAAATGTGAAGGTGCCACATTGTTTAGAAAAGCCTAACTTATTCTAAATAGAAATGTGAAGGTGCCACATTGTTTAGAAAAGCCTTACTTACTGGAGAATACATGGCCTGTTCTTTTTCTCCGAAGCCGACGGCTTTTGGCTTTTGCTACAGTACCTAACTTTCAAACGGAGTATTTTTTTAAGATGGGGCCTACAGATTAAACGATCTACACGTTAAAAGCCCAACATCCGTACCGCCAAAATCGCAAGTAAGTATCTCTCTCCGTAATCTGCACTGTAAACAATCAAAATTCAAAATTTCACCAAAATGCATAAGCCGCAGCCGAAAAGAATATGCCCACAACTTGCACTACATAGTACCGTGTATTGTTCTTTAATCTTAATTCACCATTCTTTCTTTCTGCAGCTCAAATGATGCATCTTCGTGCACAACAATCCAGTGCTATACCTGAGGTGAAAACCATCATTGTGATCTTGCTCATAATCACTGCCGCCTTAAGAGTCAAGATCAAGCAGCAAAGGAGTTGCAGACATTGCATGCAGATACACGTCATGATTATGATAGCATATACCTCCTTTTGTCTGTTTTTGACCATATTTTGCCACGGAATTAAGTGCCATGCACGCAAGGTATTACCAGTTTTCTTCAGCTAAGAAGCTCTATTCGCTTCACACTTCGATGATGATTACTGAATCCATTTAACTAGATAATCTTCAGAAATTGTCTGGTGATCATTGCGTCAACTTCGAAGTGTCTGTCCCTGCTTGCAAAAGCCCTTTTTTTTGGCTTTTTTCTTAAGGATAAATCCACATCCTTACCCATTGGATCCGCAAGCATTACAGCGCAAATTATCTCAAAAAAACATATTACAGCAGAAAGCGAAGGATTACGAATTAAGCGTTTTGAAGTGGTAATGTTAAATGTAGTTTCCTGGAATACACCGCAATCAGTGGCGGAACAAGGAATTGAACATGGGTAGGACTAAATAGAGACAATAAAAAAAACAAAATTTACATATCAATATCTCCATACTCCAACATGGCCAATGTGACTAAGCAAACTAGGCATTGCATTTTCTTGTTTGCCAAATACAAAAGATTAATGCATGCTTCTAAAAGGGGGAAATAATAAGAAACTAGAACTCCATCTCCACATAGTTTTTGCATATTGTATACAGTATAATGTGCTTACTAACAAGTAAAACTAAGAACAAGAAATATCGAAATATCATTAATTTTCAATGATTTATTGATCATCAAGATTACTAACAAGTTCTGCTGCTTGCTTCCTCACCGCCGTCGTCGGGCAGCCGAGATGTCGATGCAACGATCCAGAAATTGAAAAGATGTTTTGACTTCCTAATTTGTGGCTAATTACTAATGAGACGAAATCTATTGGATATAGGAGATAGATGACATAAAAAAAACGTGTTGCACAATCGTCCATCAAGAGCAGACGATGTCCATTAGTTGTGCGTAAAGGATTTTAGACTTTGATACTTGTTTATTAATTAAGTTAATTAAGTATGTATCTATTAATTACTACACCCTAATTACATGCATGTCTGCAAATTTGCTGAGAAGGGCCAGGCCCGGTCGTCCCCCTTCTCTCCGCCACCGACCGCAGTGCCAAACGGAGGATAAGCAAGGAGAAGTTAATGCAACACTTTATTCTCTTGCCACTTTGATGTCACTTCTCAGGGCCTGTTTTTGGGCTTTTGAAATCAGTTTTTAGCTTTTGCTACAATATCTAACATTCAAACAGAGTATTTTTTCAAGATAGGGTCTACAAGTTAAACGATCTATACGTTAAAAACCCAATATTTGTACCAACCAAAATCGCAAGTGAGTATCTGTCTCTCCGTAATCAGATCGTAACAAATAAAATTCAAAATTTTCAATCAAAAGTCATAAGCCGCAGTCGAAAAGAACAGACCCTCACTCCCCTTCGTGTCTTTTCTTGCATTTCCATGCGCACACACCCATTGTTTTGTTGCTGCCTTCTTGTGCAGAATATGCTCGTGTGAGTTTCCCTGCATTGTCTTCACGGTTAGCATCCACAAGAAACGCAGCGTAACCACAAGGTGTTACTAAAGTAATCTGAGTCGACTGCAAGAACAAAAAAAATTCTAAGGCAAGTCGTGCATCCACACATACTTTACCTCAAACTCACCCAAATTGCATTCTCACATGCCTATTCCTTTGGTTTGTGGCTGATAACTTTTGGCTACGTTTTTTGAGAGAGTAGCGGATGGCAAAGACGCCAACGAGGACGGTGCACACGGTTTTAAGCTCGGGAAGCAATTAGATAATCTGCTTCAAGAAGTTGTCCTATTTATTTCAACTTTCGAAAAAACTAAAAGCTCAAAAGTACATAGAAGCTCGAGAGGTGACTACCACTTTGAGCCGCTTTTTGAATTGCCTTGCAGGTGTTACGGTAATATGTACCGTTCTGTCAGATAATGTCGACATCGCGCTGCTTATGTATACCACTGAATCTAATTCAATTTACTTCACACTGTGAGCATCTGATGATCATGTAATCACGTACATGGTAATGGTGGTTGCTCTTTTCTATGTTTGCAAAATATACAAAAGTTTCCCATCCGAGCAAGGTATGTTTCAAGAGATATATATGGCAAGAAATTATGAGAAGCAGATATTCGTATAGTTAGGCCCATAGAACTGTACGACTAGAGCTCTATTTTGTACCTGAACCTTCGTAAGGCCAAGATTTGCTAGCATTGAAAGACTGCTAGGCTGTTGTTCTGAAGGTGCGTTAGCACAGCTTGCTTGCACTGTTGGTCTATGATCGTGTTAGTACTGCATGCTAATTATGATTTTGCCTGTTAGTAAAAAAGTATGCATTGCATAAAAAGCTTATTAATAAATATTTGATATGCCATTTCGGCTGTAGTCATTCTTATGGAATGATCAAGACCGAAATATTGTTATTCCGTAATCTAAAAAAAAAAGTAACAACAAATTTCTGTTTAGGCACTGCCCGATGGGCCTTCTATGGACCTGAACATCCATCACTGGACAAGCGTGTTTCAGAATGATAAATATTCTGAAGACTTAAGAATGTGGGTATTATTTATTCTTGTCAGTTGTTTGGAGTTCAGTGCGTTTCCCGCGGATGCTGACGTAATATGATTTCTGCTCAGTGCTCTAATACCATATTGAGTTGCATGCACCAACCAGTTCACCCAAAAGCTTAAGCTGATGAGAAAAGATGGGCAATTCATTTACACTTCAACACTCCCCCTCACGTGTAGGCTCCTTCAGTTCTGTATCAAAAACCAAAGAGCTGAGTTTTCTTTTACAGTTTAAAAGTTGTACATGCATCTACAATATGAAAAGAACTGGATTTTGATGGTTCAATGAAGACCCAACACCTGTATTTTGGACGCCTATGTCTTCACGGTTAGCATCCACAAGAAACGCAGCGTAACCACAAGGTGTTACTAAAGTAATCTGAGTAGGGGTGTAAACGGAGCTGGGCTGAATGTTACTGTTGTAAAAATTAGGCCCCAACAGAGAGAGTGCTCCAATTTGTTCTGCCTCTTGCCATGGCGCATCCGTTGAATATTCGCAGTAACGTATGAAAGCGAAACAAAAACCTAACCCATGCACTTTTCGTTAAGTTTGTTCTCTCTGGGTGTGTTTGTTTTGGTCCCTTTCGACGACTCTTTGTAGTAGCTGTGGTAGGGAGCTTATGAAAGTGTTGGATCAGGTCCGTTCTAAACAACTTCTATTTTCAGAAATTAAAAGATGTTTAGAACACGTTAACTTCTTAACATAAATTTGGACCACTCTTCTTTCATCAATAGAGATCCGGCGTCTCTTATTTAAGTGAAGGAGTTCTGATACTAATTATGCTTTGCCCTTTTCCTTCCTTGCGACATCAATCTGTCGTCTCGTCGTCCATTCAGTACAGGAACCATCGGTTCTAATAATGTGACGACGCTCAAAACAAGGAATCCAGCAGCGAAACTGAAGTAAGACAACCGACCAAACGTTGGCAACAACAAGTGTGATGTAAAAGCAGCAGCGACCGAGGGAGCATTCATGCAGTCATGGGCTGCCGGTCCTTCCTTTCGTGTAGGAAGTTGAAGTAAGAATTTGAAAGGTCGTGTTAGACCATATGGTTAGGTCTAAATTATTTTAGTGATAAATAATTGATAACAGTTAATTTGTGAAGATGAATATTTGATAATATTGTTTATCGATATTTTGCGAGGTGTGTTGGCGTGTGTTTATGGTGATGTTGGTCAAGTTGGGATGATCTTGTGCGAAAGAATGTTCTTTTTTCTTTTTTTTCCTTTGTATTATTCGTAGAGATATAATGATATTTTTGTTTTCTATTTATTTTTTTAATTGAATAACTCAGAAAAAACTAACTGACATTACAATATTATTTTAGCTAAAAATCAAAAGATATAGCTAAAAGTTAGAGCACTTCTGAATAGGGCCAGATCTGATGCAAGCTGGAACCCCCAGCATCTCTCTCCTTAACTTTTGTGAGAACCTTGGTGGCTTTCTTAATAAATCGGGTATAGCCTTGTGTTTATTAAAAAAATGACAATAAATCTCCCCCTTTTCCCCAAATAAAAAAATAAAGGTAAAGTGAATTTCACTACCGCTCCTCAAACTTTGCCCAACACTTCAATTGGATGCATAACCTTTAAGGCCCCGTTTGGTTCAAAGGATTTTTGGAGGAATCAGTTCCTATAGGGAAGTTGTGGGAATCTAGCGTTTGGAACGGAGGATTGGGGTCAAAAATTCCTTTGGAAAGTTTCTAGTTCCTGTACTTTCATGGGAAAACACAAATCCACCCTAACCTCTTTGGAAATTCTCCTGCGATTCAAGCGCACGCAAAGGAAGCTGACCATTGCCACTCGCGTCATGGTCCTATTGTTTTCGTAGGCAGATGGATATTAAAATCAGATATAATATTAAAATGAATACCACTTTTCTATTGGAATTTCTGTACTTTCATTTCTGTGTTTCAAACACCATTTCCTAATTTTTTTGCATTTTCCCATTCTCTGTTTTGCTACTATATTCCTATAACTTTCCTATGTCTTTCCTCGTTCCTTTGTTTTTCATTCCCACGTTCCAAACAGACGTTTTTGTAAATTAGGTCCCCAACCCTTAGCAGCAGTTGATTCAAACTTCTCTCAATGTTTGGGCACCACCCTAGTTTTGTATTTATTACCAACAATAAAGGGTGAAGCCTCTCAACTTTAAGATATACAGTCTATTTATATTGATTTCTACTTTTGACTTTTGTTTGAAAAACCAGAAGCCAATATAAACATCAGGTTTTCTAAAATAGTTTTCTCACTTCTCTTGCTCCAGAGTTAAGACGGGGGTTATGAGTGCATGATACACCTCACTTATCTCGCTATTGTCTTGCGCACGTATCTCTACCTCATTTTCCCTACTGCTTATACTCTCATTCTAAAAACTACTTCATTCAATCGCTAATATTTATTTATTTTTAGTCGAAAACCATTTCGATCGACAAGAGGGGGGGGGGGCATTGCATGTTGGAGAGAACAACTTAGTGGCAAGTTGGATTACTAACCTGGAGATGCTGCTGCTCCTTCCGCGAGGCAATCATCAAGGAGACGACTTAGGAGTGAGTGGTTACTCGATCGTTCTACTTCACCATGGCCGGCAGGATGGTGGGCCATCGATCATCGTCCCATTTCGGCACACGGCGGAGAGAGGAGGATTCCTTGCCTGCCAGGCCACGGCCCGGCCTCAGACAGCGCGCGGCCCAGGTGCATAGATCCATCCGCATCACGACTCCATGGCGTCTACGCCCGTCACGTTACTCGGTCCCCGCCGATCGAGACACAGAACGCTCCCCTGACGCAATCCATGGACGAGCGGCGACGACGAGGAACCATCCGTTCTTGCAGCGCGGCGACGGCGACGGCGTGCGGCGAGCGGCGCATACAGAGTGCAGTGATAGCCGCCGCGTAGGGCACGGCGCGTTCTCGCGGCCACATCTGGCAATGAGCAAGCGCGGAGAGCATGTCGAGCGGTGGGCAGGCCGCGGGCGACCGAGATGGATGCCTCGATGTTTTACTTTGATCTGTGAATTTTGCGAGGGTGCCAGTTGACCCTGAATCACCAGCTTGTACGTGAACTCAGAGTGCCTTTTCTTCATTGTAATTCTTCTTCCCTGAAACCAACAATACATCATTTAAATCGGTACAAGACAACGAATCCAAGAGAACTTAAGATTCCGGCAGGCTAGGATTTCAAACTCAACTCTTGTTGTAATTTTTGAAGCTTCTCTTTCTCTTCCTCCTCGATCTTGGTTCGCATGTTAACCCTCTACACATGCACATGGAGGGCAAGGGGAGCGGTGGCCGGAGCACATACCTTTGAGTGACGCCGAAATCGGAGCTCGGGGAATGGTGGCAAGGCACGGACACATCGAAGTGAAGTGAACAGCTCGCCTACAGCCTAAACTCTGAGAGGCCAGATCTCCACCACCACCATGGGCCACCGGCCGGCACCGACTTCTTCTGTACACTTGCGTGCGTCGCGTTGCCTCCTGCATTGCTCAGACGGAGAGCACATGCGTGTGCGCACGCCCATCGCACCAACCGGACCGGTGGGTTTTTTACCATATCATGCCATACCGACACAGCGCGGTGTTGCCAAAAACAAGAACGTCTCGGGCTCACGTTTCAGACTCTCTCCTCAGGCCAAGTGTTACGTGTATGTACCTAGGTTGGTTTCAGGGAAAAAAAAGTTCATGGAATAAGATAGGTCGTGGCGTCTCTCCATTCAGCTGCGTCAAAACTACTATAGGCTGTGACCGTTTCGGCTTTAGCTTCTGACTTCTAGTTTATTTTTTACTATTTATAAATTCGTTTTTTTCTGAACTTTTGGCTTTTTTTGAACTTTTTTTCCCGTTCTTTTTTCCCGTATTCGTTTGCGTTGTCTCGTGATGGGCTAACATATTTTTATATTTTTAATTTTTAAATTTAATTATGTTAAATAAGCCTATGTCACCATTCTATTTTTTCACCACCACAAGATTTTTCACCATGAGCCACCAAAAATAAGCCCAAATGATCACCACCATAATCTGGGCCATCAAATAAGCAGTGTAGATTGTTCTTTTTTTCTCTAACTATTGTGGCTGAAAATACATAAGAACGTTGAGAACTTTCGAACTCTATCACACACGCAAGCATGCATCAATTTTTGGCTCCGCCTAGGTCAGCAGTGCCCACTAGGCACTACGGCTGAGCTGTGGAGCTGTCACTGTGTACTTAGGGCATCCATAGTGTATATAACCTAAGAGGTTTACTCTAAACCTTGTAATGTATATAACCCACCGCTTAAGATGGTCCCACTTGTCGATAAAGAAAAATGTATTTTATTGCTATGGTCGGTCTTTAAGGAAGGTTTTTGCATGACCGCTGGTCACCCTTGTAATGTATAAGATCGACCTTAAGGTGGCTTAAGACCCTTTATTTTTATACACTGTGGATACCCTTACTAGTAGCTAACAAAAAGAATTCTAAAAAAACAAGCTAGTAAAATACGAATACTGTAGTACACAGTTTAGATCTTCTGGCGCAGACGGTGTGCTCGACGATAACAGAGACGAGCTCGAGTTATCATTGCTCTTTTTCACCCGAGAAGTGGGAAGTTTGTTTGTCTGTTTGGTTGGCATGTGGCCATCCATCCATCCATCCATCAGTCCGAGAGCTGTTGATGTGTCTGTGGACTGTGCAATACCAGTGGTGCTCTGCTTTTCAGACACCAGGAGGCCGGGGCCCTGCACTGGTAGGCTTCGCACATGCTACACAGAGCAGTAGCTCTCTTTACGGCGTTCTTTTTTTAGCAACTCCTGTTTCGACGGCTCCGCTTGGTTGAACTAAAAAGATGTAATTTATAGCTAAAATTATACTATAAAGATAAAATTTTACTGTAACTAAGGTGACTTATTTGGCGTAATTAAATTTAAAAAAATAAAAATAGAAAAAAAAATGATAGCTCATCACGAACAACACAAACAAATACGGAAAAACGAACCGACAAAAAAACTAAAAAAAAAAAGTGCATAAAAGACAAAATTTATGAATAGTGAAAAATAAGCCAGAAGCCGGAAGCTAAAGACGAAACGAGCAGGGTACTATTTATAAATTTTATCTTTTCTACTTTTTAATTTTTTAAGTTTTCTTACTGTTCTTTTTTATATTTGTTTGTATTATCCGTGATAGACTAATCTATTTTTTTCTATTTTTAATTTTTTTAAATTTTAGTTACGCCAAATAAGGCATCATCAGTTATATTGTAATTTCAGTCAACTATAGTTCAATTTCAGCCATAAACCAGCTTATTTCAGCCCAATCGAGCGACACCTTAGTATGATCTCTCAAATAAATAAATAAAATAATTTTTATTACTTTTATGAAGTGATTTATTAAAATAGTTTTTCAAAATAGTTTATTAGTATTCGATTTATTTGTATAAATACTTATTTTAAAAATAAAAATTATTAGACGTGGCCATAAATCGAAAAAAAAGGCTTAACCAGGCAGAGCCACAGCTGCTGGCCGAGCCGTGAGCCATGTTCAGCTCTTAAAGGTTTCCAGCAACAAAGAAAAAAACGATCAGATAGTACACGTGAAATACTTGATCTTATTGTAAGAAACTCAGAATGTCAGGTATGTGTTGACGTTCTTTATATTAATTATCATGCCAGCTGATATCGACAAAAAAAATATAGGGCATTTTAGCAGCTATATTGTAGGAGTAGAAATTTTTAACATACAATTAACCTGGAGAAGACGGGACGTCATCTTTTTCAAGACATACGGGAAATCATATGCTAATGCGCACAAAGGACACCAACTTTTTTACTAGACATAATGGAAAATCATATGCTAATGCGCATATATTTTCTGGCCTGGCGTTGAAAGAGAAATGACAAAGGCACCAACTTTTTTATTAGATAATAATGGCACTCCCAACGGAGTGACGTAAGTAATGCCTATAGCATATCAAATAAGCAAGCTAAAAGGCGTTGCCTTTTCCTCCAAAGGCAGTACACAAAAAGGTTGAGCTCATATTATATAAAAAAAACACATAATCCACGGAAATTTATCAATTCACTTACTTGTACTTCATTTTGTTTTCTGAAAGGAAAGTTGTACTCGGCAGATCTTACTTCTCCATATATATAATATTCTTGCTGTCTCTTCTAGAGAGTTTAAATGTAAGATGGTTTGACTCGATATTTTATTTGCTTGCAATGTGTCGAGCAATCATTCATCTGTTCATGGTGATTTTGCCGTGCACTTGGGCTTCGGCAAGTCTTGCAAGTTGCAACTCCTAAATTCTTTGTTGGGACTTGGGATCAAGGATAATGAAAACCTAGGACGACGGTGCTCTTGGCATGAGCGCGGGCACCAATCTTGGCGCGAGGTCGTGATGATGTGGATCAGGGCAATGTTTTTCAATTCGTCTAATTTTTATCTCTCATTTTTAAAATCAATACGTTCTCTAGCTGCCAAAACCAAAATACTTTCATATGGCAAATGAGATGACATGTCTTGATAATTCGTGAAAAAATTGTAAGGCCTAGTTGTCGTCCTCTTTTTCTTTTCTTCCTCGTTTTCTCTCTATTCCTCACCTTCTTCCATCCACACGGAGCGACGCCGCGCTCTGTGTGCCGCAGCCATGCGAAATCTACAACATAGTAGAAATCTTCCTTCTCTCTTGTATCTACCACGTAGTAGACACGTTCCCAATCCATTCCAATTCACCTCGCCCCTGTCGTTCCCCTTCTAAAGCCGACCAACACCACAATGAGCTCATGCCACCCCAAATTCGCTATATCTCACTACCACATCAAATTCTTGAGAACTATTGCCTCTTCCTCTAAATTGATTGCATCATTAGCTTATTCATGCCTCCAGCCCCACCCCTCGCCCGAGCTCTAGTTGCTACTCTTTACCATCGGCGAGCATGCACACCTCGCCTGTTTTGCCCTCGCCATTGATGCCGCCCTACCTTGTCGGGCCATTTCCATCCACAAAAAACCGCATCAGTAGCACTGCCTTGAATCAACGAGATGTAGGATGCTTCCTCCTTCGTCCCCAACACCGATGGCTCACCATCAATGCGCGTCGTGCCCCTAGTTCCACGGTTGACGTCTTCAAGCCGCTACGACCCATCCCCAGCCAAGGTACCACCATGGATGAGTTCCCCCATGTCCCTTAGATGCTCTCTAACCCCTCATTTTCTCCAAACATCGTTGGATTCACTGCCGATGAGGTCATCTTCTTCACGGCCAGTACACCACCTCTCGGCCAATTCCAGCCAACACCACCAAATTGACACTGTAATAATGCTCCTTATGATCCATTAATCCTTCACAACCCGCGGATCCCACCCCAACATAGATGCCCGCTCGGATCCAAGTTGGACTCCAGGTGGGTCAAAACCATGGTCAAATAGGTGGAGGGCAAATTTATATGATATTGAGAGATAGGGGATGCGTACTATCCGATTTTGTATAGGAATAAGTCTACTTTACTCCTCGCAACTATCACGTTCATCTAATTTTCAACCTCCAACTACAAAACCGGGTATCCAACATCCCTCAACTATTGAAACCAGTCAAATTACCCCCTGGACCATAATTACACGTGTTTTTATCTATGTGGCGCTGACATGGCAATGGTTTTTTTACAAGTGAGCTGGTTTTGGGTAGTATGGCAACTAGCAATCAGAATTAACAAGTAAAATAAGGTGGGCCCACATGTCATTCTCCATCCTCTTCTTCCTCTTTCATTTTCTTATGGACTCTCTCTTTTCCTCCCCACTCTTTCGCAAGCTTGATGTGGTCCACGACATGCCGCTCTTCCTCCCCATGTTGCTCTCCATTGCATGCTACCGCCTCATTGTTCTTGCTGTCACGCAGGAGCTCATAACCGCCATTGCTCCAATGTTGTCACTGCAAGCTGACATGCCACACGCCAGGTCTCGTTTTTTCACCTTGGCCTTGCTGCTCGCAATGCCACTGCTTGCCACCCTCATCGCTTCAAGCCGTTGTCGTTGCCCCCACTCCCCCATAGTGCGCCATGGCACACGACATGACCTGCTTGCCGCCGCGCCACCTAGGCCATCATGGCCTGCTCCGTCGAAGCTCCGGCCACCAATTGCGTCAAGATTTGTTCCGTTTCATGCAGATTTTGGTCAGTTCAATTCACAACAAGCCAACAACACAAAACAAATCCTCCTCTACCAAAAAGAAATAACACATTTCGGTCAATTTAATCCATAACAAAATATAACATCTCACGTCCTCCTCTGCCGCCAACTCCCACAAATCCGCCCCCAAATCTAGAGTCTTGAGGCAGCAACGATTTGTATCTGAAAGTGAGAGGAGATGAGGGAAGTTTTGGGCACGACGAGAAGGCACAGCAGGCAGGGGGAGCATAGCTTCATATGTATTCATGGCCACAGCCACGGAGGAGTAAAAGAAGGGAGGGAGGGAGAGAAGGATGTATTTTATTTTTGTAAAGCATGTGGTTATCCTCCAGTGGTAAGATGAAAGTAACTTTCCGAGATACTCCAAGGATGGTTGTATACGATTTTGCAATCCTAGGAGGAACAAGACTACGTGAGCAGTGATCCAATCCAATCATTCTCAAGCACCCACTAACGTTACCAGAAGGTTTACCAGAAGGTTTCATGTCTTTTAAGTCAAAAGGCGCCCTTCGATCCGATTCAACGTCTGTTCTTTTTTGCTGGAGCTTATGGCTTTTGACTGCGACTTATGATTTTTGGGCTATTTGTATAAGAGATTACAGAGTAGTAGAACTCACGTGTAGTTTTTGCTAATATAAATGAAGTCAGTACAGTATATACTACAATTAACTAATAGATCCTATCTTGAAAAGATTCTCCGTTTAAAAGTTAGTTACTATAGAAAAATTGAAAAATAATTTTTAAAAACTAAAAAAAACAGAGCCTTAGTTTTCTTCTCCGCCCAGAGAGTTCGATGTTATACCTTGCATGTGTTGTGCACCACCCATTGGGCAGGACGAGAGAAGCATCTAACGACGCATACAACGAATCAATCAATAATACAAGAACCACCAGCCGCAGCACAGCACTACAGTTTGCGTTACAAAAGCTGGAATAACATTGTAAGTCTGGACGTACGAATTTTTTTGGTCTTGTTGGCACTTTTTTTTTTGTATTTTTACAAGAATAACATCCTTCACGTGAAAATTACAAATTTGACGTCTTTCCCACACGGCCACCATGCGGCTGCAACGTGCGGGAAAGACATCAGGGATGTCGTGTGACGTCGCGCACGGCCACCGTGCGTTGGCCAATTAGCCGAGTTAACTAAGACTTGTTAATTGTAATTAGCGAATTCATTTACATGTATTGCTTGTATAAAATTTTAAATATAGCAAATGAGCTTAAAAACTTACGATTTTATGGTGCCTCCCGATATAGTGTAATTGATTGTGTATTTTTTTTATAATTTTATCCGTTCTGATTTTTACTCGATTTTTTTAAAAGATCCTTACATATTAGACTTGATTTTGTATTTTTTTCTAGAATTTTTTTGTTGAGCCTTCTGTTCTTCAAACCAGCTCATCCTTAGATGGCTACTTTTCCATGAAAGGGCCGATCAGGCGTGGGAGAACGACGAGCGCGGGAACCACGGCCTGGTGCAGCGGTGGCGGTTTTCCATGCTACCACATATAGGAATCTGCTTTTCGTGCTACCAAGGGCAAAAAGTATATGGCCACTTCCGCGCTAACCAAAGCGAAAAATAAAATGGAATTAACACCAACTACGGTATAATACAATATCGCAATCAAACATCAAACGCCGAGGGTGAGCTGCCACAATCACATTTTTATATCGGCACTAAGCGCCGGCCTCGCCGAGCTAACATAGGTTAAGCTCCGCTCTAAATAGATTCGGTTTCTATTTTTATAAGTTAAAAGCTATTTAAAACGTTTCAACTTCTAATTTTAGCTATTTATAGTTTTTTGATTTTGCTTTTTTTTTTTTTATTATCTATACAGATATAACAATATTTTTTATTTTACTTTAATTGAATAACTGAAAAAAAGACTAATCTCTACTATAATACAATTTCAACTTTAGACTTAGAAGCCACGGCCAACAACCTTTAGGACCACCTAGATTAAGCCAAGACCGGTGTGTCCACGTGAGACCGCCGAGGCGGAGGCGATTGAAAACAAGGGAGAGCGCGACAAAACACGACGGGGAGGGTAAGAGTAGGGTAGGGTAGACTGGCAGTTGTACTGTCGTAGGGTACAGCTTCAGTAGCGTGTCACGACAAACAGTAGCAGCAGCACTGTTATCCGAGGATCACCTTTGTCCGTACTTTCTGGAGAGATCACCGTGTACATAAACTAGATAAGCTTCTCAAGACACCATGCGTGCTGACTAGGCATACATGTCGTATCTTGGTAAATTAAACACTGTCAATGACCTGACTGCAATAAAGTATGCTATTAGTTTTTTCCTTTCTTATTCCTCTTGATCATGGTGTTAATCTCTCTTTTACCATGTATAGAAACTAGTTCGATCATACCTTATCAGCTAATCACTATCAGTAATTTAGTTTTAAAATCTTGATAATTGTTAATAATGTTAAGTGATGGGTGCATATATTAATCCAATCCAAATTTGCCTTCCCATTCAGGTTATTTAATGTACACATGGGATTTGTACTGTCATTAATGACTTCGATTACCAGCTTGTTGCTATCTTTTTTAGCTCTTATATGATACATACAGTTGCATTATATTATACTATATATTGCTGAGACATCGATATTTGGGATTGGGACTAGATCCCTCTTACTTCCTAAAAAACAGTAAACACAGCCTTTTGGTCCTTCGCTGTACAAAGTTTCCCACATAATGATTATATTAGTGCGTGTCATTCGCTATATAAAATTTTAGCTTTTCAATTCGGCCCATACCCAATTCCTGAGTCCGCCCCTCACCGTCGATTCCAATACCCTGCTGCGATGAGCTAGCACATTTTTTCTATTTTTAAGTTTTTTAAATTTAATTACGTTAAATAAGCATCTTCAGCTACAGTGATAAGCTAGCATATTTTTCTATTATTAAATTTAATTACGCTAAATAAAACATCTTCAACTACAGTAAAATTTCAATCGCTACAGTACATTTTCAACTATAAACTATAGCTTTTCAGCCCTACCAAACCATGGAGGTCGAACGACTAGCATGCTTTGGAACAAAGTAATTTTGCAGACACACGACAGAACCTCCTATATTACTGGCTTTGTGCTCAGTTAAAGCATTGCAATGATATGCGTGCTCAGTTTGGGCAATATATACAGCCCTCGGTCCCAGAAACCTGCAAAAATGGATTAGTTCACTGGCCACATTTGCAAAACTAATCTAAAGAGAGGTAAGCTCAGGCTGCTTCTCACAGGATATGGTACCACAGTACATAAAGTTCTATGCAGAAATAAAAAGGCTACAATATACTAGCATCAGCAGAGGGAAAGGAAAACCAAAACAGTAGGGGGAAGAGAAAGAAGACTACCAATCTACCATCTCCTCCTCCCGACATTTCATCCTTTATCCTTCTTGCATCTAGACCCCTCGGTTTCTTCGGATTACCACTTCTACTCGCTCCCCGCCGCCGCCGCCTGGCCGCGGCGGATCGTCTCCCTGTAGCGGATGAAGGAGTCGATGCGCTGCAGCTTCAGCTGGTGCCGGAACTTGTTGATGAATTCGTCAGCGCGCGCGTCTACCTCGCCGCCGCCGGCCTCCTCTATCTCCTCCTCTGACTCCGGCTCCGGTTCCGCCGCGCGGGCCCAACAGCGCGCCGCCTCCCTCGTCGTCGCCGGGCGCCGCGCCTCCACCGCGTCGGTGTCCTCCTCGGCCTCGAAGTGCGCGAACGCCGACTTCTCGCTGGCCGACTTGCGCATACTCGCCGGCAGCCGCGGCTGCTCCGCCTCCGCCGCCGCCTCCGACCTGCTCCTCTCCACGTGCGCGTGTTCGTGCTGGCGCTCTCCCTCACCTCCACCATCCTCCTTCTCCGGCGGCTGCGGCGAGTGCTCGTACGACCCCAGATCCAGGGCCCCGGCCACCGGAGGCTCGGGGGCGGCGGCGGCGAAGCGGGACAGGTTGAACGATCGGAGCCGGTCGAGCGCCATTGAAGGCACGCGGGACAGCCTCCGGTGCTCCCCGCCGCCGCCAGCCCCATCCCCCTCCCCGCTCGCCGACGCGGCGACCTTGGAGGTGACGGCGATGGTGCCGATGACGAGGTTGAGCACGAGGAACAGCACCGCCGGGGTGAACCACCCGTGCACGGCGCTCAACAGCGCGGGGAGCGCCTCCTCCAGCATCGCGCTCGTCCCTTCTCCTCCTCCGAGTCGGGGTTTGGGTTTTTTGTTTTTTCGGGGTGGTGGTGGTGGTGGGGAAGAGGAGAGGGGGAGTGAGCTTATTTAAAGGTGGGAGGGGGAGGTGGGGACGTTTCGGGCACATGGAGGGAGAGGAGTAGCGGACCATGGAAGGCGAGTTTTTTTTATTTAAAAAAAATCATATTTCTCTTTTTGAAAAAGGATATTTTTTCAATTACTAGATAAGCATTTCATTACACTTTCTATCTCCATGGCTCTATGGCTTTGGCTTTGTTCATGATGTGTGCGTTTATGGATGCAACGTGTACAAAATACAAATAGATGGATGGTTATTGTCCTTTTCCGCAAGGTGAGTTCCCGTTCCTACGAGATACGTCGAGTGGATGGTGATAGAGAGTTTTTGGTATTTTTGGTCTATTTTGCATATGTATTTATAAGAATAGTCGTAATCACATGATAATTATAAAAATATTATTTCTACCGTACAGTGATCGAATGACAACTCTGAAAGAGAGACATGTGCCCTCGACCGCACGGCCAGCGTGCGACAGCCCTCGTGCTACTCCTCCATGCCGCCCTACCACTAGATGAAATTAATTTTTTTTGAGAATGTTTCATCGTGTTGTTTTTTTACACTCCTAAATCTTTTCAAGTTGTCCTAAGAAGAAATGGCCTAGCTCGACTTGAAGATTTTTATAAACTTATTGTTATATTGAATGTATGGAGGGTGGGAGCCTTGGTGGAGGGGCTTGCTTGCTAGTGATACTTTGCGAAGATTCCGTGGAAGAAAAGAAACTTCGTGAACATAGAGCTTCCAACATGGAAAGCCAAATTTGTGATAGACTATACTTGTGTGATGAATTGAACATATCTTATTATGTGGGTGGTATTTAACATTTGGAAGGTGGGGACCTTGGTGGAGCACAGTTTTACAAAGAAATGAGCCTCTTAGGTTGGTGCTATGCGAGCATTTCTGACACTAATATCCTGCTCATTTCAACTTGAGTTTCTAGTTTTTGATTTACTTTTTACTATTTATAAATTTTATCTTTTTCTGTTTTTTGGCTTTTTTGAGTTTTTTGTCGGATCTTTTTTTCGTATTCGTTTGCATGTCCGTGATGGACTACTTGTTTTTCTATTTTTAAAATTTTAAAATTTAGTTACACTAAATAAGTCATTATCAACTACAGTGTAAATTCAGTTAGGTACAGTGCAATTTCAGCCATAAGTTGCCTTATTTCAGCCCAACCAGGGGCGGACCCAGCAGTGGGTCAGGTGGGGCGCCAGCCCCCCTACCGTCGGTTGGCCATGTGTACCTCCCTCACCCTCACAACTCTACACTAGCTATATGAATGATTTTGTCGGGTTTAAAAAGACTTTGCATAATGAAGAAGATTGTATTTGTAGCGGTGATTACAAGCCACAACGACATCTTAGCTCTTGACGTAGAGCCTCTCTCCCTCTCGTGTCTACAAGTCTACAATTCTACAAGGGTCGAGCACAAACTTTGAGTACTAGCTGCTAATTTCAAGGACTCGGCCAAGCCCAATACTCAAATATCGATGGACGATAGTTGACCTCCGAAAATAAAGAAATCCCAATGGTTGAGATATTTAGCATATTGCAAGTCAATACTAGTAGTTATTGACATGAATTATGTAATGGGCCATGGGCGTATGTGCAATTATTTTATACTAGCTCGGGGTTGTGTAGAAGAAAGCAAAAACAGATTTAAATAATAGTTATATGACAGTACTAACGATAATCTGTTAGGCGAAAAGGTAATATTTCTGAAAATATTTTTGCAACTGATTTTTTTCGCAAAAATGAATATTTAACTATATTATTCAATAAATAATTTCCTATTTTAAGGTATGTTTAACAAAAATTAGTTTAAATTACTGTCCAATGTCTCGTTCCAGGTGGTCACCACCCAGTTTTATCTGGACAGCGTGACGACCGTCGTTTTCTTCTCCACACCATAGTGTTAGCACCGCTGTCCTCCTTCGGCAAAATATGGTGTATATCATAGTTTCCAAGATAGCACATAATAGTTACAATAGCGTTTTCTATCTCTCACCGACAATGCAGCAGGCTACCGTCAAATTAGCCCCTTCTAGATTTTGATCCTAGATCCGTCATATGCTGATGTGTGGTGCTGGTGCTACATTGTGGTCACTGTGTGGTGCTGGTGCTACATTGTGGTCACTCTTCGTTTATATTCGAAATGTGAGCACAAATTAACCAGCTTAATTCTTGCATACACATCCTTTAATTAAAACAAAGCATCAATTTTAATTTATAGTACCACCCTCCGATTAACGACAAGAGCCCAGAGCTAGCCAGATGGCAATTTTGTTGTACAACACGATGGAACACAGTATCTCACTAAAACAAACTAACAAAGCAGTTGGTACTTGGCGGTTCAGTAGGGATGCATGTTACCACTATAACCTGGATTCTTAAAATCTGTGGTCCATATACCCACACCAGTATATGGTCAAGCACGTACTCCTATATTTATATAGCAGTCGATCGAGCTGGATGATTATTCGTCGAGATCACCAACTATCCCAAAAGTAATGAACAGATAATCATCTTTATTTCCTTTTCGGCCTTTTGTTTTTACTTTTCTTTACATTATCCATGAGATATAACTGAGTTTTTTCTCTCGTTTTTCTTTATTTTTCTTTAAATCGAATAAATTAGAAAAAACTAATGATCGCTACATTATAATTTTAACCAAAAGTCAATAGCCGAAAGTTAGAAGTCGTAGCCAGTTGAAGTGGGGCATATGTGGTTCAAGTTAAATGAAAGAATCTTAAAATTTTGGCGTGCCATAAACCGTAATTGTATAACTACTTGCCAGTATAAGGCTCCGTTCGTTTCGGCTTGAATTTCGGTTTCTGATTTATTTTTTAATATTCATAAATTTCATCTTTTTCTGATTTTTGGCTTACATTGGTTTTTTGCTGGTTCTTTTTTCGTATCTATTTGCATTGTCTATGATGGGCTAACATGTTTTTTTCTTCTATTTTTAGATTTTTTAAAATTTAGTTATGTCAAATAAGTCACTATTAGTTACAATATAATTTCAATCAGCTGCAGTTTAATTTTAACTATAAATTAATTTATTTTAACCCAACCAAACGGCACCTAATTAACATTGGTCGGTCACCTACCGATTGGGATCTACATACGCTGTGAATCAGAACGTGCGTACTCGGGAGGGGGGTTGACGCTGACGCACCTACCGATCGCCTAGGACCTGTGTCGTCTGGCTAACAACCTCGTCCCGTCCTTGTTCTTGCCAGGGCAAACTACATTGTTTTTTTTTAAAAAAAAATCGGACCCAATGATAACACGGGTAACCTAACCGTGGCCACGCCTGCGAAACTTCGCCCGGACGAACCTGCAAAGTTGGCCATTAACTCCCAAAGGAAAAAAAAGCTAGAGAGTTGGCCATATATCAGTGAAAGCGCCGTGGCCGATGTCCACGCGCGAAATGACGCCAGGACCAAACGGCCATTCATTGGTGGATTACGTAGGCCATTCATCATTTGATGCGACGACTTAGGGCACTAATGGTGGCGATGTCTATGGGGTTCCACGTCACTTAAAAATACAATAAATATTATATAAATAGCTAATTAATTTTATAGACATTGTGTATGATGGAGCACTAGGAGTGTTTTAGAGTATTTTTAGAGACATTTTAACGCTTGACCGATTGCTGTCCGTGCATTCATAGGTCTCTATATTCTGCGTCTGAGCGCACTGTATGCGTCGAAAAGTTACTATCGTGTGTAAAAGAAGTTACTGTCAAATTCATATAGAGTTACTGACAATTGTGTAGTGTTATAACTGACAGTAACTCTACATATGTTTGACGATAACTTCACTCAGGCACGGCAGTAACTTTCCGACGCACGCGCACACACACACACACACACACATATATATATATATAGCTTTTTTTCTATTCCCGAGTATAGTTACTCCCTATGTTGTATCTCGTAAAGTAGAGAGTATCTGATGCAACAGAAGGTATGTGCGTGTAGTGTATAAGTATATAAAACCATCTAAGTGGTATGTATACTTTTTTTAAGGTGGTACATATGTTTGATAATAACTTCACTCACGCACGGCAGTAACTTTCCGATGCGCGTGCGCACGCACATATATATAAAATCTTTTTTCTATTCACGGGTATAGTTACTCCCTATGTTGTATATCACAAAGTACGAAGTATCTGATGAAACAGAGAGTATGTATATGTAGTGTATAAGTATATAAAACTATCGAAGTGGTATGTATATCTTTTTAAGATGGTATGTATATTTTTTTGAACATACTCCTTTTTATATATGAATATGAAGGTATTAGTAAAATATACCAAAAAACAAGTTCTCCTTTGCAATTTTTTTATGTGGTTGGCATTGTAGTATCTTAGAAGTAGTATATGAGTATACCTAAGGTAAAAAGGGATATGTTAAGTTCATTTAGGTGGTATATACAGTGTAATGCCTATTTAGGTGATAACATACTAACAATCGCCCAAGACCGTCGAATCCTAGCCAGACGGGCAAGATCCAGACAGGTGTAAACCATTGGATGACTTATGCTTATTTGCAAGAAAGCCCCCACCGCTCCTTTGCCTTCAGCCACAACTCACAAGAGTTAGCTCCTCCTTCCCCGGGCGACGTGCCTCCCCGAGCTCCTCCCCTCCCGGCTCCTTCCCGTGCTTTGCTGATTTGTATATATAATCAGCATATACCTACAATCAAATTATCATATAAAATTATATACATTAAAACGAATTTAGATCACATAATTTGTTGATATATATATATATATATATAATCAGCATATACCTACAATCAAACTATCATAAAAAAGAGAGGTAAATTTCAAAATTTAGTTTAAATTTATTTGAACTAGTTAGTAAACTTGTTAAACTTGATATGTAAAAAAATCTAAAATTTTTACACATGATATATAGAAACAATACATATTTTAGATCATAGTGTCTAGACACCATAATATCCTGATTAATTATAACTCATAAATGCCGGCAGATCCAGACCGGGCCCAACGCAACTACTAACAGCTTTGCCGCGTGCTTGACTCGATCGGAGGAGTCTAGGATGAGCAAGTACTCACGATCGCATCGCAGCTGAGCTTTCAGCTACTAATTAACAATGTCGCTACGCGTCAATGTGACACGCAACGTCGATCGTCGGATGCAAGTCATTTTTTTTTTGGAAGTATCGGGGGTGTCAGGTCTTCCGCATTCACACCGTTGTTTTTTTTCCGTTTTGTTTTCCTTTCACAGTGCAAGCTAGACTTCCATCCGTCCGATCAATTTTCTATCAATAGAGCAATTGGCTACCTCGATTTTTTTTTTTGATTTCCGGTACGTAACAGATCACGTGATCAAATTTCGCGGAATCTACAGTCTACTTATGGGATACGTAGTTGAGACACAAGGGTAAGCAAAGCATTAACATGTGAACTGGTATGTGGCCATCGTTGCATAGTTCAGCTAGCGATGCTCATTAATTGCTCATAAATATTTGACACTCGTGTCTGCACGTCATGGTAATTATGTGTCATGGTAATTATGGCTCGAACCACCCTACCGGTATCCAGGATTCTTCTCCTGAAATCCTATTATTTTATCCTAACAATGAAGCATCGTCAGGCATCCATGTATTATTCTCAAGATCAAAGAACTGGGGAAAAAAACTTACTTGTTTTCTGCCTTGTGTACGAATGAAAATCTCTTTTAAAGGCATGTTTAAATAAAGGGGAATTCCAAAAAAAATCCAAAGAAATCCTCATCGTCTAAGCCTGCGTTTAGTTTAGGGTTAAAATAACCAAATTAGTTAATATTAACCTAACTAGGTTACCTTAACATAAATTTTATGTTTGGCAATAAATCTTGCTAATCTAAATTATTGTTTGGCTAGATTAGATGGGTTAGACACTAGAAAAACGGAATTTAGGAGGATTAGCTATGCTAGATTAATTTATTCCACTAATTTAGTAGGTTAACTTAATCCTAAGTTATAAGGGTTAAAATGCTTTGATTAAGTTAATCCTCTATAACTCAATCATGTTAGACATATTAAATCCCTAACCCACCTCTTAACCCCAAATCAATCTGAGCCTTAGAGTAACTAATTAACAAGCGGAGCCTCCAGCGATAGTTTTTTTAGATCACATCCAGCGATAGTTAGAAGTGGACTAAGAGTATTCATAATGTTTAGAGCCTGCATAGCCTCTAAGCTAGGACCCGTAGATAGCCTCTAAGTTTGGTATAATTTTGTGTAATGTATGTACTCTAAGTTTGGTATAATTTTATGTAATGTATGAAATCTACTATTGCCTTTAAGATCGGTCCACAACTATAATAAAAATTTCTTTTTCCCATTGGCCTCTCTTGTGATAGATGAGCCTTGCATTTTTCAAACACTGTGAGTCTGTGACGCTCTAAGAGCTCTTGAGTCGTGGGTGCCTCTTCGTACGCGTAGCATTTTGTACGGCGGTGTACCTTGCTGTTCATTACTGGGCCCAATTTCTTCTGGCTACGACCTGAACTACCTTGCTCCGGTCGGATTTGTCCTCGCTGCAGATAGTCTGCCTGCCTTGCCCACCGCAGAATTCTTTACCATTTGCAATTCATTTTTTTTTCCTTGCAACTGCATTGCGTTTCTGAATCGAATACTGCTCTTAACTACTGTTTGATTTCTGAATCCATGAAGCACCGAGTTGGTTGGTTGGTCGGTTGTCTAAACAAATGTGGATGCAATCTGCATCATGTGCTGTGAAATCTGCTATGTGAGATACTAGTAGTTGGGAACTTGGGATTCACTGGTCTAATCAGCTGCTGTCGTTTGTCTCTCCGTCTTTGTAGCAGGCATTAACATACACACACGGCTTGCCACCATCCATTTGGATTAGTGAGATCTACTGCACTCAAAGCACCGAACCGTAGGGTAATAGTACTTCATTAGGAATCAGGCTACGCTGGAGGAGGCAGAGCTCAACTGAGGTCATGCCAGCCTGAGCTCTGCTGCTCGTTGGAATAAAACATGTTTTTTTTTGGACTATTACACCATGTATCGCAATGAGATGATCTGTAAAATGTGGATCTCGAGACACAATTCATTAGAAACTAAGTCCAATTAAGTAGCACATGCACAGAACACCCCACATGGGAAGAGAAACCATACGCCGTCTTCAGCACATGACGCCTACTCGGCCCCGAAACAAAAGAAACCTGCACCAGCCATAGCTATAAAGTCGCACGAGGAAAACGTGCGCATCTATTATCTGTCCACCGGTTGCTGCTGCTGCGCTCCTGTATGTTCAAGGAGCAACATGTTGGCTGTCTCAAATCTAACCAAATGTGGATGCAGTCCACTTGGCTTGGCTTTCGAATCTGTGTTGTGCGTTGTGGAATCGAAGTGTGAAATAGTTGAGGTTTCTTCTGCATAGTTTTCAGCGATGTTCATATTGGTTGTGTCTAATAAATTTTAGCTACGGCTGATAATTTTTAGTTGAAAATAAATAGCAGTGGCTAAAAAAATAGTTTTTAGAAGAAGGGACGCGCGATAGAAAAGATGAGGGAGAGATATATGAGCAAGACGAGAACGAGATAAGTGAGATACGTGATACGTTCGTAACACATGTTTTATCTTTGGAGTAAGAGGAATGCAAAACTGCTTCTCAAAAATATATTCATATTGGCTTCTATCTTTTTTAAACAAAACTAAAACTAAAAATCAATAAGAACACTCCTTTATAAGCACCTCCGATGCTAGCACTCATCCCGAAGCTAGGGTGGAACCAGGGGCGAAGCCACCAGGAGAACTTAGTAAGGCTTGAGCCTCACCTTCCCTGATGGCAAGTTTGTACATAGTAAAAATATGTAGAGGGGGAGAAAAAGAGAGAGATTAATAAACCCAAAGAGAAGCTAGCTCTCCTTGATGAGAAGATTAACATCAAGCATGAAATTAAATAAGACAACGAGAAGCAGGAGTGAAAATCATAAAATTAGAGAAGAGCTAATTAATCAACCAAAGAAAGTGAAATAATATATGTAAATCATAAAGTTAAAGAAGAAAAAGAGGAGGAGGAGGAGGAGTGAAAATCATAAAGAAGAGATAATCAATCAAAGAAAGAAATAAGAAAAAAAATGAAATGTATATGAACCTTCTTGAGTCCGAGCCCTCCACCGCCACATTGCAATGATGTGGTCATGCACGTGCCCTGAAGGTGTCGCCACCGAGCCCCCGCAGCGGGCGCCACGCTGCCCCCTCTCCTCCCGGACGACGTATGAGCTATAGCAGCCCCAGCGGTGTCCGGCAATGCAACGCCCCCGCCGCCGCTCTCATCAGTTGGCTGCATCAACACGGCGCTAAAGTTCTAGCTCATCGGCCTATTGCCGCCGTCGGTCCTTGTGAGGGCGGTGTGGGGGGACCACCCGGCGGCCGCGTCGTGGTCCATGGCGGCGTCGGGGAGCTCCGCCCTTCGGTCCGGTAGTCGATCGACACCGTGAAGTCCCGGACGCCGGTGGTCGCGGTAGTCTGGGAGGCGCTGCGGAGCGCTTGTAGTGATGGGAAGGAAGCACCACCGCCGCCGCCGCCATTAGTGTATGCGGGAGCGGCGGCGGTGGCTGAGGAGTGTTGGTGCAGCGTGTTCATTGCTCACTGCTTGAAGAGGTTCAAGTCGTCCATGTCAATCGATTAATCCTTACTCCTACTTGCATCAACAAACAAGCCATGAAGATGATAAGAACATTGAATAGAGTGTGGAAAAGTATGTCTTCTTTTATTTCTATTGTCTCGTGATTCAAATTAACTTAATTCTAGTATGCTTCATATGATCTAAATTTTCATTGTCATTCATAATTTTTATTATATCATTAATTTTAATATGTTTTATACATAGGTGACTTATCGCTACTCCCACTCATGGTGTTTTCTATTATCGAGGTACTTACTTTCTATTTCTCTATTTTTCATTGTTTGTCTCCATCCAATTTATAATTTCTATGTAAATTTAAAATTTTATAAGAGTAAAAGACTAATTTTGTGTTAACTTAGTTTAGACTTATAAATAATTTAGTCCATCCTTAATTGCATTTCTGGCTTTGCCACTGGGTGGAACACACGCACCAGCTCCAAGCTTAGGCCATTTTGTACAGTGTCAGCCCTACATCCAAATAAAACAATATTTTCCCTTCTCGTTCGATGTTTTTTATTGCTTGGCATCCGTATCCAGTTGGTTCTCGTCTTGGCAACCCATGCTCCCTCTCTTACACCGGTTGTTAGCACCTCGGAGATCGATGCTAATATGCTCAGTATGGTTCCAGCTACTGTATAGGAACATCTTCTGACAGGGCAGACTCATTACTCAAGTTCAGGCCAAGCTTGTACAAGATCCAGTTGTCATCATGGACGGTAATCCAAGCGACAAATCGATCCTTTTACTGGTTAATTCCTTCGGCAAGCACAACCTCCCTGAAGCTCTCGGATCTCAGCATTGGATCGAATAACCTGGCAAGTGTCCTCCGTGTTGCACCCATACATGTCTACAACCACTGTCTTTATCTAGCTTGCCTTCAGTTCAAGCATTGTGAAGCGCCTGCTGCTGCAGATGCCGATTGCACCTAGGTGCTAGTTAGCCTGAAATAAATTGGTTTATAGCTAAAATTATACTATAGCTGGTTAAAATTACACTGTAGCTGATGATAGCTTATTTGATGCAACTAATTTTTTTTTAAAAAAATAAAAATAAAAAATAGGTTAGCCCATCACGAACAATACAAACAAATACAGGAAAAAAGAACCGGTAAAAAAGCTCAAAAAAACTAAAAACCCAAAAAAATGAAATTTATAAATAGTGAAAAATAAGCCAGAAGTCAGAATCTCAAACCGAAATGAGCGGAACCTGAGCTGGCCCTACCACCTCAGAAGCCACAGCTCTCACCATCTTGTCAGATGCAGATTCCACTAGTGCAGTTCGGTAGAGGTGGTCATGCCTGTCGAGCCAAGCCAACCCACTACATGTCACTGTAGACACGATCTATTTGAACATCATGCCGAACCAACTTGGCACAAAGCGTTGGGCTGTGCTTGGGCCACCGCTCTAGCCCGGCCTGGTACGAATAGCGCCGGGCCTAACACGACCTTTTAGGTTCACTTAATTTTTAATATTTATATATTTTTGAATTTTATATAGTTAATTTTATAAGTATAAATAATTTTATATTGTATTATATATATTACGAGTTTCTTACTTTTTAAAAAATTTAGGCCGAAACGGGCTAGCCATGCCTACTTAGCCCATCAAGCTAAATGGGCTCGAGCCGGTCTAGCACAGCCTCCCGTTGAGCCCGTGTTTGGGCCACCGCCTCGGCTCACGAGCTGGCATGACATGGCCCGTTTAAGTTGACAGGCTAAATAGGCCACCACGTCGTGCCCGTGTCGAGCCTTGCCAGGCCGCTCGTTTGGACTGCACTACAATTTAGGATGCATGCGCATTTGTGAAACTAAGGCACCGCTCCAAACGGCTTTAGCTTTTAGAAGCCAGAAGCCACTTGAAACACATCGGTTACTTAAGTTCGTTTTTTTGCTTTTTGACCTTTTTGTTTTTCTCCCCCCTACTCCTTTGAATTATCCCAAAAGATATAGCGGTATTTTTATAAAAAAATCTTATTTTTATTAAATTTTCTTATTTTTTGACTCAGAAAAAGCTAGCAACCACTATAATGCAATTGCTACCAAAAGCCTACAACAGAAGCCAAAAGGCATGCTTTTAAGCCATTTGGAGCACTACCTAAGTCTTCTTCCAAAATGGCTCAACTATAGGGGTGTGAGACCACGTTGACATCATCTCATGTTGTGTGATGAGTATTTAAATTTGATGTGCAAATTTTATAAAAATTAGAGTTTGGTTTTGAAGCTTTTTAGTTTTTAGAATTGCTGTCAAAATTTAACCGGTCTGATCGGCTTGGCAACAACGGTCTGACTGGCCTGGCAACGGCGGTCTGACCGACAACTATGGAGCGATCAGATCGGACATATTCATTTTGGAAATAGACATCAAACACTTGTGTATGTATGTTTGAGGATGCGTTTACTATAGGTGTCACTCAATTTGGAGTTTTGAGCTAAAACTAGATAGAGATTAACCAAAATTCTAGAGAGGTATTTTCTGCTACTCTTCAGCAGTCAAACCTACCTACGGTCAGTGGGCAAACCACTGGCAGTTTGACCGCGTTAGGCCAGCAGTTAGACCGGTCCCCCATTACCGAGGTGAGGTTGAGAGGATCTTGGGCAGTCTGACCATCCTGTGGTTGGCGGTCAGACCAGCCCTATAGGTTCATAGTGTTATGAGTTAAGTTGAGTTGGTGTGAGTGTGTGCACGGTGTGGGAGCCGTTGTGGTGTTATATTGAGTTGCATGATTTGGTTTAACGTGAATCAAGTGCATGGATCTTATCCTTGGAATCGATTGCTTTGTCTTTGGATGTGCATGTAGCTTGGAGAGAGGTGGCTGTCAACAGCAATGGACTGGGACTAGGCAGGGGAGTTGATGTCCGTGCAGTCGGATAAGTCCGGGTGGGGCTACATGGCTCAATCGGAAGCACAGAAGAAACAAGGATCTCGATGAGGTGATTTGATGCATGCAATGCACTAAGTAACAAGGCGGATGCACGTAGAGACGGTTCGAAAAGGTCTAAATGCGTAAAGGCATGAGGCTAGTCATTGAGCACTACGGGTTACGTGTCAAACTATGCTGAGATACTTTGATATGAAGGTGAAGATAGAGTCGGGGAAAGTGGCTAGAAGCTTCCTCCTAGGTATTTTGGTAGTTGGTCAAATACCGGGTTGGTGTCTTGATCAAAGCCATGACACAAGGGTGAGCCGGGATTGCTAAGTGGATCAACCACTAATGGTTTAGTGAGTTGAGTCTTGTAAATACTTTGAAAAGTATGCGTATGTGAAAAAACCGATATGGTGTTAGATTAATAAGTTAGTCCATGTAGGTGGATGGAACCTAACTAGAGGTGTCGGTTAGGGTTTCTTGTGAGCCTCCATATATAAGAAGGGAGAGGTGTTGGCTTAGGTGATATCCTTTAAGAGTCTTGGCTAAGCCTTTGAGAGTTAGCGTTAGGATTTCTAAGAGAAAAACTTTGTGTGTGAGATTCATGGGGAGAGAGCTTTGTCCTCCTAGAGTAAACATGCTTTAAACATTCATCTCCAAGTGAAATAAAGATCTAAATTTCGTCCAAGTGAGTTTTGCCATAGATTTATCATTATGCTTTTGATTTGCTTAATTTTCTTGTTTGAATTTTCTCTCTCCTTGATCTTGCTCGTTCCGAAGGATATGTGGATGATGGGAGAATCTCCTAGAGGCTAGATCCCATCCATCTAGGCAACCATATAGCAAGTTCTTTGTGTTTGCCTCGGGTTACCTGGTTTTGATGTAATCTGTTTTGCTTTGGGCAAAATTCAAAACTTTGTTGAGTAGCTTGTCGATCCATTGATAGAATAGGTTCATAGGACCATGAGGAAGCTACATTTCAAGTTTTAACTCATATGGTTGAGTAGATTAGAAGTTAGGCTATTTTAAGTTCTTGGCAACAGGTAGTTTTCTATTCTGGAACAGCGAGCGGTCAGACGGTTGTGATCCCAATAGTCAGACTACCAAGGCTCAGTCATATCGACATGTTACCTACAGTTAGACCAGCCTAGTGAGGCTTTGGCCCGTTTGTTGGTTCTTTTATTCCCTTGGCTTGTTGTCTTCTATTTTGTGCTTGTTTCTATTGTGCATATGATCTTATTAGCTTCTCATAGATAATTGAGTGAATAATTCAAAGAAAATTGATTTTGTAGAAGCTGAAAATGAGGCAACGATCATTGACCCCACTCTAATCTCCACTATCGGTCCAACATGGGGCTAACAGGTTCAGTATTGCATCCTAACAGTTACAGGAAATCTCTGCAGCTTAAAGCACCTGTGGTGACAAAAAAGGACTTGGTTAACAGGATAATGAGTTAACATGAACCTAGGCAAGCTTTCCTTTATCCCCTTTCATGCTAAATGACCAAAAATTTCAGGACACTAATCTTGGGTGCAGCTCATGAAGCAGCTCTGTAGCACTTTGATTTGCTGCCTACTTTGTATCTTCTTGGAGCTGATATGGTCAGCTTTCTGGACCAAATGCCACGACTACATCAAAAGATTTTAAATGTTGAATCCTGTAGAATCATATTGAGCATGTTCATGGTTTATTTATGTTGAATACTTGGCAGTCGTGTTGAGTTGAAATTTGAATCTATGAAAGTTTTCAAGATTTCAATTTTACTGTCAGACTAGGCAGGGTAGTGGTTTGACCGCAAGTCTGGTTTGATCGGATTTTGAGGGCAGTCGAACCGTGAAGGCGGTGTGACATGTTTCTAGTTGATAGCTACTTTTCAGAGAGGTGCTCTCTTATGTGCACGACAGAAAATATGAGTGGTTTGATCGAGGAATGGGTGGCTATCCAACTGGGGTTGGCTGAATGGTCAAACCGGGATGGTTTCTATGGTCTGACCGCCTCCCCATTACCGGGGTTTGATTTGGTTTCTGTGGTCCGACCGGCCGCTCAATGATGGTCAGACCGATTTTATCTGAAGGTATTCAACATGTTTTGGATATTTGTAGGAATTAGTCATGGGTGAGTATTGGAGTCTTAGTCATTGCATTCATGGTGTATGAAGCATGTTGGACTAACGTGGGTCAAGTTGTGAAGAATTTATGCTCGAAAATGATTTCTTGGTCTTTAGATTTGCAGAAAACTTGAAGGCAATCATGGTCGATGAGCTGAGATACAATCAAGGAAGTTGAAAAGATGATTGAGTTTAAGCAAGGCACAGAAAAGACAAGAGATATTGAAGGATATGTTCGAGAAATAGTTCATTGAATGGTATGGTCGGTGCAAGTGAGGCGTGTTTGGGGGAACCGACACAGAGAGACTTGCATGTGCGTAAGACATTGGTGAACCTACATGTTGTAGGCATGGTGATTTCTTGTAAAGAAGAGGAAAACCATGGACTAGGCTCGGAAAAGAGGTGAGGTCCATAGTCAAAGCGAGGGTTTTTTTGGCAAGAAACAAAAAAATCAAAAATGGTAATGGGACCAAAACTGTGGCGCTTAGATGTGATGGAAGAATAGTTTAGATCAAGATGCTGATGAGTCTAAGTGGATGGGAATCTTGTTTCTTAGTTGGTTTGGGCTTATGTGCTTTTAGAAGCATGCATAAGTCATGTGTGAATGTTGTGGGGGTGCCCAACCCCTACGCTCGTTAGGTTTACCTACTGGGCCTTGGAACAAGCCCAATATCATATTACTGTGTATAGAAGGGAATGTACTGATTTATCCTCACCTTTTGTAATTGTTAAGAGGTAGGATGGGAAATTCTCACCATGTCCCATTGATGTATGTAAACTCCCAGAGGGGTACGAAATGGCTAGATCCACTCATTTTACTCACCAGCTCTCTCCTGGTCGGCTCTCTAGCTCTCTTAGTTACATATCCCCAAGGAGAAGGGGTACCCTATACCCACTGTTGTGTCTATGCTCCAACAGTGAGTGTGAAACCTGGTGTGTGGGGGTTAACGAGTTCCTCCAATTGTGCTAATATATGATATCCATTAGGGTTAGATATAGGTTGGTTGCCCCATCTATATGAGTGAGAGGTGTTAGAGGCATGTGGCTAAAAACCAACCACCCATTCATAGGGTCTATGAGAGAGACTTCCTTGTGGTGTAAGTTTTGGATGAGTGCTCTATCCTCCTTAGGAAAGTGGATGTAAAATCTTCATCTACAAGTTGTAATAGATTAATCTTGTTCAACATATATGGTGAGTTCTTGCTCATGTTAATTTTACACTTATTTTGGTTAGTGTTTTTCCTTCTCTCCTTCTCTCTTGTTAGGATCTAAGGATGTGCAGATGATGAAGATTTCTCATGAGGACCATATTCCATTCATCTAAGGACCAGCTATAGGGAAATCTTGAAGGTTGCCCCGTTTGGATCGATTTGGAGCTCTTCTACTGTTATTTTGTTCCTAAACTTTTGACCTCGAATGATTAGATGTTCTTGTTTGGCCTCGAATATTTAAATATTCTTGCTTGCTGTGATATGTGGGAAGTCGTTTAAATCTATCTTAGCTATCTTCAATCCACGAGCAAGTCTTATCTCAAACTTTTGAGTTTTGCCCGATTTTGATACAATCTTTAGGAAATATTAGAACCTTAGCTAAGATCCATACGATCCTTAGATGGATTTGGTTCCTAAGATCTTTAGCAGGGTGTGTGCAAATTTTAAATCATTTGGAGATTGTGCTATTTTTTGTTTTGACTCGAGCTGATATCCATTTTTTGTATTAGGGGTGCGGTCCGATCACCCTCAGGCGTGCGGTCCAACCAAAGACCGGTCAGACTGGTCATCTCCGGGGGTCGAACTGCTCGGTCGGTCCAACCGTTTTCTCATAACGGTCCGACTAGCCCCGAGGCGTTGAACTCTATTTGTTTCTGCGCTTTTGTACGTGATTTGTTAATGGGCAAATCCAATTTTCCTAGCTTTCAATAGCTAGTGAAGTAAAAGTTTTAAAATACTGTTTAGATAGTTAAATTCAAAGTCAATGTTCAAACCTATCTGGTTGCCGTATCGGTCCAACAAATCCATCTCTGAAACTCGAGGCACCATAGTCCTTGATGTTCATGATGGCTGACCGCCATATTTCCTACTGACACACTGTGCAGTGCTCTCTGCTTATTAGGACACTGGGAGCCCATATTCCTCCACAGGGGAACCACTGAAACTTCTCCATGTACATGCACTGCAGAGAGAGAGAGAGAGAGAGAGAGAGAGAGAGAGAGAGAGAGAGAGAGAGAGAGAGAGAGAGAGAGAGAGAGAGATGCCTTTTTGGTCTTGGAACATGTCTGAGCAAGTTGCCACAATCGGTAGACCACAGTGTGCCAGATTCATTTGCCTTGAATGGCAATCATATCATGTTGTCCCTGGATCCTGCCTTCAGACACTGCATATCCTGAACAACCAATAGTCCCATTGCACTCTCTCTGTTTTGTCCCTATCCTTGGAAATCCATTATCTGTTAGATAACCGGTTACCAAGCAATTTTGGCAATCATTAGAGTAGTAAGTCTCTTAACTTTGCAGTTCATGAACCTGAAAAGAAAACAACCTTATCAGATTATCTCCCAGGCTTTAGTATCTGATGCAATTAAACAGCACTAGCTTCTTCGATGCGCCAACACTGCATTTACCTGACGAACTTACAGTCTGCAGGAGAGTCTTTCATATTTGTTTCAAAGATCCACTTCATTTTGACTGCTCTCCAAATGGCCTGACAGATTTTTCCAGCAACAGATTAACTTGCAACTCATCAATGTAGCATGTCCCAAACGGTTCCCTGACTTTCCCGTGGTTATCGATGGGCAGCGTGAGCAAAGCTGTAAACAACATACAGACATGGGCCTTTTATCTGAACAACAAAGATGCCCTCCAGGTTTTAAAGGATTTGATGTCGGGGGAAGTTATGACAGGAAGATTGCTTGAAGAACAGATGGTATCACCACAGGCTCATGGTTTGTTGATGAACGAGCTTCACATGCCATTACTGATAGTCTGCAGTCGACATCGATTGACTTGAGTCCTATAGCCATCAATATCTCTAGCAATAAGATTTTTTAGGGAGCAACACATGTGGGTCAGCTCCAACTAGTGATTCATCATCCATATGGCTACGCTCGCCTTTGCATTGTCCTAGTTGACAAGAGCTGCATAAAAAAGAATACGAAATATACAGAAAAAGCAGTAAAAACACAGAATCCTCAACAGTCCGACTTTTGCATCATAATTTATAGTAGGTGTTTGGTTCTGCATATCTCTTTATCTGCTATTCGATATAGTTTAAGGAATTACATTACAGAACATTGGTAACGAGGTACTATTCTAGTGAAGATTCTGCACATATTACTACTGTTTCAAAACGATAAGCATGTAAACAACAAAAGATTTTTTTTGTAAAATGTGACATAAAATATTTGACAGTAAAAAGATTACACCATAACGATCAAATCGTAACTACATGAAAAGAAAAGAAGCTATTCATAACTGAACTTCAGCATGCTAACCATAGGTTCAACTTTTTAAGAGACATGTACTTTCTTCTACTGTAACATCACTAATATAACAGATAAAAAAACCCTGAATAACCATTCTCCTAAAGTAACTAGTAAGTCAGAGTAATGATGAAAACTATTGCACAGCTGCAGTTTTTGGTGAGTAAAAGCAACAGAGGTGGTAAATCTGTATGAAAGTGGCATTTTATAAAAAAGATTTAATAACAGGCATCTTATAAAAGTCTGAATAAGATCTACTACATGCAAGTAGTGTATTTGTATATGCAGCTGATTACCTTCGTACCTGAAGACCATACAAAGTGCACTTTAAATAAACCTTCTGATCATGAAGCTTGCTCGTTTCTTTGACAGCATGCATAATGTCATCAGCAGTCAGCACCCAAATATTGCATTATACAGGGAACATGACTATGAAGGCAAAAATAACATTTTGATAGTACACATCTGCTCTTCAGTACAAGTAATACAAGGATGAAGTTAGTGCTTGATAGATATCTAAATGAGCTCATGAATCATCAGGAAAAATCTAATACATTTCTAATCAAAGCATAATTCACGTGGTGTACACTTGAATCTGCAGTCCAGCAATAACAATATCAACGAAGTTTGTCGCTTCATCAAGTGACTAATAATGTTAAGTAAATCCTGGCAATCACGAAACCAAAAAAGGACAAAGGATGTCTGCTACCACCATGTACTGTTCATCAGATTTGCATGCAAGTTGAGAAAGATCAGTAACCCACATTTTGTATACCCAAAACAGTGATAGAAGGTGCAGCCAAAGAGTCCGCTGTGAGTTCATAACCATTCTCATTTTGAACAGCACCTGACATTGAATATTCCAACAGTTCAATTGACTGTTCCAAGATTCACATTGATGCATATGCAAGCAGGACCGTTTCTGTCATCTTGGGACCCTAGGGCATGATAAAAGTAAGACTCTTCATTCTAATATAAATATATACCAATACATTTTATATCAGTTGTAAAAGGTAAAGTTCAATATAGTAACTGTTAGACAGTAAAACACAAAATACAAAGTACTTGTTAGCAATATTAGACTTAGTACATTACAAAATGCAAAGTACTAATTATCGACAAAATGCATATATACATATTAATATACTTGGGCTAGGGGCTCCAAGTTTTCGTGGGCGCTAGACGGTCGCCCTTGCTGCCTAGGTCCAGGGCCGGTCCTGTATGCAAGTTAAAAACCTTGTAACACGAGGATCGACAAGTCCTCCCATATCTAACACCAAGGGTGAATGTACATCTGCAAAGGCTGGTGGAACAGAATAACTCTTTATTCCCTGAACTATATTCATTTCTCCTCTATCCATCACAATGTATTCCAAAGAGGGACTTTGTTTTGTATGATCAAACGAGGGGCCACTGGGGGGTGGGGAAGGGAGGCCGGGAGGAAGGGGCCACCGGGAGGGACTGGGAGGAAGGACCGAGAGGAGGGGCGCCACGGGACCGGGAGGGCCGGAGGGACTCGTGGGAGGGAGGGGAGCGTGAGGGGAGGGAGTGTTGCCGTCTGGCTCTGCGTGGCGCTGCTACCGCTGTGAGAGAGAGACAGAGAGTCAAGTGGCGGCCGACGGAGAGAGAGAGAGACTGGGAGTCAGATTAGGGAATAAAGTTGGAGAGTAACGTTGAGAAAAGTAAAGTTGGAGAATAAAGCTGAGCACATAGCGTAGAAAGGTGCACCCAACGGTCAGAGAAATAACGTCCGAGCACAACGTTCAGGTCTTTGAGTGAGTAATGTTTAGAAGAGCAATGTCTATAAATTTATTTATCTTCTCTTATTACTTCACAAACATTCAATCTCTCATTTCTTCAACAACCCTCTACACTTATTTATTCACCATCCATACAATATGCTACCTTGGAGCCAGAGCAACAAGGAGCTCCCGAGCGGTATGCAGAGGAGTCGTAGCACGAAAAAGGCAGTAGGGCGTCTTAGTGTAAGCTATCGTCGTCGCTCCCCTAGTCCTCCCTCGGCTCCGATAATTATAAGCTAAACAAGAAAGTTATAGGATTTAAAGTAATAAATGAATCACAGAGGGAGATGCCATTATCGAGCGTATCCTACACGTACTTGATGATTTTAAGATAGATAATAAAATTGCTTCTATAACTCTTGATAACGCATCGGCAAATACAACGGCTATGAATATCCTCACCCCAAGATTGAAAACATATATTAGTGGTTATGTCCTCCACCAAAGATGTGTATGTCACATCTTGAATCTTATTGTTCAAGATGGTATGCAAGCAATTGGTGCATATTTAAACAGTATCCGTGATGTCATTCGTTACCTCACAAGTTCCCCACAAATGGTAGCCAGGTTCGCGGAGTACTGCGCAGCTAATAGGAAAGAGCCAAGAAAATTTGGTCTTGACATGAAGGTGGGGTGGAACTCGACATATATCATGTTAAAGAAGATATAAGGGTATGAATATGTTATATCCGTTTTTATCAATGCTAACTCTCAAAATAATGAATTGGTAGTTACTAATTCAGATTGGCAGATTGCTAGTTGTTTTTGAGAGTTTTTAAGACATTTTTATAAAGCAACAAAGGTTCTATCCGGTGTTTATTATTCTACCTCTTCCTTAGTTATAGAATTTATTTGGTTAATTACAGATAAAATTGCCAAATCTAGGGAGGATCCCCTTTTAGGCCATGCCGTTGTAGCAATTGAGGAAAAATTTATTAAATATTTTGGTTCTATTTTACACTTATATTGCTTTGCTATCATTTTCGATCTTACAAAAAAGTTGGCAGGTTTACAGGTTGCATGGAGGGAATAGGTGAATGCGTTGGCCTTGATTATTCGGAAGCTTTCGCACATATCAAAGAGGAGCTTTTTCGTATTTTTCGTATGTATCATGATAAGTTTGACAACAGCGGAAGATCGGAGGCCTCACAGCAGACGCAAAAAGGAAAGACAAGCTTGACATCACACTTATGGAAGAAGCTAAAGGGCAAGTCTATTTCTTCGTTCTCTCAATCTCAGATGGCCTCCAAGTGGAATTATGTCTCGGAGTTGAACCACTACTTGGAGTATGGATTTTACAAATACTGATCCTAATCTTATTGGTGAAGGCAAGATAGACTTGCTCGAGTGGTGGAAAAACAACAAGCGGATATTTCTTGTGCTGTCACATTTCGGACGGGATGTTCTCCTGGTGCCAGTGTCCACCGTCTCTTTAGAAACGACGTTCAGCACGGTAGGGAGAATAATCGAAGAGAGAAGATCATCCTTTACGCCCAGGATGGTGGAGGCAATCACATGCGCCAAATACTGGGAATTAGAGCGGCAACAACACCAACTGGAGGATCCTAAAATTGTACAGTTGTATGCTGACCTCGAACGCATGAACGACCTAGACATTAATGAGTAGATACTATGTACGCATGCTGTTATAGTTATTATGTCAATATATTGTCACTGTACACTTTTCCTTACTTGAGGAACCCCACTCTGGGGCGTAAGGTTTTTAACGACACAGTAACATTGTATTTTTAAAATATCAAAGAAATTTCAGTTTTCCCCAAAATATTTGTGTCATTTTGTGCCCATGTTTTTATGCAACTAATTCAATTTCAACTAGTTTTTAACGAGGTGGGTATGATAGAAAGGAAGATGACGACCATCGCCATCATCGTCGCAGCCGCTTTCGTCGTGTATAGTTACTTCGAACTGGGTTTGGGCTGGCACGGTGTGCTTTGGGTCGTGCTTGAGCTTGACCGGAGGCAAGGCGGGCGTGCCGACAAAGACAAAGACGGTGAAATGATCGGGCCAAGCCGGCACGACAGACGCAGCACGGGGAGACCAACGATGCAACGCGGCTCGGCCAATGGAGAAGACAAGCGGTGTCAGCAAGCAGCAGATGGAGGGCAGCGGTGGGCATGGGCAAAACCAGGTGACAACGGTGATCGGAGAAGAGAACCAGCATGGTGGCTTGATGAAAACGCCATGGCCCTGATACAAATTTATGAATATTGTTTGTATTCATCATAAGACCAATAAACCAATGTATATACACGTGTAGTTATGACATATATTCAAATAACTCTTTATGTAACAAAAAAAATGAACAAACAATAACAAAATGAACAAGAAGGAAAAAAGAAATCCTCACGAAGTACAAGCAGCTAGGGAGCAACTCCTAATGCATCGAACGCCAAGCAGCTTGTCCCAAGCCTTCATAAGTCTACTAACACTAAGCCCAGAGGGCAAGGGCTGCCATGGCCATGGCCCCAAGAAACAAGGCAACATACGAGCCCACTTGCAGCCTCGGGTTGCAGCTCATCCTGCGGCTAAGGAAATCAGCAGCAATGAGATCCACTAATGCCATATAGATCAGTATACCAGCCGACGTTGAATCCAGAATGCCCTCCACCACCAACGCCCTGGGGCTGTTGGGATTGTAGAACGATGCGATCCCCGCCCCCGCGGTGATCCCGGCAGGTGTCGTGATAGCAAAGAAGAAGGCCATCAGGAGCGCAGAGAAATTCTTGAACTGAGCCTGCATTTGTTCATAGACAATGAACATGAGAGATCACACGTGTGTTAGCTTCGAGTGAGGAATTGTCCACACAGCACAAAGAAGGTGGACATTAACCTGAGAAATGCAGCCACCCAACGCAAAACCCTCGAAGAACTGGTGGAATGAGAGGGCGGCAACCAGAGGTTTGATGGTACATGGGCTCTGCGAAACGCCCAACGATAGCCCGATGATCACCGAGTGCGATACAATCCCCAGCTCCAGAATCTTGTCGACAATACAGCAAATCATTATTCAGCATGCTACGCAGATTTACAACTCAGAACATCTATGCAAGATATCACATTTCAAATCTTTGCTCATCTGTGTAGTTATATATACTTACATTGAGCTATAGCTTAGCAATTGAGCTATAGCTTAGCAAAGCAAATTGAACTGGATGTAGGCATGCATGCTTATTGAACTCAATCATAAGCAAACTACGCAAGTTTTATGTGTTTATTATATCATATTCATTAATCCGCACGAATAAAGTGCACCTCAGCCACTTCTACTTAGTTAACTTGCGTAGAAAGATAATTGAACTGTCCGTACCTGCGAGACAACCACATGACGAGCTTGGGACGGGCCCTCGTCGTGCTGCCCATGCCCGTACACCGCTCCTCCATCGCACGCGCCGTGGCCGTGCGCATGGCTGTGCCTGTGCTCGGCCGCGTGCGCGCGCAAGCCGACGATGTGCATGGCGTCCTGCTTCTCGCTTGCCCCGTTCATCCCCTCGTCGGCAGACGCCGTGATCCCCGAGAGCGCGCCGTCCCCGAGCAGCGCCGCCGTCTCACCATGGGCGCTGGCCGCGGCGGCGGCGGCCTCCTCGCGGTGCTTGCGCTCGTAGAAGTGGGTGCCGACGAAGTCGACGACGAGTGTCCCGAGCGCGGCGAGCATGGCGACGAAGCCCGGGAAGGGGAACCTCCGCCACGGCGTGGCCGGGAGGCATGGGTCCGAGAGCTTGCCCTCCGCGTCGTGCAGCATGTGCACGAACCCCGTGGCCAGGATCACCCCCGCCGCGAACGCCTTGGCGAGAACGAACATCCCGCCGCCGGAAGAAGCGCCTCCTCCCCCACCGCCGCGCCGCTTGCGGCCGACGAGCGGGATAGCGACGCCAGCCGCGCCCGCGGCGAGGATGGCCGCGACGGCCGCCATCTTGAGCCGCAGCGCCGCCGCCTCATCGCGGCACTCCTCGTCGCCGCCTCGCGCCGCATCGCAGCTCGCCGCCGAGACCGACGCTGCCACGCATCATCAATCAAGTGTCAGGATTACGAGCTTCCACGAGGGGCTCAGTGAAAAAATAATCCAAAAATCCCCCCTTAATTAGCCGTCCTACCTGCCAATTGGCGCAGGTGGGCGCGGAGGTAGGGGACGTACGACGACTCCATTTCCTGCGATCACAGCAACGCGAGAATCGAATCAAACCTTCGTATTAGCACAAAAACAAGGCGCAGAATTACGATTTCGCCTCGCGATTCGGCGTTACTGTACTAACTTGTAAGCGAGAGAAAAATCAAGGGGAAAAACACTATAATTTTTTTTAAAATCGAACAAAAACAGCAGCAAGATAAACGAGCTGATAAGGAGACCGTGGCAGGCGGACAGACGCGGCGAGGAAGATGCTCTCACCTCGAAGAACGCCATTGCTGAGCTGATAATTCTTCTTCTGGTGTCTGGAACAATCGGTCGATGCTTCGATTTCGATCCGATTCCTAATTTCCTACCATGCGGTGTGCTGTATGTGAACATATATATAATATACGGCGGCCACTGCGCGCATCTGCAATTCTTTTTGGGATGCAAGCGAGGGAAGCTGACACACGCATCTCCACATCGGCGCGTGGGGCCCGCGCGGCGAGGATGTCGTCATGCCGCCCCGCTGCCGTCCGATGCGATCGTACGGCGGGCAAGCGGGGAGGTGGGCCCGGCTCAATGTACGGTGTGACGGGTGGAGACGCTGACGCATCCAGTGGGGCCCAGGGATCAGTGGCCCTAGAATCGAGGTTTGAATTGACTTTGTTCACGGGGGCGTGGACGCGGGAAACGGGGGGAGCCCGGAACTGGCACGACGGTGTCGACACCATGACGAGGGAGGCGCGTGGACTGGACCAGACAGCAGTGTAATTAGGCCCGACCGACGATCAAGCCGCGACGGTCTCGGGTTACCGGCCGAGCCGGTAGATCATCGGTCAGATCGTATGTTTTGTTTTATAATAGAATATATGCATATACTGTTATATTGCTTTATCAAGGTCTTAAATATTTAGCACAAAGAAGCAGATGCCTTGGTTTATTTTGATCGGTATAAGTAAATTCACTGTAATATATACTATAATCGATTAGTAGATTCTATCTTAAAAAAATAATCTATTTAAAAACTATTTTATTATAAAAAACTATTAACTATAGAAAAAATAACTTTAAAAGCCCAGAGTAACATGGTCGCGTTTGGACTTTGCATGCGCAGCTACGTCGCACTTGCACGCAGCGTTCTCGTGTCGACCGGCCCTATTTGCATGCCATGGAATCTCTCGACAGTATGGAAGTAAATTCGGAAGTACTTGCATTGCGGTGGCAATGTTAGAAGCCATCGCATATATTTTGTAGTTTTTTTTTCTTTTTTCAAATATGACGTCCATGCGTACAAAATTATAAATCTAGATTTCTCTGTGACCATAATAGTAGTAGTAGATAATATTTATCACCTGTCGTGCTGCCCTACCATGGTAGGAAGCTATCAAATTGGTGGAGCTGGTAGAAGTCTACTGTACTATACCAACCTGACAGGGCCGTGCCCATGGGAGTGCGGGCATCATGACCGTCTGAGGCCCCCAATTTCTAGGGCCTCAAAAAATTAGCCCAGCAGGAGAAGGCCCATGTATTCGTATGAGGCCAGAGCGCCAGATATTGATGAAAACGGATCGGATATGGTCGGATAATATCTCTACCATATTTATTTTCATTTTTTTGAATACGGATACGAATACGAATAACTCTAATACAAATACAAATACGAATAATATCGAATACAGATACGGATCGAATACGAATCGAAACAAATACGGTTACGAATATTTATCGGAACATGAAAACCCTTTAAACTATACTTCGAAAATTAACGAAAATACATAAATAGTTCATTTTGTCAAAATATTCATGAAATCTAAACAAGCATAGTCTTTTTATCCATAATAAATATACCCAATAGTCGATCATAACATAACTACATAAGTAGCAACAACGTGCAATTCATGGAATACACATGATGACATAATAGCAATTTGAACAAGCATAAGAACATTTCATTCCTCCATTTCATCCACCAAGTCCTCCATGATAGCAATTTAAATAAGCATAAGAATACTAGGCTTCTCAGATCAGATCCGTATCCGTATCCGGTTTAGATATCGAGCTAAAATCCGGATATCCGGTTTCAGATTATCCGAATTATCCGTATCTCGTATTCGTATTCGACGGATACTAGGTTTCATCAGTATTCGTATCCGTATCCGATAAAAAAAATCCGTATCCATATCCGATCCGAGAACTATCCAAAAAAATCCTATCCGACACAACCCGTATCCGTATCCGTCTGGATCCGACGGAAACTATCCGATCCGTTTTCACCCCTAGTCCCGAGCCTAGCTCGAGTCGCGTCTTGGCGTCTCAAGACGACGACTTCGCGTGCGTGGCGTCAGATTCTCGGCCCGAGCCCCGAGGCCCCCACGGCGTTCGTATTCTCTCTTGTATTCGTGACTTCGCTGGCCAGGTTCATCTCGTCTCCGAAGCGGCCACCGGCTCGTCCAATGTCCATTCATCCAGGTGTGCCGTTACTTAGAGCTTTGCAGGGGCCTCCAAATTTCACCAAGACACCGCAACTGATAGGAGTTGTTGCCGAGCCCCCCAGCTAGGCTAAGATGTCGTTGTGCCACAACTTACCACGGTGGGGCAGTGCGGTAGGTCACGTGTTGTCTGCTACTGCTGCCGCAGTCATAGAGGAGGTTAGATTTGTAATTTCATGTGTATGGGTGCCAATTGAAAAAAATTTGCTACAAAATCATTTGTGCGATGAGCTCGCAATGTTACTGGTTTGTTTATTTATCCTAGTAGGCACCTATATTCAAATCTAATGAACACCATCGAGGTGAAGTCATAGGTTCCAGCAAGAGTGTCAGATCATCCTAGGTATGATCATTTTTCGTCTGATAGGATCAAATTGTAGAATCATGATTCCATTGGATTTTAAAAAGCGTATATATTGTATATAAACTTTGAATTATATTTCTAAATATATAAGTCTATAGTAGATTTTTTTGAATTTAATTTTGTAATCTAAGTACACTTATTTATGTTATATTGAATTAAGGTTGATTTTTGAAACTTATTTAATTATTTTTTTTAATAAACTAATAATCTAAAAGTCCAATATATCAAAGATAATACCTTTTTTACCTTAAAACAACATGTAAATAACAAAAATAAAGCAAATTAAACTAGTTCAACTTAAATTAGCAATAAGTAATATCAAATTTTATATGTCAATATAGTTTGTTGTCGATCATAATCCTATCGATTCTGAGCATGATCCTACCCGATTCCATACAATCCTACTTTCAGGATCACGATTCTATAAAATTCCAATCCATACACCTATCATAAAAGCTCCATAGGATTGTCCAATCCCATGATCCGTGTCGTGATCCTGACAACCTTGGGTTCCGGTAGTGACACCGTCGAGATTTGATGTGTGATCAATGTGCCTGTGTTAGGTAGGATCGTTTTTCGTCCGGCAGGATCGAATCGTAGAATCACGATTCTTTTAGATTTTCAAAAGCGTATATATTTTATATAAATTTGAATTATATTTCTAAATATGCAAACATATAGTAGAATGCTTGAATTTTTTGAATTTAATTTTATAATTTGAGTATAGTTATATTGAATTAATGATAATTTTTATACTTATTTAATTATTTTTTAATAAACTAATAATCTAAAAGTCCAATATGTCAAAGATAATATTTTTTACCTTAAAACAACATGTAAATAACAAAATTAAAGCAAATTAAACTAATTCAACTTAAATTAGCAATAGGTAATATCAAATTTTATATAGCAATATAATTGACTGTCAGGATCACGATCCGATGGGTCCTACCCGATTTCATGTGATCCTCCTTTAAGATTACAATTCTATAAAATTTCAAACCATACACCACCAGGTCGGCTCTTGGGATCGTACCATCCCACGACCCGTGTCATGGTCCTGACAACCTTGGTTCCCATAGTGACTGTCGAGATTTGATGTGTGATCAGGGGCAAATATTGAAACCCGTCACACGGGATCACTCTATATGCGATCAAACAGAAAAGAGGCTAAAATTAACAATGGCTATTGACGGCAGTGCTTCTGAACCCGGAAATGCAAGGACCCAATGAGGTTGTACAAGGTACAGATTAACTCGAGGAGTTGACGCATCCCAGATCCTGAGGGAGCACCAGGGCACTGCCACGACTGTACACACATCTGAATATCCAAATGCGATCAAGATATCGAATTAACCAATTAGAAGCATAGGTCAAACCCTTTTAGGAGCGTCTCCCTGCATATAAGCACAGATAGCGACAGTTGGCCGCACGGTGAGAGAATGTTACATCGCATACAATGTTCCGTCACAAATAATGTTCCTACCACAATGCTCGGTTCGGTAAGGGTTCAAAGGCTGCGTGGTAAACTAATGAATACAACACAGTTTTAGCTGTAGCTTCTACAGAAAGTCTCGGGTGGTTCAGGATTCAGCGACTAGAATCTACACTTGTTGCCGGATACAGTGCAATGCAAAGTATCAAAAAAATGTTCTGATGTCACTGATTCGATGAGGTGAATTGAATGCTCCAACTCGTAGGAGAAATGAGGGGAAGTTATAGATTTATTATCAGATCCTAGGAACACGCTATCGATCATTGCTCATTTTCCATATGGGTGGTATCTGCTTGAGCCTCGACCACCACCGCTCCCACCACCGTCCATACCTCCAGCTCCCCCATAACCTCCTGCACCATAGCCGCCTGGTGCACCATATGCGCCACCTCCGTACGCACCACTGTAGGCCCCATAGGCACCGTATGGACCTCCATACATGGAACCACCGTAACCAGAACCAAAACCTGATCCAAAGCCAACATTACCTCCGTATCCATACCCTCCTCTACCATAGCCACCATATCCTGCACTACCATAATAGGCTGCAGCAGCTGATCCATAGCCACCTCCATATCCGTAGCCACCACTGCTGCTGCTGATCCCAGAATTGCCACCTCCGCTGCCACCACCACCACCACCACCACCACGGTAAGAACTACGGTAACCACCACTCCCATGGCTATATCTCCCATTAGAGCTGGAATCACCCCCACCTGGTTTCTTTGGCTCAGCCTTCTTTATTTCAACCTGCAAAATTACAAAACAGGTGGAGAAGTTGTCAAAACAAATTTTCAAGTTTACTTCCAGTGAAACTTCAAACTTGTAAAATTAGAATTATGTAATTGCCAACCAAATAAAGCCTCTCAATTAAGAGATAAAATCGTGCATCTAACTACTAGCTCCAAAATAACAAATGTAAGAGCATGTTGCATGCCAAAGAGACATGACAAAGCAAAATGGCCCTTAAATTTAAGTAAAGGCTTTGTGACAGATATCCTGAATTAATCAGGAAAGTTTAATAGGAAAAATATTTTGTCATCTGAGCAGCCACTGGGAAAGTATCACGAAGTGTTAGGGCAAATCATTTCAGCAGATGACAAAACATATACGTGCAGCCAGGATCATTTATCTCGTATGTCGCGCAAAAGCTCACCCTCTGTGTGCGCATGGACCTTTACAACAATTGCACCATGACATGCCATAAGGATGGTATTCTATATCAGAAGTGACATATTACATGCCATAAGGAGGTTCAGCAAGCAAAGAAATTACAGAGCTCCAAATCTAAAATTGCATGCAACAGAATAGGTAGCAATTGCACCCTGAGAAGAGCAAGCCGGGAAAGGGTCTTGCAAGCACCGCACAAGCAATATTCTCTTGAAAGTACAGATCAAAATCATGTAAAGATTTTAAAAGGCAATCTTCAACAAGTGTCGTTTTGGACATATACATGGTCACCAAAATATACCTTTAACCACCAATTTCTGCTGTAATATATTTGTAAAATCCATTAAAATTACAATACTGAAAGTATTCTTCAACACAAATATACTCGTAGCATTTTCATATAACCGGTTTAGATATTCATGAAGATATTGTTGGTCAAAGTTAAAATAGCTTGACTGCATGCATTCTAGGACACCCTTTGCCATTTATAGGCATAGCACTATCTCTAAAAGAGCGCTATGAAGATATCGGTTCCAATAAAAGTGCACTTTGACACCCTTATATGTTAAACTGGCTCAATACTACAAAACAACCCATCAGATCGACAAGACCACATGCTAGTGGAGTACCAGTTTAACACTGAACTTATTGACATGGTTGAGCATGGCATAAACAATGTTCAAACTTCAAATAGTAGAGAAATAGAATACCAGATCCTCAGGCTAACAAACAAATTAAGTGAATAATAATAAAATCAAGCCATTAACAACACACCCAATTATAATATTTGCTATCTGAAGCTAATAATTGCAAGCTAGTCAAAAATATTAACTATCATAGAAAATATGAAAACAAGATAAAGTTGCCAACCTGTTTCCCTCCAAGATCGTGCATTCTCCCCTCTGACATAACCCTTTCAACAGCATCCTCGCTTTCGAAGGTGACAAAGCCAAAGCCTCGTGAACGCCCAGTGCTATGGTCGAGCATAATCTGATGCTCGACCACCTTCCCATATGAGGAGAAATGCTCCTTTAACTTATCTGGAAGATTCATGTCACTAACGTTTAGCACATGAAACAAATATATTCAAGACTCAATATTTGTAAATGTTGGAGTATTCAAGTGATTACGACTTTATTTGCGAATGTAATCTACACTTGAAATATTTTTTTCTTGAAAAAAAAAACGCCCTTTGATTTGCTAACTACCTTCAGTTAGAGATGGTGGAATACCACCAACAAAGATCTTTCTTGTCTTAGGACCATCTTTCGATGACATTTCCTCTCTCGGGACAGTCCTTTTGACTTCAACCTTAATAAATAAAAAATTGTGAGTAAGAACATACTCCTATTCAAGTTTGCAACTTTTGGTTGCTGATGTGACACAATTGGAGAACCTCCACCTTACTGTTAACATAGAGGTCTTACCGTTCTTCCATCTATAACATGGTCATCCTCCAGAACACTGTCAATCACAGATGGATCGGAAAATGTCACAAATCCAAATCCACGAGGCATCCTAGTATGTTTATCCTTCATGATAACAGAATCAGCGATAGCTCCGTATTTCTCAAAATGTTTGGTGAATGTTTCTGCATACGAACAAATGAGGCATAAGAATGCCAATTTAAACAAATGAACTTCACAGGCAAGCAAAAAACATTCCGAAGAAAAGTATCTAAACAATATATATGTGACTATTAGCTATTCTCTCCTATGAATTTCTAACTTCTTAGAGAAATCAGTTGTCCAGATTCTACTATTTATTTTTACTGCAGTTGATTGTTAAGCTCCACCCTGCTCAAAAGTTTGAAACAACAAAATGGGTAGACTTCAGGAGGTACATGCCTAATAAGTAATAACTAATAACAGGTTCACGGACAACTTGAGAACAGATTAAGTATCATTAATGAAAAAATCATCTGTGGCCCTGTGAACATAATTCTAGTTAAAAGCTCCAGCACAGCACCCCTTGCAAGACTGCAAACTAATCACTGTGACATTAAGTCCATGATGCTCCTATGATCAGACTCCCAGTCCCACGTAGATAAATGAAAAGGCACATTAACAGAATATTTGAAAGTGAGATGCAATAGAAGCATTTGGACTCAAATAGAAGCACCATACGAACCAGCTCAACCTTAAGAGCATCAATAAATGAAAACAATATTATTACGGAATCCTACACAGTGAGACATGTCTCCTCTTAATTGTCATTTGAATGGAAGTAAGTTCCCTTTCCGAGTTAAAAGCTAAATGCAATGCAAGCATTTCAGCTTCTGAAACAAGAGGGGTCAACACACATGCCCGTCTGTACACACCTCAGTGGCTCAGTCACAATTATTGATTTTATCATTTATGTGTTATTGGAAAAGTAAACTCAGAAAGCATGTCATAGCACTCCTGCCAACCCACCAAAGCTGATAAATTGAATTCAAATCCTAGCCTGCATCAGGCAAAGGATATATATTCAAGACTCTAAATTCTCAGTAACTAGATGAGACAGGATGATTACAATAATCAGAGCGGATAAAGTAACTTCTTCATGATGGCATCATTAATGAAAATGCATGTTGCACCTAAGCAAGCTAGCAAATCAGCAAGAAATAAGAAATGCACTAATAATTAAGAACACAAGAAAATTGTACGTAGAATAGCTAGAAAAACATACAGCCAGACATTTCTGCTGTCTATCCCTTTTTTTTCTTTTGACAAACGCAAACACTAAAAAAGATTCATTAAGAAAAGTAAACTGATATGGAGCAGGGTCACTCAAATAGCACAAACCAACATGATAATCAGACCAATATTGATATAGCATCTGGCCTTAACTCCTAAATGCACTTATCAATGGCTATGTTTCTGAAATTCGTAAAGTTAGCTAAACTCATTAAATTCTATTACTGAAATTTCTTATTGAGAATATACTATAGGCTTGCTTCTTACAAAATTAAAATGCAGTACAAGTCCCCAGCTCGCAATGCCTTTTCCTGTTTTCCATATGATTAACCTAACCAAAGCTATGCAGTATTTCAAGTGAAACATGCAATCCAATGCACGAGTCATGAACATCAAGATGGTATATCTTTTCAATGCAAAATGTTACCCTGGATTCTCTTTTATGTTGACCTACTGCAACTAGCTTTTTTTCATTCTACTCTACTTTTGCAATCATCTAGCTGCAACATTTTACTTGACATAATTAAAATCTTATCCTATTTAGGAGAATCCCGCATAAGAATTGTTCCTTTCTACCTTCAGTTGTCTCCCAGGCTACACCCCCAACGAAAATTTTCCTGCAAAAGCACATGCACGGGTGCACCAACCCAAAACAGTTAGCCCAACCTCACCCAATCCAACAGACCAGACCAAAACCAAGCCCAAGGAACTCACCCCGACGCATCGCCAGCCCCAGCAGCCGCGTCCCTTCCTACCTCGCCGCCATCCTCGCCATTACCAAGGCCCTCCCCTCCGCTTCCGCCTCGCCTCCCCTCCGCTGCCGCCGCCGCCGCCGCGTCGGCCCCCTCGTTCCCCTCCTCCTCGTCCACCTCCTCCTCGACCTCCTCCACTTCCTCCTCCTCCTCGTCCTCGGAACCATTCATGGCGTTCTCGTTCTCCTCCCCGTACCCCGCCATGCCGCCGCCGCCACCGCCACGTCACCACCTGCTGCAGCAACCACCCAAACGGAGCACAGAAAACAGCGAAGCCCTAGCTCCCGATAGAAACGGGAGGCGAAGCGCGGCAACTAGATTACCTAGTAGGGATCGCCGCTGCCGTAGGAGAGTGGTAGGGTTTAGGGTTTGTGGCTGGAGCAAACCCTAGCCGCTTCGGGCGAGGAGGAAATTGGCGAGAGATAAAGGGAAGAGGATAGTAGAGGTGTTGGGTAGTCGGGCGGGGATTTTTAGCTCGATTGGTGGCCGGGTTTGCTTGCTTAAGTTGCTTGAGACCGTTGGATGTGCACCATGATTCGTGCTGTCATGAAGAGAGAGTGGCTTTTTCATTGCAGGCTGGGCGAGCTTTCTTGAAGGCAACATTCGATTTTTTATATATATATGGAATATTGATATTACACTATAATGGACGCACAATTAAGACCTTGCTTATTTCGACTTAAACTTCTGATTTATTTTTCACTATTCCTAAATTTCATTTTTTCTAGCTTTTTGGCTTTTTTTAGCTTTTTGCCGATTCGTTTGTTCCCTTTATTCGTTTGCATTATCTGCGATGGGCTAATATATTTTTTCTATTTTTAAATTTTTTAAATTTAGTTACGTCAAATAAGTCATCATTAGCTACAATACAATTTTAGCCATAAGTCAACTTATTTCAGCCTAACCGAGCGGCACCTAAATCGTCGACTATCGCATGCAGTAAAGCACCGTGCACATTCTCCAAATGTTTGGGTCCAGCTGCATCAGATCACCATCGTGATTTCGGATCCCAAAGCCCCATCCGCTATGCTTGATAGCTTCATGAAGCGCTCCATCAAAGTTGATCCCCAACTAGTTTGGTGTCAGCACTGCCCATCTAGGATTCTCCTTTACATTTCATAGAATCGAGTATGACAAGTCAAATAGAGATGAATAACTCTTCACAAAATCTTTTCCAAGTATCAACATAACACAGCAGAAACATAACGAACTCAAAGCCAAAATTCAGAGCACTAGTTTGACCACAACAACTTGCGATTTGATCGCTTGCTGGATCAACCACACCGGTCTAACCGCCGAGTGTGAACCGGTCTGGCCGCTGGCTATTGGGCTGGTCTGACCGCTGGCTGACCACCGGCTATGTGACGGTCTAACCACCTGGCATGGACCGCTCGAGACACATGTCTAATAGTTAGAAGAGCGAACAATGCAATCAGCAAGGCACCAGATCCAAGAAAAGATCCAACTCTCAAACCACTAATCTAAATACAGTGAAATTTGGCACAAATACTCTCAAGGATATCAGGAATCTATTCCAATCATGGATCGAGAAGATCGATGCCAAAGTTCCAACCTTTATCCAAAACACCGAGAGTTGCATTAAAATCAGATAAAAGAGGAAAACCTCGATCTGTTTATCCTCGTGAATCCTTGATGATCTAAATGATATTGGATGTATCATTATATATCATAACAAGTTAGATCACAATATGAATTAAACCCAAACCACTTAGAAGAGGAAGACCTTAAAATCACCTCTCTCTTGAGAGAAACCGAGCAAACTCAAAAACTTCCTCTAGATTGTGCTTAGATGAATAGGATTTTATATCCACCTCTTATACGTCCTTGACACCACTGAAAATCAAGAAAAGAGAAATCCAAACAAAAAAACAAAGTAAATCAAAAGCACAAGAGGGGATTCGGTACAACTTACTTGGGCAAATTTTGAATGCTCATTTCACTTGAAGATGAATGTTTCATAGCTAATCCCTCAAGATAGTATATAAGCCTAAATCACACACACAAAAGGTTCCACACTTGAAAACCCTAACGCTAGAATTTTGGAGAGCATTCTTCTCACAACTCAACACAAGGCTTATATAGTGGAGGCTCATCACTTCTCACTTAACCCTAACTAGCATATCTTTAGTGGATCACGCCACTTACAACTGGGAAAATATGGTAACCCATACACAAACGGGTTTTTGCATTATACACACTTGCACGTTTTTCAAAACGTGACTTCTTAAAGGCTCCAATAGCCCGATATGATATTCGATTCACAACGATGTGATCTAAACTACTTAGACTAACATCGCAGTTTTACAAATCGTCACTTCAACTGGTTTCGAACAATTGTCTCAATTGCCACCCATCAATCTTCACAATGATGTGATGCATAAGACTTGTCGCCAAGATTATGCGCTTGCATCGATGCCGTCACCACTTCAAACGTCTAAGTCCCATGACACACTAACATCACATCATAGTCCGTGATACTCAATACTTACTGCCAATATCATATGTCTGCTCTGAGAACTGTTACCACTTAAAACACACAAACTAATTAGCATATCACATGCACACATTGCCTCCTCACGATTCTTGTCTTTCTTCCGTGCTCTCGGCATGAGATAATGCTCTACCCAGACTTACACAACACTCCATGCCCACCAAACATCGATCTTGCCGCTGACCACAATCCATCATCAAAGCACTTACGTATCAAAGACAAAGCAATCGATTCAAGTACAAATGACATGTACTTAACTCTCAATTAGCAAAATGTATGCATGAACCTACGCCATGACTAACACATGTATGAAAACCTTATGACTAACATTTGCATGGACACATCATTACTAACATATGTACGGACTCTCGTCATGACTAACACCCAAAACTAGAACCAACTCAGTAACTAGACAAAGGGCCGATCTGACTGTAGCCACCAGGCTGATCAGACTACCAGGCATTGCCGATCTGACCGCCACCCCTCAGCGGTCAAACTACCATCCTAGGCCGGTTTGACCGGTGCTACTAGAGAGCACAGGCCACGCTGCAATTTTCACAATAATCAAGCTCAGTTAACAAAAGCAAATCATAACAATACCAAATACTCATCACTCTTATAGGGTTATCACCATATGATCTTACACATTCGATTCCCTCTCCAAATGCACTCGGACAAAGTCATCAACATACGTTGAGAATCCGAATTGGAATTCATCTTTTGTGTCCACCTTGATCAGCATAACAGCTTTATTCCTCTCCGCCCACAACATTCGATTTTCGAGAATAGTATTGCTTGCATTTATAATAAGTGGAGAATCCTAAATGAGTGATCACCCCAACACTAAGATATGTTTGGAACATGGAAATTTTCAAGAACTTTATGAGAAACAATTCAATTCCTACTCCAAACAGAAAACATCTCTTCCTTTCAATGCTTCAATACTCCCCCATCTTAAACACTTGCACAGATCGGTGTTTTGATGATAGATAAGGTTACTCACGCATTGGTAAGTCGAAATTCTCCACAACACTCATCTTCACTACCGAGAATGGGGAAAAATATCTCGTTCATCCCTCATTACGATGCATGTGTTACGTCTAAAAGTTTTGAAAATTTTCAGTTTTTTTTTTTGTAGATGTAGGGGACAGTATATTTTATAGCCATGCAAAATTTTAAAATGAAAATCGGTCGTATTTGAAAGATATGAAATTAACAAGCAACCATACAAAATTTCAAGAAGAAAATCGATTGTATTTGAAAGATATGAAATTGGCGTGCAGTTCAGCACTACTTATGCTGAATTCTCTTTTTCATATCTTTCAAATACGTTCAAGTTTCTTGAAATCTTGTATGGCTAAATACATCATCCCCTACATCTAAATTTTTTGAGAATTTTTCAAAACTTTTAAACGTGGGATGCACGAAGGATACGCTGTAAGCAATGATGCATCGGATATTCTCTCACCAAGAATGCCTTGCCCTATTCAGTAGACAGAAGAAAACAGCCACTACCACCACCACAAGTGTCAAATAATTACAAGGATAGGCAATAAGCAAAATTGCAGATATACATATATTGTCAACTATCTCAATAGGCTGTTTTTCCAACTGAAAGGAGCTATACTTTTTACACGGCTGGCTTTGGAACTTCTACTCGGGGGAAGGCCACCAATTACACCCCCAACATTTCTTACACCGATGGAGAAAAGAATCCCAAGAAAATTAAGAAATTAGGCTGGATAAAAAGGAAAAGAATTCCGCTGTATCACTCGGAGAAGATAAAAACCACTGCCTTGCAGGAGCAAGCAACGTGACAACTATTGTTGACAAGCCTGTCAGATGACCCAGAAATGTTCTACGATACAGTATGGATGGTTAATGGTGGGGCTTTCTTATGCAATTTCCCCCTGATCTGCTTAATCTTCGCATCGACCCTTGCAGTGAAACCAATCTTCGTCTTCTGCCTGGCCTTAGACCGCTCCCTCTTCCACATTGTCTGGTCTTCGACGTCTTTCCGTAGGTACTTGATCTCCTGGATCACATGGTGATCAAGTGGATTGCACGATCTCTGGTAGGATATGTGAATCAGGTAGGGGATGGTGCAAGCAGCAGTCACCAGAAGCGTCGCTGCCCAGTACAAGGGAGCTGGCCCAAGAACTTCCAACAGAATCTGGTAGTTGTCGTGGGATTTCAGTGACATCCCGTAGGTGATGATGAAGAGATACCAAGTCCCTATGCTGCCCCACACAAAGAGATGTTGAATCCAGGTGAAATGGCTCATTGTCAGAGCAATCTGCATGTTGACAGCCCAGATGATGCAGGTGAACATGGTAGTTCCCACTGCAGCCATGTCGGCAGTCTGTCCCCCGGCACGGATTGCCTGATCATAGAATATACAGATGTTGAGAAAGAATATGGCCAGAGATGAGTAGAGGCCATTCCCCATCCATCCTAAAATTCGGTACCAATCGAAGAAAAGGTTCTTTGTCCCTTGCTGATATAATGCTGGGAACTGCAAAATATGTCAGTGTTGATGTAAGAAGGCGTCATACAATTGACATATGTCCAGATAAAACTGACCAGGTCCTAAGGTACAAAGGACCTGATGCATTAGTCCACTGGTATCACCCAGGATTAGACGATAGTAACAAGCATAGGAATTTGCTTGGGAGACATCTAAACTACTCATCCCCAAGCCTAGACATGATTGTTTTGCTCTACAGATAGGCCGCATCCAAACAAAATGTTACTAAGAATCGGACTGAGGTGCATTTGCAGTCTGTTGACATTTTAATCAGATTATCATTTAGGCATAAATACAACCTTACTACTGGAAAGTACTATAACCAAAACGAATATATATATAATAGGCACAACTGTACTGACATGAATGTGTGGTCTTCAATCTCATTACATTTGCTACTTTATCTACTCTCTTAATTATTTTCTAGATTGCTTCTCTCAGCAATCACTATTTATTAGACTAATAAGTCGTAGCCCAAAACACACTGCTTAATGCAAGTACCTTTTTTACAAGGTCACAGTCCCATACACCAAAGCATTCAACATAGAGTGACTTGTGCCTTTCATTTGGATGACTCATGACTGAATACATGAACCAGATATTCTAACCGTGACAGCATTATATTGAATACAGAATGAAGCAAATGGAATTGAATGCACACCAAACCGAACTATTTCTAAATCCAACGTTCTGTATCAATGGAATTAATAGGTTGATTCATAAGCATGATTTAAATGAACAGGTATACCAAAGGAGGATAAAAACTTTATGTGTAACCCAAACATTACAAACAACTATAGCATGAAAAAACATGGCATAGTAAATTCAGAGTAAACAGATGGTGGTGCCATACAATCTAGCCCGTAGATGAAAGACTAAAGAGATATTTAAGTACAATAACTAATTCCTAATAGATTTAATTGGGACCCATTGGGATTGTGGTGCTTCACTGCTTCTCAACAAACAAGGTTTGACAAACTATCTTTTGTATCTCCTTATTTATTAGCTTCTTTTTTGGAAGCATATTGATATGGATACAGCAAAAATGCAACACAACATATTCCAAAACTAAGCCTTAATTTCCTTTCCAAAACATGTTTAATTTCTCATAAGCCATATGATTAAAATAAGTCCAGTATTCTATCACATACCTGTAAGCAGATTTCAGATGAAACATCCTGCTCAAATACTCCAAGTGATATAACAGGGAGTGAGGTAAGAACAACATTGAAAAGAAGCATAAACCAGTCATCATAAACTGATTGCCCAGAAAATCCAGCAAATGCCTCAAAGTAAAATATTGTAAGTCCGAAGGCAATATTCTTGTAGAAGAAGTAACAGATCTGCAGTTCAATAAAAGATGACTCAGAAAAGACCATAAAGCAAATTTGAAACATTACAGTTCAATACAATGTAACAAATAAAGGAAGTGCTTTGAGTGGCACCATTTGGGCAATTCTCTTGTAGCACCAATGGCCATGGACAACGAGGAGTCGCTCAAGGAACCGAAATTGGGAAATAGAAAAATCACTAGCCATCACTGCCTGGCCAAGGGAAAGAGGCCATTGTCAGTCATAATCAAATCAGTAATGCATCTTCTTAGCGTTATCTCAAAGTAGCAGTACACTATGTTCCGGAGTGGATTATAACAATCTGGACAACAGACCTGCATGCCCTCTACCCCACTTATACCAACTCCAATATCAGCTTCTTGAATCATGCCCACATCATTTGCACCATCACCTATTGCTAAAGTGGTTTTTCCAATACCTTCTTTGACCAGTCGGGTCACCTGCAAAGCGAAGGCAAGCAAACTCAGCTTTGGCTTATGTGGCAAATCCAGATTGTGCATTGGTGATAGATTAAGTTACCAATGCTTTCTGCTTTGGAGACACACGGCAACATATGACAGAAGCACACTCTATTGCCAGATTCAGGAACATATGCTTCATGTCATCTTCCAATGCAAATGTAAGAGCCTTTCCATCAATAACTAGAGCAAATGCTGCATCAGGATCCTTCTCTAGCTTGACCATTTGTGAACCATTGGCGACTTGCAACATAAGACTCTCCTTTGCAGCCTGCTCAGTTGTCAAAGATGAAAGCAAAGCCTACCATAAAGATAATTGCCGTGTAGATCAAAGCCATCTATAGTACCAGGGAAAAAAATGCAGTACAACGGTACCTTTTTTGCATCCTGGGCAACCTGGTCACCAGTGGCTGTGGACAAGCATATCCGTTTCATGCCTTGCCTAAGTAAACTGCATGCATATCTGCAAAAGAATAAATGGACAAAACGTTCAGAAGAAACGTATTGTCATCCTTCACGAGATATAGAGAAATCTTATGCTAAATGCAATATCGGGGATTACAAACAATATCATTCAGAATAACTCATTTAGGTACAGAAAGGTTCCACCAGGCAAGAGCTTACCCTATGTTAATTGCAGTTTCCATCTTATCACCTGTCAGAACCCAGATCTTGAGACCTGCTTGCGCCAAACGATCTATGCACTGAGGAACCTGATAGAACACAACACATAAAATCAAAACAGTTACTAGCATGATAGCAGGACCCAACAACATATAGTGCCAATCTCAAAAACCAATCAATCATTTTTACCCCTTTTTGTAATTTGTCTTCCACTGCAGTTGCACCAACAAGGATCAGCTCTCTTTCAATCAAATCTGAGACTCGCTCGAGCTGCAACTCTCTATCAGGCCCAATACATGTCTTTGCTTTAAGAAACTCACCACTCCAAGAAGAATATTCTGATTCCTCCAGCACTCTGTATGATAGTGCCAATGTCCGCAAGCCAGCCTCACCATACTCATTGAGATGCCTTCTTGTATCAGGCTCATACAACCTTCCATTTTTGGCCAGTCTATCAAATATGATGCTGCTCGGTTGGAACAAAGAACAGCAAAAGATAGTCAAGCTGAAGCATAAACAACCCATGTATGTTGACAGTACCTAGTCAGTAATCAAGTGTATAAGTTGCTCCTCTGCTAACACACTGTCACTTTTTAAGTTATCATTTTTGAGTTTTTGATTAACAACACAGACGACTCCATGGCAAATGTTGAGCTAAAACATGAAACATAGCCATCAGCAAAGAAATATATTTGGTATAGAACTTTACCTATCTGCTCCTTTGCAAAGAAGAAGAATCTGGCCATCTTCATCCTTAAGAATTACCGACATTCGTTTTCTTTTGCTGTTGAATTCCAATAGATTGAGAATCTTGAACTCCCTAAACCCCAATCAAGAGATGAAGAAAAGTGAATAAGTAGGAAGGGGAACAAGGATAAATGCAGTATGAAATACTACTATGCAACCTCTCAGTTGTGCCCTTAGAAGAAGTGTATTTCTCCCTGATGAAGACACTTGATTGTGTTCTCTTAAAAAATTCAAATCCAAATTCTCTGGCTGCCACAAGAAAAGACCCCTCATCAGGTGATTCTGCTTCATAGGTAAGAGCACCAGTTGCTTCATTCACCTCAGGAATTGCAGTGTGACAAAGCGCAAGTATCCTGAAGAACAGAAGAATTGTGGAAGAATTTGGTTCCTTGGTCCAGTTCCCTTGCATAAGACGGTCATCCTGAAAACTGAAGCCTTTTATTGAGGACTTTCGGGTCTTTCCAACACTGAAGGTAACTCCTTCCACCAACTGGATTTCATCCTCATTATTCTCCCATACATCTTGTACAGGAAGATCTTGGTCATCAGCGCCTGACGCCATCTGCTTTGCAGCAGCAATTTCAACTTCACTTGAACCCACACCATACGAAACTCCAGCGACTGAACACTTCAAGAAATCCATCTGATTACAGGTCAAAGTGCCAGTTTTATCTGACAAAATTGTATGAACCTGGCCGAGCTCCTCATTCAAGTTTGATGTTCGAGCCTGAGCAGTATTGCCAGTCTCCTCATCAAACATATGAATGTCCTGGTTAATGAAATGTGCTTGCAATACCTTCACGACTTCAATTGAAACATACAGAGAGATTGGAATCAAATACCCATATAGAATGAGCGCTGTAATGAGATGGAATATCCCAGAAAGAGCAGGGCGGGATGGATCATCCAATTTGTTGGAGTTCTGTGGCTGCAAGTACCACCAGTTGGGCAAATCTAACTTGATCCTCACAGCAAAACCTATTGAACTGATGAGCGATATCAAAACCAGGACAGTGAACAAAATGTATATGATCAAATCCATCTTCCTCTCAATCCTGCTCCTCTTGGATGGCGACTCAGTTGAATTCTGCATCACCTTACTGTCATGCCCAGTAAAAATGACCACTCCATAGATAAAGGATGTGTTCCTCAGCTTTGAGTCCCTGAGAAGTATCTGAAACGGATCAAGGGCGTACACCTGCCTTTCATACTCAAAGTTACCGACGAATGTGTACAGGCTTGGGTTTGGGTCCTCACACCTTATCACTCCCCGGAAATCCTTAAACGACTCATCCTCTTCCAATGGCAACGTAACCTCCAGTGACCTCTTCACCTTGAGGTTCGTCTCACCATCCAGGTTCATCGTCTCAACATAGCAAATGCCATCCTCATAGCTCGAAGACAACAGCAGTAAATCAGCAGGGAAGAACTGGTCCTTCTCAACCTTGATCACATCACCGACACAAAGGTCCTCCCAATGCCGGTACCCAAATTCACCTTCACCCTTATGCACCGCAACCTTGCGGTTGTTCACTTTCATGTCCTGCATGAATCTTCGCCAGTCCTCTAGCGCCTCCTTGATCATACTGAGCCCAACGACAAAGGCCAGCGGAGCGATCAGGCTGACGGGGGAGAAGGGGCACACCGGGGTGAGCGAGAGGATGGCGGTGAGGAGGAAGTAGAGGTTGGCGACGCGGCGGAACTGCTCGAAGATGGCCTTGGGGAGGAAGGTGAGGACGTTGTACTTGGTGGTGGAGATGTAGTTGGTGGGGTACTTGAGCGGCTTCCGGCGGTGGAGGATGGAGTTGTTGCAGTGAACGACGCGCGAGAACCCCGGCCCGCCGACGGCGCTGCCGCTCGCGGCGGAGGGCCCCGCGGCCTCGTCGGTGGAGGGGGCGCGGAAGCAGGAGAAGGTGTAGAGCTTGCTCCATCGCAGGCGGTCGCGCCGCCGCCCGCCGCCGGCACGGCCCATCTCGGCAGCCTCTCGACGCGCGGAGTCTGATTCCGGCTACGCGGAGGCCGGCATTGGCGCTCCTCGATCGAATCTTGGCCGGGTTGGAGGGGATTCCTACGCCGCCCGGGCGAATTCGACCTGCGAACTGGGGGAATCAAGTCGTGATCTCGCCAGGCAAAAAAACAAGGAATTTCATGCCAAGAAAAATCTGGAATCTCGTAAATTGCAGGGCAAAAGAACGCGTAAATTCCACCGTATTTCGCGTCAAACATAATTACCTTCCAAACTCCCCGATGGACAGAACAGCAAAACAAACCAAAAATATCATAGAGAGAGAGAGAGAGAGCGCACACAAAAAATCGAGACAAGCAAAAACTCATAGAAGCGAAGGGGGAAGGAAACAGCAGGACCAAGAACCCAAGAGAAGCATTAGCACCCAGCTCGAGCTCGGGAGAGGGAGGGTGTCGCCGTGTCGGCGGGGCCCACCTGGGAAGAGCGGGAGCCTGAGGCGGAGCGGGTCCGGCGGGAAGGCGGCCGATCCCTCCTAGGGAATCGCGCGCGGTGGCCGGCGACGCGGGGAGCTGGCGTGGCCTGGGGATTGGAGGGCGGAGCGAGGAGGGAGGGAGGGAGGAGAGGGAAGGAGGTGGGGAGCGACTAGAGAGAGAGAGAGAATTTAAATTAAATTTCCGATTAATTTTAATCCGTTATTATTTAGCGAGCCGTATTTATAATCGCTGCACTTTACGAGAGGCCCTGGGTACGACAGCAAGGCCGGGGAGGCTGGTTTGTTTTCAACGCCTTCGTATTTCGTTCCGTTTTTTTTTTCTTTCTACTGACGGCTTTTTTGAGCAACTTCTCGACAAAGGCAGACGCACATCCAGCAACGCAGGTACACATACCGGACCGATTTTAATTTTTATTACGTATAGTAAGTTTTTACGGTGTGTGTTGTATATATTAAGAATTATATCTATCTAAAAGAAAAAAGATTTAAATACGTTGATAAATAGAAAAAAAAGAAAAACACATGGTATATTGATAAATCAAGACACTCAAAAACAAAATATGTAAATTGAAGTTAATATGACACAGTATGTCAACCAATCGTAAAAAGAGAATAAAATAACAAGAGCTATTTGAACCGATCGAGCGTGAGCCACCAGCCTATCCAGCCCTAAGCCAACGCCAGCCCAAGGCCTAAGCTAGCCAGCCCTAAGTCGACCAAGCAGCCAACGCCAACTCTAGACGACGTTTTACTTACCTTCCCATATTCCCCATGCGGCACGCCACGCAGGTAACCTTTCATCTGCAGTGGTGACAGCCCCGGCGTCGAAGCTGCCGTCGTCTAGGAGCACGCCTGTCGCTTCTCGCCTATGCCTGCATGCGTCCGATAGGATGGTTAGATTTTTCACTGTGTTAATCTCACTGCGTATGCATGCAAATGAAGTAAATCTCGGTGTATGTATATTGTATGCAGTATGACCGACGGTCACGACAATAGGTGAGGTGTCCACTCGTCGTCTTGTCCTAGCTCCTTCCTTTCAAAGTTTAAATGTTTAATGATCCTCACAGCTAACGAAGTAACATCAGTCAACCAAAATGGGTACCAAATTTTATGATTAGATTTTAGGATTTCAATTATGTGGTCTTTAAAATATTTGTGGGTCAGGGCTTTAATATTAGAATGTCCTGTTTTGATTTTTGCAACAATTGAATTAAAAAAATTTAATGTGTTTTAATATCTAATTCAGTGTGCTATGACTTTCAATAATTGTCGTCTTCCCATGGCAGGTAGTCCGTAGTCATGAAGCGATTTTGAAAGGAAAGGCATCAAATTTAAGTGCAAATGCTACGGATACAGAAAGTCCAGAAATCAACTGGGAAGAGGAGATTCAGCTTGATCCAGAAAAAAGAAAAAGAATAGACGTATATCTCCCCCAATTAGAAAGACATGGTAAGAAGAAAATACTTGGATAATGGGTCTTGCCAATCTCGCACATGTAATTTTTTATATACAATGTTTGGGAAAAAAAAGAAGATTTAACTATGCAAGGTTTGATCAGTATAGCAAGTGGCTTGAGTATAGCGAGTCCAAAGATATAAAATTTATAACGTATTATTATCTACTATTTTTATTGATAGATGTATCGATAAGTACACGCATAAAATATGAGGCCCCGGCATCATAAAATATGAGGATTTCATTCATTCACCAATTTTGTCATATGTTTACCTATTTATTTTTATTTTTTAAACAACTGGAGTGGTCATTTTGAATATTTTTGGCTCTAAAATACGTCGATTTGCTTGTTGGTTTTGTCAAGTTGTTACCTGTTCGGAAGGCAAACCCTCCTCCAGGTGTGATGCAGCGAGTCGCCGTTGCCCGTAGAAGATGAAGCAACAGGCAAGAAGAGAGCTATCGAGACCAGGACACACAAAGGGAGTGTTGCATGGTGTTGGTATCTTAGCTGATAGTAACATTTGAGATTTTTTTTATGATCAATAAATTTGTGATATTTTCCAGATTTTTGTGCGCGTCAGTTTCTTCGAGGAGTTTGTTCTTTTTTTTATGATGAGTTGATACATTTAATTTTTTTTATAATGAGTGTGTGTATTTTTCCTCAGAATTCATATGCATTGATTGCTTCCATGAATTGATTTTTTAATTAATTGCTTCCATGAATAGATTTTTTTCCCCAAGTCATGTGTCCTGAGTTGATAAACTTTATGAGATCTGAGTAGTCTCTAGATTAACGGCTATAAGTAATGAATTGCACTACAGCTAATATCAGGGGCACGTTGATCTCAAAAACGAAGATATAGACAAGTTAAGTAATGAATTGTAAATTACTAAATGTATGTAAGCAAAAGGGTTGGGCAGGGTAGTTATTCCAACAATGACAGCTTTTTAAGCGTATAAAATGACAGTTAGCCGAACTAGGTTGAAATTTTTTGTTTTTACAAAATTGAGAACTCGTGACTAATACAGCAGTGTAAAAAATGATTTACTAATATTATTTGGAAAATAATCAGTCCGCGATATGTTCAAGAATCCAGATACATAATTCAACTTTGATCACTTACTTTTGCAATAGTTTTTAAGAGCCACTTTTTTGCAGTAGTAAAATGTCATAGATTAATGTGATTCTATAATCCATTCTAAGACATATCATGCAACAATTACAAATCTTATGGTTGAAGGGGTCTCTAAATTCCTAACCTCTGCCCACTAAAAAAAGTCACAGCAGCAACATCCTTTAGCTTTCTTTGGTATCTGCCTACTTTTCCATCACCTTTTTTTTAAGAGTTTTGCCATCACCTTTAAACTTGGATGTGTTCATCTAAATGAATAAAAAGTGAAAGGAAACTTCCCAACCACACCGTTTCTGTGAGGAATATTACTGTACACTGCTACTTTCGCTTTGCTCCTTTAGTATGTACATGCCTACATAGAGTATATATATTGGTGCCGCGGTCTTTTCGAAATAATGCCTTTTTTTTTTTTTAGCTTCTAAAGTTGTTTTTTATCTTTTTATAGTAACTATCTTTCACGAAATGTTTTTAAAGTGGGATTTACAAGTTAATTATAGTATACACTGTAACAGCTTCATTTATATTAACCAAAACCGTACGTAAGTTTTTATTGCTCCATACTCTCTAACGAATAGACTAAAAACACAAATTGAAGCAGATAAGAATAGCCCCTAAAGCTAGAAGGTAATGGTGACACTGCAAAATTCTCTTTATTTTTCTTTTCTTCCCCAAGAAATAGAATTCCATATAGGATTGCTTGGTTTGAAAGAATGTTTAGCTAATGTTTTAATAATAAGTACAGGTGTGGGGCCATTAGCAGGCCAGAATTAGGTATTATTAGCAGATTAGCATGGACAAGCTAGTACGGCCTGCTGGCTGAGTGCTTCAAGCAAGCAATCAAATGTAGGGCCTGTTCGGCTCACTCATGTAACTTTGCTGATCCAACTTTCAAACGTATTTTCTCAAGCTCTACAAGTTAAACTTAGCTGCCCAACATCCGTAGTAGCCAAAATCGTAAGTGATCTTCTTCTTTAAAATTCAAAATTTCTCATAAGTCGCATCTTGAGCTGGTCAGATCTTCTTCTTTCCTTGTTCTTTGGTCAATGTGGGTCTCACATGCCATTAAAGTGCAATTTACTTGGGATGGTTGGATAACTGTAAAGGAGAGACACCGAGACAAGCATGAACAATGGGATACCCTGCTCATTTCGGCTTCAGTTTCTGATTTTTAGCTTATTTCTCACTATTCATAAATTTCGTCGTTTTCTAAACTTTTAGCTTTTTAGCCTTTTTACCGGTTTTTTTTTCCCGTATTCGTTTGTGTTGTCCGTGATAAGCTAGCATATTTTTTCTATTTTTATTTTTTTTAAATTTAATTACGCTAAATAACTCATATTTAGCTATAGTGAAATTTCAACCGCTACAATGCAATTTTAGTCATAAGTCATAGCTTTTCAGCCCAACCGAGTGGGACCATGTGAAGAGTTTAGGTTTTGTTTCCCATTCGTGGTGTTGTCGGTGAGCTGAAGGTTGTACTAGCTAGAGAATTATGACGTTTTTGTGTAGTTCAAATGGCATGTACATGTCGTACGTTGTGTTTTCGTGATGACAAAATCAAACAGTGTCGCATCTGATGAAAAATCAAACAGTGGCAAGATGGTGAATTCCTGCGTTAGTTGGGGAGCTTATTTTAGTTTTCGTTCTTTTCCTTGTCGACAACCTTTCAATCCACAATCCTCTTTGTGCTGCTTCTTTCTTAATAAAACTAGGCTTGGGTCCTCCACCGGCCGTGTAGGGAAATGGTGGCATGTGGCAAAATGAAGGTTTGGAATTGTTGTACCAGAAATTTTGGAAATGAAGGTTTGGAATTGTTGTAACAGAAATTTTGGAAAATGAAGGTTTGGAATTGTTGTACCAGAAATTTTGGATTATCTTTGTATTCATTCTCATCATTGTTGACTTCTGCCCAATTGAAAAGGGTAGTTGGCAGACAGAAACCTTCTCAAAGGAGAAGGTTTACAACCTGATGTTTTTTTCTTCGCAAGTACTGATACCATCTGAACATACATGGGTATATCTCTGCAAAAACAAGTATAAGGTAAGTTGCCGTCTTTCCTGAATAGCTTAGACTTTTCTTTGAACCAGTCGATGCATGAAACTGAATACATGAACATAAGTACACCGGCTAGCTAAATTCCATCTACTAGTAATAATTGGCAAGTCCCAGCAGATTGGAATGGACCTGGCCTAAAGGATGGTGGAGCAGCTTGCGAAGTAGGGTGCCACTTGCCAGGTCGTCTTCAAATATGTTCACGTCCAAATTGTTAATCGCAGCGCAAAGCAAGCAAGAAGGCAGCATAAATCCCTCACCTCTCTTTTCACCGCGCGATCGAGCTCGCCGTGCAGTCACGCAAAAGCACGCTCTCCCGTTCAGTAGTGCCTCGGGTTTTTAGCTACCGTCGCGATCACCTCGTCTCTTCTCCACCGGGGCGTATCGAGGATTCCGTCACGTATCGGGTTGCGAAAGATTGCACACTAGGACTATCTAGATTAAAAGAAATATTATATTTTAGATTTATCTAGAGTTTATACCGATACAAATCTTAGGTTTTAGGCTAGAGCCTAAGCTGCGATTAGACATGCCCTATGGTGCACCAGAAAATAATATATTTTGGATTTATCTAGACTTTGTATCGATAAAATCTTACGTGCTTTGTGCTAGAACCTAAGATACGACTAGATATGCCTTGTGGAGCACTGGGATCCACTAATTTTTGTTCCTTGGAAATGCTCTGTTAATCATGCCTTAGGGTACTAGATTTCGATCGATTCTCCTAGTGCAACGTGATAGTTACTTCCACTGCTAATGCTGATTTAGACTGGTTTAACCCACACAAGCTAACTTATTGCAAATCAAACCAAAGGTAGAACACTTGAAAATGAGACGCAATAGTCGATGGAATTGAATCCAACGAGACCCAGTGCGGAAATGTGTAGTACATAGCTGCACATGTCCATCACGTCGAGCAGCATGCTCTGTGCCTCTCCGTTACGACCTCCCTTTCTGGCCTGTTCTTCAGGCCACAAACCGACCGTCTTTTAACAACCGTTAAAATACCTAATTTTTAAACGGAGTATTTTCTCAAGATGGAGCCTACAAGTTAAACGTAGTATATGTTAAAAGCTTAACATCTGTACCAGCCAAAATCGCAAATGAGTATCGATCTCTCCGTAATCAGACTATAAATGTACCAAAAAATTCAAAATTTCACCAAAAGTCATAAGTCACGACCAAAAGAACAATCCCTCTTTCTTGTTGATCTGATATTTGTGGGGGCCCGCATGTCATCGAAAGCATCGACAGGAGGGGCAAGTACTTGTCATTAGTTTTTTACTTAGTTGAAGCTTATGGCTTTTAGTCATATTTTTTAGACGTTTGATTTCTCCGAAAATCAAAACAAATTGAGCGGTTTCTAGAAGCGGATTCTCCAAACACCTTTTCGAGCCCAAAATTGTATATATCGTTTATATGTGTCTCCATCATTTGCTGCAGTCTCAAAAGCGTAGATAAAAGTTATTATCTATAGCCAAAAGCTATCATCCGTAGCCCAAAAGAACCACCGCCGTTGGCCGCCGCCACCGTCGGTCGCCGCCCAAGCCGCGGCTACTCACGGGAACATGGCCGAGCGGCTGCGCTGCCTCTTGTGGCCGCCTCCACCGCATGCTTGCGCCGCTAGCTGCCACCGCCGCCACTGGCCTGTTGTCCCACATCAGTTACTGTTGTTGGTTTTTGCGAGAGCTTTTCGGTAATTTCCTAATTGAGAAAAAAGGAAAAAATAAAAAGGGAGGTAGGGCCCACATGTCAGTGGGCCGAGTGAAGAGATAAGGGGAGACGTAGTCTCCTCCCGTCGCGCGCCCGCGTTCTCACGCCTAATTATGTACTAAATAGGGTTCCACCGTAATCGTGGGAGATACCATATGAAGCATGGAAGGGAGAAATTTCAACTTATCATTTCTTCGCACGTAATTATGTCCTAAATAGGGTTCCACCTTATAATCGAATAGATTTATACCTTATGAAGCATGGAAGGGGAGAATTCTTTTATTTCAACTTATCATTTCTTCGGTTCATATGAACATTCTATTCTTCCTAGTGGGATAACACCGCTCGATGTCTTGCAAAAAAAGTGCATGACTATGTCACTTATGTCATGGATGATGAAACGAAAAGTTTGTTCCTAAGATCGTTGACTATGTCTTTCTAAGAAAGTGGATCTTTAAAAAGCGTAGACCTATAGAAAAGTACAAGGCTTTTATCTTCACGGCAATGGGATAATAGACTAAGGCAAAAATCGTTACTAGTGAACCTAGCACTGGTACAGTCGTCAAGGTGGAGTGCTGGTTAATGCTTGGTATGGTGTGGGTCAATACCGAATTGGAGTCTAAGGTTTCGAACGAAGTTGAGGCTTGGTACACGGTTGTGTTCGCAAAGGGTGCTTTGGTGTCCTTCTGGTAGGTTTCCGTGTACACGTAACAAAATTGGGCCGATTTTGTTATTTGCAAATAACCATGCTGACGCAAGGACCTGGCTGTTCTTGACATCTGTCCCCTTTTTTTTTTCCCTTAGCACGGACGCTGGCTCTTCTCGTGTTTCCATGCGGCGGATTGATGCAATTTGAAAGGAAACGGCATACCGGTTCTGATTTTTGAAACGGACTCCAAGACAAGCCCCCTTGCCGGATGCTCGGCCTCGGGGTCGTGGCTCGGGTGATGCTTCTTGGGACTTGTGACCCTCGTATTACGTCTCCGCAACCATAGATGCAAAGTTGCCGAGCTGTCGAGATTAGGGTGCAGAGGGGGCGCGTCAGCTCGTTTGGCTCACTGACAGCCCCCAAACTTTGGGGGGGCAATCAGTAGTGGGTTAGCCCTAAAATAATAAAAAAAGCTGCAGTCAAATCCTATTTGATCATCGGGTCAACTCAAACTTATTCTGAGCTTGTTTGGCAATAGCTATAGCCTATAGTTTATGACTTTTGATTGAATTTTTTGAATTTTAGCTGTTTACGGTACAGATTACGGAGAGAGATATCTACTTGCGATTTTAAATGATACAGATGTTGAGCTTTTAAAGTGTACACCGCTTAACTTGTAGACCCCGTTTTGAGAAAATACTCCGTTTGAAAGTTAGGTGCTATAGTAAAAACCAAAAGCCGCCAGTTTCGGAGAAAATGAACATGCCCTCTGATGATCTCATCTCCCATTTGGTTCCTCTCCTCCTCTAAAATGGTGAAGAGAGAAAGCCTACCTCCGATTCATTGCCTCCAACGGCTGATGTTTCCGATATGGCTTCTCTTCTTGTCTCTCTGCAATATCTAGAGATCGATGCTTAAGGCCGGTGTAGCTTATGTGCAATGGTTGGAACAGAGCTGCAAGATGGCTAGGCTACAACATAAGGATGCGGAGGAACACCCCTCTCAATTCCGGCGGCGAGATAATCGACGACTGTAAGGTCTTCGGAAGGAATGTGAACACCAAAATCCACTTTTGGAATCACTCTCATGGTGAAACGTGAGGATTCTCTTGGCACATCGCATTCTTCTTTCTTGCTTGTGCCTTTGTAATTTAGAAATTTGGTACTATGAAATTTTAGTGTTAGTTGATTTTATGAAGTCTTCAAAAATAAAATAATTGAATATACAAGGTCACCTCTTTGGTTTACTCAGTCTCTGACTAGATTGAAAACTAGGCTTTCAGTCATTGATTTGAAGTTCATTCTGTTCCATAGTAGCTGAACTATGACGAGTAAATTTAGTGAATAGTGATATTGGATTAAGTAAAGCACAACCATAGTTCGTGTTTGCTTTCTGAGTTCATAATAGACTAATGCTTATAAAATCATATACTAGTGTATGGCTAGCTAGATTATTTGGAGGATGTTATAAATTTTTACAAGTGCCTAGTCATATGCAGATAAATTTGTTTTATGTTGTACCATGGGGAGAATTTTTTATTGTTTTGCTTTCGTAACTTTTTTTTAATAAAATAACTAATTTTGATCCTAGCAGAACATGAAGATATGAAGCAAAGAGCCAAGAAGGAAGAGAAAAAAATGATAAGATGGATGTGCAAAGACTAGAGACCACATGAATATGTACACTCTTCTTGGAGTAGATTTCGTTGTTGTTATTGACAAGGCGGTTGGTTTGAAAGTCATGGGTTTCCTTGGAAATCTTATTTTCTGGAACATAATTTTGACTAAAGACGATCTAGTAATGAGCTTATATGAGTATGGCTGCATACATGTGTGTGTTTCCTCTGAACCTTAATTTAATCGATATCTATTTTGTGATTCTGTCGTCGTTAAGTTGTTTAATTTCTAACGTTGGTTACAAAGTTTGCATATTTGTATGCCCAGGTTTGTGTATTGCATCATGGGTGTGGCCCCCTTGCATTATTGTGTGATGGGGAAGACGAAACAATGAGGTGGTGTCCATTGTTTCTCTACTTGTGGACTTCTGGTGTACTTGGCTTGGTCAGAATTGTTCGAGAGTAAGTGGCAGGCATTGAGAGATACTTTGCTGTTTGATGCCATTATACAGGAAAAATTATAAGCAATAACCGGGTCAAGTTTTATACGTGAGATTGCAAGTTCTAGTATACCAGATGTTTTTGACAGGTACTGTGATTTTTTGTTCATTTTGATTATTATTTTTCTGTGATTTTCTTCATAATTTTATGTGTCATTTTTTGGCGTTTTTGTGCTTACTGGATATGAGTATGTGACCATCTAGTTCACACAAACCATGAAAATCACCCCAAGTCATCCCTTAATCAGCGAACCACCAAAACAGAGCGTTCATCAGAGGGCTTGTTCTTTAACGACTTCTAAAAGTGACTTTTGGTTTTTGCTATAGTATCTAACTTTCAAACATAGTATTTTCTCAAGACAGAGTCTACAAGTTAATTGTAGTACACGTTAAAAGCCCAACATATATATCAATCAAAATCGTAAGCGAGCATCTCTCTCTTCGTAATCTCTATCGTAAACAGTTAAAATTCAAAAATTTCAGCCAAAAATCATAAGCCGCAACCATATCAAACATGTCCAGAGTCCTAAACGGAGGAAGAAACCGAATCAGAGTCGGATACGCTAGCTGTTGCCATATCTAACACGACTTGGTGTATGCACCGCTCGGTGCCACGTCTGGTGTAGTGTCCGATAAGAATACGACGACGAAATTTGGATCACGCTTTAATATAGACAATGAAGCTAATAATGAGAGAGGTAAATTCAATGGTAGTAGAGATGCGAACAAGAAGAAAGAGGGAGAAGGCGAACATGGAGTGGACTGGTGAGAGTGAGGATGAAAAATACTCCTTATCAAGAGGTCCAGTGTGAAGAGACGAAAGTATATGACAAGATCTAAAGACCCCGAAAAACCTCGTAAGGAGAACTCGAAGTACAACAAGGAAAATAAAAACGACGTGGATGATGAAGGCGAGGAAGATGAAACACTGGGCGGCTTTATATGTAATGAAGAGGATGAGCCTATGGAAGAGCTGAGTGGAGAGGAGGAGGAATTCGATGATGAAGACGACGATGATTGATAACTATGTCAAGAATTTTTGTTGAAACAAGAAAGCTTTTGTACCTTTCACATGTGGATGTAAGATAAGCGCTGACAAGTGGTCATATACTCTTGTCTTCTGAAATTGTGTAAATATAGTTTGCTTTTGACAATGATCGACGATGCTTGTTCAGTTGATATATCCATTTATCTTTGTTTACTTGGATCCTGGATTTTTGCTTGCATAGTGCATTTCTGAACTGAATGGATTTTTGCTTACTTGTGCCATCATAACGTGGAAAACACAATTACACGATGGCCACAAATTCATAAACATTACCCTCCAAAAAAATAAACGCGGGAATATTTGCATTGGGACAATGCTTGCTCATGCTGAGAATATTAATTACTAAGCTTCTGCTCAATAGCAACCTCTGTCGCAATCAAGATGATTTTCGATGAAGAAACTAGCGAGCATATTGAAGAAAGCAACCTGTCTTGGTGATACTGACGGTCATTGGATGAAATAGACTGGACTTGTGTCCTTCTGAAGATGGAATGGACTAGTCTTGTGAAAACGCCACAAGGGCGACAGCGTTTGTTCACCAGGAGTTTTGCGTTCAGCTTAACAGATTCATTCCTTCATGGTACTCCTACATAGACAAATATATCATCAATGAAAGGAATTGACTCCTACAGAGAGCAAGTCATCAGAGCATACGAATATGAATGCATTGCTACTAGTTTCTTGTTTCTACATGACCTTATACATCGACCATCTGAAGCACATCCCCACATCCATCCCAACATGTTGCACTGCGACATACTGTCATCATCAGATCCTGCAAGAACACACGCAGAATCCGAATTAGCCAAGCCATTAACCATGAAAAAACATAACAATTACTCCTACTAATACTGGAGCAGAACAGGCGCCCTTATGCCTACACGCATACAATACGGCGGAACATTGCCACTGATTACCGGAGCATGCAATCGATCGCCCTCTTCTTCCCCGGCACGCCCCCTGCATTACTGCAACTCATCACTATCATGGCAGCATCTAGCCACACTCATAGCAATACCATTATAGTAGCATAATGCCAGTGGCACGCAGCAATATATATAGCGCCTTCGGCTACTAGCTATAACCGCCATGCATCCAGCTCCCGCACCTCCTGCTGAGCTGATGATCAATCAAGAATCGGGCGATCGAGCCCAAGCAGTCGTCGATCTGCTGCACAAGCTCCTCCACCTCGTCCTCGCCCATCTCCTCCCACGGACCCGCCTCCTCCGCCGCGGCGACGAGCCCGTCCTCCTCGATGTGTATCTTCGCCGCGGCGACGAGCACTACTAGGCTCGACTTGTAGTGCGGTCATGACTCGTGGATTCCAGATGAGCTCTGGCTCTGCCATGCAAGACTCCAATGCCAGATACGTTGTCTCCGTTCCCCCAAACAAAACGTCCTGCTCGCGTCACGACGGTGCCAGCGGACATCGATGCTTCCTAGCATTGTTTCTCGTGGACTCCTGAGAATATGGCCATGTTTTTTTTACTGTCAATGGTTTTTGTAGGTGTTTTTAAGACCGGATCGCTAAGCCACTGATGCGGCAATCATATATAGTTTTGAGTTCGAAAAACTATTTAGAGAAACGGTTTCAATAAAACGTTTGGAGAAACCATCCATTTGTTTTAGCTTAAGAAAAACTGAAATAAAAAACCATAGAAAACCAAAAGGAGCAAGGTATTGATGCACGAAGTTTATCTGGGACGAAATGTTTCCATGTAGGGGTGCAATCAGAGCGTATATGGTCGGTAATTGCTCATCCTATATCATATACCATATTTTTTCAGAGTCAGAGTCGGACACGGATAGTGCCGGATACGAATACGAACGCGGATAGTATCGGTCACAAATATAGAACGAATACGAAGCAGATTCGATACGGTAACTATATTTCATCGGATAACACGTGAAAACAAAAATAATTAAATATAGATCATGCATATTAGGATAAATAAATAAATATAATATAGAAATATCATGCATTTGAAAGTTGAGTACAGAGAGCAATTTGTATACATACCAACAATAATGAACAAATAGTCATCTGGAACCACTTACTAAGGAGTATTACTGTAGCATCCCAAAATTTTGGTTTTTTACTTATTTATTTATTTATTTATTTGGTGTAATTGGATTTTCTATAGAAATTAATTTCCTTTTTCTTAAATCCTTTAATTAAAGCCTAGATAGCAAGTTACTACTTTAGTTGAGTAATTATGCCTAAAACAAGTTAAACTTATTTTATTTAGGTTCCTTATTTTTTCTGAATTTATGGGAATTTTCTGGGATTTATTTGGAGTTTCCTGCTATTTTCTAGCTTTTATTTTAATTTATGGATTTTTCTGAAAATCAAAACCCAAAAGTAAAATAAAGTGATTGGACCCCCTATTTCCATAAATATCTGAAGTGATTGCACCCCTGTTTCAATGGCACCCCTTCCATAGTAAAATAAAATGTTAAATCAAGTAATTAAGTCGACCCGGGGAGCGAGGAGTGCTGGCGACGGCACCCCTACGCGTTCATCCCGTTGGGCATCGGGCCCTGGGCGTGCATCGGCGAGAGGTCTCCGTTCAGCAGCTCAAGCTCGCCGCCGTCCACCTCTACCGCCGCTTCGTGTTCCGGCACTCGCCGGAGATGGAGCACCCCCTGCAGTTCCAGTACGGCATAGTCGTCAACTTCAAGCACGGCGTCAAGCTCCGGGTCGTCGAGAAGCAGGCGTCGTGATCATCAGTGTGCTCACGTATGCGTGTTCTCTGTGCTACTGTGCATCATCAGTCCGTCAGTGTGTAATACGTGTTGGTTGATACGTATGGGATGTGCAGGTTGGTGCGGCCCAGCCCAGCCTACAGCGAGCTGAGACGGACGGCCCGGTTTACAGTGGGGCCCATAATTCCTGGCTTGAACGGTTGGTCAGATTTTTTTCCGACTTTTTTTTACAAAAAAGAATTTCTCGGCCTCCCCCTTTCCCCCAGTTGGAGGAACGTGCGCGACAATGGCTGTCCTGTCAGATCCGTCAAGGCCATTTCCTTGACTTCAAGCGCTCGCAGCACCATGGACGGCTACAAACGAAGCCTGTGCAACATTCTTAAGGCAGGTGCGCAAGGGCGCGACTAATTAATTAGCATCTAGTCTGGCAATCAAGCTCGGTTGGGAGCATCAATGGAGACGGAGGGAGCTGCCGGGAGGGGGGCATGGCTGCCGTACATCTCCACGCTGGCGTCCTGCCTCGTCGGCTTCTTGCTCTACTTCTACGCGCCCTACTGGGGAGTCAGGCGAGTGCCGGGGCCTCCTGCCCTGCCGATCGTAGGGCACCTGCCGTTGCTCGCCAGGCATGGGCCTGACGTCTTCGGCGTCCTCGCCAAGAAATACGGGCCCATCTTCAGGTAACAACTGACACAAGTGATCTTGCTCCTGCAGAGTGCTTGGTTTTGCATGTTTCAGTGCTTTTTTTGTAAAAAAAGTATGGTTTGATCTGCTTGGGAGCGAGATTTATTGGATGGGTGCTAGGTTCCATCTTGGAAGGCAGCCTCTGGTGATCGTCGCTGATCCGGAGCTGTGCAAGGAGGTTGGGGTCAGGCAGTTCAAGAGCATACCCAACAGAAGCTTGCCGTCGCCTATCGCCGGCTCCCCTCTCCACCAGAAGGGGCTCTTCTTCACAAGGTAACATCGCTTTCACAAATGGTGGAATTTGATATTTCACCGGAGGAAATACAAGTTTTCGATCGTCCAAGGCGAAAATGTCAAGCAAAGCATACGTATGGTGATCGATCCCTGTCCAATTATCATTGCATGGTGATGTTAATTTTCATGTGTTTCTACACATACTTGTGAGTTGTGATTCAGCAAGCAGTCGAGCAATTTCTGTTCAATATGACATATTGAGCTGTTTCGTGTGAAGCTCCTGTGTTCCAAATGGGGTTGAAGTTTTGCGAGAATTTAAACAATTTCTGTGCAATAATGGTATACTACTACTGGAAACAACATGCACTTGCAGGGACGCAAGGTGGTCGGCGATGAGGAACACGATCATCTCGCTGTACCAGCCGTCGCACCTCGCCGGCCTCATCCCCACCATGCAGCGCTGCATCGAGCGCGCCGCCGAAGCCATAGCAAACGCAGCTCAAGAGCGCGGCGACGTCGACTTCTCCGACCTCTCCCTCAAGCTGGCCACCGACGTCATCGGCCAGGCGGCGTTTGGCGTCGACTTCGCCCTCTCAGCGCCGCCTGGCGCGCACGACGGAGGCGAGGCCGCGGAGTTCATCAGGGAGCACGTCCACTCCACAACCTCGCTAAAGATGGACCTGTCGGGGTCGCTTTCCATCGTGCTCGGCCTCGTCGCACCGGCTCTGCAGGAGCCGGCGCGGCGGCTGCTGAGACGGGTCCCGGCGACGGCGGACTGGAGGATCGCGCGGACCAACGAGCGGCTGCGCTTGAGGGTGGAGGAGATCGTGGCGAGGAGGGCGAGCGACCGGAAGGAGAGGAGGGAGAAGAGGGACTTCCTGTCCGCGGTGCTCGACGCCCGGGACGACGGCGGCGAGAAGATGAGAGAGCTGTTCACGCCAGACTACGTAGGCGCGCTCGCCTACGAGCACCTCCTCGCCGGGTCGGCCACCACGTCGTTCACGCTGTCCTCGGCGGTGTACCTCGTCGCCGGCCACCCGGAGGTCGAGGCGAAGCTGCTCGCCGAGGTCGACCGGTTCGGCCCGCGCGGCGCCGTCCCGACGGCCGACGATCTGCAGCACGAGTTCCCCTACCTCGATCAGGCAATCTTTAAGTCCAACAAAACAAGTTGTTGCTCGCTTTTGTTACTATCTGTTACGCACCGCGCGATCGATCAGTCTCTATAAAAAATTCATCATGCGATGCAAGAATTAACCAATTAAGTAGCGATTCAAGAATTGGAGTAACATGTTGCAACTTTGCAGGTTATAAAGGAGGCAATGAGATTTTACATGGTCTCGCCGCTCATCGCGAGGGAGACATCCCAGCAAGTACAGGTTGGAGGCTACACACTTCCGAAGGTACGTAGCACACACATTTCTACTGGAAAGAAAGTTCAATTTCACAGTTACAAAACCACATTGATCTTAGCATCGTCAAATCTTTTGCTACTCTTGCTACATTTTTTTTTTTTGCCTAGGACACATGGCTGTGGCTGGCGCCGGGGGTTCTGGCGCGGGACGCGGCGCACTTCCCGGACCCGGACGTATTCCGGCCGGAGCGGTTCGAGGCGGGGTGCGAGGAGGAGCGGCGGCGGCACCTGTACGCGCACATACCGTTCGGGCTGGGGCCGCGGGCGTGCGTGGGGCGGCGCTTCTCGCTGCAGGAGGTGAAGCTGGCCATGGTCCACCTCTACCGCCGCTACGTCTTCCGGCGCTCGCCGCTGATGGAGTCGCCGCCCGAGTTCCAGTTCGGGATCGTGCTCAGCTTCAGGCACGGCGTCAAGCTCAGGGCCATCGAGAGGTGCAATGCCGCCTGATAGGCTTCGTATGATGATGGTGATGATCTCAAGAGGATTCAGTACGAAACGGTATTTGATAGCCTCCTTGTTGTTAAGGAGTTCACCACAGGATAAATTTCCGAGGCAGATAGTTTTACGTCGTTGCAAGAATTTTGCATGATTTCTTGCAGGGATTGCAGTGTTTTCTTGTCCCCTACGAAGCACACACTGTTGCCACTCTGGAGTCCAAACTCTGGCGAGCCAACAACCTGCTCAGAATTCTCACACAGAAAACGAATTCGCGTTGTCTCAAGGAAAAAGAAGAACAATTCTTCAGAATTAAGGTAGAGAGGTACAAACAGCAGGAAATTGCTGAGTCAGCCCACGGGCCTGGAGAGTTAACATGAGGCCAGCAGGCAGACACGAGAGCGCCATCGGGGTCCAAGTGACCCTGCTCAATAAGAATAATCTTGCATATTTCTTATTCAGGTTTCTAAGCAGAAAAGGAAAAACCAGTTCCAGCAAGTTCTCCAATACATCACGTCTCCACAGAAATATTGATTTACCTCTTTTCCAAAAAATGCACGACCATCTTATTCTTCTGCATAAAACCAATGGGTTACACTATCATCCCCCAATTGTTATGTCACTTATCACCTAAATTTTCCGTCTCCTTTTTAATGGAGGTACCGTCTATTTGAATTAGTTGAGCAGGAAACCCTGACAAAGCAGAATATTGCATTGGTAAGTGCACAATGAACCATAACTTAAAGCAGCAGTTTAACTTAATTTATTTTAATATATAACCTCCAAAATAGAGGGCCAACCAAAAGTCCAAAACTCAAGAGCACTACTAGAGAAAGTAACATTTGAATGCATTTGGATTCCACTGGTGGATTTCTCACCTGATGGTTGGCAGTTAGGAACGGTTGGTCAAATTGAGCAGGCAATTTGTAACAAACATCAAGATGAAACCTGGTAGCTGAGGCCTCCTATATGATGTTATTTCCCAGTAGGTTTCTGTTGTTGTAAACATAATACTCACCCTCCACCATTTTGATCACTGTATCACTGCCGCTTATAGCACGTTGACGAATGTCGGTAGGAATAGCAGATGGTAAAATTTGTTGTCACGCACCAGAAACATGTGTATGCAAATAATCCAGTCATACTTCACATTCAGTCTTCTCTTGCGCGGATCTTACCATGGAATTGACATAGTTTCTGAAAGATTACCGGAAAACCTTACCTCAGGAAGGTAAACATAAAGGTGCGTGAAGCACATAATTCTTTTGACTATTGTGCGATAGGACCCGCGGACTCATAGGAAGGCATCAGATTTATGTGCACTCTGGTAATATCTGAAGTTGTTGAAGAGCAAACAATCGGAGAATACGATATTATCTTCTAGCTCTGTGCTGTTTCTGATGCTGAATCCATCAGTTCGATCAGGAGTAATGGATCTCACTTCTGGGAGGATGGACATATGGTAGGAGATAAGGAGGTGCAACATCTATTGCTTCATTAGGTTTATGTCAGAATTCTGTAGCAACACGAGGCAAAGATTATCCTGTCGTTGTTTAGACACGAGATAGTGCATCGTTGATCATCTGGCAGCTTTTTTTTGGCTGTACGAAACCTGAACAACCAATTAGTTATGTCATAGACTGTTTGATAAAAAAATAAAATATTCCAGTTGTTTTGAATAACAGAAAGATGAAGATGCTAGTAAAGATAACAGATTAGAATGTGGCAGATTTTCAATGATTGTAAAATCATTTGAGTTTTCCAGTAAGATGGGACATTGAAAAACAATGGATACTAATGCACTTATATTGTCCTGTTACCCACATACTGTAAAATACATTCTTCTTGAAACATTAAACATGAACTGGAATAAAAAAACCACTCCATAGAGGAATTAGTTGGGCAAAGATAAGACAGTTCCTTCAAACTTTGCAAAGATGAGTAAGATAAAAAATATGAATAAGGAGAAAGGAACCACTATTTGCTGGCTTCTCCATTACTGACATATAAGGATTATCCAAAAAGAAAGACAATACCGTATTCTGATGCCAATAAGGACCAACGGTTTCATATAGTGAACAAACCAAACTGGTAATGCTAAACAGCAACTAATGATCAATAAATAATAAAGATTAACCTGAATCAAGAAAAAAAAGGCACCCATAGACTTACATGCTTGACACACTCACTAATCGGTTATTGCAATCAGCATCAATGGAAGTATGGTAAATGCTATCTGTTACCTGTATCAAATACAAATGACAGTTTGATTATCAAAAGAAAATGATGTAGAAGTCTTATCAAATTCAAAATGACAAATTTTGCTAGCAAAAGCATTGCAGTCTTATCTAGATGTATAAGAGTGGGCCTAAGTAAAATATGTATGCAACAACGTGACCATGTTTGTTTGCGCAAGATATACCGAAAAGAAAGCAATTTAGTGAGTGGAGAACGGTCAGGTAATGAATTGCCTCAAGATATAATCTCACCTTTGTTGAGTTCCTCCTTAATCTCCTTAGCTAATAGAGAAGCAGACTCCTACAAAATCCCCTTGTGTCTGCCGCAGTATGTAAGGAAGCTAATGGGAATTCTTTGTCTTCTCAAATATCGCACCTAATGAAGTTTGTTGAGCAACTTGAGCCAGCCAAAAATAATCAGAAAAACTGTACTGAATCAGTGGCATGTGCTGCTATGCTGCATGAAAAGTTTCAGCGTATTGATGACAGTATACACAAATGCTGAGTTATTGACACTAAAAAAAACTACTCCTTTACACCTTCTACAAGCATAAGCTCAAGTTTGGCTGCCAGAACCAGTATCACCATTTGTCAAGAGGGTAAAGTATTTTCCATTTCATTCTGAAGACTTATTGCTTCCTCCATGTTCCCCAATTTCTGGTATTTTCTTATCAGACAGTTGTAAACTGCCTTATCAGGAGTTATACCATTTTCAATCATTTCTGAAAGAATTTCTCTAGCTTCTCGCATCATATTTAGATTACAGAAGCCCCATATAAAACAAGTGTAGGCACAGAGATCAAGTTGCAAACCACTGTTGATCATCTTGGCCTTGAGTACAAATGCATCCTGGAGATTTCCCTGCTTCAGGTACCCATCCATAAGGGATGTGTACACAACTTTGTCCAGAGACATACCCTTGTCAACCATTTCATCCAACAACTGCACAGCCTTGTTCAAGCAACCATTCTTGCATAAACCATCAATTAGAGCGGTGTAAGCTTGTACATTAGGATCTAGACGTAAGTCTCTCATTTTGTTAAAATGGGAGATTGCCTCATCAATTGATCCTGCTTTACACAAACCATCAACCAATGCACAATAAGTTACAGCATTAGGCTGGAACCCGGAATCCAGAATCTTGTGGAGCAGGGCAATGGCTTCTGACTCTTTTCCTGCTTTAAAGCAAGCATCCATTATTGTTGTATAGATGACGTTATTGGGTTTCAGACCACATTCATCCATTTTATTTAACAAACTCTTAGCCTCATCCACCTTTTGAACATTACAAAGTCCCCAGATGAGGGTGCCGTATAGTGAAACATCGAGTTCCATTCCTTTATCCTTCATCTCACTCAACAAACCCAGTGCTCTCTCACTGTTCTTATTCACAAAATGCCCATGAATAAGTGTAGTGTACAGCAACTCGTTTGCTTTGACACCAGCTCTCCCCATCAGCCTCAAAACATCCTCCGCTTCCTCAACTTTCCCCTCTTTGCAGAGGCCATCGACTACCACAGTGTAGGTGACCACATTCAACTGTACCCCCTGCTGTACCATTTCATCGAGCAACACAATGGCATCACTAAGCCTTCCTGCTTTGCAGGTCCCATCTACCAAACATGTATATGTGAACTCATTCGGCATCATCCCCCTCACCCTCATCTGCGCAAACAGCTTCATTGCCTCCCGCACCATCCCCTCCTTGCAGAACGCATCAACAAAGGTGCTAATAGTAACTACATTTGCCATCACCCCCTCCCTCTTCATCTCACCAAAGTAGCTGTACGCCCTCTCCATCTTCCCAAACTTGCAAAAGCAATTAACCAATGCATTGTATGTCACAACATCAGGCGCGCATGCACACCCCCTCATCTCCCCAACGAGCTGCTCCACCTCTTCCAACTCCCCACATTTGCCATACCCATCAATCAGAGAATTATATGTGACAACATCCGGCGGGCAGCCTATCTCCTTCATCCTCGAGAACACCACCCTCGCCTCCACGAGCTCCCCTTCCTTGCACAGGAAATCGATCACGATGTTGAACGAGAACACGTTGGGCGCGGGCAGCTGCTCGAATAGCCGCCGGACGAGCCCGCCGCGGCGCTCTCGGGCAAGGCGGAGGAGGATGTGGTTGCAGGTGCGGGTGTTGGGGGGCACGCGCAGCTCGCGCACGCGGGTAAGGGCGCGGACGGCGTCGTCAAGGAAGCCGCGGTCGGCGAGGAGGGAGAGGAGGGTGTCGACGACGGAGGGCAGGGCGCTGCGGCGGGGCCCGAGTGCGAGAGCCGCGCGGTGGAGGAGGTCGACGAGGCAGGCGGCGAGGTGGGGCGGTGGCCTGGGGCGAGAAGGCGGGAGAGGAGGCGGCGCGAGTGGGCGAAGAGGCGGTGGCGGGCGAGGAGGTGGGCGGCGAGGCAGAGGTGGGCGGAGGAGGGAGGGGTGGGAGAGGAGGAGGTTGGTGGGGACGGCTTGGAGGGAGCGGAGGAGGCGGAGGCGGTCGGAGATGGGAGTGGCGGCGGCGGCGACGCCGGCGGCGACGGTGGTCGGGAGGGTGGAGAGGGCGGCGGTGGCACGGGAGAGGGGGAGGAGGGTAGGGTTCCAGCGAGGGTAGAGGAGGAGGAAGTGGCGGCGCGGGGGGAGGGATAGCATCGTTTGACCGCCTCCGGCGGCGGCGGTGTGGAAGGAATCAGGCCATGGATGGGGGCCGGGAGTATTGTAGTAGGGTTTTGAGGGGTTTTGTTTCCAAAGGTTTTTTCCCTATCTTCTTTTCTTGACATTTTATATGTGGTTTTGATGGAATTCGTCAATTCAGATCAAATTCAGACATTGCTCAAATACGAATACAAATTGTATTTAACAATTGAGAGATGGTATAAGTTGGAATTTGGTAGTACGAGTTGAATTGCACTATATGAGTATGGTGTTATCGTACTACTACTAATAGAAGATTGAGGAAAACCATGTTCATCATAAATATCGGGCATGTAAGGAAATACAACATGCTAAGGCATCACTTGTTGGGCTAAAAAGCTGTGGTTTATGGCTAAAACTGTACTAAAATTTTACTATAGTTAAAGTGACTTATTTGACGTAATTAAATTTAAAAAAAACCGGCAAAAAAATTAAAAATTCAAAAAAAGACAAAATTTATAATAAAAAATAAAAAAGACGAAAATCGGAAAAAATAAGTGAAGGTGAAGCTGAAATGAGCAGACCCTAAAACTAGCAAGTTGTTGCGCCGGTACCTGGTCTGTCACGTCTAATTTCCATTCTAATTTGCTGTTGCCACCAAATATTCGTATTTTTCTTCGTGAAAAATGCTAGCCTTCCTACAATTTTTTTTTTCCTTGAGCTCTTAAACACATGATGTCCTTGCGGCAAATCAAACTATGATGCACTCCCCTGAAATACAAATGTATGCAACAGTGACTAGTGTAGTATTGCGTCAGTCTCCATTACGATTTTAAATTTCAATTTTTTTTTGGCGAGGTTTAAGTTTCAAGTTTAATCTCGTGGCAAACAGAAGCAAGCCAGTACAGTCAAGCGGAAAAAGAATGAACCAGAGCAGCAGGCTTCCGCTACAACTCGACACAGCCTGTTGGGCAACGGAAAATTCGGCCCAACGAAGCAGCGTGCGCAGCAAGGAGGGAAGGTCACCCGAGCAGCAGCGCGGCAGGAGGAGCGGCAGTGGGTCTTCTAAAAACCCCTTTTGATTTTTACTATAATATCTTATTTTTAAATAAAATATTTTTAAGATAGAATCTACAAGTTAATTGTAGTACACGTTAAAAGCTTAATATATGTATCAACTAAAATCGTAAGAAAATATCTCTCTCCGTAATATCTGCCACAAACAACCAAAATTCAAAATTTTCAACCAAAAACCATAAACAACAACTAAAAAGAACATGCCCTATAAAAGGAGGCATGGTTCTTCGTCTCAGTTCATACATTTTTCGGCCTTTTGGTTAAGATCAAGTAAAGTATCTGTTTTTATCAGTTTAATATCTAATATGTGGGTTATGTATCTACTTTGATATTAAATTTATGTTTTATAGAGGAGGTCTTGCTATAGTGGCTTGCCACTGGACCCTCGCCTGTTGCTCAGACTTTGCACTACAGGTTAGGCCTGATGCACCCCAATCAAACCAATTTATAAATCAGGTTGGATAGGGCTAATCAGTGAATCTTATGCGGTACCTATCACACATTCTTGAGAAATATCCAAGTTTTAGATGATTGCTTTTCTGCATGACAGATTGTTTCGGACTAAACGCAGCGGCCTAGGCAGTCCCTAGCTTACGTTTAAGGATTTGAGCCTACTGCGGCCCAGTCAAGTTGAAGTGTTTCACCAGTGCGTGCATTGAATCCGTCATACTGGCCGGCCCAAACTCTTGTCTGCTTTTTTTTGGTTGAATTTTACGTGTGTACATACATACATACATACATACATACATACATACATACATACATACATATATACACACACCTATATCGTATCTCATAACGTATGGAGTATCTCGCGTAACGAAGGGTATGTACATGTAGTATATGAGTATTTAAGATCATCTAAATGGTATGGACAATTTTTAAAGGTGGTATGTACATTTTTTTCGACATACTTCTTTTTATGTGCGTATATGAAGGTATTTACAAAATACGCTAAAAACTATGGACTTCCTTATAATTGTTTCGTGTGGTTCATACTGGAGTATCTTATAACTAGTATAAAGTATACCTAAAGTGATAAAAGAGTATTTCAAGTTTGTTTATGTGGTATATTAGATGTGGGTGTAATTACACCCGGAGTAAAAGATAATTTTCATATATGTATAAAACATATCAAAATTAGTGATAAGTCATCTATGTATAAAACATATCAAAATTAGTGATATAATAGAAAATTATGAATGATAATAATAATTTAGATCATATGAAACATACCATAATTAAGATAATTTGAATCACGAGACAATAGAAATAAAAGACGTCATCTTTTTCCACACTTTATCCAATGTTCTTATCATTTTCATGGCGAGGGGCTCGACGGCGGTGGTGCCTTCAGGGCACGTGAAGGACCACATCATCACGAAGCGGCGGTAGAGGGAGAAGATCAACCAGAAGTTCATCGAGCTCTCCACCGTCATCCCGGACTCAAGAAGGTTCATATATATTTCACTTTCTTTCTTCTTTTCTTATTTGATCGACTATCTCTTCTTTAATTTTATGATTTCCACTCCCCCTCCTCCTCCTCTTCTTTAATTTTATGATTTACATATATTATTTGACTTTCTTCTTTTCTTTGATTGATTGATTAGCTCTTCATTAATTTTATGATTTTCACTTCTTCTCCTCCTCCTCCTCGTCTTTTTTAATTTCATGCTTGTTGTTAACTTTCCTATCAAAAAGAGCTAACTTTTCTTTGGATTTGTTAATATCTCTCTATCTTTATTTTATATAAAGTTGCCACCGAAAGAGGTGAGGCTCAAGCCTCACTAAGCTCCCCCGGTGGCTACGCCCCTGCACATGAGAATCTCATATTCAGCACATTGGAAGAGACCAACCATAGCAACAATCTAGCACCTGTTCGTGACAGATTTTGAAAATAAACCTTGTTTATGCCTCAAATTATTGCTTTGCTTTTGTGGTGCCTAACAGAAGCCGCTTTGTTTGATTCGTCAGAAAAAGAAAAAGGTAGCTGGTGATAGGGCCAATTACACGCCCGAATTTCATCATCAGGGGGCACCTTTCTGACAACTGAAATCGGCTGTCCAGTGTCCACACGTATCAGTTCTTCAGACTCCAAATCAATTCATCCGCTAACCTTGCCGATGTAGAGGATAATCGAAATTAAACCGGCCATGCGATTTCCCATCTCCCATCCGTGCTCTCGGGTCGTCACAATCGACTACTTCTACATCACTAGTGAATTGTCATCCCTAGGAAAATTTATACGTGAAGAAGAACGATTCGTTGCACTAGATGTCGCAAAACTTGCCTGGTTGTATCAGTATATCCTTAGTTCGACAGATCCATGAACTTGTTTAGCTGTACCATTTAGGTTATCAACAAGATGAAAAAAAAAGGTGACAAGGACCTGTAGGCTATAGGCCCTGTTTGAAAGGTAGGCATTTCATAAAAATTTAGTAGGAAATGAAACATCCACTCTTCTAAAAATTTAGTCCGAACACTGCTGCATTTTACTGAAAAGAATGTACGTTAGACATGGATCAGATAACTTTATCAGCTATTAACAGGTTCTGATGGGATTTTGATCGGTGCCGACAGTCCTCGCAGGCCCAAGTAGTCAAGTACCCAACAAATTCGCGTCACTGTCGAAGAAAAACACCAAAAATGCAAAGTTGCTTTCGTCCCCAAAAGGCGGCATTTATGCGACTCGGAAAAGTTGGAGAATCGTAAATGAACGGATGCTTCAACATGCAGCATATTGCTCGCTCTTTCTTGTACTAGTAGCGACGGCGGTCAAGCCAGGAATTAGGGAACAATTATTACCAGCTCAAGATCCGGAAAGCTCCAACAAATCACGGCAAAATGCAAAATGAAGAATAAAATGCACTCCCTATCTTTTTTTTTTACAAAGGACGTGTTAAAATCCACGCAGTTAAAGCCATGTTCTTTTAGACTTTTGGGGTGGTTTTTGGCTTCGGCTTCTCTGAAAGTCGAAACAAACGAAATGGTTTTTTTCAAATGGTTTTTCGAAACCCCTTCTCTAAACAGTTTTCCGAGTCCATCGGTACTTGCGTCATCCTGTACAGTCTCAAAAGCACAATCAAAAGTCATTAGTCGCAGCTCAAAAGAACATGACCTAAGCCTTTTAAAATCTGATCATAATATATTTTAAACTATCTATATTAATCAAATGAATCAAATGAAAACTATATCACTGAATTTTACATTAAAAGTACTTTCAATAGTGTTGTATATGATGGTTAAAGTCACCTCTTGGGCACGAATTTTTTATTATTTGATCCTTTTTAATAATACTTTATCAATAACCATGTGACCAACATGTTTTCAAAACTGACCTTTTTGTCAACACTGTTACCCGTAGCGTGGCCAAAACACTCCGCCATGCCAACCTTGCCATGCCATTTGTGGCAGTGGCATGACCAAAGAGTAGGGGTGAAAACGAATCCGAATAATATTCGGATATCCGGCTACTGAATCTAGATATATTGGATCCGAATACCTAATATCCGGATTTAGATGCAAAACGGATTTGGATATGTCAGATCCGGATACCTGCTTCCCGGATACGATATGGTATGGATCGGCTTGGATCCGGATATCCGGATTCAGCAGATATATTAGCAGCAACTTAATAATACATATATTTTACATTTGATCTTCAAATTAGATATATTATATAGGCATTTCAATCATCTCGACGAGCTCGTCATCATGATAGGCTTTAATTTGGCATTTCATTTTTTTAGCGAATCCCCCAATAAAGTTTTTTGCATGCTCTTTTTAGCTAAATTTGATATTAAAATAATTCGGTGCCATGTTTTAAATAGAAGAGGCCACGGATAATTCTTAGAATCCGAAAAATAGTCGAATATGATCGGATTTTGATTATAATCCGATCTAAATTCGTATCCGATATTTGTCCGGTCCATATTCATATCCAGCGTTTGTCCGATTCGTATTTGAATCCAAGAAAAAATATGGATACAAATATAATTTGAGCACTATCTGATCCATTTTCACCCCTACCAAAGAGGTCATTTTTTGGCTAGGCATTGGACTTACCTCATGGTGTGGCAATATTGTTTGCCACATCCTGGATGGTAGCATGGCTAAAAGAGTTAGATTTAAAAATAAGTTGGGCAAAGAGTTATTAATAAACATATATTTATAAAGGGTTAAATAATAAACATTTCTCCTTGAACACCACAAAAAATCAATAATATCATTTGAAAAAGAACAAAGGGAGTAAACGGCGAAGCAAATAGCTTATCGTAACCGACTAGATTGCGACTCGGCTTTTCAAAAACCCTACATTTTTCTACTTGATATAATAATTAGTCGAACCATCTTTTTTCAGGCATAACAGCCAAAATTTTCCATAACTGCAAACTAGCCATAGATTATTTACAAGATCTATCTCCTGCACTAGATTTTGTAGTGCAAATTAAGGCACTGGCTGTCTTAGTGTGCACTAAAGTCAGTAACCCAAAGCAAAACCACATTTTGTTCAACTTTCACTCACCATTGAGTTTTTTTTAGGGTATATACAAACAGCAAAGGCAGACTCCCTCCATCCCCTGCCCTCCCCCATTCTTCTCCTCTACCTCTCCATCCTTGGCCTCCCTGGTGGCTTCTTGCAACACAGAAGCATCGAGCACATCAATGGAGAGGTCAAGGTCCTACTCAGAGAAGACCAGCAGCAAAAACGCCTCGGCCTATGTCACTGACCTGAGGTGTCACAGCGCCTCCTACTTCTCATCCTACGCTCCTCCCAAGGAGGCCGACAAGGTGAAGAAGGCCAAGAGCACCGCCGGGCATTCTTCTGCTTCGTCGGCGGCCGGTTCGCAGGCGAGAATGTGGAGCGGCTTCGGTGACCCGGAGCTGCAGAGGAAGAGGAGGGTGGCGGGGTACACGGTGTACGGCATGGAGGGCAAGATGAAGGGGTCCCTGAAGAGCAGCATGCGGTGGCTCAAGGGCAAGTGCACCCGGGTGATGGACGGCTGGTGGTGAAGGTGACCATCAGCCTGTTTCTGCAGGTATCTGCATTGCCGAACGCTCTTCGATCTCCATGCAGCTTAGTTTCGCTTCTACGTTCGAACCCCGGCCACATCACAAAATTTCTGGCTCCGTCACCATCTGAAAAGTAGTACGTGAATGTGATCACGGCTACAATCTTCCTTTCCTCCACTGGCATCATCTCTTTCCTGTGCTCATTACGGAATACAGGATGACCTGATCACACTATCAATGGATGCTTTACTATTCTATCACTGTACGTATAAACTACAAAGGCTAGCTGTAATACTTTTCAAAAAGTTCATTATATGGCCTGAACGGCTACAAGAAATCCAACGTATTTGCTACCTGAGCAGCTTAGCTGTAAAGCTTTATCTGGGTGCCACTCTTTCTTCAAGATCTGAAGATGATGTCTTTCTTTCCCCTTTTTTTTCGCTCTCCCAATGCAGCTTTGCATTTTAAGAAACTGGCTACCCTATTTTCATCCCAATCCTGAGGCGACAATGCTCTCCAGGATTTGATTTGAGTTTTTGGTCCATGACGCGGCTTTGGTTCTTGAGAATCCAAGCCATAGTGTTTTTGGCACGAAATCAGTATACAGTTGTTAAATACTAACATCAGGCTCAAGTCAACTAATCAAGCAAAGTGCATCCAAGGCTATAACAGCATGCAAGAAGAGCAAGACTGCAAAAGAAACAGGTACCATGCCTTCTGCGAACAGGAATGACATCATCGAAAATGACACTGACAAGATATATATTTCCAACGTTGGGTTGGCCCTAGTCACGGATCACAAGAACAAGGAAGTGCAATGGAATCGAAACTGAGAGATGTTGCCTCATTATTCTTTCTAGCAACGTTAATACTGCACAATGTGACAGGATCACAGAACAGCCAATATCAGAACAAGTTAAACGTCAGAACTCGCTGTCGGTTCTATGTACCCGTTCTCGCAACATGAGCCTTCTGCTCATTCAGACCTCAAGGCGTACGTGTTGTATCACATAGTACATACATACCACATCTTACACGGCATTATGTACACAGCACTGCTGACATGTAGACTAAAAGTATACAGAGTCCCACATGTCATAAGTACTGTGTACAGGCGATCCTCAGTTGCATCATTAAGACATCATTAGCAATATACAAGCTGCATCGCCAGCATGAGAAGCGTAAATTGGGAACATAGCGAGCTGACCAGCTGACAGCAGATGGTGAAATCGTAAGGAGGCCGCCGTTTCCTAGCGGTGAGTCAGCTTGCTTCTGATGATCTGTATCATAGCCAACATGGGTCGGGATATCATATACACCTCCCTCAAAGGACTCGACGTCCTCGTCGGACCAACATACTCACACTGGGGCAAATGATAAGGATCTCCTCTCTTCGCACATGTCTGTGCGTTCAGTGCCAGCACATATGCCATGCCGTGTGTCCACTCCGGGCTCACACGCGCCATGCGTCATATGCTCGCGCTCCTGACCCGCATGCGCCCATGTAACGCGAGAGTCGGCTCTAATACCATTTGTAACGCACTAGGGTTCAAACTGGCTTAGACTTAACCACATTCTGGATAGGCCCCGCACATGTAGCGATCCGCTTGCACTTTCGTCTCGCTTCGCGCAAAACGGTTAACCGGTGATGCTACCATTAGAACTCCTAGGCTTATATGTAAGGATTTCTCAAGGTAAGCTAGTAAGGTGGGACTAACCTAGAAATTCATGTACATACACACATAGGCCAACATGAGCCGGGTGTCACAGCTGGCCTCAGAGATAAAGGAAGAAGTTGGGTCTTCCACAAGAGATAATTCTCACGAGAGAGCTTCACACTAATCAGGTGGCTAAATGAAGGTGTTCGGAGAAGGCCTGCAAAAGCAGAAGTGGAAGAACGGGAGCTGGTGATCTTGGAGGAAAGAGAGCTCTCGGTCGACATCTCGGTGACAAGATTTTATGGCTCTAATACCATGTAAAATCGTATAAATAGATGGATTTAAGAATTTTCATACAACCTTCAGTTGCTTCCAAAAAAAAACCTGTCATCAGCAAACAGTAAATGTGTAATATGAGGTCCCCTACACCAAACCAAACCCCTGATTAGGGGTGCCATTAGGTAGGGTATGGATAAACTAAACTTATACCTAACTTTATCTATACCTATTTGAAGTAATATTACCTATACCCAAATGAAAAAGGGTATACCCAATGAGTTTGGGCAACCCAATGCGTAAAGGAGAAGGAAAATAAGGGGCTAAGTCAAAGAGTCTTATGAAGGAAGTTTTTGTAAAACTTCAGTATTTAGAATTTTAACCTCGCGTTCACACTATAAAAGGTTTTGAAAATAGATCGAAATTTGTTGGAGGTAATTTTGCGTGTAGGGGAGCTTCTATATGCAAATTAGCAGGGCTTAGCGCACACGTGGGCCCCACATGCTTTTATAGGAAGTTTTCGTAAAACTTCAGTATTTAAAATTTCAACCTCACATTCACACCACAAAAGTTTTACAAAATCAACTGAAATTTGTTGAAAATGATTATGTGTGTAGATGAGCTACTCTATACAAATTGGCAGGCACAAGTGCACAGTTAGCTTCCATATATTTTTATAGGAAGCTATAATTGAGTATGGATAGTACAAACTCATGGATAGTCTAAGTACACTCCCAACCTTATGTTTGAATGAGTATAGGTAAAGGTGGGTAAGTGGATATTACCTTATGATAAGGGTAATGAGCACCCAGTGGCAACCCTACCCCTGATAGACTTCTTTTTGTTGTTCCTTCCTCAACAGTCTCAACAGTGCATAGAAACCTTCCGCACATAGAATGAAAAGGTAAGGTGACAATGGACCCCTTGTCGTAATCCCCGGGATGGAGCAAAACTTTCAGACATTTCACATCCAATTTAACAGCAAATCTCCCTGTTGTCACACATCTCATCCCTGGGATGAGAGAATTTTAAGTAGAGATATTTGTAGTGTGTAGGCTTAGATGGTTGCCACTTGTCATCAATCTAACGGTTATGTACAAGTATAAATAGGGGTGTCTTCCACCCCCATGCTTATCATAAACCATTAGGCCACCATGCCATGAGGAAGAGTACGGTTGCATGAGTAGAGAAGAGAAGAAATTGGTAGCCACCAAGAATAGTGAGGCTTGTTATATTAAGTTTATAGTAATGAATAAAGTGTTGAGTTATCCTCTTGTGTAAGTGTTGGCATTTCACAATATGCCACATACTTCTAGTATTTAGTGCTTGGTAGTTGTGATTTGACGTGAGTTGTTCAGTCGCTCGGAATCATAATAGTCTTGGCTTTAATGTAAGCGGCTTGATCGCTTGGAAGCTAAGCGAAGCACTAAGTAGTAAGAAGAAAAGGCCAACTAACTTATGATAGTGTAGCATGTGTAGGTCTTGATTAGCGTGGGTATTAGGACCATCCCGATTCCCAACAAACATGGTTGCCTTCGGCAACTTCGTGCTGGATCTCGAGACCAAGCATGCCGAGGTGTCTGGCAAGATCTTGTGGTGTAAGTCACAGTTATGTGCAAAAAAATGCTTGCATATGGAGGGCTTGCCCATATAAGATAGACTGCCCACCCAGCCGAATCACTCTAAAATGAACATGAGTGATTGTTGAACACTTTTATCAGATTTGTTGTACATAACTTGGATAAAAATTTTGTAAAAATCAATCGAATTTGTCACTTTTGTTTTGTTGTGCTTAAAGAATTATAGGTAAAGTGATGTTTAGAAAGTTTTTTTTTATCATTTGGATACTAACATCTTAAAAAGAACAAATTGAATGCACTCATCTTGTCACATACGTGAAATGAATTTTTAAGGTTATGGGGTGTACAAGTGACCCAATGAGCTGTAACACTTCCCTCAAGTAGAAAAGACAGAAGATAACGATTCTGATAAATTAACACGCTACTTCATAATGAGTTCTAACTAAGTTATATTGTACTTCATAGTGAGTTACTCTACATCATAGTGAGTTCTAAGTCATATTGTTTAAACATTGGCACACCACAAACAAGTTCCAATTAACAATCGCAAACAAGAGCACAATTATATCGTTTATAACTTATTTCAACAGTCAATGAATAGAACAACAATAGAGAAGAATAGCTACAATATCTAAGGAATATCTATCGTTGAGGCATTTAAGTCCCAAAACTGACTAGCCCTGTCTAGATGGCATTACATGCAAAAGATAAATCAATCATACAATACTTGCAATGCAGATTTACTCATGTCCTTTACCACGGGAATTAGCACGATGAATCCTTTCTATCTTTTGATTGGTCACTTCAACTACTGATTTTGGATACATGGCAACTGAGATCACATCTTAGGACCAAAACTTTTGATGATTAGAATATAATTTACACTTACACATTTACTAAAGAATCAACAAGGATGCAGTCCGATAGCACAGCAATAAAAGCGATCTTGTGGACATCAACAGCCTCTCTTGGCCCCATGGAAGGAATTGACGACAATGTTTGGCACCCTCTCTCTGGTTGCATGTGAAAGGCCCTGGGCCGTCACGGAGAGCACACCAAAACAATAAATTTTCTCTAGGTCCTTCTCTACGCATAATACATATACAAGCTATTTGCAGCAGCACATGCGATAGAATTCTCAATCGGGTGCCATGCAAGATGGAGCAACTTTGTCGAGAAGTCAAATGAATTTCCATTGGCATCAACGCCTTGATTTTCTCCACCTGCAGCATATTATCTCAGTAGTGAAACTGGGTGAATAAAACAATTGATACATCTCAAAGAAATAACCAAGTCAATGTTCAAGATAATCCACTCACCTCTGCGCGCACCACGGGCCAAAGAGGTCAGTGTCCGTGTGGGCCTTGTTGGATTTGCAATCTGACGACTATATGGTACCCAAAAATAACAACAAAACAGAAGCTCAGACAAATTATAATTGCAGAACCAGTAATTGCAAGACTTCATATGGCAACTAAAAAGTAAAGCAAGAGGCCTACGTGCAGCAGGCAGTACTACTGAAAGAGTTGCTTTCAAGTGAAGATAATTACAAAAGCGTAATAGCGTATTATAAATTTCAAAACAGAGAAGGAAAAGTAGCTCCTGGTTGGAGTTTTGTTGAGTGCAACTTAACTACCTCATCGCCCCCTCCAGGCCCCCATTCCAAACGGAAGGGAAAACAAAGTATAAAATTTAAAAGATTGTCTCAAAAAGTTAACATACCTCATGGGGTTCCTGCTTGCTTCCAAAGTGGTCGCCTCCATGCTTCCAGGTGTACAACCAAAAACACGAAATAAATTACTGCATTTAAAGACACATTATTAAAAACAAGGTGTTAGCAGACAGGATTTCTATGTGTAACTAGGCACATGTAGTCAAAAAACAAGAATAAGGAAATACCCATAAGAACCAGTTGCAACACGAAGTCCGTCCCCGCTAAGACAACACTCAAACTTGTCAAATATTGAGTCGTTCTCATACAGATCACAAAGCTGAAAATAGTTACAGCATACAACTAGATTATATATTGGTCATCACATGGCTGCATTGTTAATGATTCGGTTGACAAAAATATCACCTTCGGCCTTAAATGTTCATGGACCTGGAAGGTTGAAACAGGACCTGAATCCATGTTTAGATCCCACAGCTGAGAAAGAACAAGAGATTAAACTTCAATTAAAAATATGAGAATTAACTCTAGTAAATCACAAGTAAAACATGCTCCTCAAAACAGAAGGATCCAATATTCAACTATGTAAAAATAAACCGTAGTACTGTTGAAATGAACTTGACACATCATAAACTTCAATGCAGGACAGCAAGACTATCAGACCACAAATTTTTACTATATTTTAATAAGCGGCACCAGATTATTTAAATCACTGAACATTTACTAGTTTTAGCCAGTATTTATATCTAGCAAACAAGTAGCAGCAGTCAACCAGCCAATAAAGGCAGATCAGGGTGGAATGATAAGGGGGCTGACATTCAGGAGATGGATAGTAGTCTGATAACCTATTTCCTGTTTAGTTACTAAGGCCATGTTCCCAACAGTTGTGGCTGTTGGTTTTGGCTGAAATGACACTGTAGCGGCTAAAAGAAGCTGTGTCTAAGAGTAGGGGTGTTCAAATTGGCTTTATTTTCGAAGCGTGTTCGAAATAGGGGTGTTCAAATCGGCTTTTGGCTTTTGGAGACTCGAGACCGCGCTCTACCCCTACACACTCCGCAATTCCCGTTGCTGATCTGTGCCATCGCCGCCTCATGGGACCATCTTCCCCCGCGGCTGGTTGCCGCCCATCGACACGCCGCTCCTGTGATCTTCTTGCAATTTTGTTCACGTCACATTGTGTTCTGGCATCTTATCAATATTTCCCCTCAATAAATTTCTCTTTTCTCGCATTACATCACCATAATTTTGTTGTCGTCTCCGTCGTAGCTCAACCCACCACCGCCATCGATCTTGTCGCTCTCGGTGAGCCCCACCAAAATTCCTTGCACCCGAAGCTTCACCATCATCCCCTCCACCTGTTAACCCATGCAATTAGGTCTATTCTCAATTGTCGAGCGCCACCTTGCCACCTCCTTCTCCGGCGCTCGCCGCTGTCGCCCCACCACCTCCGACCATCTCTAGATATGCCACCTACACCATCGGACTCCCCTTCCTTATCCATGCTCGTGAGCACGCTATTTTCCAGAGGGCACCGCCGGAGTACCTTCGTTGCCAAGAGCTTGCACCATGGCTGCTGCCCCGACGCCACGAGCACCACCGACGAGCTCCCCTGCCTGTGCCACTGCCGCCTATAGCTCTCTCGAGGTCAAGCCGACCCATTTTACCCATTGGCCGCACAGCCTAAGCCGTTGTTCGCCATGCCACCGGCCACCAAAGCCACCTGTGCTCGCCCTTATCCACTGTCTCAAAAGTGGCTATAGTTCCAACAAAAGGGGCTTCCCAATTGGGTTACACCGATACTTCCCAAAATCGACGTATCAGTATCAGATACCATATCGGATACGGATATCGCCTCGATACGTATCATGCTCGTGTCCCCGAAATTCAAATTTTCAAAAATAAAAGAAAAAATTCACATACTTCCTCGATACCTCTAAACCGAAGACTCCTCATTCGAGCCCCATATCCTGTCGCCCCTCGTTCCCCCACGCCACCTCTCCATTTCTCCTCGCACCTGCCCCTGCCGCCGCCACCACGTCGTCGCCACTCCCCTTTCCTCCCTACTCCCCCCTCGGCCTCTAGCCCCCACGCCGAGGCCACCACGCTACCACCACCCTTTCCTCCCTGGTCCCCCATAGCCTCTAGCCCCACGTCGTGGCCACCACGCCGCCCCCTTCCTCCCGATTCCCCTCGGCCTCTAGCTCCCACACCACGGCCACCACGCCAAGACGCCCCTTCCTCTCCTCGGTCCCCCTCGGCCTCTAGCCCCCATGGCGTCGCCGCTCCCCTTCTCTCCCCCGATCCGCCCTCCACCTCTAGCATCCACGCCGCAACCACCACGCCGGGTCACTCATCGCCTGCGCGTCAGGGAAGAGCCCATGGCAATGATGACTCGATGAGTCCTCTTCTCTTTTCCCTGATATGCAATTCTTCTTCTTTCAAACTTGTCCCTTATCCCAATTACAAGTGCTCACTTATTGTTCATGTTGATGTATAAGTAAATTGCCCGTCTTTCTTCATTAGCTTAAATTTTTGGGTGAACTGGCAGGTACAAGTAATTTAACATGGTATCAAAGCCAAGGGGTCTTGAGTTTAATATCTGGTTGATGCAATTAAAAAATAATTGCTGCCACTTCTATTCCACGTCTTAAGCCTAAGCGAACCTACACGTGAGGGGGAATATTAAAGTATAAGTGAAGTGCCCGCTTTTCCTCATTAGCTTAAACTTTTGGGTGAACTAGCCAATACATGTAATGTAATAGTTCAAACTTGTCAGATCTGATGGCATCTGGTGGTGGTGGATTTGGAAGCTCGAGTGCATCGTCTAGCATTGGTACTAGTGTGTCCTACACCATCAAGTTGACAAGAAACATCCTAAATGCTGCCCATATGGTACCTCCAAATGACAATGAAAAGAAGCCCCTTTAAAGGTATGTTGAGTTGCTAGAAAATAACAAAATGGTGCAGGAGGGAATGCACGGTTTAGATGCAAGCTTTGTGATCACATTATCCATGGGAGCTACTCAAGAGTTAAAGCACATCTCTTGAAGGTTGAAAATTATGGTGTGAAGTTTTGTCTGAAGGTTACAGTTGATGTTCTTGTTCAACTGCATGACGAAATTGCCAAAGCGTAGATAGTGAGTGTGAGAAGCCTACCTAGGGAAATTTCATTGCCAACAGAGGGCTTGAGTGCGAGTACGAGGAAGAGAAAGGGGATTTCTTTCGAGGAAATCTGAAGAGTATTACACTGGCCCATCAAGAATGTGGGATGTCGGAGAAGATAGCTTCAAGTTCTTTGATGGTGGTGCTCATTTCCTTCAGCATGCTGATTGCTCACTGGATGAATCAGACCTTGAAAGTACTACATCTTGGTGCACTGGACCTGTCCACATCAGATGTTGGACCTCCAGCCCAATCAAAGACAACTCTAGTCGATGGAAGCAACAATTAGACTTCATATTTGTGTTATGTCATGTCTTTTATCCGGCTATCTTATTATGTAATATTTATGGTCTGTTGAATACTTGCACTAGTTGTGATCTTTTGGACTTGTGTGGTCTATAATTATCAGATTATGTACTAAGTGGTTGAACTATCATGTAGTAAGTGGTTTGTTGAACACTTGCACTATATATGATTATGTTATTTATTTGTATCTATGTACTCATTTATTCCCTCATCTCTTGGTAGCTGGTTCATTATATTGGTTTCGTCAACTTGTATAAGGCTAATAGCCAAGAGGGAGAACTGGAGAATAAAACACTTGGCTACATCAATATCACGGTATTCTCAGTTTCTCGGTTTCTTATAAGAATTCATTAATTTCTAACATATATATAGAAAAATGATTCCATACTCCTGTGAGTACGGACTCACACTTCTTATATACCACTTAAATAATGGTGTTATACATCTTTACCCTTTTAAGTATATTCTAATAATGATTACAAAATACCCTAAAGTAAGTTACATAAAAATTTTATCAAAGTCCACTTTTTATAATATAATTTATGTATGCACTCTTTTTATGTATGTAAAAGGGTATATAGCAAAAATAAAGCATTCCTATGAAAATTTTTCAACTAAATCGTATTGGAATACCTTAGAATTAGTATTAAGCATACCGAAAGTGACGAAGAGGTATAAAATATTCATTTAATTGGTATATTAGAAGCGCTAACGAGCGCATGCGTGCACGATGCGCGTCGGAAAGTTAATGTTATGAATATGTGTGTATATTAAAGAGGCCCAATGGGCAATATATATAGAGAGTACAAAGAGATATTACAGAGTAATATGCTAATTCCTATTCTATCTCTAATACCCTTAACACCCCCCCTCAAATGCAAGGCGTATGCAATAGCATTGCATTTGAAAAAGGGTTAATACTTAAACAAGGAACATCCGACGTCCGAGTCTTGATAATGTCGTCATTGCGTCTAGTTTTTGAATAAACTGTCAAATCAAGCTAAAGAGGAATAGATAAAAGCATGACGGCGCAAGATCCAAGCCCAAGAGGCGGCGGCGCAGTGCATAAGGTGCAGAAGACGTGCGGCGGCCTTACAAGCTCGGGGCGGCGGCTAAAGAAGCGGCGGCATCATAACGACTTCTACGATCTGCACGCGGCTCAGAGAGTAGAGCGGCGGCTGCTGTCATGCAAAAGAAAATTCCTACACTTCTATGACTGACAATAAATTTATGGACTCGCACGACGTGGACGAACTAAAAAATTAGAGACTACGAACTTGGATGGACACAGCGAAAGACTTACGGAAAAATAACTAAGACTGACTAAAAAAATTCAGCAGTAGAAAAACTCCTTAACACCCCCTTCTCTCTCTTCACCCTCCTCACTCCAAAGACGCACGCCATCGCCTCATCTCCTCCTCGCCTCTCTCTTCCCACCCGTCACCCACCTCCTCGAAACACCTCGCCTCCACTCGCCTCCCGCCTCCCCTCGTAGAGCGCAGAGACGGCGACAATGCATGAGCGACGGCCACCGAGGCCGGCCGACGGCGGCAATGGCGGTTGAAGCGAGACGGCGGGAGGCGGCGGCAGACAAAGTGGATGACGGCTCGGTGGCTTTCACGACCTCGGCGCCGGAGATCGCCAACCGGCCGAGAAGGTCGATCCGGCGGTGGATTCGCATGCACCGACGTGGAGATGGCGGCGGTGGCGGCTAAGCGGCGAGCGAGGCCGGATCCGGGCGGGCGCGGTGGAGAGGACCGGATCCGAGCGCGCGGCGGATTGGCTCAGCGACCAAGGCGAGGACGATCAAGACGTCGCGTGGCGGCTTAAGCGGCGTCTGGAGACGACCGGATCGCTCGAGGCGGCCGGATCCGTGCGGTGCCAAGCTAGCGGCAACGGATCCGAGATTTGGCATCACGGATCCAACGCCAGGCGGACCGGATCCAGTGTGGGCGAGGCGAGCGGCGAAGTTCCGGCGGCCGACCACGGCCACAGGAGCGGCACGGCGGCGGATCCGGCGGCGATGGCAACAAGAACTAAGAAGGTGGATCCCAGGTGGAGCACATTCCTTTGGAGGCGGTACGGTTCTCGACGCAATGGAGCGGTAAGTAGATCGAGATTAGGGTTTTAACCTAAGCTCTGATACCATGTTATGAATATTGTGTGTATATTAAAGAGGCCCAATGAGCAATATATATATATGGAGTACAAAGGAATATTACAGGGAATATGATGATTTATATTCTATCTCTAATACCCTTATCTCTAATACTCTTAACAATCTCTAATACCCTTAACAGTTACTACCGTTTGTGAATGAAGTTACTGTCAAATACATATCGAGTTACTACCCAGTTGTATACTGGCAGTAACTCTACATGTGTTTGGTAGTAACTTCACTCACAAACGGTAGTAACTTCCCGGCGCGCATTTTACACCTGCACGCAGAATAGTGTTTCTATACACACACGTATCGCCGTATCGGTATTTTTGGGAAAATGCCGCATCGTGGTATCGCGTATACGTATCGGGGTATCCAGGCGACCTAGCTTCCTAGAAGCTGCCACAAAAGCCCACCCATTCCAACCAGCTTTCGACTTCTGAAAGCCAGAAGCTGGAAGCCGAGGTGGTTGGAACGGTCCCTAAGGATAAAGTATCCAGCAGTTCCTAATCACAGAATGATTTCTCATGTCAAAACTCAACAAGTATTTTGGATTTGAACAAAATTGTGAGTATAAAGCCAGGTAAAGGGAGGTGGAGAAGCTGGTAATGAACCTTGAGAGTCATATAATCACGACTAAGAATATATCTTCCATCCCTTGAAAACTTTATGTCTGAAATTGATGCAATTATCTCCGTAAAGAAGGATCTTGATCCAGGTGCTTCATGTTCCTCAAATCTGTTTAAAGGTTCTTGTTAACTGATACAGTGTGCTGTAACAATTTAGCAAATAAATAATTGTACACATTTCCACCCCTCCAAACATGTCCCCAAATGTTGTTCAGTACACAAGGATAAAATGTTAGGAATATGGTACAAGAAGAATCACTAACATCTTGGAATGGTTGTCACACAACGCTGATTGTCGCAGATCAATAAGTCGGATAGAACCCTTTGAGCTACTATAGGCCAGTGTGTTACAATGACTTGGGTGGAACTCAGCACATGTAATCACCTCTGAAATTTCAATAAAGTTATATCATGCAGTGCATATTGCCAGGACACGAATAATCATGAACAAGACTTGAGGTAATTGTGAAGAAAATGAACCTATCAGATTTCAAATTGTCTATATTGCCAGGACATGAATATCATGAACAAGACTTGAGGTAATTGTAAAGAAAATGAACCCATCAAATTTCAAATCATCTCAATGGAAAGTCACTACCAGATTAGCTTCCTAACAAAGTAGAATGGGATGATATGAATAATGAAAATTCCATTCACTTGGGTAACTTCTCTACAAAGTAACTAAATTTTACATACCAATCTTCCACCACAGGAAACATATGCTCCTTACAGAATTTTAAACATACAGCTAGAACTCATATGCAAATTAGATCTGTAAAAGTGTGCTTCTATGATTTAATTAGTACCATGCCAATTATAAACTGATTCTAAATGAACAAAGATTCATAATACTCAAACAGCATGTCATTTATTGTTAATGCTTCTTATAGTAGCAATCAAATAACCCACAAAGCTACATAAGTGCATGATACTATGGTCTTCACCTGCTATGCCATGTGATCTTCATAGATTTCATAGAACTTTTGGCAGACAATAGTAGATTTTATGAGCACACCAATATAACAAAAGAATCTAGAACAAGCTGATAGTACTACAAAGTATTTAAGACAGGTATTTAAGCATCATGCAAATTCAGAGCTGTACAAGTACATTATAACATGCAAAGCATATGAACATTAATAGTTTATTTCGGATGTAGTCAGGGATGAGTAACAATGTCATAAACATCAGGGACAATATCCCAATCCTAATTCTTACTTACGTACTAAACAGAGAGAGACAGGTTACCATCCCAGTACAACAAGAAAAACCATATTGATGAAAAACAATATTCAGTTGCTCAGTGTTCACTGTAAGACCAGTATGGCCTGCACATGTCAGTATGTCACCATGTGACACCAGCAACATGACAATGCTTTGTGACAAAAGGTAAACAAACTAAGCCTTCCTCAAGTCAATTTGTACCATGTGCACTACATCGATTGAAAGTTCAGCACAGATCATCGGTATAAACTAGGAGACTAAGTGGATTTACCCGTTAGATCTTCCATGTTTGCAGGCTTCACATCAACAATGTTAAAGCTCTGGCTGTTTATTTCAAAATTCCACAGATTTATTCGCAGATCATCTGCTGATATGAATGTCTCACCATCACTGGGGATTAAAAGAGAAGAGATCAATATATCAGCAAATGTCCACAGATTATATCATTGATGAAGTCGTTGGAAACATATATGAACACAAACTGCAGAGAACTCTGTTGCATTACGTAGTAATATAAAATTTATCAAGAGTACTGTTGTAGAGGTGGCCCCCACCTAGGCCCATCTGGCCTGCTAGTGAGTTGTAAACCCCAAAATGGAATGCGTGTAATGACATAGATACCCCTATGGAGGACACATGCATGTGAGGGTAGAATTGTAACATACACTTCATGTGCATATATATACATGCCCTAGACATAGGGAAGGAGCAAGCATTGTCCATCCATCATCTCCACTACACTACTCCCCTATTTCACTGTTTAGTCAGTAGCCACAACAAGTACACATGAGAGCATACATGCAGTTGTGCATACATGTTGGGTGGTGGGGATACATATTTTGTGTAACATCTACCATGCTTCCTACTATTACACAGGGTATAAAAGCTACTGGTACACGAGTGATAAAAGGCAACAGAAAACTGAATTTTATTAAAAACACAGCTTAGATCTGGTTTTCCTACATGAAGGTTCAATCAGTAGATGGTGCAAAAGATTGCACAGTGCCTGCAGAGACCTAAAGATTTGAAGCGGTAGCAGCACCAACATATTAATTATTTAATTTCAGACAATGAACCATGCTCACATGAAAACTTATTTACAGAAGAGCAGCCCACAAGGATTGGATAGTCAACAGTCAACTAGATATTAATTCTTCAAAAAGATAGGTTTGGCTAGTTTTAGCTTTTTCTTATGAGCAAGGAAAATCAAACACAAAGAAAAAATATGTATGAACTCATGCGAAAAAAACATTGCAAAGGGATCCCATTCAATATATTAAAATTCAACATCATGGCAAGACCAACCTATTATTTGAAATAGAATTAATATGGTAATCATGAGCATGAGCATATACACATCGACATCTAGCAACAAGGGTTGCCTCTGGACTTGCAACCTGCATGTGGTTGGAAGTGAAGTTAGTCAGAAACTTGGCATCGATCATAGCATGACAAGGACAATTATATAATGTCAATTGTTAACTTCATATGCTAGAGCTGATCAATTGTCATGTTCTGCAGATAACATATATACAATTATACAAAGGTTGAGTACAACTACCACAGGCAAACGCAGTGATGGGTAACCTCCAGGTGGAAACAAGATATCATTGTTCAGGCAATTGGACTTTTCAGAACATCCGCCATTTGGAGAAGGAGCCTTCGAACTACTGGTACTTGCACTAGCAGTGGTAACATTCCCTACACTTTGGGAAGTGTCCAAATTCATAACTGAAACTTGCTTTACTTTCTTCTCTTGCACCTGTACAGAAAGTAAAGCAATAGGTAAACAAATTCAAGACAGATGAAACTTGGTAAAAACAATTCGCAATTCAAAAATGCAAAAACATGGGTCGCATAAGACCACCAATTAGAAAAATGGCCACTTTCTTTGTATAGGTAACCGGCCAGTGTTCATGTAAATTTCATGAATTTCTACACCAATGATGAAATCTAGTTCAACACAAACCCCTATGCCCCCCTACCAGCATGGAGAACAATCAGAATTGAAAGTCATACAATGGATATACAGTTCCACTACGGTAGGGCTAGATCAACACTAAATATGAAGTAGGATAGAAAAGAAATTTACATGCACAAGAAAACTTGAAAAGCACTCCTGACATATTTTATTCTCCATACCTTCCAGTATTTGATTGTTTTATCATTTGTAGACAAAAGGAAGAGTGCATTGTTGGTTGTCTGGCACCACTTGATCTTGTTGATTTTCTCCTCTATTTCCAAGCTTTTGAGGTAGTCAAACTACAATAATCACATAAACATAAAAACAGCAGTGATGTAAGTTTCGATCTGCCAGAATTTTCAACAATACGGAAACAAGAACAGAACATCGTAATGCAATGCTTTATTCTGTGCTCAGTGCATGCATATAGAGCCATAACTAAGCTAAGGAAACTTTTTTTCTGAGCTAAGAACACCAACTTCTTAATTTCATTTTGTAACTACCCGCTTTATGGTAATAGGAAATTTTTTACAGGCTACAACAACCGGCCCTGGAATCCTGATTATTAACATACCTCAGGTTCATGACTTTGAAATTCTGTTTTGTAGCGGAACTCTGGATGTCTAGTAATTGGAACATCCTGTCTCTCCAGTTCTCTCCGACTAGCATTCTGCTGATAGATTGACTTCATGAGGGCAACGTATTGAAATCAAAACCATGAAAAGTTCAACTACATGGTGCTTACATCCTGAGAATCTGCCCTTTCAAATAAAACAACACGTCCTCCTCTATCTCCGGTGGCAAGATGAACACCAGATCTATCAAACTCAATTGCAGAGATGATGTCAACTGAAACAAAACAGCATATCAAATCAACATGCAAGGCATCATTTCAATAGAATTTGGCTAGCAGAAAACTAAGAAATTATTCGCCTATCTAAGGAAATGGATAGATCCAGAAAGTACACTTAGATTAATAGGAGTGTATTTAGCGATTATCCTATAAATTCCGAATCAAATAAGCTAATTATTGAATGATCAACTTTTCTGATTCAAACAAAGTTGCCATCATAAGAAGCATCAAGGTATGTACATGAAAAGCTTTCATTTCCTCAATAAAAATTAATCCAATCAACACAACTGGACCAACACGACATGGTCATAAGACAAAATTCACAGACAGACAGTATATAGTGTCTCGCATGCCGACACAGGCATCCCCCAATGGAAACATTTCCGTTCAGTCAAATACATCCAAATCCAACACAAGAACAAAGGCACCATGTGCCAATGCCAAATCATCCTAGTGGCCAAACCCTACACAGTGCATTTCCAACAAGGTGACAACCCAACAGCATGTGCGGGACCATAGCCACACAAGATCAAGAAGCCTTAGCGTTGTTCTAACCAATGGTACAACCTCCTTCTAACAGAAACCTAACCTCACGTGGACTTCTCATTTCATGTGATCAACCCACCAATGGAATTCAGTTCAAATTGCCACTAAGCCATCATAAGCCCGAAGAGAAGCCTTAAACAGCATATCTCCTACAACAATGGAGCTACAAGAACTCACGAAATCCACATCATCTAACCACCTTATTGCATTCCTTAAAAGACAAGAACAAACACCTATGTCTGACAATTTCCTCAAACCCCAGACGAAGCCTTGAGTGATTAAGCCCTAAGACTCGGGAAATTTTCCTTTTTTATACAATGGCAAAACCCAAACACGTTCCCAACAGATGGAGATTCACAGGCAATACTGATTTGAGCTCCAAAGCCTCCCTGCAACGCGGACGACGCTAGTAGAGCAGCACCCTCGTCACCGAACCAGAACCATCCAAATCGATTCGGTAAACACCGCAACGATAACACCACCCAAAACTATCCCTTAGCGAAAGACGCCATTAAGCCCCGCGTCGTCACCAAAAGGGAATCAAGCGAGCGCATTTTCCTACGAGCAGACGAACCAAACGCTCCCAGGCCCCGAACAACCCCAAAACCAATCCCACCACCACTGATCCTCGAGACCTCGACCTAACCCTCCCGGTCCCCACCGCCCCAGCACAACCCTCCGGCGCGGCGCAGCCTCGGCGCCCCACAAATCGATCGGATCTCGGGAAGGACGGCATCGCGAGAGCACGCACGCACGTACCTTCCTGCACGTCCTCGCCGGCCGCGCGCTCGCCGAAGACCTGCGCGAACCGCCACTCCAGCGGAGGCTGCTGCGCCTGCGGCGCCGCCGAATCCGCGGCCGCCTCGGGGAGGTCTTCGCCGGGGCCCTTGGGATTCATCGCGCCGTGCTCACGCGATCGCGCCGCGGGGGCATCGCATCGGGGATCGGGAGGGGGAGGAAGGCTCCGGAGGCGGAGGAGGTGGTTCTCGAAGGATGGGGGAAGGAGGAGGCCGCGGCGGCGACGGAGATCGAGTCGAGGAGGGAAGGGTGGGATGGGGGAAGTGATGTGGGGAGGTCGAGGTCTCTCTTAAGTGTGTCTGTATTGTGTTCGTGTAAGCTCGCTCTTTTTTTTTTTTTGTCCTTTCCTTTCTCCTTTCCTTTCTCTGACAAGGTGGGGGGTTTCGCGTTTCTACCCCGTGGAAGAACGGAATTTGTTCTGTGTACCACTTCAAAACTAGGTCGCATAGTTACGAAGGAAAATCAGCGGAGCTGGTCTCAAATTGTGAATTATGCCAAGTTTAGAATGTAAGAATTTCACATAAAACAATCAGCTCCCATAGAAATCGAGAAAAAAAACCCCACATTTCAAATGAGCCTCAGTTGTTTATAAGGGAAAAACTAGCATAATCGGTGATATATTAGGATGTTTTTTTATACTATGGCTGATAGTTTTTTACTACGATTTTTGATACGGTAGCAGACGATGGAGACGCCGACATAGATAACGTATACAGTTTTAGAATCAAAAGTTATTTAGAAAATCTAGCTTCAAGAGTCCACTCTATTTCGTCGTTTGACTTTTAAACTTTTAAAGAAACTAAAAATCAAAAATTGAAACCAAAATCTAAAAGAACAAACCATTAACACAAATGTTGTTATTGTTGTAAGTGCTAAAAATGGCGGCATTTAGAGACTTTGTATATCATCGAAGTATTGGTGACATAGTTCAATTAATTGTTAAAGTGGCTGTCGTGCAAAACATGTCTTGTAGGTACTTCAAAATATTGCAATGAAAAGAGTTAGCACAATAAAAAAAATAGAGTGCAACATGCTACATATCACCCCTATTACGCTGGGAGGAGTCCGCACAGCACACCACATCGCCCACAGCGCTCACTTCCGCGTGTCCCAGCGTTTTATGTACGGCCGGTGAGCGGTTTTGCGAAAAAGTCTCTGTATTTTTCCGAAATTACGTACAGGTCCTTGGTTCTCACGGAAGACCCTGCCGCTTTTTAGCCCTCCACTTTGCAGGATGGCCCCCCGTGGTTTTGGAAATTGCGCACGGGTCCCCGTTTTTTCCCGAAAAAGCCCTTTACTTTTCGAAAATACGTATTTGCCCCCGGTTTTTTTTAACATGTCCTTATTTTTTGCGATAAAGCCCTTTGCCTTTTTCGAAAATATGTATTTACCCTCGGTTTTTAAAAAAACTCCTCACAAATTATCGCCTCTTTTATTTTAGTACGTACGATGGCTGACGCGGCGTAGCGCCGCGCCTATGAGGCTAGTCATCATAAAGCCTTTAACGATGGCCCTACCTCCAGACCTCCCGTACTCTTCTCATGGTTATTGTCCGTCCGCCGCGTGGCGTCTTCGACGCGCCTCGGCCCGTGCGCTTCGCTATGGGCTGTGCTGGGCTAACCGATTGCGCGTTTCTTTAGTGTGTAGGCCCGTTCTGCTCTTGCCGTGGCGTGTTTCTTTTGTTCGTTGGGCCGTCCTACTCTGGGCGTCCCCCGGGATTTGATCGGCCGAAAGCTCCATGCGGCTCCGCGTGTTGCGCCGACGCTTGATGCGCGTCGCCCTGTCCGTCCTGGTCATCGCGCCGGCCCCTTGGTGCAGCCCCCCTTTTCCTCGCCTGTTTCACCTACTCCCTTTAGTTCGTATTGCTGGCTTGCCCTGCATCTTCCGGCGTCCTCCATTGTGTCACGGTTCTTCTGGATCGTCGTCGTCCGCTCCGATTCCGGTCGGAGATCTCCGTTCCTCCTTTGTCCCTTGTCGCGGCGACGTCGTTGATCTTCGTTTTCCTTACAATATGTTTGAGGTTCTTGCTCTGCATCTGAATTCTCAAACGCCGTTAAGATTGTCCTTGTCCTTAGCATTTCCCCTCAAGATGGGCAAATGATCAGTAGCATAGCTCGTAATCTCGTAGAGTAATTGTGAATTTGTTAATGGATATTTTATTCCATTTCAATTAATTCATTTGCGAAATAGATGCATTATGTTTGTGAATGAAATGTGATATGTTTGTCAAATGAATTGAGATCTGAATTGTATGTATACATATACTTGTTCATCTGCTTGTTTCAGAGGGCATGGCTAGCATTTCCTGAGGCTAGCCAATAAACATAAATAGATTTAGAGGTAGAAAGGAACATCACAGACGATTTGTACAGATGGTTTATAACTAAAACCGTCTGTGATATATCAATATCACAGACGGTTTTTCGTTACAAACCGTCTGTGATAACCTTCGATTATCACATCCATAACCTTCGATTATCACGACTCATAATTCACAAACCGTTTGTGATGATGTTTTTGAATTATCTGTAGTGGCTGTACGTAACCACTGCGTATGTGCAGTAGTTTTCTCTGCCCTTCTTTCTATGCCCTCTGCAGTGAAGTTCGCATCAATGATCTGTGTTTTGTTGAGCAAATTGACGTATCATCTTAGGCGTCATGTCCATCTTATTTCCCCATCGTGACCGTCCAGAATACCGGTTTCGAACCCTTTAGTTTACAACATGTGCATCCAGTGGTTACTCCGCTGCAGCAGATCATGAAATCGTCCGGACCCGAGTGCATCGTGCGTGCACTAGGAGTGATAACATACGAAAAAGGTAAGGGAGGCTTGAGCTATCCCTGGATTTTCTGCCTCTTCCGTCTTGTCTCATTGCGTAGTGATTCATGCAGCAGCGTGCGTGCATGCGTTGTGCCATGCATCATGAAAGAAACCTAGAGGGGAAAAAAAAGGTAAGGCTGCTGCTTGCTCACTACTACTAGTTGCGCTTCAGAGCTTCGACGTTGTTAGGCTGTTCTTTTCTCCGCCGCTTGCTCACTACTTTCAAACGGAGTATTTTCTTAAGACAGGTCTGGGTAAAACGATTGCCCAACATCCGCTCCAAAATCGCAGTGAGTATCTTCTCTCGACGTTGTTAGTTTCTGGTGGGGGGTGAGTCGGTGATGACAGCTAGCTTGAGATCATAGTTATTGCACTGTTGGTGCGCCACAAGTGTATATGCAAGAGAGCACCGACCGTCAGATCTGGGGGCATGACCACGCAGGAGTACGTGCGCGCATGTATCTTTGCTAACATGCAACACAGCCCTCTCTGGCTCTCTCTCTCTAGACAAAAAGAAGAAAAGTTTATTTTTCAACTTGAATATTGTTTAAGTCCGAAAAACAACATATAACTTCAAAACCATCCTGACGAGGATATAATAATCTTCTAAATATTAGTCGTAAAGTTTTACTGCGACTGCTCCTTGGTCGCGAGTCTCTCTACGACCATATAGTAAGTCTTACTGCGACTGCTCCTTGGTCGTGAGTCTCTTTACGACCACATAGTCGTAAGTCTTACTGCGACTACTCCTTGGTCGTGAGTCTCTCTACGACCATGTAGTCATAGGATGTCTTACGACCTAGTTGTAGACTTTCCTATGAATAGCCTATAGAGTGCCTCGTAGAGCTACCTGACAAAACGGTTAGAACGTGTGCTTATCTTTAATAACCGCATACAATCTCTCTCTGACAACAACAGTTGTATGGCGAAGCGCCCTCATATCTCTCTAACAATAACTTTCAATGGACGGTTATCATCTGAATCGCTGGGACGTCTTTTTGCGTAAGACAACAACCACCGTTTCATCGACTATATAAAGGTTGATGTCGGAGAGAGGTAAGGAGAAGGTGGATCCAAGCAAGAGATAGTGTAAGGCATTTCTCATTACACACTTTGTAATTTTCCTCTCTGAGCAATAGCAACATATGATGTATGGTTATTATTCTCCTAGGAGAAGGCCCAAATATGTATAATTTTTTTGTGTTTTTCTTCTACATTACCAGATCTTAGTGATAAGAGTTTCTCCTGAATCCGAATAAATCATACGTAAGATCAATATTAAAACACCGACACATCCCTTTTGCATCCTCAAACTATCAAAATCACTTTTCTCTTCTAGGCTAGTTTTATGAGTGGCTTTTGCGTCATAGTAGACAAGCTTGTATTGATGTTACATCCAAGTGGCATCCTAATCGTGAACAAAAAAAAAGTAAATAGTACATTTAAAACTTGGGTCCTACTTGTCATACTATAATGCCTCCTCTTCTTCATCCCCCTCTCGCCTTCTTGCTAGGTGGGTGGGTAAGTCTACTCCATTGATGCCGCCACCAACATGGCAAAAATCACTTATGAAACTAACTTAGATGTGAAAAGTGAGATGTTTTGATAGTTTGAGGATGCAAAGTAAACAGATTTGAAGTTGGAGGTTGTTTTTGGAACTTGGGCAATACTTAGGCTTGAAAAATTGGACTTTTTTCCGAAAAAATTAACATCAAGCTATCTAAATAGCTCTTTTGAGTTTTTACTCGTAAATTATTAAACTTTTATGTGGTGGAAGATACGTCTATCTTTCTATAATACATTATATTTTAAGTTGTCACACAAGATTTAAATTCTTTTCCTGGGAGGAAACAATCATTTAATTTTTTATGTGGTGGAAGACACATATATCTCTTCGATGCATGGTAGAGTGCTTTGTAAGCACTATGAGTGCTTTGTAAGCATCTAGGCCTCTAATTCGTTAGTTATGTGGTTTTGGTGATTAATTACTTCTAAATTATTAATTACTTCTAAATTATTAAGACTAACTTTGGATTAAGTGTGATTAAGATAAGTTTGATCTTAATGATGGATATAGGTTGTTCTTGGACTTTTGTGGATCTCATAAGTGCAAATGATGGCAAAAAATCAAGGACCTTGTGGCTAGAAATGATCCAAAGAGTTGAGTATGGATTATTTTAGCTGATAGGTTTTTGTTGTTTGCTTTGGCCATACTATTAAGGGAGGGGGTTCAAGACTAATAGCTTGGGCTTGATTAGGTTGAGTAACTAGTTATGGTGCACACTAGGTTTTTCTAGCTCAGTTATAGTAAGAGAGTGCTAAAAATCAAGTTGTGGTTCAAAGAATCTCACAGTTTGGATAAAAAATCAGCTGTCAAAAAAATCAATAAAGACAGATTATTCAGGTCAGACGTGGCGGATAATCCGAGTCAACCATACCATTGAGGCGTACCATTAGTCCAGAGATGGTGTTTTTGGTGCCCCATGGTATTTTACACTAAGGCATATCATCTCTCTCAAGGTGTACCATTGAGACAAATGATCCGGGTTTATGCGTACCGTTGAGGCATATCGTATGTCCGAAGAAGGTGTCTTTGGATAAGTTGAGAGGCGGATGATATAGTCTGATGCATACCATTGGTCCAAAAGGATTAAATTTGAACAAAGCATTGAGGCGGATAATCCAAGTCAAGGCATACTATTTACCTGTACAATTGTTCCAGAGAGGTTCCATAGAGTGATTTCACTAAGATGGATGATACAGCTCAGGCGGATAATCAGGATCATATGGATTACCCAAGTCGACGTGTATGATCTGGGTTGGTATAACAGGTAGTTTTTGAACAACTGGAACTAAGGAAAATTGAACTGGGGCGGATGATCCAGGTTGAGTGGATGATCCGGTTTCATAGTCTTTTCAAAAAAATATATCAAACCGCTAGATTTTGAATGAAGAGACTATATAAGTGGACCATGGGAGTTCATGTCAGCACTCTTGTGACTACAAAAATAGTGACTTGCATATTTAGGAGTTCAATGCATTCAAGAGCTTCAAGTTAAGATTTTTAGCGTGTGAGAGAGCAGATTAGGCCTTAGTATGCATCACTTTTAGTTGTTTGATCTTGTTGGTTTTAAGTGACATCCTTGAGCTTATTACTCATGGAATTAGGTGATTCCTAGATAACTTAGAAGGAGATTGTGGAAAGCACCGAGAGGGTTGTGAAGATTTAGACTCTACCTATCCGGGGAGTAGAAGGACTGCCATGAGTAGATTGCTTGGACCCTTACATGGGTTCAAGTAGGAGCTATACTCTTACAAGAGTTCTCCAACAAGAATTAGAGCAGATCGTTGAATCTCCAAGACCTCGATAAAAATTTGGTTGTCTCTTGTCACTTTTACATTTTCGCATTTAAATTCTTGTTGTTTCAATTTCTAGGTTACTAGACTTATGTAGGACTGGAATTTAGGTTGTAAAACTTCACTAGTATGTTTAGGAGTTGATGGAGCACACTAGTAAACCATACGCACTCAGGTTGGAGTAATTTTTAGGTTGCTCTAAAATTTTTAAATTTGACCTAGTTCAGAAAAGATACGTAATTCACCCCTTCACTCTTAGGCATCCGATTCACTTCATGCTTCGAGTAGGATCTGATCCTATCTCAATAGTTGAACTCCTTCCTTCTTGACCTGGCTTATTTGCCTTTGAAAGCACGAATGCCTTTAGGGAATGTACAATTAGAGTGACGTCAGTTGTCTATAGTCCTTGCTGCATAAGATTTTTGGATGATATTGATAAGAGAGAACAAAGAGAGAAAGAAAAATCTAGTATGCAATAGACAGTCTATAAGACCCTTATGGACGATTTTTTTTTATGTTGTATACGTGCCGTCCGTAGAAATGATGGGGTCAACTTAAGAGATATTTTATTATATAAATTATCTTTAATTTTATTTTAGATGATATAAAAAGTACTACAGATAGCAATTATTTATACTTAAACGAGGAGGCTGAGCCATGTCTTTACCCCCTTGTTTCGTTAGAGGACATCATGTGACATGTCCTTGCTCTCTCTCTTCTCTGTTCCACTCAAAATCTAACATGGTGTGCATTTAGACTACCATTGGAGATATCCTCGTGAAAAATTTACTACTGAACACATGCAGTGAGAGAAAGCTGAAGCTAAATCTAAAACAAACATGTCTTAAAATAAACAAACAAAAAAAAAGAACGCGGGAATTTTCAAGGAACAGTTACCCGTAATTCGGATTCCATAGTTACAGAGAATCCTTCTTCCCAATTGGGCCTGCAAGAGTGGCCAACCCAACCACTCCAACAAAACATTACGTGGACTGGGATTAATCTTCATCACAGTTAGGCCTAATCTATAGATGGGCCGGTCCGAATCGGGCCTAGCTGTTATGAACATTTATGGAAGGATAGAATAGAATAGAAATGACGTGGCGAGCCGCTGCAAGAGCAAGAGCTGGTGACCCCACCCTGTCAGCAGCAATCGACGGCTGAAGGAGGCCGTGGTGGTCCGAGAAATGAGAGTATTCCACATCCAACGGCACAGGAATCATGGGCCACGTCCACGTCGACTCCCCGCAACGATTATTTCCTTATTAGTAAAGAAAAAAAAGGAGCCAGCCATCCCTCGCCGCCTCCAACCCCCGCCGCTCTTCCTCCACCGGAGCTGAGCACGAGTGCACGACCACCCTCGCCGTCGACTGCCTAGCTCGACCGCTTCCGGATACACCGGACGGGAGCTCGCCTCATCCAACGCCATATCCTCATCCTACTCCATCCCACAGGTAAACCCTAGCGCATGTCGCGACGAGCAACAAATCAAATCGTCTGCTTCCATCCGAATCCTTCTTGCGTCCATGGCTGGATTGGACTGGATTGGTTCCAGGTTTGTTCGCCGTTGCTAATGTAATCTAGGGCATCTTTGTCCTCTCGCGGTCGCAGGTGCGCTTGTGTGTGTTTTTGCGCGCGCGGAGAGCATTTCGGTTGGGTCCCGTGACCCCGCAGGGGCCCCTAGGCGGGCGCATCCGCCATGTTTCCACCGAAAGGGTCCAATCCCTACGGGCAGCAGCCGCCGTACGCTGGGCAGCAATCTTACGGCCAAATCGTAAGTCTCTGAAAAACCTGCTCCTGCTTATCTGGTATTCGCTTGGCTATTCTATTCAGATGTATGCTAGGTTCGCATATAATTGTGCAAAAACGTGCGCTCTTTTGGCTGGAATTTTTCTTTGCAGCCTGGTAGCAGCGGATTTGGGGCCTCGGCAGCGGCGGGTGGCGCTGATGGTGGTCGGTTTGGTGCCCATGCTGGACAGGGGGCCGCTGGGCAGTATTTGGGGCCTTATGCTTCGGTGTATGGCGTGCAGCAGGTGGTTAACTATAAATGAAATTTGTGAACCTTTTTAATTTGAACTCTGCATGTGATTTATTTAGCCTCCTAGTGTTGTTCGTGCTTATTAATGTTACCCGTGTGCAAGTTGCTTTGTGAGTTGTCGTTTTGTGCGGTGTATCCCAATGGGTAATCTTAAAGCTTAGGCAAATAATGAAGGTTATTAGTTACCAGTTCAATACCTTTGGAATACCAAAGGGTAAAAGAACTACACAGCTACATGCTAGGTTTGACCAGTGCTGAAGAGGCTGGCCAGGATTATTGGTTCCAGGTTAAAAAAGATAATCGGAAATATTGCTGGCTTAACTCCCAGGAAAACTCAGGAATCCTTCTGGCACCTGAACTGGAATTGGTCTGTTTATATTCCTTATACACTCTTTGTATTAATCCACAAAAATAACAATTCATATCATGAAAATGCGGAATGCATGCCTTATTTTTATTTTTGGAAGTAAGCTCAAAAGGTAACTGTTTCTATTAGAATGAGACAAAGAATTCCATACAATCCAGGAATCAATAATGGCCCTGCGGGACAGTTTGTGCACAATGGGAATAAGATCCTACACTATTTAAAATAAGCAACACTTTCTGAAAACACAAGTGGTAAATTTGCAGCATCATAGTTCTTAACTTCTTATGTCTATCCTCCAACATTTGTATGACCTGCTCCATCTTGCTCTTCAGCTTGTCATCACTAGCTAGCACTCCTGCGCGTTTTGAGTGATAGATGCTATCTCCCAACATAATCTATTGATCCAAACCAGAATATCGCTCTGAAAGATAAAGTCATTCCTTAGCTTCTCTTATGTTTCAAAACAGGCTCGCTTATGAAGATCCTATGCATCATTTACAGCTATCATTCTAGATCTTGCTTGGGAGGCTTTAACTTCAGTTTAAAACTGTAAAAAGCATAGTTTATCCTAATTTACTAGCTATTTTTGGGTAGCTTATGGGCTCGCTGAGCTCCCCAACAACATAGAAGCTGAAGCTGGTGAAACTCAATGTCCTGAGGTTATGCAGGTTGGGCCGTTGGGGTGGGTAAAAATGACACAAAAGTTGCCATTATTCACATCACTTGTACTAGCTTTAAATAGAGACCCTAGCTCCCACACCCACCCCACCATCTCTTTTGTGGCGACTGTTCTGCTCCGATTTGAGTTCTGAATCTGTGTTCTTCCCCATGTGTGATTCCTTCTCTATCAACTCCAGTTATGGATCTATGTGATACGTGAAGAACCAGGAGGATTACAAGTTAAGACTCCTCTTCTATTCCCCTACCCCTCTCTTCCCTGCGTAGATCTGATTATGCATGAATGATCTGAATCTGTGTTCTTCCCCCCATGTGCGACTCCTTCTCTATCAACTCTGGTTATAGATCTATGTGATATGTCAAGAACCAGGAGGATCTCAAGTTAAGACTACTACTCTTCTATTCCCTTCCCCCTTTTCCCTGCATAAATCTGGTGATGCATGAATTCTTCTGCGTGGGGATAGTGACTTTGGGAGCTTGCAACCCTGAAAATATTTCTGATTTAGTAAACAATGAATTGAATCTATATCACTTTTTATTAAGTTCAGCTTCACGTTGCCTAATTTCATCATTTGTATTAGTTGTTACTGTTGTTCATCTTTTGCATTGAAAAATTACCAGATCTTTTGAAGAAATTTTTCCTTTTGTACCACATAATTGAATTGTTTGATCAGAGGCTTTCAATCTAGAGATGAGGGGTTTATCCCCCTTGCAAATAAAAATACAACAGGATAGAATAGATCCTAGCCATTATCATTACATGAATGCTGTTATAAATATTGTGTGTATTGATATGAGACCCAAAAGGTCATATATATAGGAGATTACAAGAGGATATGTGGAAGGAATACAAGTCATATAAGGAAATAGATAAGAGTCCTTATCTATTTCCTATTCTTATCCTTAACACCCCCCCTCAAATGCAAGGCGTATGCAATAGCATTGCATTTGAAAAAGAGTTGACACTAAAAACAAGATAAATCCGAAGTTCGAGTCTTGATGATGTCGCTGCTGCGCGCCTTGGAATAAACTGTCAAATCAAGTCGAAGAGGAATAGATAGATGCATGACGGCGCAGATCGAAGACCAAGAGGTGGCGGCGCTGTGCACAAGTTGCGTAAGGCGCATGCCCTTAAAGCTCTGGCGGCGGCTAGAAAGCGGCGGCATCATGACGACTTCTACGATCCGCACGTGGCTCGAGAGTAGAGCGCGTCACGCCTTGCAAAATAAATAATCCTACACTTCTATGACTGACAATAAATTTTGTGGACTTGCACGGCTGAGACGAACGAAAAATTAAAAATTACGGATTTTGGATGGACGCACGAAAGACTTACGAAAAAAATAACTTGATTTTAAAAGAAATAAAAAATGAAACTAATGCTTTTGCGGGGACGGATGCGGGTGAAAAGCAAGTTCTCCTTCCCAACCATCCATCGCAAAAGTCTTGATGCATATTCGGCCAAGACGGAGCCCCGCAGGATGGCGCGCCGCAGCAAAGAATCCTCGTAGGCACCGCGGACGATGCGGAGGAGGCGGCACAAGACCACCCGCGCCCGGCCTCCCCGCCGGCGGAGAAGACTACGGCCGCCGCCTCGGCCCGATTCCGATCGGCGGCCGCCTGGTCAGGTGGGACGAGGAGTCCATCCTCCCGGCCGCGCTCGTCGTCGAGGACACCCTATCCGCGAGTCGCGCCGCAAGAGGCGCCCTCCGTCGCCGGGTAGCGCGGCCCAACACCGTGAAGCGGAGGTCGCGGAGGCGTCGCCGGGCGAGATCCGCACGGTGGTTCTCGCTCGGACGACGACGAAACCGGATAATGCTGCAGATGGCAAGAAGGAGGATCCGGAGCGCGAGGCGCGACGCGGATGCGGTGGAAGACGCGAGGCGACGGGGGACAGGCGGCCACAGGCGGCGGCGGCTTCCGCGCCGCACTGCTGCAACGAGAACGGCGGCCGGCGGGCGGCCGGAGGTCGAGCGGCGCACGGCCAAGGCGAGCGCGCGTGTAGGAGCCGACTTGGCCAATGCGGCGCGCGGCGCGCAGAGCGCGGAGGCGGCAAGAGGCGAGCACCGAGCGGCAGAGCTTGGGCGTCGGCGCTTCAACGGCGGCCCGAGCAACAATGGCCAGCGGCAAAGATGACCACGACAATGAGCCGGACGGCGGAAGATGGCCGCCCCAGAGAGATCGATTCTCCGGGCAGCGATAGCGGAAGACGAACGGAGGCTAGGTATGGAATCTAGGCTCTGAAACCATGTTATAAATATTGTGTGTATTGATATGAGACCCAAATGGTCATATATATAGGAGATTACAAAAGGATATATGGAAGGAATACAAGTCATATAAGGATTTGACAATTTCCTATTCTTATCCTTAACCATCATCTCGCCACCGCCTCCACCTCGCGCCCGACGAGACCGGACGCAGTCGACTTCGCGTCCGCGGATGGATGTCTGACCGACCGTCTCGACGCCGTCCTCAACCTCGCCATGACCGACAACACGCAGACGACGAGCTCTTTGGGCGGCCATCGGTAGCGGTGTTCCAGCGAACAAAGCTCCTCGCCATCTTCTTGAATCACGAGTTCCACTCGATGACTCAAGGGACACATCCCATTGACGCCATCGTTCGCATAAAGGAGAAGGCCGACGAACTGCGCGACGTTGGGCAGCCCGTCTCTGAACCCAATCTCGTCCTCAACCTCCTGCGCGGACTCAACGAGGTCACTCCGCGTCGCCGACAACATCGCCGGACAAGAGCCTCCTCGCCATCAAGACGCCATCGCCTCCTTCTCAAGGAGCTGCGGTACGCAAATGACGAGAAGACGCGTCGCCACCGCCTCCCGATCGCGCCTTCTAATGGCGGTTTCCAGCAGCAACAACAGCAGGGTGGCCGGCGCCCTAACACCAAAAAGGGCGCCCAGCAGCCCTTCCCCAACTCCTCCGGCGGCTTCTCCAACAACTCCGGCAGCCCCAGCACCAACAAACGCATTCCCTGGGGCTTCAATCCCTGGACCGGCGAACGTGTGGCCCCTGGAGAGCGCGTCACCCCTCCTCGGACAGCCCGCCGGAGGTTCTCAAGCGCTCTGGCGGTCCCGGTGCCTTACTGGCGCAACAGGCATCCCTGCCTTCCCCACAGCCCACACCGCCTTCGCCCACTTCAGCGTCCTCCGGCGCTCCACCACCTCCACCAGCACCTGGGATGCAGTCGGCCTCATCGCGGCCCTGCAGAACATGCAACTGCAGGGCAACTCGCCCTGGGTCGTTGACTCCGGCGCCTCTACGCACATGACGTCCTCGGATGGTATGCTTACCCAACGCCTTCCCTCTTCCATCTCCTCAATAACAGTAGGTAATGGCACTAGTATTCCTGTCACGTCTAGAGGTCATTCCATCCTTCCTACACCTACAACAAATTTCGCTCTTAATAATATTCTTGTCGCACCATCCATAGTCCGCAACCTGTTATCCGTTCGCCAATTCACTCGCGACAATAATTGTTCCTTCGAATTTGACGCCCATGGCTTTTCTCATTAAGGATCTCGTGACGGATGCGTGATTCTCCGTTGTAACTGCGACGGGGACCTATACACCATGCCTGCCTCTACACCTGGCGCCCCACCTCATGCTCTCTCGGTCGCTTGTCGACTCGTGGCATCAACGCCTCGGTCATCCACCCCCGCCACCTTAGAACGCCTCAACAAACTTCGGTCTGTTTCCGCAATAAAGTAGACCACTCGCTATGCCACTCATGTCAGATGGGCAAGCATACGCGTCTACCCTTCAGTTCTTCGCATTCCATAACTCATGCACCTTTTGCACTTGTTCATTGTGATGTATGGACTTCCCCCATCAATAGTCTGTCTGGTTTTTCATATTACTTGGTCTGTTTGGATGATTTCACTCACTACTGTTGGGTTTTTCCGCTCCAAACAAATCGACGCTCACCAACACTTAGTTGAGCTTGTCGCTTTGCCAAAACACAATTCACCTCCCGTCAAATGTTTTCAGTCGATAACGGATCGAATCCAGAACACCGCCAACATCAAATTCCTCGCTGCTCAAGGTACTCACCTTCGCCTCTCCTGCCCCTACACATCATCCCAAAATGGCAAGGCTGAACGCATCATCCGCACACTCAACAATTCCATTCGTACCATGCTCCTCCATGCCTCCCTGCCGCCCACATATTGGGCCGAGGGGCTCATGACAGCCTGCTACCTCCATAATAGGCGCCCATCCTCCTCCATTCAGCATGAAATTCCCTACACTCGTCTGCATAACCAGCCGCCAACCTATAGCCATCGGCGTGTTTTGGGTGCCTCATACCCCAACATGCAAGCAACCTCCAAACATAAACTCGCCTCGCCCACTAAGATGCGTCTTCCTAGGATATCCCCCCTCGCACAAAGGTTACCGCTGCCTTGACCTATCGACCCGTCGCATCATCATCTCTCGCCATGTTACATTCGACGAGACCAACTTTCCCTTTGCAGCCACCTCAGCCGCCTCACCCTCCTCCGCTTCCCTAGATTTTCTCCTCGACGACGATATGGTTTCGGTGCCTTGTCCTACTGCTGTTGCAGGTGGGATTTCATCCTCGACGCCCGTGGTTGCTCCATCCCACTCGGATGTTGAGCGTACCGCCAGACATCGCGCCTCACACGGATCGCCTTCTTCGACACCGGTCGGGCGTGGTCCCGTGCCCCCGCCTGGACCCAGCGTGGTCCCCTTCCCACGAGTCTACGTCCGCCGCTCCCATACGGCGTCTACGTCCGAGCCGGCAGCTGCCCCAGCAGCCCCTGTGGCTCCTGACGCCCCGGCGCCACCTACGGCGCCCACACCGGCACCGGCGGCATCTCCCGTTCCATCACCGCCGCCGCCACCGCCGCGCGCCACTCGCACCATGACGGGTGCCATTCCTCGCATCGGTATGAAGGATGGCGGCCACGACATCATCCTCACCGTCACGGCTCGACGAACTATCATGCGATCTTGCCGACGCCGATCGCCAACCGCGCCGCGATGATGGATGAGTACCGAGCCCTCGCCGACAACAACACCTGGCAGCTCGTTCCGCGGCCCCCTGGAGCCAACATCGTGACGGGGAAGTGGATCTTCCGGCACAAGTTTCATGCCGATGGGTCCCTCGCCCGCCACAAGGCTCGTTGGGTTGTCCGCGGCTTCCCCCGGCGAGCGTCGACTACGACGAGACCTTCAGCCCGGTTGTCAAACCGGCCACCATTCGGTCTGTACTCAGCATCGCCGCGTCCCGCGCCTGGCCCATTCACCAGCTGGACGTGAAGAACGCCTTTCTTCACGGCCACCTCGAGGAGACCGTCTACTGCCAGCAGCCGCCAGGATTCATCGACCCTGGTGCCCCCGATCATGTCTGCCGTCTGCAGAAGTCCTTGTATGGACTGAAGCAGGCTCCGCGGGCCTGGTACCAGCGCTTCGCCACCTTCGTCCGGAAGCTCGGCTTCGTCGCCTCCACCTCCGACACGTCCCTTTTCATTTTACGAGAGGGGCCGAGTCTCGCCTACTTACTGCTGTACGTCGACGACATCGTTCTCACCGCCTCGTCCTCGGCCCTCCTGCAGCGCATCATGACTCGGCTGAGCTCTGAGTTCGCCATGACGGATCTTGGCGCTCTTCACCACTTCCTCGGCATCGCTGTCACGCGCTCCTCAGATGGTCTCTTCCTCTCCCAGCGACAGTACGCCGTCGAGCTTCTTCAGCGCGCGGGCATGGCTGAGTGTCATCCGACATCGACACCTGTTGACACTCATGCCAAGCTATCCGCGACCGACGGGATCTATCCGTCGTGAAGGACGATCTCGAGTGCAGAGCTTGGGGAGCTCTCCAAGACCGACGCCGACTCGTCCCGATCCGGCATATGTTTGCTCGCAGTGTGCCTCTTCATGCACACCCCACGCGAACCTCACCGCGCCATCAAGCGCATCCCACGCTTCGTCGTGGACTCTCCTCCCTATATAATGTAAGGCCCCCATTGAGGTGTGGCCAATTGCCCCAAATACTAATCTTCTACATTAACAAATGCCACCATCAAACTGGCCTTGCATTTGCAGTAAATTCGAGCCATGACATATTTAGTTTTTTGAAAACAAGCAATGTTAGAGCGTTTCAGAGTTCAGTCATAACACAGTATGTCAATTCTATCCAAGCACCTTATATGTTCTCAACTTCTCATTATCTGTTGGTACCAGAATTTGACAAACAGCATTAGGGCTTGTCCAAGAAGCTGACACGGATACAAGCATACTGGGCATATAAGAGAAGCTAAGCTTTACGAAAGAGGTGTTTGGTTTTGCCAATATAGTGCTCACTGGTAGGGGTGGGCATTCGGTTTATTCGAAATTTTTTTCGGTTTTTGAAAGTTGACAACCGAATTAAGTAAACTAAAACAGAAAACGAACCTAATTAACCGAATTATTTTGGTTCAGTTAATTCGGTTAACTGAAATATGCACAACGCTTTAACATATAATAACGTTCTTTAGTCTAGCGTTATCATACCAGAATTATTTTTGAGCGAATGATATTTCTAGAAGCTACTAACGTTCTTCCTTTTGAGATGTTGAAAAATACCTACAAAATTAATGAGAATAGCCTTTGTTTACTACAAATTCACATAAGGGAAAAATAATATTTCGGTATTTTGGTTAATTCGGTTTTCATGACTTAAAAACCGCACTGAAAACCGAATAGCATGAAAATATAAACTGCACCGAATACAATACACCGAATAAACCGCAATTTTTGGTTTTTTCAGTTCGGTTCGGTATTTCGGTATAAAAATGCCCACCCCTACTCACTGGTGTATGTTGTTATATTGGATTCTCCAAACATCTCCTTGAGGACACAGCCAAGTATTTGCAGCCACCATGCACTCAGAAAATATGCTGTTGCTAAGGAATGCTTATTTGTACGAATTGGTTGTGTTAACTGACTTGGTGTCCTACCATAACTGGAAACTGGAACCGGTTTGAGTGGCCAAGTGCCAACCCCTCCTGCTACCCTACCTTATGTGTTAATATGCTTTGTAGGCTACTCAACTATAACAGTGTGGTCATGTAGTCGTAGTGTCATGCATAGATATGCTGTCTCTATTGAGGAATCAAATAATATGGGGAAAATATAACCATACTTATGTAGGTTAAAGATGCTGTTCCTGGCCTGAAATTGATTTCATGTGACCTGAAACTATATCTGCCATAGATTGTGTATTATCTATCTCCAACAGTCTTTGCTGCTGAATAATACCTTTGATGTGTAATGCTGCATCCACTCTTAACATCTGTAACTGCAAGAGTAATGCCCTGAAACTATATCTGCCATGGATTGTGTATCATCTATCTCCAACAGTCTTTGCTGCTGAATAATACTTTTGATGTGTAATGATGCATCCACTCTTAACATCTGTAACTGCAAAAGTAATGCAGTATGATAGCTATTAGAAAGCCTGGAATTATATACTTAAGCAGTGCTGTGATTGGGAAAGAACTCATGTTGCCAACCGTTATATTCAATGGCCATCATATTGGTAGCATCTCTACATTACCTTCACATATTATTTTTGACTTTGTTTATATGATCGAGATTTAATTTGCATCAAGCCATTTTTAGCAGAATTTCATACCATGAAGAGCGGATGCTATGAAGGAATTTGTGTGAACCATCTATGTGTTTTTTTTGGTTATTTCTGAGTCATGTCTTGTTTAGGCCTTTTTTTGGTCAAGTTCCCTTGTCGTGGTGTCAATCTATACTGACCTTTTGTTTCAGCTGTCTCAATCACTTTCTCCTATGGTTGGAACTTGCTTCTCATCACCTTTTAGTTCTAAGTGTCACAAGTGATTCTTCATGATCTTATTGCAGAATAACTTAATATCCAACTTATACTTTTGACAGGTTGGCAGACTTGGTGGGAAAGTTCCGGCTTCTTCTAGTCTTCCTAGCCTGCCAACTCATCCAACTTCACTCTCAGAGTCATCCAAGTTCTCATCTGGATATGTAGGACCCAGCCTGGCAAGATCTAATGATGACTATCTGGCTGTGCGTGGATATGCACAGAAGCTAGACCAGTATGGTACTGATTATACATTAGAGAGAGGGATGTATAGTGAACACTCAGCTAATCTTGGCAGGAGAGATGGCCTTACTGATTTGGATAGAAGATACCCTGATCATGTTCCTGCAGGGAATCAGGTCTCTCATTTTTTTGCTTGCCTTTTACCCATTATAATTTAACCAATGCATTCGTATGACCCACTTTTTTTTATTTAATCTCAGATTCATGACCGTGTTGAGCAGGTAGAAGTTTTGTTTATCCGTTACGAAACTCTGTTCTGCTAACATTTTCATGCTCTTTGTGATAACTTTTCATCAATTTGATCCTTTTTTTTTAGGGTTCATCAATGCGCCATCAGCAGCTCCTGAAAGCTCAACTGCACCCTGGGTCTGATATAAGGTATGTTAGCTCACAATCAGGTTATATAAAATTATCGCATCAGGCTGTTGATCCATGTTGTTAGACCTTAATAATCAATTACTCTCACTTAAAATAGTGCAGGAAATGAATGACTATGTGCTTGTTCCAAACATCTCTGCCCTAGGACTAGGTTTTCGTTAGGTATTTTAATATTTGTCGTTAATATTTGCGGAAGACTAAATCAGTAGGGATCCTTTGTGTGTTTATCACTGCAACAAAAACATAGCACATGCACTGAGTAAATTATGCATTTCTGGCAGACAAGACGATTACTTTGCAGGAAGGTCTGCTCCAATCCATCAAGGATCTCAGGAAATTGGTTCATATGGAAGAGTTGAAGCTGATCATCGCAACTTGTCCATTCTTGGGACTGCGCCATATGGAGGACAACAGGCAGCTTCATTGCTGGGAGGAGCTCCTAGGACAAACATTGATAGCCTTGGCTATGGGCAAGGATCATCAAGCAGCAGTTATGGGATGGGTCTGCCTTCTGGACCTGACTATGGCTCGGGGAAAGGGCTGCTCCATCCGTCTTCGGATTCTGATTACCGAGATATCATCTTATCCCGTGTACATCCAGGCATCTCCATGGTTGATGAACGTACAGTTGATCGGATTGGTTATCGTCGTGAGCTGGATCTAAGAGATGAGGAACGTCGAAGGGACCTATTGCTGGAAAGAGAAAAAGAGCGGGAATGGGAACGGGAACGAGAGTTCGTAGACCTACGAGACCGTGAAAGAGAAAGAGACCGTGAAAGAGAAAGAGAGCGTGACAGGGAAAGGGACCGTGAAAGACTAAGAGAACGTGAACGCGGAAGAGAATGTGAAAGAGAACGTCTTCGTGAGCGCCGCGAGAAGGAGAGGGAGCGGGACAGGAAGCACGGAGCTGATTCAAGGCGGGAGTGCACTCCACCTAGAACCTCTGGTGATCGACGGCGTTCTTCTTCTGTTAAATCTGAGAGGCCTTTGCGGCGACATTCACCACGACGTGATGCTGCGCATAGGTGGACCTCCATGTTTTCTCTGTAGCTTTGTGGGTGCAATGGGTTGCTGCTTCGTCTTTGTTGCAGCTTTCTAAACTAACACTTTCATTTGTTGTCCTGAAGGCATCGTTCACCTGTTAAAGAAATAAAGAGAGAATATATTTGCAAGGTAAACAAACAGTTATGTTTGTCACAGTGATCTTGCAGAAGTCAATCGATAATGTTAGTCCTTTATTAGCCTCCTTGATGCACTCTGGTCTTCAAGTCCCCTGATACTTGTCCCTATAAGGTCGGTTCTTTGTTGAACTTTTGTCAAGATATTCGTCCACATTGGGAACTATTTATCTCTGATAAATTCCGGGGTTCCAGTTATTCATCCATCTCCACCTATCCTTGTTTTTATCTTTCTGGCAGTCATTTTCTCTTTTCTGGCACCAAAAGATCTCTGGTGCTTTGTTCTTGTGATATGAAAAATCATGAGACGTCACACTCAAACTTGAAGACTGTTCACACCTTAATCATAGATTGCACTACAGTGGGCATGATCAAGCAATCATGAATTTCTTCTCTTGCTTCCTCCATTTCTGTCCCTTTTGCAAAGCAATCATGAATGGCTTGTCTTCCTTTCTCCATTTCTCTGTCCCCTTTATATGCAAGTCTTATCATTACATTTTTGTATGTGCAGTTATGTGGCAGTTTTAGTTTGCTGCCTATTATGAACTTAATGCTAACTGGGTTGTTCTGTGCAGGTTTTGCCATTTCGCTTGGTGGAAGATGAGAGGGACTATTTGTCTTTGACAAAACGATATCCTAGACTAGCAATTACTCCAGATTTTTCTAAGGTTGGACGTTCTCTCCATGACCTTCTGTTGCCGGTCAAAATTCAACGTGGAATGATGGTTTAGTTTCCCTTTTTTGTTTTTTGGGCTTATTTGTGGTTTACTGGTTTGTAGATTGTCTTCAACTGGGCTAGGGAAAACCTAAATCTTTTGCTGCATACACCAGTGAGGTATCCTTTTTATTGGGAATACACAACTATATATATTTACTGTTTTATATGTTTTCTTGCTTAAATTGCTCATACTTCCTATTAATGGTATAATTTATACTATGTTGCTGCGCTGCCATAAAACAGTTTGGAGCATGGCATCCATGAAGTTGATGATAGGGCTGACGAAAGAGCAATGGTCTCTTCCGAGAAAACATCAAGCACCAAGACTCTGGAAACCATTTGGAATGCGAAGGTTTTTGTCTACAATTTTGTGTTTATTTGGAAGTATGAATTGTTTTAAGTTGTCGTAGCTTCGAGTAGTAGCTCTGGTGGTAGGTATAGAGTTTGTTGATTTGGAGTGATTCATCTTACTGTACATGGTCTATCTATATCTATAGGAAACATGTTGTAGATTGTTTTTAGGCATTGTTACGTCATCCAAAGGCATTAAAATGGCCTTCCCTTTTCTGGATCATAATTGCTACTTGTGTAATTTTTTGGTTTGTATGGACTGTGGATAAATGTAACCTGGTATTGATGCCATGCTTGAGTTATTGTACTTAGACATTTGGCAAAGAGCACAAGATTCTCACATGGGAGAGCAGGGCACTTAATTTTGTTGTGTGTACTTCTTAAGAAGTTCAAAACATTGGAAAGTCATTTTTCACTGTTGCTTACACATATGATCTTGTGCAGGTACTTTTGATGAGTGGCATGAGCAATGGTGCCTTTGCTGACATAACCTCGTTGAGAAGTACCAAGGAACGAGTAGTGCACTTGAACAATATCGTAAAATTTGCTGTATTCAAGAAGGATCGTTCACTTTTTGCAATTGGAGGACCTTGGAATGCAGCAATAGATGGTGGAGATCCATTGGTTGACTGTTCTTGCTTAATTCGAACCGCTATCAGGTATATCTTTATCAAGTAATGCATCATGGATGACTTGTAATTGTACTGAAATTCGCCCTACTTCTTGGACAGATATGTTAAGGAACTGGTGCAAGTTGATCTATCTAATTGCACCCATTGGAATCGTTTTCTAGAGGTATTTTTGAATTTATTGCTCAGCATTTTCTAGGAACTGGTATTTGTTGTATATGCTGTTCTTTTTAAGGAAAACAGTATCCTTCTATCAGGTTCCTTAAAAAAAATGAAATGGTGATAAATGGTGTTTTGCTGAGTAGTAAAACACTCCTATTTATGTGGTTGCGGTCTCACCATGTCGCCAGTCTGGTTCTAATTTCCTATCCAAAACACCATGTTGCCAGTTTGGTTCTAATTTCTTATCCAAAACAATGTTCCTGAAACGATGATCTCCACTACATTATATCCAGAATTGAGAAAACCGTTGAACTGGTCCGGTGGTCCCCTCAGGATTTCTGGAGATAGGCTCGTTTCCAACCAGTTCGCTTTTTTCTTTTAATTTATCAATATTTTCGCAAATATTTGTGCATTCTAATCTTACCATTATTCCAAATACCAATATTCTAGAGGGTTTCTGCTAAAATTCGGCTGTAACCGGCCATCTATCCATGTTGCGGTATGACTGGTAACTGGCCGGTTACAACTGGGTATTGAACCCTACTTATATATGATGTATGTGCTTCCAGAGGATGAGATAAGAGCATTTGTCCCAATCAAGGATTGAAAAACCGGAACCGGGCCAAAACCCGGCCGCCGGGTGGTACCGGTAACTGGCCGGTTACTGGAAAACCTGGATAAAAACCGGTTAAATTTTGGCAAATGCAAATTTTGGGGGGAGCGGGAATGGGGCGGTAACCGGACCGATAACCGGTGGGAAACCGGAAAAACCGGTGGAAAAACCGGTTTTGTTAGTTAGATAGTTGAGTAATGGAAATATTAAATGAAAAGTATTTAATGAAGTATGAAGACCTCAAGTTGTACATAAAAATTGCTCCTTACTATCTTGAGTCTTGAGTCTTGACCATGTGGTGAAGCCCTCTCGTCATAGTGTCGTGTTACATCGGAAAAAATAAAAACACAAGTTAATAGTAATGAATGCTAACTTGAGTAGTTTACTAAAACTGAAAAGTGAGCAAACAATATATGGATGATCTACAAGGCACAAGGATACAAGTATATATAGGCAAGGATGTCTAGGGTTAGGTTAATAGCATTATGGGCCAACCCGAGAGATCCTTGCCTATATTTTTACCAAAAGGCCCAAGCCCAAAAGACTAACATATGTCTAACAAAAACAACAATGGAGGATCAATTCGTATCAATACATTGTTGAGAAACGTGAAGGTTGTGCAATGTACTCATTGTTATCAATGAGGACAAGTCCTTCAGAATGAGCCAGATGGGCTTTGTATTGATCCCAAGTGTATGTGGGATGGGCATGTTGTACCCAATGATTATAAATTTGCTAGTATGCAGGTTCCGCCCATTGGTAAACAATTCTTGCATTGCCGATGTCATAGATGCTCCTAACCAGATGCTTAAGCATCCAATGTATCTACAATGCCCCCTGGAACCCATTCAAACATCTACAAATTCAAAATTTTGAATTTTGAATTTCGGCCGGTTATTTTCATCCCGGTCACAGCCGGGTTTTCCGGTTACCGGCCGGTAACCGCCGGGAAACCGAACCCTGGTCCCAGTAATGAATTCCATTCGCTTGTCACTACATTTTTTATGAAATATTTTGGCTGAAGTCATCATCATTATTAATGTAACGGACATATAACTACTGCAGGTCCATTACAATAGAGTTGGCAAAGACGGGCTCTTTAGTCACAAAGAAATTACTGTACTGTTTGTGCCAAACCTGTCGGAATGCCTACCTTCAGTGGATATATGGAAGAATAACTGGATTGCGTACAGAAAATCAAAAGCAGAAAGGGGGCAGCTGACTATGAAGAAGGAAAAGGTTAGTTTTGTGGTTGCCGTAATTTTAGGGACAAACTCTGTTTTCTTTTGAATAGGTACTAACAGTTCTGATTCCCTGTTGTTGTATTTTAGATCCCAAGTGATGCAAAGGAGCTGAAGCAAGGTTTGAAATATTTTCACTTACCATTCCACTGCCCTTTCCATACCTGATAGACAAATAAATAAACTTTATTTGTCAACAATTTCAGGGGAACTGAGCCAGAGTAAAAGTACAGATGGTGATCATTCAAAGGAGGGTGATGTTGGCCACGGTGTTACCAAAAATGAGAAAGTTGATGCTGATATGATCAGCAGGGCAAAGATGGTGAGGGAAATCTTGCTGAGGATGACAGAGAAAGTCTTGATAAAGTTGAGGAGCACATTGAGAAGACAGGTGGGGTTGTTGAGGGAAACACTTCTGGTGATGCTTGTGTTGACCATGCCATTGAGGATAAAAAACCCACGAAAAAGAAAGTAATAAAAAAGATTGTGAAAGTTGTTCGAAAAAAGCCAACTGCTGAAGCTTCAGCTGATAAATCATCTGAGCTGGACAAGAATGTTGTAGCAGAAACTGTGAGCAAAACTGTGGAAGAGCACATTCAACAAAAGAGTGAGGGTGTTGGAAAAGAGCAAGGGGGAGCTGGCATCAATCAGCAGCCTGAGGCCAAGAAATCTGGGAAGAAGAAAATAATTCGAAGGGTTGTTAAAAGAAAAGTTTCTGCTTCAGCATCCGAGTTGACTGCCCTTGCTGCGCCTGCTGAAACAAGTAAGCAAGAAGAGGAAGTTCAGCCAGAGAAGAATGATGAAGGCTTGGCTGATGCTGGGAATTCACAGACTAAGCTGGAAGAAGGGTCGAAAACTCCTGCTGAAGATATCTCAAATCAGAAGAAAGAAACAGAGGAGGAAAAGGGTCACACGTTGACTGATGACCAAAAGTCAAATGGAGATAAGGTTAACCAGCAGGAAGTTGTGGAACAGAAAGATATGAAAATAGATGAAAAAATTGGAAAGAAGGATAAGGCAAAGGATGATAAAGAGAAAAAGAATAGAGACAACAAGATGGATCCAAAGCAAAAGTTACTCAATGACACTAAAGAAAAGAAGTCTGACGAACCTCCCAAACATCCAGGATTCATTCTTCAGCCCAAAAGGAGTAAAGAATCAAAAGTATGCCTAACATGCTCTGTAATGGCCTGCTTATTTCATTATTTCATATAATACTATGATTCAAACACGGTATTATAAGTTGCCTAAGAGATTTTATCGAACCACTTCTATTTTGCAGGTCCGTTCAACATCCCTGTCATTGGATGGCCTCCTAGACTATACCACCAATGATATAGAGGAGTCAGTATTTGAGGTCCATATTCTGCTCTGCTTTCTGTAATAATTTGTTAATTGTCATTACAACTGACTTCTTTGCTTTTTTATTTTTCACCGCTACCTTATTTGGGAGCTTATCACACTTTGAAGAAATTCCTTTATAGATTTCTTGTTTTTGAGGTGATGCTCATGTGGCTTGACATTGATCCATTATTCTGTTTCTTTTTCAGCTTTCCTTGTTTGCTGAATCGTTCAGTGAAATGCTTCAATACAGAATGGGTTGTGTTATCTTGTCTTTTCTTGAGGTAAATTCCTTTCAGCTCTGCCTATGCTTTGTTAGCTTAAGCACACAATCAGCCGTTGATTCTTTTTATCTCAGTGTATTTATTTTCCTCTCCTTTTCTCCTTTGTTAACTGTCCTGTGAGTTGTGACACCTCTTCTGTTAGACTGTACTGGCCATTTGCATTGTTGTCTAGTACATATTTTAATTCCAGAATTGGTAATTTCTGCAATGTTTCCCACTTCCCAAAATAAGTCTACTTCGATGTACACTTCAAGTTCAAAGTTTGGTAACTGAGTATGCTTGTGAAAGAGAAAAAGCCCTACTAGGTGAGTCAGAACTGAGAATCCAACTCCAATCTACTCACGTTATTACTATCTTAAGTCTAGGATAATTATGTTATGTGGTAATGGTCCAAATTGTGGTATCTGGCATGAAGGTTGCAACTTGAGAGGACGTGGTCTGCTTAGCAGCTACGCTACCATGTGTGTATTCTCCAGTATAGTCTAGTGTTGTTTGAATTTTCTTATCCCCAAACATTTCTGTTTTTGCCTGGTTTTAGTGGAGTGTTGCAAAGAAAAGAACCTTTTTTTGGCTGCTTTATAAAAAAAATGGATGTGATGCTCAATAGGTTTTGACACATTTATCTGTTCTTGGTTTCACATGTGGCCTGGTTTTCTCTACACAGAAGCTGCACAGGCGTTATCTTATGAAGAGGAATCAACGTAAGCGCCAAAGAGAGGAAGACCTAAAGAAGGAAGACAAGAAATCCTTAGAGAAGCGGCCCAAGACCACTGATGAGATTCTAACTGAAAATACCCCTAATAATCCAGGTAAAAATGATGAAATGACAAAACAGGGTGAGGAAAAGATGAGTACAGATCATTCAGCAGCTGCCCATGAGAAACTGATAAAAGAGGGTGAGGAAAAGATGGGCACAGATCTTTTAGCAGCTGCCCATAATGAACCTGAAGCTGATGAGAAAATGGAGGATGAAGATCCTGAATATGAAGAAGATCCTGAAGAAGTAGAAATATATGAAGATGATGAGGACATGGATGATGCTACTTCTGAAGAACTGGTAGAACTTTTTTTTTCTCCACACTCTTTTGCATCATACATATATTCATTATTGTTTAATTGGCATGCTATTTATTAGCTTTTGTTTATTTTAGAAACTACTTTCTGTATTACTGAATGGTGTTTTCCTTCATAACAGTAGAGATGCCTGCTATCCATCTTCCATCTCATGGAAAATTTATTTAGGCTTTTCCACTGGTTTTCAAATTATTTGTTTCCAAAATATGGAAGTATAGCTTTCTACATGTGGATCATACCCACCAATTGTTTCCAATGGAATCAACTTCTGGGCTTTATTGGCTAGTGGCAAGCACCAGTCTTGTCAAGCTCACCCTGGACTAGCGCAGACCTTCGGTCTCTCCAGTGCATGAGCTCACTTTTTTATACTAATTTGCTCCAGTCTTACATTTGTGTTATGTTCGAGAGCTGACAAAATAGTGGAATGTGGCTTTTACAGCCGAATGGATCTCATGTTCGTTGTATGCTAAGTTTCAATTTTATATAGAAGTTGTAAGTGCTTTGAAAATAGTTATGCTTAATCCGTGTCTACCTGTGGCATTCCATTTCTTGTGCTGCAGAATGAGGATAACTTGAATGATAGAGATGCCAAGCCACCAGAAGTAACTGGAGAAATTGATGGAAACAAGAAAACAGTGGCTCTTGATTTTCCTTTGCGGCAGAATGAGGATGGCTTGAATGATAGAGAGGTCAAGCCACCAGAAGCAACAAGAGAAGATGGAAACAAGAAAAAAGGGCATCTTGAATCGGAAAACATTGCTAACATCAATGAAAAATCTGCTTCAGGGGAGGACAAGCAGTCTGTAGCAGAGAAAGGAGATTTGATAGAAATTGGAGAAAAGGCAGTTAGTAAAGAGGAAAAGACAGCTGCTTCACGGAAAGGAGATTCAGCAAAAGATGAGGTGGTTGATAAGGACCCGTTGCAGGTGATTTTTGCTGCTGTATATAAGAGATTAAGAGTCGTCAAGTTAAAATTATGTCTGTTACATACATCCCAGTAAGAGTAACCCAGTTTATTGCTAACATGTGATATTTACCCTCTGTCTTGTAGGCTTTCAGGTACTTTGACCAAAACAGAGCGGGTTATATAAAGGTAACTTATAAAAGATACCATTGCTCTTTAGGAAGCAATTCCTCAACTAGGTGCACAAAGTGGCATTATTCTAATTTTACAACTGCAGGTGGATGATTTAAGGTGCATTCTTCACAACTTGGGGAAGTTTTTATCTAATAGAGATGTGAAGGTCAGATACTTGAATCTATTATTTGGACTCCATACCCACGATTATTGTAATTCTGGAGCAGTTTTCTTTTGGGGCTTGTTCTTTTATCTTTTCTAAACTGGAGTCCTGATGTTTCCCCCATGTTTTTCATTGGCCACCATCTTATCGATATGATTCTTGTTGAGTTTGCGAAAGAAATAAGAGGAAATATATACTACATATTGGTTTCATTGTCAACTCAATATAACTACATTTTAGTTATGGTTTGCCCGCTGGTGGAGGTGTCCCGAATATCCAACTGACTGATTAATTTTCTTATAACATACTCTATTTTTCTTTGCCAAATAAGCAAGCAAACGGTGATGTTTTTCCAAGAGTCTTTGTAGACCTCTTTCTGATGAAAAATCTTTTGTGTAATCCAAATATGAAGCAAGTCTCTGTATCTTATTGGTGAAATTGAATACTTGAAATTCAACAGAGCCCAGCTTTTGTTACAGCTCGGCAATGCAACCGTGTGAACAGTACTGTTTGGTATTGTAGCATTGTGCGGTAACGGTTGTTTGTTTAGGATACGATCTTAAGCATATCTTTATATTAGGAAAAGTTGTACGTATATCTTTATATTAAGAATAGTTAGATGTATATCTTTATATTTAGATAGTATATAGATATTATCTTTAGTTGATTGGTTGCATTAGATTGTGTTAGTTTTCATATTGCTAGAGCCTAACCTCATTGATATAAAGAGAGGAGTTGCACCATTCATATCAAGCAATAAAGCAGTTAAATTCTGAACCGGTTGGTCTCCAGATCAGAGCCTCCGCAAGGAGGGCGATCTTAAGCCTTCCTAGCCTATCCTCTACCATAACATCTTGGTATCATAATCACTCACCATGGTTTTCGGTGCCACACCATCTATCCTGGAATCACTGAAGGCTAGCAACAAGGAGCTGAAGACCTTACTCGAGAAAGCTATGTAGATGGTGGACAAGCTAAAGGTGCAAGAAGAGACGTTATGTGCCATTGCAATGGCTACGCTGCCACCATCTTCCTCGACACCGGTATTGTCACTGGCCACATTGCCGCTTTCACCAACGACGACTCCATCGGCAATAGAATCGGGAAGAAATTTGCCGCCGTCCAATGAACATCTTCATGCGCTCGCCAACGCCATGCTTCCGCAAGTGTGGAGCACAACGATTACCATGTGAAGGATTGCGACGTCGTCGTATATCTTCCACCTTCATCACACCCCGTGTCAAGAAGGGCATTGCTGCTGTCTCGTGCTGGTCACCTAGATTGTCGGCGTCATCCACATTGGCCAGCGCCATCACCTCCCGGCCAACGCCACTAACCCTACATTTGACGCAGCATCTATGGTCTAATTTTTCCTCATATGGAGCCACGAAGGTCATAGTCCATGGCTACCATCTGACAGCTTGAGGACGAGCTATCTCGCCGCAAGGGATGAAGTGTTACGGCTTGGCAATGCAACCGTGTGTATTGTAGCATGAACAATATCGTTCGGTACTGTAGCACTGTGTGGTAACGGTTGTTTGTTTAGGATATGATCTTAAGTATATCTTCATATTAGAAAAAAGTTATACGCATATCTTTATATTAGGAATAGTTAAATGCATATATTTCTATTTAGATAGTATAGATATGATATTATCTTTAGTTGATTGGTTGCATTAGATTGTGTTAGTTTCCATATTGTTAGAGGTTAACATCGTATATATAAAGAGAAGAGCCGCACCATTCATACTCAAGCAATAAAGCAGTCAAGTTCTAAACCGGTTGGTCTTCAGATCAGAGCCGCCGTAAGGAGGGCGATCTTAAACCTTCCTGACCTATCCCCTACCATAACAGCTTTCTTCTTTAACCACAAATCCAAAAAAATGTCTACCTCCTTTCTTTTTCATGTATTTTCCTGATCAGGAAAAATAAAAAAATGTCAGTTATTTTGAAGTTACTCTAATCTGGTACACACAAAAAAATTGCAACTATTCAGCTACTATTTGAATTTGGATATATTTTATCGATGCTCTCTTTGGTCTCACTTCGAGCCCTTCTAGAAGTAAATAAAGGAAATGCTAATTCAAAAACGGCACGTTTGGGTTGATATTTTATATCCACACACTTTGATTGTTTATAGATGTAACTAATATTGACGTCACAATATAATGAATTCTTTGTCACCTCAATGTAACTGCATCTTAGTTTTGGTTTGCCCGCTGCTGGAGGCATTTGTAAGCATAGCATATAGGATTATTTTCATTATGGAAGAGTTGAGCTTCTCTAGATAAGTATATGGCAAAGATATTGGTGTATGTTGGACAGTGTTATTTTTACCTATTGAGAAGCATTTACGACAATTCCTGTTTTGGTGACATTGATATGATCAATATTGGATGTCTCATTGGTGTCTAACGCTTGGCATGTTGTTTGCTGTCTGCAGGACTTGGTTCAAATTGCTCTTGTTGAGAGCAATTCTGCAAGGGATAATCGCATTATCTATACAAAGCTTGTGAAGAAAGTTGACCTATGATCTGCTCCTGTTTTGACCCTGGCAGCCGTTGAGATGAATATGCAATTTATCATCGGAGATTCTCGAAGATGATCAATGGAAAGTCAAGCATGACGAATGTCAGTCTGCCCTATGTTACCAAGGAGTTAGTTTTCATTTTCAATTGGAATAAATTTTTGTTTTTTGGGATGATCTGATCATAAACTTAGCAAGATGCATGCATATGCCAAGTGCTCTGGCAAACCACATGTACCAATTGTTAGCTAGGTAATTATTCGAAAATCAAGCTGATTTCAGTCAACGTTTGAAGTCTTATAGCAAACCCCACTCTCCTTACAGAATTTGCACGGTGTCAACTGAAACAAAGGTAGCTTTTTGGGAACTACTAGCGTCCGGACATTCGATCTGAATACTAGATTTGTACTCTCGGACGTAACATTTATCTACAATGTATGCAACAAAATGTAACTATAGCTACAATAAAAAATTTGACCGTAAAAATTCATAGCACCAACAAATGATTGCTATATGTACAAAATTCCACTCCGACTGCAACAAAACTATTGTATCAATTAAAGGATGCAATAGCATTATAAACATAAATCAAACACATAAGCTATGACATTGTAACATTTTGATTGAACTTGTGCACCAAATTAAGTAAACGTCCACAACAAATCTAGCAAACACCTGCGGAGGAGGCTAACATCGGAGAATACCTATTGCAACAATATAAAATACTTGATACAACAAATTTGAAGAAATATCCGCATCAAATTTAGAAAATATCTGCAACAAAACCATTAGAGGAAGGAGGTAGTGCCACGGTAAGGAACTCGGCTCGGAGTAAGAGGAGGCAGTGGTTGGTCGGTGCCTCGTTGCTGGTGTAGGTCCAGATCTAGCAGAGAGAGGTCGGAATGGTGTCTCACAGTTTCTCCAAAGGCTAGCCCGTGCGCCACTCCTGCTGCCCAGAACGTCACCAACAGGCATTCCTTCGAGGTGGAATGTGACGGAGAAGCATGGGTGTTCAGGCTGCTCTACTTGTTCTTCTTTCTCTAATTTCAAAACTCTTCGTATGCACATGTATGTCTAAATTAGGTTAATGCTTGGGTATATTGAAAGATAGGGAATCCAAAAATTATATATGTTAGAGTTAATTTTGGTATTTAATTTGTGTATTTAGGGAGAATAGGATCGGAGTGAAGAGCTTGAGGAAAGAAGTGATGAGAGGCAGAGAGAGATAGAACTGTAGATCTTTTTTTTTCTTTTGGAAAGACGGAGATGTGCAGTTATAAGAGTGAGTTTATCGGACAGAGGTACGTGCGGTGGGAGGGGCGAATGGATGAGACGCGAGTGGGTAGGAAACGTCCAGTAGTTTTATTGTTTCGGACGTTACGAAGCAAAGCGATTCCGTAACTTTTTATATTAAACTTAAAAGGATGTACCATCTAACGGTTAGAGAGCAGGCTATCAACTTCCGAACGATACATAACACGGCTACGAAACGATTCTTGTTGGTACGTTTGAAGGCCAGCACTGCAAGATTTGTCACCAGGTATGGACATTTTTAGACTAGTGTAATTTTTGAGGCGTACCAAGTTTTGGAACTTGCAAAACAAACATACTATATGTTGAGACAGCATTTATTCAATTTTTTATGCGTCCATTTGGCTTTGGACGGTTGATTTCTGTGGTGTTAACCACATGTTGATACCTTCATGTAACAACAATCTTGATGAAACATGAGAAAATTGGAAATGTATAAAAAATCATTAAAATTGTGTTTTTTCAATTGTCAATTACTTGGTGCTATTCTGCTTTGGAGGTCAGTATTAGTGAGAATATGATCTAGGGCATTCAGGAGTTTCACGTCAGTATGCTTTTCCAGCCAACTTGCTACTGCTAACAAAGCCTGAAACTCGTCTTGTTGCTCACTGTCCATTCTTTGGGGGCTAATTTGTTCCATCATCTTGCTTTAGATAATGAAAAGAGATTTTGATTGTAGACTATATTAAGTTTATTTCATAAGTTAGCAGGAACTGGTCCAAGTGTGTAGTGAGATGGCACTCCATTTTTCATCAGCAATATGTGGTCTTACATAAATATGACGTGTTGAGCTTCAATTAACTCAGTACTGAAATGTCATCGAAGTATTGAATTTGTACATGGCGTTTATGATATGCAGAACTTTCGAGCATGGAAAGAAAACTAAAACGGCACGTCATCTGATTTATTTTAAAGTGATTTTGTAATAATTACTTAATGTTGAACGCCGGCCCAGGGTAGGACTTGGATAGGTCCCATCATTCGGTAACGTCTCCAGAGTCCAGACTAATCAAACTACAAACAGGCTGGTATTACCGGTTGGTTACCGGTGAATAGGGAAACAAGTTTTACACAAGATTTTCGTTTTGAAAAGAAATAGACTTAATAAGAAAGCTTTCATGTTGTTGCTTCATTTAATACAATTTAACTTCGCTACCTTTTAACACTTTCATAAGCTTGCAAACAAGCATATAGTAACATTTTTTTGCTAGTATTTCAAATTTGAAATCTACAATTTCTTGGACTGATATTTTTTTACCGGTGCGTCAATTCATAACTCGTAGGTTCTATTGTGTGCTTCATGGATTGGCATGTGGCACGAGTTAAAGCGTTTGTTGCGAATAGATCAAATACTAGGCAATTACAATTCAGCTCTAATAAAAGCTCCCTTGGCTCATTATTTTGATGCCAGTAAAAGTCCATTACCCTTCTCGACCGTATTACAGTACTTGCCAGCAAACGTTCTCATGGCCGGCTAAAAACACATGCCAGAACGATATTAACCCTTTTGATGTTTGCAGAATCCGTACAGTCGAGACAGATTCCAGATGGTTTCCAGAGAGTCAGATTCCAGACATACAATATAGCGTTCCTAGTCCAGGGCTCCATCAATGCAAATCTAATACTGCCGTTTACTGACATACTTTGGACAAAGCAGATAAATTATGCGGCACTACTGCAAATGTGCAACCCATAGCATTAAGCATCTGAACAATACAACAAAAAGAAACTTAATTGGTTCATCCAAACGTGTGAACGCCACAAATAAAGTATCGGCAAGCTTCACAAAAACAGATAGCTCATCAAACAGAACAAGCGTGCAGTACATGGCACAATTGTAAGGGCAAATCCCGATCAACCCATAGAAAATGCTGCCAACTGGAGTGCTTGTCACCTAAGCAGTCGATTCCCATTCTTCTCAGGCATCATCAATAGTCAGAAGGCGTGATAACATCATCGATCTTGAGAATCATCTTCACCACCTGTGTGGCCAGCATGATCTGCTGCTGCTTGCCAATCAGAGTTTCAAAAACATTCTGTTCTTTCATGTCGTTGGTCCCGATGTCATTGCAGTCAATGCCACAGTAAGGATTGCTCTCCTGGAAAGGTGTTCAGAAATATTATGATACTTCAAATTCAAAATGGACAATATGGCATGAATACTATATACTATAACTAGCTTAAAATCACAATATAACATGCACAACATCGAGTAGATGGAAGAACTATACAAGCACATGCCCATGTTTGGTTGCCTAAAATGAATTATGAAGCTAATTACATAACAAGCCCAGCATACACTAATCTGATTAACAAGCACAAGGGTCCAGCAACTTTGCAATGGCATCATCAAGAAATAAGATGACATGCTGTCAAGAACTCACAAGCTCACAGCTGTTATTAAATAACAGAATGACGGTAAAGAAATATAGAAAACATAATACCTTCACTTGTTGAGATTTTACCCCGGTAAGCGTATCAATAGGTGGCAAACCACTGTTTTCGGCTAAGGCAAGTGGAATAGCATCCAATGCATCAGCAAATGACCTGATAGCATACTGCAAGCACAAAGAAACACAATCTCATAATATATATATAGCATGTTTTTGTAACTAAGGATCAAAAGTCAGCAATTACCTGCTCAACTCCAGGGTATCGATCTGCAGCAGCTTCAACAGCAATTGAGCACGATATCTCTGCTGAGCCACCACCATACACAATTGAGTTATTGCGGATCAGATTCCTTGCCACACAAAGAGCATCATGAAGACTTCGCTTGGTCTCCTCAATCATCATTTTGTTGCCTGCACAGCAGCAGATAGTTTTGATCATGGAAAGTCTACTCAGAAGATATCCTTTAGCTTAGAAGGTGACTGAAATGCACTAGTAAAGATTGAAAAGTAGATGCTAAACATAACCATCCATTGTGATACATAGTGCATTGCTGCTTTCATTGTTTATAGCTAGCAGCTGAGCTTGGTGTTGCTAAGGTAGTTAACATCGCAACTCGAGGTCTTCGAATCCTATAATCTTAAAAGTAACACCACACACTAAATACTACACCACATGATTTTGATGTTATGATCAAGGTTATTAAGGCGGTAAGGCGAGGTAAGGCGACTCACCCCCCTCACACCTTTTAAGCGGTAAGGCGTGAGGCGAGGCGACGCCTTATACACATCGTAAGGCGAAGAAAATAAAGTTCTGAAGGACTAAATAGGAAGAAATCCAAAGAGAGAGCGGACCTAAAAGGATCTAATTGTAATTTTATAGAACTTTAGAGAGTAAATTGCAAAAATACCCATCCCTTAACCCTAGCATCCACAGCCACAGCAGACTCGTAGCATCGCACTCTGCCGGCCGTCGGCCATCTCTCATCCTCTCATCTCTCGCCTCCTCTCTCTCCAGCCCTCCCTCGGTCCCTCCCTTCTCCCGCCTCCCCGGTGGCTCGCGCCTCCGCCTCCTCCCCTCGGCGAATCCACCTCCCCCTCGGTCCCTCCCTTCTCCCGCCTCCCCTCGGTGGCTCCGCCTCGCCTCCTCCTCGGTGGCTCGCGCCTCTTCCTGCCGGTCGACCGGCTGGCAGAGGCGGCGCCACTACGAGACCGGCCGACGGAGCCGCGAGGCGATGGATCCGCGGCGGCGGATCCGGCTGCGCGACGGCGGAGGCGATGGATCCAACGGCGGCGATAATGGATCCGGCCGCGGCGACGGCGGAGGCGATGGATCCGACGGCGGCGACGGCGGATGCGGGTGCGGGCGACGGCGGAGAGGCAAGGGGCGACGCCTTGCCTCGAGCGCCTTACCGCTTAGGCGACGCTGTCGCCTAAGCGACGCCTTGATAAGCTCGGTTATGATATGATTTTATGCCAATTCTACAACCCTACTTGTTAAGTATGCACCAAGTACTGTCAAATTCAACTACGAACCAGCAGTAGTTTTTCAGTTTGTTATACTCAAATATATGAATTGGTTATCATATGTTCCATTGCAAAGGCGGTACTATGTAATGTGGACTCCGCATGCACGATTACTATGCTTAATTATGTCTCAATCCATGTTTTGATAATTAAAAGCATGAATACTGCCAAAAGCTATACAATTGTTTTCATTTTATCCAATGCAAACTGTGAAGGGTCTCTCAATCAGATTCACCATTAGTGGGGCAAAGCATGCATGGCCTAACAAAGCATATGAACATATGTATATGTGAATATGAAGAAAAAAGACATATACATCAGAACGTACCACCACGAATGAAGATAGTTACAGCTCTGGAGTTGGCACACTGTTCAATGTAAAGCATCCGATCTTTTGTTGTTCCAAATGACTTTTCTCTAACTAATCCAGCCTGTTTAAGCAGAGCAAGCAAAGAAACATAAATTGTGAGTTATTTCTAGTACAATAAAGATGGCTGCCAAGTATAGCCAACCATTTAAGCAGTGTATATTCTCTATTGTAACTACCGTTCAAGAGTGCAAGGCATTCACATGGTGTTTTGAAGACAACATGACTAAAATAACAAACTCAGGTACCAAGAATAGCATGACAATTAGGTTGGAGGTTAAATATTCAGTGTATTGGCTAGTGATCAATCAAGTCGTCCTCACAAACCAACACACAGCCAGTTAATAGTCACAAACATCCTAACAATTCCACAATAAACACTTATTTCTTTCTGTTTAACTAATAAATTTGCTCAACATGCTTACTTTCAGTCTTTCAGAAACAATTACCAAGTATACACCATTAAAAAAAACTCTTATCAAGGCAATCCGTGTCTCACTGTCTCCACATATGATCTCAAGTCTCAACTACTTTGAATTTCATGTACTCATGATTCTAATATTGTATAACTAAACACCAGTCACACCACCAACGCATGCATATTCCTTATCACTGAAAAAAAAATGCAGAACAGTGTATACCTTCCCAAGCTTTTCAGGACTCAACTCTTGGAATCTTGGAACAATCCGCCCTCCTGCAGTCAGTTTTAAAATGTTATGTACTGTCTTTACAAGCCATTCAGAGTAATATGGAGAGAGGTATGCATATGGACCTGTAGCAATGGCAATCAATTCCAATTCAACACCACCAACCCATCTGACTGCTGGCAAATTTCTATGCACCAGCAAATGATTGGCTTCATCATCAAAACCCCATTGACAAATAACTAGGGTTGAACCAACATCCTACAAAAATACACATGTATACATAATTAATTACCAAGCAAACCAAACATGTAACATGATATGGAGTAATGTGAATACACTTCATATGTTCATAACACTTATGCTGATAATGGGAAGCAGGAAGTGTTTCAACGTTTATTGTGCCACAACAGAGAAGACCAAGGGAAATAAATGACAACTGAGATCAATATCATCACAAAGTATTCCAGTTAAGGAACCTGCATTCAGACCAATATGATAAATATGTAGCCACAAAATATTACCGCCCAAGCATACAAAATATAGCTATTCTGTAATATAAAAAACAGTTAATTTTGCATAGGATTTTACCTTGCATTTCTGAACCATTTCATCAAAGTACTTTTGCTCTTGGTCGCGCAGCGTCTGGAATTTCTCTACAGTGTCAATGTCAACCTTATGCTTTGTCTTAGGCTTCGGGGGCTCAAACGGGCAGGTCAGGATGGCTATCTTAGCACCCTCAATTCTCTTTGGCATTTGTGGGTGGCTCATATCTTTATCAACAATGATTCCATATACTAGCTCAGTGTCCTCTAGCTTCCCACCAACCTTACCTTCCACCTTAATTAAGTCCAAGTTTACATCCTTCCTTTCCAAATCGGCAACTGCAAGGACTGCTTTGACAGCAATCTCGGCCAGTGTTCGCTTACAACGGTTAACACTGTAGAATAAGAGTAATGGGTCCAATCAGACAAGCCATAAAATAACGTACAGAGAATCTACCCACAGAGAAATACTTCTAAGGGTATGACATATATTTCCTGGTAGATCAAAACAATTTCCGCAAACAAGCTCCATGTTAGAAGTAGACCTACAGAGTTGATATTATTGCAGAAAGAAGAGAAAGGATGTCTTCATTAGAAACCAAAAATGAGTTCATGGACCAGCAAAATAATAGAGTAATGCCCCAGGTACATTGAGCTTGAGGTTGAATAATCATGATATACATGCATCAATGAATCACAACATGTGAGAGTCAATGGAATCTTGTACTTTTATTCTGCGAGGTCAGCTAAGCTAACAGGGAGAAAAAACTGAAAAGTTTCATGGCAAACCACACACTTACTTGACAAAAGAGTTAACCTAAAGCACAGAATTCTACCATATGCCAAGGATTATAATTTATAAACAACAAAATGGCACCAGAAGTTATTTACAACAGCACACAAGTGAAAATTGTCCATATGTTGTGTTCTTGAAAAGAAAAAAAGAAATATGTTCCTCTGATAGCCTCTTGACATATGTGGAACCCAGTTCTATGTTCTATCAAACATAATATATACCCAATTCTTATAACTCAGTTGTAATACAGGATTCAAATAAAGAAGTTGATAGGTTAAACATAATATCTTCTGACTTACATCTTTGAGGACAGAGTAGTCATACAGGGCTGCACCAAAGGCTCTATATTTGTAGCACTGAACTCAAACTTCTGGGAGATGCGTTCAAGGTGATCAAAAGCTATCCTTGACGCCATCTCATAACCTTCAGCAATCCTTATCGGGTGAATACCACGTTCCAGCAGTTTCTCAGCTTGCTCTAGGAGCGACCCGGCCATGACCACAACCCCGGTAGTACCGTCCCCAATTTCATAGTCTTGACTGCGGGACAGCTCCACCATCAGCTTCGCAATCTGGTTGTCAACATCCATTTGCTCCAGGATCGTCGCCCCATCATTGGCTGACAATTCGTGAGGTAAGATGATCAGTAAACAAAACAACAGAGAAATAAAAAAAACACTCCTAGACAAATTTACATATATAACCGCAGTAAATCAACCCTTAAAAGCACCAACCCGGATCTCCAGATCCACAGAAGATATGCACACTAATCAATTTCACAAATCTTACACTATTCACATTGCATTTGCAGCAGTAAAACGCTCACTTCACCTGAAATCACTAGATAGCTATAGAAATGGCAACCTAGCATTGCCACAGTACACACAATATTCCAAGCCCGGGAGGAAACTAAATGAAATGAGGAACCACTACAGGAAATAATGAAATATTGACAAACTACATATAAAACGCCCCATCCTTTCCCTGGAAATCAAATCAAGGCACCAAAGCAAGCAGCCCCACAAACAGCTAGATCTCATGACCCTATATGCACTATACCACCCACAAAAACCCTAATCCCCGCAGCACTACCGCCAACGATCCAATGGCGGGCGAACCCTTCTAGATCTGACGAAACCAACCGAGGAAACACAGCTAAATCAGCCCTAGGACAAGGCTAGCATAATCTAAGGAAGGAGAGAGGGAATAGAGTGGGGCGGCGAGTGTCGGTTAGTTATTACTGATGGTAACGTCGCCGTCGGGGGACTGGAGCATCTTGTCCATGCCCTTGGGGCCGAGGGAGGTGCGGAGGATGCGGGCGACGGCCTTGCCGGCGGCGATGTTGGCCTTCTGCGCGTCGAGGCCCCGCAGCCGCGTCTTGTTCTCCTGCTCCCTGAGGATGATGAAGGGCCGCCCGAACTCGTCGAAGGCGAGCGCCATGGCCACCGCCCAAGCTGCCCTCACCGGAAGCTCCCGGGATGCCGGATCGGATGGTGAAGCGGCGGCGCCGGTTGGGGTGGTAAGCGCCGGAGCGGGGGCGAGGGTTTCTGGAGGACGCGCGTCGGGGGTGAGGGTTTCTGGTCCTTTTCTACTCCACCAAACGAAACCCTCGCGTCAGCTTGGGCCGGGCTGAATATATGGGCTATGTCGCGCTCCTCGATCGCTCACCATTTGTTCGGGACTGGCCCAAGTGCTGCAGCCTCCAGATGGTATTCACGCAATTTGAGCCTAGTTTTTATTTCTTGTCCTGATTTTATCAGCATTTGAGTTGCTCGGATTAGGGGTTTGTTGCCTGCACGATCCAGATTTCCTTAACCTCTTGAGCTTAGCTGCACCTAGTACATCCAGAGGTACTCCAATGCAGCACAAGACATATAAAACATTCTGATTTGTGCCTACATTCAGATCAAGCCAAGGTTGCAGCTTCGCGGAGCAACATTGCACATCAAAAACTGTGAGTTCCCCCCCTTCCTATGTGATGCCAGTCTCATTCGGTGTACGTGATCTCCAGCAGTACCTAGTCGTCGGCATCAGCTGTGCTTAACTGCTTAGCCTGTAGTCAGCGTTGGGTATGAGTCGTCAGCATGGGTGAGCTCTAGTGCTGCTTAATTATTGGGATCGTCATCACCATGTGCCCCAGTTGTTGTAATCAGGCAGCACTGCTGTATGCAGCTATCAGTTTATCACTGCGTTGCGTGGTGGTCAAAGGCCCTAACTCCTCACAATCTAGCACTAGACTAATCAGTCTCTCTTAGCTGCCGAACGGCCATCGCCAACTCACCATGAATGTGGATATCTTCACATATAGTGCTTTTGAGCAATAATTGCCCCGTTATTTTTCGTCTGTGACTTTTTCGAACAAATAAATGGGACGGTTTCTCCGCCGTCTTTTCAAAACAATTTATTAGAACATCATTTTCGAAACGACTTATCGATATTCGGTTCGTTAGCATAAGTACTCGTACTAGACCAAAAGCCATCAGCCGTAGCCGAAAAGAAGACACCCAATATTCAGAGATCCTGCTCACTACCCATGAATCTGTCTCGGTTGAAGTAGAACCCTTGTGATGTTTCAGTGAGATCATTCATTGGTTAACCCATGTTTACCTCTGCAGCTGATGAAACCTCCGAGACAGACAAAGCCCCTCTGAAGAAGGTAATGTATAGGTAAATTGGTTAGGGTTACACCCTGAAGATACAGCAAATTAGTTCTAGTTACAACTTAGATGCATTCTATTTGACACTGGTTTACACTTTAAGCTGTGTCAGAATGCATATAGCGGTGCAAAATAAAAATACTGAAGCACACACTTGGCAGTTTTACATGCATGATCTTACCGAATTTGACTCCACCGACTTTATTCTTGTACCATCAAAATATTTGTCATTGCCACACGGAGTGTACCATCAAAATACTAGAAGCATGGGCGCGGCGCCACGCCACTGATGAGTTTTAAGAAAACGGGGCAAAACGTAATTTCGGAGAAGGCAAAGGATGGTTTTTAAAAACCGTTCCTTCGGCTGCGGCTCCGATCGTTGGTTTTAGCTAAAATTATATTAAAGTGACTATTAGTTTTTATTTAATTTTAAAAATAAAGAAAAACATCGTTCTATCTCACAAACAATATATAGAAAAAAGAGGAAAAAATAAAAGCAAAAAAGCCGGCTTCCCAATCCGGATTGAATGGGCCTGCATTTTGTATCCATGTCTATCTCCCTCAGTTCTCTCTGGCATGTACTTTTTTCACTAATGACACCATTGGTGTGTAGGGCCTCAAAACATGAAAATGAATTAGCCATCTCGGTGACAATCAAGAGGGCCTGTTTGGTTCAGCTACGGCTTATGAGTTTTGATTGAAATTTTTGAATTTTAGTTATTTATAACAGAGATTTCGAGAGATAGATACTTGCTTGCGATTTTAGTTAATACAGATATTAGACTTTTAACGTGTACTACAATTAACTTGTAAACTCTGTCTTGAGAAAATACCACATTTGAAAGTTAGGTATTGTAGCAAAAGCTAAAGGTCGCTAGTTTCGGTCGAAAAGAACAGGTCCAGATTTAGGTCTCATGATCATCGAAAATTTGCAGATTCTTACAAGAATTGTACCGTATCTTGTAAAAATTCTGTAAATTCGTACCTTCCAAACACGAAATTTCGGACTAGCCACTACAAACTACTAACATATTCAATGGAAATATCTTAATTATTCGACCTTAGTTTAGATGCTAGTACAGCTTAACCTATTTTATCCAAATCAATCTCCCAACCGATACATAACGTATCGTTCAGAAAAGCATGACGACTGATAAATGACGCGCAGTATTTTTACTGTCTTGACACCACATTTAGAGGGAAGTTTTACAGTGACCGATGAACAACAGTAAGCAATAATGTGGCACAGCCTGTCTCCGGAGCCTCCGCGTATGCATTCCTCTAGTGTTGAGAAGGAATGCAAGTCTTTTTTGGGATACATAACCCACTTACATCATATACATATATGTATGTATGTATATTTTCTATATACACTAGAAAGTTAATTGGAGATATCAGGCCTCGCTCAATTCAGCTAGAAATCTTATGACTTATTATACACTGTAGTCGACTTATTTTATACTGTAGTTTTAGTGATTTTTTTGCTTAATTAAATTAAAAAATTAAAATAGAAAAAACAGATTAACTCATCACGGACAATACAAACGAATACGAGAAAAAAGAAAATACAAAAAATTTAAAAAATCAGAAAATCAAAAAAATAAAATGAAGAAACAGTTTACTAAAAGACAGAAGTAGAAACCGAAATGATCGGAGCAAAGTCCCATTAACACGCATTCCTTTCTATCCGGATTTTTATTCAGACGTGTCTGCGCGCTCCGGCCAACTGAGCAAGGCTCAGTTCTCAAGGTAATTCAAGTTTTACCATGATGTTCTCCGCGGCATGCCGGAGTTTCAGAATCGGGAGAGATACTAGAGAGAGAAGAAGCAAAAGGGTAAGGACCCGAACGAACGCTACCCGCTGATGCAAACCTGCAGGACCTATCTCTCTTCGCGAGGAAAGAAAAAAAAGACTTCCTTGATTTTGGCGCTCATAGCCTTCAAAGCTACCCTTTCACCCATCTTGACACAGTGACATACCAATGATTACAAGCTCCATACCGAACATTACAGTAGCCCCATCATTTCCTAACCAGGCCTCTTATAAAGTTATTGGCCCGTTTTTTCCTTTCGGTTGGCTTTTTAGGGTCGTTTTTTTGTGTGTGGCTTATGTTCTTTTATTTAAAAATTTTAATTTTGAGTATTTATAAGAGATAATAAGTAGAGAAAAATAATCGTATATGATTTTGATCGATACAGCTAAATTCGGTATATTTTATACTACAACTTATCTGTAGACATCATCTTAAAAACACATGTTTAATGATAAGTTACTGTAACAAATAGCATAGCCCATAAGCCAAAGTGCTATCGAACCCGTCCTTAGTTTTGGCTGTAAGATGGTGTTTATTTGGGCTTATAAAATTAGGTTTCTAGCTTTTTTGCGATGTAACGGCTGAAAATACACTATACCTGTTGTTAGCTTTTTTAGCGTAATCAAATTTTAAAGAAGTAATATAATCACAGACAATACAAAGAAATAAGGAGAAAAAAGAAAAAGCAAAAAATTCCCCCAAAAGGGGAAAAAACTAAAAAAAGGTAAAATTAAGAAGCTAGAAGACAGGAGTCAGAAATAGAAGCTCGTTGGAGCAGGGCTTCAACGATTACTATTTATTAGACTAATAAAATATAGTAAAAACTTAAGTTACAGTCTAAAAAACACCCCATTGTTACCTCAAAATGATAAATAGAATACTAAAGTGTTATTACGATTCTTCAAATGCTAATAACTTCACAAAATCCTAAAGTTGAAAGTCTTGCATACCGGGTGCATGCCAGATTATTGTAGCATTGTTCATCATAAAAAACTAGTTCTAGCTTGTTACTAACAGCTTGGTATAGGGTATAGACTGGCTCCCTTGGCTCTATTCGATTTCATTATGTAAAGTTTGATCTTTATTACCACAGAAGCATTTTTCAAAGAACATTGAAATCTTATAATAGCACCCTGAAAGTTCAAATGTGACGTCCGCTTGTTTGGTGGACTCTCCTGTATCGACGTGATTTTGCTTCTATCTTAACGCAAAGATACACATTTTTTACGTGTTTTTTTAAAAATATGGCGAGTACTTGATCTCAAAGAATTTATATTACATATTCTTTTCAATTTATGGTTTATATTTTCTATTGAACAAACAAACAAATATAATAGTTTCTTTATCATTACTTCAAAGCGGCTTTTGAGATAGAATGATTTATCAATTTTTCAATTTACTCATATAAACATTTAAATTAGAAAAAAATCGATAGGCCGTACTTATAAACCACAGTGCAAAGAACAGGCTCAAAAGCAAATGTTGTACGCAAACCGGTGTTCATTTAGTGCTCCAAGCCATGAGGTGTTTGATAGGGTACAAGTGAGAGGCTTTAGTAGAGCGCTAGGGTGCTGTACATCAGTGCATGCATGAGCTGAACTGAAGAGAGCCGCAGTGCAAAAGACCTGGTAACTCCTTGTTGCTTCGAGGACCCATCAATAGCTGTCACAGATCTACCCCACTATATTTTGCTTACCTCATTCTGTCCATGCCTTCTTCCCAATGCTGCATTCTTTCCACTGTTGCAGAGAAAGTAGCCCATTCCTTCCCATGCCCACCCATAGATGATAACTGAAGGCACCTGCACCAATCTCCATCTCTCCACTGTGTAAATTTGCTGCCAGTGCTATTCAGCACTTCAGTATTTACTCAGCATTCTTCTTGCTATGATGAACACCTTCAATAGGATTTGTCACCATAAAGGATTTCTAGCATTTTCAAGATGAAATTAATTATTGTGTTGTAGCTAAATAATTGATAAACCCTATGGATGTAACATGATAAGGACATTCTTTCATTTACATGTATATAAAACTAGGAATTTTTTAAATCTAAATCATTCAACAAATTCAATTTTAACAAAATACAACTTGCCGTGACAATACAAGTGAGACTGGGGTCAACATGTCAATTAGAGGGCGTTTGTATTGACTTTACTTATGGTTTTTAGCTGAAAATAGATAGTAATAGCTGAAAGAAGTGGTTTTTAGAAGGAGAGAGCGAGCGGTGAAAAAAACAAGAGAGACATGCGTGCGCATGACGAGAGTGAGAGGAGTAGGATGCGTGATACACCCGTGACCTCCTGTCTTATTCCCAGACTGAGATGATAGCAAGATAAGTGAAGAAGTCACTTCAAAAAATCAGATATTTATATTAATTTTTAGTCTTTCTAAATAAAAACTAATATGAATAGGGCCTTATAGAAAAGGTGGTATCACGTGGAACTCGTTGGATATGGTATGAACCAACCCCACCCAGCGGAAAAACTGTAATAATATCAATTGATTTTTTGTTGTTGTTGCTGTGGATAGGGACATGTTTCATACTTTGATGCTACATTAACCATGTACACAAAACTAAGCAGTAGAAGCATGAATATTTTTTTGAGAACACGTAGAAGAATGAATATAAAATGCTCATTTTCCTCATACAACTATTGGTCACAGTATTTCGTTTGTCAGATAGTAAGATTGTAAAGAGAGAAGCTTTTCTATAAGCCATTGAAAAGTAATAAAAAAACAGAACTTACCAAACACAGTAGCTGGTGCAGACAAACCTTCGTTCAGTTGTATGCTACCATCGAAACAGGAGGCAGGTGCTCAATAAATTCCATCTAGTTCTTTCAGGTGTCAAAGAAACGGAGCCGGAGCTGGAGTGGGGCTCCCGGTGCAGTACTCTTTGTCTGAAGGTGTGCGTCGAGCTTCTTGCAGTCTGCCACCACCAGCCATCCATCCAGCCTGCACAGATATTCCAGATCTTTTGGCTGCCTTGATCATTTGCACGGAGGGGGGGTGGTGGTGCAGAGATGCAAATGGATGTGAGATGAGTGCGAAACCAAGAAGATAAGCGTATACATTGCTGACAGAAAGAGAGGGAAGACAGAGGGGGTGTCCTTGAAAAGCCAGCAAAAAGGGCAGTGACTCATTCTACTAATCTCTCTCTGACAGTTTACAAAACTTGTAGTGTAGCTATTTTTAAAAAAATTTGATCTCTCGACACCAGACTTTATAAATCTAGTTTTCCCTTAGATCTATCGATCGTGCTCGATAGGATATTTCGGCCGGCCGCTTACAATTAGTGCGTATGATTTAATTAGTGCTAATTATATTTAATTAGTGCTTGTTACAAGCTTTACTTAGCGCTAATCATGTGATGTGTGCTGCCACTGTAGGGGAGCTCGGAAGCTGCCACGTGAGCTAATTTTAAAAGAATAACTACAGTAACATTTACGTGCGCACTTCATCTCTCGATCTGAAGTCTCTCCATCTCTCCCGCCTCCCTTTTATACCTCGCTCGTGCCTTTCTCCTTTCTGCTTATTTCCTTGGGCTGCCGTTTTGTGCTAGATCAAAATCACGCGTGCATGCTGCTGATCGATATCGCATGTGCGCATGTGCACTGTAGTCTGATGTGCCTCCCCCACACCATGCCGAAGAGCCTTTGGACACATCGCCTTGGCCTCTCCTGCCCTGCCATCGCGTGCGTGCATGCTTGCATTTGCTCAAGCAAGGAAAAGTGAGCAGCACTGGTTGCAACTCAGCCACAAGGGTAGTAGCACACAAAGAGTAAGTGGCCTTCTTGTCCTGGCTAGTGCTTCAAAGAATTGTGATTCACAGTGCACGGGAGGGAATGAATGATACTCCGTATACTAGTATGATAGGTGTGATTATTGGTTAGTTAAACATGTTAAGGAGAGATAGAGATAGAATTGTATTAGGAGATAGAGTTTGGATTCTATTTCATATATGCCTTATCTCTATATGGCATATCTCTTGTACACTCTCCTATATATATGACCCTAAGGGTCTCATATCAATACACACACAATATTCATAACATGGTATCAGAGCCTAGGTTACATACCTAGTCTTCGTTTGTCTTCATTGTCATTGCCCCGGAGAATCGATCTCTCCTGGGGGCGGCAATCCGAATCGGCGCCAAGTCACCAGGAGATGGCTGCGTTGGTGCCGCTGTCGCTCAAGGCCATCACGCTCACCCACGTCCGCTATCGCCGCGGCAACAAGCTCGGCCTCCTCCTCCGCCCGCATGGCTTCGTGTCGGCCTCTGCCCCAGCCATCGACTGTGCATGCCTCCGCTCGGCCCCGGACGACTCCGCGACGTCCATCGACCTCCGCGCTGGCGAAGCCACTCCGCGCAGGAGGCGGTGCTCGGGGCGGCGGACGGGAGGTCGGCCGCGCCAACTTGCCCCACCACGCCGACTACGTCTTCGCCGAGCTATCGCCGACCTCGTCGAGTCGGCTTTCTTGCCGCTGACCGTCACCGACTCGCCTCGCCTCCATCCCGAGATCGCCGTCAACTCCGGCATCCGCCGAGCTACATCGCCTTCGCGCTGCTCGCAGCCGCTTCCCGCATGGCCGCCCGTGCTTGTCGCTTCGCGGCATCTCTTTACTATGCGCTCATTGCGCTCATGGTCATCTCCTCGGCCTCGTCTACCGCACCGGGCCACCCGGCGGCTCTGTCGTCCTCGTCCGGATCGGCTTCCTTCTTGTCGACCGTAGCACGCCTCGGCGAGATAGTAATAGTGAAAGAAGTGGTTTTAGAAGGAGAGAGCGAGCGGTGAAAAAAACAAGAGAGACATGCGTGCGCATGACGAGAGTGAGAGGAGTAGGATGCGTGATACACCCGTGACCTCCTGTCTTATTCCCTGACTGAGATGATAGCAAGATAAGTGAAGAAGTCACTTCAAAAATCAGATATTTATATTAATTTTAGTCTTTCTAAATAAAAACTAATATGAATAGGGCCTTATAGAAAAGGTGGTATCACGTGGAACTCGTTGGATATGGTATGAACCAACCCCACCCAGCGGAAAAACTGTAATAATATCAATTGATTTTTTGTTGTTGTTGCTGTGGATAGGGACATGTTTCATACTTTGATGCTACATTAACCATGTACACAAAACTAAGCAGTAGAAGCATGAATATTTTTTTGAGAACACGTAGAAGAATGAATATAAAATGCTCATTTTCCTCATACAACTATTGGTCACAGTATTTCGTTTGTCAGATAGTAAGATTGTAAAGAGAGAAGCTTTTCTATAAGCCATTGAAAAGTAATAAAAAAACAGAACTTACCAAACACAGTAGCTGGTGCAGACAAACCTTCGTTCAGTTGTATGCTACCATCGAAACAGGAGGCAGGTGCTCAATAAATTCCATCTAGTTCTTTCAGGTGTCAAAGAAACGGAGCCGGAGCTGGAGTGGGGGCTCCCGGTGCAGTACTCTTTTGTCTGAAGGTGTGCGTCGAGCTTCTTGCAGTCTGCCACCACCAGCCATCCATCCAGCCTGCACAGATATTCCAGATCTTTTGGCTGCCTTGATCATTTGCACGGAGGGGGGGTGGTGGTGCAGAGATGCAAATGGATGTGAGATGAGTGCGAAACCAAGAAGATAAGCGTATACATTGCTGACAGAAAGAGAGGGAAGACAGAGGGGGTGTCCTTGAAAAGCCAGCAAAAAGGGCAGTGACTCATTCTACTAATCTCTCTCTGACAGTTTACAAAACTTGTAGTGTAGCTATTTTTAAAAAAATTTGATCTCTCGACACCAGACTTTATAAATCTAGTTTTCCCTTAGATCTATCGATCGTGCTCGATAGGATATTTCGGCCGGCCGCTTACAATTAGTGCGTATGATTTAATTAGTGCTAATTATATTTAATTAGTGCTTGTTACAAGCTTTACTTAGCGCTAATCATGTGATGTGTGCTGCCACTGTAGGGGAGCTCGGAAGCTGCCACGTGAGCTAATTTTAAAAGAATAACTACAGTAACATTTACGTGCGCACTTCATCTCTCGATCTGAAGTCTCTCCATCTCTCCCGCCTCCCTTTTATACCTCGCTCGTGCCTTTCTCCTTTCTGCTTATTTCCTTGGGCTGCCGTTTTGTGCTAGATCAAAATCACGCGTGCATGCTGCTGATCGATATCGCATGTGCGCATGTGCACTGTAGTCTGATGTGCCTCCCCCAGACCATGCCGAAGAGCCTTTGGACACATCGCCTTGGCCTCTCCCTGCCCTGCCATCGCGTGCGTGCATGCTTGCATTTGCTCAAGCAAGGGAAAAGTGAGCAGCACTGGTTGCAACTCAGCCACAAGGGGTAGTAGCACACAAAGAGTAAGTGGCCTTCTTGTCCTGGCTAGTGCTTCAAAGAATTGTGATTCACAGTGCACGGGAGGGAATGAATCATACTCCGTATACTAGTATGATAGGTGTGATTATTGGTTAGTTATGTTATGGATATTGTGTGTGTATTGATATAAGACCCAAAGGGTCATATATATAGGAGAGTACAGGAGATATGCCATATAGAGATAATGCATATATGGAATAGAATCCAAACTCTATCTCTATCTCCTTAACACCCCCTCAAATGCAAGGCGTATACAATAGCATTGCATTTGAAAAAGGAGTTAACATTAAAACAAGAAAAATCCGAAATCCGGGTCTTGATGATGTCGTCAGTTGCGTGCGCCTTGGAATAAATCATCAAATCAAGTCAAGAGGAATAGATAGATGCATGACGGCGCAGATCGAAGCTCGAGACGGCGGCGACAGCCGCTGATGCACAAGAGGCGCAACAGGCTGCTAAGATAGTAAGAAGCGCCGCTACAAGCTCGTCAAAGAATAGAGCGGCGGCTTTGTCATGCAAAATAAAATTCCTACACTTCTATGATCGACAATAAATTTGTGGACTCATATGGCTGAGACGAACTAAAAAATTAGAGACTACGGATTTTGGATGGACGCAACGGAAGACTCACGAGAAAAATAATAACTAAAGACTGATTAAAATAAAAGTGGTCGTCCCTTATAAGCCATCCGGTTCTCTCGTGCAAAGCGAAGATAATATCCGAGATCTCGCCACTCTTCTCTCTCTCACACCCTACTCGCCTCGCCCACTCACAACCGAGAGAGGCGCGCCAGATCGGATCTGGTTGGCGGCGGCCCGGCTCCAGCTCGGGCGGGCGACGGCAAGGCCGGCGAGGCACACTCGCGCGGCGCAGAGCTCGGCGGCGCGGGCCGAAGCCGAGGAGGCGCGCGCGTGAACGGCAAGCCGAGGTAGCCGCGGAGATGACCCGAGGAGGCGCGCACGCGCGGCGCAGAGCTCAGCGGCGCGCGAGCCGGCCGAGGAGGTGCTCGCGTGCGGGGCGGCCGAGGTGGCTTTCCGCTGCGGCGGGGAGGCCGAGGCGGTGCGGCACGAGACCGCGGGCCAAGACGCGACGAGCGGCCGGGCGAGCGGCCGAGACAGCTGCGGCGCCGAGGCGCGCGACACGGCGAGGAGCCCGAGGCTCGGATCCGACGCAGATGAAGGCGGAGAGGTCGGATCCGGCCCGAGGCGGCCGGATCCGGACATGACGGCGTCAGGCGCCGGATCCGAGCAACGGTACAAGAGATATGCTATATAGAGATAAGGCATATATGGAATAGAATCCAAACTCTATTTCCTAATACAACTCTATCTCTATCTCCTTAACAAGTTAAACACATGCCCCATGAGGTCATGCATTTTGTTGTAATGCAATGTGCATTGGATTAATTTAGTGGTTCATGGTTTGCCTGCCCTACAAGGGTTACAAATCATGAGGTGATAAATCCCATAAAGCTCTTGTTCTATACTCTCTCTTTTACATCCTTCTCTCCAAACATGCCAGGGCACGATCCTAAAAAGAACTCCCATGCCTGTCTTTTGCTTTGCTACTGTGAGCCACGTAGCTACGTATGGGCATTAGCCGCTTTCAGTTTGGGGGGGCACTATTTGGCCCTCTCCTGGCATTAGTGCCAATGGTCCTAAGTAGGACCCATTTTGGTTCTTGGTGGCTTGTGAGAGACCAAATCTCTCTGATCGGTGCCAAGATCAGAGGGGGCCAGCTGCTTTCCAAGTGGGTTTCTTCCTCCTCTTTCTCATGCTTTGATCATGGCGCCCTGCATGATAAAACCCCTCCCTGACCCAATTATTTCCTTGCTTCTTGCCCGGGGGTATTAAAAATCGCCTCAAGGCCACCTACCCCCTCGCCGTTCGCCTTGTAGGCATTTTATTAGGAAACGGTCGCCTTTCCATTTTAGGCCGTGCTTGAAGTTTGAGGGCTTCTTGCCTCTGTCTTGTGATACTTGAAAGCTTGCTTCTTGTGTTTCCTCCTCTCTCGCCTTTGCTCTTTCAGGTTGCTTTGTAGGAGACTAGCAAGCAGGAGTGGTTGGCATTTCGTAGGCCGTCGTCGTCAGTGCTCCCTCCATGATTTGATAAGGTTTGGCTCCTAACTCCTAAACCTATATATAGTTTTGTTTTGTTTCAAAGAAGATAAGCTTTGCTTAGCTGTGGCTGTTGGTTATGGGTCTACTCTACTGATCAATTTGGCATGCTGAAATTTATCTATGTTTATTTGACATGGTGATATTCTTGGTGGCAATCAGTTTTTATTTTAAAAAATTGAAAGAGAACTCATTTTTTTATGCTCCTATCATAATTCATTATGACATTCTTGGTGGCGAGAAGTTTGTCATGCTTATCCATGTATGTTTCATGCCTCCTACATGAACATGCCTCTAGCTTTGTTATGCTTCCTGAGTTGACCACTTTGTTTCAACAAGATAATTCCATTTTGTGTTTTACTTCTCTTTCCATTTTTGTGATTCTTTATTTAGCACGACATAGAATGGAAAATCTTTAGTGCTTGCACTGTTGCTTCTTGTGGTACTTCCTAGCACAGGAGCAGGTTAAAATCTTAGGACTGAGTGTGGAATGAGGAACCGGATAAGCATAATTATTTTTTACGAGAATAGCTACTGTAACTGATACCTCTAGCCTTTTCCATTTATTCTGATGCTTTTGTGCTGCCCCATTTGAAAATTTCAGGCTCATATTTCTTAGTGCTGAAAAACATCCTATTTTACTGTATGCTTTGGATGACTATATGGTGCACAGCCTAGAAAGTTGCAAATAGGAGAACTTTTCCTCCTATATGGGGCCAGTTCATATTGGATGCAGTTGATATGTTTTGATTGCGACCGATGATTTTTAGCTAAAAATAAATAAAAATTGCTGAAAGTTTTTATAAGAAGGGCACGAGCGGTGATAAAAATGAGGAAATGATGCATAAGCGAGACGGAGGCGAGAGGAGTAGAGTGCGTAATATGCCCGTGACCTCCAACCTTATCTCTGGAGCGAGACAGTAACAAGATAAGAAAAACGTTTTGGAAAGCTGAATATTTATATTGGCTTTTCCTTCAAGAGAAGCCAATATGAGCGGACATATAGTCTCTAGGACAAATAGATGGTCTTTTGTGCAATTAGTGTGCGTTTTCTGTTACACTGTGTACAGTAGATTACCTTTTACTTTTTCCTTGTAGAAGGAACAATCAGCTAACTTTGTCCTGAGCAGTGTTCATGTCACCAATTATTCGACTCATCCTACTGCTTTCAGGTCTTTTTAAATTAGTACAAGGTTTGACAACTTTCAAGCCCTGAAGATGTCCAGTAATCCATCTTATCAGCAATTCGGAGTGGAAGCCATGAACAGTTGTTTCATCAGCAGCAGCATGATCAGTGCTGAAGCACCCTTCTTCCATCCAAATATGCCACAAGATGGCAGCTTTGGTTTCAGCGATCCAGCCGCTGGCGCAGATATACCCGCGCATTTCAAGGCGAACAGTATGATGATCGCCTCGCCTGCAAACCAGCTGGTATGCGCCGCTCCCTTGCAGGACAGCCACCATGGAAGCATGTCATCGGAGGAGATGAACGACGCCTATGTCGCCAGCGAGAGTTGCAGCACTGTGCACTCCATGCTCCCCACCGCCTGCTCGGTGGACTTCCAGTATGGCCCGTCAGATGTCACCATTGCTCAGCCGTCAAAGATGGCCAAGCTAACTGGAGAGCCACAATGCAGCTGGATCTATGATCGACCAAGCGCTACCTCAATCCATGAGCCATATTACCTGGCGGGGTTCTCCGGCACCGGCTTTTCGAACCCGTTCGCCGCTGGCTCTGCAGCGGCAAGTGAGCTGTCACTCAGGCTGGGTGCCAAGTCGTCTCCAGTCAGTATGGTGAATCTGCCGGACCAGTCCTCAGAAGTGAGCTGCTCTGGCTTGACTCATGTGAACAGCAAAGGCTTTGGCTATCAGCAGCCATTGAAGGCTCAAGCCGGCACCGGCCTGTTCCAGCCTCCTTACGGCGATGTCGGAGCCGGCAACGAGCCAAGGCAAGTGTACCCACAGATGTATTCGAGGCCTCTGCATTTCTCGCAGGTGCTGTCGCGGTCAAGATACGCGCACATTGCTCAGGAGATACTGAATGGGGTCGTTGGCTGCCTGCTGAAAGATGTGACCGAGATCACTGATTCAGTCAGCGGCGTTGGCAGGGAGGCAAGCCTACTGCTCTCGTCAAGCTGCTCGACGAGGACACCCTCCGCGGTGAGTTCCAGCCAGCTGATGTTTCCTTCCGAAGAGCATCCGCATGACGCTGCCGACAGCGGGAGGTGGATGGAGGCTCAGAAGCTGAGGAATGATCTCCTGAAACTGCTACAGCTGGTGAGTTCTTTTTTTTTTGATACCTACTTCAGATTGTTATTAGAGTAAGCCTTATGAGAGAGCTTGATGCAGATGGATCAAAAGTGCAACCAATGCTTCGACGATATTCAGAACACGACATCCAAATTCAGCAACATGGTGCATTCGGGTGGTGCGAGCAGCATCTCCGCGCCGTTCGCGCACCATGCGGTTTCTGTGATGTACCGGAGACTCAGGAAGCGGACCATGAGCCAGATCATGGTGGTGACACAGAGGTCCAGCCGTGGGGAGTCGTCGTTGGCCGAGGAGGAGTCCTCCTTCATCCAGAATCACCGGGCACTACAGCAGCTCAGGCGCGGCGACCAGCAGCCCTGGCGGCCCCAGCGCGGCTTACCAGAGATGTCTGTCGCCGTCCTGAAAGCGTGGATGTTCGAGAACTTCCTCCGCCCGTAAGTTCAAGGATAAAAAGCCTTAGAGAATGATAATAATGTTTCTAGTCTGAACGAAGAGCCTTTTACTCCGACATTTCACATGCCGGCTTGATCACACTGATCGCTTTTGCCTCTAGAAAACAGTGCCATTATTAGGCTTTCAGCATTTTTTTTTTTATACTGAACATTGAAAATTTTACATTATGCACAATTTGATGTCTCGTTCAGGTATCCAAAAGACAACGAGAAGGAGATGCTGGCTGCTAGAAGTGGCCTGACCAGGAGCCAGGTACGATTTTCAGGCTCGCAGCATGAAGCTTCTTCTGCTAGATCAGATCAGCTTCGATAAGAAAAGGAGAACATCGTATGAATGTTTCGAGTTGCTGCATTGCTAGGTCTCCAACTGGTTCATAAACGCTCGCGTTCGACTGTGGAAGCCGATGATAGAGGAGATGTACGAGGAACTCAAGAAGACCTCGGGAGGCAGCGAGGGTGTAGCCGTCGAGCATCTGAGCAGCAAAGATGTTGTCAGTTAGAAGGGAACGGTTAAGCTGGAGCTGTATAAAATCCTAACTGTGCTCTGAGAGCTGCCAAGGCCAGCCACTCATGTCTCTGGCTATTCATCTCATCATCATCTATATGTGTAGGAACCTTGTAATTTTGCTTGCACATACATAGTTGCCAGCAAGTTGCATACATACTCTCTTGCCCTCTCCTCTTCTCCCTTTTCCACAGATTGCTGTTCTTGCCACAGCTCTGTTTACCAGCGAGAAAACTCTGGATCTTATCATGCAGAAAATTCCAGTTCATTTTGAGCTTATCATCGGTCAGATCGAACCACGGACCTTCTCTCATGGTTCCTGCTGGATGCACTAAGATGATTGCTGAGTCTGAAAAAAAATATTGTTTGAATTGACTAATTGACCTGAGCAGATTAGTAACCATAGTTCATCCAACCCCCAGTCGCCAGTACTCCGGTACAAACACAGCATGCATCCTTGGCGTGCACTGACCAGGATCCAGATCGCCATGCTGCCGCAGCTACAAACCTACCATGGCTGTAAATTTGGGATGCACCTGTGCACATTCTGAAAACTGAACTTGAAATGAGCAGAGCCAAAAGCACAATGCAGCCAATCGCAGCTGCTGTTCAGTTGGAGCACATCACCGTTAACACATACATGCACACCACCCACATGAACACATGACAGTTGTTGCTCGTGACAGCTTTGTTTGGAAGATTTGAAAGCACCCAGAAGTACAAGCATGCTGCTGTTGCTGATTGGATTGCACTGTTCCATTCCATGCTGCAATCATGTGCCCTCTCCCCCTGTCGCCGCTCACGGATCTCATCGGCGTGCACATGAAATGTTTGAAGCCTACTTTTGGCTCGTATATATATCGCACGTGTAATGGAAGGGTTCTTTTTTGACCAAGACTCGAAATTAAACGTGTTTGCAGAACACTAACAACGAAAGTACCAATTGGCAATAGTCGCATTCATTCTTTGTATTTTAGACAATTGGCCGCATTCTTTTTCATTTTAGACGGACTTTTTAGTCTTTTACTCCTACGTTTAACGACATGAGTTCAGGTCCACAATTCCAACGGATCAAGCTGTTAGAAACTTGTTGAATAGACCATACAAACTCTTGTTAAACAGCATGCTACATACACTTGGAATCTTTTACTGCATTAAAATAGCGTACTGTACTCTCGATTTCCTTAATAAAGTTACAATTCCCAACAAAATTGCCTTACATAGAGAAATGGATGTAGTTATACGACAAAACAACTTAGCACTCGTTGTCTCGTTCAAAATAGTTTTGACTGTGATTGTTGGCTGAAATAGATATCGTAGAGACCGTTAGCTTTTGGATGAGATATTTAATTAAAAAATGAGAAAAGGAAGACAAAAAATATGTCAATAAGTTAATGCGTTTAAAATGACTTCTAGCTTCTAAAACGGGAAGCTACAAACCGTTTTGAACGTGGCCCTATCCCAATGAACGGACTTTACTTCCGGAACTGTGTAAGCACAGTAAAGAAAGGGTGGAAGATTACCGAGCATCTACCAGATATTTATCAATCTTCATGCTCGAATCTCGATGGACCTGTCTTGCTAGTACTGCACTGCATGGTTTCTCTTGTTGGGGAAGTTGACTTCGATGTGTGGACAGGAGACTGGAGTTATCCATTTCATGCAGCTGCATGGTCAACAAGCTTTCTTTACTGTGGGCTGTGGCAATCTGATGGAATCCAATGGATTTATGGACAGTTTGGTCTGTCGCCAACTGGCCATATTTTGCCGCATTTAGGCGAGTTTAACTCCGCCCACAATCTGTGGATTTTCTAGGCGCAGTTGTGGCGCGACACAATTTTTTAGCACTTAACCCATCTGTTATAGACAGATATTGCTTTCACAGTTTACACGGGCTTCTTCTTTTTAGATTTTAAAAACTGCTTTTCGATTTTTTTTACAGTAACTAACTTTCAAACAAAATATCTTTCTAACGCAGTCTACAAGTTAATTATAGCACACACTGTAACAACTTCATTATATTGACTAAAATCGTACGTGAGTTTCTATTATTTTGTACTCTCTCACAAATAATCTAAAACTATAAACCGAAACTTAAAAGAACAACTCCAATAGCAATCAAGTTGACCGTTGTACTAATCGACTTGCCATGCTTTAGTTCTAAAAACAAGTATGGCAAAGTGCGGCCATCTAAATGGCCCTAAGCAGCAGCATGACACAATGGACTTGTTCTTTTCAGTTTATGATTTATGTTACATTAACTAGCTTTCAAATATAACATTTTTGAAGACAAGATCTATAAATCGATTGTAGTAGATAATGTACCAGCTTCACTATATCGGCCAAAATCGCACACGAATATCTCTCTTTATACTCTCTCATAAATAGTCATAATTTAAAATTTTCAGCCATAAACATGGCCCAGAAAAACGACCCCAACGACTCCTTAGACACCACCTGAAGCAACTGACATTACAATTAGTGAGAGGCACTAGTACTAGTACCGGGCTTGTTTGATACGGCTGCGACTTATGAATTTTGGCTGAAATTTTTGAATTTTAGCTGTTTATGATAGAGATTATAGAGAGAGAGAGAGCATGTGAAGGTAACCATATGTTTGTGATGCGTAATTGACCCTTGTTTTAGAGATATTGAGTTTGATTTTTGAGGTTTGAGATGTCCCTGCAAAGTCGTAAGCCTTGAGAATGGTCGGCAGACCACTTACGACCACGTTGTCGGCAGCATGCGGACGGCAGAAGCTGTTACAACCACATTGGTCGTGGTCGGATGTCAGCAGATGGCTTTACAACCACGTTTTACCGTTTACGACCACATTGTAAGTCGTCGTGGTCGGAAGTTTTTCGACCACGTTGTCGAAAGTTGGAAGCGTCGACTGGACGTGGTCGGTAGTCGAAGCATCGACCGCGTGGTCCGTAGTCGGCGGCGCTTGACCATGTTGTCCGCGATCGGAAGTCGGCAGCGGGCTTCGATCGCGTTCGAAGTCGGCGGACTTCACCACGTTGGCTGCGGTTGGTAGTCGAAGTCTCGACCGCTGCGGTCGGCAGTCGGCGATCGATCACGTCGATCACGTTGGAGTTCGACGGACGTTGGTCCGGCTCGTGGTCGAAGTCTCGACCGCTGCGATCGGTAGTCGGCAGTCGGGCTGTCGATCACGTTCGGAAGTTGGCGGACTTTGACCACGTGGTAAAGCTCTGAATGTTGTCGGGAGGCCCTTCGATCACGTTCTACGTGGTGGGAGAGGTTGCGACCACGTTGTTTGTGGCTTCAACCACAGGCTTCGACCACGTTGCGTGTGGGAAGATGCTTCGACCACGCCGAACCGCCCTCGCCGGAAGGGGCTTCGACCGCGGTGAAATTTGTTGTATGTGGTCGGAAGGGGCTTCGACCACGATGAAACTCGTTGAACGTGGTCGGAAGCGGTTGCGATCAACTATGGGAACTCTGTTGTCTGTTCGGTCCTATAAGTGGTATCAGAGCAAGGTTGGCTCTGTGTTTGATCTTAATTGATCTTGAGTATGTTAACTAGTAGGGAATCTTATGTCTGCCATTGATGTCCTTTACGACAAGAGGCTTGAATTTGACTAGAGAGTGATTTTATTTGCAAGAAACCACAAGTGTGAACTTTGTGGTACATTCTTTCCCTTTGACTGCTCAAGTGCCAGGAAGGAGAAAGTAAGGAGAAAGTCTTAGAGACCACTGATGATGATAAGAAGGACGAGCATCGACTCATCATGAGCAAGGTAAAACTTCATTGTGACCTTGGCCTTGTCCAAGATGAATATACTTGCTCTTAGGGGTAATGTGAGATGCCTAAATGTTAAAATTGCTAGATTGTTCTTGCTAGAATGGAATCTCATTTATCATGTGTGGGTTGTGAGTCATTTTCTTATAGATGTGAAAATTTAATTTCTCTTCTTGCATGTTAAAAAAAAATCTGAAAATGAGAAATTAAAATTGACTCACTGCACATGTGTAGAGAAGCTTGACTTTGCTAGGGCTGAGATTGGAAAGCTATGTTATTCTGTTCTAACTTCTCTTGTTTTATGTTTGTACTTGCCTTGTTCCTCATGTTGGTCCATTCATTGCTTGCTTGCATTTTCATCTCTAGTATATATTGTGATTCTTTGAGGCATGATGTAAATGCTTTGAGGGGAGAACACGATGATATGAGTGTTATTTCTTGCGACTTAGTCTCCTCTGTTCCTTTGGATCTGGAGCCTTCTAGTAGTGAGCATAAATCTTTTGTATTGGCATTTGTGCCATATCCTTTTTGCTCCTATTTTGACTAGTGCAATTCATTACAGTCTTTATGATTGTTCCCAGGATCTTACGACTATGTTCACCACCTCTCGTTGCACCTCCTTGACCGCGGTTGATCTCTATAGTCGTAGGTCCTTTCAACTACGCCAAAGGTTGCCATCGCTGTAGTCATAATGCCTTGCGACCATAGCTTCAAGCTCCACGACTGTAGTTGTAACTTCTTACAGCCACGTCTGCTGCTTCTGAGTACCTGCTACTCGATTGCTGTGGTCGTAACTCCATTATGACTACGCCTGCAATCCCCAGATGTGGTCGTAACGCTTTACGACCACATCTCCCGGCTGTAGACGTTTATGACTACGCTTCTCGCGCTATGACTACATTCATTTCTTCTCGTCCATGGTCGTAGCACGTAACGACCACTCTTTTCTGCTGAGTGGCCATGTGTCAAGTCTTGGGGTCTCAAGCATTTGCTTACTAACCCTTTGGGATCCAAGACTTGGACACTTTGTTCTTGTCATTTGTAGGTGCTCAGACGTTGGATGGAGAACATGTGATTGATTGGGTATTAATCTTCTGCTTCATCACATGACTAGAACATTCACTGGTTCTCCACCTTGTTGATGGCCTCCAAGAGGCATATGCTTCCATGATTGGCGTTTCCACCTACTTTGTGAGCTATTCTTTATCTTCATGCTCATATATTCATGTTTGATCATAATTGGCATATTGTGTTTGTCAATGAGCTCACTTGTACCATATTGGCATGTTCTACTCTCGGTACTTTGTTGTCATGCTTTTATGTGTATGTTGCTTAAGTATCCACATACCATGTTATATATGTTAGTTTTTTTGGATGCTAGCTAAGTAGAATGTGTATATTAGAAATCAAGTATCATCATGATCTTGTGTCTTGTACTATCTATCATGGCTCATTGCTTACATCTTGCTCTTTATGTCCATTCGAGCCTACGAGGAGGCTATAAAAGACTTGAGCTTGAGCGAATCTGATCTCTCAAGCTCAAGTTTAGTAGAAACTTAGATCGAACTCAAACAAGCTTGAGTTGAGATCCGAGCTTGTATCTAGTCTCTAGCTCGGTTTGACCTAAACTCGAGTATACTCGATAACAGTTAACGATTTAATGTATACTAATTTTTAACTATAAGAAAAACTCGAGTTTGAGTTCAACTCGAATAAGCTCCATAAGAGTTAACATACAACAATATTTAAATTTGAATCGAGACCTGACGAGCTATTCAAGCTCAGCTCATTTAGGTTGAAGTCCCTCGATTAATTTTGACCTGACGTATCACGCACCTCACCCTCTCACTCTTGTCTCACGCACGTATCTCTCATTCACTTTTCCTATCGCTTATCATCTTCTTTTAAAAGTCACTCCTTTCAGCCACTAATATTTATTTTCAACAAAAAATTATGAGTCGTAGCTAATACAAATACCGCTAAGATGGTTTGGTAGCTTACCCTTTTGATCTTGACACATGCATGGACATGTCGTGGCTATGCTTGCTGCGGTACTGAAAAAGTGGCTCGAAGAGGTTGAAAACCCGCACAGCCTCACAAATCATATTGGGCATGGACAGCTAGATTCGGAAAAGGGCAACCATGGATGTTAGTGTTATGTTTTGTGTGACCAATGAGATGTGCCCAGTACCATCGGCATTAATAATTCTTGCTGTGCAGAATCCGGAGCACTGTTTTCAATAATTTTGAATTATTTATGAACATCTAAAGAAAGCATCACTTTAATGCATAAAAGCCTAACAAGTTCTTGGCATTATTCTCAATTAATCCTCATGTTTGGATCAGTGAAATTTGTATCGCCAAAATTTCACCGGAAACCGGTGGTTACTGGCTTGCCGGTCTTATCGGTGGGTACTGATAAAATTTTTATACCAGTCACAAAATTTCGGATTTATCAAAATTCATTCAAAAAATTTGAAAAAAATCAAATAATATTAAAAATTCCAAACTTCAATTCAAAATTTTCGTTCAAAAAATTCTAAAAATTCCGGTAACCGAAGGTTACCGGCCATTTTGCTGCTCTCGGATAAAATTTTCGAACCAATATAATTTTCCCTGATTTGGATAACATTGTACTTCTCACTTTGTATAGCCAACATCTTGAAATTTGTCAATATCAACACAAGGGGCACCGTAATAATTGTTGTGTGGCATGCCTTGGCCAAAGGTTCTAGTGACTGACAACTTGACACTTCTTTTTTTTTATTCAAAAGAACATAAATCTGAAGAGTGCCATTTATCATGCTAAATGTGGTCCTGAATACCTTATACCTTATAGCTTATATCTAGCTCTCTCCATCAACCCTAACTCCAAAATTTGCTCTCACTGACCAAAATTAAAATTTTGTTGATGTCTTCTTTATTTCCAGTAATCCCACCAACCAATTAATGGCGAGGACAAGGCCAGTCTTGTTATAGATGCAATTCGAGAAGCTGAGAAATCAAGATTTTAGTAACTTAATTGAATTCCTCATATATTTTATCATGCCCTGACACAGAATGGTAGAATCATGTTGAGTTTCGCTTGCAGTTAGCCCAATACTCCGCCACAAGTTTAGCAAAGGCTGATTGTTTGTCTTCCAACAGCTTGGCGGGTGTATCATATTCTGGAAGTTTCCCTGTACAATTGGAAAGTCATCAGCATGAATCATCCAAATAATAAGTGCGGTGATTTACTTATAATTAGATGAGTAATCACCATGGCATGACAGCAAGGTTTGCAGCCGCATCAAGCAGCAGAGCAATGGCCTCTAGCTCTTGCAGTATTTGCTCTCTCTCTCTCTCTCGCATTTCAATCTACTCCGAGCTCATTATTTTTTCTGTGCTTTTCCTGTGAAATCATAGGAAAGTAGCACTATGCATCTGGATTTTCGAGATGTGATTCCTACGTTCCAAAGGGATATAGAGTAGCAAATTCCTTAGGATTCAGATACCTTTGTTTTTCAACCCCTTCAATCCAAAGGAGCCCTAAAAATAAAGCTCGGATCTTTGAAGTTTGATTAGAAGTTACAAATGAGATTAACAGATGCAAATTAACCCCAACTGCAAAAAAAATTTACTCTGCACACAAATATCACTTTACAGCAGTGATAGCTAACAAACACACATGAGAAACTACAAGGACATCCAGGCTTCCAGCGGCGTATTAAGAGAGCTATATGGGATTGTGGTCAACGAATCTTTGGCACTTTTTGACATATTTTGTATCTGTATTTACAAAATAGCTGTAGTCACACGAAAATGATAAAAATAACACTTCTACCATCTGATCACCGGACAACACGCGGCACAGTGTACACAGGGAAACGGTAATGACAAACTCTACACAACAAAATTCGTGAACAGATGGGTATTGGCGTACACACTTTGACGAATGAATACAATGGCATAACGACCAATCCTAAGTCCTATCGCGCTAATCCAATCAATTAATCAGCATACATTCTTATATTACAGAAAACCCTCATTAGGGGGCCTCACACTTCAGCGAGCGACGCACTGCGCCAATCATCCAAGACACACTGCTCTCCCAAAACCGGCAAACTCTATTGCCCTTGTACTCAGTCGTCACGACAGGGAAGGACAACACCTTGAACGAGATCTGGTTTCTTTTGCCTCCACACCCTCCTGCCCGTGTTTATGTGCTACAAACTCTTCGGTACATGCGAAAACACTTTACAGAGCTTGTTAACTTAAGCCATACTAAAAGTAGTTTGCAGAGTGCAAAATATGTCATGAGTCATGTGAGCCTTGGACAATCAAATTTAAGCGCTTGGCGCTATCGATGCGGAGACCATCACTTTTTAGGCTCAACTGAAAATGAAGAACCAATGAATTGATTGGCAACCGTTTCCAGAGTAAAACAATCCATAGATGTACTCAGTTGATATGAACATGTACCTCCACCTGATTGCTATCAACAGAAAACCATCTCAAAAGAACACCAAGGTGGACCACTGCTGGGATCATTTTGAATAGCAGGGGTGTTGTTACCTGCAGAATTACATACCCAAGAGGTAAGTTAATCATACATAGGCCATGTTTGTTTATGTTTTTTCTCAAGCTTAAAAGCCAAAAAACCGAAGCCCAAACAAAGGGGTGGTTTTTAACTAGGCTTTTTCAGAAGTCACAAGCCTCCATATAACTAAAAGCCAACAGCTATCGGAGAGGTGCTTTTCAGCTTATTGCGGGTTGGTTTTAGACCCATGCCACTGAAGTTGGGGTAAAATTACCCACCTCTACCATGTATAAAAGGCGCTAATCCCATCAACTCTAACATGGATCATCCCTAGATCCTGATGGTGAGAGTGATTCCCGGAGGCAGCGACGCCGGCCGCCCGTCTTCCTCCCCACCTCCGACGCCGCTGCCTCCACTCCCGACGCATTTAGCTTTGCCCATCCCCAACGCGAGATCCACGATTGTTTTTGATTTGGTTCATGTTAATTATCCCAAATTTGTCATTCATGCTTTCGTTGTTTAAATGAATAGGTTTGTTAATTATCCCAAAATTGTTGTTCTTGTTATTGTCCTTCCACCTTATAATCGAAGGACTTTAGATTTAGTAGAACTAAAATTGAGTATATGAGGTATGATTTCAGCAGTGCGAGCAGATGATGGAGATGTTAGTCTAGACGGACAAGTAATGCCTAGGAAAGACACTTTTCGATATTTGAAATCGATATTATAGTGGGATGGCGAGATGAATGAAGATGTGAGCCACAGGATAAGAGTAGGGTGGGTGAAATGACGCCAAACATCGCGTGTCCTATATAATAAAAAAGTCTCCTAAAAGTTAAAGGGTAAGTTCTATAGGACGACGATCAGACCTACGATGCTATATGGAGCGAAATGATGGGTGACTAAAAGAAAATATATATATAGAAGATGTGTAGCGGAAATAAGGATGGTGCGGTGGATCTATGGTCACATAAAGCGGAATCGAATCCACAATGATAATATACATGATAAGGTGGGGTAGCACCAAGTGAAGAGAAGCTTATCCAATATCACTTGAAATGGTTTGGGTATCTCCAACGGATGTCTCCTGAGACACTGGTACATAGTGGAATTTTAAGACGTACTAAAAACGGAAGAAGAGGTGGAAGTCAACCAAGACTGGCGTGAGAGGAAGCAGTTAAAAGAGATTTGAGGGATTTGAATGTATCCAAAGAATTAGCTTTGGATAGAAACGCATAGAAGTTAACAATCTATATGCTGGAACCATGACATAAAAAGGTTTAAGAGCGGTGTTTTAGACTCTACTCAAATTCAATACTGATGACATAAAACTCTTCTTAGCTCATTTGCAAAAGGGTATTTCAGACATTCATTATTGAAGACAGTAAGCCAACTCAACAACAAGCCAGACTACCAAACAAGTTGGCTTAAGCCAAAAGCTGGTTTTAAGCTATAAACTAAAAATCCTAAGCCTACACAAATAGGACCGTATTTATGAAAACACAATGTCATCAAAGGTAGAGATGGTAAGAGAATCAAAGGACTGAACAGTAGGTTTAGTGATCATGTTCTGATTTGAGCCACCACTTCCAATATTTGTTATCTACTATTTACAGAGAGAACACAATATAGCTTAAAAGGAACAAAGAGATTAGGTTGGTACCAAGCTGAGCGCAGTGGTTCCAAGAAGGAGCAGGTATAGTTTGCCCTGAAAAAAGCAATGCAGCTATCAGATGGATGTACACACAGATTTGAATCAAAAGACAAGTATCATACCAACAAACTATGCTGGGAGGTAAAATAGGTAGTTAAAATATCGATATCGTCAAAAGATTTATCGATATCGTCAAAAGATTTATGTCATTTAGATATGTTGCGCTTAGCCATCTTGTGTTAAATTTAATGGCACGTACAGGAGAATACAAGATTTAAATTCTCAGAGCAAGGCATTTACAATTGACTGAACTGAGGAGTATGTGTAACTATGTGACTATAAAGCAGCATAGTTGGTGCAGCACACGAAAGGAACAAAATGTGCAGAACTAACCTCAATCAGATGGATACTAGAAGCACGGCTAAGAAGAACAAAAGCAAACTCTCCTATTTGTGCAAGAGACATGCCGACCTATAGGAAAAAAACACGACGTTAGTGTGACCGCATGAACAGCGGATGTGACCACATTCAAACAGACATCACGAAGACTTACAAGAAGAGATGTTTTGTTGCTATAGCCAAACCCTTTTACGACAATAGCAACAATAAGAGTCTTTATAGTTATCACCAAGATTACTGCTGCAAGGAGTATATCCACATGGTTCCACAGGAAATGGACATTAATTAGCATCCCAATACTGGCAAGGAAAAGAGCAGCAAAGAGGTTTCGAATAGGTTCAATCTGCAGAAAGAACAAACCTGAAATAAGATAACATATAATGAATTACTAACTACAAGAGTCTAGCTATAAATTTAACTAAAGCAGTAAAAGAAATATCACACCAAATAGTAGCTGCCCTTTGAAAGTAAAAGAAATATCACACCAAATAGTAGCTGCCCTTCGAACTTTCAAAAAACTGGAAAACCCCATCAAACAAAAACAGAGTTTAGAAGATATTAGCTAGGAATTACTTGTTCAAGAGTGTGTTGTGCAAGATCAGTGGTTGATATCATTACTCCAGCTGCGAATGAACCCAACTCAAGACTCAGGCCTAACTTATCACTGCACTGCATCATAGAAGGAAGGCCACATGTGAATAACAGAATTTTTTAGATACTCCCAGACGAGACGATTTCAAAATAGAAGTGTAACAATGTCATAAAGGTATAAATGTGAGTAATTTTTTTTCAAAAAAAAATTAAGTGCGAGTAAACCAATAACAAAGAAAGGGTTGGTGAAAAATGAAGGAGCAAACTTGTGCAAAATAGTTTAAAGGCTTGGAAAAGAATTAAGAAAAATACTGGAGGCGCAGTTGTTGGTTTAAAATTATAGTTTAAAAAGTCTACCAAATTCCATATTATAGTTTAAAAATACTGAGCTGCATATTCACAAAATTCCATGCAATAAATCAATCAAGTATAGTTTACAAACTCAAGTTCAGCAAGATAGTTACTTTTTACTATTATATCTTGTTTTCGAATAAATCAATCATTTTCAGCCCTCCTTTTCTGGACTCATTAGAGCACAGCTTTTGGCCAGGTTTTAGTACATGTAAACTCTTCCCTGCAGTATTTAAAATAAAGCTTTATCTTTTTGTACGTTACTGCACAGTATTGCACTAGACAATAACCTGTAAGCAGTCAAAAACTCACCCAAGCAACTAACAAGCAGAATGCAACCGCTGCCAACTGGTATATTTCATTTGTCTGTATGAAATGCAGCAATCAGAACATTAGTATTATGACAATGGAGTGTTCTACTACAGCAGATTCAAATTAACTGCTCAAAGAAATCATTCATGCATTGCTTTCATTCAATTATACTCACCTGAGACGAAAGACTTATCATCAGCTTAAGAAACCAAGGCACACCAGTACGGGAGAGGATAGAGAGAATTGCCAGGAATGTTATCAATACAACAAGCCTGAGAATATTGAAAGTTTTGTGTCATAAGAATATAATCCAATACCTGATTATATCCTAGGAAACTACTACAGGAAGTAGGGGCAATCCAAAAATACATAGGATAGGACAATATGATAGGTCATTTGACAAGATATGAGAGAGGTCTTGTGTTGCCAGTTTGCCACTAGGCTGAGGTACGCACAGCTGTTTCAATTACACCCACCATTTAGACATTGAAATAACATGAATTTATTGTAGAAGCCATTCTTCTAGTGGATGAATTATTTAAGTTCTGATAAAATTAAATAATTAATATAAATAAAAGTTTTTCAGGGGGAAATAATGTACTTACGACTTTGCCATTGATGCAACTCCATGAAGAAGACCAGAGGTGCCACTCAAAATCGGAAGGAGTGCAAACAGAAGACCAACAGCACAATCCTGAGAGGAAGGGATGTCAATACAAATCAACTGACATAGCTCATATGAAAAATAATAAGTCTTGTGCCAGGCTTTAATCATTCAATTCTTAAAAAGCAGCAAGCAAAATATGCATCTTTACAAATTTATCTCCCCAGAAAACTAAACAAATACAGAAGATGAAATCTAAATTTGGCATACCTGCAATATGAGTGTGCCAACCGTAACTTGGCCGTGCAGGGTGTTGATGCTATTTCTTTCCATCAGAAATTTCAAAACCTGCATATCAAAAAATTTCCCATTAACATTAAACAAAAGATATGGATATACAGCATGAGCATAAGCTTACAGCAAGTGATGCAACATTCAGAATACCTATTAAATACAGGGGGTCAAACATCATATACCAAATTTGGATGTGCTAAAGTGAAAACCCTTTTGCCGTCTGTCATGTATAGGTAATGGTTGTACTAGAAACCAGCAAAAACAAGTTTATTCCATTCAATTGAGAGTATATGTAGCATGACACCAAAAGACAAAGTAGCATTCCATGGTGAAGTGGAATGAGGAGCAAGTCAGAGCAACACAGAACAGCGTACTAACTACTAGCAACAAGATATACCAATCACACAAATCACAAACCATATGAAATTGACTCAACATAACAATGTGCAAAGATGTAAATGAACACCCACGTGAGAACAGTAAACAGTAGGACTTATTGACACATCAGGGCTATCAGGCTACAATAAACTAGTATTGATTTCCCATAGGCCAGTCATTATTTGGTCAATTTTTGACTTGGTAGAGAGGCAATAGAACCCAGAGAGATGCAACTTCAAATATATAAAAATTACCACAGCTGTCGAAGACATAGAAAGAAGAACACCAACGAAAACACCTTCCTTTGTTTTGCCTCCACATAGCTGCAATTAATATTGAAAATAAGCAAACCAGAATAGAACTGTTGGGTGTGCTTTTTGAAGCCAGAATAGGCTAACACGCTCCAAATTTGTTTCACAAGAATGCTGGAAAGCCAAAAGCTACTAAGCATGATACAGTGACTTGGTGCAACTTGACCACCTCAATGGCATATTGTCATCTCTTCACTTTCAGTGGCAACACATTCAAATGAGTATCAAGTCTCAACAGTAAGTTTTATGGATGCACCAAATGATTGCTATTCTAATCATTTTTCATAGAGAAATTACTACAAACTCAGATGCTTGAACAACGATACATACAGTAATACATCTTGAAGTTCCCCTATAAGAAAGTGTGCGAGCTTACTTTACACAAAGTGGAAACATCATAACATAGACAGCAAAGAAGAAGCATACCGTCGCAGACATACCACAAAGGAACATGAACAGTATAATTTGGAGCAATCCTCCGAGAACAGCAACCGCACGAACAACTCGAAGCTGAAACAATGTGGAAACGCCACATGTCGTTATTATGATAACTCCACATTACCATGAGTGCAAGTACCTAATAAATGTTAAAAAACAAAACAAAACAAATCAAAGATGAATACTTTTGCTGTAGAAAACTCAAGTCCCAGAGCAAACAGGAGAAATATCACACCAAATTGGGCTACTGTTTCAACCTGGAAGGGAAAGCAGAAGTCATTACGTGCATGAAATATATACAAGTGGATAAACGCATTACAAGCAAAACTTTCACAAGTAGAGTTAGTAATTGCATCACAAGCTAAGCAGTGTCGAATGACTAAATTAGAAGGAAATTCATATGCATGTTTTTGGCCAACAAAGAAAGTTAATATATATATATATATATATATATATATATATATATATATATATATATATATATATAAAAAAAAAATGGTGGAACAGAAATTGACCGAGAAGAAACAGATGAGCTACACTTGAGATATATACACATCAAAGAACTGTGCACTAATAAATAAATATTTGTCTATGTTATGAGCAGCATGAAGTGAAGTGTCTCGGAGCCAACGGAAACTTCTCAAGTATGCAGCTCAAAGAACGATAAAACTAACTAAAGGCATTTAAGCTAGAGAATAGATCTCTTATGATATAGCAACGCAAATGTCTGATGGCAACAGTTAATGATCTCATGGTTGATTATTTGAACTTCACTAGTCATACAATTAACTATTTCACACACAATGTGCAAGCACGCCTCAAGTACCGCATACTTCCACTTTACCTATTATGACTGCATCTTTAACCACGAAAAAGTTTCAGGATACTATGCCAGGCTTTAGATAAAATATATTCTTAACTTCCACTAACTTCCTTATTTACAAACCAATCTATTAATAAGAGCAATCTCTAACAATTAATAGCAAAGAAACGAAATGTTCCAAAGACTAAATAGGGTATGAAAACATAAATGCAGAAGCAAGTAAAAACTATTTCTTTTTTATGTGCTTAAAAATAATTGCATAGACCAAAACAAGCATGATCTAGCTGTCTGCCGAAGCAGTGAAATGACTGAGCAAAAGCGCATGCATATTTCATTTAACAATGATATTTATGTGGATTAAGCATCAAGAAAAGCAACCAACAAAAGGTGAAAGCATCTTACTTGCACCATTTCACTGACAAAGCTAAAACCTCCAGGGCCAATTATAGATCCTGCAAGTAAATAACCTGTAATCACCTGCAATGTATTTTGGAGTTGTAGCTTTAGGCTCATTAACCTTAAAACACACATATGTCTTATATATGTAATAATGCGGTAGAGATGAGATGAGACGAGACAAAAGTAGTAGAGTACTCACTGGTTGCCCAAGGCAAGCAAAGGCAATTCCACCACATGTAGCGGACACAATAACAACAACAAGATCTGATATCAATCTACAGTAGTTCACAAAAAACAAATCAAGTTATAATATAAGGGAGATACTTTATCTTCACTCATCATCTCCAATAATTGGCCAACATACCTAAGGTCCAGCTGCAGCACAGGGTATTTTGACTTTGGATTTGATATAATAAAAACATTATCCTGGAGTTGCAATTGTGTCAATACAGCACACGAGTAAAACAGAGTAAATAACAGTTGGCCCACAATGCTATTCCTACATGTATAGTACATAAGAAGTAGCTTAACAAGAAATTCTGCAATTAATTACAGTGCCCATACCTTCCGATCAATCAGTGTGGGAACATCCTCTTGCTCTGACCGATCCAAGAAAACTTCTTTAAATGGGAATGACCTAGGGAGTGGAACATCACAAATTTGGGAGGCTTACTATAAATTATGAAATTAATCAAACAGGTTAACTTCAATTAACAAAGAAACAACGAAAATTCACATGTACATTAGGAACATACTTATTGTCTTTGGTCTCATTTTTCTTTGTTACTCTTCTGGCCACAGTTTCGAGGACTCCCTGAAAGGGTAATACAGAACAAGATGACCACTTTGCATAGTTGTGATGTATAACTACCGATATTTTACAGACACTGGCAAACAGGTGAAAAGTGCACTGCAGCTATGCAGATATAATGATATAGGGTATGTTAACATAAACCTTTACAATTATGTTTTTTAAAACCACAATGAATAGTCTGAAGAAATGGATGTAACATATTATTCTTGAGCCATATGACAAATGTGTTCTGTGTTCATATGACAAATGTGTTTATATGCTTCAAAATGAAAGGGTGGTACGCTAACAAATTGAGAAAGTAACAAATACGTTACTCGGAATTGGGAAATATGATATCATAATGGGGCGGTGGGTCAAAGCATCTGTAGCCAATGGGTGTAACCATGTAGAAGATCAAACATCTAACTGAATTTCAGCAGGGACACAGCACTAGGCAGTTTATCCAAAATTCAAATGATTTATAGTATTATATAGTTATATATATAGTAGCTTAGGTACAACAAAGACAAATATTAATTATTATCTAACCTAGTACAATAAAGATAATCCAAGGTATTGTAGTAAGTCAGCACTAGGAAAAGGTCAACTTAAACTTCAAAAGTCATAAGGCTGTAAACCGGGTCAAAGGGCGCAAAGCCCACAGAATGACATATGGAAGGATCATTGAATGCTCAGAAATTACAATACACTAATGAGGATGGCGAAGCATCATCATGATCACTGGTGCATGTAACCGTGTAAGGGCATCTCCAATGCTTATGGCCTGGGGTGGTCTTAAGGCGAGGCCCATGTGGGCAAATATCAGCTCCATCCAATTTAGACATCCATAATATGAAATGGCCTCTAACTTTGTGAAGCAAAGTTACGGTGCTACAGTACCATGACTTTGCTTCAGCTGGACCGATCTGGATAGCAGGATGAGGCGGCAGGTACTGTGGCAAAAAAAACTGTATCTCGGATGCGGTATCTGATCTGAGCCATCCTTTTGTATCCAGCGGCTGAGAATCTCCCAAAGCCACGGTCACTGTTCTCCTCTGGCTTTGCTTCACAAAGTTAGAGGATCTCAATCCCTTCCAAGCATGCAGCCCGTATCTAACCCAAGCTAGTCCCACTCACAAATTCTACACGCACACACATAATGAGTAGATCTCCCAAACCTAAAGTGGACAAGACCCAAAATTCAAACCATTCCATAAGCATCGTAATGCAAAACTTTAACCAGATTCCATTCAAACCATTCCATAAGCATCGTAATGCAAAACTTTAACCAGATTCCATAATTACTGGAAACGAACGACCACACACAAGCAAAATGGTGCGGATGAAATCACCTGCTTCTCAGCAACCGTGTTGTTGAAGCTGCCGGGGTCCGTCTCTGCAAAACCAGAGCAGCGGAGATTAGCACAAGCCAGTCCAATCCCAAACCCCCAAAACTCGCTCGATTCGTGACGCCCCCAGCCCCCCAACACCACAGCCACCGAGGCCGAGATCTAGACAGGACGGCCACCGACAGACGCTACGGTACGCCACGCCACCGACCCCACGCCAGAACCAGATCCCGCGCCAAGGGACCCCCCTGCGGATCGCGGGTTCCCCGGAGTTCAGATCCACGCACCTCCGCCGCCCTGCTCGCCCTCGGACTCGGGGAACTCATTATCCAGCGCGCGGTCGATCATGTCGGCGAGGCTGCCCTCCTTGACCGTCGCATTGCCTGAGGCCACCTCCCCGCCGGCCTCCGCGTCGGCCACGGCCACGCCGTCCCCGCGCGCCACCGCGGCGGCCGCCTCGCCCGCGCGGTCCTCGTCGCCCGCGTCGCCGTCCCCGCCGCTGCGGCGGGGAGAATGCAACGGCCGCCGCAAGGAGGAGGGCGAAGAGGCGGAGGAGGGAGCCCGGGCAGCGGCGGCGACGACGCGTCAGCATCGCCGGAGGAGGACGCCGCGGTCGGGGCGGGGTTGGAAGCGGAGCGTCTGGGTGGGTGCAGCCCAGCCGCGGGCGTGCGGGCGTGCGTGCCCGTATCGGGGATGAAAAGAAATACAAAGAGAGAGGCGTGTAATGCGCTAATGCAGCGGGCGGCAGTGGCAATTTGTAGGGGTTATTTGTTAGTTATGGTCTCAGTGACTCACTCAGTTCGGGCTATTGGGTTCATAATTTTGAATACTTTTAAAGCGTACACAAAGTATATTACAGCTTGTATTAAGGCCCGTTCGATTGGACTAAAAATAATAATTTATAATTGAAATTACACTATAGCTAATTAAAATTATAATATACCTAAATATGACTTATTTGGTGTAATTAAATTTAAAAAATTAAAAATAAAAAAAATATGTTGGATCAATACGGACAACACAAACGAATACGGAAAAAAAGAACCGACAAAAAAGCTCGAAAAAAGTTAAAAGTTCAAAAATAATGAAATTTATGAGTAATAAAAAAGTAAGTCAGAAACCAGAAACCTAAACCAAAATAAGTGAGACGTAAAGCTATCGTCGTAAGGGTTGTTTAAAACACAAAAAAATCATACAGAAATTTGATAGAAAATAATTCAATTCATGTGCAATATATTGCAAGCATGATGGATGGTTTTAAAATATACGTTGTGTGCGCGATAAGTTTCCAGCTAAGCAATCACCTGGAACGCAGGACGCAAATCAACTCAAGAGTACTAAACTGTCTTTTTTTTTACATTTTCGCTCTCATCTTTTCTACTTTCCATGACCACCTTGCAGACTCCAAATGTTTGGACACAGATTAAGAAGGTTTTCTAAATTAAATTGTAAACAGCATGAGAAGAAAACATTAGCTTCCCTGTATATATGCAGTCTCTATTCTGTTTCCGTTTCTATCTAGCAAGGACAAGGTGAGCTTTCTCCCCTACCAGAAACAAATGATTTGCCATTTGCCCATTTGCTCTAGCTGCAGCGACGTAGCGGCATTTCCCGCGGGTCGTCTTCTCGTGCGTACGTACGTGCATGCACACGCTCTACAGACAAGTCGGAATGCTACTACTTTTCAGGTAGTTGCACGAGCACTCCACCGATAAACTAATGCATACACGAGCACGGTGGAGAGAAATTTTGACACTTTTTGATATATTTTGAACTTGTATTTATAAAAATATTTGTAGTTATATGAAAATGACGAAAATAGCATTTCTATTGTCCGGTCACCGGACGATAGCAACGTGGAGTTGACACGTGGGCCTGTCGTCCAGCCATCGTGCGGCTCCCTGCTTGCTACCCTGCTTTCAGATGGCAGGTAATTAAACCAGCTAATTAGTCGGCTTAATTACCTACCTTAATTAGTCGATGGCTGAAGTGGTCGAGTAGCCGTGATCGGACATGGTCGATAACTGAAGTGGTCGAATAGCCGTGGCCGAACGGTTGGAGTGGTCGAATGGTCAGGGTGGTCGTGGTCAGAGATTGAAGTGGTCGAATGGCTAAAGTGGTCGAATGGGCGAGATGGTCAAATCCATAGTAGTTGGAGATACGGTGGCGAATGTCGATAGGTCAAATTAGTAGTGGTCAAAAGCTTGTCGAGTGCTTTGAGTGGTCAAAAGCTCGAGTGCATTGAGTGGTGATCGAGAGTGATCGTGGTCGTGGTCGTGGTCGTGAACGACCGTAGTCGAATACAGCAATGGTCGAGGAAACGTGGTCGGTAGTCGAAGATTGGGAAAGCGGCTACGACCAGAACTATAAATTAAAGCTTAATTATCTACCGTCTGGTGACAGGACGACAGGCGAGGAGTCGCACGGTGGCGGGCGACAGGCCCACGTGTCAGCTCCACACTGCTGCCGCCTAGTGACCGGACGACAGAAGTGTTATTTTTGTCATTTTCGCACAACTACGACTATTTTTGCAAATACCGGTTCAAAACGTGTCAAAAGTGCCAAAAACTCCGGTGGAGAATGAGGGGAAAGAATTTTTTTTTGTTCATCGGTAGGCGCTTTAATCTGAGCCACTGGACCCACGATCCGACAATCACAAACGTATGGAATATTTAGTCCGCTGCAGTTTTTTGTTTATCTGTTACCCTTCTCTAGTAAATTAGGGCTCTTCAGAAGAGCGGAACTTTTGATAGTAAAACGTCTACTGTGGCCGGCATCGTAAGACTATAGTCCTAAATTAAGTAGGATCGAAATTAGGTAGAACCGTGTAAAATTGACTAGGATCTAAATTTGCTAGAACCGTGTAAAATTAAGGGTGGTCTCGGTCTTATCGTCTTTGCAATCATGATTTCCGATCCATGAACCTACGCTCCCAATGATTTTTTTAATAATTTATTTTTATTCGAAAATATAAAATGACGACGATGGCCAGGAGGTGGATCATAGTCGAAACGAAAGGAAAGCAAGCGCCGGAAACGCACGCACGGTACACTAGCGCAGCTTGGTGGGAGCATACCTCACCTGACCGACCAGCCACCGCCCAGGAAGAATAAGGTTTTAGTCGAGATCCGGCCAAGATTTGGAGGTGGTGGTTTGGCCGTCGCCCACCGCAGGCGCTGTGGCCTGTGGGGGTGTGGTCAAACGCCAAATCTGCTGCAGTGCACGCACGAAGCAGGCGTTTTCCCTTTTCACACTTCAACAAAAGTAGCTAGGCTCTTAGCTTCGGTTTGCATCACGAGCGAAAATGTCCTTTTTGATTGGGCGCTGGCCAACCTTTCTGTGTTGCCGTATAAAGTTGCTCGCTCGCTCGCCGTACTTTGGGCGTCGCTTCTTTTCCAATGAATCGTCGTCGCTGCTCCTGCATTAAGCCAGAAGCCACTACAGTGCTAAACGACTTTAGGCCATATTTTTTTCAACTTTTAAAAGCTATTTTTCATTTTTTTTAGTAACTAACTTTTAATAGGATATCTTTTTAAAATAGAGTCTACTAGTTAATTGTAGTACATATTTTACCGACTTTATTTATATCAGCAAAAATCGTACATGAGTTTTCGTTACTCTGTAATCTCTCGCACAAACAGACTAAAAGCCACAAGCCTTTATGTGGTCATCTCCCGCAGTTTAGCAAGCGCCGGATACTGGACCCAAAACCAGCCTATAACGGCTGAGAATCGTCGTGATTAAATCAACTAGTATTAATTTATTTCTTTTCAATTTTTAAGGTTTTGAAATTTCGGATATAAAAGATATGTAATTGTAAGTATGTTGGTATAGGAGTTGAATTCAAAGTAGTAGTCGAGGGGGTGAACCAAAACCAGGATACCAAAAACTTGGACTGATCGTATTTTTTTTCTATTTTTGGCGAAAACCGGTTTTTAGAATCCTAACTGGGACACATATACGATACAAATTTGGTCATTGGCTATGAGTCTAGATTGTCTTTCTTTTTTAGATCGGTACTTACAGGTCGGTTTTTATTTAATATTGAGTAAATTTCATAAAAATACACATAATTTAGCATAATTATCATAAAACAACACATTGCAATTTGTATCTCATGTAGACGCAGATACTTTGGCATAATATTTCAAACAACCTGACATCCGTCGATTCTTGTTAAAAGCAATGGCAATGTACTACAAGCGTCAAGGTTTACAATGAGAACGAAAATCTGGTGCCCTAACTATAGACTCTTAACGAGGAGGAAGAAAAACAGCTCAGGGTGGCTTTTATGCCTTTCGAATGTTTGCCCAGCACTCTGCATTACTGGCTACTGCTACGCACAGAACATGGGTGAGGAGCACCAAATTAAGAGGCAAGGAGGCACGAGAGACCAACCGTGCCCGCCACAAGCCCACGAGTAAGTACCAACTGCCAAGGACTTCTGGTCATTCTGTTGCCGTTTGTACGCGCCTCTTCTTGTACCAACCGCCAAATTGTTGTTTGTACGTGTAGATACCTCATGCCTTTCCATCGACTTTTCTGGTATATATACAGCACTTGATTATAATTTTAATTACAAAAAAGCCATATACGTACTGTACTAGTAAAAATAGTATTTTACCACCTGGTAGCCAGACGGTGGCACATAGGGCTGACATGTGTCACCTACCACCCTGCCACCGGGCACCAACTAATTAAGCCGGCTAATTAGTTAGTTTAATTACCTACATTAATTTTTTGGTATACTATCTGTTTGAATTTTTAAATATAACAAATGAGCTCGAAAAATTACGAAATTTTATGTGCAGTCTTCTGATATAATGTACTTAATTGTGTATTTTTTTGATAATTTTATCCATTGTGGATGTTGCTCAAAAATTCATAAGATTATGATAATTATATAAATTGTTACATATAGCAAACGAGCTCCAAAAATTACGAAATTTTGTATGGTTGTATTTGAGAAAAGATAAGATTTCCATAATTGAGAAAGTCTACGTTGATGCCTAGAGCTGATGGTCCTTTTAAGATTATTGAGAAGGTTAATGATAATGCATACAACCTTGAGTTGCTTGCAGAGTTTGGGGTTAGTCCCACATTTAACATTGCAGATTTAAAGCTATACCTAGGAGAAGAAGATGAACATGAGTCGAGAATGACTCCAATTCAAGAGGGGGAGAATGAGGAGGACATCACTTTCTTGGATACACACAACACTCATCCACAAGATGATAGGCAAGGAACTATGATGAGGGCACGTGCACGCTAGTTGAATTATCAAGTGAGCTCGTTCCTAGGCTTGTATAATTCAGCTTCTGAGAATGGGTTGCTGTCTGATGCATGTGATGTGATTGTGCTTAGGAACATGGGCAAGGATCAAGAAGGATGCATGGAGTCACGGACATGTTTGGGATGAACATCAGAGGTCAACGTGTCACTTTGAGGCCAGCACAACCAAGAATGAAAGCTGAGCATGTTCTGCAATCCAATTCGGCATCCAAAGACAACGCTGACTTCAAACGAGCATAGAAGATACATACGGAGTCCAAATAAGGTGATTTTCGATTTGTTGAAAAGCTCTTGATGTCATCTTTCCAATGGTTCTGGTCCCGCCTCAAAACTTCACCTGAGCACAACATAAACTATAAAACAATCCTAAATCAATTTCAAGCCTGGGCTCTGAGCCTTGTATCAATTTGAGCCCGATTGGAGAGTTGTAGTGGGATATTCCCCTACTCTCACAGACGTGCCCCCACATCCCTAGCACCATAAAAACTACTAGAGATGCCGCTTTTAGGTTTTAGACTTGTTTAGATTGATTTTCATTCAGAAAACATCAATTGTGTATTTGTGTTGACTAGAACAACTACGGTGACTTTAGACCTCTTCATTGTTTAATGAAAATCCATATTTCAGATCGCGCTTATTTCTTTCTTGCTTGATTCTTGATTACTTGCACGAAAGTTCAACCGTGTTGGACACAGTTTTGTAATGACCAGGGCGTGGTGTAGCGATTGCAGGACAGACTTAATCGTTTCGGTCAAGTAGCCTCGTCATCAACGTCATATCAAACAATTGTAGTTATCATTCTCATCGGAAGATCGGGCCAAATCTCTCATCAGGTAGTCTGTGTAGGTGGTGCGAAGGTCAAAAGTGATCCATCTCGATGATGGACCTGCGGCGGGAGAATGCTATGATGTTAGCGGAACGTAAGGCCTAACAGGAAACCAAAACATAGGTTACTCGTCGATGCAGCCCGTGGATGATCGACAACTAGTACTACGACGCTGGGCAGACTCGGTAGATTACGATGGCACCGGACTCGCTAGGTCGCGATGACCTAGCAGGTGAGCATGGTGCCCCCGCTGGGTGCCCGATGTGCACGGCGTGCTCCATCAAACGGTCACAGCTTAGTTTGTGCACTTTTTTAGGCTGCTTTAGGATGTACTTCAAAATATTCTATATGGCCGGTGGTGTGTCCGGGCTGCTAATGGCAGTCTCAGACGCGCTTGCGATGCGCTAGGCCCGCTCCAACTGAAGTGACATACGAAACATATTCAGTAATGACAAGTATGAATTTCATAAATGAAACGATCAGAAATTTTAACATGTCTTACGCTGTCATGGCACCGCGAAGCGCTGTGGCGATCGATCGAGCATTGTAGACTGTCATCATGTGTGACCTACTCGGGACGATCTAGTAGACGTATGGTGAGTCTGCCACACGACTGGGGTATGTACCACTGCAGGTACTCGTCGTACGTCCGGATCTCGTACGGACGCTACTCTATGACAACATCCACCAGCGTCATATCCATCCATACCATCGTCCACTCCTGCTGCAGTGGCTGCCAGTCCGTAATATACTGAACTACCCTCGATTACCTGCATTTTTGAAATTATCGATGTTACAAAGTAAGATATACAAAGTGTAAACATTACTCGGATATAGTTTGACTTATCGGTGTACGACTTACGGTAGGAACCTACCATCTGGAAGGGGCACGACTTGGTGTAAACTGAAATGTTGCATTACACGCTGCGGCGCATAAGCCTCCACCATATACGAGAACACCAGATGGTGTGTCGTCGCCCATAGCTCCGCGTCCTGCAGGCATTGCAGGGACAACCCGTAAGGCAATACACGCTCCACGAACTCTACAGTCTAAGGACCTCAGATGATGTCACTGTCATACAATGACTCGAACTCATTATACCATAATAAGTAGCACCTCGACGGTCTACCCTTACCCCAGCGCAGACGGGCACCAGTCTATTAAAAGCTCAAAGTGGGCCCGTCTATCAGGTCCACGAACTCGCCGAATGAGTGCACTAGCATCACAATAGTCGAACGGCCGACAGGAAATACTCCTAACTCCACAGCTGCAAAAGCATAGAGCAAACAGCCAAGTTGGGGTTATTAGCAGTATCATACTAGCAAACATCATATAACCTTTTATATGTGACACATAGAATGGCTAATCCATAGCTGTACTAAGGCGTGGCACCAACTTTCGCTTTGGCTCGGCGAGGTAGTGGACTCCGCGTTGCAAATAGCTCCTCGAGCTCTCACGTTGGGAAGCTCTCTTCTCTGACCTCCTCACATTTTGTAGAGTAGAATTCCATCGCGCGGCGACTCCAAACCCTAGCTATGGCGGTGGTGGCGCCAAAGACCCCGACCAAGCCCTTGGCCCCGGCCGCAGCGAGGGCAGCTTCCGTGATCCCGTCCAAGTCCGCTTCCCATGCGCGGTTCTCTCACGCCTCTGGGAACGCCCACCCCAACATCCCGGGCTCCCCGCCACCACCTCCAAGTATGCCTCCGCCAGGAAGAAGCCGTCCACGCACCCCACCGCCGCCACAGGAGTGGTGATTCCTCGTGGCGAAGAATGGTGCGTGGCGGAGGTGCAACGACATGAGAGGAGGGTTCCCCATCACAGCGCCACTCCACCATCTCCTGTACGACTCAATCTCTGGGTGATTCCTTAAGTTTTCCCCATGATTTTTTACGCTCTTCCCTTCGGATAACCTTGTTTTTTCCCACGGATTTTGTGGGATTATCGCATCCTAGAACTTGCATTTTTGCCACAATTTTGGGTGATTTTTCCTGCATTTTGTAATATACTATTTGATCATGCATCGTGGCTTTGATCATTTTTTGGCAGATGCAGCGATCAAATCGAAAAAGGGATATATGTACAGGAACCAGTTTAGGCCGGATCGCTTCAACGACCACGCCACTACCCCCCGAAGGCCTGACCATGGCTGCGGCAGCGCACACACCACCATTGGGTCATCTCTGGTGGCCGCGGGAGCACGGCTCCGGCTGCGCCGCGTTCGCCACTGAACCGAAGGTGAGGCTTGTCAACAGTGGCTAGGCTTTTGTGATGAGCGTCTTAATTAGGTTGTTGATGTGTGGTTATGGCCTGTGGATTGCATGTGCAGCGGGAGGCCCGGGAGCGTGCAGTATTACAGGCTGAGGTTGCCGGCGGGCGCGGTGCCCCAGGGGAATGCCACTAACTATGCTCCCATTGGGAGCGTTGCTGCTACGGACGTGCAAACAATGAGCCAAGGTGTGAATGTTTATGTTAAGTGTAATTTTGTGGCCATCTCTTTCCTTGTGTGTATGTGCATTCATGACGTGCGCTAAAGAGCATGGATCATTGAAACTTGGATTTTTGTTTTGCTGCTGAAACTGTTCAGATATTTGATGTTTGATATGTAACGCTAGTGCTTAGCAAATATTGGTGACAGAATATTTAGAAACTGAGATCATGACTCATGAAACTGGGATTTGGGAATGAACTCATTTGTTATAGCTGCTTTTCTTACTGAAACTGTGTGATGATTTCCTTTTTAGCATTTTTAGGGTCACTAGAGAGTGTGAAACCTTCCAATGTGCTTGATCAAAGTGATGTTCTGAGCTTAGAGTCTGCTGAAGGAGCCAGGGCAACGGATTCTTCGACCTCAACAATACCAGCAAAAGGTTTATTCTGTTTTTTAAGAATTTTGGACATAATGTCAATAAATCCCTCAAGCCTCATGTAACTTAATTTTAACTTGTAATGAGATGACTTCTCTTCTTGGTGATGTTGACCCCAGGGTATTCATCCATTGCATTTACTCTTCAGTTCGGAACTTTAAGCCCAAGAGTCATTAACAAACAAGTATGCCATCCATCTTCAATTATTTTCACGGTTGCTGTTAATTGCTTCCCAAAGCTCTGCATTGGTTAACGCTTCACGTTGATCTTCTTGCAGTGTGCTCCCTGCACAATCTCAGCCTTTCCAGATCTGGATGAGAAGAAACATGAAAAAGTTTGCTGATTTAGTTGGAATATCTCCTATTAAAATTATTGAATTACCTTGTCACAAATGATATTCAATCATCACTTGGATTGTATGTTTATCTTTTTCAGCAATTTGAATAGTTGATTATCTAATTAAACAACCAAGATGCTCGGACTTGCAATAATGGATATAGAATTGTTCCATAAAAGATGATGAAGTTGTATCTGCTGAGAGGAGGTGCAATGGCGTGAGAGGAGGGGAAGAAAAAGGATCAGAATACTAATCATAGCTTGGAAAAAGAAAAGGTGTCATCCTGTGGTTCTGCTGGCACAAGTTGTCATCTCCGGGCTCCTTGGGTTTAGCCAAGGAGGCTGACTCTAGAGATTGCATATCTCTCTTAGAAAACCAGAATCATCCAGCAAAACCAAAATTGTCCAGCAAAGCAGAAGTTCCGCTGGGGAGACCAGAGATTCAAAGACAGATCGTAACTATTGTAGGCAAGCTGTGGTGTGCACATTTTTGTTAACCTGTTCTCACGATGTTGGCCTATTTTTGCATGTGCTTTTGGCTAGATTTCTTTTTTTGAGTTACTTAATTGGTGAGTTAATATGTTCTCGATTGGCAGATGAAAGATATAGGTGAAGCGCTTGTTGGGCGTCACATTAGATTGTGGTCAGCACTTGATATACGGTAAAGTTACTTGCAAATTATCAAATTCCTAAACTATAATTGCTTGGTTAGTGTAATTTTGACATGTTTTGACTCAATGTAGTTATAACTACGGGACTGTTGAGGCATATGATCAGCAAAATGGCTATCACAAGGTACTGTTGTTACCGCCTCTTGTACAGTGTCAAAGTAGTACAGTTAATTTTTTTATTTTTGCCCTTCATAATGTCTGTCTAGACTCTAGACTATAGGTGTGTAAGTATTCTGTGTTAGTCAAACTTACTTCCTCAACTTGATATTAAATCAATGTAGTTGCTCTCATGTTTGAGATTTATAATCTGCTGCTAGGATGTGCTAAACAGGAATAGCACCTTTTGTTAATAGTTCTACCGTGAATTTTATGTGAATAGCTTATGCTTATCTGCAAATGGTGTTTTCAAGTTCACAGAAAAATCACTTCATTTTCCCAACTATATAATTGTTGTACGTGATCTTATGTGTCTTTCTTTTGCTCTGGAGTCGATTATGTTTTGTATGCGTTCTTTAATGTGAATGTGTATTTGCTCTGTGATTCACAATCATCTGAGTTGCTAAGGAGCAGTTGTAACAAGAAGCTCAATGTCACAAGCCAGCATCTGTTCAAGCTAAGGACTGAGATAAATAACAAGAAGCTTTTGTTATGGTTATCGTTATATTTGTTAGTGGGCAAGTTAGGTAGTAGAAGACTCTGCAGTCAAAACGGCACATAAAGTCTAATGTTTTGGATGATGTGTGAATCAATGTGTGAAATATATATCGTGTCACTGAAATATATTAGGACAGGAGAGGTGCACTGATTTTGTATTTTCCACAACTGAAGTATATTAGGTTATATTGAAACTGTAGCAACAGCGGGAATTGTGACACGGTGGACAATATTATAGGTCATACTTAGGATCTCTTGTAATTTCTAAGTGTTTGTGAAGTCAGTCTCAAATATGTATTTATTCTACAACCTGAATGCCTGATCAAATGACATTCGGTAAAATGGTGGGACGATAGTCTATAGGACTTTTCCATAATAAACATATGGTGAATGGAAGAAGCAAAGCTCCAACTTTCATCTTGCAATATTCATATTAGAAGGTTTGATTCAGCTGTTATAGCATATAAACCTCTCAAGCACCCTCCAGATCTACCCCTTCCCTTCCCTTCCCACTCCCTCTCGATGTCTTGAATATTCTTGCAATATATATTTAGATTGGAAAGGGAACACATGAATTTGATGTTAAATAATGATTTGGAACAGATTCAGATTAGTATAGAGGAAGGTTTTGACTTCTGTTTTGTGTGAGAAAAAAAAGATGAGAGTCAAGTGCTCTTTATCTGTTCGTGGAAACATTCTAGCAGCTTAGGTCAGGTGCCCTTTGAGAAGAGGCAGATCCTCAACCTTAGCTTAGGTCTAGCATATAGCATACAAAATGGTAGACAGTTGCCAAAATATGAGATATTGAAGTATGATCACTCCACATTGGTGTTGTGTTATCATTATGCTGGTCAATGCTTATATCTCATATATCGTTATATATCTCATATATCGTTATATCTGACAAAATATGAGATATCTCATATATCATTGCCAATGCTTGTCAGATCACCGATCAACACAGCCTCCATGTATCCCTTTGTATCATTATGCTGGTTCCAGTAGGAGTCGGTATGTCATTGCTGACTTTTTGAACACCTATGGCTATATGGGATATGAATCAGAAGAAGAAAACTTATAACTGTGAAGTTGCATCTAAAACAGAACTTCTTGACATGCTGTTATGCAGAATTGCACATCCTTGTGAAGTTGCATCTAAAACAGAACTTCTTGACATGCTGTTACGTAGAATTGCACATCTTGTCTTAATTTTTAAAAATTAATTTAGGTTTCTTTTTCCCTATTTATTTAATGTCAATAGCCAAATTTGCATGCTGATACATTTGTTTTTCAACAGCATACACATCTTCTCCCTAGCTGCCCTTCTGTGTGTTTTTGGAAATCTTCCACTGAATTATTTTGGACAAGATATACATCATGTTCGGATTCCTTCAGAATCGTTGGATATCTTTACAATTGAAAATGTGTAAGTGAGATCAAGATGGTGAGCTGAACAACTTGCCTTTGTTTTACTGTATGGTGGTTTTACCAATGGTTGAAGTGATACTCATGTTTTGCCTCTAATCAGAGTTGATTAGTCCCATGTATGGTGAGCTGAACAACTTGCCTTTGTTTTACTGTATGGTGGTTTTACCAATGGTTGAAGTGATACTCCTGTTTTGCCTCTAATCAGAGTTGATTAGTCCCATGTATTTCTTCACTCCTCAAAACTTTGGAAATAGATATAGTTTGGTAGAACAATAAACATGCTTTCATGTTCAGTTTATGTGCTGATTCGTTGCATTGCAGGCTTTGGGTCCATTGTGTAGCCCTATAAATAATATCTGGAGTAGCTTGCATTCTCCTATATCTTGTAAGTTACCTGCTCATAGGAATTACCGAAATGTTCTACTTCCTCATATTCGGGAACACATTTGATGTTGTTTTTCTACCTGATTTTTTAGGAGTACAAGCACATTGCTAGGCCGAGGCTCCTTCATCTTACACATGCAATACCCAATCCAAGTCATTTTACTGTCCTTGTTTGTGGGATACAAGACAACTAAAGAATCGTTCAGTAATGTTGTTGATGGTTTCTTCACCAAGTATCATGGATCAAGTTACCTATGCCATCAAGTTGTTTGCAAAGTTGGGAAAAATCAGAAGATAATGGTAAGCAAAACTCGAAGACACTCAAAGACACAGGATGCAAGCTGCATGTAAGTAGATCACTTATTTTCATTTTGTCTTATTTCTGATATTTTGTATCAACAGGTTCTCTTTCGTTCACAAAAATTAGGTTAGATGTTCCGCCTCCATTCAATTAAGTTGCATAGCTCTCAGCTTATGTCATCAAGGAATTTGTGTTAACTAGACCTAGAACTCCTACAAAGTGTCATGGAATCTTATATTGCCCTATTAAACTAACTGTTATAAAAAAAGCTTATAAGGATCTGCCCTACGAGATGTAGGCTCTTCTTTTTTATATGTTTTTTGTAGGTGCAATGCATAGTATTATTTGGTTGCACAGCATTAGGTCACCTCCAATGGATGAGTCACAATTGTGAAGATTGGTAATACGTTATTTTTCATGCTCAACGGTCAAGTTATTTAGTTTTTTTTTTGTGTGTGAATAGCTTCAGATGATGACAATTGCTTCGTATATCTGTACATGTCTGTACATGTCTGCATGCCCATTCTTCAGGCATTTTTGATGCCTACTGTTTTATGCTTCAGTTGAAATGTATTTTTCATCCAAATGAGCCATCAACTTGAGTAGTAGTTATAAGATGTCCTGGATCAACAAATTTGTTGTAAGCTTATTCCTTTCATTTGACTAAGCTTTGTCAATGCTAGATAATGAGTATGGGTATGGGTTTTCGTTGCAACGTATGGGCACTTGACTAGTCTGCATATATAGCCATAAGTCTACCTCATGCAAAGAATGGATCGAGGAGAGTGCTTTCAACTTTGAACTAGCCACTCGATCGATATACCTATTCAGAGTGCAGAATATTGACCAGGTCGATCTCTGCACGTACGTACAGTTACTGCATGCGAGCGGCGGCATTGGCGACAGTCACGTGCAGCCAGCGATTATCCCCGCAACACAGAAGCATCGGATGGCTACAAACTGATGCACGGTAAGGCAATAGCGCGCCTAGGGGCACGGTATCTTTTTTGTTCTTTTAATTAATAGATATTTTGAGACAGAAGTATGGACGTCTAACCGCCGAACAAAATATTGGGCCCAAATGAAGCCTACGTTATGGTTACTACTTGCGAGGTATCAGTCCATCCCAGAGCACTGTTTCTTTCTCTCTCCCCCTCTCTTCAAAAAAATTGTAGAGAGAGCGAGAGTCAGAGAAGCGTTGACTTCTTGCCAACAGAAAGCATCAAATAACCTGGGCCATCTCACTACGGCCAGAAAAAAGGCCCATCCAGATAGTGAGTGATTCAGCTCCTCTCCTTGATGCAAACTTTCCACACAAACCCAAGTTCATCTCCTCGACCTCTGCAGGTTTCACCTTTTGTCTCAAATTCAATTTCACGCTCAAATTGTAGAACAAAGCACATTTGCAGGGAACAAACACTGGCAATTTTTATTCGGCACGCATGACTGATGGCTCCCAAGGAATTCTGCTCTGCGCAGACAAAATGGGTACTACTACTAGCACACTCAAATCAACTCGGGTATGATTTATGAAACATCCATCATATATTATAGTACATGATAACTCGGAACAAATCTTTCGTGTTCTCTTCAACTTCTCCCGGTGCCCTTCTCACCATCTCAACTTGGCCGGGAAGTACTGCGAGGTTTCAGACAAGAAGATCGTATCAGAGTGATAGGATTATTTACAGGGCAAAGGATGCTTCAGTTCAGACTTCAGAGTGCACTGGAGACATGTGATTCTTAGCTGGTCTCAGAACGGGCATACCTTCTCGATGAGCGACGTGTAGTAGGGCTTCACTTCTTCAACGTCTATCCTGACATTGCTCTTGCTGTACAGGTCGTACTTGCTGCAAGAGCCATGCATCAAAAGCGCTCTTAGCTATTACATTCCTATCCATAAAATCCATTTCAAGTGTGTAAGCACTATGTGGGGATGTCTTACTTGAATACATGCAGCCACTTGAGGTTCTCCTTGTCCTCCTCGTTCATCAGGTGCATGTAGGCTCCATGCTTGTGCAGGGCTGAATCATATCAAAATTTCAGTAACCTTACTTAAAACTTCTACTTTGGCAAAGAAAAAAAAACAAGATCGTCGCCCGCGCTTACGGTAGAACGAGTGGTATCTGATGATGAACAACCCCGCAGAAGGAAGGGTGGTCTTGTTCTCCTTGGCCACCTGAGACGAACAAGAAAAACATTTCAGACAACACTGCAGGTAGAAGAACTGAAGAATTGCTCCATGTAATGTAATTGCTACATCAACGTTGGCGATGACGATCAATTAGGCGTACCAGGTACATGTAAACGTCATGGCCCCAGGACATGAGCACATTGTCCAGTCCACACCCCTCGGAGTAGGCCCCAAACTTCGTGCTGAACTTGGGGTTGTGGTAGTCAGGGTTCTCCTTGAAGTACTACACGAATTGCAGATAGATACATACGTAGATCAGCTTCAGTCTTAGATCATCCGCTCAATGCTTCCTTCGGCAAATTCGAGAGGATTTTGATCTGCCTGGCTTAGCTTGCTTGATGCTTACCTTGAAGTGAACGTTGCATTCGTCGTATGCGCAGCCTACAGGGAAGGTGTCACCTGTAAGATGCACACACATCAGAGATTCAGAGGTGGAATCAGCCAGTGTCTCTGCTAATTCGAACACAAGTTTCTGGAGAGATTTTCCAGGGGGCTCTTTGATTACCTACGACTGCCCATTGAGGAAGCTCCCCGAAGCTGGGATGCAGCAGCACCTTGCCCAGATCTGCACATTGCAACAGCTCACATGAGAAATGTGCAGGTATAACACGCATGCTTTTCGCTCTTTGTTTGCAGAATTCTTACGAAATCGTTACGACAGCCACCGGCAGACAGGCTCCACTCTCTTGGAAACCAGAACTTCCTGTCAGTGACTGCTGGACTCCTGCTGAACTCAACTGCGAGTGGGGCCTGTCTGCCAGTGACTGTTCGCGGCGACTTAGAGTTACCGTGGATGAGGCCGGTGAGGTGGAGCCAGTCCTCGTCGGGGTAGTCCTTGCGGATGGCCTCGGCGGTCTGGAGGAGGTGCTCGATCTGCGGCATGTCGAGGTCGGGGTCGCTGTCGTCGATGAACTCGTTGAGCAGCTCGATGCACTCCCAGATGCTCATCTCCTTCTTGTCCAGCCTCCCGTACTCCTCCTGCATCCGCTTCACCTGCAAAATGCAGACGCAGAACACACGACGCATTAGTATTGTATTGCTTAATTACCCCTAGCATATTTGTTTAGGTGGATTAATGGGGTGGTAAAACTAGGGAATTTGCACTCACGAAGTCGAAGGTCTGGTTGATGTGGTTGGTGCGGTAGAACTCCTCCACCGTCTTCTTCCTCTCCGACTCGGCGTCGTAATTCCTGCAAGATTAAACGTCGCATGCAAAAGTCAGGCCATTCTGTTCTAAAGCAAAATTCAGTTCATTCGTCCATGTTGAATTTATTATGAGAATCAAATTTCAGCACACAGTTTCCAAAGAAGAAAAGAAAAATAACACAAAAAAAGGGGATAAGTAAAGGCCGTGTTAATGGAGCCACAAAATATCACGAGGTGCATGTGGGGCCATCGCCGTTGGCAGCCTTTGAAATCTTACAAGAAACTGTTCTTGTTTGACTAGTTTTCCCAGCAAATGTGGCAAATTCTGCCCAACTTTTATCTTCTTCTGATCAAATTTTAGCTGCAAAAAAAATAATAATTTGGATATGCATAACAAGCTAAAATCGAGGGTTAATTACACAAGGACTCCTTAAAGGCGTAGGACAAAGTGTCTTTTGTTTGTGGTTGTTCTGAAAGGGGAATTTACAAGCCGGCCACACCTCTTTCATTTCGAGCTGTGCTCATGTTTTGTTTCAATATATTTTTTTTCAAAAAAAAGTGATTGTCCTACAGAATAAAAAAAAGGAAAAAAATCTGCTTTTGTTAAGAGCAAAAACAACCCGTGTTATATGTCGATTGAATTACACATATCCCACTTGATTTTTAACCTTGCTATGGTATACTCCATTAGATTGCAAAAACCACTCTTTTTTACTTAGCTGATCCAAATCCCAGATTACAACATGTTGGAACGAAATCTCACCTGAAGGTGCTGCCGAAGGCGTTGGAGTCCGGCACGACGAAGCCGCCGTCGAGCACGAGCTCCGCCGGGCCGCCGGCGACCTTCCTCTCCGCGATAACATCTGCAAGAATTGACCGCCCGCAGAAACGGAACCATGTCAATATCACTCTGCCATCCATCAACATGACGACCGCAAGAAGAAACACCAACTTAACAAGAGGAGAAAAAAAAGAACAGAGAAAAACACGACGAAGTCATAAGCTCACCGAGGCTGGGCTGCTCAATGGTGATTGTCATCTTGAACCAGCTGCTGCTATGCAGAGGCAGATAATAAGAGTACTAATCCGAATCTGAATACGCAAGCTTGTGGCAACAGCAAGAACAGCAGCGGAACAACAGGCTTTGCTGAGTCCAAGAACACGGCAGTGGCGTTCTGCGGTTTTGCCTGGCTCCGGAGGCAAGTTCGAGCTGTATTTATAGCTGGGGCTTGGGCACGTGGGCCCCAGGTGTCAGTGAGATCAGGAGTAGGGGTGTTGGGGTAAGGTCGGGCTCGGACTAGCAACAGCCGAGGAGATCGTGACTCAGCCATGGCGTGGAGCTATAGCCGTGGTCCGTGGATGACAACCGACAGCGCGTGTCGTTGCCGGTGCTGGTTTTATTCCGTTCCTTAGGCCCTATTGCCCTTTTTTTCATTTTTTTTGGTTTATGATTTGATTTGTTATCTTAAAATTTTGAAAGATGATTTGTGTGAAGCGTTGGGTTTCTTCCTTAAGGAAAAGTCAGCAATGTTATCTGTATACAAAGTAATAGATAGACATACAATTCACTAATTTTATAGGCAAGACGCGCACAGATATTATGCCTGTATGTGTTCTAGCGGTGGGGACTCAGGAGGTGTTTAATTTGGGTTTGAATGTCTTGATTAAGCAGGATAAACCCCTCCTTTTCGGAAAAAAAAGTACACGGATACACGAACATTGTTGGTAAAATCGGAATAAATGATTAACCGTTTGTATCTGGCTGATAAGTCAAGGATAGCTTCAAGCCAAAGGAAGCAAGACAGCCTAAACACGGATAGAGACCCATAAAACATATATGCTCTAATCCTATACCGGTAAACCGCAGTTGCATGAAATTCTTGTCTCGTCTCTTGTAGTATTTGCATAGTTTTTTTTTCTTGACAGGGATAGTACTTGCACAGCTATATAATTATGCAAAATTAAAGCAACTAAATCGGCTTTGTTTTGTAAAGCTCTTATTCCTTTCCTTTGAATCTTTGACACGACTACTATGATAGATAAACACGACAATTGGCACGAGATCCTGGCGATATTCGGTGTGTTCTTTTTAACCGCGGTTAATAGATTTTGGTTTTACCGTAAGCGTTTATGTGAATGAACTAAATGATGATAAGCCGATAAACCATTTTGAAAAGATAATCCTGACAAATCATCTCGAAACGACGACGAAGAAGCCATCTCATATATTTATTCTAGAGAAACTATAAATCATAATTCAAAAAAAAAGAAGAAAAGCCCATTATGTGTTACTGCTAAGCCTTATCTGCCTGTGGTTCCTGCGTGTACACTTCATCAGCACATGCATGCACAAGAGATTCGCTTCTGGTTCTTCGGTACTACGTATGGTTGACGTGGGCGAGTCGCAGGAAATAAACAAAGAGGTAGATAGTGTTAGGAAACCGACCTCTGAGATAGAGTCCGGGCGGACTCGAGTCGTAGGCCGAGAGTCCCGACATATTGGGCACCCCACCACCTAGTATAAATAGAGAGCCAACCCCATTGTACACACACGCATGAAAGCAATAAACGGACCAGAGCTCTCTCTATCTCTCTTGTGTTCATCTATTATTCGTGATTCGTGGTTGATTCGTTTTGTTCTAAGCGAGATCCCGATCGGATGGTCGCCGGCGTCGGTTTCTCAACACGTTATCGCGACGACTACGCTCGCGGTGAGCGAGGTAATCATCGAAGCTATCTCATTGATTTCTAGATCGCTTTGAATCAGTATTTTCTTTCGCGTTCTAGATTGATTTTCTAGATCGCTTTGAATCAGATTTTCTTCGCGTTCTAGATTGATTTTCACGGTGCAAATCCGCCCTAATCTACCCGAGCGGATCTCAAGTCGCAGGCACAATGCCGATCGGTAGATTGTGAAACATGGTAGATGTCGATTGCCTTGTAGATTAGAACGATGCAAATCCCCAAATCTCCGCGAGCGGATCCAAATCGCGGCACAATGTCGATCGGTAGATTACGAAACAGGTGGATGTCGATTGCATCGCAGATTGAAACATTTTCATCGCGCTCTGCATGATCGCCGTGTCGGAAAATTTTGGCATGAGTTTTGTTTGTTTTCTCTCTCACACAAGATTGCATCACGAAAAAAAAAAAAGAAAAAAAAAAAAGCCGGACGGCTGGCGGGAGTGACTTAGTGAACAAATCTGCTAGATTTTCACAAGACTTAGTATGTAGTACATTTATCTCGTCCATCTTTTGCAATTCATGAGCATAGAAGGACTTGGGGTTGATATGCTTTGTGAGATGACTCTTCACATAGCCCGCTTGCATTTGTGCAACGCAGTCGAATTATCTTCATGGATAATTGTGGGGTTTGCATGTGTTCATCCACATGACCGCCGGATGTGGTAAACCATTCTAGCGAGAGCCAAGCGCACTCGCAGCAGCTTCATACAATGCTATAATTTCGAGTGGTTCGTCAAGTAGCTACAAGGCTTTACTTAGACGATTTTCGTGGAATTGCGCCCACCACACAGAATACATAGCATGTTTGTGACCTTGCGGTATGTGGGTTAGACAGGTATCCAGCATCTGCATAGCCAATCAAGTTCAAGTCTTGATTCTTTCTATAGACCAATCCAAGGTCATTACTTCCTTGGAGGTATCGGAACGTGTCCTTTATGCCCTACTAATCCCTTTTGGTGGGCTCTGCACTGTACCTTGCTAACAAGTACACGGCAATTGCAATGTCCGGTGTAGTGCAGTTTGCCAAGGACATGAGTGCTACCACTGCACTCAAATATGGGAATTCCTGTCCCCAGACTCCTCCCTTCTTCCCTAGGTCGGAAAGGATCTTTTTCTTCAGTAAAGATCTTCCGATCATCCAGATTTCGATGGGTATGCCTTCTCGAAGCCAAACCTTTCTAGCACCTTCGGGTGTAGGTCGACTGATGTACCAATATTCCTTCGAGGACATGCTCAAGTCAGAGGTCCGAGCGCGAGACTTGGTATTGTTCAAATCTTTTATTTCAAATTCTGACTCCAAGTAGGAGCTTGCTTCTTTTATATCTTCTGTTGTCCCAATGATATTCAGATCATCTACATACACAGAGATTATACATGATCCATTCTGGAATCGCCGTATAAATACACAAAGACAGTCTTCATTGTTTGTGTAGTCTTTTTTGCAGAGAAAGTAGTTCAAGCGATTATACCACATTCTTCCAGAATGCTTCAATCCATACAATGACTTTCCGAGTTTCACACCGATGATTTCTATTTGCTCTGTCTTGGTTCGGGAGAGGTATTCCTTCAGGGATTTTCATATAAATCTCCGAATCCAAGTTGCCGTAAAGGTATACAGTCACAACATCCATTAATTTCATTTCTAAGTTCAAGTTTACTGCCATTGAGATCAAAATATATAAAGGTAATTCCACTCATGACTGGGGAGTAGGTTTCGTCATAATCAACTTCGTGACGTTGAGTGAAACCTTGTGCTACTAGCCTTGCTTTGTATCTCACTACTGCTTTTTTCATTTCTCTTCGAACAAATACCCACTTATGCACTACGGTGCACATAGGGAGGTGTGCGGCATACGGCCTAAAACCTCTCTTTGTTCGTGAGATAGCAATTCGCCATATTGCCTTTTCCCAATCTTCCCAATCTGATCTTTTCTTACATTCAAGTGAGCGATGCGTGCTCGGATCAAGATCGATGATTGTGGCAATATTCTTCATAAGTATATATCGATATTGGCTGTTGTCCTGTTCATGGACTCTCCCGTGTGCACATAGTTTATAGCTATTTCTTCATGAGTCGCTTCTTTTGGAGTGGTTGCTTCTTCTGGAGCTTCTCCTTGCACATCGCTTCTTCCAATTGCGGTGGCAAGTCCTTTAGTTTTTCGACTCGATGTGTGCGCACATCTATGTCGATGGGGATATTCGATCCCAGATGCCCTTTTCAAGGTGTCATACTTGTGCCAGTCTCAACCGCTTCCCTTCTCATTCGGGGACTTTAATGATCTACCGTGGTAAGTCCTTCTTATCCTTTTTCACCAGCGCCCCGGTTACTTAGGATTCGAGGAACCGGAGTTGTCGTCTCTTTTTATTTTTCCGAGGCCTCCGGCGAGATTAGGATACCTTCGCTTTTGGTATTTCAACCCTCTCCGGCAAAGGCGTGCAGCACATACGACTTAGTCACGCTTTCAAATCACTAAAGTGATAAGGCAGCTGATTTGCTAATGCTTGCAAATCAATTGTCTTCTGGACTTTTATTGTCTTCTGGACTTCTATTGTCTTCTGGACTTCTATTTGCTTCACTAGTGCACGTGTCATGTGCATGTATTTCCCGACATTTTCCATCAAGGGGTTGATTTCCTCCCCCTAATGTTGGGAAATTTTCGATCTTGGCCCTGCGCTAGTTGCATAGATGGATGTATGTTGTAGGCCAATGGTCTAGAATTGATGAGATTCGCTGCATGTAGGACTGCATGTCCCCAACATGTAGCTGTCAAGTCACATTTATGCAAAAGGGGACGGGCAATAAATTTAATTCTTTTGATTAAAGCTTCTGCCAAACCATTCTGGGTATGGACACGTGGTACCGAGTGCTCAACTTCAATCGCCATGCAATAATCATCAAATGCCTTTTAAGTAAATTCTTTAGCATTGCCCATTCTGGTGGACTTGATGTGATGATCAGGGAACACATTTCTGATGTAAATGATTTGCGAGATCAATTTTGCAAAGGCGTGGTTTCTTGTGGACAACAAACCCACACATGATCACTTCGAGGAAGCGTCAATGAGCACTATGAAATACTTAAATGGCCCTGAGATGGGCTGAATGGGACCGCAAATACTTCCCTGCATGCGTTCCAGGAATGCAGGGACTTCATCCTTCACTTTCAGAGTGGAGGGTCTGGTAATTAATTTTCCGGTGGCACATGCAGGGCACACAAAAATCTTCAGGATTCGGGAAATTCTTCACGTTGATATTATGCCCTTGTGAATTGTTAATTATATTTCTCATCATTCTAAGACCTGAGAGGCGTAATCTATCATGCCGAGATGAAAAATTGAGCTTCTAAATCATCTTCGTGACGGTCAGTGCAGTGCCTTAATGTTGGTATAATATAGCCCAGTTTCTAGTAAAGGAAGTTTTTCTAATACCCTTTTTCCATTCTCTTGGCGCTCAGAATGAGTAGGTATTCTCACTGCACTCTTTTCATCCATTATGCCGAATAACCTTAAAACTTAGGAGATTTCTAGTCGATTCGGGTACAATAAGGCTTCTTCAGTGACCAAAGTTGTGTCCATTAGGAGTATAATTGCGGCTCTTCCTGAAACAATTATACAAGCATCGCTTCCGGCGATTATCGTAAGGCTGCCAATGCTCTTACAGATCGACTGAAAATACTTAATCTCTCTTAAGATGGTATTCATTGTGCTGCTGCCAGCTAAGCACACTTCCTTCATAGGGCGCTACACGTGTTCTAGTATAAGGTATTTTATTCATATGCATGAGAAGGCAATCAACTCATAAATAAAATACTTCAATATCAGAACATATCATGCCATTATAAACTGAATAAATGAATGAATTCTTCAAATATCATCCAACCATCACGAGAAAATAAATGCTAAAGTATCATCCATGCAAATTCTAACTTGTCCTTTTAACACAAAATAAATGGCATTGAAAATCTAAATGCATTCGTGCATCGACTTCTTCGCTATTTTCTGGATGACATTCTCTTCGTGAGAAATCATGGCATTGATCGCTTCTAGGTCGAAAAGGGTTCTTTGCTATCGTGATGGTTTCAACCTCCATCGCAGCATAACCGCTCAAAACTCTCCCTTCACCGATGCAAAGTGGGCTTCATGCGCCTTTGCCATCCTGTTTTGGCTTGCTAGCCTTATTCTTACGTGGAGCTTTTAATTTGCCTTTCTGGGCTGTGGTCTTATCATTCCTTCCCTTCTATTCATTATGAATTTCGCACCTTATGGCTCCCGTTGGCTTCATGGCCACGGAGCTCCCAGTGGCTAAGTGACGTAGTTCTTGCGAGAACTTTGTCTAAAGCCTCCGCAACTGCATTATATCAATCAATTCGGATACACTTTATAGCCGTCATGACGATAGTTGCGTGCGGATTGTATTGCATTGGGGTGGAAGTCGGATAGGGTTATCTCAATCTTACGCTCGTGCGTGATATGCTTGCCACGAGTTGAAGATTGGTACAAATCTGCAAGAAGCGGAATTGTACTCCCGACCGCCTTGAAGTCGGCAAACCTCGATCGATATACTCTTGCTCGCTTGAGGAAGAATAGTGTACTTTAGCCTCTCAAACCGCTTCTTGAGTGCGGTCCGAGTGCTAGCGCTTCTTCTCCGCCATATACTCATTCTTGAGAGTAAGACAGGTTGGTGCCAAGAAAATGAAGTGTCGATCATTTTCCTCGTGCTAGGTTGGACGTTATTCATCCACCAATCCCGATAACAGTCATGAGCTGCTCGGCTCAAGCACTATGTCGATATCGGATGCCCACGCCGATCGCTTTGGCCATGTTGGGCGGCCTCGAACTTCCTGGTCGTGGTGTCACTCATCTACATGTCTATATAAGTTTACTTGGGTAAACATGCACGAAATATTTACTTGTGTAAATAAATTTCATAGTGGTACAAAATATTCTCGTAATGTTCCAAAGATTTTCTATGCATTTTCTATAAATTTTATCATTAATTTCGGTGATTAAAAGCAATTTAAACAATTACAATTAACCAAAACAAGAAATAAATACAGAAAATACAAAGAATAATAATGGCGAAATAAATATGCTTCAAATGCTAAAAATAATTCAAAATTCGATTCCCACGCCTTTTAAGCTAGAATATGATTTTTCAAAGAATTCGCAATTCCAGAGGGTTTCACAAATTTTCAGCTCAGACAAAGAAGTCCGAAGACAATTGATTTGCAAGCATTAGCAAATCAGCGGCCTGATCACTTTAGTGATTTGAAAGCGTGACTAAGTCGCATGTGCCTGCACGCACTGCACCGGAGAGGGTTGAAATACCAAAGAAAGCAGAAGGTATCCCTAATCTCGTCCAGAGGCCTCAGAAAAATAAAAAAGAGGACGAGAACTCCGGTTCCTCGAATCCTTAGTAACCGGGACGCCTGGCGAAAAGGATAAGAAGGACTTACCACACCGATCATTAAAGTCCCCTGAATGAGAAGGGGAGCCGTTGAGACCGCACAAGTATGACACCTTCAAAAGGACATACCGGATCGAATATCCCCATCGGCATGGATGTGTGCGCACATCGAGTCGAAAACTAAAGGAACTTGCCACCGCAATTGGAAGAAGCGATGTGCAAGGTAAAGCTCCGAATAAGCAACCGCCCGTAAGAAGCGACTCATGAAGAAATAGCTATAAACTATGTGCACACTAAGAGTCCATGAACAGGACAACAACCAATATCGATATATACTTCGCAAAGAAAATTGCCACAATCATTGATCTTGATCCCGAGCCTGCATCGCTCACTGAATGTAAGAAAAGATCAGATTGGGAAGATTGAAAAAAGGCAATAGCAACTGAATTGCTATCTCTGAACAAAAAAGAGGTTTTTGGCCCGTATGCCGCACACCTCTCCATGTGCACCCCGTAGGGCACAAGTGGGCATTTGTTCGAAAGAGAAATGAAAGAAACGAAGTAGTGAGATACAAAGCAAGGCTAGTAGCACAAGGTTTCACTCAACGTCCTGAAGTTGATTATGAAGAAACCTACTCCCACCATGAGTGGAATTACCTTTAGATATATTGATCTCAATGGCGGTGAACTTGAACTTAGAAATGAAATTAATGGATGTTGTGATGCATACCTTTACGGTAACTTGGATTCGAGATTTATATGAAATTCTCAAGGAATAACTCTCCGAACCAAGACAAAGCAAATAGAAATCTGTATAGTGTGAAACTCAAAAAGTCACTGTATGGATTAAAGCATTCTGGAAGAATGTGGTATAATCGCTTGAACTACTTTCTCTGCAAGAAAGGCTACACAAACAATGAAGATTGTCCTTGTGTATTTATACGGGATCCCAGAATGGATTCTCAGATAATCTCTGTATGTAGATGATCCGAATATCATCGGACAAAGAAGATATAAAAGAAGCAAGCTCCTACTTGTAGTCGAATTTGAAATGAAAAATACTAAGTTCGCTCGTGCTGCAGCTTGAGCATGTCCCGAAGGAATCTTGGTACATCACGACCCACACCCGAAAGGTGCTAGAAAGGTTTGGCTTCGAGAAGACATACCCATCGAAAATACCGATGATCGAAAGGTCTTACAAAGAAGAAAAAGATCCTTTCCACCTAGGGAAAAGGGAGGAAGTCCCGGGATTGGAATTCCCATACTTGAGTGCAGTAGAAGCATTCATGTCCTTAGTAAACTGCACTAGAACGGACATTGCAATTGCCGTGTACTTGTTAGCAAGGTACAGTGCAGAGCCCACCAAAAGGCATTGGTGGGGCATAAAGGACACCTTCCGATACCTCTAAGGAAGTAAGGACCTTGGATTGTTCTACAGAAAGAATCAAGACTTGAACTTGATTGGCTATGCGAGATGCTTGGTACTTGTCTAACCCGCATACCGCAAGGTCACAAACATGCTATGCATTCATGTGTGGTGGAACCGCAATTCCGAAAATCGTCTAAGCAAAGCCACAGTAGCTACTTGACGAACCACTCGAAATTATAGCATTGTATAAAGCTGCACGAGAGCGCTTGCTCCGTCGAATAGTTCACCACATCCAGCGGTCATGTGGGATGAACATTGTGCAAACCCCACAATTATCCATGAAGATAATTCACTATGCGTTGTACAAGTGCAAACGGGCTATGTGAAGAGTCACCTCACAAAGCATATCAACCCCAAGTTCTTCTTTGCATATGAATTGCAAAAGATGGACGAGATAAAGGTATCTTGCATACTAAGTCTTGTGAAAATCTAGCGATTTGTTCACTAAGTCACTCCCCCATCTAGCTTTGAAAGGTGCGTGTGAGGATTGGAATAATGAGACTTAGAGAAGTGCGTAATCGGGAGAATTCTCTCAAGCCCGTTAGTAAATCTCGATCATGAAGATTGAGTACCCAAAGGAACAAGGTCCCAAGACCGAATGAAGTTGGGTGGATTGTACTCTTTTCCCTTGACGAGTTTTCCCAAGTTTCTCGACCAAGGTTTTAATGAGGCAATCGTGCATCGCAAAGAACACATGTATTATGTACTCTTTCTCCAAATTTTTCCCACTGGGTTTTATGGAGTTTTGATGAGGCATGAGCATGTTGGGTGAGTGCCCAAGGGGAGTGTTAGGAAACCGCCTCAGATAGAGTCCTGGCGCACTCGAGTCCCAGTAGGTGAGAGTCCCGACATAAATAGAGAGCCAACCCCATTGTACACACACGCATGAAAGCAATAAAGCGCACCAGAGCTCTCTCTATCTCTCTTGTGTTCATCTATTATTCGTGATTCGTGGTTGATTCGTTCTTGTTCTAAGCGAGATCCCGATCGGACTGGTCGCCATGTCGGTTTCTCAACAGATAGCAACAAAAGAGGGGCTCCGGCGTGCCATTCCCGCGACACAAGGCCGAAGGCCGGCAGCTCCGCCAGGTGCGCTTGGCGTGTAATGACCAACTTAATTACAAACCGTCAACTCGCAATAGCATATACAATAGTGTAAACAACATAGTCTATAATATATTTTTATATCATCTATAGGTAGATTAAAGATAACATATATAATATATTATCTATATAGTTGTATGTAGTAACTTTATACAATTAACGTGTTATTTATATAGTTGTCTATACAATGGTATAGACAATAAAAGGTCGTCTATAAGACCGTCTGTTAAATAGTAGACAATATATTTCTCTTTTCTCCTTCTCTCTCCTCTACATCACCCAAAATTCTATTTGCATACGTTTACATATAGCTAACATGTATTATTGTACATATACTAACAGGTCTGTGTTACGTGCAATTAAACCCTAGAGAGTCAAAATTGAGGCTCCGCCAGTGTTTAATGGATTTATGCTAAAAATTCAAATTCCCATCTATATGTTTGAATACCAAAATTAGTAAATTGATTTACGTGATATATTTTCTAAAAGGCCTTGGTGAGACACAAGTTACTTGGTACACATGTGCTCAGAAGAAAAACTATGAGAGCAAAAGTTAGATCAATTCGGCTTATTTTTGGTGGCTTATGGTACGAAAACACTGTAGGTGAAAAAACATGGTGACGAGGCTTATTCAACATAATTAAATTTAAAAAAAATTGAAAAATATAAAAAATTTGTTAGCCCATCACAGACAACGCAAACGAATACGAAAAAAAAGAACCGGCAAAAAAGCTCAAAAAAAAACTAAAAATTCAGAAAAAAACGAAATTATAAGTAGTACAAAAATAAACTAAAAGTCAGAAGCTCAAGCCATATTGAGCGGTGCCTAAGATAACTTCTGCCGAGAACAACGTAGCTCCGATCCGTTGGCTAGGAACCCAGTCATCAAGCGTTTAGTCCGCCCGTGTTCAAACCCAAGGTTCGATGTGTGTGCTCAACTTCACACACGTCTGTGGGGCACACGTGTATGTGCATGCAATGTACGTGAGCGTGTGTCCTCGTTCGTAATCACAAAAACTTGGGAGCTACCCAAGATAGAGGTAGGCATGACAATTCCCCCGCAAAGAATTTTCCATAGTGGTGAGGGACAAACTCCCCCCGACGGGGATAGGGACGAGCCCCGTTATCCTAGCGGGGAATAAACTCTCTCGATGGAGTTTTAAAATATATTATTTTTATTTATATATTATAGTTTTGAATATAAAATATGTATTCCTTTTCATATGTTTAAACTAAATGTGCATCTGTATATATATTATAAATTATGTTTTAAAGCTATAATTTGAAAAAAATACCTACATACTTATAAATTAAAGAATGTATCTATATAATATTTAGAAATATACCTATAAATTATTTTTCAACTCTTTAAGGATCCCTAGATAGACCGGGTCCCCATAGGGATGGGAGCGAACTGTCCCTGTTGGCCTTCGTGAGGTGGGGCCGTGGGGCTGCCACCGCAACGTCTCGCGGCGTTGCTATCCCTCCCAACCTACTCTTCTACTAGCCTCAGATGTCTCGCCACGCGCACTCTCACCGTGTTGCCTTTTAAAAATTCAAGGGTATATCGCATTTCGAAAAGGTAAATGTTTTTTTGCAAAAACGAGAACCTATACGTAAGTAAAAACCGGGGGGACCTCAGACGTAAATAAAGTGAGGACCAAATTGTAATTTTAAAACCGGGGGCCATCACGCAAAACCTAGGGCTAAAAATCCGAGACCTTTTCGCGAACCGTAGACCATGTGCAATTTAAAACACTCGGATTTGCCACACCCGACCGCACGCTGCATTTGTTCGTGACACGCACGCTGATTATTAACATAGTAAGCGACGGGCGGCCTTGCGAAGCCCCTGAGTAATAGGCTTAAGATTGGGAGAAACTAAGCTATGCATAGTGCCATTTGAAGATAGGTCAACGATTCGGATTTTGCTTCCATGCTTTCTTCTCATTTGTTCGTCGAGTCACACGCTGATTATTAACATAGTAAAATCAATTTCTTTTCCTTGAAATAAAAGGGTGTGCTATCCACGCAACTCTCTCTCTCTCTCCATGAGTGCACGGCTGCTGGGATCCAAGTTGTACATGTGTGGCAGGACGCATGGCCATCTAGTAGCAGCCATCGTGACACCGTGCGACATGTGCCAATAGGGATTTCTTGCAACATGCCACATGATGTCATTTCGGAAATTCTGGAGGTCATTGGCGTTCATATCGCACATTTTTGGCTTTATTGGAGTGTCATTTTATATATTTGTCTTGCAGTGGCATGTAGACAATTAACAACTTTGTAGCACGCTTGAAACGATGACATATACAATGGCACAGAGTAGAATTATATATTCCTTGATTTTGAGAGAAACTTTTGAATAGCTCTTTTTTCTTTTGACATTATCTGTTCTGTGCTGAGACTCTTCAGATCATACCTCAACTGGCACCACATACCCCATAAGCACACACTCAAACACAGACTCCTTAACTACTTTGCACACTGGAGTTGGGGTAAAACTCTCTCACAACCTCATGTTGCATGGGCACACGCTCTAATTGTTTTGCAATTCCGTATGTGACAGTGTGAGTGCTTAAGCTCATGAATCCTACGTAATGTTATAAGGACATCCGAAGTGTATAAAAATAGGGGGTTATAAACCATCTTAAAATCGATCTTATATATTACATGGTTGATCTTAAACAGGCCATAAGCAAAAAAGTTTTGAGACCGGTCCTTAAGCTAAAGACCTGGCTACAAGCATTAAAATACAATTTTTTTAATTCTGTTATTCTCTCTCTCCTCCACCAGCCAATTACCAACTACCACATTCAACAACAGCACTAAAATATAATTTTTTACTGCTGAGTGGGACCCTTATTACAACCAAACGGTGACCTCAAATATAACGAGTCAATTTTAATAATTAGATAGAACCTACCTTAAGATCTATTATGATATATATATTTCTGATGCCCTAAAGAAATGGTATCCCGGTAGTATCGGAGTTACGGTATCCAATAATCCAACGATCTTGATCTTGGTGCAGTCCCTTGACTTGCTCATTGGCTGGCCGGCGACAGGGACGGGGATCCCATTTGTGCCCGTGAACTTATCTTTCAGTGTGTGTCATTACCGTACCATAACTTATAGGAAGACAATGCCATGCACGCATGAATTGATGGCCGCAAATTGGGGGATCCTTGAGAGCTATTGTCAACCTAATAACTCAATCAAAAATCATTTCTTGAAATCGTTAACGTGATGTATAGATGTGATGTATTTGCCCAGATGATTGTGTGTCATACGTGAAACTGACTCATAAGTACTTCGATAAGAGCTTCATCGATTTTGGCAGCTGCATCCCTTAGTTCTCGAAATGAAACTACGCGTAATCGAAGTCCCATGCCGTTTTCATTTTTCTCAACACCAACAAAGGGAGTGTCTATACGTTAATCAACTACATTTGTTAAGAAATCAGTTAAATTTTTGGACTATTAGATAGAGATCCAATGTACCAGATATAATCCCTAACTCTACTCATCTTCCTCAGCCGTACCTCATCCTTACCCACACTTACACCCACACCCATCCCGTAGCAAACGCAGCGAGCCACTACTCATGAGGCGAGTCGGCTGGCCCACGCCCACGCCTCCGCCGTTGCCGCCTCCCAATGCGGTTGCTGGCGACATGGGTGGCGCCAGCACTATTGGGCCTCCGCCCCACTCTCCACTCTAAATTCCTGTGACAATGAACCCCGGCCCTAAAAAGCTCACCGGAGAAGAAACGGAGGTGGTGGCACACGAATCTTCAAGCCCAGTGGCGGACCCAAGATCAAAATGGGCGGGGCGGAGGAGGGCTAATAGGACTTGCCAATGCCGAGTTGCCGGCCTATGTGCCGGTGTTGCCTATTAGAGTGCCCGGCTGTCTCTTTGATTAACCAAAACGGTATTGCCTACTTCTTTATCTAAACAAGAGATAAATTTGTCACAATCAAAACTAGCTTCTTGTTTCAAGAGATACATAGGACTAGAGCAATAGCAGACTCTCCCTGTAAAACACTGGTATTTCCAAGAAACTAACAACAATTTAACTCGTGTGCCCCTTCTAAATCTTAAACGGTCCTTATTTGGGTCAACTAGAACTACGATCATCAGTCTAATAACACCAACTGATATGATAGCGGAGAATTAGCATCCACAAGAACCCACGGGCCAGTCGGTGGGGGTGGGGGGCAACGTTCGACTGCCCCCGTTGGGTTCGTCCCTGTTCAAGTCTATCCAATGGTGAGAAATTTTACTGAAATCTAAAAAAATAGTCAAATATTGTATAGCAATTCCAAACGAACAAAATGCTCTCTGTCAATAGCGAAACAAATCGATCTGGCAACAATGATCGCACCCCGATAAGAACACGTGTCTATTATTTGTTACCTTGTTCCTTGTTGGACATCTACAACCCTAGAGATCACATCACACTGTAGTGATCATGTGAGCTTCAAGCTTAAGCTTTTAGTTTAAATGGCACTGTTTTGTGATTTTTTTTATTATACCTCATACAATTTTTTAGCGTAATTAAATTTAAAAAAATATAAAATGATACATCACCACGGACAATACAAAGAAATATAGAAAAAATAAGAAAAGGCAAAAAGGTCAAAAAAAAGTTAAAACCCCAAAAAAATAAAATTAAAAAGCTAAAGGTTAGAAGTTAGAAGCTGGCTTGAGCGGGGAGCCACATGCATCACCGATAGCCTGGAGTCCACGTATCTAGTGAAAACCCGGCCAAAACCTCGTGAAAGGTGTGAAATTAAGTTTCCAAGAATTCTCAACAAATTACCGGGCGTATTACTTCCAAGATGGAACACATCATTTGCACGATATGTCCGCACATAATTCAGTCTTTTTCATGTCTTACGAATGGTATCTAGTTTGATCGCCGAATTTTACAGAGACACCCTTCGCAGTGATATTTCCGCGGCACATGTAGTTTTCTACGAGGTGACGTATGTGGTTGTTGGAGAAACGTATAGAATTTTTAACTAAAAGAAATGCACTAGCTGGCCGGCTCCCTGAGTTGGGAGCCTAGAGGCCAGCGCAGGGGAGGCTGGAGGGGCCGGAGGAGGCGTAGGGGGGCCGGGGCTGGGAAGGAAAACGGTAGCGTCGGAGGCCGTGCGCCGACGGATCCAGAGGAGGTCGGCTGGAGAAACGAAAAGAAAGGAAATGGGAGGGGAAATGGAGGAGAGATGAAGTAGAAGATAAGGTTGGAGAAGTCTGGTCAGAGCACTCGGTGTGGGTAGGAAAAAGGTTAGAAGATATACTGAGCTTGTCGAACTATTTAAGCTCGGTTCGAATAGGTTCACGAGCTTGGGATGGGGCTCGAATTTGATTCGTTGCAAGCTCGAGCAGTTTACGAGCCCCAAGCTCTTTTTTATAGCCCTATCTTTGAGCTAGCGCTCAGTCCAGTTCAAGAAGAATAAGCCATAATTGAGCGAGTGTGATGAATTAAGGCTATGTTTTGAAAAACGCGTAAAATTTTCTCTACTACTACGAAAACTGAACGGGTGTACGATGAATTAAGGTCATGTTCGAAAACGCATCAATTTTTCTCTACTAGGAAAATCGAACTGTTTTGATGAAATTTCTAAGTGCCAGCCAAGCCAACTAGGTGCACGAGAGAATAATATCATCTTATCTAGCTTGCGGCCATGCACATGACACGTAGCGGCGCTACCGAAGTTGTAGTGGGTTCTTTTAAGCTGCGTCTTATAACTTATGCCTTAAATTTTTGAATTCTGATTGTTCACGAGAGGTAGTACGTAAAGAAAAATAGTCGTATACGATTTTGGCCAGTACAGCTAAATTCAATATTTTTTTACTATAATCTTTTTGTTAACATCGTCTTAAAAAATAGACTACTTAAAAACTAGTTACTATTGTTATGAATAGCGCTTGTATTCATATGAGGCCAAAGGGCCGGTATATATACACAAGTACATGATGATAAATATGGAAAAAATACATATAAGGAAAGAGTACATGTATGGAAAGAATCTAAACTATCCTAATACAATGCAATCCGTATATATCTCTAACACCCCCCTCAAACTCATGGTGGATCAACAACACTGAGTTTGGAGAGGTAGAAGCCGTGTTGTGCTCTGTCCGGGCTTCGTGAAGAAATCCGCTATCCAAGCTCAAGGCACATATTGAAGAGCAACCACCTGATCATGCACACAAGACCTCATGAAGGAAGCATCAACACCAATATGCTTGGTGAGCTCATGCTTCACGTGATCACGGCAATACCGATAGCACCTGATCGTTCGACAAAAGAGGAGTCTGTGTAGTGACAAAACACCAAAATCCTCAAGCAACCATCGTAGCTGGTAATCTCTGTCAAGAGAGCCATGGCTCGCAACTCGACCTCTGCACTCGAACGGACACTACAACTGCTTTCTTCGCCTTCCGTGCAATGAGAGAACCACCAAGAAAACACAAGAAGCGAAATAGACCGACGATCGAGGGATCGCTAGCCCAAGTAGCATCCGAATAAGCTCAAGTCAGAACGAGCCGGAGCGTGGAAAGAAGAGACGGCGAGAGATAGTCCCACGAAGGTATCGCAGAACTCAAGAAGGTGGTCAGTGGACCCGAGGGAGCGAAACGAAATGACTCGTAATGTGAACCGGATAAGTGATATTCGGACGAGTAATGCAAGGTAGACAAGACTCCCAACAAGATGACGATAGCGAGCCTGATCGTAAAGAGGCTCGCCATCGAGGGTTTGAGGTGAACATTGAGCTCCATGGGAGTCTCAACAAGACGATGATCGAGAGAGAGCGCGATCAAGAAGATCCCGAATATACTTCTCTTGGGACATAAAGAAACCATCCGGAGTGGAAGTAACCTCAATCCCAAGGAAGTAACGAAGAGGACCAAGATCCGACATAAGGAACCGCCACTAAGACGAGCCTTGACAAAGGCAATGTACTCGTAATCATCTCCGTAATGATCATATCATCAACATACGTAAGAAGAAGAGTCCGACCGCGGGACGAGGTGTGGACAAAGAGCGCAGGATCATGATCACTTGTCGAAAACCAGCAGAAGAATGACCACAGAGGAGAAGCGCCAAACCAAGCACGAGGGGCTTGCTTAAGGCCATAGAGAGAGCGAAGGCGGCGATGCACCATGCCCTCGTGAATGAATACCCGTGTGACGGATGCATGTAGACCTCCTCACGCAACTCGCCATTAAGAAAGGCATTCTTGACATCAAGCCGAGAATGCACTGCCGGCGCATGCACGCCACCGAAAGAAGAGTGCGACAAGTGGTCATGTGAGCGACGGAGCAAAAGTCTCGTCGTAGTCACGACCATGCTCCCCGCCGGAAACCACGGCAACAAGACGCGCTTTATAGCGCCAAGAGAACCATCGAGCGAGTCTTAATCTTATAGACCCACTTACACGTGATGGGACGAGAGTGAGATGGAAAGGAACAAGATCCCAAGTACCAAGACGCTCAAGGGCAGCAATCTCTCGGCCATGGCATGCCGCCACTCGGGTGAGTAGCAAGATCCCAGAAGAAACAGCTCACGAGTAGTTGCACCAAAGAAAGGCAAAGCGAGCGGGTCAAGCGATCGGCGATCGCGAGAGTGTAGCGAGGAGAAGATGACCCATCGGGGAAGATGGTGCATCGAAGATGAATCATCGAAGAAGATGGCTCATCCGGAAGATCCTCAATACGAGGTCGACGAGTGTAGACGAGTGTAGTGGGGAGCTCGAGGAGCCGCAGGAGGCGACAATGGCGAGAGGCCACCAAGGAGTATGAGGAGACTCGGTGGGACGGGTGGACGCGGTAAGATGATATAGGTGTATCCGAAAAGTCAAGAAATACAGAGACTCCACAGAGGAAGCCAAGAAGAGACAGACGTGGTAGAAGGGACGAGACTCGTCAAAAGTCACATCCCGAGAAACCGCATCCGTCGACCAACAGGATCCCAACACCGATAGCCCTTGTGCTCGGCACTGTATCCTAGAAAAACACACTCAACAGATCGAAAGGCCGGTTTGGTGCGTTCTCGAGGGGCGAGGAGAACGAGCAAACGCACCAAACATACGGGGGCGAGTAGTCGTGAAGAAGACCACAGAGACGCCAAAGGGATTGCGCCTTGAAGAGCGTAAGAAGGCCGGATGTTAACGAGATAGGTGGCGGGAAACACCTCGCCCAAAAGTGAGGTGGAATAGAGGCGGCAATTATCGTGGCACGAGCCGACTCAAGGAGGTGACGATGCTTGCGCCAAGAACACCATTCGAGCATGAGCACCCTGACAAGAGAACTGAGCAAGAGTTCCCTGTTCAGCAAGAAAGTTGCGCAGTGATGAGAGAGGTACTCGCCAGCAGAGTCAGCACGAAAGACACGAATAGGAGTGGAGAACTGCGTGCGAACCATATCGGCAAATTATTTATAGATAGACATGACCTCACTACGAGAAGACATGAAATATATCCAAGTGTGGCGAGAAAAATCATCTATAAATATGATATAATATCGATGACCCCCTTTCGAAACGAAGGGAGCCGGACCCCAAACATCTGAATGAACAAGATCAAATGGACGCTGAGATACTGACTCACTATGAGGATAAGGAAGTCAAGTTGTTTACCTAACTTACACCGACAATCTAAAGACACGCCTCCCGAGACAGCCCCGTAAGACCACGACGAACTAAAGACGACGCACGAGAGCCACACATATGGCCAAGACGGTGATGCCACCGCTGGAAGAGCCGGTGAGACGGAGTGGCGAGGCGGAGAGACCAAGCGGCGACGGTGGCGCGAAGGAAGGTGAAGCCACCAAGCTCCCATAGACGCCGTGAGTCAAGGCGCCGAGGGCCAGAACCAACCAGAGCTCCCGTGTGGCGGTCCTGAACACAACAAGAGTCAGAATCAAGAATGACCCGATAACCAAGATCAGTAATCTGTCCAGCAGAAAGAAGCTGCATGGTAAGGCGAGGAACATGAGCAACAGAAGGAACATAAAAGGATGAGTTGCTAAGAGATCCTCGCCGAGATGTAAAGAGAGGTACCGCTGCAGTGAGAACAATAACAGAGAATCAAGAGGTGTAATGAGAGACAAAGTGGAAGCATCAAGTCATGTGAAAAGATGCTCCGTAATCAAGAATCCATGGGAGGTACCGACCGTAGAGGGTGGTTTCTCGCGTTCAAGAGTCGAGCGTAACCTGCAGAACCTCGCCGAGGAGAACCCGAGGCGGCAGTAGCGTCAAGTCCGCTATCTCCTCGCCGCGAGAGAAACCGCCGGAGTAGTCGATGCACGTTAGTGAATACCGGTGCTAGTAGAAGAACGGCGTGAAAGATGCCGCTTCTTATAGCACCGAGACTCAATGTGGCCGGCCTTGTCGCAGAGGGAGCAGTGAGGACGGCCACCTCCGATGGAGGGCGACCACCACCGCCTGTGGCGCTACCGGAGGCGGTGTCTTCAAGCGTGGGCGCGACGATGTAGCAGTGGACGAGCAATGAGCACGAGAGGGAGTGGCATCGCACCAAGACCACTCAGCGTAGTCTCCTCCGCGTATCTCAAGAAGAGCCTCCGTGAGAGTGACACGAGGGTGACGTGCAAGGAGCCGAGCACGCCACGCCGAACTCGGACGGAGGCGAGTAAGGAACTCGAGACCCGCCGAAACTCAGTCGCCCGTGCGCCTAGGGCAAAGACGGACAAGTGCGACAACCAAGAAGGCGGAGAGAGTCCAACCGACGCCGCATGCAGAGCTCGAGTGTAAAAAGCGCCAACAGTAGCATCACCGTGAAGAGAATGCTCTGACGGACCACGACAGTACAAGGCGTCACCGAGGGCTCAGAAGGCCGACGGGTGAGCCCACACCGAAAGCCAAGGAGAGTCCCACAACCTCGTAAGAGAACCGAGGTCGACATCGCAATGAGGACAGCAGCAGCCGGCGGCCGCCGTCGTATCACCGAGTATAGATCGCCGCTGATCCTCAGATAAATCCGAGCCTCTTGGTAGACAGAGGCACCGATCATCAAGATCGAGTATCCTTGTCGCCTGCAGGGGCGGAGGTTCCATCGGAGAAGAGGGCAAGGCGACGATGACATCGCCGCAGAGGATGCCCGAGATGAAGACCACGATATGGATGCGCATGTGAGACACGAAGTCTGTAATTAACACCATCAAGATCACCGGCAACGAGGAGAGCAACAAGACCCATTGGTAGGCGGTCTTTGGACTAAGACGGCGACCAAGGGAACGAAGTCCAACAAAGGCTACCGACTGCGCCATGGCGGTTAGAGCGACATTTTTTCTTCTTTTTTTTCTTGTTGGGCCTACCGACCCAACTAGCTTATAAAGCGGCCCAGACGGGAGGCGAGGAACTAGGGCTCCCCTGTGATTTTGGCCCTCCGGCAATGAGGCGGTCCCGGCCGAGGCGGCGGAGGAGAGAGGCGATCCGGGTGCGGCGGCGGTCGGCAAGCGGCGGTCCCACCGGGAGGAGCGAAGCGGTCCCAGTGCGGCGGACTGAGGCGGTCCCATGGCCGAGGCAATGGAGGAGCGGTGGCGGCGGCTCGGGAGGCGTCGGGAGGTCGGCTCGGGTGGGCGTCGGCCGGGGGAGAGAGGCGGCGGGCCGGCAGCAAGGCGGCTCGGGTGGGCGGCGGCCGGGTGGAGACGGCCGGGTGGAGAGAGAGGCGGCCCACGGCGACGGCGATCCTCAAGCGGCGAAGAAACCGGTGCGGAGGAGGCCAAGAACGGCGAGAGGAGCCTGGCGGCGGCTCGGGAGGCGCAATGGGCGTCCGGGAGGCCGGCGTGCGGCCGAGAGGCACGGCGGCCGGGAGGCACGACGGCCGTGGAAGGAGGCATGGAGGAGCCGCCCGAGCGACGGTGGCGACGGATGACGACGGCGCCGAGCGACCTCCAGATCGGATCTGAGAGGCGTGTCGTGACAAGCGAAAAAACTAGGTTTGCTCTGATACCATGTTATGAATAGCGCTTGTATTCATATGAGGTCAAAGAGCCGGTATATATACACAAGTACAGGATGATAAATATGGAAGGAATACATATAAGAAAAGAGTACATATATGGAAAGAATCTAAACTATCCTAATACAATGCAATCTGTATATATCTCTAACAACTATAATATAAACCATAAAGGTCAAATCATAATGGACAAAAAGAGCCTATCGTGCTACAGTACCACCAGTCCGGTTGTTCGGTCACCGTTCGTCAGCGATTTGTGGGCCAAGCAGGATTTGGTTACACATGCTAGCTATCCAAATCAGCGTCCATTCGGATACGGTACGGCATCTCGTTGGAGCGCGCACGGCGCACGTCCAGTGGCCAGTGGCCAAAAATGTACGTGCAGCGCTACGTGCAAGTCGTTACACACGCGCGCACGTCTATTGATTCGATCGGGGATACAGGAGTGTCCATGGGTTGGGTCCAACCACATACGTATCTTGGGGTGGATTAGAGAATGTAACATGCGTATGTCTTCTTTGGAACGCGAATATTTCATAGGAAAGAATATACGTCAACTATCTAGACTTCGAAAACATTCTAAGAAATTTCTATAAAAATCTTGAGTTCCAAACTGGCCGTAGCGGTCAACAGGAATTAACCAGTTGGTCTATTTGAGACGCTTGCAATGAGTCCTAATTCAATGGCAGGAAGCCGAGAGAGACCCTCTTGCAGTGCAATGTAAAGTGGCGTTGTAATCTAGGGTTTGCAACGATCTCAAACACTGTAGCATGATGCTGTCGCGATTAGTTTGTATGGAACGATCAGGGGCGCAGCTACTTCGATTCAGGGGTTCGATCAGTTGAACCCAACATTTTTGAAAATACACAAACAGGGACTACCGGTTCAACTAGTATACAAGCCATGCCATACTTTGCACCTTCAAGCTAGAAAAGCTTTCTGTCGTATAACAATGGGTTTTGGTCAGCGTATTAGCATTACGCCAAGCACAGATAAAGGAATAAACACCCTGCGTGGTCGGATCCACATCCTCGGCCTTCGTATTCAGATGGCACCATGCCTTTATCCTTCCAATCCGTCTGATCAGGAAGCGACGATCTAGGTCAAGCATTGCACTGTAGCAAGTACCGTAAAGAAACACTAGCATTCTTGTACTATAACAATTCGCATTAGCGTCTGATCTGAGCAATCCATTTTTTCATCCAACGGCCATAGGAGGAGGAACGGCAAGTTACTATATATACCTGCCGTTTGAACATCAAGGTGGAGGAGGATCTTCTTCCTGCTCCTGTTGTTCAATGGTTGAGACTTCCGTACAACTAAATTGTTGCTTGGTCATGTTGTTTTCTCGATGTACTATTCTAAAAGACGGCGAGAATTGGCCAATTACCACCGAGAAAGCTGAACTGCCCGACTACAAATTTTCAGGGCGGTTCCGGTTTCTAAAACCTTAGCGCATGCTCATACACTGTCGAATACTTGGCACTTTTGATCAAATATACTGTTTATAAATATTAATACTTGATACTTTGCTAATCTATAGGCATGTTTTTTTATATTGTCCCTATTAAGTACACCTTTGACATATATCCTTATTTTAGTACCTCGTTATATTTGCTTCTGTCCTTATTGAAGAGTGTTTTGACATAGGTTATCTTAAATATGATCGCCTCGATATGCATGTTAGCAAAAAAAAAAGGCAAGTGCTTGAGAAGGGAGAGGGAGTTTGACTTGGTTGAAAAAAACAGTAATCTTTCATTCTTTTTTACTTATCATTTTGGACATCAACATAATCTTCGATACACATCTTTGACCATGCCACACACCATACTCCATTGGTATGCCAACATGCCGTCTAAATGCACGTGACAGAGGTCTTGCTACACTAAGCTGGCGTGCAAGAGCCAGAGTACCAGCAAGCAAAGCAAGCTACAAAATAAGCGGCTAGTTGGTGAGCCAACGGGGTCCAGATAGACTTCAACCCAACAACTCTCATGACTAGACCATGACAAAGATGATGAGTAGAAGACACGTACACCGCACGTGTTAAATTCCGATACGGTATCATGAATTCATGATCTGTAGATCTGTAACATATACGCGAGTGTACGTGATGTGATGGACCACCGTTATATTTTCCATTGATCTGTATATCCAACTTGGTCAGTCGGATGTTAATGAGCTGTTGACTAGTCTTTGTCTTTTGATTTTTGCTCCTTGAACACCGTACATTAGATACATACATATATATGGTGTGTGCTATCAGAGTCAAGATGACAACAATTTGTTTATCAGGAGCAACCAATTTGTTTGACTATGTTGGGTACATTCCAAGATAGATATTGTATGCAATGCTATCAAGTGAGCTCAGGAAAGGGGATAACAAGTAAAATATAACAGAGCATCCTTTCAATCCTCCGAAAATACTGCTCGGTCACTTTCATTAAACTGCTTGCGTTCGAAGGAAAATGTTCAGGCCTGTTTGGTTTGTAGCTACAATTTTCAACGCCTTAGCCAATGGAATAAAGACTGTCAACATAAAACGCCTTAGTTCATGAAATATGCTTATTTTTAAAATGCATCACAACATTCCAAATGGACTCAAAGCTCTAAGCCCTTTCCACTGAAAAGATCTGACAGCTGGAGATGGCTTGTGGTATTCAAGTTTTCAAGATCATGTGAGATGATTCCATCCATGTATCTTTTAGGGCTCTACCAAAACGGAAGAGTATACAGCCCCGCTCTTCTTTCTCCGGTAGGCATGCCACAGAAGGCTCCGAAGCACCTTAATGAGATGATTTCGTCCCAAGCGTACCTCATCTGAACGGGTGTTGGATGAAGTTGCAACAAGTCATCAGCGAACAAAGGGAAAACTGCAATTCCGCCAGCTTGATTTTGTTACTCTTGTCAAAATCTTGGTCAGTTCATCGCAGATGGCTGAATTCACAAAATGGAATCATGCCAGCATCAAACAATTATTATCTATCAACATTTCTATCCGAACCGCACCGCTCTGCGTCGAAATGAACTTGGGCTTCCTGATCACCTGCTCCAAGCACTGGATGGTATCCCCTACCTGGAAACCATCGCAATCCTGAATCACTAATCCACAGTCATTACCCTTGTCGACAGTTTCAGTATCCTGCTTCTCCCGCTTCAGAGAAGTGCATGGACCCTCAAAAACAACATCTCCGCTCCTCAACAGTCTCATGGTTCCAGACCTGCTAAAGCGGCCATCAGTTATCCGGCAGCCGGCAATCTTGATGTCTGGCCCTTTTGACTTGCTACGCCCTTTCAGCTCGAATATGTTCAAAACCTCAGCCTCCCATGAAATCTGGGTTTCAGCCGTACCTGGTGCCTTCTCCACAGTAAGCCTTCCCATTTCCTCAGGGAGATGATAAATCACCTTGTGCTGCAAAATCTAAAGAGCAAACATTATCAAGTCAGCTAAACTCACTTTTCCAAGTTTTGCAAAAAAAAGACCAACCTGTACATTCAGAATCTAACATATGCATTATATACTTGGGGAATGTATTGAATGAGAACTAGCCTTAAAATAGGATAATGAGAACTAACAACCTTAGTCATTGTACTGAAAGCAGATGGCTTACAACAAACACCAAAAGCCACCGACACTTTTTTTTTAAAAAAAATGAACATCCCCACCTGGCACTTATACCTCCCACCTTATAGTGACATAGCAATCTGCCTACATCTAAACCATTCAAAATCGATCTCATGGTTGAGATTTTAGCTCTCATTACCCTATTTTAAAGCTAGTTCCAACCTGACAAGCTCCTTAAATTTAAATCTGCCGATTTCAATGCCAAATTCAACCCAGGTAATTCAATGACAGTCTATATCCTCAATTCCTCATAGACACTAGAGTTGAATTATCCCAAATAACTCCCATAACATCTCCCAATGTCTACACAATATAAAGGTAAACTAGAAACCATGGTAAGAGAAAAACATTACGTGCAATAAGTTCTAACCTCTCTGCACGTAACCAGAAAAGCATATTTACTTGAGACACTGACCACCCAAAAATGACATTGAAATCACCACTGGTCTCCAAGGAAAAGAACTAGATATCTTCCAAAGATGTATAATTAATCATCAACATGTCAGACTTACCGCAATAATAAATATGGTACCTTTATGTTGGCTTGTGTTGCTGCTAGAGTGATCGCACTTGGTGGATTGTGTAGGACCAAATATGGCAACAAAGGGGGTGAATGGTGTCTTAAAAATTTTACCCCAAGAATTCACTTATCATTTGCTCCGATAGCTATAAAGCTATGAAGATTCAGATAGGAACCCTACTCAAAATCTAAAGAAACTCGGAGATGCACCACTGTTGAAAAGCAGCAGGTGTGGTACTACCGCTATTAGCACTGCGATACTACCATAACTGGTCGAAAGACAAAGTGATCGGATACGACTTGAATGATCGTCAACCAGTAAGTGATCAAGACCAACATGGTCGTGGTCGTAAATTAACGTAGTCGAAACCAACGAGTGGTCGAAAACCTACGCGATCGAACACCAGTGAGCAGTCGAAAGACTAACGTTGTCGAGAACCAATAAGTGGTCGAAAACCTATGATGTCCAAGATCTGAGTACAAACCGAGTATTTTAGGTAGGTTGAAATCCGACCGGTGAGAACAACCTCTAGTGAATGGTCGACCTGTAGATTGTCGAAACAAAAAGTGGTTGAACCAAGTCGAGACACGACCAGAAGTCGACGACAAGTGAATGGTCAAAAATCAGAGCAGTCGAAAACCAAGGGCTGCGGTACTACCACTTCAAGGCTTGTGGTACTACCGTTTCCAACAGAAGAACATGGCTTTCAACCGACCACGAAAACCAAAATCGACAATACTTTCGATCGACTAAACCAAAAGCCGTGAAACTTTATACGCATGTTTCTTAAAGTCTCAGGAAGCTATTCCATTCCTGGATCGAAAAATCCATGACAAATTTGAACTTTTTGCTATTTAAAGCAGTGTACTCCAACCAAGAACTAAAAACCAAATCAATGATCAGATCTTGCTCGTGGGCAGAAGATAGTCAAGATGGCTTTGAGCACGTTCCCACATGTCACGCAAACAAGATCACCGAAGAAATCAACCCAAAAACTCTTGGATCAAGAAATCGCCTGATTAAGCCAAGAACGAGTAAGAACATGATTTGATAGCTATCTTCAGTTTTGGTGCAACATATGGTGCTTCTACAGGAGGTTGAGTTCTATTTTCTCTCCTCACTCGCTTCTCTTTTTTAGGTGCTTTTAACCCTGCAACTTCCTCCCTTTTCCGACTCCATGCTAACATATATACACTTGCATGAAAATTCCTATAAAGAAAACAGTATTGTTACCTAACCTATAAAACCTAAGATCCACAGCAAATAGTAATAGACTAATAGTAACACCCCCACCAAAATAAGACCCAAAATTTAAAGACTACAAAACCATACAACATGAATGGTTTCAAAAGATGAGAAAACAAGGATAAGAATAGGATGAGAGAATGATAACGATAAAGAACCTAGTGAGTGTATTTCACAAGAAAGGCCAAATAAGATGAGAAGTACATTGTTTTCCATGCAAAAGTTGCAAGATCATTAGAGAAATGCAGGAAATTAACAACGATGTAAAAGTCAATTTGTTCAGAGAAAATAAGATTCAGATTCCTGTGTGATCTAACACTCAAAAATTCAAATAATACATTGAATGTCTCGAGTAGGTCTCATATATTTGCAGAATATGTAGATGTAACAAGAGGTACTGAGACCACCAAAATAACAGGACCACATAGATGAAGATACCTGACAGTGTAGTGTTTAAACATCGTATAATTAGCAGCACCATTGGGTCCATCGCTATGAAAGAACTCTGCATTTAGGAAGTTAAAACAAATGTAACTCCAACATAGCACCTTATGAGGAATCCAATGTATTACACTAAACAATAAAGCATGCTTTGAACCTCCATACTTAAAACAAATTATATGTCCCCATGTAGCTTACAAAATATTCTTAATCTATACAAGATCATACACAGGACACTAACAGCGTTGATCACCTAGTAACTTTCAGGGTACCAATAACAGTGTTGAAGAAGTATCCATGTTAATGCCATGATGAAATAACATTGCTAAAGCTAACTTGCTGAAAGAATTTGTCGGGCAAATCACATGTTAAAATGAATCGAATGCGATCACCCTATGACAAGAACTAACTTACGTGCCAGCTTTCCAAATGTTCCGCAGGAAAAATGCTTTGTTCCGCATTGATCTGTGCGGAAAGCCAAATTCACGAGGCCCGTGCGAAAATACTGCAATACGCAGATGTTACTGTACATATAAAAGTTGCTACGACATGACAAAAAATAATGCAGAATATGTCTTCGATTCTTAATTCCGTGTTGCTGATTTAACGCGGAAACATCATATTTGTTTAACTTTAAGCTCTACGAACAGAAAAATGCATGATAATTCAAAAAAAGAAAAGTCTTGTGGATGTTAAGACGTTGGGTTCACCGTGCCCCCCAACCATAGCTTGGTAGCTCCGGGAGGCAGGCTGGACCGCCAACGGCGGCGGCGTCGATGGCGCCGCCGGCCGAGGGTATGGCAAAGGGCAGTGGCGACAAGGCGACGAGTTAGGTTGTGAGAGGCGGTGGGACCGGGGGCGGCGCGGCAAGGGCGGCAGCTCGCCAGGCGGGGCGGGGGAGGTGGTCGCCGGGGAGAGACGATGGGGGAGGAGAGAGGCGAACGGCGGTGTTGGGGAAGATGTTCGCTCCACAGAGCGACCCAAAAAGGAAAAGCCTACCTTTCTTCGCAGCATCCTCCACGCCATTCTCGTGCTCCGCCGGTGGAGCCTCCGTCTTGTACTCTTGTCCCCAACGAGACTAAGCTTGCGGGGTTTTAGATTCTGGCGCGCGACAGTCGTGCTACTGCTAGCCACGAGGACGCACGAGGAGGAGAGAAGTAGGCGAGACCCTAGGAAGGAGATGGGGGACAGAGGCCGCTCGCCGTGGGGTCACCAGCGACGACGGCGAGGGCGACCGGAGGCCCGGGTTGCGTTCCCTTTGGGAGGAGAAGAGAACAGGGTATAGGGAGAGGGAGATGGGCAGGAGAGGACGTCGGATCTTCTGCGTCCCAGGAATGGATGTATCTGATTCTGTGGCTGTGTAGTGGGGTGGCTAACTCGTGGGAAAACTAATAATCCAAATCTAGTAATTTATAAAATAAAAAAAATACAAATATTATAACGATGATGGATGTAAAAAATAATATAATTATCGATCGTTAGATTATATAAGATCGTCGATGGCAATCAGAGCGAGTAAATGATTATAATCCATAACGAATTTTTTCTCAAATCTACTGTCTTTTGATTGTCCAATCTACCAACACAGCAAAAACAGAAATAAAAATAAAAAGACAGCAAAGAAAGAAGAAAAATATTTTTCTAGGTATCGTAGCAAATTGCACATATACTATAGCAAACAGTGTGGTACTGCAGCTATAGTACGTGTTACTGTAGCAAATTCAAAAATAAAGACATCACTTTCAATGGTTGACTCTATGTGTTGCCTCTGGTTTTGCTGATTTTTCAGTTAAAGTATGGAGAAGATTGGATTAGAAAGCAGACTCGGGTGCATCATGACAGAGGGCCCCACAAAAAAACAACAGACTTGAGTGTGCAAGACGCAAGGAGACGTCCCTTCAACAGTCGATATATCGTATTGGAACAACAGGACTAGCGGGTCCCAAAAGGTTGCATCATGGGTAGGAGACAGGAGACGCGTCGTGCTCGTCGGTGGCTTTTTTCTTCTAAATAGATCTAATTTTTATTTCTGAGTCATCATATTTGTGGCTACAAAGTGCCCTCTAGCACCCCTCAAACCATAGCACGAAATTGGCATCTCTTAGCCTTATACTAACTTTATGTCTATTTATAGTCCAAAAATAAAACCATGATCTTATTCCTGAGTTCATAAATTCTTATCTAATTTTAACAAATAAGGGATTCGAAACTCTTACATAACATGTGTCATTAACTTTTGTCACAGTACCCATTTGGACACTCCAAAATTATCACATGTTGTAGCCTCCAGACCGCACCTTTATAGCTCTAACACGCATCATCCATCATTGATCTCCACATGCCCCAACTCAAGCACGACCGTCTCCTCCAGCATCCTTGACCCTCTGGACCGTAACTTTGTACATAGCTGTCTCCCCATCCTTGTCGTAAACCACGATCGCCTCCAAATTACTTTACACATGTAAAGACCAAAGCAACATCTTTTCCCGGTATAACTTCTTTCTAACTTAACCGACATAAGTCCACGCACATTACACGTCTCAAATAACATCGATAGTAGCATTGTCAACTATACATCATCAAAAATATTCTAAACCTAACCACATGGTCCAACAGATTAACTCATGTGACTCATCAGTTACAGTCTACTAACCTTCTATTCATATCCACACAAATCTTATCTTTCATCCAAATAGATAAACTCATTTGTACATATTTGTCTCTCTTAAGAGTCATCACTGTCACTTTCTCTTTATTGTTCAGCGAGGTATAACAAGCGACACTCACTACACGCAGTGGTCAAGACGTGTAGCAGGTAGTGGCTTGCAGCGGCGCTTGTAGGCAAGGCCGGTAATGCTTAATTAACGAGTAGTAGTAGCTACAGCCACAACAAGTAGATGCAGCTATTACAAGCAATGTCCTAAAAATTGATAAGTGGTATTTGTTTAGTCACCCCACCATGTAGCAATTGTAATCAATTTTGAAGTTATCTTATTTTACATTTTAGATTTATATAATGTACACTCATATAGCAGGAAAAACATATAATTCATCTTTCTAATAAATAAGTTTGAAAACAAAGCTATTGTCAATGTAATCATGCAAATTAGTAATGTAATACAATTGCAGCACAAATATTGGTAATAAAGAAGTAAAGTTCATGATTCATGTATTGTATATTGTTCAAAGTTTCAACCGTATCATCATAGAGCATGAATTAATAGCACTATAATAGCGATACGTCAGTATCATAATTACTAGTTATGCTACATGTACCTATACCACTAATCTAATATGCACCTTTTAAAAAAACATTGGCATAAGTAAACCTCAAGTGAGTTGAGAGCCTAATAAATTCTAGGTTTACAATGCATCAAAGTTACTCCTAATATTTGGCCAATATGCCCTCAACCTTAATAACAGGTTTATTAGACCACTTTTTAGAACACTGATTGCAAGTGAGCAGGCGCCATGGTGGTTGAGCATGATCAGCGAGCGAGCAGCGCATGAGTGGAGCATGATGACGGCAGAGCGTGCGAGCACAGCACAATGACACATGTGATGTAGGAAGGCAAGTGACCATAGCGGTGTCCTAGAACTTCCTCGTTTTTCTTTTTTTGTCATATTTCTTTTGAAACTTTATGTATACTTATCTATTTTTTGTGAAACTCTGTTGAAACTTGAAGGTCGCTTGAAAATCTAAACTTTTTGGAACTTGGTGAAATACTTTGTAAACTCGCCTAAAACTTGTTTGAGTCTCTTCTGAAACTTGCTTGAAACTGAACCTTCAATACGAAACTTGCTTCCCTATAGGCGCACAAGGAACTGAGAAGGAGGATGGCAAGGTTCGAAGGGCACTATGAAATAGGTTGTGACGGTCTTCGATGTGCACGTTTGAAGAGGTTAGCAAGGCTATTAGGGTGCTACATGTAAAGGAAGGTCGTCAGAGCGCATGTGGGATGAGCTCAATAAGATCGTGAAGGCCAGACACCCATGTGCGGAGAAGACCAAGCTGGTCAACGTCGATTCCATCTAATTGGATGAGTACTACCTATCCTATTAGATGTAGATCTTGACGGATACTATGTGGTAGCAACATCCTTACAAAATACTCTTAATCTATCCAATATCATAAATAGGATAAGTTGATTATGAACTATATGAACATGAGTTCATATGAACTCACTATCAAATCGTCATTTTTGCTTCGAGATCGATGTCATAATATCTTTTTGTTACACTTTAGCATTTTCTATAATATTATGATGGGACATAAAGGAGGAGATGGGGCACATGTTGTCAGCAAGTACAGTACAACTCGGCCCACTACCTTCTCCATTATCTCCACCGACCCATCGCAATCTCTCATTCACTCTCTCCCCCTTTCAGATCCAATGAGCACCGAGTAGTCACGAGGAGGTGCTACAATGACCAGCAAGCATGGTGTGATGGCCGGTAATGACGAGTCAGCCCTGCTAGATTCGGTGAGCAACATGACAACTGACGATCCACCACCAGGGATCCAGATCTATTCAGCGAGGATGCTCCAAATCTGGCAGTGCACCACATTGTTGTTGCACCTTCACCACATTGGGGTCCCCGACGCGCTCCACTCATGATGGTGCTCTGCCACATGTTATCTCTTTTCGATGACATTGAGGTTCACTACTTGCTCGTCAACGTCGTCAAGGTGCTTCACGCAAGTACATCACATCGTTGCGGTGCTCCGTTTCGACGCGCACCATGCTGCCATCCCCTATCGTTCTCTTCCTCGCCAGTACACCACCACAGACGTTGTCCATCTTCCTTGTTGATGTTGCCAGGGTGCGCCACACTGGTACACCACGCACGCGGAGCTCTGCCTCAACATGCATCGTATCATCGCTATCCGTCATAGTCTTCCTCGTCGATACACCACCGTCGGTGTTGCCCATCTAATTCCATGCGCAGGGTTATCGAGTTGCTCTGCCCTGACGTGCATCATGCCACCACCATCCGTCGTCATCTTCCTCGCCTGTACACCACCGTCGATGTTGCCCATTTTATTTCCTCATCGATGCATGATGTGCCCAAAACAGCACATCATTTTTCTCAGTGTTTATAACATATATTTCACTTACTTTATCCTTTAATTTCTCAGCTAAATATTAATTAATTGTCAACAAGTTATGTGTTTGCTGTTGTTATTCGTAGATCCAAAGGTGATCACATGCTTTTAGGAGTTGGAATGGAAAGATATCATCAAGAGGAAATAAATTAGACTTAGATCACCATGAACTAACCCTCTAGAAGAGAGTACAACTTGAGGTATGATCGCAGCGACCGTACCACCCGACCATAGTAGACTTCTATGGCTTCATCACGTCAAATGGGATAGGACTCGTGAAGGGTCCAAAGTAGTATTCGGCTTCCTAGTAGCTCAAAACTCTTTGTAGTACCGAGAAATCCTAGGAAATTGCTATTTAAAGGAGCCAGAACACATCTAGGGAGGTGAACAAGGAACACCAAGGGAGGGGCACAACATCAAGAACACTGTTTGCACCATATTTTTCACCAATGTTCATCCATTTTTCCATCCTCTCTTGTAAAATTGTAATCGTTTTATCCATTGGTGTATCAGAAACATTAGCAACATTGTGATTTAATATATCCTTTATATTTCAGATTGTTGCTATTATGTTTTCATCTACCAATCATTTGTCCTTGGTCACCATGATGATGTGTGAGTAGTCCCCTAAAGTCTAAGGGTTGTTGGTAACCATGTAGCGGTAGAGATTATGGGGAAATACTAACATTCATGCATGCTTTTGTAATTATCTTCGATACTAGTGTTTGTTTACCTTGTCTTGGTACTAGACTCAAAGGGCCCTGATGCTCCATAGGCTGGCGCAACGGAAGATGACAACAAGTGAGGCGCAAACAATTGACCAATAGAGTCAGTGATGGTTAAAGAGGTGAAAATCGGTTTTGGATTCAAGTCACTTGAGGTGTTTGGCATAGCCATGAAGCCTAAGGCGTTGGTCTGGTAGTAAGACGAGATACAATAAGACCTTAATTGTGCATATGCTACTAGGCAATAGATTCTCCTATATGATAATGTGTGTTCGAGGAAGATGTATCCAGGTGTGCCACTTATATGAACTCTTGTTATTATTACAATTACTCTCGTATTTAAATCATCATACACTTTAGGAATAAGTCTAATTTACCCCCACTGAACTCTTAAGATTGTCTAACTTTCAACCTGAAAGTACAAAACTCGATGTTTCACCTCCTCAACCACCAATACCATTTATTTTACTCCCTATATCGATTGAAGGCGGTTTTGCATTGAGGTAGCACCTACTGGGCGCCAACGTAGAAATGATTTTGATATAGATAAGCTTCTTTGGGTGACATGACAGCCCTATCAGTGTGATCACCATAGTGAGCCCACCAAACAACCTCCTCTCCCTCTTATTCTGCTTCCTCATCTCTCTCATCTTTCTCGCTCTCGACCAACATCTCTCTCTCTCACTCCCGATCGGTGGTGGCAAGGTCGGGTTTGATGACAATGAGCGACGGTGGCAATAAAGAGAGCCAAATCGACCACTGCCGATCACAAGTAAGAAGGTGTACGGAGCCAGCGGCCGAACGAAAGGAAGAAGACCAGATTTAGATCCGGTGGATGCCACCTTCTCCTCCAGTGACGATAGGCTCAGATCTAGGCACAACGGGCCTGGGTTTGGCTGTGCCGGTGATAGCCTGAGCCAACGATAAAGATGATGTATGGAGCCAGGAGCACCCTCTCCCCCACCGCCGGCGCCCTTCCCTCACTCGAAATGTAAAGTAGCTAAGACATTAGTAAATCCTTACTCGAAATGTGGGATTTAAATATTAATATAAATTATGAAAACTAAGAACTTATAATCAACTAGAGTAATGCTGAAAATGACGTAGAGTGGGTAGTCATTAGTCTAGACTTAGGATGTAAGAGAAAATAATAAAGTAAGAGTTATCATTTGCAGAATAAATAGTCCCATTGCAAACCTCACTAGCAATTCCTCAATGAAATTTAATTAAAGAATTCAAATATTTTGAAAGACCCAGGGTATTTAAATGTTAAGATGCTAGCTAAATCATAAACAAAAAATAGCATGGCCCTTGTATACTATGTACAGAATTCATAAGATATCATTTCTTTACCTGTTATTTTATATAATAATAGCACCAATCCTTGAAATTTAGAAAGCACAGGCCCGACGGGGTCAAGAGCCAAACAAGCAGCCCTACCCTGCCACGTCATCGCGTCGCGGCGCGCTCATGTTGACGGGCCATGCCAGGCCGACACTGACTCGAGTCACCCGACCCGACACTGACTCGCCAACTTCTTCTGCTCCGTTGGTCTCATCTGGTCACCACCCCACCGGAGAATCGCCAACTTTACCAATTCAGTTCACCTGCACGAACGCCACTACTCCTGGCCATGGCGACGACTCCACCTCCTCTCATCCTCGTCGTCCTCCTCCTCGTCGTCCTCCTCCTCTTCGCCTCCCCCTCTCATCCAAAGGCCTTGGGCTTGGAGTCGCCGCTTGTGCCTTCGGCTGCGTCTTCCTCCCCGTTCGACACCGCGCTCGCCACGCTCCAGAAGCAGATCCGCTACAACTTCAGCGCCCCGGACCTCCTGCGCCGCGCCCTCACGCACGCCTCCTACTCCCGCGAGAACGGACGCGCTCTCGCCGTCCTCGGCCTCGCCGCCGCCCAGTCCGCCGCCGCGCTCCGCGCCCTCGAGGCCGACCACGACGCCGCCGCCGCCGCCGTCGCCCGTCGCGCCCGCGAGGCCGTTGGAGAGGCTGCCTGCGCCGCCGCGGGGCCCGCGTCGGCATCCCCGCCATCGTGCGCGTCGCCGCCGGGACCAAAGCGTCCGCGGCCCCCGTCGTCTGCGGCGCCCTACGCGCCCTCATTGGCGCCGTCGCCGTCGACGCTGGTAGCACCGACGCCGCCGGGGAGGTGTTCTGGAGGCTGCACGTCCTCACCGCCGCATCGGCCACCGCCGCTATGTGAGACCAGGGCATCAAGAGGGTTTGTTTATCAGTGTTTAGAAATCATAAGTAGTATATTTTAGGTTACTGACACTGCTGCTGCTGTATCAAGTAGTATGAACTAGTAGATGCTGCCTTGAGTTTGAACTGCTACTACGATTAGTGTACTATCCATCTAGGAATGTGCATTTGGATTTCAAACTGGAATAAATTGAGATGGATCATGGAACAGGAGTCCCTTTTTATCAAATCCAGTAAACCCTCTGTAGAGGGTATGAAGGCCCACTGAACATTTTATGCTATTGGTTAGCAGTTTTGAAACTCTGATTGCTAGAGACTTTGTGAAACTCACATTTTTTTCATACTCTCGTGAAACTTACAATTAGTTACAAGACAATTAGTGAAAATGCACAGATTTAATGGTTTACGAACCACAGTAGATATCTTTTAACCATGCTCCATGCACAATGACTTCATTTCTGTGTGGCTAGCTAGGAACATGTTGCACATAAGTCTTGATAACGATATTGGTAAATATGTCTAATAATGCCCTTCCTATTTGATGGTAGATGGTCGTAAGACCAAGGCTCGGTAAACAACTGAACAACAGATTATGTGTGTGTGTGTGTGTGTGTATATATATATATATATATATATATATATATATATATATATATATATATATATATATATATATATATATATATAAGTTTTGCGCTCAGCTCATATCTGAATAGTTTGTATGGAGCTCAGCAATCAGATCTGATTATATGCATTTCAGATAAGTTCAGGGAAGCCCAGACTACCAGAATAACATGCTTTTTGAATAATTATGAAGCGAGTCAAACTCTTGAGTTCAATGAATTCTCTAATGTAAAACTCAAGTGAATAAGTAAGCCCGGAGTTCCATGAATTCTCTGGCATAAAATTCAAGAGAACAAAGAGGCACAAACAGCACGATTTCATAATATATGCATAACAAGCAACAGTTGATTTTCCATCAACAATGCAAGATGCGTACCTGGCTGACCTTCAACGAGCACTCCTGCACCCACTAAGAAACACAGCATGATAATACACGCAGCCATTTCTTTTGGTGCTCAGGATTGTAATCCATGAACTTTGTCATATTACATTTGATGAACTCTTATATGTGTTTGAACTTTGAAAGGATTTGACACAGTTTTTAGTACTATACACTAAGAAATGTTAAGTTTGTTTATTAATTACTATAGGATGATCCCGTTGCTCTTATCTGTAAGTATACTCATTTATTAGTGTTCTATAGATTCTATGATTGCTTAATTTCTGGAGAACCAAACATGTTCTTCAACTGACAACCAGTCTAAGAAAGGCCTTAATTACCTATTAAACGGCAAATATAGTAATGGCATACAAATATATTGCATTTATAACTTGTGCACTGATACAAGAAACATTTTAACCGAAATGAAAATTCCAGCCTTCAAAACGAGGAATATTTCCGACTTAATATTTTAATCTTTTCCAAGAATGCGCTTAATACATGTCATATGCTTACTACAGCGAAAGAGGTTGCTAGAGTACTGCATCATCGTAGACACAAACGACAGAACCAACTTCAAAATCAATCGACTATTTGACTTTGAAGCATCACTTTCTTTAAAAACTATTTGACTTTGAGGCATCATTTTCTTTAAAAAAAAAGGCGTAACGTCATACGAGCAGTTATCAAATCACAATGTGGATGAAAAATCTAGCAAGAGAATAGGCTGATCGCTCTGAATAAAAGAACGAATCAGTGCCGTCCCAGGGGGCTAGGTATGATTCTGACAGACCAAGTACCAATTCCGCCTAGGTCGTTTGCGCAGCCGGGGCAAGCACAACAGACGCAGTAAGCATAAACCAACCAATCAGGGGGTTAACTTGGAGACATTAAACCCACAATTGCTAATCCAAGAAAATGGAGCGGGTCTACCGCCGTTGCGGCAAGTCGGAGCACACACACGCCATCACACTTATATACGACCATGAAAGCACTCGTCTATAACCACGAAGGAATTCGTATACGTCCACGCAGGCACTCATATACAACCACGAAGGAACGTACTCGAAGTGATCATCGAATTTCTCCTTGCCTTTCACGTGATCATCTAGCGAGGTGAACATATTCTTATCGCGGGTCATGTGATTACTCGCACCCGTGTTGAGGTACCACTCATTGTCGCTTGCATCAACCGGTATCACCTTCTCTTCATTGAGATACACAGCTTGTGTTGTGTCGATGGCTACCTGCGCAACTGCACAATACTTAGTCATCAGCAGTGCCGGTTCATCGTCCTGCACCTGCGCTAGATTCATCATTTCCTTGCGCTCACGACGTGGTTTGCAGCAATCCTTTGAGACGTGCTCGTAGTTGTTACAATTGTAATACTTGACTTTTGTCATGTCACGGCCACCAACAGACAGCATAGAATATCTGTCGTTGCGGCTACCGCTGCCATGGCCACGACCATGTTGCTTGCCGCGGTGTCGATCACCGCTGCCACCTCTGTTCTTCTCGCCACTAGAAAAGCCTTCGTCATGTTCCTTCTTTTTCTGGCACGCGAGCCACTCCTCCGTGAGGAGTAGTCGCCCTCCTTAGACGCCGGCTTCACCCTCCAGGTCGTAGCGTTCCTCCACGACCCTGAGCCGTCCCGTCAGCTCTTTGATGGAGATTGTCTTGAAGTCAACAAGCGTCTCGATGAAGATTGCGACCTGCGAGTACTGTGAGGGAACGACACGAAGGAACTTCCTCACCACCCTTTCATCATCGATCTTGTCACCGAGCAAATTAAGATTGTTGATGAGCCCAGTAAGTTGCATCGCTAAGTCGTCGACGGTCTCTCCATCCTTGAACTTTATGAACTCAAACTCTGATCGCAACGTTTGCGCTTTGGCTTCGCGCACACGCTCAGCGGCCATGCGCATCACCTTCACAACGTCCCACGTCTGTTTCGTCGTGTCCTTGACAGCGAGGGTCGCCAACATCTCGGACGACACCGTGCGGAGAATGGCCGACGGTGCTAGTCGGTCATTGTGATAGTCGATAACATCTCCAAACTCGATCGCCTCCCAAAGCCTTTGTGCCTGCAGGTTCACCCTCATCAAAAGGGACCAGTCATCGTAGTTTGTGTGCGTTAATATGGGGTAGACCACTGTGCCACCCGTCTCCTTCACCACACGTTGTACCACGATTTCGCAGCCTCCATTGCCGCTGTTGTCGCCTTCTTTGTGGACTCCAGACCTCCGTGGAGACCTCGATTCATGCTCTTGCTTTGACATTGTGGCAGGATCAAACACAACGCTTTGATACCACTTGTTGCAGCAAGTCGGAGCACACGAACGCGATCGCACTCGCATACGACTACGAAGGAACGTACCCGAAGTGAGTTAGGACTATGAAGGAACGTACTCGAAGTGAGATACGACCATGAAGGAACGACACACGTGGATTTCTTGACTCCCTAGAGAACGATGAATTCATGACACAATAGTATTTCTGCTGCTCTGAATTGGTTTGTGGCGTTTTTCTTCATTGATCTTTGTACTACTAAAACAAAGTAACTGACCCGACTTCCACGCCACGGTCAGCTCTCCACGACATGCCATGTCACGTCTGAACTATTCATGACATTCACTAATTGTTTTAACGTATGCACTAACGCACACAGTAATTCAGTTAACGCACGCACTAACTCAATACGACTAGGCGCGACACGGTTAAGTTCAGCAACATCTACGAGCACTGCATTGCCAATTCGTTACAAGGGTTCCCCGCAGTGCTTCACCATGAACTCCAACCACTCAATGTAACAAGGAAAGTAAGCCTGCGCCACAGCCCACAAGTTGAATTTGAAACTCTGTCTGCTCGACAGATTCTTGGTACATGGAAGTGGGGAAAGAGTAAAGAGAGGGGCAAATCTACCTTAGGCGGCGGCGGCGGGATGGTTTCTGCGATGCGTGCGAACTCTGCCGAAGCCGAGCCGATCAATTGTCGGAGCGCGCGCGGCAAGGCCGGTCGGGTCCGGTGAAGCATGGTGCGGCCGAGGAGGTAGAGAAGCCGAGAGGAGGAGGAAGGGAGGCGCCCCGCGCGCGAGGCCGCGTGGGTATCCCACGGTGCGACAGCGTTCAGGGTCTCAGATGCCGCAACTGCCGGCGGCTACACGTTCCCGTGGGAACACTTTCGTTTTCCCCCCGAAGCCTCACTAGTGATGGCAATGGGTACCCGAAACCCGATACCCAGTGGGTTTTTACTCTATTAGGGCATGGATCTGGGTCAATTTCCTAACCTATGGGTCTTTTAATGGGCAAAAAGCCTAACCCATCGGGTCTGCGGGTTCAGGTACGTTCCTATAGTACCCAAACCCGTAAACCCATAGGTAATATAAACCCGATCCATAGGAGTTATAAACCTGCACTCACGACCTCCTGTGCAAACCAATCCACCCATAGCCCATTAGTCAAGTACAAGGAGCAGTTGATGTCTCTCCTTTTGGTTTTAAATGAGTTGTGAACCGTGAACTTGTAATGATATGCTATGCCAATGAACTATGAACTGAGAATTGATGGAGTGAACTAGTGATGTGCATTGTGGATTTGTCGTTGCTTGTTTCATACATAGTAGCACATAAATTGAATTTATTGTTGACTTGCTAAGCATTGCACTGTCTGCAATCTGCATAGCTGTTGTTGGGCACGGGCGACCCGTGGGTACCCGTTACCCGAGTGGATATGGGTCTGGGCAAAAATCTGCACCCGTCACGGGCATGAGTTTTTTAACGGGCACATCCAATTTTCATAGGCACGGATTTGAAATAGCGGGTTTATGCCCGTTGCATCTCTAAGCCTCACCCCCCGTCTCTTCTGTGCGTGCGCCGGCTACACAGTTTCAGAGACCTCTCCAATTTATTCATTTTCCATTCTATATATTACTCACAAGCTCTCGATATTACTTAAAGAGAAAAAAAACCATTAGACATTACACCGTTCACGCTCCATCCAACAGTATAGGACATAACCATTAGATCGAAGTGATTCCAACACAGTAGCCATCAAATCTCCCTTTAATTGTTTTCATTATATCCTCCCACGTCACTATTTCCCATTCCTTCGCAGGGTCTATTCTTTACGACTTTTAAAAACGGCTTTTGGCTTTTGCTATAATACCTAACTTTTAAATAAAGTATTTTCTCAAGACGGGATCTACAAGTTAATTGTAGTACATATTAAAGCCTAACATCTGTATCAACCAAAATCGCAAGCGAGTATCTCTCTCCATAATCTCTGTCGTAAACATCCAAAATTCAAAAAATTCAACCAAAAGTCATAAGCCGCAGCTAAAAAGAATATGCCCGCAATTCCGCATCACTCCTCTCTCCCCCCACTCTCTCTCTCTTTCCCCCTCTCCTCACCGTCGTCACTAAATCCGTCGGCCTGGAGAGGCACCGCCACCAGATCCGATGGCTTGAAGGAGTGCTGCCGTCGGATCTAGTGTTAGAGGAGGGAAATCTGACTTCCCGCTACGGATTCATTATCAACGAGCGAGGTATGAACCAAACCTATATACATACAAGATCTTGCAAGAAGTACATATAGGCATCACTGGTGATCATGACAGAACACTATTGCAATGCTAGCTATTGCATTGCAATGTTACTGACTAGCTAATTAACTTAGATTCACTCGGAAGAAGATTACTACAACGTAGCCAACTTCTTCACATTGATGGGATAGGCTTCTTCAGGCGACTTGGAGGCGTACCCTTGCGCGCGATCCTGGCATTCACCACGTCCGTCGGGTGGAGCCCGTCGAAAAACACATACTTGGTCCTGTCCCTGCAAATGGGCCCCTCCTTCTTGCAAAGAACGCCCGATGACCCGCTCGACATCTCACAACAAGCTCTTCCTGTCTCCCTAACATCTGAAGATTAAAAAAAAATGAAATGATCAATTGCATCGCTAACTATTACAGGTAGAATGCAATACTGTTGAGACGAGAGTATTCGTATTTGAAAGTACGTACTTTCATATAATCATGATTTTTTTTTAAAAAAAAGAAAGATGATCATGATCTTTTTTTTAAAAAAAAAAAGACAACCGTGGTCATGGAGTTGTTAAATATGTTAGATACCGTGTTTCCCAGGGTGGTCTAATATGTCCTTGATGATCTTGTAGGAGTTGACGTAGACGAAGTTGGCGCCAGGCATGCGTGCTCGCTTGTAATCGACCAGCAACTTGAGCTCGGAGTTGAAGAAGAGCACCGCGTCGTTCACCGGCTCGATGCAGGACGCGGCGGTGGCGTTGAGGAACGCCCTCACCACGGGGGTGCACCCTATGGGCTGGATGGAGAAGATCACAAACTTCCTGGCCCCCAGAGCGTATAGCCTCTGCAAAAACATAAATTGTGCCATGGATACATCTCGTACATGTCTACGGATTTGCATCAGATTTAATCTGAAAAAAAAAACAAGAAGATCAAAAGAAACAGCAATGGTCCACAGACCACAGTAGCCACTTAATTGCTCCTTTGCCTGTTCCCTCTCTCTTATTTTTCACGTGTACTGTGCTTCTGTAGCTATTGCCAGCAGTAGCAGTAATTGACCGGCCATCTATATACGCATGGCTTTAATAGCCGATGCATATGTCAGTGATACTGTACGAACACACAGGAACAAAAAGACCATGATGAGATGCAGCACAACAGCCATGAAGATGCATGGTACCTGGAGGTGGCCTGAGAGCTTGGTGGTGAGAGACCCTGTGAACTCTGACAAGGCGGGCCTACTGCTGTCCCCACTCCTCCTGGGGTTGAAGTAGTTTAGCAGGTAGTCATTGCCACCTGTCCCAATCACAAATAGGCTGTTGGGCAGGTAGCACCTGTCAAAGAAATCCTGGCCCTTCATCCTGTGGCTGGTGGCTGTCGTTGCTCCCTGCAGCTGGGCCCGCAGGTCAGGAAGAGTCACTGTCTCGAAGCTGGTGATTTGCTGCTTTAGGCTGAATACCTCTCCCTGAATATGGAAGTAGTACAACATGAGAGGCACTCGAGTCATCTCTAATTACTCTAGAAAAAAGTCATCCATAATTAATAATTGGACGCTAATTAATACGCTTATGATTACAAATATCCACATGAGCTTCAGAACACACACTTGACTATTGAGTTTTATGGTGATATATTAACAAACCATAAAGCTAGACGTGGTATGTTAGAAGTACTTTTGTCTGACAAATCCACCAATTCAAATTAAATGTATCCATATATATTAGTGATCAATTTTTTTGCTGAGACACTACGTACACATAACTCTACTCTAATTAAAGACGAAGCTAATTAATTAACTAAACTCACAACGCAAGTATAGGCATGCATATAGAATGGCACAGACCGAGCAAGAAAAGAAATTAAAACACTACTCACAGTGTCCTGGCCGGTGCGGTCGAGGATGCCGGAGCCACCGGAGGCGAAGTTGACGCCGTGCAGCGCGGCGCGGCCCCTGGTGGCCGGGTCGGCGAAGGGCGGGACGAGTCCGCCGCCAGGGAGGCGCAGCAGCTCACCGAGCACGTCGATGACGTTGCGGCCATTGGAGAAGCGGCCGGAGGGGCCGAGCGGGAAGTCGACGCCGTAGGGCAGGTAGTCGGCGCGCACGCTGGAGTTGGTGAGGAAGTTGTTGTTGCCGTTGTCCACCAGCGAGCTCCCGAACACGAAGACGCCCTTCACATTCGCCTTCGCACTCGCTGCCGCCGCCGCAGCTCTGTCGCCATGGCAGCCCGTACCAGCAGCAGCGGCAGCTTCGCACTCTTGTAGCATGATGAAGATGACGTATAGACATGCTACGACGAGCTTGGCCATGGCCGGAGACCCGGAGTTAGCCAGCGACCTAAGCTACTTAATCTGCCCGACACGAGCGTGCTACTTATAGAGAGAAGAGAGAGGTGCGTATTGGTAACATCAGTCGGCCTGATCGACGCGTGTGGTAGGACGATGATAATTAAATTCTGGTAGGTTTGTGCATCTAAGTTTTTTACTGTTTAGCTACGTACCGCCACATTTTTTAAAATTACCCTATGACATATAAATTTACAAAATTAGCGAGTGTCTATAGCGCAGTAGGATAAGAAGGTGACAGGTGTCACCTCTAGCGCCTTTGGTCATGGGCTGTATGTCTTGTTCCAATAAGATTTACTTCTCAGGACTAAACGAACTGAATATAACTAAACTCATAGACGATCGCATGTAAACCATATAGATACAGCCTTAAAAGTATTATTGGATATTCTCCCCTAAAAGACTAGTTCAATAGGTGATGTCTCTCTTACACTTCTAAGTTGTGTATTTTTTTCTCACGATAGACACGAGACTGTTCTCAACATTCTCTCACTCATACATCGATTCTACACTCCCGCAACTATGAAGTTCAAAGAGATGTTAGGCACCTAGGCTGGGTTCTAGTACTAATTGTTGGCTTTCTTCCCAGGCCGCATGCCTAGGTTCAACCATGTTTGCTCTCCAGACCTCAAGTCTAAATGGGCTGAACACAACTAAGCTATGAGATGTCGCATGTAAGTCCTATAGCAACAGACTTAGAAGTATTATTGAATCTTCTCACTCTAAAAGACTAATCTAATTGGTGAGATCTCCCCACACTTATAAGTTATGTTTTTTCTTTTACACAATTGACGTAGGACTATTCCTAATACACCCTACCACGACAAATCAGAGGCATTATGGGACCAGCATCGAGCGTGAGAGGTCAGTGGCGAGCCTAACTCCCCCTCGCTCATAAAGCCCATTACCGTCACTTTCCCTCCCCCTCGCTCTCGTTCTGCGTTACGTTGGTCGAAGCTCCATCAAAAATAATAGAGAGTGAGGAAAAGCGGGTTCAATTTAGGCCGCTGCGACGTGCATGCATTTGTGCAATTTCTCGCGACAGAGGGATCTGACGCCATGCTGCCACTGCGCTCCTGAGATGGTGTCGTCCGTACTGTACATATCTGCTGTGCCTGTGGGTGGGACTAGTACTCTGCAGCTCAGTAACTGACGGGCCGGGGTTAACTGGGGTTGCTGGGAGGCAGGTGACAGGTGCGTTGTTGGCACTGAATGAACGCTTGACCAAGCGTTGCTGTGGAATTCAAGTCGGTTCTCTTTTCCGTTTTCTCCGAGACGAGTGAGGAAATGTTTTAAAAAATAAGCACTCATAAAAGCTAATATGAGCAACGCCTTGATCTCTCACGGTGTGCAGCTGTGCTAGTAAATCAAGGGTTTATGCAGAAGCAAGCTAGGTGTTCGATCTCCTCGAAGAAGGATCAGTGCCGCAACGCCGTCCATCGTCGTCTTCTTGGCGTTGGTCCGTCTAGCCTCCGGCGTCGGTGTTCGCAGTGAGTCCCCCCCCTCCGTTGGAATTTTTTTTGATCCTTCGCTCTGTCGCTGCTTCTTCCCGAATACCTGAAGCAAAAAACACCAGGTCGTCAGCCTCACTTCACCGGGTGCACATGCAAGACCAAGACAGCACACGAACAGGGATGTGTTCTCTCTCTCTCTCTCTCCGTGACGTGATGGACAGCGCCGATGGGACGCCTCGTCTGGCCGCCTGTACTCGAGAGCACGCCAGCGTGATGTGCCCGGAACTTCTGCTCTCTTGTCGCTGGAGAGAGAACACAACGCCACAGTAGATGATTTTTCCGAGAGCACGACGCGCTGCCTTTTTTTCCTTCTTTGGCTAAAGCTGATTATACATGTGCTTTTTTATTTAGAGCAAATATGTAACACCCAAGATTTAAAAGGTACATATTATCTCTAATCTCTTACTTTCTTATCTCTACCTCTCAATCTATCTCCATCTCTCTCCCATCAATCTACTATTATCTCTCTCTCCATGAAGCTGACACTGCCACAGCAGGCTATGGCGGCGCCCGCGCTGCCATGGCAGGAGGCTGCGGTGCCACGGCAGACGGTCAGGCTGCCATGGCAGATGTCGGTAGCGCCATGCTGCCACGGCAAGCAACGGCAGGAAGAAGGGCTGCCGTGGCAGGCGGAGGTAGCGCCCACGCTGCCACGGCAAGCGGCAACCCCCTGCTTTTTCAAGCACGGCTTTTCCCGAACAAGGTTAGATCCAATCTCTTATTCTCTTTCTCTATCTATCTCTTTCTCTTTCACACGATCGGTGCTGCGCGCGCGCCCGCCCACCATGGCAAAGGCGGCAAGAAGGAAAGGGCTGCCGTGGCAAGCGGTGGTAGAGCCCGCGCTGCCACGGCAGCGCCCGTCTTGCCACGCGATGGCGGCGGCCGCCGCACCATGGCAAAGCGGCGGCAAGGAAAGGGCTACCGTGGCGGCGGCGGCGGCGCCGCGCTTGAGGCTAGCGGTGACCGGCGCATGCGGAGGCTTGGCGTGGCACGATACGAAGGCGCCGTGATAGGTGGCCGCGCTGGCGCTGCCAAGGCAGCCAACCGAGCTGCCACGGTAGCAGCGTCGCCTCGCCGCCATGGCGGCGGCAGAAGCGAGGGCTGCCGTGGCGGCGGCGATAACACTTGCGCCGCCACGGCGGCGGCGCACGCGGCGTGGCGCGGTGGCGGCAGCCGCCGATGGCTCTGCCGAACGACCGTTCGCTCGGGCGAATGCTGGGTCGCACGGTCGAACGGCATTTTGCTTGGCCGAAGGGCCGTTCACGCGGTCAGACGTCGCTCGCTTGGCCGTGGAGATTAGCGAGCCATTTTCTTTTCAATCAAAGTTACCTCTTGTCGTTCCTTTATTGAAATTCATTGTATCTGATATGTTGCACATCATTCTATCCTATAGGTTCGCACGCAGCTATCGAGGGAGTAGTTGGGCAGTTGCGCATTTTGGACCCATCGTGCAGTGTGACTGTCGAGCGTGCTCAAGGCAAGTACCTCACGACCGTAACCTTTCTGTTTCGCATATCATGTGGTTCTAAATTATTTGTCACTTTGTCATTGAGTATAAGGATAATATCACTTGGCTAATGTTATATCACTAAATTACATCCCTAAAGTTACCTGGCCAATTTTATGTCGCTAAAGTTACTTGGCTACGAGCATATAACTAAAGCTTATCTGGTCAAATGATATCACTAATGTTGTCTAGTCGTTATCATATCGTTCATGTTGCCTATTTATAGATGTTTAATATTATATGCATGCCATGATATTCTAGGTTATTTTATTTCACCTGCTACTATGTTAATTTGGATGTTCAATTAACATGTTCTAGAGTTCATGCTTTTAATTAGTGGTTTAGAACCTATGCTTAAATTATTAATGGGGCAGCTTATGAACATGTTTTAACTTAGATTTAAATTATTGACACTCTTCTGATACTAGAGCTACTATGTTTTAGTTTTTAATATTATGTTTCATTAATTGTATGATGTTGTATTCGAGCCATGAAGAATATATATATTAAACCTGTTAATCTGACTAATAATCACTTATCACATAATAAAACATGATTGGTTGATAAACTTGTGTGAGCTACATTATAACACCCCTTTAGGCCGATTACTATATCAGTATCATCTTATCATTATTCCATATCGCCCCCTTATCAGAAACAATGTCTTTCCATTTTTCAACCCTAGCATATCTTTTCACTTCTCCTAACTTTATTATAGCCTGATCCTCACCATCTCTTAGTTACCTTAATTTTGTTCCATGTAATTTGTCCATGATGTATCGGTTACCTTATCACCTAGTATCACCAATCATGTATCTCCGGTCTCATTGGATTAAATCATTACTCTCAGAACTTTACCTTAATACAATCATGACTCTCTAATTATATCATGGATAAATCGCTAATAAATAACTAAGGGTTATCACGTCGGCACTACCCACATATAGGGGTCATTTCCACCCAACCTGGTAACGTACGGGGGGCCGTACATTCTCGTTACACAGGATATTACACTCCGTTTGCGGTTATACAGTCGAGGACAAGGTTGTGCCTGACTATTCTCGTATAACCGGGTATGTGGGATGAGGTCGCCGGCACTTGCTATAACTTGTCACATAATAACTATCTTTAATACACAGTCTACATGATATCCATCTCTCATTTATGATAGTATCTTAGATATCGGTTGTTAGTTGCTTTCATCTTGTACCTGTTGTTACTTGTAATGTTTGTTCTTTATTTCACGTGGTTGCATTACATGTCTTTACTCTTGTGTTGCGATCGTTGTTGGGTACTTGCTGAGATTTCCAAATCTCACGCTTGCTCTTTTTGGTCTCAGGTAAAAAGCCAGTGGAGTGATAGCATCATGTATGGGTGGGAGCACTCGAGTTTTCAGCACCGTGGTTTGCCACTGTTTTGTTGTTTCATTCGTTCTTTATTTGGTTAGAAGTGGACCGATCCCATGTTTTAAATATTTATTCCAGCTTCCGTTGGTTCTCTATTAAAATGTTAATAAAGTTTTAAACTCTTTGTAATTTCTTTTGTTGTTCTTATTTATTCTTCACTTTGGCGATGACGTTCCATAGTAGTATTTCATATAGTTATGTGGGGTGCTACAAAATATCTATTTATATTCAATAAAACTACACGAATTTAAAAGAAATTATAAACTAACTCTAGTATCCATAACAAATACTTCCTAAATACGAAACACAAACTCTCTAGAACAACAGAGTCTACCAAAATAACATTAATTTTATCACCCTTCAAATCTTACCATCTTCTTCCTTCTCACCGGTCACAACTTCCACGAGCGGAACTAGATGATGGGCCCGGTGTTACAGGACACCAGGTCCAAATTTTTTTAGAAAAATCAGTACCTCTAGCCTATGTATGAATACCCCAGCCTAAATTTAGTGCACCCGATTCATTCATTGAAACCCAACGAAGGGAGCACTAGCAGACTAGCAGTCCAAATTCCTAGTAGTTAGTAGCAGTACTCCGAAGGCCGTTTGAGCTTTCGATTAATTCGTAGCATGTGTAAAGAGCACACATACGTGTATTGTGTGTATAGGTTATATACGTGTGTATGTCTGTTTTGTATCTCTCAAAAAATATAGAGACTATTCCCTATAAGGACGTTTTCATTAAAAAAAACCAATCATGACCGCTTTCTTACCTTCAGACGCTCCTCCTAGCTTCTCTGCATGCTTCCACTACCCCATTAAAGGGTGTTGAAATCAGTTTCGGCTTTTGATTTCTATTTAGAGAAACTGTAAATTGATTTGAACACATGGCTCGTAAAACGACGGCTCTTTAGGCTTCCCCTGTCTCGCCGTGAAGGATATCTCGTCAACCGTCGTCGACCATCTGCCGCCGTGGATGGGACAATCGATTGCATCGTGATGCACGCCTTGTATTAGTACGCTTACGACGTTCTGATTGAGCTCTGATCTGTGTCGTTGCCCGGTGGTGCAACTAGCTCCTTAAGGAACGCCGCCATTCAAAGAGGAGGCGCATGTGTTCACTTACTTACGGAAGCTAGGCTGGTTGGTTGATTGCGAACAATTCGATCCTGGAGTGCCAACCCTTGTGTCACGGAGACTACGAGCAATCGCAATTGATAAGTAGCTATGTGTAACTGCTGCCTCTCATGTTACTTCGGCAACTGTGAACAACCACTAGAAAGTTAGACGCTAAAATTATCAGTGGATGGTGCTGACCTAACTACCATATAGGCTGGGTTCAAAGTAGAATATATAAGTTAATTGTAGTAGGTATTATATTGATTTTATCTATATCGGTTAAACTTATACGCAAGTGTTTTTTTTTCGTACTCTATCTGATAAACAGACATGATTCAAAATTTTAAGCCAAAAAAAACATGACACAATACAAAAAACCCACTTATGTATTGGAATGTTAGGTCTACTAAAATTATGCAAATATGTCCGGTAATTTGTATTGCACATTCACTTGTAGGAATTTTTTTGTTCCTGGCGCAGGATAGTCAACGACGATATCGAGTTTCCCCTGTTAGACCATGTGGCTAAGTCTAGGATATTTTAGTGATGAATAATTGACAATGGTTAATTTGTGATGATGAATAATTGATAATTTTGTTTAGCGTTGTTATGCAAGTTGTGTCGCGTGTATGCGGATTGATGTTGATCAAGTTTGGACGAACTTGTGCCGGAAGAATGTTCTTTGGTCTTTGCATGTGTAGGCTGGGCGTGGAGACGGTCATGTTCGGTGACGAGGAAGATCGGGACTAGGAGGGGTAAATCTGAGTTCCAAACGGTTAAGCATGTCATGAGGTGGTCGGGCTCACGTTGGAGCGCATGGAGATCAAAGGTGGATGATGCGTAGAGAAGATACATGAGTTGCGGTCCTGGAGGCTTCGGCACGTGATTAGTTGGAGAAGTTGAAATTTTGGAAAACCCGTATTAGGAAGGATTTCAGGTCCCTTATTTGTTAGAATTAGATAAGAACTCGTGGGTTTATGATAAACCTAGGTTTTGGGCCCTACACTATAAATAGAAGTGTGATTGAAGGTTAACCCTGTGGCTTTTAGATATACAAATTTCGTGCTAAAGTTTATAGGTATGAGAAAAACACTTTGTAGCTATCATGATTCAGCAATAAAAGATGTATTGGGAAATAAAATTCATCCGTGTGGTGCGTCGTCGCTATTGATCCTCACGTTGTTTGCTCGTCTCAGGTGAGCGCACGTACCAACGCATCGCTAGGAAGCGCGTTCGCAATCTGCCATCTTCGCTCTCTGCGTGAAGCCAGTTCCACGCTAGCGAAAAGAAATTGCCAGGGCAACGCCGCGCCAGCGCGTGCGGAGATAGCCGACGCGTGCATGCGAGTCACTCAGTCACAAAACTGAGAAAACGCATCCATGCGCTGTAGCCGGCTTCTTTCACCAGCAAAAGCACGGACACAAGGCGTTGGTCTTTCATCCTGCACATACAGAAGGTATAGGATCTGTTCTTTTCGGCTACGATTTATGGTTTTTGATTGAAATTTTTAAATTTTACTGTTTACAGTATAGATTACGGAGAGATAGATATTTACTTGTGATTTTAGTAGGTACAAATGTTGGGCTTTTAACGTATAGATCGTTTAACCTGTAGACTCTATCTTAAAAAAATATTTCGTTTAAAAGTTAGATATTATAGTAAAAACTAAAAATCGTTGATTTTAGAGGAAAAGAAATGACCATAGCCATCAATTCACGCATCACCCGAAGTAAAAAAGCAACTGTGAGTTTTGTTGTGCATGTGTATAGAGGTAGGTGAGCGTGCATGTCCTAGCCAAGTACTGTGATTAATTTGCCATATTGTCTTCTTGTGATTAGACGTGTTTGGAAGACTACACAGGAGGCATAGCCATCAATTCACGCATCACACGAATTGAAAAGCCAACGCTGTGATTTTTGTGCATGCGTACAGAGGTAGGTGAGCATACATGTCCTAGCCAAGTACTGTGATTAATTTACCATATTGTGATTAGACATGATTAGGAGACTACGCATACAGAGGCATAGCCATCAATTTATGCATCACCCGAATTGAAAAGGCAGCGCTGTGATTTTTGTGCATGTGTACAGAGGTAGGTGAGCGTGCATGTCCTAGCCAAGTACTGTGATTAATTTGCCATATTGTCTTCTTGTGTTTACACATGATTAGGAGACTACGCACGGTATAGGTGCTCTTCTTTTCAGCTTCTAAAAATTACTTTTTAACTTTTCTATAGTAACTAACTTTTAAACGTAGTATTTTTTTAAGATAAGATCTACTAGTTAATTGTAGTACATACTTTATTGACTTTATTTATATTAGCAAAATCACATATGAGTTTTTGTTACTTTGTAAACTCTCATATAAACAGCCTACAAACCACAAATCACAGCCAAAAACCATAGACCGTAGCCAAAAAACAGGCACATAGCCATCAATTTATGCATCACCCGAATTAAAAAAGCAACGCTGTGATTTTTGTGCATGTGTACAGAGGTAGGTGAGCATACATGTCCTAGGTTGGTTGCTATGTGACTAGAGTTTTTGAGTCTCGGTTCTCTGTGTTCAAATAATTGAAGATTATTATTATTATTATTATTATTATTATTATTATCTTTTGCTGTCTTTTGTTTTTGTGTGTGCTTCTGTGATTTGCAGGTTTAAAAATAATAATAAAATTTAAGAAAAGTTTTCGCTAGACACTGCAATCATTCACCACTCTGATTGCCATCAACGATTCTACACCCCAAAGCCTAGATGTTTCTTTGGCCACGCAGAAGATCTCGTCAGACAAGTAATTTGCCATTTCTTCGAGAAAAACATCAGACATGACGATTTTTTAAATGTTTACATGCCACATTAGCACGAGTCCAGTGACCGCGCAACAATTTTGCAGGGAAAATAAGTTCAAAATGTTGAATTCAGCGAGAATTTCAGATGCTTGGATAACCTTCGTATATATGATACTGTACCTATTTTTTTAAAGAATTAGCCATAATACATCTATTTTTTTTTTACAATTCTAGCTCTCTTTGAGCTCGGTAGCCACGGTGTGCGACACATGTTGCCTGTAGGACGATGTGCCTAGCGCGCCGGTCGCACGGGTGATTAATTAGTGCTAATCATGATTAATGTTAATCATAATTAGTGTTAAGTATGATTAAATAAACCACTATAGCCTCGCCGAGGCGTGGCTGCTCGGCCCGACCTACTGTCGAGGTGTGGTTGCTCGATATATAGGTCTTGTCTAGCTCTGGTAGCTTGGTAAGTTCTATCGAACTAATGTAATGCGGTAGACGACATGTGTCATATGCCGTGACTATCAAGCTTAGAAAAAAAAACTAAATTTGTAAAATTAGACATATAAAAGTTACCTTTTTATGACTCCGTTGGCAGTGACTGCCATGATTATCGAGTTACTTTTTTTTTTGTAAAATTAGATATATAAAAGTTGGCTAAACAGTAAATTCCGTCTCGCTATTTTTATGACTCCGTTGTAACGCACATGTCTCTAATTAGTATAAGTTAATTATAGTTGGTATTATATCGATTTTATCTATGTCAGTCAAACTCGCACGCAAGTGTCTTTTTTTGTACTCTCTCTGGTAAACAGACATGATTCAAAATTTAAGTCAAAAAACATGACACAATAAAAAAAACCCATTTATGTATTGGAATGTTAGGTCTACTAAATTTATGCAAATATGTCCGATAATTTGTATTGCACATTCACTTGTAGGAATTTTTTTGTTCCTGGCGCAGGATAGTCAACGACGATATCTAGTTCCCTCAAAGCCTAGTTGTTTCTTCGGCCGCTGAGAAGATCTCGTCAGACAAGTAATTTGCCATTTCTTCGCGAAAGACATCAGACATGATGATTTTTTAAATGTTTACATGCCACATTAGCACAAGTCCAGTGATCGCTCTCCAATTTTGCAGGGAAAATAAGTTCAAGATGTTGAATTCAGCGAGAATTTCAGATGCTTGGATGACCTTTGTATATATGATACTGTAGCTATTTTTTTAAAAGAATTAGCCATCATACATCTTTTTTTTTTACAATTCTACCTCTCTTTGAACTTGGTAGCCACGATGTGCGACACGTGTTGCCTATAGGACGATGTGCCTAGCGCGCCGGTCGCACGGGTGATTAATTAGTGCTAATCATAATTAATGTTAATCATAATTAGTGTTAAGTATGATTAAATAAACCATTGTATCCTCGCCGAGGCGTGGCTGCTCGGCCCGACCTAGTGTCGAGGTGTGGTTGCTCGATAGGTCTTGTCTAGCTCTGGTAGCTTGGTAGGTTTTATCAAGCTAACGTAGCACGATAAATGAAATGTGTCATCTGCCTCGACTATCGAGCTTAGAAAAAAGCTAAATTTGTAAAATTAGATATATAAAAGTTACTTTTTTAAAAAAAGCTATAGCAACATATGATCTAATGACAAATTAAGGTGATGCTTAGTTGGGTTGAATTTTTGTGGCTTATGGCTGAATTTCATTGTTGCTGGCTGAAACTACATTGTAGTTGATGGTGGCTTATTTAGCATAATTAAATTTAAAAAAATTAAAAATAGATAAAACAGGTTTGCCCATCACGTATAATGCAAACGAATACGAAAAAAGAACCAGCAAAAAAACAAAAAAACAAAAAAAATCAGAAAAAAGTGAAATTTGGGAATAGTAAAAAATAACCCAGAAATCAGAAGCTCAAGGTGGTGTTCGTTATGGCTTATTTTTGGTGGCTTTAATGAAAACACTCAGTGGTGGTGAAAAAATATCAGAATGAGAGAGGCTTATGTAACATAATTAAATTTAGAAAAATTGAAAAATATAAAAAATATGTTAGCCCATCACATACAACGCAAACGAATACGAGAAAAAAAGGACCGAGAAAAAAGCTCAAAAACAAGTCAAAAATTCAGAAAAAGACGAAATTATGAATAGTGCAAAAATAAGCTTAAGCCATATTGAACGGTGCCCAAATCCAAACAAGTGAGGGCTGACCCTACTCAAAAGAGGTTTTTTTGAATGACTTATGGCTGAAAAGTACAATAACTGACTAAAAAGTACTGTAGATGACGGAAACTTATTTAATATATTTAAATTTAAAAATAAAAAATATGTTAGCCCATCAAATATAATACAAATAAATTAAAAAACAAAAAAACAAAAAAAATCAAAAATATAGAAAAATATGAAATTTATAAATAATATAAAATAAACCAGAAGCTGAACCGGGCTAAAGCGAGGCTCCTGCCGTCACATCCCCTGTTCGGATGCACACATCTGGCAGATCCGACATGTCCAATCGCAACCTTTCCGTGATGAGTCCTGTCCTGTCCTGTGCCAACGCTGACATCCCACCTCCCGTTCACACCAACTTACACCACTGGCACCGGTCGCGCCACTGACACCGGGACCCACGTCATCCCTGACCCCAGCTTTCAGTGACTCTTACAGCTAACCATTACGCGGCGGAAGTGAGAAAAGTATTTCGGAATCCGTCTCCGACTCGCTCGTTCGCTCGTCGTCTCCTTCGTTCCCTCTCCTCTCCTCGCAGTCTCCCTCGCATCGCCTCCGCTTCTCCAGATCAGAGCCCCAGCCTAAGGAGGGTCCTAGGGACTCGCCGGCGGCGGCCCCGGCGAGCTTGCTCGGGATCTTCTCGCCGAGGGGCGGAGGGCGAGGTACGTGATGGGTGGGGCGGTCTCCGGCGGTGCCGCCGCGGCGGAGGGGGAGTACCCGGTGGTGCTCAACGTGTACGACCTGACGCCGCTCAACAACTACCTCCACTGGTGCGGGCTCGGCATCTTCCACTCGGCCGTCGAAGGTGAGCGACTGGGCTGGACAGGTCAGCAGGTCTTCGGTTGATTCTACAAAATTTGGGGATTGAGTGGGTGCTGGAGAGATGGGGATGGGAATGGGAGTACATCGTGCCGTTTTTCCTTATTTGATAGCTAGATACGGTATCTCTTGGAGTTCGTGCTTTAGCTTTGTAGAAAGGCGAGTTCTTTTTAGGTGTGGTTGGTTCTTGAGGGTATCTACTAGATCTTTGGTTTCATTTTAGGCATTCGTTGTGCGAATTGGCAATGGAGAAACATTCGGCCATGTTGTGATTAGTCTGAGACAGTAAGCTAGATGGCATGGTAGAAGAACCAGATTCAGAATATTGGGGAAGGGAAAGCCCAAACAGTTTGCATTGCGAAATTTGTATCGGCAATCTGGTTTGTCATTCGTGATGTGCCCTCAGTTGTATGATTGCATATGTCGCATCATGACAAACTTTGCCTCCCATCTTCTGTTATGTCCTTAAGTTTTTCTATAATCTATACATCATTTCCCTTGAACAATATCTTGTATTCATCATTTCTCTTGAACTAAAACTTTCTGGTTGACTCACTTTAGTGTAGTCTTTTATACCTAAGCCTGGTTTCACATAGGCATTCTTCTTTGAGAATTATAGGGCCTATTTGCACATTCTCTCTCAGAAAGTGCCTATGTTGAACTGTTGCCTTTCTCTTGCAACTGTCGAGTAATGAAGAAATAGCTGAAAAAGTACTAAGTGACCTGTGAATGTACTTATTGTGGAACCGTCACTATATATACACACACACACACTAATTAGCGTACAGGTGTAAATGCGCGCCGGAAAGTTACCATCAATTGTCAATGAAGTTACTATCAGTAGCGAGTGAAGTTACTGCCGAACACCCACAGTACACAGCGAAGGAAAGTTACCATCAATTATGAACGAAGTTACTACCAGTAGCGAGTGAAGTTACTGTCGAACACTCACAGTACACAGCGGATAATAACTCTCCTCACAACAGGTAATAACTTTCCGGTGCGAAACTGGCGCGCACGGAACGCGCAGGCGCTTGTTAGCGCGCCCGTATACACACACATTTAATTATCCCGGTTCTTTTCTTTTAATATCTTGAAATTCTTCAATGGAATTCTGTTCCAGGATGAATCTCATTGTTGTTTCAAAATTATTCTATTTTGTTTGGTCTGAGTTTGTAAAGGGTTGCCACTGGGTTACTCTGTAAGATTAAGTCCCCGTTTGGAACACGGGAATTTTTCCCGATTCCTGTGGGAACTGGGTACTAAAATGTGTCATGTGAAGTTCCAGGTTTTCAGCGTTCCAAATGGGCCTTAACTGTTCTATCACCCTTGTTATTAACTTATTTGTTACTACTTCTTCTAGTCCAGTTTACATTTCGCTTGAGCAAGTAAGTTTGGGCATTCAAATACTTTTCGTTTTGCTTTCTCTTGGCAGCTTTTCCCCTAAACACATTTATGAATTATGAAGTGCTAATAGCCCATGATAGGTCTAAATGACCTCCCTTCACCAACTCACCTGTTTCGAGTGCCTTCATATGTTTCCAAGGCTAATTAATAAGGGTAGATGTGTAGAAGTGTGGGACTCTGACCACTTCCTTATTCTTTGTATCTTAAGCTAGAATGACTTGTAAATTTGATTCAAGGTAGTGCAGTGCAGAGTATTACTGACTTTGCGGCATCAACTGATTAACCTTTTTTTCTCTATGCATTCCTGTACAGATTACCCTAAATATGCATGTATTTTGTAATGCCAATATGCCATTGTCATGCTTCTATGATGATGATGATGAAACCTTGATAGGAATCCTTTTGTGTCATGTTTAGATAATTTGATGTCGCTGCATAATGTTTTCCTTCAAAATCTGCAATTGTTTATGGTTTATTTTATTCTATCTGTAACAGTCCATGGATCAGAGTACAGTTTTGGAGCACATGATCACCCGACAAGTGGGGTTTTTGAGGTGGAGCCAAAGAACTGCCCAGGGTTCATGTACAGATGTTCGATTTTCATAGGCCGTACAAGTCTGAATCCCTTAGAATTTCGAGAATTCATTCAGAGAATGGCCTCAGAATATCATGGGGATACATACCACCTCATTTCCAAGAACTGTAACCACTTTACGGATGATCTTAGCATCAGATTGACAGGAAAACCAATTCCTGGTTGGGTTAATCGACTCGCTAAGCTAGGTAAGAAATTTCTGCACCTTTTACATTATTGAATTTAAACTTTCTAATGATTTTACTACTGTTAAGTGGTATATTCACATTATCACTTTTGTATACTATATTATTTAAAGCCTATCCATTGGTGGGAGAATCGTTCACGGAAAACTGAAACAAAAATTCTACTTGTAGTATCTGTAGTTCTGAACTACCAACCTATCTTGATTAGTCTAAACTCTAGAATTCTAGATAAGTTAGGAAGGTAGTGAAACAGTATATTTGGAAAGAGATGGTGGACATTCTCAGTCTGTAAGGAAATGGATAGAGTAGTATGCAATATCTTGGAAGTATGGGAGAAAATTTATAGAGATGTGGAGATTAAGAGTTGGATTGTTTTTGATAGAAAACTGGACACAGGTTTGTGCTGCGATCAAGCTGCAGCTTTTCTGTTTCTTCTTGTTCTATTTATAGCAAAAAAAAGGGCCTAAATGGCTGGTTACATCCATGCAGTACTAACTACCATATTAATGCAGTAAATGCCCTGAAAACTGACTCATAAAAGCCCTGAAAACTAACTCCTAAATGCCCCACTCTTGGTCGTGAGGAGCGCGACCCACATGTACCGGGTGGCGTCATCAACCAGCAGCAGGAAATGACGTCGCCCGCCCGATGCTGTCGGCGTTATGGGGCCGCAGAGGTCGTCGTGGACGAGTCCAAGCGGCTCCTGCGCGCGGTACTTGGATTGCTTCGGGAATGCCGCACGCCGGTGCTTGGTGACGACACAGGTGTCGCAGAGCTGCTCTACGTGTTCCAACCGCGGTATCCCACGCACCAGTCCATGGCGGCTCATCTGCTCCAGCGAGTTGAAGTTGATGTGACCGAAACGGTCGTGCCAGCGCCAGGCGTTGTTGTCGTGGCGTGCGGCGAGGCAGATCGGGTGAGCAACCTTGAGATGAAGCACGTAGAGGCGATTGCGGCCGCGCTTGACCTTGGCGAGTAGGCGGCGCTGCCGGTCCCAGATCTGCAAAGCACGCCGTCCTCAATCAGCACGCGCGAGCCGCTTTCGTCGATCTGCCCGATGCTGAGAATGGAGTTTCTCAACCGCGGGATGTAGTAGACGCCGCTGAGTGCTTTGTGCTCGCCATTCTTGCCGGCGAAGATCACGGTGCCGCACCCGCGGATGTCGACGAGGGAACCGTCGCCGAATTTGACGGTGCCAACTACCGCGCGGTCGAGCTCGGCGAAGACGTCGCAGCGTCCCGTCATGTGATTGGTGGCACCGGTATCAAGGTACCACCCTTCCAGGCGGTCACCGCCGTTGTTGATGCCGAGAAGAGCTTGCGCCCGTGGCTCGTCGACGTGGAGTGGTGCGGGTTCGGGTGACGCAGTGTCGGCGCTGACTTGGGCCATAAGGAGCACCGGCTCTTCATCCGCCTCCTCTGCTTGGGCCAGATGGACGCGCTCCTTCTTGGGCTGGCGGTAGTCCTTGGCCCAGTGCCCATGACGCCCGCAGTTGCGGCATTTATCGTCGCGCGCCCCTTCCTTTGCGTTAGCGCCGCCGCCGCTACCCTTGTTTCGCGGCGCTCGCGACCGCCGACGTCTCGCCCTCGCCCGGCTGATAATCTTTCATCCGCTCCATCCACTGCTCCTCAGTAAGGTAGAGCTTGCCGTGCTCTTGTGGCGGCTCCAGCGGCTCGAGGCGGTCTTCTGCCGCCTTCAGACGCCCGGTGACTTCCTCCAGCGACAGCTCGGAGATGTCAAGCAAAGTCTCGATTGACAGCGCGATCTGCGAGAACTTAGGCGGCACAACACGTAGGAATTTCTCGACTACCTTTGATTCATCGATTGATTCTCCGAGTGTGGCGAGGCTAGTGACGAGATTGGTGAGGCGCAGCGCGAAGTCGTCGACGTTTTCCCGTCGCGGAATGAAATGGACTCGAATTCCTTCCTCAGTTGCTGCGCCTTGCCCTTGCGCACGCGGTCACTCCCGACACGCATGGCTTGGATCGCCTCCCACGCCTCCTGCGCGGTCCGCTTGACGGCGAGACCGGACATCATCTCCGGGGGCACAGCGTGGAGGATGGCCTTCAACGCCATGCGATCTTCCTGGAAGTTGTCGGCACCGTACTCGATCGTGTCCCAGAGCCCTCGGGCTTGCAACATCACCTTCATGAGGAGGCTCCACTCGGCGTAGTTCGTCCGCGTGAGCATCGGGTACTTTCCGCCGCCGACTTCCTTGACCACTCGCTCGACGACAACTTCGCGTCCACCATGCTCACGGTGTCGTGGTTGTCTCAGCGGCGGCGTAGGCGAACGGCGTCGGTTCTGGCGACGCGGGCTACGAGACCCGCTGAGAATGGGCGCAGACATTTGACCAGGGCCAAGGCAAGCTCTGATACCAATTGATAGAAAACTGGACACAGGTTTGTGCTACGATCAAGCTGCAGCTTTTCTGTTTCTTCTGTTCTATTTATAGCAAAAAAAAAGCCTAAATGGCTGGTTACATCCATGCAGTACTAAGTGCCATATTAATGCAGTAAATGCCCTGAAAACCGACTCATAAAAGCCCTGAAAACTGACTCATAAAAGCCCAGAAAACTGACTCCTAAATGCCCAGAAAACTGGCATATAAAAGCCCTGAAAACTGACTCATAAATGTCCAGAAAACTGACATATAAAAGCCCTGAAAACTGACTCCTAAATGCTTGAAAACTGAAGTCTAAATGCAGCTGAAAAACTGAAGTATAAATGCTGAAAACTGACACATGACACACATGATTACTCTAACAGTTTTAGTGCTCAAGCATGGGAGGAAACATGGTTCATGGAGAATTAGATGTTAATTCATTCAAGCATGGAGGGAGTACATACGTTTTAGTGCTCAAGCATGGGAGGAAACATGGTTCATGGAAAATCTACTGCTGCTGTTCATAACCCTCTGCTACAGTGCCGCGGGAGTACTGTTCATGCTACGAACATAACATATGGTGTTACCACCAGTAGCTGCGCATCTTGAGTTGACTGCCACAGTGCTACTGGACATAGCCCTATAGTAGTCCATGCTAATATATTCAATGATGAAGAGTAACATTTAGGAATGGTACTGACAAAGAAACACATGGCTATCAGGATCCCAGGGTTGATCCTTATGTTGGCTGATGTCAAAACGTGTAAATTTTCCGTTGTCAATTCTGTTCTGAATTGCTCTGTTTCAAAGAGGCATCACTTCTTGGAAAAGCAATGCACTATATGTTTCTTAGTTTAGCGTGGAAGATAATATCCAAATTACTTTCAGGTGCCTTTTGCAACTGTCTTCTACCAGAAAGCATGCGGTTGGAGTCGACTGAGACAAAGCATCTCACGGACTGTTGTTTCTCAGGTACATACTGATTTTCCTCATTTCATTAGTTCCTTGTTACATTGGTGGTTGATCATGCTATTTCCAATGGGTTGTCTATGTCTTATTGTTGTCTTTAATTTTTAGATGGTTCCAACACAACCGGCAATGAGCACTTGGAAGATGATGATCTGGAAGACAAACACCTGCTTTCACAATCTTCTGTTGGTGAAGATGCAATTGTGAAGGAAGTTCACAGGTGAAAGTCTACTGAAGCCATGCAGAGCAATTCAATGTGCAGTTTGCCATTCATTTTGTACATTGTAATGGGCCGGTTCTTTTCGACTGTGGCTGATGGCTTTTGGCCCTAGCGTGAGCGCTTATGCGAATGAACCGAATGCCGATAATCCGCTTCGAAAAGATGATACAGAAGTCGTTCCGTTTACTTGTTTGGGGGACCATAAACTATAAGCTGAAAAGAAGCTGGCCAATGTATGTATTCTAAAATGTAAGGATCTCCTTCGATTCTATTTTGATATTTACATACATTCAGTGGCTGGTTCTTATCATGATTTGAGTTTTTTCATTCCACTTGTACAACACTGTAAGAACCTGCTTCATGTAATCATAATTCATTTTCTCTTGTACAAGTTTAAGTCAGAAGAGTGGGGTTTGGGGTCCCGAAAACTACTACATGTTACCAGTGATTCATGCATGGTTCTGGTTCATTCATGCCCATTGCTTCCTGTGGGTCCTCTTTGAATTAATTAATGTACATTGATTATTGCCCCATTGTGTAATACAAATAGTCCAGTTGGGGCCCTTTTTCTATGAAGGCCACCTGAAAATATTGCGAAGGAGCAATAATGGGGAGCGGTTCACCTATTATGCCATGGTTGTCTGGTTTGGATACGTTTTGTGAATCCTTCAGATTGTTCTCTTGCAGGGGGCATCTTCAGATTGCAAGGTTTGGTCTGATCGGGTGTGGAAACTTGAAAGCCTTCATTTCCTGTCGGCTTTGATGCATTTTGCGGATCATTCATATTGCGTATTTTCTGGGGCCATCTATTGAGCCGTGTTGTAAGTTATCCTCTGAAGTCTGAGTTGCAAAGTTTGGTCAGATTGTGTTGAAAGCCCTTAACTTGTACTCTGAAGTGATCCAGTTAGTTGAGCATCTGTGAACCGAGCATCTACACCTCACAATTTACCTTGTCAAACCAATTTAACCTCTTGATTGAACAAGTTGAGATGTAAAGGTAGCTGAGAGCTGCTAAATATGGTGGCCAAACTCCCCTTATTCACATCTGTGTGCTCACCAAATGTTCTCAGGAGGGTGATCTGCCCACCTATAACAAGAACTCTCTGCAGTCTAGCTCCATCCATTGACAAAACTCTTACAACAATACATGCATATATGATTCTGTAAATTGTATTATCGTTGTCTGGATAACATTTTCCTAAATGATACTATTGATTGTCGTCCATGTGCTTTGTGTCCATTTACTGGATAAGCAATTTACTTGTTTTCCAAGGTTGTTCAGGTTTGCCTGTCTTTTTCATGGTAAACCTTATCCCATGTATAGGGCTCAAAAGACCCTGTAATGCATATATATAGCTTGGGTGCAAAGCAACTGACTCTCGAGACATTCAAATAGATCTTCATCGTTCAAGGAACACGTATACTCAATTCCTCGTGATGAAAATACCGTGGATACTCAACGAGCCACTCTTCTAAATCAGCGAAAATTGCACCGTAACTTTCTATACTTGTAGGGTCTTGTTATTTTGTCTCTTGAATTTGTATTTTACTTTTTTAGCCCCTGAACTTATAAGGTTGTGTCACTTTACCTCATAAATTTGTATTTTATTTTTTTCAGCCCCCTAAACTTGCGTCTATTTGCACCAGAGTTTATTGGACTGTTTTCTAATAGAAAACATTGATCTAGCATAGCATATGGATGATGCCATAAGGTTGAGCTCGATCACGTGGGCACACTTCTTCTCACTTGCAGCGCGGCAGACTAGGGGATGAAGAGCATGAGGCGACAACGGGTATGGTGACAGGGAGGAGCATGACGGTGGCACTTTATGAGAGGGGGGCGACTGAAGGAGATGTGCTTCGTCTTTAGTGTGATGCCGCACGTCTTGTGACGCGGATGGCCTGGCATGAGGATGACATGGACTGCAATTCCCAGGGGGCGAGAGGGGAGAGGACCTACGATGCAAACAGAAACAAATGCAGGGGGTTGATAAAATAAAATGTAACTTCATGAGGGTAAAGTGGTATAACCCATCAAGTTCATGTATGAGAAAGTAAAATACAAGTTCAGAGGGTTAAAGTGGCACAACTAAGTTCAGAGGATTGAGAAAGTAAAATACAATTTCAGAGTGTAAAATGATATAACTCTATAAATTCAGAAAGTTAGATGCAATTTTCTCTCCAAATTAAGTAGAATTAATGCTCCCCCAAGAGAATCAAGTTGCCAAAGAGGTCAAAAGTCCAACGCTCTGGATTTGGGTTTAAGATTATCTTTTCCCTTGATATTTATATAGCTATATTTAGTACTCCCTCTAGGTATAAATACATGCTATTTTGATATATGTACAGTCAAACTTTAAAACTTTAGCTATCGACATCTTTTAAAATATTTAGATTGAATACATAAAAATTATATGTATAGATTTGTCTCGAAAAATATTTTCTTAATATTATACTTTTATTGGGTGCTATAACTATATTATAATAGAAATTAATAATTTAAAGTTGTGTTTTGATGACCATGTCAATATCTAAAACGATGTATATTTATGACTGGAGGAAGGAGCGAATAAGTACCACTTAATTTGGATAACGAAACATGGTTTTCACGTGCTAGGGATTGCTGTATATGCATGATGGCGAAATTGCAAAAACATGGTTCTCACGTATACTGATAACAAGTTAAAGATAGGTTTTATGGCCGATGGGAGAACAATTGATAGTTGCTTCTATTGAGAGATTTCACTTTTATATGCATAATATAACGCACTTCACCGAGTGTGAAACCATTTGATGAATCACATACTGGTTGCAGAAACTGGTTTCGGGAAAAAAATATTGATTTTTTTTAATGAAGGTCAGGATCATACATGCACCAATTTATTGTCGAAATTAAAGTAAGATCTAAGCATAATCTTAGCTGTGTGCATCTGGTGCCTCCCTACCATGTATAGTTGGGAAGGGTTCAGTTTCAATGTTTTTGCATCTTATGTAGGAACATTCAGGTAATCATCTAACCTATTTAGCTCCTTTATAGCTATGATGGGTCGTTTTCTTCATTTGCCTTTTGCTTTCTTCTTTCCTAGCAAAACCCTAGAACAAGTCACAAAAGATGAATCATTGTCGTGGATGTATCTGCACTGGTGCTAGGCTGCTTTTACGGTTGTTATGTAAATTAATGCATGGCTCACATCTCTATTACTATAAGATAATTATTATGTAGGTGTTGAGAGGTAAATCAAATTCATGCTAAACTTAGGATATTCTGATGACTGTCCAAGTAATATTTAGATGGTGATATAATATACAAGTATCCAAACATATACTCTCTCCATTCCCGCAAGAGTCAAAGCCGAATTTGGCATTATTGCACACCGTATTTACGAAACTAACCGAATGTCCACCGTATTTACAAAAATATCACTTCTGGCGTCTGTTGGACGGGCGGCAGTGCCGGGGAGGCGACATGTGGCGAGGTCCTGTCGCCCCGTTAGTAGATGGCAGGCAGCCTGCCACCCGGTGGGGATGGCAGGCAGGCCTACCGTCTGGTGAGGAGGCGGCAGGTGATTAAGCTGGCTTAATTACCTGCCATAATTTTTTAGTTTAGTGTTGTTTAAATTTTAAATATATAAAATGAGCTAAAAAATTATAAAAATATATGTACAGCCTCTCGACACAACGTACATCACATTGTAATTTTGGGGTAATTTTATCTATTGTGAATGCTCCTAAAAATTTTATCTAATTTTAATAATTTTATGAGTTTTTACATATAGCAAACGAGCTCTCAAAATTACGAAATTTTATGTGAAGTCTTGTGACATAGTTATAGTTATTGTGTAATTTTTTTGCAAATTTTAGGTTATCCAAATTTACCACGTTTATTCGAGTTAATTTAATCATGAATTTAACGATGCTCAATATCTTTTGAAGTGGCATGTGTCGACCAATCGTGCTGTATTTTCTTTCCCGCTTGTTGCCCTTTGTGAGGTTGGTCTCCACCAGACACGAGTTCACCATCTACGACAGCCTGCTCGCTGCATTGGTCGACAGGTGGAGGCCCGAGACGCACACATTCCACTTTGGGTGGGGTGAGATGACGGTCACTCTGAAGGACGTCGCGTTCTTGACCGGTCTCCCTCTTGGATTGACGCACTTGTTCCAGCCCCTGCACCAGCCGACTGGAAGGAGAGGTTGGCGGACTGGTTCGGTCTGCCTATCCTAGAGAGTGTACGTGGCGTCCCCCACACTTGGCTGAACAATTTTAGTGTTTGCCCGCAGGATGCACCACCTGAGGTCATCGGGATTGACATCATCGCATTTCTTATTCAGCTATTCGGTTAGAGCATGTTTCTAGTCATACGATTAGTTGAAAGTTGGTTGATTTGTTCGGTGGAAGTCTGTATCTTTGAGTCAAAAGTTTCATATTTTAAGTTGAAAGTTTTTGAATCTTTGGGTTGGCATATTATTTTTGTTGGTTCAAAGTTGAAACCGATAGTTGAAAGATTAGTTTTTTACGAGTTGAAAGGTGGAGGAGGCGATGGACTAGACGGTGACGAGGGTGGTGCGATGAGAGTAGGGAAAGGAGGCGGAGCCGGTAGGTGAGATTGATCGCGGGAGGGAGAAAATTGAGATATTGGAAGTTTAAAATGTACATACCAGGTTTTAGAAACTAGGCCTGTTTTCATCGGTTATTGGAAATGCACCTGATGTTTTCCAAACAACTTTGTTTAGAAAAAAGATCAAATTAACAATTTGTCACATTTTTGTCCAGTTTGACTAGTTTTTGATGGGTTTGATAGTTTTTGTCCGATTTTTAAATGCAAATTTTTTTCTTTGCAATTTTTTTAGCGGTTGCCACCACTTGCCAACAAGAAATTGAAACCATTCGTGGAGCGGTTTCTATTGCTAAGATGGTTTCTTATCCCTTATACGTACCAGTACTTTTAGTAGTGTAATTAAATTGGTACATCAGTGCTTGAATAATATTAGAAAGTACATTCCAAAATTTTAATATTTTTTGAGTTTTATGTACACTGAACGATTGAGTTAAAATTGTAAATTTACGGTATAGAAGGAATTTTCATGGAGTGGTGAGATGCCTATATAGAAACAAGTCCACTTTACAACCCTCAACAATGACCTCATTCCGATTTTTAACCTCCAACTTTGAAACAGTTTACTTTTCACCCTTAAATTATTAAAATAATTCATAACACAACCTTCAAACAAATCACCCCGATTTGATCTGACGTGGCGGTGGGTTAGCTTTAATGGTTTACTTTACAACCCTCAACTATGGTCTCGATCCGATTTTCAACCTTCAACTTCGAAGTTATTCACTTTTCACCCTATAACTATTAAAACCGATGCAAAACAAAAAACAACTTTCACACGAAACCGCTCTAGTCTGATTCCGACTTGCCAGTGGTTTTAGCTTCAATGGTATCCTAATGTATAATGCATGCTAATGTGGTATCCTAATATAAATGTAAACTGATGCGGGATTGCTTCTTAGCAATACTTTTATTAGATCAGGGAAAAAATAAAAGAAAAAAGGGAGGGCCCACTAGTCACACTACTATAAAAAAAAATCATCATAGACGGTTCGAAACTGTCATTACAGATGGTTTTCTGTACCGTCTAAATTTATGGGTCAGTGATAATCGGAGGTTATCACAGACAGTTTGTGAGCCGTCTGTGATAAATACAACATAAACGGTTTGTAACTAGAACCGTCTGTGATACTCTAACATCACAGACGGCTCGAAGTAAAAACCGTCTGTGATACTCTAACATTACATATGGTTCTAGCTATCAACCGTCTGTGATGGGCGAGTATCACAGACGGTTGTATATTACAACCGTCTGTGATAGTCCTTCATAGACCGTTTATACCACAAAACCATCTATGATAGTTCACACTATACCTTTTTTTTGTTTTTTTGGCTAGCCTTAAGAAATGTTAGCTATGCCTTTTGAAAACAAGCAAATACAGCAACAAGCACAACAACACATTCCATTAGAACCTACCATTACAGAATCACAAGATAATGATCAGGTTACCTATCTAACACAACAAGAATATGGTAAGAACACATCTCCTGATCCTATAAACCCAACTCATAAATATATCAAGAACACATCTTCTAATCCTACGAACCCATGGCAACAACATAGAAGGAGGGGTCCTAGCAGTGCGCGAGCTGGATGTCCTTGACGCCGATTTGAACACCATCTTGGTAGCTAGCTGCTTCCACGGTGCCTTGCAATGAAGGAGAGACGGTGGTAGCGTCACCTTTGTGTCACGACGGTGACACTACACAAGACACTCTTACGACACTTATAACAAGGGTGTCTTTGTGCAGTGGACCGTGGTGTTACAACGGATGCGCTAGTCAGGGCTGTTACAACGGATGCGCTAGTCAGGGCAGTAGTCAACATTGTCGAGAAACAAGCTAGGAGTGAATGAACTAGCTAGGAGCAGCCGGTAGAACTCACGCATCTTGCAGTGAAAGAGAGGGGAGTAATTAATAAGGGGCGAGAGGTGGGAGGAACTGGTGCCTACCGTTCGATAGGAGAGAATGGATGGGTGAGATCAGAATCCTGGGGGAGATGCCACGGATCAGTGTTTTGGTATTATCTGAGACGGTTTGTTATATGAACCGTCTGTGATAATGCACATACAACAGATGGTTCTTATAAATAAAAATCTGTAAATTATCATAGATGGTTATTAATATGAATCATCTATGATGTCTTGCATTATCACAGATGGTTTATGCTAACAACCATCTGTGATATTTTCACATATGGTTATTATTACGAACTGTCTGTGATGTCTTGTTTTATCACAGACAGTTCGTATAAATAACCGTCTGTGCAAATATCACAGACGATTGTTAGTATAAACCGTCTATGATAGTTGCAGTACAGATGGTTCATAGGAACCATTTGTGATGTAGCCGTTCAGTATAGCCTTTTTTGTAGTAGTGTCAGTATCTTTCTCCTATTTCCTCTTCTCAAAACCGTCCGTGTCACATTGTGTTCCAGAACCTCCTCCCTCACATCACCAAATTAATTTGAGTTTCATGCTAACAACTGCTCATAATCGAAGCTCTTCTTCTCCAGCGTTGGCAAGCTTCTCCATCGTGGTTCTTCGCGACTGGTGAGAATCAGTCCGATTCTTTCGTGCATGAGTATCATGTATTTCTCACCTATCTTTTGACTTGTTCATTTTTCCACTCTTCCACCGTAGCATTGTCGCCTCCATGACTTGACTGCCACCATCCTCCACCACCGTTGCCTACCTAGCACAATGTGCCTCTACCCAAACCACCATCAACATAAGGTTCCTTATACCACAAACATTCTATTTGACCCTCACCCATTCCTCTCTACCAGCCCGTCACCTCCTGGAGCTCTCCATCCATGTCTTTCTCTTGAAAACAACTTATGAAACCAATCTAGGGTCAAAAAATGAATGGTTTTAATAGTTCAAGGGTGAAAAGTAAACTATTTTGAAGTTGCAGGGTGAAAATCAGACCAAGGCCAAAGTTAAAGGTCATAAAGTAAACTTAGTATCTTATGAAACCAATCTAGGGTTGAAAATTAAATGGTTTTAATATTTTAAAGATAAAAGGTAAACAGTTTTGAAGTTAGAGGTTGAAAATGAAACCAAGGTCATAGTTGAGGGCTGTAAAGTGGACTTGTTCCACCTATATAGGTGCCGGTATGTAACATGTGCTTCTTTCTATTACTATAATTAATATTTTCCTACAGTATTTGTTGTTATTATAACTAGTATTAAATACAATAACATTTACTTAAACTATGCAATATTTTCAATTAAAAATATTGCAAATATTTGTGAACCATCATATATAGGACTTGACCAACCAACGTTGCAACATCCTACAATTGGCAAGCATAGTGCACAAAATATTTCAGTATTACGAGAGTATCAACTGAGTTTATTCTGCATTTACTTAGAGTAGTATTAATTATCTGAGTAATACAGAAGTGTGCATGCATATGTCTCTCTCTCTCTCTAGAGATAGGTGGAGGGAGGGAGCGACAGCTTGATCTAGCGTACGTCCAAAGGTGTTTCGTGTGTACCTGGGGAACCTTTTCCTTTCTCTCTCTATCCCTTCCGTTAAAGCGACCAACACATGGAATTCCGGTCTCCAAATCTTTAGTACTTGCTCAAACCCCCTCCACCCTCCTCTTCCCCTTCCCTTTCCTCTCCCCTCTCTCCTGTCCCCATCCATCTCTTCCTCCTCGTCGATAATCCTCTTCTTACATGTGATCATGCATAGGCTGTGAGGAGATAATAAGCAGGGTGGTACTATCCTCTGCTGGGCAGTGAGAAGGATTGCAGGCAACCATGGATGGTGCAACAGCAGCAGGAACCAGCAGCGGCTACCACCTCATCGGCTCGAGGATGGAGGAGCACCGCAAGTACACGTCGGAGTCGAGCTGCTGCCCGAGGTGCGGCCACAAGATCGACCGGAAGCTGGTACGTACATCATATATAAGCACGATTAATTGCTGCCAACTTTTGTGAGGTTTTGCTATATATATATACATGTGCGAAGGAGTTCTTGATTATTTGTCATGTGTGTGTGGGTGGGTGTTGGTAGGATTGGGTGGGGCTGCCGGCCGGGGTGAAGTTCGACCCGACGGATCAGGAGCTGATTGAGCACCTAGAGGCGAAAGTACGGTCTGGCGGCGTGGCGGCGGCGTCGCACCCGCTGATCGATGAGTTCATACCCACCATTGAGGGGGAGGACGGCATCTGCTACACCCACCCTGAGAAATTGCCAGGTTAATTTTTAGCTAAACTGATCTAGACATATCTATCCCAGCATGTGCCTGGCGTTTCCAATTTCATCAACAGTGCTCTTTACTGTTCCCCTCCCTTTTTTCCTAAAAAAATTCCTCATCTTTTAGAATACAATGTTTTATTTTCGGAGGTTTTTGCACTTTCGGTTTCTTTTCCTAGCTTCAATTTACATTTCAGGATTTGTTTCAATGATACTTGATACGCATATTTCCATATATATATTCTTCTAAACAATCGTCCAAATTTTTTCTCTTTGGATGTACGCAAAGATTCGTGCACCGCCACCTCCATCTTCTTATCTGGCAACGCCTTCTTCCTTCTCTCCGGTGACCGCTTCTTTCTCCTTTTCGGCGATCCATTCTCTCTCCTCACCGGCGACCACTTCTTTCTCCTCTCCGGTGACCCGAGAGGAGAATTCCGCCCCACGCGCCTAGGGTTCACCGTCCCCCCAGGGCATGGAGGGAGGTCAGGGGGCGGTGGTGGAGGCGACGAGCAGGGTAGGAGGGTGGTGAGCGGTGTCGGAGGGCGGCGGCGGCATAAGGCAGTGGCTATTAGGTTGGGCAGGCGGCTGGAGGAAGGGGTAGGAGGCGGCGGTGAGGCGGCGGGGTGCCACCACCATGGGTGGTGGAGGAGGGAGCGGGGTGGTGGGGGAGGCCCGCGGAGTTGCTCCGGCGAGAGGAGGGGGCGGCACGGAGGGCGGCGGGGCGGCGGCAGGTCGGGGTGAAATGGCGGTGTGGGGCGGATGAAGTGGGAGGTGAGAAGTTAAGGTTGACACATGAATCTCAAAGCAATCAGACGGTGGAAAATCTGGTTGATTTTTAGAAAAAATATCTGTGTGATTGCTAGACACATCCATATATATATTAACGGTAGATTTGCAAGTTCGTGCACTGTAGGAATCTTCAATACTGCGCGTACGACATTAATGTTGTTGTGGCACATCTCTCTCTCTCTCTCTAGAATGAAATGTGACATGAGCTCTGCCCCTATCTTCCGAAGTTAGGTTTTGTCCTCCTCTCAAGGTTGTTATATCCTCCAACAGCCAATGTGGCCTGATCTTGCATCACTCCCTCTTTTTCAAAGTGAAACAGGCAAACAGACATGACTAATCCTCACATCGGTGTGTGCATTCACCTACACATGCTGACATCTATGGCCATGCAGGTGTGACCAAGGATGGCCTGAACCGCCACTTCTTCCACCGCCCGTCCAAGGCCTACACCACCGGCAACCGCAAGCGGCGCAAGATCCAGCCGCCCGCCGCCGCGGCAACCGTCGACGCCTCCAGGGCCGCCTCATCGGCCGGGGGCTCCGCTCCAGCTGCGGCGCAGCAGCAGCAGTGGAGCGAGACGCGGTGGCATAAGACGGGCAAGACGCGGCCGGTGATGGTGGGCGGCTGGCAGCGGGGTTGCAAGAAGATCCTGGTGCTCTACACCAACTTCGGCAAGCACCGCAAGGCGGAGAAGACCAACTGGGTGATGCACCAGTACCACCTCGGCGAGGCCGAGGAGGAGCGCGAGGGCGAGCTCGTCGTCTCCAAGATCTTCTATCAGACGCAGCCAAGGCAGTGCGGTGTCGGGGACGCCGGGGCCTCTGCCGCCGCCGCCGCGGGCCCGGCGGTGGAGAGGAGGGACCGTGCGGCGGCGCCCATGGCCCCCTCCGACGTGATCGGCGAGGCGTTCCACGGCTCCGGCGCCGGCATTGAGGAGTTCAGCTTCGCGCAGTTCAGGAGCAGCTTCGAGGAGGTTAGATCAAAATCTTCTAGTAACTAGTTTGGGGATTCGGATCGTCGCGCTACATTGTAAAGGTGTAGCTAGGACTGCCTTTTGACACTTCCACAGCCGTTGAAGCCTCTAGCGTACGGCTGGGATTAAACCGAGCAGAGAGAAAACCGAGCAAAATACCTAGACAGCATCGATACACAGAACGGATATTATAGGATAAATGTGTGTACATTTATCCTATAATGTTGAATACTGATGAGACGATTTCAGATCTCTTGCCCTTACGGCCTTTACGATTAATGGCACGCCGAGCTAGATGCCAGTGCATACTTTTTTTTTAATTTGGACCGCTATATACGTGTGTGTAGGTTTCTTGTATATGACGTGTTCCTTTTTGTTGATCAGTGAAATGCTGGTAGGAATAGGATGCGATGTTTTTGTTTGGGAGGGTTGTGGGGTGTCAAGGCAAATGTGTCCTTTGAGCTCGGTCTGATCGATGAATGGTAGGTTGAGAAAAATTTTTACAGGAAAACAGTACAAGCTAGGGTTGAGATCCTAACTAAATTGATTGGTGTCTCTGACCTACATGCAATGTTGAAGTAGCGTATATTCTTGTCATGCAATTTAATGAGTTGAAAGAACAAAATAGATAGTACTTCATACACCTAATACACAATCTGCACGTATCAAATGCTGTATTTTGGATCATTTTGTTCAAACAGCAAGCAGTAACCCTAATTAAGGGCAATCTATTACCCATATGTATATTGAAATCGAGAGCATCTACTGTCGGGAGCACAGAAAATGATTCCATCTCTCTAAATATTATCAGCATATGATCTGACAAGAAATTAGAATCTTTTGCGCTTTACTTTCCAAAGTGGCTCACCTTCCCTGTCTAGCCAAACAGTGAATATGTACGTTAACTCATTAATTAAAGTTTGAGTGTAACAGCAGCTGATTAATTACGTACTACTTGTCAAGGTAATTAGTTACAATTTATACCGTGCAAGTAATTAACATTTACGTTTGATGTATGCACAGGTGGGCATGGGAGCACCAGATCACCACCAAGTGCAATCTAGGGCTGACGAGGGAGTAGCGCATCCAGGGCACCATCACCCTCACCGGCAGCATCACGACGAGCACGATCACCGGCGTCATCACTATGCCGGCCAGGAGCAGCAGCGCGTGGCCGCCGCGGAGGCGGCGTTCCACGTCAGCACGCCGACGGACCCCATCGCCACGCTGATCGCGGCGCCGCGGGGTCACCAGGGCTCGGTCGTGCTCAGGCCGGCGGAGCCGTATGATCATGCGGCGAGTTACCATCATCAGGTAATTAGTTAGTTGTTACGATTTAATCTGAACCTCACTTGTGAAATTCATGTCAGATGTTCGATCTATACGGTTAGCCTTACAGTTTGGTTCGATCGATTAACGAATTAGGAGGATGAGCGGCCACACCAACCGCGAAAGTTTGATGGACGGTCGTCTTCTGGCCTCGAAGAGGTGATCATGGGCTGCACCTCAAGGAGGTCCAAAGGAGTAAGAACGCTCTCCTCTCTATCTGTACATCTTCTACGTACAGTCGAACATGCGAAGTTCAGATCAATGGCGCACATATATTACTGTTGTGTCCGACGTTACTACATATTTATTTCTTCTTGTTTCTCGTGCCGTTTCTCTTTATGGTAGTGAAACTATTTTTTTTAATTTCCATGAATACTCCCTTTGGTTACAAAACTGTGTCCAGTTGGACATAATTAAGCAATCTCCGTAATGCAGCTTTGATCGCCAATTTGAGTTATAATATATTTGTAAAACTTTAATAGAACTATGATATTACGAAAATATGTTTTTTAAATAGAATGAAAGTATTTTATAGCGAATCTATTCATATTATTTTTCACTACAATCTAAATATCCACAAAGTAAGACTTTTTGCTCGAAACCTTTTTTAGAAAGAAGTTAAAAGAAGTTAGAGTCTGAACTGTCAAAAACAAAATAGTTCAACTACACACATTTTATAGCATCAATTTACAGGAGAGGGTATACTTTTGCATGGTGACTGTAGCCTGCTCCAAAGGGCTTATATGCCGGGTTTTATGGCTTTTTTGTGTGTATTGTATCTGTAAAAGCACCGTAGCGATTGTTGACTTTTTGTGAGTCAAAAAAATAAAAATAATAGTAGAAAGATTCAAAAACACCGCTAAATCTTTTGAGGCAAAAAAAGAAAAGCCAAAATTTAGAAGCCAAAAAACTGAAACCGATTAGAGTTGGGCCTTTGCATTATACATATCAGATAGACAGATTGAGTTGGGAAACTAATTAAAATATTTTTCATGTTACAAATAACCCCTCCATTTGTGTAACACTTCCTCTCCTCCCCCCCTTTTTTTTTCAGGAAACATCAGGTGGTAAGGAGGGCACAGAATGGCAGTACCCATCGTTCTGGCCATCTGACAACCAGGATCGTCATGGGTAAAAAAGCAACATATCTGCCACCTTGAGTATGTAGCCAATCTTGGAGAGGCAACCAAAGGCAAACCAAAACCCTGACATCATCATTACTGCCATGATAGGATCAGCATACATACACCATAAGCTACAAGACTGAAAGCTCAAGTATAGCAGCATAGGAGGAGTGGCTTCCAAGAAACACACAAAAGGCAAAATTTGCAACAAAATCCAACCCCAGCTTTTACCCCCCTCCTCTACATTCATCTTTCTCTTCACCCAATGTGTCTGGATAACCGGATGGAAGTTTCATTTGAATGCTCAAATTTACACGTCTAAAGAGACAAAGATGATATTGCCAGAAAAGCAAAAGGGAAAAAGAAAAAGGAGAGGACAGAAAACAAAGGTGACATCACAAGGGGAAGGGTCAGTTAATCGTCGGTTGCTTCGTCGATGGATGCAAAATATATCATTGCGGCAATCGTCGTTTATCGCGGCCTTTTTGTCAAATTATTTGTATACCAATCAGGAGTATCATACATTTTATTGCTTTCTGATTGTGTTGCTTGATTGGTTAATTGGGTACACCATTTTCCTTTTCCTTTTTTCATATATTCAGCAAAGAAGCTAACATTTTGGGAAAGAATGAAAGGATCCCTTTGTAACGCTAGTATATGTTCTCATTCAATTGGTCCATTTGTTTACATACATGTTAAAATTTTATATAGTTTTGCCAGATACACATTTGTCAAGAAATATTCCCTGTACATGGAAACTATAAAGATTGCAAGGTAAGGTGAAGACTTTAGTTCCAAAATCTTTCGTTTTCCTAAGGAATATATATATTTGGTTCCAAAATCTCCTTAGCGACATGCATGAGAGGGAATAAATGTTACCATATTCTCTTGTGATACTGTCACATGCAAAAGAAGAGAGCTAGCTAGCTAGGGCCAAGGAAAAGCTTGTCATGTCTCTTGTCTTGCTATAAGCAAAAAGCATAATCTCACCTCTTACTCCTTCTATATATATTTTTTCTCTCCTCTCTTTTTTGGAACTTTTGTAAAAGAGTTTTGATTGGACCATGGCCAATACTAGAACTACATGCATGTGTTTGCTTAGATTCCGGCCGGCATCCTGTCAGGATCGAAGTTGCGAGAAAATTTCGCATGTGTAGTGGAGGAAGAATATGAGCACGGCATGCATGGTCCTGATACTGCCTTGTTTTCCCCTTCCAAACTGTGATTCTGCGAATGCCTCCATGTCCTTTCAATATCAGTGCGATAGAAGATGTTAAAGGTGATAGCTGTTGTTGCGCATTAACGTACGTGAATGTTGCAGTGCATAGATCACGCTCCTATATGCTACATAGCTAATTAGGTAAGGAATTGTTTCTGGTTGAAATTATGGTGCAACGTCAAATGTGCCCTGTATAAACTTAATTCGATTTATTTTCCTAGCATAAAGGAAAATAATTCATTCCAGTGATGGTGGTATTAAGTTGCATGCATCAACCAGTTCACCAAAAAGCTTAAACTGATAAGAGATGACAATTCACTTATACTTCAACACTACACATCACGTGTAGGCTCTCTTAGGCCTAATACGTGGAATAGAAGTGGACTGCAATTAATTTTTTTAAATTGCGTCAATCGGGTCTTGAACTCGGAACCTCTTGGCTTTGATACCATATTGAGTTGCATGCACCAACCAATTCACCCATTTAAGCTAATGAGGAAAGATGGATAATTCACTTATGCTTCAACAGGTAGGGGTTCCGCCTGCTGTGGTTGTGGTGGCCAGCAAGGGGCAATGGAAGGAAGATGAGGGAGAGGTTGGTGGGGGCACAAAGGCGGGATGTCGGGGTGCGCCATCTAGCAAGGTATGGCAGCAGTGGTGACCACATGAGAGAGATAACTATGACTATAAAGAAAAAACAATTATGTCTACAGCGGTGGCGATAGTTCGTACACAGAGCAGTGATGGTTTCCCTAGCTAAGGTGACAGTGACAATGGCGAACCGGGGGCGACGGTAATGGGGCAGGGATAATGAGGTGGACAATGGTAGCTATCGAAGCAGGCAAGAGGGCAATGATGCTACTCCAATGCTGGTGTGATAGGAGGGAGGCACCTCGTGTGGGGTGGTGGAGGGTAGCGGCATGTCGGTTTGATGGGTAGAGTTGGATGGGATGGGATGAGAATATGTTAGGTTAGGTTGACATGAATTTTGATGCAATTGTGTGGTTTAAAATGTACCTAATATTTAGAGATACAACAGACATCTGGTAGCTAGATAAACTATTTTTCTGTAGGACAAGAATGGAAATAGTAATATCTACTTTGGCTCCATGCATTACCTAATCTCCTAAACTTGATGTTTATTTACTTTTACTTTCTATTAATGATTTAATTTTTTATATTGTGTGGTAATATTATTTTAGAAACTGGCAAGATTTTCTTTGAAGCTTCTGTATAAACACTGCTATAGTCATTTTTGCGTTGTTCAATTAGGATACAATACATGTTGTGTAGATGTTTCAAAGCAAAAAAGCAAAGATAATGAGAGAGATACTCCGCACTGAGAATTGGGCTCTTGCTAACCCACAGACGCCCGTGAATTCGCGATCTCGCGGATGCCGTCGTGTGCCGTCCAATCGCCACCAGCAACACCGAGAACGTACAATGGGATCCTGCTCTCGATCCCTCCATACTCTCGATCCCCTCCTTCTTGTACTCTTCTCTTCCCACTCCCTCCTCTTCCCCATGTGGACCTCCACTGCGCTGACCATCACCGCGCCGCTTGCCGGCAGCGAGGCTCGACCCTGCGTTTCCCCCTTCACGTGTATCTGTTTTCCCTCTGTGCTTGCGCCCGTCGTGGCAGCTGGGGAATTTTTGCATGTGAAAGTACAGATCTCAGCTTGGAAGGTTCGAAAATTTGAGGTTGAAGGTGAAAATTTTGAGGTGGACGTGGGAAACTTTGAGTGGAAAATCCCCGGTTTCGAGTTGGTAGTATCCGATTTTGAGTTAAAAGTCCCTAATTTCGAGTTGAAAGCCCCCAATTTCTTGAATTGAAAGTTGCTGAACTAGTGGTGGTGGTGGCAGTGCTTGCTGCGTGTGGTCGCGGGGGCAGCTAGCTTAGCATTCTGACGTGATCTTGGACGGGCCGGGGAGAAAACAAAAGAAGGGCCATCGAGTCCATCGGTCTCTGTCGTTTCCTCGAGCCAATTTCGATCTGATCAATGTACAAGGCCGGCCGGCAATTATCGTAAAGGCGATCCGTGCTAGTTAGGGTTTCTGTTCCTCGAGAGGTTGGCCTAAAGGCGGCTCGTCCGGGAGGGAGGACTATTTTGTCGCGATATCTCCATAAGGTTTTGCGGTTTTTCTGAGATTCGATGGCGAGCTCTACTGCTGCGACGCAGTACGGAATAACGAAGCCAATATCGTTGGCTGGGCCGGTGGAGGCTGATCTCCACAAGACGACGGAGTTAATGAAGGTTTCCGAACAATTCGCTTGTCTAATTCGATTATTGGTTGTTTTACATTTCAGTTTCGGGTTAACATTTGTTACTTAGATGTACTGTTTCGTTTGTCTATCGTAATTGCAGTTCTTGGTTGAAGCGGGTCTATATGAGAGTGCGGAGGAGTCTGCTAGGCGAGAGGAGGTGCTGGTGGAGCTTGACAAGGTAACTTTTCTCTTGCCACGCCAATTGCTGCCCGCTTTGTACTAGAAAAACGTACATTTCGATGTGAAGCTTGGAATGTTGTGTTCTAAATGCTAACTAAATGGAACCATTGTTTCAATTCTTTCCCTTTGATTTAATGCTGTCCTTGGTAGATTATCATTCGCTAGACACCATCCTTGTTTGAATTTGCAGATTGTAAAAGAGTGGGTGAAGCAGTTAACTAGTCAGAGAGGATTTACTGATCAAATGGTTGAAGAGGCAAATGCCGTACTTTTCACCTTCGGGTCATACCATCTAGGGGTAATTACTGTGCTTTGCTTTGGCTCTTTTTTCCCCTACCGCTCATACCATGAAAATGAAACTATTTTGTTGGACCTTCTTGGTTTTTGTACTATGCCTGTAGTTGAACGATTGCTTTAGTCAGTACCCTCAGTAGTTTGTAACATTTTTTGCTTTTGTCTACCATATCCTTCCATTCGATAGTGGAATTGTGGTAGTTATGGTTAAGATATTCTTTGGACCCATTCAAACATAGAAAGAAATAGAATTCTCTGGGTTTTGAAGACTAATTGGATTTCGATATGTTAAAGATATCCTTAATGATCAGCAGCATGATACTATCAACTTAATTTTTATGGAGCTGGACAATCATCGGAGTAACCAGCACCAGCAATAGTTTTAAAATTTGCATTGTGTAGGGCAATAAATATGAGGGGGATACATTTGGTGCTTGTGTACAATCTGGATTGCTTGTTCTGCTACTTCTTTATTGCCTTTTTTTTAATGTGCCTCAATACACTGAATGATTGAAATTAATGTTGAAAGCGATTCCTTTTCAAATAGATTGGTACAAACCTCCAATAAGCTCCACTACCAATCAGCTCTCATGAACATAGAGCATCACATCAATTGATAGTACAACTTAGGGCTTGTTCGACATTGCTGTGCTGTGGAATCAAGTACGTTGTAGAGAATCTTTGCCAGTTATAGTATAACATTTATCTCACTGCTCTAAAAAGTAGGTTGCCAATTTGTTAGTAACTTAGTATAACAAAAATTAGTATAAGAGAAGTTATTTAAAAGACACCGCGATGCGGGAATGCCTAGTACACCCTTAATATGGTTGTTAACAAGTCAACCACCTCAGTCCATGTTATGGCTTGTGGTAAAGTAGCAATTATTCGCATTGCACCGCTCTCTTTTATAGGTGGTGGTATGCCACTGTTGGTGTTCAATACATGTGCATGAGTTATTTGGTTTGCTTTGCACTCAAATCAAGCCAATTACCAGACAAATGAAAACTCGACCCGTTATTTTGAAGATCATTCTCATGCTTTTCCCTAGTTGCTGCTCGGTCGAATTTGGTCACCTTGCATTGCCAATATGTTGCACTTGCACGTTTTTTATGCCATTGTTCCACATGTTTTTCAGCTCTAAAATCAACATTTTGGAGAATGAACAACAGGCATACAATACTATTTTAAGTTAAATTACTTTTTTGTGCATGAAAGTTTCATCTAAAAATTCTGGCAGATCACTGACCATTACAAATTTGTGACCAATTGTAAAGCATTTGGGTTTGACGCTTCTGTTGAGATGTTTCGGTTCTGCATCTGTTGAATTATTATTATTTCTATATATGTTGTTACGTATAACAGATTTTTCTGTTTTTTTCATATACTGTGTTATATATGCTTCTGGTGTATTAATGTTTGTCATTCTTATAGAATGATTCACCTGTGCACAATTTGATATTTCTGCTTTGATAGGTTCATGGACCTGGGGCTGACGTTCATACTTTATGCATTGGACCTTCATATGTGAATCACGAGGTGATGTCTTTTTTCTATTGTGCGCTGTCAGGATGGTTTATTGGTTAGATATAGCATTAGTGCTTTCTAACATGTTACTCTTTATGCAGGAAGATTTCTTTATTGTACTACATGACATATTAGCTCAAACTGAAGAAGTGACTGAACTGCAACCTGTACCTGATGCACATGTCCCTGTTATGAAATTTAAGTTCCATGGAATATCAATTGACCTTCTTTATGCCAATGTTTCTCTCTTAGTAGTACCACAAGTAAGTTTATATTCTATAAAATATTTTCATATGCTCACTTGTTTCTTTATGCATACTTTATAAGCATTCGTCTATATAGAACATGGTATGCAGATTGTATCTTCGTTGAGCATATTTTACTAATAAGGTACTTTGTGCGAGTTATTTTCTAATATCCAGTATCTTGTTTTCAAGATACGTATGGAGTACTCTCTTATGTTTGCGTAATAATTTGATGGTTATAACTAACAACAAAAGACCCTGTTTGAGCTTAGCATGCCATCGTTGTTGGTATGTAACATAGTGTTATCCTGCCATCCATAGGTGATTTAGTTGATTGGGGATGCTCATCACACTCCTGTTGTGCTGACTTTTAGTGTTTCTAATATGAAAGAAGTGTCGGGGGAGTAATCTCGCAGGCCTCTATTTTGTAGTACAGAATCGGTTCTTTGCTTGCATTTTTAAATTGCAACATTCCTAATATTTTGGATTACGGTTTAACTTTTTTGCTGTTAAAATTACAGTGAGTATCCTGTTTGTTGACCTCATGTTAAAACTTAGCTGTTGCCATCAGGCCTTTGGTGGATACCTTCTGACGTTTTGCTTATTTCTTATTTTGTTGATACTACCGCAATATCTTCTTATAAATGACTATTTTTTGACTTGAGATGCATGCATGTAACTGACAGTTCTTCACTAACAGTCTTGAGGTGATAAAGAGGACAATTTACAACCATCAATGCACCACTTCCTTTGATGTTGATTTTGCCAGCTCTTTAATTTCTTTTGCTGTCGTGTCCTTTCTTAGTATATGGAAGAAGGTTTACTAGCAAGTCCACTTCCTGCCTCTTGCCTCTTTTTATTTCAAGAGATACATTGTACGCTAAATGTATTGCTGCAGGATTTGGATATCTCTCAGGGATCAGTGCTTTATGATGTTGATGAAGCAACAGTTCGTAGTCTCAATGGGTGCAGAGTGGCAGACCAAATTCTTAGACTTGTTCCAAATATTGAGGTTGACTCTGGGAATTATCATCTATGTCTTTCTTGTCTTCTACCCCAACATTTCTTTATTCCTTCTTCCAGGATAGCAGTCTTAACGATGAACATACTTTATTGTAGAACTTTCAAACAACACTAAGGTGTTTGAAGTACTGGGCAAAAAAAAGAGGTGTTTACTCTAATGTAAGTCTGGCTTTATTGTCATTGTTGATAACTTGTCTTTTAAGTTATGGCAATTAGTTTTCTGCCTTGCCAGGTTACTGGTTTTCTTGGGGATGTCAATTGGGCTTTACTGGTCGCACGTGTCTGCCAGCTGTATCCTAATGCTGTGCCTAGTATGCTGGTCTCGAGATTCTTTAGTGTCTTTACCCAGTGGCGCTGGCCAAATCCAGTGATGCTTTGTGCCATTGAGGAGGATGAGCTTGGTTTTCCCGTGTGGGATCCACGCAAAAATCCTCGTGACAAATCTCATCATATGCCCATTATCACCCCAGCCTACCCATGCATGAACTCCAGCTATAATGTTTCAACAAGCACACTGAGGGTTATGATGGAGCAATTCCAGTTTGGTAATAAAATTTGCCAGGTAGTCTTCTTTGCCACCACTGAAGTTACTATTGTAGTAAGTGCTTACTGTTTTGACCGTCTTTGTTGCTCTTCTTCAATGCAGGAAATCGAGCTGAATAAGGCTAATTGGTCTGCCCTTTTTGAGCCTTTCCAATTTTTTGAAGCGTATAAGAATTATCTACAGGTTGACATCATCGCTGAGGATGATGAAGATCTTAGACTTTGGAAGGGATGGGTTGAATCTCGATTGAGGCAACTGATTTTAAAGGTAATTTGTTGCTTAAGTTCTATGTTTTTGTGTAACACAGCTTGTAATAAAGTCACACCATTTGGGGATATCCTCATATGGGTATAGTGGTGGGAATTGTTCGTTGGGGGAATGGGGAGTCACTGTTGCAATGTCCTGATTGTGGGAGTTGTTTTTTGGGTATAAGGAAATAAAGTCTCTGTTTTCACATCAACATATTCCACGGGGAAGATCAGAGGAGTGGTAATTAAAGGTTGGCTTGGGAACAAGTAGGGAGACAGTTCTCATGCCTGTTCTTAGCGCCAAACAGCCCCTTTATGATTTAATTTTTAAAATAGACGTTATCACTGTTAATTTGTCATGTGCTTGACTGAAGATCATTTATTTCTTGGTTGTTGACACTTCAGATTGAACGGGACACATATGGAATGTTGCAATGCCATCTTTACCCACATGAGTACGCAGATACTTCTAGACCGTGTGCTCATTGTGCTTTCTTCATGGGCTTATCAAGGAAAGGTGTGAAAATACAGGAAGGTCAACAGTTTGATATTCGTGGAACAGTAGATGAGTTTAGGCACAAAATCAACATGTATATGTTCTGGAAGACTGGAATGGAGTTAGCTGTTTCTCATGTTTGGAGGCAGCAGATTCCATCTTACGTGTTTCCAGAGGGTTACAAGAAACCTCGTCCCTCGAGACATGTGAATCATCAGCAGCAGTCTGATAAAAATGGCATTGAAAATGGCACAAAGACTGAATCGCCGGAGGGTCAGCTCAAAAGATAGCATGGTTCTGCTGGGCCTGATGACACTGAACCTTGCAGGTCTGTTAAGAGGGCATCAGTCAGCCCTGTTCACCCGAAAACTTCATCTCCTCAATCTGGGAATGTTGGTGATGAGACCAACCAAACGAAAACGGCTTCTAGTGTGAGTGGTGGGAGTCAGACTAGACCTGGCAGTGGCAATCTAGAACAAGCAAAATGCTCAAGTTCACCGCAGGCATCTGAGAAAAGCTTGGATTCTGTCGCATCAGTCTCCAAGTGCGCGACAGTGGGAGCAGTTTGTTCCGGTGACGCGACTAGCAATCATGGTAACTGTGTTTCCCATGTCAAGAACTGCACCACTCCAACCGTAGCAGTATGTACTACTTTAAAGCGTGTTGCCAAGAAGGTTGTATCAGAGCTCGTCGGAAGTGAGAGTTTGGGAAACAACAGCAGTGCAGAGTTACTGGAGAGCAGAAAGGGACATGGGAAATGTCCTTGTTAAAAATGTGCATTTTGGGGGGAGTGGTGTTGTTCCGAGTGGCCTTCCGGAAGAGTTAGAGGTCTTGCTTCTGGTGCATTCTCTTGTTTTTTGAAATTAATATTTCCTTAGTTATAATCTGAACATTTTTTATTTGTTTACTTCATTTGATCTATAAAGCCAAGCCATGGGATTGAAGTGGTTTCTAAATCTCATGCAGGTGTGAACTCGGATGCACCCCAGAAGGCGTCACTGAGGCATGATCTTGAACTCAATCCTTGTGCATTCAGTATTCCAATTGATCCGTTTTCTTTATACTCTGCTGTTTAGTACTTGTTTGTTACTTTATGGCAGGGTTAAGTCATCAACCGCATGAGATTGGAAAACGGTGTAAAAAAAAGGAACAAGTACCGCCTCTGCTGGAGGGAATGGAGGGTCTGGTCTATTTGGTAAGTTGCTCGACTCACAAAGTTTCCTTTTCAACACAGATCTGTCGTGCGATGATGACAGTTCGGTTTTGTCTGGACTTACTGAGCAGCTGGCTATAATGTATGAACTGTATTCTAGATGGCATCCCAGGGTTGACTTGTTTGCCCGATAGAGATGCCCTAACCTGCTGTAGGTCTATATTAGAAATAGATCTGATACTGTCGTAGAACGGTGGGAAGCTGGCTTATTTAGCATAACTAAATTTTAAAAATTTAAATATAGAAAAAATATGTTAGCTCATCACGGACAATACAAACGAATTTGGAAAAAAAGAACCAGCAAACAAGCTAAAAAAAGCCAAAAAATCAAAAAAATACGAAATTTATGAATAGTGAAAAATAAACCAGAAGCTCAAGCTGAAACGAATAGAGCACCTTAACCTTGGATTTTTTTTTACCAAACAGTGGTGGTAGGTGCACCTGATTGACAGCGTTAGTAAAGAAATGACGATGTCACAAGGACAAATAAAACAGCAAAACAACAGAGTTGGTGGGAGAGTGGCGAAACGAAATTTTAATAGTGCCATGTTAGTAAAGAAATTTTAGCCTATGACAAATATTTTCATACACGGAATGTTAGTTCACCTATTGGACTCTCATATGATCTGTGACAACGGAAGGTGTTTCTATACTTTTCTTAATAGTAATTTATATAATTTTTAAAATATGATAAATTATGGATAGATGTTACTTATATCTTCATTTATTTTGAGATTAGTACTACTCTTATTAAAGAAAAAAGTATAGAAATATTGCTCATGACAAATTTATCCATACAAAGATAATAAGTTTCAGTTTGGGCATGTGTTGATTTTCAAAGGAGCAATAGAGCATGATCTACAACTAGCAATGAAGCTGAGACAAATACTAGGTGCAACAAACACAATTCTCTCGTGTATTTCGGAAAAGGAAAAAAAGGTGAAGTTGGGGCCACGCAAAAATGACATGTTTATATGACACGTATGGCTTTTTGATAAATGTAAATAAAGTTAGACATGTATTGATTCGCTAAGGTTGCGTGGCTAAGTAATGGAACATGCTCTACAATGGCAATGAAACCGAGGCAAACACTTAGTGCAGTGACACGGAATTCTCTCATGTTCTCAGAAAAGAAAAGAAGAGAAAAGTTGAGCTGGCTCAAGTTGACACTTGCATATGACATTTGGCTTTATGGTTTGTGACAAATGTATATAAAGATATACATGTGTTGATTTTCAAAGGCCACTTAGCTAAGCAATGGTGTGTGCTATACAACTAGCAAAACGACATGTAGTTTTCCTTAATGGTCTATGAAAAGGGTAAAAAGTAAACTCGAGGTGGTGCAAAAATAACATTTTTATATGATACTTCTACGTGGTTTTGTGACAAATGTACAGAAAGATAGTGATTTTCAAAGGCCACACGGCTAAGCAATGGTACATGCTCTACAACAGGTAATGAAGCCAAGACACACTCAATGCAACCACACATAGTTCTCCCTAGTGTTCTCAAAAAAGGAAAAAAAAAAGTAAACTTGAGGTAGCGCACAAGTAGCACTTTTATATGGCAGTTGTGTGTGGCTTGTGACAAATGCACATAAAGATAGACATATGTTGATTTTTAAAAACCATGGGGCTAAGTAATGGTGTTACTATACAACAATGAGCCGAGGCAAACACTTAGTGCAACAACACATAGTTCTCCATAGTGTCTAAAAAGAAAAAAAAGTAAAGTCGAGGTGGTGCAAAAATAACACTTTTATATGACAGTTATGTATGGTTCGTAACAAATGTACACAAAGATAGACATGTGTTTATTTTTAAAGGCCACGTAGCTCAACAGTGGACCATGCAAACGCAAAGTACTGTCACGTATAGGTATGTTCGACCGATTCAACTGTGATGTTGGTGGTAATCGACCTTACATCCATTATAAATAAATCATCAGTCACATTCTAGCTATAGGATCTGTTCAAAAGTGTTGTGGCTTTGGCTATGACTTTTATCTTTTAGCTGATTGCGAGAGATATTGAAAGAGTAAGGGATACTCGCGTTGAGAAGTCACTCCGCTTAAAGTGACTCTTACAATGACTCCTACAAATGACTTATAGAAACTAAGGGTTTATTTGGTAGAGCTCCGAATTATCATTTTTTAGCTTCTGCTCTGGATTATTTGAGAATCCACTTCTTTGGGAATGTAGAGTTACCTCTAAAAAGTGTTTGGCTAGTAGGTTGGCTTCAAAAATATAAGAGGAGGGATTGAAGGCAAATAGATTATGCTACCCCTAGTTATAACACCGTCTTTATCTGTATCTTACTCTTTTATATTTGTATACAATTTCTAAAATTTTTTGTCCAAATTTTGTAAGGCCATATATAGAATCTCATGCAGACAAAAATCAAAGACATCCTTTTAACATTTGGCAGAAGCCTACAGATAAAAATCGATGGCCAACTTAATTTATAAAATAACACAACACAACTGTGATCTCCCAGTTGTATGTTTACTGTTATGAATATCGCTTGTATTCATCTGAGGCCAAAGGGCCAGTATATATACACAAGTACAAGATGTCATGCCATATGGAGATAAGGCATAAAAGGAAATAATCAAGCTATAGAAGGAAGGAAACAAAACTATCCTAATACAACTCTATATATCTCTAACACCCCCCCTCAAACTTATGGTGGATCAACAACACTAAGTTTGGAGAGGTAGAAGCCATGTTGTGCTCGAGTCTGGGCCTTCGTGAAGAAATCCGCTATCTGAAGCTCCGAAGGCACATCTTGAAGAGCAATCACCGATCATGCACACAAGACCTCATGAAGGAAGCATCAACACCAATATGCTTGGTGAGCTCATGCTTCACAGGATCACAAGCAATACTGATAGCACCTGTACTGTCTGACAAAAGAGGAGTCGGTGTAGTGACAGAAACACCAAAATCCTCAAGTAACCACCGTAGCCAAGTAATCTTTGCTGTCAAGAGAGCCATAGTTCGCAACTCGGCCTCTGCATTCGAGCGGGACACCGCACTGCTTCTTCGTCTTCCGTGCAATGAGAGAACCACCAAGAAAAACACGATGGCAGAGATAGACCGACGATCAGAGGGATCACCGCCCAAGTAGCATCCGAATAAGCATGAAGTCAGAACGAGTGGAGTGTGGAAAGAAGAGGCGGCGAGATAGTCCACGAAGGTATCGCGAACTCGAAGAAGGTGGGCATGAGTGGACCCGAGTGGGAGCGAAACGAATCGACTCGTAATGTGAACCAATAATTGATATCCGGACGGTAACAACAAGGTAGACAAGACTCCCAACAAGATGACAATAGTGAGTCGGATCAGAAAGAGGCTCGCCATCGAGGGTTTGAGGTGAACATTGAGCTCCATGGGAGTCTCAACGAGACATCGATCGATGAGAGAAGCGCGATCAAGAAGATCCCAATATACTTTTCTTGGGACAAAGAAACCATCTGGAGTGGAAGTAACCTCAATCCTAAGAAAATAATGAAGAGGACCAAGATCCGACATAAGAAATCGCTCACTAAGACGAGCCTTGACAAAGGCAATGTACTCGAATCATCTCGGTAATGATCATATCATCAACATACGTAAGAAGAAGAGTCCGACCACGAGATGAAGTGTGGACAAAGAGCGCAGGATCATGATCACTTGCGAAAAACCGGCAGCGGTAACCACGAGGAAAAGCGCTCAAACCAAGCACGAGGAGCTTGTTTAAGGCCATAGAGACAATGGCGGCGGCGGACCATGCCCTCGTGAAGAATACCCGGTGGCGGATGCATGTAGACCTCCTCACGCAACTCGCCATTAAGAAAGGCATTCTTGACATCAAGCTGAGAAGCAGACCGATGGCGTCGCCGCCACCGAAAGAAGAGCGCGGACGGTGGTCATGTGAGCAACGGAGCAAAAGTCTCGTCGTAGTCACGACCATGCTCTGCCGAAACCACGGGCAACAAGACGCGCTTTATAGCGCTCAAGAGAACCATCGAGCGAGTCTTAATCTTATAGACCCACTTACACGTGATGGGACGAGAGTGAGATGGAAAGGAACAAGATCCCAAATACCGATGCGCTCAAGGCAGCAATCTCCTCGGTCATGGCATGCGCCACTCGGGGTGAGTAGCGACATCCCGTAAAGCAGGCTCACAGTAGTGCGCCGGCAAAGGCAAAAGCAGGCGGGGGCGAGCGGCGGTCGCGGAGGCGTGGCGAGGAGAAGATGACCCATCGGGAAGATGGTGCATCGAAGATGAATCATCGAAGGAGATGGCTCATCGGAATATCCTCAACACGAGGTAGACGAGTGTAGACGAGTGTAGTGGGGGGAGCCTGAGGAGCGCAGGAGGCGACAAAGGCGGAGAGACCACGAAGGAGTATGAGGAGACTCAGTGGGACGGGTGGACTCAGTGGGACGGGTGGACGAGGGCAAAACAGAGATAGGTGTATCTGGAAAGGTCAAAAAAGACAGAGACTCTACAGAGGAAGCCGAAGAAGAGACATGACGTGGGTAGAAGGGACGAGACTCGTCAAAAGTCACATCCCGAGAAATCCGCATCCGTCGACCAACAGGATCCCAAAGACCGATAGCCCTTGTGCTCGACGCGTATCCCGAAAAACACACTCAGCAGATGACGATCGGTTTAGTACGTTCTCGAGGGCAAGGAGAACGAGGAAAGCGCAGCAAACAGACGAAGGGCGAGTAGTTAGGAAGGAGACCACGAGACGCTCACGGTGTGCATACGAAGAGCGTAAGAAGGTTGGATGTTGACGAGATAGGTGGCGGTGGAAACGACCTCGGCCCAAAGTGAGGTGGAATAGGCGGCAATCATCGGGCACGAGCCGACTCAAGGAGGTGACGATGCTTGCGTTCAGCAACACCATTCTGAGCATGAGCACCAGGACAAGAGGCGGCGAGAGTGCCACCGCTCGGCAAAGGAAGCTCGGTGATGAGAGGTACTCGCCGGTGAGTCGGCCACGAAGACACGAATAGGAGTGGAGAAGCGTATACGAACCATAGTGGCAAACTGTTTATAGATAGACAAGGCCTTACCACGAGAAGACATGAAATATATCCAAGTGTGGCGAGAGAAATCATCTATAAATATGATATAGTATCGATGACCTCCTTCGAAACAAAGGGGGACCCCAAACATCGAATGAATAAGATCGAAGGACGCCGAGACACCGACTCACTATGAGGATAAGGAAGCTGAATCTGTTTGCCTAACTTGCAGCCCTGACAATCCAAAGACACGTCTCCTAAGACGTTCCCCAGAAGACCACGACGAACTAAAGACGACGGATGAGTTCCACAGATGGCCAAGACGATGATGCCACCGCTGGAAAAGCCGGTGAGCGGCAGTAGCGAAGTGGAGAGACCGGCGGACGGTGGCGGCGGAAGGAAGATGAAGCGGTCAAGCTCTCAAAGACGTTGTGAGTCAAAGCGCCGGGGGCCAGAACCAATCAGGGCTCCCGTGTGGCGGTCCTGAACACAACAAGGGTCGAATCGAGAATGACTCGACAACCAAGATCGATGTCGCTTGAAGAAGAAGTCGCATGGTAAGACGAGGAACATGAGCAATGAGAGGGACATGAAAAGATGAGTTGCTAAGAGGTCCTCGACCGAGACGAAAGAGAGGTACCATCGCAAGAAGAACAGCGACAGGGGAATCAAGAGGTGTAATGAAGGATAGAGTAGAAGAATCGGAGTCATATGAAAAGATGCTCGAAATCAAGAATCCATGTGGAGGTGCTGACGTGGATGTGGTGGTTTCGCGGTGCAGAAGAGTCGATGCGTAACCGGCGAGAACACATCGAGGGTGAACACGGCGACAAGCAACTAGCGAAGTCGGCTATCTCACCTCGGTGAGAGCTGCAAGAAGTCGATGTAGACGTTAATGTAGAAGCGGAAAGCAAGCGTCAAGTCGGCTATCTCCGCCGCGAGAGAAATGGCGAAAGGAGTCGATGCAGCGTCCGATGTAGAAGCACCGATCTGCGGTGCTAGTAGAAGAACGACGTAAAGATGCCGTTGCTTCTTATAGCACTAGGACTCAATGTGGCCGACCTTGTCGCGAGAGGGAGCGATGAGGACGCCACCACCACCGTGGCGCCGCCGGAGGTGGCGGTGTCTTGGCGTGGAGCGATCGGTGTAGCGGTGGACGCGGCGGCGAGCACGAGAGAAGTGGCGACATACTAGCACCACTCGGTCGAACGGAAGCCATCGGTGGCGGCGTTGGGCGGCGACGACAAAACAACGAAGTCTAACGGCGGCGGGCGGCGGCACGGCGGTTAGATCGACGTTTTTTCTTCAAGTCGACTTAACTGGGCTGCCTAACCCAGACGGGCCCTCGTTTTAGGTTTCTAACCTAAAACAAGCGGCAAGGCGGCGGCTTTGGAGCAAAGCGGCGGCGGCCGGCTGAGGCGGAGGTCACATGGAGGAGGGAGGCCGAGGCGGCCGGAGGAGCGGGCGGAGTCGGCGATGGCCGGCGGCAACGGCGTCGGCGGCGAGGTCGGCGTGGGAGAGCGCGAGGCACGCGAGCTCGTGCAGACGCAGCCCCTGCCCTGCAGAGTAGAACTCGGCGACGGGGTCCCTCCCCGCCTCCTCCTCCGCTCGGGCGGCGTTGTCGGCGCGAGGGCGGGCGCGGCGCGGCAGCAAGGCCTGCTGGCGTTCGAGGCGGCGCGAGCGGGAGGAAGCGGCCGGCAGCGGGGGCGGTGTAGCGGGTGGAGGAGCGGCTCGGCGGCGTGGCGGCGAGGTCGTCGCGGGAGGCGCGGCGGGGCGAGGCGGCGAGGCGGCGGCGGCCGGGCCGGCGGAGATGGATGGCGCAGAGGGAGGCGGGCGGCGGCCGAGCACGGAGGCGGTGCAGTCGGCGGCGACAGGATGGGAGTCGGCAACGGTAGTCGGCGACGGAAGCCCTAGACAAGCGGCGGCGGGCAAAACCCTAGGTATTTTGCTCTGATACCATGTTATGAATATCGCTTGTATTCATCTGAGGCCAAAGGGCCAGTATATATACACAAGTACAGGATGTCATGCCATATGGAGATAAGGCATAAAAGGAAATAATCAAGCTATAGAAGGAAGGAAACAAAACTATCATAATACAACTCTATATATCTCTAACATATACCACTGTTTTTGAGATAATACAACACAACTTTCCTCCCACATGCACAATAATGCATGGCACATGTGCAGTGATGAAATACAAAAAGAATTACAATGTTGCGGAGAGACACATCAACACTGACTCAACTAGCTCTAATTCATCACAATGGTTGGGGAACAATCGTGAAGAAGTCACGAGGCCGCAAAGCACCTTGAACTAGTTCTTTGCGACATCCTGTTTCGTCTACAAACATCTGAGATTTCCCCAAATCGATCCGTTATGGAATTAAATCCTGACGATGCATCGGATATAATTTTCAAGAGTCTCGAGCGCTCAAAAACTGTTAGGGCTTGTGGTGGTATAAGGGTAATGCACTTTGTTGCCCAATTCAACATATTTCCACCAAATGCTCTGCTAAGGGACAACAGAACACGAGAGACCTGCAAAGCTTCATGCAAAAGATTTCTATCAAGAGTCGGGACCTAGATATCTAATCTTTTCTTAAAGCTTACAAGCAGGATTCTAACGAACCAATTAAGTGCTAACAAAAGACCACGAAATGTCGTATCAATTGGTTTGGCAATTATCCAGATTAAGCAATTGCCCTTGCATGGTTTTGACACTTGTGTATTGTTTTATCCATATTACAAGCACTCCTAACATCCAATAATCTGACACTTCTCATTTGCATTGCACTGAACATTCAAGAGAATCATGACTCAACAAATTTGCTGGACTCAGTGCAAAAGGCATATCCAGTCAGTGTATTTGCTAAATGAACATCATCTGAACAACAAGCAAAGCAACACTTATAAGAAACATGTTCTATCTTCCATGAATTGGCAGAATTACACATAAAGCATCAATTTGTGACATACAAGTATCTATTTTTGGCATGAAAATGAAGAAGTAATCAAAATTTTCCAAAATAGAAGCCTCAACTTCAAGAAGTTATCAAGAATACAAGAACTAATATTGTTGCTAGTTGTTGTAAGAACTAACATAGTTACTACTTACTAGTAAAAAGAGGCTTGAGGCAAAGGGGGAGGAGGGAGCTTAAGAGGGATGGCGGTTGGCGAGCTCTTACCTTGACGGGAGCCACAGATGAGGTCACTGGTAATCTAGGGTCAAGATCATTGTGGTGGGAGGGAGGGAGGGGTGCTAGGGCTAGAGATCCGACGGTGGAGAGAGAGAGAGGCCGGGTCAAGATCCGGGCGAGGCGACGGAGAGAGAGTGCGTGGGGAGAGGGGTCGAGCGGAGGCGACGCCAAGGAGACTATGGGCTAGGCTAGAGGACGAAGGCAACGAGAGGAGCCATGGGGGACGAGAGAGGCGGCGATGAGAGAGGGCGTTTGCGAGAGGCGTGGAGGGGACCGGCGGCTAGGGCATGGAAACCACCATGTAGGCGAGAGAGAAAGGAGAGGGGCAATGTGAGAAATACGGAGTGAAAGCCGAACGGGAGAGGTGAGCGCTGGTTTTGACTAATGGCAAATGGCATGTAATTCCATCTTAATTTCAAGGGCAATTAGGTAACTAGCGGATGGATTATTGTGTGGAGCCGTCCCAACCTCGCTTCTCCTCACAAGTTCATTTTCTATCCTGCTCCTCGTGAGAATCATAATTCAGTTGTTTTTCGGTACAACTCCACTAGATTCGAACGAGAAATCGAGAGCAGGAGCCACCAAACAAGCCATAACTTAAAAACCACTCTATTCAAAAGCCGATTTCTAAAAGTTAAAAGACAGAGGGTGAGTTCGAATGTGCTTATTGGTGGCTTATACTTGTACTGTCTACAAAAACTAGTTTTTAAACTATGCGTTTTTAAGACGGAGTTAATAGGAAGATTTTAGTAAAAATGTCTTGAGTTCAATTTGTCTTGGTCAAAATCACATCTGTATTTTTCTATATATACTACCTCTTACAAACAATTAAAATTTAAATATTTAAGAAATAAATCATAAACCATCGGTAAAAAAACCCACCTTCGACGGAAGATGGCCATATGGTACCAACGTGATAAACCATCTGCCATCGTGATCCACGTTTTGCTGACTCCGATAATTTGGTGTACGAGAGCCTGCTGACCCATTGTCGCGCCGGTCAGTCAGGCAGGCAGCCACCACAAACAAACAAAAAAGAAGCTCCTTCCTTGTCCTGTCCATACACGTGTTCTAGACCACGCTGCTGCCAAGGAAAGAAAAAGATCTCCTCGTGCCGTGCCCTGCCCGCCAACAGATTCTACCGTCGCCGCGGCAATTATCCCACCGAGCCCATTATTAACTAATTAAAAGTTAGCATTAATAATTCGAACGAACCCCCTAATCCCCCGCAAATATCCATTAAACCCCCGAAAAATCTCGCCTAGCTCGGAAGATAGCTCACAAAACAGTGAAACAACCCACCCCACGCGCTCCATCTCTCTCTCTCCCTACCTCTTCGCCGCCGCCTCCCCATCTCCCCTCCTCCTCCCCTCGCCGCCACCTCCACCTAGCTAGGGTTCCGCCCCTGGCGGCCTATCATACGCCCTCCCCCCCGGAACCATCTCCGATCTGGGCGCCCTCCCCGCCGATCCATCCGGGCCGCGCGGTTTCGATCTGATCCGGGCCGGCGCGATCCCGTCGGTTCCGTGGGGCGGTGGATTTGCGGGTTTCCGTGTCGGGGTTGTTTAGATCCGTGTATCAGGAGGATCCCTTGGTCGGATCCTACTAGGATCGGTGCTCAGTCGGGAGAGATCGTGCCTTACTCGATTTCGGGAGAAAGCTTGGATTTTGCGCGGTTCGACTGGATTTTTTTTTTTTGGGGTGCTTCTCGGGCTTTGAGGCGCCGATCCGTGCTAGTTAGGGTTTCTGTTCCTTGAGAGGTTGGCCTAAAGGCGGCTCGTCCGGGAGGGAGGACTATTTTGTCGCGATATCTCCATAAGGTTTTGCGTTTTTTCTGAGATTCGATGGCGAGCTCTAATGCTGCGAAACAGTACGGAATAACGAAGCCAATATCGTTGGCTGGGCCGGTGGAGGCTGATCTCCACAAGACGGCGGAGTTAATGAAGGTTTCCCAACAATTCGCTTGTCTAATTCGATTATTGGTTGTTTTACATTTCAGTTTCGGGTTAACATTTGTTACTTAGATGTACTGTTTCGTTTGTCTATCGTAATTGCAGTTCTTGGTTGAAGCGGGTCTCTATGAGAGTGCGGAGGAGTCTGCTAGGCGAGAGGAGGTGCTGGTGGAGCTTGACAAGGTAACTTTTCTCTTGCCACGCCAATTGCTGCCCGCTTTGTACTAGAAAAACGTACATTTTGATGTGAAGCTTGGAATGTTGTGTTCTAAATGCTTACTAAATGGAACCATGGTTTCAATTCTTTCCCTTTCATTTAATGCTGTCCTTGGTAGATTATCATTCGCTAGACACCATCCTTTCTTGAATTTGCAGATCGTAAAAGAGTGGGTGAAGCAGTTAACTAGTCAGAGAGGATATACCGATCAAATGGTTGAAGAGGCAAATGCCGTACTTTTCACCTTCGGGTCATACCGTCTAGGGGTAATTACTGTGCTTTGCTTTGGCTCTTTTTTCCCCTACCGCTCATACCATGAAAATGAAACTATTTTGTTGGACCTTCTTGGTTTTTGTACTATGCGTGTAGTTGAACGATTGCTTTAGTACGCCTCAGTAGTTTGTAACATTTTTTGCTTTTGTCTCCCATATCCTTCCATTCGATAGTGAAATTGTGGTAGTTATGGTTAAGACATTCTTTGGACCCATTCAAACATAGAAAGAAATAGAATTCGCTGGGTTTTGAAGACTAATTGGATTTCGATATGTTAAAGTTCTCCTTAATGATCAACAGCATGATACTATCAACTTAATTTTTATGGAAGCTGGACAATCATCGGAGTAAGCAGCACCAGCAATAGTTTTAAAATTTGCATTGTGTAGGGCAATAAATATGAGGGGTATACATTTTGTGCTTGTGACTTGTGTACAATCTGGATTGCTTGTTCTGCTACTTCTTTATTGCCTTTTTTTTAATGTGCCTCAATACACTGAATGATTGAAATTAATGTTGAAAGTGATTCCTTTTCAAATAGATTGGTACAAACCTCCAATAGGCTCCAGTAGCAATCAGCTGTCATGAACATAGAGCATCACATCAATTGATGGTACAACTTAGGGCTTGTTCGACATTGCTGTGTTGTGGAATCAAGTACGTTGTAGAGAATCTTTGCCAGTTATAGTATAATATTTATCTCACTGCTCTAAAAAGTAGGCTGCCAATTTGTTAGTAGCTGAATATAACAAAAATTAGTATAAGAGAAGTTATTTAAAAAGACACCGCGATGCGGGAATGCCTAGTACACCCTTAATATGGTTGTTAACAAGTCAACTACCTCAGTCCATGTTTTGGCTTGTGGTAAAGTAGCAATTATTCACATTGCACTGTCTCTTTTATAGGCGGTGGTATTCCACTGTTGGTGTTCAATACATGTGCAGGAGTTATTTGGTTTGCTTTGCACTCAAATCAAGCCAATTACCAGACAAATTAAAACTCGACCCGTTATTTTGAAGATCATTCTCATGCTTACCCCTAGTTGCCGCTCAGTCGAATTTGGTCACCTTGCATTGCCAATATGTTGCACTTGCACCTTTCTTATGCCATTGTTCCACATGGTTTTTAGCTCTAAAATCAACATTTTGGAGAATGAACAACAGTCATACAATACTATTTTAAGCTAAATTACTTTTTTGTACATGAAGGATTCATCTAAAAATTCTGGCAGATCACTGACAATTACAAATTTGTGACCAATTGTAAAGCGTTTGGGTTTGACGCTTCTGTTGAGATGTTTCTGTTCTGCATCTGTTGAATTATTATTGTTATTTCTATATATGTTGTTACGTATAACGGATTTTTCTTTTTTTCATATACCATGTTATATATGCTTCTGGCATATTAATGTTTGTCATTCTTATAGAATGATTCACCTGTGCACAATTTGATATTTCTGCTTTGATAGGTTCATGGACCTGGGGCTGACGTTGATACTTTATGCATTGGACCTTCATATGTGAATCGCGAGGTGATGTATTTTTTCTATTGTGCGCTATCAGGATGGTTTATTGGTTAGATATAGCATTAGTGCTTTCTAACATGTTACTCTTTATGCAGGAAGATTTCTTTATTGTACTACATGACATATTAGCCCAAACTGAAGAAGTGACTGAACTGCAACCTGTACCTGATGCACATGTCCCTGTTATGAAATTTAAGTTCCATGGAATATCAATTGACCTTCTTTATGCCAGTGTTTCTCTCTTAGTAGTACCACAAGTAAGTTTATATTCTATAAAATATTTTCATATGCTCACTTGTTTCTTTATGCATAGTTTATAAGCTTTCGTCTATGTAGAACATGGTATGCAGATTGTATCTTCGTTGAGCATATTTTACTAATAAGGTACTTTGTGCGAGTTATTTTCTAATATCTAGTATCTTGTTTTCAAGATACGTATGGATTACTCTTTTATGTTTGTGTAATAATTTGATGGTAATAACTAATAACAACAGACCCTGTTTTGAGCTTAGCATGCCAGCGTTGTTGGTATGTAACATAGTGTTATCCTGCCATCCATAGGTGATTTCTTTGATTGGGGATGCTCATCACTCTCCTGTTGTGCTGACTTTTAGTGTTTCTAATGTGAAAGAAGTGCCAGGGGAGTAATCTCGCAGGCCTCTTTTGTAGTGCAGACTGAGTTCTTTGCTTGCATTTTTAAATTGCAACATTCCTAATATTTTGGATTACGGTTTAACTTTTTTGCTGTTAAAATTACATAGTGAGTCTCCTGTTTGTTGACCTCATGTTAAAACTTAGCTGTTGCCATCAGGCCTTTGGTGGATACCTTCTGACGTTTTGCTCTACTGAGGTGTTTATTTCTTATTTTGTTGATATTACCGCAATATCTTCTTATAAATGACTATTTTTTGACTTGAGATGCATGCATGTAACTGACAGTTCTTCACCAACAGTCTTGAGGTGATAAGAGGACAATTTACAACCATCAATGCACCACTTCCTTTGATGTTGATTTTGCCAGCTCTTTAATTTTTTTTGCTGTCATGTCCTTTCTTAGAATATGGAAGAAGGTTTACTTGGAAGTCCACTTCCTAGCTCTTGCCTCTTTTTACGTCGATTCTTTCAAGAGATACATTGTACGCTAAATGTATTGCTGCAGGATTTGGATATCTCTCAGGGATCAGTGCTTTATGATGTTGATGAAGCAACAGTTCGTAGTCTCAATGGGTGCAGAGTGGCAGACCAAATTCTTAGACTTGTTCCAAATATTGAGGTTGACTCTGGGAATTATCATCTATGTCTTTCTTGTCTTCCAGCCCGCCATTTCTTTATTTCTTCTTCTAGGATAGCAGTCTAACGATGAACATACTTTATTGTAGAACTTTCGAACAACACTAAGGTGTTTGAAGTACTGGGCAAAAATACGAGGTGTTTACTCTAATGTAAGTCTGGTTTTATTGTCGTTGTTGATAACTTCTCTTTAAGTTATGGGAATTAATTTTCTGCCTTGCCAGGTTACTGGTTTCCTTGGGGGTGTCAATTGGGCTTTGCTGGTCGCACGTGTCTGCCAGTTGTATCCCAATGCTGTGCCTAGTATGCTGGTCTCGAGATTCTTTAGAGTTTTTACCCAGTGGCGCTGGCCAAATCCAGTGATGCTTTGTGCCATTGAGGAGGAGGAGCTTGGTTTTCCTGTGTGGGATCCACGCAAAAATCCTCGTGACAGATCTCATCATATGCCCATTATCACCCCAGCCTACCCATGCATGAACTCCAGCTATAATGTTTCAACAAGCACACTGAGGGTTATGATGGAGCAATTCCAGTTTGGTAATAAAATTTGCCAGGTAGTCTTCTTTGCCACCACTGAAGTTACTATTGTAGTAAGTGCTTACTGTTTTGACTGTCTTCGTTACTCTTCTTCAATGCAGGAAATCGAACTGAATAAGGCTAATTGGTCTGCCCTTTTTGAGCCTTTCCAATTTTTTGAAGCGTATAAGAATTATCTACAGGTTGACATCATCGCTGAGGATGATGAAGATCTTAGACTTTGGAAGGGATGGGTTGAATCTCGATTGAGGCAACTGACTTTAAAGGTAATTTGTTGCTTAAGTTCTATGTTATTGTGTAACACAGCTTGTAATAAAGTCACTACCATTTGGGGATATCCTCATATGGGTATAGTGGTGGGAATTGTTGGTTGGGGAATGGGGAGTCACTGTTGCAATGTTCTGATTGTGGGAGTTGTTTTTTGGGTATAAGGAAATAAAGTCTCTGTTTTCACATCAACATATTCCACGGGGAAGATCAGAGGAGTGGTAATTAAAGGTTGGCTTGGGAACAAGTAGGGAGACAGTTCTCATGCCTGTTCTTAGCGCCAAACAGCCCCTTTATGATTTAATTTTTAAAATAGACGTTGTCACTGTTAATTTGTCATGTGCTTGACTGAAGATCATTTATTTCTTGGTTGTTGACACTTCAGATTGAACGGGACACATATGGAATGTTGCAATGCCATCCTTACCCACAAGAGTGCGCTGATCCTTCTAGACAGTGTGCTCATTGTGCTTTCTTCATGGGCTTATCAAGGAAACAAGGTGTGAAAATACAAGAAGGTCAACAGTTTGATATTCGTGGAACAGTAGATGAGTTTAGGTACGAAATCAGCACGTATATGTTCTGGAAGCCTGGAATGGAGTTAGCTGTTTCTCATGTTCGGAGGAAGCAGATTCCATTTTATGTGTTTCCAGAGGGTTACAAGAGACCTCGTCCTTCGAGACATGGGAATCATCAGCAGCAGTCTGATAAAAATGACATTGAAAATGGCACAATGACTGGATCTCTGGAGGGTCAGCTCAAAAGAAAGCATGGTTCTGCTGGGCCTGATGACACTGAACCTTGCAGGTCTGTTAAGAGGGCATCAGTCAGCCCTGTTCACCCGAAAACTTCATCTCCTCAATCTGGGAATGTTGGTGATGAGACCAACCAAGCAACGGCTTCTAGTGTGGTGGTGGGAGTCAGACTAGACCTGGCAGTGGCAATCTAGAACAAGCAAAATGCTCAAGTTCACCGCAGGCATCTGAGAAAAGCTTGGATTCTGTCGCATCAGTCTCCAAGTGCGCGACAGTGGGAGCAGTTTGTTCCGGTGACGCGACTAGCAATCATGGTAACTGTGTTTCCCATGTCAAGAACTGCACCACTCCAACCGTAGCAGTATGTACTACTTTAAAGCGTGTTGCCAAGAAGGTTGTATCAGAGCTCGTCGGAAGTGAGAGTTTGGGAAACAACAGCAGTGCAGAGTTACTGGAGAGCAGAAAGGGACATGGAAATGTCCTTGTTAAAAATGTGCATTTTGGGGAGTGGTGTTGTTCAGTGGCCTTCCGGAAGAGTTAGAGGTCTTGCTTCTGGTGCATTCTCTTGTTTTTTGAAATTAATATTTCCTTAGTTATAATCTGAACATTTTTTATTTGTTTACTTCATTTGATCTATAAAGCCAAGCCATGGGATTGAAGTGGTTTCTAAATCTCATGCAGGTGTGAACTCGGATGCACCCCAGAAGGCGTCACTGAGGCATGATCTTGAACTCAATCCTTGTGCATTCAGTATTCCAATTGATCCGTTTTCTTTATACTCTGCTGTTTAGTACTTGTTTGTTACTTTATGGCAGGGTTAAGTCATCAACCGCATGAGATTGGAAAACGGTGTAAAAAAAAGGAACAAATACCGCCTCTGCTGGAGGGAATGGATGGTCTGGTCTATTTGGTAAGTTGCTCGACTCACAAAGTTTCCTTTTCAACACAGATCTGCAAGTATCGAGAACTCTTGATGGAAGGCGGTGGTAAAATCATGTCGTGCGATGATGACAGTTCGGTTTTGTCTGGAGTTACTGAGCAGCTGGCTATAATGTATGAACTGTACTCTAGATGGCATCCCAGCGTTTGACTTGTTTGCCCTCAGAGATGCCCTACCCTGCTGTAGGTCTAGATTAGAAATAGATATGATACTGTCTACCCGTTTTTCTCATAGCCCCGTTGTACTCTTCCTAACCTTGTAATACAAGAATTTGCAAGGTTGTTCCTTACATTCTGGCGCCATTCTTTTTCCTTGTTGAGGTGATTCTGCTCGAGTTTCCGTCTGTGAAATGTTAATGAACTAATCGTTATGCATTAGATGCGATACATGGAAGTGGACTATCCGGTTAACTTGTTTGCTAAGCCCTAGAACTGCGACCGAGCCAGACACTTGCTAGTGCTACTCGCGGTGAAGAGGCTGGTGGCTGTTTTCGTAGTTGCAGCTAGGTCGTTCTATCTTGCCTTGTTGGATTTGGTTGCCTTTACTACGATGATCTGCTCAGAAAGCAACATGGTGATTAATGCTCCATTTTACTAAGACGCTCAAGGCTCCACGTAGTGTGGCGCCTTGGCCTGCTCTATCAGCTATTAAAATCTCAAGCCAACGAAGCTGCTCTATCAGCTATTAAAATCTCAGGCAGGACAACGAAGCTGCACTGAACTGAATCCAACCTAGGAGCTTCTCATTGAGAAGCTCCGGCAACTGAGCCGAGCTGGACGAAACAAAACGTTTTCGATCACCTTGGTCAGCTCAGTCACTACCAGGACGCCTCTGCCAAACCAACAATTATGACGATTCCCAAAACCGAAATGTGTAGTCATTAGCTGCGGCCTGCGTGCAACAGGCTACTAGTAATACCATTAGTACTGATCATGAGTCATGACAAACAAATTAAGCTAGTATCACAAGGCCTCCACATGCATGCGTGATGTGATGAATCAGCTTGCTTAGTACTAGTATAGTAGTATGCCTTGGCCTCCATCGCCTTAGTTTGCATCGGAAGCCACACACTGCTAGACTGCTACACATAGACATAGATGTTAGGCTGCTAGGGTGGCCAACTCAGCCAAACCCATCAGAACCTCCCATGAGTGTCACAGTGCCCAATCCGCCAGGTGGACCCTAATGCATGCAATGCAATGCCCCTACAGATGCTTCCACTGCTGGCACCACTCGGTTGGACTGAAAAGTTGTAGCTTATGGCTGAGATTGTATTGTAGCGGTTGAAAATTCACTGTAGCTGAAGGTAGCTTATTTAGTGTAATTAAATTTAAAAAAAATTAAAAATAGAAAAAATATACTAGCTCATCACGGACAACGCAAACGAATACGGAAAAAAATGATCGGTAAAAAAGCTTAAAAAATCAAAAGTTTAGAAAAAGATGAAATTTATAAATAGTAAAAAAATAAATCAGAAGACAGAAGAAGGTGAAACCGAAACAGTTTAGATCTCCAATAATGGCCGTGCGGAGACGACAGAGGTGGCGGCGACGACGAGTAACGACACGTCGGCAAGGTCTTTTCACAGGCAAACACGGCGGCCAAGTACTGCTTGTCTCTGGCACTAGACAAATCACCGGTTGATCAAGCTTTGCTGGTGATGCAGAATTGCCGATGGGAAAGCTAGTACAGGGAGACCTCTGTGCAGATCAGACCGACAGGGGCGCATTATCGGGGGGCGCTGTGTGTTTCAGTTATCGTGTGCCTCGCTGTCTGCTTCATGTATACCACGCGCTCACTGACTGACTGAAATGACGCCGCAACAGAACGAGTAGTGTCAGACGGCTGATGCGTCAGGAGATCGATGACGACTGCCCACCTGATTAACCAGGCAACGATGATAGCACCACCATCTGTGCTTGCTTCAGTTCAGTTCAATCACTGACTCACTGGCCACTAAATTCGACAAAACTTGTTAAAAAAATATATGAAACTCTCACAAATTAAACATGCTCGCAGAAAGTGATTTGCTTGTGCACGTCTAGCGACTCGTTAATCACACCCATTGTCACTTTAGATTAGTAGATTTGCACTCAACTATCTCGATCTAGCTATCCTAATTGTACAGCACCAAGAACTCACAGATCTTGTTACGTGTCGTAATCACTTAGGAGCTCGAGGGGACACAGGCACCACTCATGTTTCCAGGTACTCGGACCGCATCTATCTGCTTCCTTGGCCCAATCAAAATTCCACACCGGGGCATGGTTTTTATCATATCTAAACTTTCTTTTTGCGACTTTTATCATCAGGTCTAATATCTAGGAACCACCGCATCATGCTTCCCAGATTCCATCTCCTAATTTAGTAGGATACGGAATGATCGATTGATGTCGAAGTAGTTTAATTAGGTGTGGCAAAAGGTTCCTCATCTCGATCGATCGACCGCCGTTCTTATGGGCAATCATGTAGAATTTCCTATCTTATTAATGACAACATATAATATAAGTCTCCTACAGGATTCTTTCTCTTCTTACTGAAATGCCAGTTTCTGGATTCCCCAGCCAGTCTTGTTGTTGTATTCTTTCTAATTCTGAAACCGGTTAATTAGTTCCCGTTGTTTTTGTAGCTTCAGTAACCTTCCTTTAGCGCCCTCGCACAATTAATTGTGTCTGAGCATGTTTCTTTATCCACCAAGCATGTTTTACTCTCTTCGTTTTAATATACAAGTCATATAGTTTACACACACACACACACACATATATATATATATATATATATATATATATATATATATATATATATATATATATATATATATATATATATATATATATATATATATATATATATATATATATATATATATATATATATATATATATATATATATATATATATATAGGAAACCTCTTTTCTACACCCAGGTATAGTTACTCCCTTTGTATCCACCGTTCATCATCCTTGAGATATTCCTACATTGATCGGGTTTGGGTTTGTGGATGCGCTAGATACCATTGGTGGGTGAAATAACTAACTAATTTAATTAAATAATTAATTAGCATAACAAACGGCAAGATTCTCGGCCGCATGCACGTTTGACCTTGCTAACCCATCGGAGAGGGAGTATGAAGTATGTCTCTCCCTAATAACTCATATACCTTATTCACGTATGGATTAAATGGAGTATGGACGTCCAAGTATGCGTACTGTATTCACTTTATAAAGTATGTGCACATTTTTTTATAAATGGGAGTATCTGCGTGTGCACATTTTTTTATAAATGGGAGTATCTGCGTGGAGGGGAGTATGTGGACATAATGGAGTATGCGTACATTTTTTTATATAAATGAGAGTATCTGCGTCTATGGAGTATGTGCACATTTTTTATAATGTGTTTACGGAGTATGTGCACATTTTTTATAATGTGTTTACGGAGTATGTATTGCCGGATAGTACAACTGATAGCATCCTGTATTCCATGGGATATTGCATACTCCATCTGAAAGCATACTAGATACTCCCTCTGAAAGTATCCTGTATGTGCACATAGTTGGATACTCCCTGTGAACTAGATCATACTCCTTTGGAAAAATCGTTACTTTGTAGTATATGCGCGCCAAGACTGCATGTTTAGTTGTGCTTTCGTAAGGATGTACTCCATCTGAAAGTATTCTGGCCAGAACTGAGATGCCAGATGAGTGGGCGACTAGTAAACAAAAAAGAAATCACTTGGGTATACATGCAAGGGAGTATTCTCCAAATGGTCACAACAAAAATCTTCCGGTCCGTTGGCCAAAATCCCGGATATTGTTCCATAGAGAGCGAAACTCCCGGAAGCTCTCGATTCATATCTACACTCACAGAAGATGCTAGATGGCTAAGTATTTGGTAATCTCATTTGGATCGGGTCGTGGAAAACATCCGATACTTTTGACTCCGTTAGACTCTAGTGTAGCACGAATCTCAAAACATCAAACACGGTGGGTACAAAGGGTGTAACTACACCCAGGTGTAATTAGTATTTTCCTATATATATATATATATATATATATATATATATATATATATATATATATATATATATATATATATATATATATATATATATATGAAAATATCTTTACTCCGGTGTAATTACACCCACCTCTAATATACCACCTAAACAAATTTGAGATACTCCTTTATCACTTTAGGTATACTCGTATACTAATTATAAGATATTCCAACGCGAATCACATGAAAAAATTGCAAGGGAGTCCATAGTTTTTAGCGTATTTATATATATATATATATATATATATATATATAATACATTCTACACCGGTGTATAAATAATATACCACCTAAACAAACTTGAAATACTCCTTTATCACTTTAGGGTATACTAATTATAAGATACTATAGTGCCACACGAAAAACTTGTAAAGGGTTCATGTTTTTATAATTGAGACTTTTTGTTCATACCATGATTAAGACTTTTCATTCATGAGTTGAATCAATGATTTTTTTTTTCAAATCGATGCCTTTTTGAATTAATGAATGTTAGCGGATTTGTCTGATATGTTATATATCATTACACTTGTAAATATCTAAAAGTAATCTAAAGGTAGGGAGGCTTGGTGTTCAGACATCATATTGCCCCATTTCAGCGTTCTATAAATGTTTGCAGCAGTATATTTGATGTGGGGATTTTTTTATCTTGTTTATTAGCTAAAAAAATACAATAACTCTTTAATGGAAAGTCTGATCTACGATCTGTTTGCGCCATTGTGTTTAAAATTACGAGCTTAATAAAGCAAAATCTATGCTGAATATGTTTCGATGCTACAGAATTCATGTTTTTATACTAGTCGTAAGTAACTTCATGTTTGTCTGATGGTAACTTCACGTGTAATAGTTACTACCGAATCAACACAGCTTGCACCAGAAAGCTAGGCGGCGGGACACAGTGTGTGGCGTCTTGCATAGCTGAATAGTGCTACCACATGTGTGTATATAGTAACTCTATATGTAGTAGGATCCTTAGACCTAAGGTTGTCATCATTTCTTACATGTGTAATAGTTTGCTTAGGGGTTACTAAACACTACTCCGTAACTAGGTGGTAATAAAGGTAGCTTTCGAGTTTGCTATGAAATATGCGAAGAAATATGAGCGATCAAGATGAAATTTGCCCCTCCTATATAACATGAGAGATATCTCTGGGCCCCTTGATGTGGTTGGATTAAGAAAGTGCATGGCTATGTCAAATGTGGTTGAGGAGTCAATCACAACTGAGTAATCCACTACATGTTTAAGTGAAGGATCGAGCTATCATAGTATGGCACATTTCTCGCGTTGTGTTCGATTTGGTATCATGAGGCAAATAGATCGGTACATAAGCACTATATAGGTTCGTCCGATATGATCTTTATGTGTGTTTGGGAGTCATTATGTCCTACTAGGGACCGCTACTGACTTATGGACCAGAAAGGAGTTTTCGACCCATGGCCAAATACGCATGAACCTACAGAGTTACACACTTAATAGGCTGGAACGATAAGGGGTCAGATGATTGTTTCCGAGTGGGACTCGATCCCTACTCGTATCGGATATGGATCCGATTGGAAGCTATATAAGGAGAGGTGTGGGGGCTGAGGGAGGTATCCCGAAAACACACCCGTCGAAACCCTAGCCGCCACCACTCGTATCCCCTGCCGTGCACGCTGGTGTTAGCACATCGACGCACGGTGCTCCATCCCTGGACGTGTGGACATCGGTAGAGGCGCTGCTGTGCCTGCGTCTCTGATCGGGACGATCACAAGGAGACGTTTAGGCAGAGGACGTTCGACTACTACCGCTACACCGACGCGTTCTTCGTTGAATTGGTTGCTTCAACCATACTTCCGCTGCACTGCGCGTCTAGTGGTAGAAAAATTTTAATATGCGCTAGTGTAGCCTACTCGTATCCCAACAGTGGTATCAGAGCCATCATGTGTAGTTTTTGATATGTATTGGTCGCATATAGTTGATATGAGGTGGTAGTAGATTGGATCTATTACTGGTCTAATATAATAGCTTAGATCGGTTCATGTTTTTGGATTGGTTTAGGCACTGGTTGATAAGATCAATTGGTTTTGGCGGTAGTAGATGGGTTCGGAGGAGGTATGGATTGATGGCACCGAGTTGCTGTTCTTTCTGGAAACCTCCACGCCGATCAATATGATTGATCAATGGAAAATCAGGTTGATCAGATTGGTTCAAAATTTGGTTAATGTGATTAATCCGATGAAATTTTCAAAGCGATTTCATGAATATGATTCATGCCCCAAAATCGTACCATACCCTGTGCATCATTGGTGTTATGTGTTATGTGACCGTCGTACTAGGCAATCGTACCATGCATCATAGGTGTTATGTGTTCATATCACGCGATAGATTGGATTCTGCATATAACTCATTTTTGTAGGTTTGTGTGCATAGTATGGCCTATTGTGTATGTGATGCATGTATGAGTTTTTCATGGCTTACGTGTCATGTTTATTTATAGCTATGAGGTATATATTATTGTATAACGGCGTGCGTGTCGACTTGTGATGCTTGATTTTTCATATGTAATTCATTGTTAGCTGTCAGGAGTAATAGCTAATTAGATAGATGTGGTAAACTCAAGCATCGATGGCTCGGTGGACAGGAAGCGTGGTGCTGAAAGATTGCCGTGCTAAGGGCCATACTATCTCACAATTCAATATGGTTTAATTGTGAATGTCTTGATGTTCCTGTTATGCTATTATTCATGTTATTATTATCTTGGGTGATTTTAACATGATAGGATAGTATCCTTTTAGAAAAATTAGGTAGAATTTTATGCCTTTCCAATAGTTGCACCTATCAAGATTTTGATCATTAACTGGTAGGTCTACCAAAGTAGGGTGCCATTAATTATCTCAATAAGATAGGAAAAAGTTTTGGACACTTCATGCATAATTGGTTTAACTTAACTAGGATATCAAAATGGTTTTGGGTCTAGGGGCATAGTGTTGAGGTCGGGACATATGGATCTCACTCAACAAACAGGAGTTATATGTGATGTAATTAGCAATGGTTGCTTACCTACGTTGCTAGGTTTCTAGCGGTGATACCAAAGCTTACTAGGACTTAGTGAAATATGGATCTTGACCCATTATATATTATTAGAGGGTATTTAATTTTAAACATATAGTGAGAGTATCTTTTGTTAAATTATTTAATGAGAGATTTCACATAAATATAGTGCTGAATTTTTGCATATATTTTTTATGTTGTAGACAATGCCACCATCTACTTCCTCCAGTCAATCTGCGCTAGTATAGCCTACCGTATCTCAACACACGCGCCCCCTCAACCTCGTGTCCAGAGCCCAAAAGATGAGTTAGGGTCAAACGGTGTGTTTATATGGTGAATATCTAATTTTTGAGTGATTCCTATATGTCGCACATGCGGCAGGGAGCCAAACGCCTCCCACACTGCAGCCCATAGTCTACTCTCACTCTTTGAAACATAAAAAAAAATGTAAGGCACATAGATAGCTCCGGGTCCATCCGGCCACCTGTGCTGCCTCACGCGGCACATAGGAGCTCCCCTAATTACTGTGCCTTGGTGGCTTAGTGGGCTTGTCAAGCGGGTCACCTTATGCCGCATCGATCTAAGGAGCGAGTCATCTCGTCAAGCCTAGCGCACATGGCAGCGCATTGCTTCTTCTTCTTTTTGTCGAGATAGACAGACAGCAGAGCTCCTAGGTCATGACGAAAGGGGGAGGAGGTCTGGCCAGTGGTCAAGTGCATTTAATTGTCGGAGAACAGGAGGGAGCGAATGCGTGGACGACAACGTGCGACGCGACCTCCGTCGACAGGCAGGCCAATATCAAGCTTAGCTTTCTTCTTCAGTTGTCCATCTTGGTCACGGCCATCTCATGGACCGAAAAGGACGACACACGGATATCAGATATGTGGATGTTAATATCCAAACATACATGCTGTCAAAGTGGTCGTCACCCAAATGACCAAGAAAAACCTACTTCAATAAACTCCATGATCGGTCAGTACCATGGAATCTGGTTACATTTTGTGGAATCTACATCATATATAGCTGTTACCAACGTTGGATTATTCGGCATACAGGGATTCTGTAGGAATTTCGTAAGAAATGGTATGGTATGGTTTCTCCGAAATTTCCTACAAATCATGGCTAATTAATCGTCTTACTATCGAACGAACAGTAACCTTTCTCATGTTTTTTGGATGGTCGATACCACAAGTTCGTATGCATATACTCTGCTATGTTCGGAGGGGTTTCCCCCTGATATATATATATATAGGAAGTCTCTTTTCTACACTCGGTGTAGTTACACCGTATCTCGCAATGTAGGGAGTATCTCGCGTAATAGTATACAAATATTTAAGACCATCTAGGTGGTATGAACAATTTTTAGAAGTGGTATGTACATTTTTTGACATACTCCTTTTTATATATAAGGGTATTTACAAAATATTAAAACTATGAACTTCTTTACAAGTTTTTCGTGTGGTTCACATTGGAGTATCTTATAATTAGTATACAAATGTACCTAAAGTGATAAAGGAGTATTTCAAGTTTGTTTAGGTGGTATATTAGAGATGGTGTAACTACACCTGGGTGTAGAAGGTATTTTTCCTATATATATATATAATTCTGCAACGGCTGCATAGGTATGATGTATGGGCATACTGTTGCACCATATATCTTGAGCTACCTGATGACTGACCTTCCTTCCCCTAGCTTGGGTGAGAACACACGTAGCCGAAATTTCTGTGCTTTTCCCGGTCTTTTGTTGCTTCATGGTCGACATTCTAGAACTTCACAGTCAAATAAAATTTCGGCTACGTATCCAAGATCATGTCGAAAACCATTAACTAAGTACACATGATTAAAGATGTAGTAATCTACATGCATGCGCCAAGCACCTCAATGACATGCACTGCCTCCTTTGATCCCACGCATAAAGTGGCTAGCTACACACACCTGAAATCATTCTTTCTTCCTTCGCATTTTAGCCAGAAAAGATTTGCATGTACGTACTTTCTATAAAGTTCGGCACACACCATGATTGCATTAGTGGGAATTAAAAAGTTCTGTGATATTTTTACTCTCTCTGTTTCGAAATACAGTGACCTATTCTACTACTTTTCTTTTGTCGCCAAGATTCAGAAACAGCGACTTGTCCACCTTTATCATATCAGTGCGCAAGTCATCACTCAATACATAAGGTACCCATTGACAATTTGACACGAGTATAAGTAGGAAAAAAATGATTAAATACATACCTATATGACCTATATTTTGAAACATGATCCAAGGCAAAGTAAGAAGCCTTGAATTATTATATTATGGAACGGGGGAGTGTATCAGTTTAGTAAATGGTAGGGGCGATCTCCTATATATAATAATTAGCTAGTGTTCCTAAAATCAAAACATGTTTAATATATGGGGTTAATTATGCAAGGTATCAAACTAAGTTGTCCGTAGCACAGTTAGTGGCCGATGCATTAAGGAAGCTACGTGGTTAATTGAGCCCACAGCCTTTGTAAAACACACTTATATACTTAAGTACCGATCTTAGTACTTAAGTTAATAAATTGTGTTTAATTTTTGCCAAATGTCTACACTTGTGTTATGCTGAGTTTAGATTGACCTCGCAGGTGCAGACTGCTGGATGTGCCACTAAGCACGGGTAGCATTTCACGATCTACAAAAGTGCAGCTAGCTAGGGACCAGCTAAGCTAAGGTGTTCATGCGCAGAAAGGCCTCTCGCATGAGTGCAACAACGACAGTTTGGTGAGAGTTGAAAGGAGGTCCCCGGAAGAGAATGGTGGATGATCGGTTGGATCAGCTAATACTTCACTGTAGTACAACACTTGGTTCGATGCTGTAGATCAGAGGTAGTTAGTGTAGATAAAAGTACACCTTTCAGTCTCGCTTGGAAAGTTACTTCAGTGGGAGCGAGGGGGGCACAGAGGGCGCGCTGAGCTTCACAAGAGGCACCGTCTCTATCTCCATAGATGCTAATAAAAAAGAGGACTTTGTCCATTTACTATCCTTTTCTTTCTCCCTATCGTCGGAGTTGGGGTGTGAAGCCGTGAGCAGTTCAGAGAGGGAGCCGGCTGATAACACGAGCCCATATGTCCGCGTATGTAAAGAGAAGATGCTGAAGTACCAAAGGTGGAGGCAGAGGTGTACAAGCTGGATCCGAAGGCGACGACCTCAGAGACGGTGCATCCGACGACGGTGATTTTGGGGATGGTGGATCCGGTGAGGAGCCACTGATGGGGAGGAGGCGTGGGGAGTGGTGGCTACCGGTGGCACCGACGTGCAGGCATGGCAAGGCAAGGGGAGAAGATGGCGTCGGGTGGGAGTGGAGGGGTTGGATGTGTTTTTTATTTACATTTAGATCAACCTCCTCCCTCAGCCGATCCTAGCCACTAGATCTCAATCCAACGACATAGCCATGAAAAAAAATGGTGACGCGGCCAGCCCCTTTGGTCCCTTTACTACTTCCTCCCGTGCACCGCCATACTACTGCCACACTAGGACGGCGAAGAAGAGGAGATAGGTGGAGTGGTACTCAGTGGCAAAGAAGAGGAGCACACTGGTGCGGATGACGAGACGTTGGTGTAAACCATCAAGGATGATAACAGAATGAAAGTGTACACCATCGAGATTGACGACTGAGACATGGAGTACATCGACACGGATGAGGAATAAGGAAGCGAAGTACATCGACTTGAACGAGGTGTACACTGTCAGAAGTGAGGAAGAACCGCGAAGTCGGCTGGGTTAGGGAGGGCAGATCCAGAGCGACAATCTCGGCAACGACGAATTCAGCCACACTGATCTAACTCTTGATGATAAAATGCCTCCCTCTTTTTAATTTTCATTGTATCATTTGGGTCAGCTTGATGATATGTACCACTTTTTTTGGAATTCCATTATAACGCATGAATATCTTACTAGTATACATAGATATAGCTCATGTGGTGAGAAAGTCAAACAAGATGGGCTATATGACGGGTTCTTACTCCTTCCTTCACTTCTATGGAGAAAACAAGCATGCATCAAAGGAAGAAGATGGCTAATTAATGAAAGGCATGCATTGCCCTTGAAGTTTTGAATTAGACTAGTCAAGCGCGCGTGCAAGCATATGCACGAGTGACCTAATTAATTAATTTAATTGTCACACTTTTAGTTAGTGCTGGATTAAAGTGTACGGTTGACTGCCCAAGTGCCCATGCATGCATGCATGCATGCCATACGTGTTGTTTACGTATACATCCACCTAGGCAATACGGAAGCAGTGGTGTTACTAGACAATTTGAAACGCATGCTTTGTTCTACAGATAAACAACGGGGCCATACACATACTATATCTCCGTTCTTAAGTAGATATTGCTTTATCATGCATGCATGCTTTCAGAATTTTAATACTCTTATCACTAATATATACAGTGCGAATATGGACAAAGGCTTCAGTCATGAGCTGTTCGATCGATTCACATGGGTATGTACTCGCATGAGATCTAGCTAGCAAAGCTAGCTTCCTACATAAGAAATGTTGGTATTGCTCTTTAATTTCCACATGATTGAATGGACATTCATTGAAAAGCTTATGTACATATATTTACACTGAATTGAAGGTACGTATATTGATCCTCCCTAAACCAGCTATAGCTTCATTCCCGACGTCGCATCTCAAGCTCTCGTCTACATACAGTTGGGTGTAAACCGAACTCCACGTTACGCCACATTGATCGTTAAATCTACGACTAGGAGAACCGTTCGATCGGCGTATCTAGTGATGGCCATCATATCCAACCATGCATTGAAACTATGAGAGTATTAATTTCCTGATCGAGTTATTGCATGGACCTGCTGGCTCGGCCGGTTTGGGGCATGCTTGTGCTAGCAAGGTCGAGCTTAGGGCTTAGGTTTGCTTCAGCTTCAGCCTGGGGCGGAACTGGGCCTCGGACTGGATAGGCTATAGCCCAAGGTCCAGTAATGCTACTAGTACTATCCCCTCTAATATATACTCAGCAATATACTTGATATAGCAGCCCAGCCTGAAGCCTCAAAAACTATCAGCCCAACCCAAACAACAAGCCAGCCCACAAAAATAGCAGTCAACAACCCATCCTAGTCAGCGGCTCATGAGACATCCACTAAGACCCAGTGAAGAAAACCCTAATCCCCAACCCCAGCGCCCAACCCCCAGCCGGCCAGCCGCCCAAATCACTGAATCAGATCGCAGACTCCGATCCGGCGATCCGGCCTCACCTATGTGCGCCCCAACCGCCAGCCGTCGCCCTCGTCCGCGCGACTGCGCTTGCGCGCACCCCACCTCCAGCTGCTGCCCTCGCCTACACTGCTACGCGTGCCCCACCGCTAGCCGTCGCCTCGCCGGTAGTACTAGACTTTGCACGTCGGAACTACCGGATTTGTTTGCAATGGCTATTTTTCAGACCATTGTTGGGGGGAGTAGATGTACTGGTTGTTTACCTGTGGTATTTCCGAAAATCCTGTTTTTCAGCGGTTTTATTTTCAAATGCTAGTTTTTGTGGTGTGGGTATATATACCCTGTTGTGGTCGGTTGGAGTAAGATTTCATGCATCCTTTGACACTCCTTTGTGCTACTGTGAGGTTTTACTTTCAATTGTGCATGTGTTTCACCTTATGAGTAAGGAGAAAGGCTCTAGATTACATATGTTGCATCTAGATGTGGATTGAGTATCCACTCGAGTTTGTGCATTCGTTGCACGTGGTGAGAGTCAAGCGAGGGGCTTGACTTATTACTCTTGGAGTTTGCCGACTCCTAGAAGGCGTTGGAGGCGTCATTACGGTGATCTTCTCAAAGAAGATTATGAGAAAACTCGCAAAGTTGTGAAGGTTGGAGCTCACCTACCTGGAGCTAGAAAGAGCTACACTAGTGGATTGAGGTGTTTCGGCTTAATTCGTAAAGCTGGTACAATTCGTTTGGGCTAACCTCAACATGGACTAGGGTAGACTAGCAAGTCTCCGATCACCGCAGTAAAAAGTAACCGTGTCAATTGTGGTTTATTTTCTTATGCTCAATTTATATTCAAGCAATTTACATTCATAGAATTAAATTGATTGCTTGTCTTCAAAATTGCAAACCTTAGCATAAATCTTAGAGTGTTGGTGCACTTAGGTGACATAATTAATTTAGGCGATATTTGTGCTAAACCAATTTGAGTTAAGATTTCGCATCTTATACTTGGTTTAACCCAATAGAATTTAATAATTGGAAGAGAATTTTTAGACGGCATCTTATACTTGGTTTAGCCCCCTCTAGTCGGCCCCTTGATCTAACATCCACACTGGTACTGTTCCGACATGGATGCTCGAGACCACCGTCCAGTGTTAGCACCGTGGATGCCCTAACAATACTTCCTTTCCTTTTCAAACTACTTGCATCTACCTTTGTATCTTTCTATGTATCATGTGATTGTATCGGATGCTCTTACTGTCATCCACGTGCCTCTAGCTAGGTGCATATATATAGTTGAAAAATGTGGGTGTATTATCCTTTTATTACATTTCAACCCACTACAAGGAATCATAACTACTGCAACTAAAAGATTGCAACGAAATACATTTTGTTGCAATATGCAATAGTTAAATTTATTGCCACAAATTATTTGTTTGTTGTGACAAATTTGTTATATTGCAACAATTCTAAGTTGTTGTGATAATTTTTATTTTCATTGCAATAAATTGATTGTATTGCAACAAAAAAAATAAATCATTGCATTAACTAATTACTAATAAAACAATTTCGTATTGTTGTGATATGTATATTCTATTGCAACGAAAAATTACAACAAAATACATTTGTTGCTATAGTTAATGTTATTGCCACGAATTATTTGTTTGTGGTGATAATTTTGTTATATTGCCACAATTCTAAATTGTTGTGATAATTTTTATTTTCGTTGCGATAAATCGATCGTATTGCAACAAAAAAAAAATAAATCGTTGCATTAACTAATTACTATTACAATAATTTCGTACTGTTGTGATATGATATTACAACAATTAAAACTCGTGGTAATATAATATACTTATCTCCATGAAAAAGGAATTCGTGGCAATAAAAATTATTATTGCAACAAATTATATATCATTGCAATAGAATATATTTCCATGATTTTATATCATTGCGATATTTATATTCTATCACAACAAATATACATAGTTCCACCCCAATCTCTTCTTTATCTCTCTCTTGCTCCCCATCTCGCTAAACCGCCGCCGCTAGAATCATGCGTCCACTGCAGTAGTCAACCCAAGCCCGAGACCCTACCTTTGACCATGCTGTCGCCAACGCCCCCACCTTTGACCGTGCCATCACCGATTTCGTCTACCACTGCGTCGACCCACCACCCCGCACCAGCCCTACCACCAATCAGGTCCTCCACCATGCTAACCCTTTCGTGGATAATCTCGTCTTCATCGGGCGCAAGTTGAGTTTGAGGCGCTACTGCAGGAGTTTGAGATGGATTACAACCATATCCCCTTCGTGCACAACCCCAAGATCAAGGCCGCCAACAAGATGGAGGCCCACTCCACCAAATATGCGTCATTTTTACATATATTTTCCTATCATTTTCCCTTATATTTTCGTATTTTGGGACCATTTATCATCATCTACACACTTTTCTATAATTAATTGCTCAATTTGGACCATTTTATATTTTTTTGTATTTTTCTGCAGGCTGACGCGATCGAGGCACATAAATGACAAATCTGGTGTTTCGAGACTAATCCGTATAGATGTACACATTACCACGGACATGTAGGATCAAACTGTGATGAAATCAGAGTTTCTGAGGGCCCAAACGGAAGAAATCTAAAGAGAGGATCGTATTGCAATTTCATAAAACTACAAGGACTAAAATGCAAGCTAGCAATTCCCCCAACCCTACCCTCTTAACCCTAGCCGCCACCAACATCAGACCTTGAGCCCGGCACTGTTGGTTCTTCTCCTCCCCTTGCCCCCTTTGCTCCTCTCCTGCCTCCTCACCTTCCCTAGCTCCGGCACTGGCGAGGGCGAGCCAGACCTCGTCGGTGGCAACCATTTCTTCACCCGTGCACCATCAAGACTGGGCCACCATCGGCCACCACCACCGGTCACCACCTACATCGTCTCTACCTTCCCTCTCCATCTTTCCCTTTCTCCACCAAATCCCGCCGCCACCTACATTGCCTCCTTTGCCGCCCACCGCGGACACCCACCACTGACGTGCAAGCCACCTCCACCGGTCGCCCCCTTCTTAGCTCCTCCGGCCTTCACTGCTCCTGCCACCGGCTGCTCCCTCCACGACCACCCACCTGCTTCCTCCTTCTGCGCTACCCCTACCATCTGCCGCCCCAGCTCCTCTGCGCCGCCTTCCCCTTCATTCCACTGCTCCTTCAGTCACCATTTCCTTTCCTTCGGCCTCCATCCATCAGCCACACACCATCACCCACCATAGCAGTTCTACCACCGACCACACTCTCTGTAGATCCCTCCACGCCGTGCTCCACCGCACTCTCCCTCTCCCCTGCACCATCCAGCCTGCCTCCCACTGCTCCCCAGATCCACACCACTGCCCTCTCGTCTCTACCTTCAACGACACCATCCTCTGGCAAGCTCTAGCCAAGCCAATGAGCTACCGAGGAGCAGCGGCATCGATGACCTTGTCTGTCTTCCACTACGCCTGCAACGACTGTTTCATCTTCATTGTTGGCATCTCCATTGACTGCACTGCTCTACTTTATCTTCTTCTTCGGTTTATCCCTAAATTCACCTCTCCATGGAGCTACCGAGGAGCAATGACTGTGCGTGTGAATTTGTGATTGTGCTATGTGGATGTGATTGTGAATTGTTATTGCTAATTTGTTATCTGTTGTGTTGTGATTTTTTGAGTTCTTAGCAGTAGTAGTTAATTGTTGTTGTGATCTTTTAGATTTATGATATGTGATTGTATCTATGGTTGTGAGTAGTTTTTGTTAGGTTTTGTTTTGTGGTATGAATATGTGTTTATGCTATATGTTTAGTAGTAGTGTGGTTATCTGTATGTGTCTTTGTCAATATGTAGTTAGCTTATGTGTTTGATGTCTCTATTTAGTCAATTGTGAGTAGTTCATGTTAGTCAAGTATCTTTTTGTTCATCTATCCATGGTCAGGAACAAGCAAAAAGCAAGCGGAAAAGAGATCTCTATAGTAGAGCTTTGCCCATAGAGCTCTATCCTCTATAATATGCTCTATATACTACGCACGCCGTGTGTTCGATGAAATGTTGCCTGCAATCTCTATAATAAATCAATCACCTTGTCTACCTGTTTTGGATCTTTTGGGTTTCTGATGAAATTGGGGCTGGTGCCCTTTGTTCTAGAATTAAATCTATGGGTGGATCTCGTGGACGCTTAATAAGGTTTAGATGGTCTATGGGTGAATGGAAATCCTTCTGTCTATTATTAATGGATAGGTAATAACCTCTGCTATTCTGAAATCTGGACTGCTATTGAGTCTGAATTTCAGTCAACCTGGAGCTAGGGCCACTAGAGACTACATCACTGGAGTGCACCTAAACACTGAGCCGAGCACTCCCATCCCATCCTATCTATGTTTATTGTCTAGTTTTCGTATTTTATTCTTTGATCTATAGTTTTGCGTGGACACTTGTATCCACAAAGGGTGCCTCACAAGTCACAAAACAAGGCAAGACAATATTATTGCAAACCTGAGCTAAGTAACCGGATCATCTGGTGCCGGTGGCTAATGTAGATGAGGTAAAAACCAATATGACTGACTCTCTTTCAATATATGAATTGGAAGTCACTACTTTTAACACATGCATGAATCTATATTTAATTAAATCTTTCTTAACTGTTTTGCTAGTTGGCACGGTTGCCCCATCTAATTCGAATTTGGTCATCACCGTGGAAGTGATTTGTATCTTGTCAATTTGTAGTCAATATAATGCCCTAATTGATTGCATTTCTGAACATGCACTGGCTCTAACAATAGGATTATGTCAAGCATTATTGTTCTAATCATTTGTATTTATTGAGTGTACATTGCAATGTACATATAAACAAAAAGAGAAAAATATCGAGCATTCCTGTTCTAGTCATTCGTCTACTGGTGAGCGTATAAAATGATATTGAGAATTAATGTGAAATAGGCTCATATATGTATAGTAATGTAAATTTAATTTGTGGCAAAATCTAATTTGTTGCATTAAGATATTATCACGAAATCTAGTCCGTTGCATTAAGCTATTGCTACAAAATTTGGTACGTTGCGATAAGCTATTACCACGAAATTCAGTGCGTCGCATTAAGCTATTACCACGAAATTTAGTGCGTTGCATTAAGCTATTGTCACAAAATCCAGCACGTTGCATTAAGTTATTGCCGCGAAATCCAGCATGTTGTATTAAGTTATTGTCACAAAATTCAACACGTTGCATTAAGTTATTACCGCGAAATCCAGCTCGTCGAATTAAGCTATTGCCACAAAATGTAAATCGTGGCAATATGTATGTGTTATAGTATTTTCTGTTTGTGGTGATAGAATGCTATCTAACGGTACAATTGTTGCAATATGATAATTTATCAACGATTTATTTTTTATTGCAATGAGTTATTACCACAGGGTTTATTGCAACGTTTGGCTTAATTTCGTTGCGAAATATGCATATTGCAACGATTTTAGATTTAATGTAACAATTTATTTGGTTGCAACACTCGCGTTTACTCGCAGTGAACTACCAAAGGGAGCTTTCATAAATTGCACTGTGTTGGTCCCATTTGCAAAAAAAAAAGCTGTGGAGTCTAATATCATCCGTTTGTTTTCGGTGCCTAGTTAGCTGTAATTCTGGCCGGTCCAATACGTTTGTGTCCGTCGGCAGGTCGGCGTAATTAAATCACGTGTCAAGTAGTTTGAATTAGGTAATAAACCCACTCGTTAGCACACAAGTAAACACAGACCACTTTCTAGCTTCGAAAGCATGCGTGTGTTGAACCCCTTCCTCGAGCTTCGATAGCAAGCACGTCATGACAGCTCGATCCATCGCGATCGAGAATTCAAGATATCGAAGGAGTCGCTCTCGGCGTACGCCCATTTGCATCTCTGGTCTCCACGGCGGTGGCTGTCACCTTTCTAGCTAACCGGCTGCTTCTTCCCACGTGACACACCATACATTTCTACAACTTACCTAAACAGGCAGATCTTATCCCTCTGATCCTCATCAAGTGCACACCCAGTCACTTACCAGCTCAATTTGGCAACCTGGGAAATTGGCAATTACCAGCGTCTGCATAAATATAAATCCGGAGCTGATCAAATTTGCATTATTTACGCCGACACACTGTGTGGTTTCACGGCTACCAGAGTTTCTGCGTGTAAATTAAACGACAAACACGCATGTTAATCAGTGCGTTGATGGTTACTAAATAGAAATACAGGGCCGGTTTGCTTCGGCTGCGGCTGTTAGCTTATGGCTGTGGCTGATCGTTTTTATCCATAGAGCGAATGCTCGTGTGAACGAACCGAATATAGATAAGCTGATAAGCCGCTTCGAAAAAGCTGTCCCAATAAGATATTTTGAAGAAACAGCGGAGAAGTTGTGCCGTTTGTTTGTTCAGATAAAGACATAAACTATAAGCTGAAAATGAATAGGGTAATCAGCACACAAATTGCACAAATACCGAAGTAATCAGCAAAAATTGCGTATGTATATATGTTGCCAACTTGCCATATATGATTTTGCATGTAAGGTAGCTAACATAGAAGAGGGACTAATTATCCACCGAGGCTTATGGATTGAAAAATTAACATTATCCGTTACAACTTGCTTATAAGCAATTCTATTTAATTTGTTCCCTAAAATGCCAGCTCCATTAGCAGTGTAACTACATTGCTTAGACAGCTCTCCTGAAACAAGCTTTCATAAACAAGCAAGAAGTCAGTGAGAAGTCAATTGATGCTTCTGAAGGGCAGGAAAGAACGAATCAACCTTTTCTTAGAGGACATGAAAAGTGCTGGAATAATTCAGCAGCATTGATTGGTCCATTTTGGACAAGACAGAGCTGAGTCAGCTGAAAAATCTGTGCTAGCTGCCTAGCTCCCCTTGTTTCCCAAACTACCAATTCCCTATCCAATTGTTATAAGACCGGGATCGGTGGCACGGCGAAGCCAGGATTTAATACCTGTTTTTCAAACGAAAGCAAGGATTTGATATCAAAGAGTCCTGATTACTATTGGCTCCGTCCCGCAATGCAAGTCCTTTTTTATTAAAAAGTGTCGTCCTACAATATAAATCCATTACAAAGACCAAAGGTACAATTATTATAATGTTTTTATCGTATAGCTCTACTTTAATACTAAAAAAATAACTGAGTAGTTGTAATATGATATTTAATATGAGTGTTTATGATTCAATAATATTAATTTTTTCTTAAATTTGATGTCTTTTTTATCTGTACGTATGGTGGGTTTTAGACTTATATTATGGGACCAGACGAGTAACATCTTTGTGATCTATTTTCTTTTTCTTTAAAAAAAAAGAAAAACAGATCCTTAATGTTCTAGGCCTTATTTCAATAAATTATAGTACATTCTGAGTCATTTTGCAGAAAAAGGTTGTAGGTTCTACTGCAATGGGGCCGACCTCACACACAAATCACCGTCAGATCGGCGAAATGATGGTCCAGACGAAGGTTCCGAAAGGGGAAAAAACACAGTCCTCCCCCTAATTTTCCGTATTGTTGATGCACAACGTCAATCTGCGATTCGACGCTATCAAGTTGCCAAATCACCAAAGCCGATCAAGATCCCCAGTTGCAGGCTGATTTAAAAATCTACTCTTGCAATATTATTTTGCTAGAATATAAAGGCAGAAGCCATTTTCCTACAATGTGCAAGGAAAACAAAAGTTAACCTATCTTGCCTGAATACTTTGAAAAGACGCGTTTCGTTTGGGTTAAAATAATAAGGTTAGCTAAACTTAATCTAATTAGGTTAATTTAGCACAAATTTTGTATTTGGTAACAAATCTTGTTAAATTACCGTTTAGTCAGGTTAGGTAGGTTAGCTCTAGAAAAATAAAATTTAGGAGGATTAATTGTACTGAGTTAATTTATTCTTCTAATTTAGTTGGTTAACTTAATACTGAAATAGAAGGCTAAATCACTTTGACTGAATTAAGTTAATTTTTCTGATCTAACGGTGTTTGATGGGTTAACCCCGGAGCCTAAGCGGCCACCATCCTTATAAAACCCCATGCACTCACTCTCCACCTTCCACAGGGTTCCAACTTCCAAAATTAAGCTCTGCTCTGCTTCTACTTGTCTCCTACTCTTCTTCTCAATCTCGAAGCTGCTGTACGCAGCCGATTGATGTGCACCACCACCCCCGTGCCGTCGGCCCCGGCCGTGACGGTGGCCGGAGGCAAGGGCGGCCACCACGTCTACGTGACGCTGGCGCAGTGCACGGACGTCCACGTCGACGGCGATGCGGCCGGTGCCCATTGCCGCCGCCTGCTCAAGTGCGACCTACCAGCGGCGGGAGAGACCGTCCGTGAGGCGGCGGCGCTGTGCCGGCTGGCGTGCCCCATCGCGCTCACGGCGCTGCTGCTCTACTCCCGCTCGGCCCTGTCGATAATCTTCCTCGGCTCCCTCGGCGACCTCCCGCTCGCGGCGGGGTCGCTCGCCGTCGCCTTCGCCAACATCACCGGCTACTCGGTGCTCTCCGGCCTCTCCCTCGGCATGGACCCGCTCTGCTCGCAGGCGTTCGGCGCTAATCAGCCGCGGCTCCTGGGCCTCACCCTGTACCGCTCTGTTCTCTTCTTGCTCTGCTGCTCGCTGCCGCTCTCCGGGCTATGGATCAACATGTCCAAGATCCTCGTCTTCCTCGGCCAGGACCGCGAGATCACGGCGCTCGCGCAGGAGTACCTCCTCTTCTCCTTACCCGACCTCCTCTCCTTCTCCATCATCCACCCGCTCCGTGTGTACCTCCGCTCGCAGGGGATCACGCAGCCGCTCGCCGCCGCCGCGGGCGCCGCCGTGCTGTTCCACGTGCCGGCCAACTACGTGCTGGTGGGGAGACTCCGGCTCGGCGCACCGGGGGTTGCCGCCGCAGCGTCGGCGTCCAACTTTGTGCTCCTCGGCGTGCTGCTCGCGTACGTCGGCCGTCGCGACGCGGCGCTGCGCTCGGCGGGGGGCCCCACGGCGGAGTGGCTGGCCGGGTGGGGCCCGCTCGCGCGGTTGGCCGCGCCCAGCTGCGTGTCGGTGTGCCTGGGTGGTGGTGGTACGAGGTGATGATCCTGCTGTGCGGGCTCCTGCCGGAGCCAAAGTCGGCGGTGGCGTCGATGGGAGTGCTCATGCAGACGACGGCGCTGGTGTACGTCTTCCCGTCGTCGCTGGGGTTCGGTGTGTCGACGCGGGTCGGCAACGAGCTGGGCGCGAACCGCCCGGGCCGCGCGCGCGCCGCGGCGCACGTGGCCGTGGCCGGCGCAGGCGCGATGGGGCTCGCGGCCATGTCGTTCGCAGCAGGGATGCGCCACGCGTGGGGCCGCCTGTTCACGGCCGACGCCGACATCCTCCGGCTGACGGCCGCCGCGCTGCCCGTCGTGGGGCTCTGCGAGCTCGGCAACTGCCCGCAGACCGTCGGCTGCGGCGTGCTCCGCGGCAGCGCGCGGCCGGCGCGCGCCGCGCACGTCAACCTCGGCGCCTTCTACCTGGTGGGCATGCCCGTCGCCGTGGTGCTCGTCTTTGGGTTCGGCGTGGGCTTCGTCGGGCTCTGGGTGGGCCTCCTCGCCGCCCAGGTGTGCTGCGCCGGGCTCGTACTCTGCGTCGTGGGCTCCACCGACTGGGAGACCCAGGCGCGGCGGGCCCAGGCGCTGACGTCGTCCTCCGCCGATGTGGACATGTCCGACGTGGAGAAGGGCGGGGTCCACGCGTCGGCGACGGCCGCGGCAGGGGGAGCCAGCAGGCCGGAGAAAGGGGAGCACGAGGAGGACGCGGGGTAGAGGAGGCGCTACGAGCCGTTGATCTCGAACGAGGAGGCCGATCCCGCGGGGACAGGGCAGGTGCTTTGAGATTGGTGAAAAGCACGAAGCCATTGTATTTTTTTTTTTACTTCTTACCTCTGATTAATTGGACTATTGCTACGCTACTCTGTACTACTACTAATGCATATGTCTTGTTCTTTCTTTTTACGTTTCTTCCATATTTTCTCTTGGTTTGTGTATTATTGATGGTACGTACGTAGTGCTAAGGAGCTATCTTGAATATGTGATTAGCTCGCTGTATGGAGTATATATATATATTTATTTATGTTTTGGCTTTCCTCTATGCATGGATTTCTAGAGAGTTTTCTAGCCATGTTTCCTTCATTTTGACAAGCACGGAAGGTGTGCAAATAAAAATGTGCAAATAAGAAAAATTCTACCGATATTTAGTATTCTTCTACATATGCATAATATGTAAATGCACTTTCAAACTTTATTAGCTTCCGTTGCTAATACACATAAAACTATTTACGTTGGCCATATCAAAACGGTACCAGCCTATCAATTTGCCTAGAATTGCTTTTGTAACATTGCAATTTTACAAGACTTTGCCGATACATAAAACTAACCGTCGAAAGTAAAGCGTAAAGGCCAAGGATCTATTTGGAACGTAGAATTTTTATAGAATACTTTCACCGTTCTTTTTTACTTGACTTTCTAGAATTTGTGTCGTCAGACTTTCTAAAGTTTGACAAACAATAAATTTAAAACTATCTGAATTGGATATATAAAAATTATATCATTTAATTTATAGTTAAAAATACTTTCATTAGTATATCTTAGTGTAAAGTTATAAAAAGTAGCGATCAAAGTTTTATCTTGAAGACAGTAAAAAATAAAAAAATATGAAGTAAAAAAAGAATACAGGGAGTATCTAGCTAAAATTTCCAAAGCCACGTAGGTTGACAAACCACGGGAGTAGTAAAGGGAAGTATTTCCTTGGCTCTTTTCCAGAGGTGGAACTTAGATCGTGTCGTGCCACCATGGCACAGGCCCGACGTGCTTCGGGCCGTGTCATGTCGTGTCATGCTGGCTTGGCCTAGCCATCCCTCTCGTGTCGTGCCAGCCCGTCCCGCCTCTAGCCAGGCCTAGGTACGGCCAAAGCTTGTTGGGCCAGTGTCATACCGTGCCAGCTCTAGCCCAGCTCTAAATAACTATAGACAACGGAGGTGACGGCGACAATGGTGGTGGCGATCGTCATCTTCATTCCTCCCATGCCGACCTCGATAAAAACTAGTTAAAATTCCATGCCATTGTCACATGCTATTCCACCTCCGAACTTTGTGTGAATTACTTGGAAAAAAACCTTTTGCTATTATGGCAGATACTTAGTCAGGAATTTAGGACAAACCAAAAGCGGTTGCATGAGTGCTCGTATGGGTTGTGACAGGTTGCTAGGAGCCATGGTTCGTTGTATACCGGACGTGAGGACATGCGCAATTGTTGAGGGCAAAGTGCAGTTGGTGAGTCTAGCTGTTGCATATAGTCTAGATTAGATTGGATTTCTTCAGCTTTTATTTTGTTGCTGTGCGTAACGATAACTATTACTCGCATAGTTCCTACTCTAATTCCTAATTGAATAGAAGTTTTTGAAATTATGCTTACATAGCCTCTCGTCTTCTAGAGGATTGTATAAGATTAAAGCAACATGGGCATGTACAAACGGTAACGGAGTCAAATTTGGTATTTCTATTGCCTTACATGTTGAATTAGCTTGCCGTTGGTTCCATATGCTCAAGACCACAAGTTGATGGTGTATAATTGAGTTGGCATATGAGATACATGTGTTCCTTTGACATGTCATCGATGATGTTGAGTTATCCATGTTATAGTGAGTTAAATATTGTAAGCATATTCCTTGCTAAAAAAATCTTGTAAGTATATTGTTGTTTCAAAGTTTACTCTATTGGATCAGAAAAACTAAAACGAGTTTTCGTCAATACAGTGTTTGGTTGACATATTTGATAAAATGAAGTTTTAACATGCGTTGGTTCTGTTTTAACATGATAGCTTCCAACCATTGGATCAACTCCCTTGTCATCTATCAACCATTCTATCTACCAACTTTCTAATACACCATCCCCTCTGTCCACTGTACTGGGCTTCCTCTCCCTCGTCACCGTCTGCTCCATTCCCTAGGAGCTCTCCCCACACCTCATCTAGGCCCCCATCTTCGAGCTCCTCACTGACGCACACGGTCACCCTGTCCTCCTCTTCCTCCATGGCCACCACCTTGACTCCCACTTCGCGGGCCTCGATCCTCTCCTCCATCCACCCCCACGCCAACACCCTCCTCCTCGAAGCCCACAAACCCCAGGCTCCCATCCCCGTCCTCCTCCCACTTCTCCCACCTTGCGTTCAGCAACCGCCGCCGGCTGCTCAACGTCATCGTTGCTGCGTCATGATCTCGCCAGACCTTGTGGCTGCCCCGCTCTTCGCAAGCTCTGAGGAGGACCTCCAGTTGCTCGCCGCATGGTAGGAGGCGATGCTGCGGCTGCACAGTGAGGCAATCAGTGGCATGGTGCACAGGCCAGAGGTCGAGGCGCTGCTGCTAGGGCCCAAGAAGATACCGCTGCCGACAGGCAACACTGCCGGCGAGAGAATGTGACTGCGGAGGAGCCTCTCTGCGATGGTCAGGTACATCAAGAATGGCCTGCGACACATGGTGACGCAGTCGCCAGTCGGCAAATTTGAGGGTAGAGTATGCGAACAGTAAGCATTGGCATTGGATGACTTCTTGCGCGTCGACGACAGTGTTGGCCTGTGTCTCCAAGACGCGGCGATGTGCCTGTCCACCTACCGCTCATGGCCAAGCATGCACGACAACGGGTCACGCTCTACAAGCTAACGGCGCAAGCGCCCGTGCCTAGCAGGGAGTACGCTAGACTATGGGGAGGCACATTCGGGTGGCCGCCGGGCTGTGGGGAGGCACATTTGGTGGCCACCACCATGTCGATCGTGCCCACCATGCCGACTATACCCTCTGTGCCGGGCCAGCTCGAGTACAGCTCGCTACACCTGGACGAGTCGTGCTATCCATGGGCTGTTTTTTCAGACCCAACCTGGCCCGCCACGTGACGTGATCGTGCCGAACCAGTTGGGCTGGCACGAAATAGTCCAGCCCGACTTTCACCTCTACTCCTTTGACACCAAGCTAGATAGGAAACTAGGGAAGGAGCCGTGCCTCCCAGTGGGGAAGCAAGCCGGCCCTAAGGTGGGAAATGGGATAGATGCGCCATTTCATGACGGCATAGTATCGTGTTAAAACCCCGCCTTTTAATTAGCTTTACCTTTCGCTTGCACAATTGCATGCACTACTCTATAGTCTACACTGTACTGTACTACTAGCTCCACCCCACGAGCATGATAGCACTTTAAAGAGGAAAGAGACAAGGCGAAAAAAAACAAACAAACCAGATACTGTACACCGGGACCAGCTTCTCTCTGGGCTTTGCAAGGAGCCCACCACAACACATGCACGCTATTAAAGTTCTTAATTACGTGTGTTCATAATTTTCTCCGTCCACCTGGATCATACTCTCTCGAGTTACCAAAAAAACATGTTATTTTGGACATCGACACGATCCTAAATCGTAACTATGACCACTAATTTTTATTATAATGTATTTATAAAACCTGGTAGTTATAATTTTTATTATAATGTATTTATTATAATTTGTAATACTAGGTTGTCTTTTGTCCACTATTACCAGTTTATATGTTCCACCTCCATAATTAAGCTGCACAAGTTTTACCTTGAGCCATAAAGTAACTTCTGTTGTTTGCATCTTATAGCTAGATGTAGAACTTGTTTGCTCTTATAGCTAGATGTAGAAGTTTTACTTATAGAATACCATGGAATCGATGTCATGCAATCTTGCATGCATTTAAAACATTCTTTGTATGCTTTTCAACCATCTTGACCTCTGTGGTTATGTAGGTGTTGAGACAAATACCTTTTAATCTCGAGGCATGTTTCTATTAATTTGTGCTATTACCATAAGTGAATGCCCATATTTTGTTGAAATGCATCAATACATTTTCATTGCTATGTGCATTTTGTGGCCTTGTAAGATGTAGCCATGCGGTTGAGTTTTGTTTCTTGTGCACTAGTACACTTGTTAACTTCCCTATCTTCTGACTAACATATGTAGCATTGTTTGCCCATTTGCAACCCTAAAATGTATGTTTTCGATGGCCAACAATGATATGCCTAACAATTGATGACTTGAAGGATCAATGATTTTTTTGAAGGAAATGATTAACAAATTTTATGTCCTTATTGTACACTAAAATGTCATCCATGTGATTACAAAGTTTCCTGTTTGAATGAACTAAAACTTGAAAAGCCACATTTTCAGTTAGCATCATGGTGCTTGTGCAAACTTCAAGTATATCATATGACGACTTATCAGAAATGGCATGAGTTTGATCATGATCTGCTTGGAAAAGTTCATGAGATTTTATTTTGTCATGTTGCCACTGCCCAAAATGGGCAAACCAATGTTGGATTTATACCTTGACATATCTACAGATAGTTTTTGTACTTTTCTCTATCTATGAAATAGCAATTCAGAAGATTTCTAACATGGTAGTCTCGCATATCCCATTTATGTTCTTACTGTTCAGCTGTAATAAATTGGTAAATGGCTATCGTGTTTTTTTTTATGATATGCAATAGCACTTCATGGGAATTGTGCTTGTCTGTATGTAGGTATCAGCAGCCCGAGAAGAGGTGCCAGGTATGAGTGGCTATCCTAGATATATGTATACTGATCTGGCAACCATATATGAGCATGCTGGGCGTATTGACGGAAGAACAGGCTCCATTACCCAAATACCCATTCTAACAATGCCTAATGATGTAAATAAATGAAATTGTTTGCTCTTTTGATCTATTTGTTATGGTTCTATATTGCCATTATGGCGAAGCCAGAAATAAAATCGAGGGTGAGCTGAATCATTTGTATGCGCATCGCCGGATCGGCAATTATTTCATTTGGATTAAATTCTAGTCGAAGCTTCTTTGGTTGAGTTGTACTCTCATCGGTTGGACGAGAATTATTTGAATTACTTGCGACTATTTCCACAAAGTTCATTTCTCCATTATAGCAAAATCTATAAGTAAATTATTAATTTCTGTCAATACAAAGCTATAAATATATAAATTAATTATAAGGACTAAACTATCTATATACACTGAATATAAAAGTCTAAAATATAAACTCTAAAATACTAAATTGATAAGAGAAAACTAGAGAAAAATTACCCACTTTGAAGTCGTCGGCCGCCCCTTTCTCCTCAGTTCTGTCTCAAATCGACACTCGTCAATCCGTCCGCCGTCCAACCGCAACGCGTCTCCAGGTCTCCGCCTTTATCTGTCCGCCCGACCGCCCGCAACTTCACCTTTCTCTGTCTCTATCACTTTCTCAAATAACAGATTCAATCACAACTCCGCCTCTTGACTCTCCGCCACGCCACTCCGGTCTCCCTTCTCCAGTGCTCCCATCTTGACCTCCAGGTCCGGGACTCGGTGCTCCTCCGCGGCGCCGCGCCTCCGCCCAGACTCGCCGACGGCGCCTCGGCCCTCACCGCCCCGGTCTGGCTCCCCCTGTCCTGGCTCGGCACCCCTCGTCGGCGTCGTCACCCGCTCCGCGAACAGCCTCCCCTCGGCCGGCTCGCCGCCCTATCTGGCTGCGGCTCCGATGGCACCCCCGCGTAGCGACGCACCCTCGTCCGGTCGCCCCCAGCCCTAGCCCCCCTCTAGCCTCTGCGAGCGTTGTGGCGGCGCTGACGCGTCTCTCTTGCTCTGGGTCTGCTGCCGCCCACCGGTCTGGAGTGGAATGGAAGTGGATTGGAAATCAATTTCTTTGTTGGAGTGGGTATTTTGATGGGCCAATGAGATGAATTTGTTGGGCGGAAGTGGGCTGCCACTTAAAGTCTTGAATTGTACTTTTTTGAGTTTTTGTTGTTTGTTGTTGTTGGGCCTCCATCATCGCCATGCCGCAGCGCTTCGGGGGTGCCGTCGCCGGGGGAGGTGAGGCTAGAGCCTTACTAAACCTCCTCGCTGGCTTCACCCCTGTTTGATGGGCCAATGAGATGAATTTATTGGGTTGAAAGTGGGCTGCCACCTGAAACCACATGTTCTACTTCTCACAACAAGAAACATGAAATTAGTTTGAAACTTACTAAAACTTGGTTAAAACTTGTTGAAACATGCATGATACTTAAATCACGGGAATCTGAAACCTAAACTTGAACCCATTGTTCACGTGGTTCATTGTTAATCTTTCTACATATATCTCATTGTTGCGTACCACACAGCACCTCACTGCCCCTTTTTTCACCTTTGTTTATCTGTTTTCGATCGTGTTATATATTCACTTCTCCCACTTAATTTCATCTCAATTGTTGTCTGATTTTTTGCCTTTAGCAAGGTTTTAACATGTTTCATGTACCAATAAACTCAAGTTTCAAGTTTCGCTATAGTGTTTTGACAACGTTTCTGGTTTCAGAGCACGACTTCAACATATGGGTTTCAACACTTATAATAGGACGACAAGTTTAGGTTTTAGATTCCCGTGATTTAAGTATCATGCATGTTTCAACAAGTTTTAACCAAGTTTTAGTAAGTTTCAAACTAATTTCATGTTTCTTGTTGTCAGAAGTAGAACATGTGGTTTCAGGTAGGTTCAGTGAAAAAATCAAAACAAGGATGGTTCACCGATGAGCAGCATGTCGGTGGTGGTGAGCTCAAGTCAGAGGGATTTTGGGGAAGAGAGGCATAGAGTCGACGGTGTACCAGGCAATCGAGGGCTCTATTTGAATCCAAACAATGGTGAGCTAGGTAGCGATAGCGGCGCTGAAGTCCAACTCCGATGGCGCATGCGATCCGATGTCCGCATGGATACCCATCATCGAGTCGATGAGTGCAATATAGACATCAACATCAGAGAAAGATAGGAGAGAGAGATGGTTGTGGGTGGCCACGATTTTGAGGAATGGATTGGAACGAAACTACAAGGCCCATCGTTGGATGAGGATGACATCAGGGTGTCCCGTTGGGTTGGCATCCAATGATATCCGTCTCTGCATGAAACTTCCTAAAACTTTATGAAATCTCATGAAATACCATGAAGCTTAAACATAAAACATTATGAAACTTAATCAACTTAGGTATGAAATCTCCAAAAAAATTATGAAACTTAATGAAACACCATGAAACTTAGTAATGAAACCTCATAAAATTTGGAGTTCAACTTTATTAATCCGCTACAAAAAACTTTCAACTTCATGAATCCGCTACAAAAAAAACTTTATGAGACCTCATAAAACACAATGAAACTTAAACATAAAACCTTACAAAACTTAGTTAACTTAGCCATAAAACGTCCTGAAACTTAATGAAACACCATAAAACTTAGTCATAAAACCTCGTGAAACTTAGTTAAGAAACCTCTTGAAACTTAGTCATGAAACATCTTGAAACTTGATAAATTCACTACAAAAAAACTTCATAAAACTCTAAGATAGCCTTGAAACATCACAAAACTTAGTTATGAAATATCTTGAAACTTAGACATAAAACCTCAGCAATCTTCATGAAAACCTAGCCGTGAAACCTTATGGAACAAGCTGATATCTCATGAAACCACATGAAACTTGAGTAGTTTACCAAATAAAATATTTTGAACACTCAGATTTGGGGAAAACGATGGGAGAACAAGGTGAGTTTTGAGTACGCCGCCGGCCACCACTGCTTGCCTATGGCCGCTCGTTGCCTATCTCATGCATCATGCCTACACAAGCTTCCCATTGCTCATCACCCACAGTCACCCCCACTGCACTTGTGTGAATTCATGGCTGCCCACTGCTTGCCATTGAGTTCAGGCAAGCCCGCAATCAATATGGTATCATAGCTGCTCACCTTCCCTTGTGTCGCTAGGCACGCCCACGACCCCGCTCGTCATCGTCAAAAGCCCATAGCGGGGCTTTCCAATGTTGCGAGCCCACGACTCTCGCTGCCTATCTTCGCGGACAACCACTGTGCTTGGGCGAGTCTGTCTACAGTCACCACCTACCATTGCCACTCTTATCCAAGGAAGATCTAGAAGAGAGACAGGAAAGGAATTTGCTGCTTCCTTCTGAAGGAAAGAGAGAGAGATGATAAGACTTGGTTTGCTGAGGTGCTTGGGGAATGGAGCGTGGAAGACTGAGTGGATAAGATATGTTTTGAACGAGTGGATGTGATACGTTCCGGGTGGCCAAATCTAATGGCTTAGGATTATCCCGTTGAATTGCTAACGAATGGTATACGGTTCGCTAGTTTTTTTTCTGTTTTTTTACTAACAACAGGTAAACTAAACCAGATAATCAAAAAACCGTAGACTTCTTTGATCAAAATTCATGTGCACGTACGAACTAAGATGATGAGATCGAGCTGCAGACAGCTAGATATAAATCAAACGTTATATCATCGGTCGGATTCATTGCTGGTGATAGAAAGCTAACGTACTGGACCAGTTAATTAATTAAGGTGATAAGGCTGGTTTTGCAAATAATTGCATCCATACATGCTAGGTGAATATAGATATTTCCCAAAAAATTGGAGTTGAGTGCATGCATGGGATGCGAGCAAGTCAGACCACTTTCACGACCCGGCCTCCCCATGTGCTGATTTTACCACGAAATAGACTCCATGTTTGGATGCTAGCTTCCAAACAAGACCATTTTGGCCCGGGTGGTGCTTGGAGCCTTCACGGCATATATTTGGAACACATAAATTTCATCGGACAGGGAAAAAAATTATCTAGTATAGCATATTAGTTGTTTTAATTTGCGGTCAATGATCTGTGTATGCAATCTTGTTGCAAGAGCAAGTACTCTGGATCAGTGGCATCCAACAAAATTCACTTTCGATTAGAAAAAAATATGTATGGTGGATATAGTACAGTGTTTACTCTACAATGTAGAAAATTTAAAAGGATAATTTGGCAATTGGAATCCTCATCGCAAACAATTATCACATATGCACATATTGCTTTTCAACAATTTTTTTGAAGAAAAAATAACTAGAAGGAAGATCGGTTGAAATGTCAATTATTTTTTCTCCTAAAGAAAGCATAACGAGAAAGGTAATCTTCACCACTGAATTCTAAGGAAGAGAACTTTTGTCCCTATTAATTAGAGGATCTCTAAACAGTAAGTCAAATGAAGACAAGAACAAGTGACAAGATCGACCTCTTTAATTGACCATGTGGGAAGAAACTATATAGCACTGTTTAGTACAACCTTAATTTGCTTTCAGATGATATGGAAGAGATCCCGAGCGAGATACATGCACATTCTGGCCTCTAACCTTAAAGAAGAAATTAATTGTAACTAAATGTGTCGTACATACAAATCTAGACAATAGATTTGTATGCACCCCCAGTTAGATACATTGACCCCAGGGATGTGTAAGTGGGGAGCAAAACACAAGCGAGACGATGGAACGCTCAAACTGTATTGCTAAGTGTGAAGTGAAGTAGGAGTGGCCCACTTTCCTATTTACCAGAAGTCCTATTTATAGAGTGGGAGGGAAACACCCGAAGTTACATATTTGCCCTTATAGCTTAGCTCGCACCAGGGGTACTTTCATCCATCATGCCAAGTGGGTCCCGCCACATCCGAAATTCATGACGTCGTTGGACTTCCTTCTACCCAGATGTTGACGAGGCCTCGGTGTGTGGCTACCTTGGACCTCGTCAGGGGTAGATCCTCCGATGTGTCACACCTCACTGAGGTTGATCCCCGGACCTTGTCTGGGTTGGACTTTGGACCTCGTTCAGTTTGGATCCCCCGATGTGTCATGCCTCACTGAGGTTGATCCCCGAACCTTATCGGGGGTTGGACTCCGGACCTTGTCCAAGATGGATCTCCCAATGTGTGATGCCATGTCGAGGTTGGCCCCCGGACCTCGTCCAAGGTGGGTCCCTCGATATGTGATGCCACGCCAAGGTTGGCCCCCAGATCTCATCTAGAGTGGATCCCTTGATGTGTGACGCCATACTGAGGTTGGCCCCGAACCTCATCTGAGATTGTTCCGCAGGCACACCTCGTTGAGGTTGGTCACCGGACCTCATCGGGGTTGGACTCCGGACCTTGTCCAGGGTGGTACCCTGATGTGTGATGTTGTGCCGAGGTTAATGTTGGCTCGAGGTAGCACGGGGACCCTTCCCCAATAGTAGCCCCTCACCTATCCAAATGGTCGTCAATAGCTCGCCCGGGCCGGTGCACCGACTTGTAAAAGGGGTTGACGCGTGGCCTCCAGTCGATGATTCTTCTGGTAACCTACAACACACTCTGACAATATGTTAATTTAACTTAGCCCTCATGTGAATTCCAGGTGACAAGCTGTGTGGACATACCTGTGAAGTAGGTTCCCTTGGTGGTCACTGAAGGGTCACTACTCCGCTAAGCCAATTCCGAGTCATGTTGGAGAGTTCATCGTTGCATAAAAAAGACGTGGGGTCACATAAAGCTATAGAGTCATGCGTCGAATGCCTAAATGTCAAAGTTACATGGAGGTGCAAGGACTAGGCCAAAAGAAGTGCCTCATGAAGTGAGGAGTTCTTGACTCATGGCCTTCAAGATGTGAAGGTACGAGTTGGAGTGTCAAACTCAACTCACCTAGGCGAGGTCGAGGCTTAGCCCTCAAGGAGCGACAGAGTAGCATTTTCAGCTGGTTCATCAAGATATAGAACCTCTGGAACATATTTCTTCTTTTCTTGCTTGAGAACTATTATCAAGTTTCGATACCAATCTATAAAGTTTATTCCACTTAGTTTTTCTTTCTCAAGAGTAGATCACAAGTTAAATAGGTGCGGAGAAAGTAGATGTTTGTATTATCTACAATATAAAATGTATATGCAAAATTTCAGCACTATGTTTGTAACATCTGGTTTTTGGTTGTAATCCAGAAACACCATTCCAATCACTAGTCAGTAACGATTTCTAACAGAACATATCAACCTCTAAATATACACAAAGATTAATCTAGATGAACCTTATGTAATATGATATATAACCAGGTTTTAGTCACTTACGATCAGCTCATAACTCTTTACGACCGGATCGTATATGGTCACGATCAGTTCATATCCCCATATGACTAGTTCACATACCGGTTTGTGCATGTCCAACCAGCTCATGATCAATCAGTATCTTCATACGACCAGTTCATATCCAAATGAATCTATTGACTTGTTTATGTATTCTCCTTTCGCCTCATGATATCCGATCGAACTCCAGGTGAGAAATGTGTCATCCATGGATTGTTCAATTTTTTTTCCAATCTAGTGACAGATAACTTCATGTGATCGACTCTTCGACCACTCGCGGCATGGCTATGCTCTTTTTTTATTCGACCACATCGAGGGGTCCAGAGATAACTCTCCTGTTATATAGAAGGGGCAAATCCTATATCAGACCAGTCACTTTCCTCTGCATATTTCATAATATACCCGAAAGCTACCTTTATAAGTATCCAGTTACGATGTAGTATTTGGCAACCCCTAAGTGCACTATTACGCATGTAGGAAATTATGCTGATATTAGGTACAAGGATTATACGTCATAATTAGTTGAGATTAACTGATAACACATAAAATATAACAATTTCAATAGTATCTCAAGGTGAGTCAATCCAACACCATATTCTCTAACATGCGTCCACATTGTTGATTTGATATCCCCATATCCATGACCGGTGAAACATGATCATCAATCAATACATGTGCTGGTCTATAAGTCACTATTATTTCAATTGGTGACATCTACCAGGGATCCTTTTATAATGATATCATAAACAAATAAAGAGTTTCATCAACAAGTCACATACTTGCTAACCTTTATAGCAAATAATTTCATTCAAGAAACATAATAAAATTTATTCAACAGATCATAAATATAGAAGTGATATAATCATCTTCATGATTTCCTCTAGGGCATATCACTAACTGACATGTGCCTCAGGTCGATGATTCTTCTGGTAACCTATGGCACACTCTGACAACATGTTAATTTACCTTACCCCTTGTGTGAATTCTAGGCGACAAGCTATGCATGTACCCTCGAGGTAGGTTCCCTTGGTTGTCATTGAAGGGTCACTACTTCGCTAGGCCAATTCTAGGTCATGTCATGGAGTTCACCATTGCATGAAAAGGACGTGGGTCATGGAAAGCTATGGAGTTATGTATCGACTACCTACATGTCAAAGTTACATGGAGGAGAAGAGCTGGGCTAGGCCAAAAGTAGTGCCTTTGTGAAGTGAGGAGTTCTTGACTCATGTCCTTCAAGATGTGAAGGTATGACTTAGAGTGCCAAGCTTGACTCGCCTATGCATGGTTGAGGCTTAACCCTCGAGGAGTGACAAAATGCTAGGGTGCGCAAGGTAGACTCGTATGGACATGTTGCAATGAGTGTGGCTGACTTGTTAGTATGAGACATATGGATCCCTCAGATGAACAGGTTGTTGTGTGTGAACGCATCGAGATGGGCATGGATGAACGGCTTATCTGAGGTGTGATGGAGCTTTAATGTGTGGCAGGACGATAGGTGAGTACGTGTCAATCTGTATGAGCTCGATGGGCAACAGTGTGTTAGACGACACCGAGTCAATCAGTGTATGCCAACGCATCGAGATGTGCACGATCAGCATGTGACTAGGGCCAAGTGTTGCTTATCTGAGGTGCGATGGAGCTTTAACGTGTGGTAGGCCGATAGGTGAGTACGTGTCAATCTGTATGAGCTCGATGGGCAACACTGTGTTAGACGACACCGAGTCAGTCAATGTATGCCAACGCATCGAGGTGTGCAAGATCAGCATGTGACTAGGGCCAACCTGATGAGGCTTGGCCCTCGAGGTGAGGGGATATGTGCTAGGCATTATCTATTTGGTTCATCGAGAATTGGCATGCAAAGTGAGGAGGCACATGCTGGGGGTGCCATGTGCTTGGCACACGAAGGTGTGCCCTACGAAGTGAGGAGATATGTGTCCTAACATGAGGTGATCGACTCCCGAGGCATGGCCTATGGAGCGAGGAGTGCTTGTCTTGCTGAGGTGTGGCCTACGACGTGAGGAGTGCTCGACTCACTCAGGTGTGACCTATAGCGTGAGGAGGTATACACCGAAGTATGAGGTACTCAACTTGCTGTGATGAGGAGTGTGCTGGAAAATACAATACTCAACTCATTGATGCATTGCTGGCGATGCAATAAGACATATACCACGATGCGATGCTAAAGCACGTAGTGCTCGATGCATCTAGGGCACCAAAACCAGAGTGCTAAACTTGATGCTACAAGGTAAATCCGTCGAGTTAGGGGGAGCCCTTAGTTTGAGGAAACACCATTGAAGCAGAGCCAAGTTCAGCTAAGGAAAAGCCATCGAGACCATGTTGAACCACATCAAGCTCAAGCCATCGAGGCACATTGAAGCTCGTTGAGGTGAATTTATCAAGCTAAAGGGGGCCCCTAGTCAAGGAGACGCCATCAAGGTGGAGCAAAAGTTCAACCGAGGCAAAGCCACTGAAGCATGTTGGTGCTCATCAAGGTGAATTTGTCGGGATAGGAGGAGCCCGTACTAAAGGAAATGCCATCGAGGAATAATGAAGTTCGACCGAGGCAAAACCATCGAGATCCATTAATCCATGCCTGAGGTCATGCCATCCTTCTAAAAGACACTTGAAAAGCTTTATCGATGTGTTGGAAGGGCTTAGGCAGCGGCGTAGTGAACCACCTTCTCGGTAGTGACGCAAACCTTGTCTTTGGCACAACGAGACTGTGCGGGGGTCATGCGGACCCGATGCGTGGTGGCGTGGGCCTTATCTGAGGCATAGCGTGGACCCGGTCTAGGGACAACGTGGACCTCATCTGTGGCGCAGCACTGACCTAGTTCGGGGGTGAGGCAGACCTAGTTTGGGACGTGATGCGGACCTAGTGTAAAGGGCAGCGCCCTAAAGGACAAGGAAGGTGATGACACTATGGCCAAGTCTACTGTCGCTGGCCTAGACTCACACTCGATGCATGGAAGGGTGAAGTAGAGGCAGCGCTCGAGACCGTCGCGGGTAGACTCCATCGGGTCGAGACCAAATAGTAGTTGCAGTGGTGGAGTTGATCTGAGCTAGGATGGTAGTGCGTGGCGGACGTCGAGCCCGGATAATGGTGCTCGGTGCCATAAAAACATAGCGCTCGAGACAAGGCTCGAGAACACTTTAGGTTGGAGAGAGGCCGAAACTTCACCGTCCCCCATTCAACAAATTAGCTCTCGAGACAAGGCTCACGAGCGCTTCGCAGATGGGGTAAGGCCAGAATGCCACCGTCTCCTCTTGAAAAAACTTAGCGCTTTAGATGAGACTCGAGAGAGCTTACATGTGCATGCTCGGCCTTGGAAGGTGAGGAGAAGTCCATATTAGGTTAAGTCTACTTGGCCCTAGATGTAGGGGGCTAGAGACTACTAGAGAACAACCTAATCTCCACTGTCTTCTTTCCGTTGGGTCCTAAAGTGGTGGAGTAGGCATAGTGGTCTTGATCCGTAGATTCTGTGTTATTTTAGTGAGTGAGGATAAGCATAAACAATCATGCTCCGCAAATCAACACACAAAATGTAATAATATAAATGCAAGGCTTAACAAAGAGAGGCTTAGGGCATGTTCGGCTACCTCCGAAGCCGGCGGCTTTTGGCTTCTGCTACAGTACCTAACTTTCAAACGAAGTGTTTTCTCAAGACGGGTCTACAAGTTAAACGTAGTACACGTTAAAAGCCCAACATCTGTAGCAGCCAAAATCGTAAGTGAGTATCGGTCTCTCCGTAATCTATACCGTAAACAACCAAAATTCAAAATTTTCAGCCAAAAGTCATAAGCCGCAGACAAAAGAATAGCCCTTAGGTTCTTTTGTTTGCCAAAAGCCATAGTTGAATTATAGTAAGTAAAAATCCTAAGACTTAGCAATTTTTAACTAAACCATGTCTTCTAAAGATTGTGAAAGTATCCAATAATAGTAGTGCAGGCTTTTTTGGAAGGCGATTTCTTGCTCTGCTCAACTGGCTAGATGCTGGTCAATTTAATTTAGTTTAGTTTAGTTTGCTTCGATCATCACATGCACCCATTTAACTGTACTCTCTTTCCATGATGCGACGATGAATCGACCTAGCCAGCTCTTAATTTTTGGCTAAACATATATGCATATGTATCCATGATTAATTAGGTGAGAACAATTCATCTGTTGATCAACATTGCGCCGGCCGGATCGAAATGCTTAGGTACCGCAGCGATTGACTTAGTGCCAGATCGATTTTAGATGGTACTGTAGCAGAGAAGGATCGATGGTACGTACATGCATGCCCTAAAGGCTACAGGTGTGTTTTGCCGGAAAAGACAGGGCGAGCTAGCTTGGAAAGGCTACAGATCGATGCGCCCACCGATCATCGTTGTTGTTGTCGCATTGCATGCACATCACTCGCTGCTACAGCTAGGCATTGTACGTGCGCGCGCGTGCGTACGCTAGCTCTCTCGAACGACCATGCTGTGCATAGATGATTGGGCAACAACACAACCACTTCGGGCGTGTCTGCCTGTCGGGTGTTGGTTGCATGCATGCATGGTTGCGCACTTGCATGCTCTGCGCCAATAATTGGGAAAAGCGTGCGTGTGTACGTGCCCTAGCTAGGGCAGGCTAGCGAAGTGTCGGTGCTCAGTCTAGCTAGAAAGTACCGCTGCTGCATGCGTTGACGCATGGTCCACGGTTGCATGTGTTAATTGGTAGATCTGCTTGTATATCATTCATTGTATTTGCCTGTTGCAAAACATCCAGCGACCGATCCAGCAGTTGGCTGCTGCTAGCCTATCTCTAGCCTGCCTTCACGTGTCTGCATGGAGCATCGATCCCTAAGCTAGCTGCATGCCTTGTTCCTTCTAGTCGTATATTTTACACGCAGTGTCGCGGATCGTATATATATACCGCGCCACCCGTGCACAAACTAAACTGACTCCGGATTTACGTACATTTGGCATTGACCATCTCATTCTCACTGTAAAAGCGATTAAAATCTCTTGCTCAAGCTGTACTGACCCACTATAATATACCTTGCGTCGTGTCCGAAAAATGTAAGTTATCAGCGTGGAATGTCGGCCACTGCGCTCGCTCATCATCATGGACGACAATTATATGCGCAGTTCACTCACTTATCGGAACAAACAGTGAACAAACTGTGTGCCACACATCTGAAAATTAAGACCGATGATTAGATCACAGCTTTTACAGGTCATTGCATGGGGCCGATCGATCGAGGCGTTTGCATGATCCGACAGGAAGCAAGCCAAGATCAGCTATCTAAAACGTACACGCATGCGTCGCCGTCGATCGATCGGTCATGCATGGGTGTCTGGCCTCACGCAGCACACCGCCGGTCGGCTCCGCCGTGCATGCGTTGCATCCAGATCGCCGGGGGCTCGACGGAGACGCTCCACGTATACGTGTCGATAGGATGTTCGTACCTACGGGTGCCTGCATTGCATACGTAGCGTACGTGGCTCGTGTGTCCCACATGTAAACGTACGTGCGTGCAGCAGCAGCTATCCTATTACATGCATGCGCACGCCACATCTCATTATGCATGCAGCCGTTTCGCGGACGTGACGTGATCGACGACCTCGCGCCCATGCATGGAGGCTTAGCTTCTCGCTCACTGATTGGTCCATGAGAGAGAGAGAGAGAGAGAGTGTGTGCACTGCAGAATAATTGGTACTCCTAGTTAGAGTGCACATAATGTGGCGGCCGTGGCATGCAGATGCACGCAAGCACGTGTTGTGTTGGCGTGCAGTTTATCTCTATATGTCGTCAGGCCGAGCCTGGGCTTCGATTCATCAGGAATCAGTAGGACAGGACAGCAGCTGATGACTGATGAGGTGGATATATACGTACGTGTCGATCGATGCATGCATGCTAAATCGATCGAGAGCAAGCACTTGTCCTGTACGTAATTAATGATAGATGATAGATAATACATCAGACTTGTCCTGTACGTAATTAATGATCGATCGAGAGCAGTTCTCATTTTTCTTGGGATTATATATATAGCAGCGTATCGATCGGACGTTAGTTATGGTTAGCATGCACTTCTCTTGATAGATGATAGATATACATGCAAACGCGACTTATATACTATATGGTATGCATGCATGTCACGTCCATCGCCACGAGGCAAGCAACTAGCTAACACAGCACATGCATGTCGGTAAGACAGGTGACTAATCTGGTCGAGCCACGTGTCTTGCAAGTCTTGGGTTAATTCTTAATTGCATTAGCATGTAGCATGTAGCATGTGTGTATACCAGCTTCCAAAACAAAATCCAATCAACCATCGATCCCACATGCGTTCATGGTGAGTGCAAGTGCCAAATGGATCCACGTGGACATGTGATTTCCTAGTATTTCAAATCGGACCATGTACCGTAGTCACTCTCATATAATAAAAAGAGGTAGTATGTATTTGAGTACCTTGTTGCTAAAGAGTACTCAAAATCTGGGTTGCTAGCACGGGCAGTCCTAATATAGCTCAAGGGTGATTTTTTGAGAAAATACTCTATATTTAGTAGATATATTAGTCTATATACTGATAAATTAGTCTAAATACTTCATATTTTTTACCTCTAATAGATTCCAGCCCACTCCCACATCTTCCTCCCTAATTCGTCTCAAAAACTGTAGCCCAACTGAAGATTCAAGGAGATTGGGCTGGCTATCGAACTTAACGAGCTATTATCGAGTTTCGTTCGAAATTGACATAGTTTGACTTCAAATTATTTTATTTTTCTTTTAAGTGGTTGTTTTAAATTTGAGCTAATGAGCCACTATCGAGTGAGTCTTGTTAACCTTTTTCACTAAAAATTGATTTACTTCAATTTTGAAACCATTAACTATTGTAATTGCAGCAATTTTGATTCAAACCCAAACAAACATTTTTGCCAGCCAACTAGGGTTTTTTTTTTGCTAAAACTGAGTTTTGTGCAAAAATTAAATACAAGATAGCAAGCGAGCGGTGACGAGTAACTAGCGGGGCCTAGCTAGACCACATAGGAGCCAAGGTACTAAGAGGGAGCACACGGCAGCGACGACTGGGCCGCGAGGACACAAGACAAGTAGTGTACGTCGACAACAAGATAAGTGCATCCACATTTTCCAAGTCCTAAATCCCATATTCCCAATTCAACATTTTTTAATTGTTTTATAATTTCTCCAAATTATTTGAGATGTTGTTTCTAGTATAAACAATTTATATTTTGATTTTTGCTAATATATATCGACCGTTACTTTCTTCATTGAAACAATATTTTATTAATTCCAAACATCCATCTTAAAAATTTTAGATCCACCACTAACTGCTAGACCAGCATCCAATGGATCTCCACAACTCTTCCTCTTCCCTGTACAAACCAACTCTTCCACCCACCCCCAAACCGCCGCTTCCCACCCCACCCCATTCACGGCCTACCTCTCCCGTCACCAGCCAGGCGCCGACGTTGCTTCTTGATGTGCCTGCTGCCACAAAGGGTGGCGGTGGCCTCCTCTTCTGCCACGGCACCTCCGCCTCCCCCACATCCAGCAGCCGCGCGCCATAGCTCTGACAGTGCCTCCACCATCCTCGAAAACTGATTATATATGCCTCGTTTCGACCGCAGGAATCTCACATGAAACCTACAGAAATTGCTATATATGTTTATTGTATGATTTCAAACATGCATGCCCTTAGTTTTTCTACGAGAGGGTCAATGCGGCCCAAAACAATCGCACTAAGATTGGGTAACCTTGCTAATTCAGTATGGTATTAAGCCACACAACCTAACCGAACCCTTCCTTCAATGCATATGGCAGGGCGTGCACCTGTATCTAGCCAGTGCTATGCATGATGGTCCTCAAGCCCCTTACCCAATGTCGAGCCCTTTCGGAGGGTGTGGACACATGAGTACAGTACATCTCAAGTTATTGTGCATTTGTGCCCATGGAAAGAGCAGTAGCTACCAGCATGCGGTACTAGATACTAGGAGCAGCACATGACTGGAGACCACCCTGGAGTACTGGACCATGCACAGGAGGGAAATCTAGGAGGGGGCAAAAGGATGCATATATAGTGCTAACCATGCAAGAGCTAATTTTGACTTTGATGCAAGTGTGCCACTAGCTGACCGACACACACAAACACTGCATGCTTGCATCATCGTCGTCGTCATTATCATCAGTATTAGTATATAGTACTGTTATAAGAGAGCTAGCTAGCTAACTTGCTGCTCAGGGGGTGTCAGTCACAGGGAAAGAGATGAGGCTCCCCATGCAGCGCAGGGCAGCATGCATTGCATGCACTGTGTAGCTAGGCTGGCATGCAATGCAGCTGATGATGATGATGATGATGAACAAACTGGTGGTGTCGTGTTGTGCCTACAGCTGCACAGTTGGGGGATGTGGGAGGCTCAACCAATCAGGCAACCAACAAACCCGAAGTCTCTGTTGGTGTGGTCGTGGGAGGTTGATGCCACAGAACCACGGGGGCCAGAGGTATACAGATAGATGCACATAGCATATATGATGATGCCAACAGAACAAATTAAGTGTTCTTCTATAAACTCCAACAAACTTTTTTTCTTTCTTTTTTCCTTTTAAACTCCAACAGAACCAAGGGGTGTTTGTAGGATCAATTACTGCAATTAAAGGGGTGAATGATTGTTGCCACCTTTTTGAAGTTTTCAGACGATTGATGATATTTTCGACTACTCGGAAACCAATCGCCTAATCATATGCCCAGCGTACGACCACTTGATCAACCGATCTATTCGACCTCTTCGCTCAATCGATTAATCTGTTCAACCGCTTCACCCGATCGCTTTGCACGTCGTTGTATGATCCAAACCACCAGCAATCACCAATGTACTTTATGCAAATTAAGAACCAGATGGATTCAAGACTAACTTTATTGCTAGAATTTTGTAGATTTACAAAGTGCCCTCATAAGCACCCCTAAAAACCTTCTCGACAAAAGCCCTCTCAGAACCACGCTAGAATTCTCTCAAAGGTCACACATTAGCCCCTAGCCTCCCCTGCTTTTATAGGCTAATGCCCAAACCGTGTCCGTCTCAAACACGAACATAAAACGCTATCTCTTTCTCTAATCAAGGGACTCGAAACCCTTTCTAACACGGATTTATTCAAATCTCTATCTCTTCCACGTTATGGACTTTATCCGTAACTCTCTCGATCTTCTCAATTATGGACTCTATCCACAACTTCTAACCCAATATGTGACGAATTCACGCACCATCATCGCTCGTGTTGAAGCCTTCTAGACCGCACCACCTGTAGCTTCAACACGAACCACCACCTTTGATCTCCACGTGCTCCAGCGTGAGCCCGACCACCTCGCATGACATCCGCGATCGCCTAGATCTCAGACTTCTACATCCTAGTCCCGATGCTCCTCGTCACCGACCATGATCGTCTCCACGGCCACCTGCACATACAAAGACCAAAGAACGTTTTTCCGGCATAAGTTCTACAAAACTTGACCGATATCAGTACACACACTCGAAGCACATCCGTCTATCCATAGACAAGAACCAAACCTTTTATGACCATCAACCAGGTCATCCAAGATCATACATCTTATCGCTATCCAGTAATCAACCTTAGACCACACATTACGACCGCTAGCTCAACGAGTACTCGAAAAAAATAAGTACTTAAAAATTACCATCACTTCGCTCAAAACACTTGGGAAAACATCCTCATCGCTACCGACCACAGAGCCACCGAGTACCGACTATTGAGTATCGATCGCTATCGTTAAAGCAGCAGATTGCTAAGTCCAAGCTACCATATCCAATTATTCGCTGCACCATCGATCACCGACGCGCCAACCACAAATCTCCAACACCCGATCGCTGACCACGATCGTGAAAACCACATCCATCAAGTACCGAGTCCTTCCGACTATCAAATACTATGATCAACTGCCCCAGCTAGTCGTACCGTTGGCCAAACACGAATACTCAATGTACTCGAAGATAGCAAGAATTAAAGTACTCGCACCGACTATGAAGTCTATGAGTACAGACCATGAAGCCTATGACAATCGAGCACAAAGTCTTCGACTTCCGACCGCGAAGTCTACGACTACCGATCACAAAGTCTAAGACCACTGACCAGTAAAGTTTATGACTACCGACCAATAAAATCTACGACTATTAAGTACGGTCAGTAAAGCCGACGACTATTGACCGGTTATGGTAGCTACGACCATATACAAGAAACTGTAGTTACGACCATGGAAAAGTATTGTAGTTACGACCAGTTCACTGGTTGAGATCAAAGCTTACCGATTATCTGGCGCGATCGAAAAGGCCGTAGTCGAAGTCGGACGTGGTCGTAGTAGGACATGGTCGAAGTCGTGGTTGAAGTCAATGTGGTCGAAGTTAGACGTGGTCGAAGTCTGTTGATTGAACAAAGGCATTTGGACCACCCAATACAAAGCCGCTCGATCCCCCGATGCTACTCGGACACCGTCCGATACTCCAATTCCACTCGAGCATCGTCCGATAGTCCGTTGCTACACGACAGCCGTCCGATGCCACTCGGACTCGATCAGACTGGTCCGAAACTACTCAAAGCAAATCAAAATCATTCGGACTCGAAACCTTCAACTGCGATCGACCAAAACTTTCATAAACGCAAATTCCAAAGCAAATCAAATGTCAATTATTTATCATCATTAAACTCACTATCATCCACATAGCCTAACACAGTTATATGTTTCTGTAAGGATAGATAGCGGGAGAGAGAGCTACCATGCAGATTAATTTGTTAATCAGGTGCAACATGCAACCAATGATGTTTTTGGGGTATGTATTGACAAGTTAGCACTCAACAGCATAAGCATATTCCTGTTCAATGCGTATTACTAGCTAAATAGCCAAACAATCTGGCCTCCTGGGCTTTCTATGTAGATCGATTGTGGGCCGCATAAATTGGCCGAACACGTGTTGTCTTCTGGCCCGAAAGGCCCATATGCTTGTGAGAGGCCATGTCTTGAATTATCGTATACAACTATACACGAGTACGCATAAAACAACCGAGCAAAAGAACAGCGAGAAGCTTACAAAAAAGTAAATTGTGTCGGGTTTCACCGGACTTGTTTAGTTGGTTAAGTAGGTCATCTAATTTTTAAACTGCATATTTATATTACTAAACTCGTTTAAACGGATAATTATAGGTCATTAACACACCAACCAACTCTTTAAACAGATCACTCTAGATCATTAACACACTAACCCATGCACGACTGACATACTCACTTATGCCACCGTGCCATGACACTATTGACACAAAAAATGCGCATTTAATCACGAAAAAGCACAAATTTAGTTGCTCTCCTCTTGCAACCTCTTTGTCTGCCATCTATGCTCAAGCCCTTTATGGCCCCGCTCTAAACTACTTTAACTTATGTTTTATTTTAGCTTTTGATTTATTTAAATCAAAAGTAATTTGAAACATATTAGCTTCTAATTTTGGTTTATTTTGCCTTTTTCGGTTTTTTTGTCTTATCTTTTGTTTCTTATTCCTTTACATTGTTCGTGACAATCTAACATTTTTTCATTTTTTCTTATTTTTTCTCAAAAAAAAACTAACAGTCGTTACAGTGCAATTTCATCCGTAAGCCAAAAACCACATCCATAAACATATCGGCTTCTAATTTTGGCTTATTTTGCCTTTTTGCCTTTTTCGGTTTTTTTCCTTTTTTTGTTTCTTATTCCTTTATATTGTTCGTGACGATCTAACAATTTTTATCAATTTTTCATTTTTTTTCTCAAAAAAACTAACAGTCGTTACAATGTAATTCCATCCATAAGCTAAAAACCACATCCATAAATTTAAACCATGAGCTAGTTGGAGCGGGCCTATCGTTATTGTTGACTTTGCTCTGTCTTATTTCCTTAATGTCAGCACCATCACATAATCTAGATAATAGTATGTGTCATCGCCCGCAAAGCACTTTGCCTCTCCTGGCTGGAATCGACGACGTCGGAGATCTAATCCACGTCCAAAGCACTAAGTATGCGACGCTCGAGTCATATTCATCGCTGCCTCTAGGGTTCACGAAAGAGAAAAGGGAATGCATGAGTAAAAGAATGCAAGAGGAAAACAAGCAATAAGAAAGCTTAAACTCGACCGTGAGGACCTGGATTGCCGTGTGTTTAAATAGTCGAACATGACAGAAAACGACGAGCCACGTGAAAATAATGCGTGAAGATGAATCGTGTGAGAATCAGTCGGACGAACACGTGCGAAGCCACATGCCATCCTCCTGCCGTGTCTGACACAAAGAACAGGTCACCTGTCGACGTAGGTGTCAGAGGGGTTAAATTTGTAAATTATGCAGGGAGGCTAGCTCGGCAACTAAAAATTTCGAGGGGCGAGAAAAAAAAATATCGTGAATCAGCCGCGTGCAATTTACTAAAAAAAACAACAGGGAGAAGCAGGGGTGAAGACGCGGTCCTGGCTCAGCGGCGATGCCATTGCCGGCGGCACTGCTCTAGCAGGCTACCTACCTCCTTTTCCGAGGCCCTCCTCGACCGTCACGATGCTCTCCCCGCCGGTCGCTCCCCGCGCGAGGCCTCCGCCTCCTGAGGCGACGGCCCCCTCGGCAACTAATGGCCACGACGATGCCCCTCGCCGTTCTCGTCAGTCGTCAACTGGTGGCTCTCTTGATTCCGAGGCGGCACCCCGCGAAGTGCTCCCTGGTCGGGTTACGGCGGTATTTCCGAATCCGGGTCGCCGGGGCAACTCCACGCGCTTCATCGTCGGCGAAGAAGAGCACATCAAGGTACATGTTTCGCTGGATTCGATTCGTATTCCTAGTGTTAATGTACATGTGGGAGGAAATGGAATGATGGAAACTTTTAGTGACTGTATCCATTGTGATGGGTGTGGCTGCGCTTGTTTTATCTGGACTACTGTAATGGCTATTTTGGTGGACTTGTTAATGTCTCAGATCGAGCAACTTCCCTTGTGACAAGAGTTAATGACATTGCAGCCATCTGATAGTGCCTGCTTGCTTGACATAGGATGGAACACTTTGATTGCATGGTGCTTTTCTAAGTGCATACTACGAATTGTATAGCATTTTGAGTGAAATTCAGATAACTCCTGTTTCAGGAGTCAGGACATACTAGTTTCTGACCAGCCCATCTGTTTGTACAGTGCAGCTGTGGCAACCCTATTAGAGTCTTCATTGCCCTTTAATAATCCGACTATATAAGAGCATGTACAATGCAAGTGCTTAGAGAGATGTTTAACAATTAAAAACTGATTTTTCTTGCTATATAGGATAGTTAAGGCTCTTATTTTGAAGCATCGATGCTTAAATAAGCATCGGTGCTTAGCAGGTGCTTATATATATAACTATATCTAATTAATAGATAATATAACATCTAAACACTCATGAAAGAGATGCTTGTATTGGAGAAAGTAACTTTTATATGGATACTTGATGATGTGCTATATTCTCTCTCTTTAAACATTCATGTATAAGCATCTTGCATTGTACATGCCCTAAGCTTTTGCATGATTTCGGATGTGTAATCTCCATTACTTTGTGGTGAATCATACCCATGTTTGACATTTTCTATATAAATCTGACTTCTATTAAATTTCAGATATATGATGAAAAATAAAAAGAAACATATTACTACTATTAGAGCTTAAGTCATAGAAAATGAATGTAAAAAATGTTCCTTGTAGAGAAGGATGGGACGTCTTGGTCCAAGTGGCACAAATTTTCAGTAATAAACTGTTACAACTTTGTTTTGGGGATCACTTTGAATGGCAAACTCTTGAAAATTTGATGGAACAATTTATGTACCAATAATTGATATATGGCTGCTTTTACTATGTAGTGAACTTTGCACCATGGGGCAACCCAGCTCACAAGTGGTGCGCCATAACTGATCAGGGATGTGTGCCCTTGAACCAGGTAATTCAACTTAAAACTGACTTGTTTGATAAGGTTTGATCTGGTTCATTTACACATCTTTTATATGTCTGTATTCTCTTTTTATTTGACATGTGGAATAGAACTGATCTGTTCAATCGGGTTTGATCCAGTTCATTACAAATATGGTAAGGTTAACTATGTAGATAATCCAGTAAACTGTCTATCAAGGACTTGATTGTGTGAATAACCAAATAATTGGCACAATGAAACCCTTTATTTACTTGGAACAGTTGGGGAAAATTTGTAATTTACTGATACATCGGCCCATCAATACGATAACTTAGAACACGTGGCAGATACATGTTTAGAGAACTTAAAGCGCATTTGATGATTTTCTAATTCAGATGATTTATGAACTGCATGGTGTGCTGTTCAGCATTGTAGGACCTGCAGCTGCAGGACCTCCTTCATCGATGGCCTTGAAGATGGCCTTGAAGCACGTGGCATATCCTGAGCTCGGGGAGCGCGGCAGCTTCGGGAGACCGCGGGACCCCGAGGCCGTGTAGAATCTTCTGGCAGGGTGCAGAAGATGGTGAGGGCCGCCTTGCTCCCGCTCTCACCGGCAATGGCAGCCACGTGATGCGCTCCCCGTTAGTTTGAGAATGCATGAATGGCCAATGCCATGATCACTCACTGAATGTAATCGACAATAACTAGTCACTGATTGGTTGTTGTTCGTAGCCGTGTCGCCGTCGGATGGAAAACCGATGGCTGATGAAACGAGAAGTTAGTATTGATTTTTTTTCAACAAGTTGTTCTAGCCTGAAAGCTAGTAGCTAGCTAGCGCTACTGCATCTCCATTAATTGTGCGGGGAAGCACACCATGTGGCTACAGCGGTCGGTGTGTGCGGGAGCAAGGCGGCCCCCACCGTCTTCTGCGTCGAGATCATGGCATATTTGGTCTCTGTGCCATTGAAATACTAAATCTAGCCCCCATGCGGCCGAAATTCCAAATCTGGCCCCTTTTCGACCACGGAAGCACAGGACGCCAACACGTGGCACATCCTGCGCTCGGGGAGCATGGCAGCTTTGGGAGACCGCGGGACCCCGGGGCAGCGCAGAATCTTCTAGCTGGGCGCGGAAGATGGTGGGGCCCGCCTTACTCCTGCGCTCCCTAGCAACCGCAGCCACGTGTTGCGCTCCTCGACCACGGCAGCCACACTCCGGAGACACGTGAGCACAAGCTAGCTACTAGTAGTTAGTTTGAGCATGCATGAATGGCCCATACCATGACCACTCCCTGAATATGATCGACAGTAACTAGTCACTAATTGGTTGTTGTTCACAGACACGTCGTCGTCGGATGGAAAACCAATGGCTGATGAAACGAGAGGTTAGTACTGATTTTTTTCAACAAGCTATTCTAGCCTGAAAGCTAGTAGCTAGCTAGCGCTACAGCATCTCCATTAATTGTGGGGAACGCACCATGTGGCTACCGCGGCCAGGGTGCGCGGGAGCAAGGCGGCCCCTACCGTCTTCCACTCCTGGCCAAAAGATTCTATGCTGCCCTAAGGTCTCGTGGTCTCCCGAAGCTGTCGCACTCCCCGAGCACAAAATGTGCCACATGTCGGCGTCACGCACTTCCGCAGTCGGAAAGGGGGCCAAATATGGAATTCCGGACGCATGGGGGCTAGATTTGGTATTTCAGTGGCACAGGACGCATGGGGGCTACTAGCTTTTAGGCTAGAACAACTTGTTGAAATAAATCAGTACTAACCTCTTGTTTCATTAGCCATCAGTTTTCTATAAACAAGAACCAATTAGTGACTAGTTACTAATGATCACATTCAGTGAGTGATCATGGCATGGGTCAATCATGCATGCTCAAACTAACTACTAGTAGCTAGCTAGCGCTCACGTGTCTCCGGAGTGTGCCTGCTGCTGCCAGGGAGTGCGGGAGCAAGGCGGGCCCCACCATCTTCCACACTGGCTAGAAGATTCCATGCTGCCCCAGGGTCCCGCGGTCTCCCAAAGCTGCCGCACTCCTTGAGCGCTGGATGTGCCACGTGTTGGTGCCCCGCTCTTCCGTGGTCGGAAAGGGGCCAAATTTGGAATTCGGACGTGGGAGCTAGATTTAGTATTTCAGTACAGAGGCCAAATATGCCATCTGTTACAATTGAAAAGGGGAACTTCAGCCAAATTTGGAATTCCGGACGCATAGGGGCTAGATTTAGTATTTCAGTGGCATAGGAGGCCAAATATGCCATCTGTTACAATCGAAAAGGGAAACTTCAAGTGACCACAACTAGGCTAGGAATTAAACTATATCAGGAGAGTTGAGTGAGGCATGGGAATTACCGGGAGATTGTAGGATTTATATAGGATGTCGGGATTTGTTTACGTGTTTGGTGTTCTGGAGCCATTGAGGTAATAAAGTGGTGTGCATAGCTGCAGTACAACGATCAATACTTGAGAAGGGGTGGGTTGTCCTTTGGAATTGGAGCTTAGACCCAAAAAAAGAACAGGTATATGAAGATTTTCTCTTTGCTGGTTGCATTGATAAATTGCTAGCTTGATCTGATTGATCGGAGCCATTATCTGTAATAAGTGACAACACTAGTCAGGTGTTGACTAGCCAACCAGAAATTTTGAATAAAAGAATCGGTTCTTTCAATTTACCTTCCACCTGGTATGTTATTGGCTCCTGCCAGAAAAGGGTACCATATTACCAGCAGGAATCAGGTTGATAATGATATCTGAAACTTTTTCAAGAAACAACAGTGAACCAAAGCCCACCTGAAATCAATATATTAATTTATCCAATGACTTAACATTTTCTTGCTTCCTAAATGTGCTAATTTGAAAATCTATCAATGTCTTTGAACAGCCCACAAATTCACCTTCAAACCCTCACTTGGTGAATCTGTCAGTGATCTAGTTAAATTTCTCAGAAGTCTATCCAACCAACAATATATCTGTATGTTCAGTTTTTGTTATCCTTCTCGTTCTTGCTTAGAATAGGTACTATATGTTCTGTTTCATATGCATAAACTAGAATTCAAAACAGGTAACACTTACCGCGGTTTTTGGAAGCCGGAACTGAACTCAAAACTGGACGGGGTGGGTGCCGGTTTCTCAGTGAAAACCGATAAAAACCAGCTTTTTTTTTGAATTTTCAACAAAAAAAGGCAGATTTGAGCTTTGTGGCATAAGCTAGATGCAATTATAAATTTATTGGTATGGAAGTTGAGTTCAAACGAGGGATTTAGGGGGGTGAACTTGATGAACCATAACCATAGCCCTGATTACTCCAGAAGGTACTATTTGAGTTGACATAGTTTGCTGTAGTTATTAGTTATTACCAACTCTGTTTCTGTCTTCAGATTTCTGCAAGCTCATCATGCCATCAACTAAACATTTCCATTACCTTCTGTGGTTCCAGAACTGCTACTTCATCGAACTCGGCACGACACAAGGTCCTTACATGTCATGGCTGATCAACTTAGACCTGTCACACATCCTCCAGCCCACCTCAATGAAGTCTGCCCATCGCACCTAGCATAAACAGTGCAAGGCATCATGAAAAATCTGACCAGCAATCTTGACTACTGCAGGGTATCCTTTCAGCAGCACCAGGTAAGATAAAGGTAATATGCCTATGAAATCCTTGCAGTTGTCAATGAAAGCAGCTTGTCGAGCAGGAAATTACTGGATGACTGCTGGGCATTTGTCGGTTTGTAGGCAAATTCGAGCTATGAAGGTCTCCTGTCTCCAGGAACACATTCACCTGAACACTCGGCAGCCAGTCTGATTTGGATCTATTTGTCTTCAGATTCATTGGTGAGTAACTGACACCACCTTGTTGACATGATCTACAATTATTAACAATTCGGCATGTATAATGAATCATAAGAACCAAAAGAAGTTCAAATAGATGAAATCAAAACAAATGCCTTCTAGTCTGCTCCTTTCATTTGTTCAAAGAAAGTTAATTCCTGTTATTGCTAATGCCACCTTGGTAAAATTTTGCTTGACTTGAGCTGAACCGGCTCCCAGAGAACATCCTATTTCAATATTACCACCATGGTTTAGATGGGCACGCTTGCTTGCGAATGATACTTTTTGTTTGAAACGTAGGGCAAACGCCCCAGTTCCATTTTATTAAATGAAACTAAGCAACATTGTCCGAGCATTCTTACATTATCGCACCTCCTACTCCATAAAGCATTGTACCTCACTTAGCACTATCAGCTACTACCACCGTTACTTTTATTACAGGTTCTTGCACCTCATCAAACCAGATAAAGCAACCTATTACATCATTTTTCATTCATCCACTACATATCTCCCTGTTTTCCAACATCCAATTACTTCATTTGCTCACCTCAAGCATTGCCATTCCACCATAGCTTGTCTTCATCTTCTTCACAGCCAGCCAAATGTCTGACGAGCCATTGCCATGGTCTCCAAGGACAAAATGCAGCAATCCATTTGGAGCAGCTTTGAACCCGGGCACAGCAACCGCCAGCGCCCTAGTGTCTGAGCTATTTTCCTCCACAGGACCTGCAAACCAATCCAAGATACCTTCTGAAACACTATATCATTTCCAAATTTCCAATGTCCAAAGGGTAGCAGCACAGCATATATTAGAAACTTGAAACTTTATTTCTATTGTCACTAAACCATAGACCTGCTATAGATTCAAAATCTATACCAACTCTCCTGCCTAGCAACTCTGAAACACTATCCCAATTCCCAAATGGCTTTAGCAATGTCACACTCAAAGAACAAATGAACTACAGATTCTTTTTCAGAGCAAAATAAACAAGAATTATCTTCTAATTTTTGCCTTTTTGACAGATTCTCTCTAGTTAACAGCTTGTTATGACTTAGTTAGTAATCATGCACAAACCTTAATATATTGCATTCATGTCACATTTTCTAATTAAGTTTGGCCGCTGGATGGATGCCGATATGAGACAGATCCAAAGTGACTCGACGACATGCTCCTCTCAAACAGTCAGCCGTTGCATTTTCCAGCTCACGCACATTGTTTCTTCAGTTTTTTCGGTTCATGCTGGCCACCAGATTTGTTCCTTGTGCAGGCCAACCTTCCTCCACGTTGAAAAAACGGCACCATGTCGTAGTCATCACAAATCAGAAGACAAATTCGCTTCCTGTATCACGCACAATCATGGAGCATGCATGCGGTAGCACTACTAGACCAAGCTGCTTAGCTGCCCATTTACTGGCCTTTCCAAAACTGGACAGCCTCTAGTTTCCTGAAACTACTTCCAAAAGGTACCGAACATTTCAGACATCTGAAATGCAACTCAGAATTTCGTATCTACCATTACATGCTTCCTGGCAGTGTTAGCCTGGAGTAGCTACTTCGGCTGCCACCAGTTCTGCTTCTTTAGCACCAGGTGATCAGTTCGTGCTCAAGACTGCTGAATTCATATGACATCACAGGCTTACAGCCAGTCAAACGATAGAGACGATGGTGTTGTATCGCGCAACTCACGCGGTCAGTTGAAGCAAATTGTGGTCATGAACCAAACATGCATATTTATTGTATATACGAGATGCATATTTATTGTACTAGTACCCGCTCGAGACCTGAAGGGCTCAAGTTCCTTCAGCTATTAGGTCAGGAGAAGCCGCCGCCTCTGCAAAATTCTTTAACTATGTACTACTCTATAGTGCTAGCGTACACCTGAATTGCTCGTGGGCGTGGTCTTAACTAAACCACACGGACCACAAAGTTGCCGCTGTCCTCGTCGTCATCCCACCTGCCGGAGTCCGACATGGTCCTCCGCCGGCTGCCTTTCTTGGCCTCGAGGAGCGGAGCACCACCATCGTAGTCCAACCGGCACGCCTCCGCCTCGGCGGACCTCCGGTCGCACTGGATGAGGTGGTACAGGACCTCTCTCATGGACGGCCGCGCAAGGGGGTTCTCCCCAGTGCAGATCACGCCGAGCGTGAACACTGACAAGACGTCCGGTAGGTAGGCCGGGTCACGGATATCCTCGCCGGCGACATCGTTGAATGGAGAGCCTTTCTGGTACCGCCGCCATGCCCATTCCGCCAGGCATAGATCGGCGCTGCTGTCATTGGCGACCTTGCCGGTTGTCAGCTCTAACAGGACGACACCGAAGCTGTAGACATCAACCTTCTCGCTCACCTTTGGTCTGTACCCATATTCTGCAAAAAAAATTGCATCCAGTTAGTAATTCCAACTACAAATTCTCTCGACTCACAAACTGATCGAGATGACATCTTAACCGGGAACTGAATTTGAGATTCTCACCTGGTGCCATGTATCCGAACGTCCCGCCGATGGCTGACACGGACTCTGGCTCGCCGGACTTGACGAGCATCCGGGCGAGGCCGAAGTCGGCGATCTTGGCCTGGAACTCCGGGTCAAGCAAGATGTTACTGGACTTGACGTCCCGGTGCACGATCGGCTGCGCGCAGTCATGGTGCATATAGCTGAGCCCCCTGGCCGCGTCGATGGCGATGGCCAGCCTGGTCGGCCAGTCCAGCGGCGCGGGCGCGCCCTCGCGCTCCCGGTGGTGCAGCCACCGGTCGAGGCTGCCGTTCTCCATGTACTCATAGACGAGCAGCTTGGCGTCCTGGCTGGAGATGCAGCAGAGCAGCTTCACGATGTTGTTGTGCCGGATGTTGCCCAGCACCTTCACCTCCGACTCGAACTCCTTGTCGAGCTTCGCGTCCAGCTTCCTCGTGTTCCATATCTTCTTGACGGCCACCATCCTGCCGCCGCGCTCCTCGTCGCCGCCACCGCCACGGGCGGCGAGGTGGATGCGGTACACCTTCCCGGACCCGCCGCTGCCGATCACGTTCTCCTCGAGGATGTTTCTGAGCACGTCGGACTCAGTGAAGTCCAGAGGGGTGAACTGCGTCATCTTCCAGTCGGTCACGTCTTGGCTGTCCTTCCGGCGCCGGAGGAGCAGCCACGCGATGCCCCCGATGCCGACGAGGACAATGCCGGCGAGCATGGAGAAGAGGATGGTCAGGCCCTTTGAGAGCTCGTCACGCGCGCCGCCGCCGCCACGGCACGTTGGGAGGTTTATCCTCGAGTCCGGCCTGGCGCAGAGCCAGCGGTTCCCGAGGAAGCTGCGGTCGTACGCCGCGCTCTGCAGCGAGAGCGGCACCTCGCCGGTGAGCTGGTTCGATGACATGTTGAGCGAGTTGAAGTTCATGTTGCTGAAGTCCGGCGGTATGCCGTCGGTGAGCTCGTTGCCGGACAAATCAAGGATCGTCAGCAAGGGAAGCAACCCTATGCTCCCCGCGGGTATTGCGCCGGATATGCGGTTGTCGCTCAGGTTGAGTGAATTGAGCTTCTGCAGCAGTTTGATTGATGTTGGTATGGAACCAGTTATCCGGTTGCCGGAGATTGACAGATCAGTAAGGCTGGCGAGCCCGCTCATGTTGGCTGGTAGCTCGCCGGAGAGCTGGTTGTTCTCCGCCTTGAACACGAGCAGCCCGGTCGCGGACGCCGGGACGGAGCCGGAGAACCTGTTGTTTCCCATCTCAATCCGCGAGATGTTCAAAGATATCTCGGCCGGCAGAGCGCCGGTGAAGCTGTTGTTTTGGATCATCACCATTGTCAGCTTCTGAAACGACCATATCTTCGTCGGGAAGTCGCCGGAGAAGTGGTTATTGTAGAGCATGAGGTTGTTCAGCTCACTGCAGTCGCCGAGGTTCGCCGGGAGCGCGCCGGAGAAGCTGTTGTTGAAGACGACGATGTCGAAGAGCTTCCCTTTGGCGCAGAGCGTCTCCGGTAGCTGGCCGGAGAGGTTGTTGGAGGACACCTCGAGGTTGCCTAGCGGCGAGTGCTTCCCGAGCTCCGGCGGGAGCTCGCCGGATAGTTGGTTGCCAAATATCCGGATGTCTCTGAGCATGGGGAGCAGCGCAATGCTCACCGGGATCGTGCCGGTGAGCTGATTGAAGTACAAGAACATCAAAGTCAGGTTCTTGAGTTTACCATAATCTTCCGGTATCCCTCCGGTGAGCTGGTTCGACGACACGTCGAGCTCTCTCAAATTCACCGCCGTGACGTTGCGCTTCAGCTCGCCGGTGAGGCCGTTTCCGAACAGGTACACGAACTCGAGCTTCTGGTGCTGCCAGACCCACGCCGGGATCTCGCCGGTTAGCTTGTTCATCGATATGTCGATGAGCGTGAGCTCCGTGAGGCTCGAGAAGACCTCCGGGATCTCGCCGGTCATGTTCATACCGGACATCCAGAGGTAGGTCAGCTTGGTAAGTTTGGCGAACTCCGGCGGCACCGGCGCCGGCGCGAACGCGTTGACGGCCAGCGTGAGCCGCTCGAGCCCAGCGAGCTTGCTTATGTCGGCCGCCGGGTACGCCCCGGTGAACCGGTTGGTGTCAAGAAGGAGGGACTTGAGCGCCGGGAGCCCCGCCACCGCCGCCGGCACCGAGCCGCCGAAGCGGTTGGTCGACAGGTTGAGGTGCTCCATCGCGGGCGACAGCCGGCTGATGTCAGCCGGCAGGACCCCGGCGAAGGCGTTGTTGGAGAGGTCAAGGAACTGGAGCTGGGAGCATGCGTAGAGTGCGGCACCGGGGAAGTCGCCGGTGAGGTTGTTGTAGGAGAGGTCGAGCCGGGTGAGATTCTTGAGGTCGCACACGGACGCGGGGACCACGCCGGTAAGGTTAAGCCTCTGGAAGGAGAGCCCCGTGACTACGCCTCCGCCGCCGCAGCCCCCAGCGACGTCCCAGGTGACGCCGGTCCAGTTGCAGTGGTTGGCGGCGGAGGCGGGGTCCCACGACGCGAGCTGCAGGGGGTTGCCCCAGCCCTTCTTGATAGCTAGGAGGGTGTCGCGGTCTCCGGAGGTGGTCTGGGCGCTGGATTCGCCGGCGAGGAGGAGGACGCCGACGAGGAGCATGGGGAAGAGACGGGCATTGGACATTGTGTGTATTCCGGGAGTTCCGTGGGCGGTGAGGGAGGTGAGCTGAGGTGGGAGTGAAAAAGGCCGCCTCGCTCATATACGTGTGAAAAAGGCGCGTCAACGGTCGTCTCGTCGCTGGGCCCGTGGGCGGGCTATATAATAATATAAGGGAGTGTATTAAGTTGAGATAGATTATGAAAGAAATCTTTTCAAAATCAAAGAGATATGAGTCTTGAAATAAAATATACAATGCTAAAATTCTAAGTCGTACATGGTTTATGATTGAATTTTTTAAACTTTAAAGTGTTTATGAGAGCAGTATATATAGAAAAATAGTTACATATAATTTTGACCGGTATAGCTAAATTTGATATAGTTTATACTACAATCTCAGCTAAAACCTAAGTCAAGTGATTCCAAACCCACTTTGCTTTCTTTTCATTTCACTTTTGCAAGTTGATTTTTTTTCGTACATGATAGGGCCTTTTTTTCTGGCACGTTGTTTTGTTTCTTTCTTTCTTTTAGTTGGTAGAAGATAACGATTTGGGTAGATAAAACGATTTCCTTTATATCACAACATTAGCGGCATATATCTATTATATTATTAAAGCAACGATAAAAGGAGCCACCACGTTCATTTTCAAGGAGTAGAAATTCCCACATTAATCGAGAAAAAAGAGAAAGATTTATACTGTTGATCGAAGTGGGTCCAAATTATAACGGTCCAGGTTAAAATAAAGAGTTTATGTCATGTACGATCAAAATAATAACTAAAATTCGGAATAAAAATAAAGAAAATTAGCAATTTGATTTCCATACGAATTCCTAAGTAAAATATCTAAATAAAATGATTCGAACAAAAATTAAACCAAAAATAGCAATTAAATTTGTGTATGAATTCTAACAAAAATAACTAAAATTTGAAATAAAAAATAAAATAAAATTAGCAATTTGACTTCGATATGAATTCAAAAGTAAAATATCTAAATAACTGTAAATCAGATAAAAATAAAATCAAAATTGGCAATTGGATTTGCATATGAATTCCAACTAAAAAATTGAAACAGAAAAAAATATTTGTAATTTAATTTTCATACAATATTGAAGTAAAATCCTTAAATTAGAAAAATCCAGAATAAATTAAATAAAACTAGCAATCTGGTTTTCATACAAATTACTAAGTAAAATCAATAAATAAACATAATTTTGAATAAAAATTAAACAAATATTCAAAAAATAATTGAAAATTAGAAAATATAATAAAATTAGAAGTTTGATTTCGATACAAAATCCAAAGTAAAATCCCTAAATGATTATAATTCCAAATAAAAAATAAACAAAATTAGCAATTAGATTTGTATACAAATTTCAACAAAAAATAATTGAAATTCAAAGTAAAAAATAAAAGAAAACTTCTATTTGATTTCCATATAATTGCAAAGTAAAATCTCTAAATTACCAGAATTCGAAATAATTTAAATAAAATTAGCAATTTGATTTGTATACAACCTCCAATAAAAACAAATAAAATATTCAATAAAAATAAAAGTTATAATAAAGATAGCATGAATAATATCAGAGGAGACCACAAAAGAGTGCAATGGTGTCACTTTATCTAACAAGAAGATATTAACCCATCAGGAAGCGAAGAGCAGAGGCGATGGCAGGGGAGATGGGACAATGTCGCGCTACCCACTTAGCCGTTCGAAAAGGAAAATATTGTGCTACTAGCCGATGTTGTTGAAGAAAAATGCCAAGGTCAAATGAGCCAAGGGCCACGACGACGAGTGGTTAGCATAAGCATTATTGAAGAAGTTAGTATCTAAATAAGCTTAATAATGAGAAGACTTCGGTAGAGAGAAGGTGAACTTTGCATTAAAGATGAGCTATAACAATATGGTGCCAATAGGTAGCTAGAAGTGTGATGAGGACAGTGTCATAGACGATAGCAAGAAGATTATCCATACTATTAGACAATGACTAAAGCAGACATACCAACATCAGTAAAGATACGAAGTCACCGTGGTGAGGAAATTATAATGTTGAGGTGATCATGTTGAAGAAGAGAAGTGATCAACACAAGAGAAGAGTGATATTAAACATGTATAACATCAGTAAAGATGCATGTTGTTGCCCTTCATTTATTCCTATACTTTCATGATTCCATTCTTAAAGGTGTCAGGAAAGAGAGAGATTGAGATAGCCTCATTTTATTCATGTGAAAACTGAGACTTCTTTCAATGAGGGTATAATAGGAAGAAACGAAATAAATTTACTTGGAAGTTGTAGAATGACTTGTATTTAGAGAAGAGTTGAAATGCTAAAACGACTTATATTTGAAATCAAAAGGAATATCAAACAAATTAATAGACTTTTCACCGCATCCTTTTCACAGCAGCTTTAAACACAACACATCTAAGCTATATCATTTGATATTAAAAAACATTGAAACAAATCTAGCCGCGCAAGTGCGCGGGCCACACTGCTATTTTCCTTTATAATAAGGGCCATCTTATTAAGAGCTAGATATCATAATTTTGTTTTGTTAAGTCACTTTAAGATATTTGAGTGTTTGATTGGCTACTTTTTTTCTAATCCAGATGCAAATGGATATATTATTTCATTTCAAAACATATGAGATGAAATGTGAGAGGCAAAGGACAACTGTTGGATAGCAGAATTTGTTGTGTCTAGGTATCATCCGGATGTTTCCTTCCTAACAATCATCCAGATTTGAGACCGTTGGATTAGAGATCCAACATCCCCTTTTTTGGAGGAGGAAGATATTTTTTGGAGAGGGTGAGGGAGAATTCATAGTCGTTGGATCTCTAATATAATGGTCACAAATCTGGATGATAGTTAGAAAGAAAATATCCAGATGATATTTATCAACACCCTTAACTTTATATGTTACTCCCTCCGATTTCAAATATAAATTGTTTCAACTTTGAACATATGAATTAAGGAGTAATAAAAATGGCATTGTTGCCCTTCATTTATTCCTATACTTCATGATTCCATCCTTAAAGGTGTCAGGAAAGAAAGAGAGATTGAGATGAACCGGAGCCAAGATTCTATCATTGGTTTCTTCGGGTATTCGAACCCAATTTGGTTAGTGTAAATCATGAGCAGACCTCGAGGACTGGACCACCCAATGAAGTAGAGGTATTGAACTGGCTAGTTCAGTTAGGCAGCTGGTGGAGCAGGTGATCGCCCCAAGAAGGTTCCTTAAATTCGCTCGTCATTGCCGGTTCATCTCGTTAGCTCCCGTCGCATTGCACGTCAAATTTCTAGAGCGTACTCGAGTTGTTCAACGAAACACTGACGCGAAAAGATCTCGTTTGTTCGATCGATATTTAAAGGGGATTTGCCCCCATCATTTATTAGTTGAGACTTGGCTCGACGTTGTTTTGCCAAAGCTTCCTTTTTTTGGGGATTTTTCGCCAATATCTGCCGGTGTGGAAAGTGCCATGTTCTTCTCGTCGTCATCTCACGCGTGAGCATGGTTTAAACAGCGAAAACCAATGTAGGATAGCGGAGTCGTGTGGGTAAATTGTAGGAAGAGATATAAGATCTCGAACGTTGGGTTTGTGCAACGTTGCTTCCATGACTTGAAGCTTGGACTTAAAGCCTGGGAAAAAAATTTTCCTACCTTTTCTTCTTAGAAATACGTGCAGAGTTCCCGTGAAATTCCTACTATCTGGACGAGCCCTGAAGTAGGGGGGAAACGACAAACATCACGATGGAGTTTCGTCGATATTGGTCAACACTACCACTACTAGTAGTAGTGTAGTAGAGTACTAGTTTCTGACTTATGATATGGGTCTGTTCTCTTTGGCTATGGTTTTTGGTTTTTGGCTGCGGCTTGTGGGTTTTAGGCTGTATGTATGAGAGATTACAGAGTAACAGAAATTTACATACGATTTTTGCTAATATAAATAAAGTCAGTAAAGTATGTACTATAATTAACTAGTAGACTCTATTTTATAAAAATACTCTGTTTAAAAATTAATTATTATAGAAAAATTAAAAGTAGTTTTAGAAGTTAAAAATAACAGGTCCATAGTTTCTCGACCCTAGATGATTAGCGCTAGTGGTTTTCGCCATGTTGAGTGCACGGGTCACCATGTCGATCGAGCGAGTAATAAATTCCGTGGAAAAGCTTGCATCGCAGTGCACCGAATCTACGCGCTAGTACGTCTAAAGCAAGACGAACACGTAACCGTGACGAGGACTCACGGGCCACAAGGCAACAGAAGGAATTGAGTGTTAGCTCAGCGGTGGATTTGGGTCCTGAGTTTGATACCTGAATCGAACGCAAGATTTTCAACCAATTTTCTTGGGGCTAAGTTCTGATAAGAGATCCAATGAAAGAACAGGCACTTAGTTCCTTCTCTCCTTGATGAGTCTGGGTATCTTCTTTTCAATTTTTAAAAACTAGTTTTTTAGTTTTTTTTATAGTAACTAGCCTTTAAATAAGGTGTCTTTTTAAGTTGTGGTCTACAAATTAATTATAATATACATTGTAACGATTTCATTAATATCGATCAAAACTACATGTAAATTTATTCTATATTTTTTACGAATAGTCTAAAAATCATAAACCAAAGTAAAAAAACGAACCCAAGATTGATTAGGTACTCAGCACAGCAGAAAGAAAATGGAAGAACCAAGACTGGCTGTTACTGCCTAGCTCGCCAAACCTGACGTCAGTTGTGCTTTTGCCCACTGACTACTGTACTATCATTTCGAGATAAGATGCTGCTGCGGTCTGCCAGCGGTGTAGTCAAGTTTCTACAACTTTCCTAAAAAAAAAAGTTTCTCCAACTATTTTCACGGACAAAGTGGCAAATCATGAATTACAAAATCACATGTGATCGATCCTAAAGTAGCAAATTCTTAATTGCCGATTTGTAGTATTTGCATTGAATATATAAAAATATTTATCATAAACGATATTCTTGAAATATACTCTCAACTTTCTTTCTGTTATGGCCGCCCAATATATAGCATTTTTTAATGTTTACCCGTGTAGATTTTTCATTAAATAAATAATTTTATATGTTATTTTTAAAAAATAACACATGTCACCAACTTATAATTTAAAAACAAACCCTACATACAACCAACAATCGCATTGCAGTGTCACAGATAATTCCAAACATGTTTTCGAAAATGAACCGCTTGAGGTTCAGATGCAAAGAGGGCTCCCTTTTGGAAATAAGTATAGGATGGATGTTATTTTAAAATCATTAAAAAAATTGTTCATTTCCGACTTAAACTAGCATCTACTCATCAAAATTACTCGTGCTTAAGGGTGTATCTTATCACAAAGAGATCAAGAGACGATACAAATTTCATATTTACTGAATGCAGGATACTTTAGTTTTACTCATTTTCATGCGATCGAAAGGAGGTCTAATTTGGCCGTATTTTAATTTTGCCTTACCAGTGGGACTCACCAAACATTAATTGACTCCAATTTGAGCTAATCAAAAGGAGATCCACGATCGATCGGACCCACCAGATTAACACTGACTCTCACTCGATTGATGCTCTGCGTCGTTCCTAATCTTCCTCTGCTTTTCCCCTTTTTGAACTCTGCGCTTCCCTGATGCCAATTAGCACTAACTAAAGGACGATTCTTCGGCTTAATTATCAACCCATTTGCGAGATACGCATCGATACGGTCTACGGGGTGCTGGTATAGATTGGCTGCTAGTTGTGATTAATTTGACTAATCGACGGTCAAGGCTCGTTGAAGAAACCCAGGACCTCTTTCCAAAATAACAAAAGTTGTTGGGTAAACCAGTGTTAACAAACCCGGACCGAATTGATGCTAATATAGGTTGCCATAATATTAAGAAGGGTCATATCTAGTAGTTTGAGTCTCATCATGTGTTGATAGATTGATGCTAATATAGGTTACCGTACTATTAAGAGGGGTCATATCTAGTAGTTTGAGTCTCATCATGTGTTAATAGCTCATCCTCACCTGCCCTAACTCATCTTGATATGAGGCATATATTTACGAATGTGTTTTGCAAATAGTTAAAACACATGTGTTAAATTCTTGTAATATGAGACTATGCATTGCAATGTATTTTGCAAGTGTTTGAAGTCCATATTTTCATTCTTTGTGATATGAGGTTTATATTTGCAGATGTGTTTTGCAAATAGTTGAAACTCATATATAAACCTTGTGATATGATACTTGTGTTTGCAAATGTGAGAAGTCTATGTACCAATCCTTTGTGTCATGACATACTTTTTCGTCGTCGTTGTGAAGAGATTTATTAAAATAATCTTTTAAAAATAATTTATCGTCTTTCGATTTGTTTATACGAATGTCTCACGTTAAAACAAAAAAAATTATAATTCGTAACCATAAACTGTAAGCCGAAACCCAAAAAAACGCATTAGCTGATCAAACTGATTACAGCTTGATAGATCTGTGCGCTTCTCTAGGGCTGGGATCTAGCTATCCAGCGAGAGTGATGCGGTACAACTTGCATCGAAGGTATCAAGATAATGCTACGAATGTGTGCATGAAGAGCGACGTTACCAGTTGGCCATCGTTCTCCTACTCGGCGGCTACAGGCTAGCTAGGCTACCAAACTTAATCAGCTCAGTAGATTTGCAGGTTTCCTCGGGGAAAATTAGCATGTTGTGGCATTGAAAGGCTGATATTTGGGGGCAAGCGAAGACCACCACACTGGAAATTTCTCTCAAGCATCTTTAGGTTGCGTGAATTATGCGTTAAGCCAGCAGTGACATAAAGATGCTTAGGCTATGTTCTTTTCAGCTTCTAAAAGTTATTTTTTGATTTTTTATAGTAATTAGCTTTTAAACGGAGTATTTTTTTAAGATAGAATCTATTAGTTAATTATAGTACATATTTTATTGGCTTTATTTATATTGGCAAAAATCATATGTGAGTTTTTGTTACTTTATAATCTCTCATATAAATAGCCTAAAAATTACAAGTCATAGTTAAAAATCACAAACTACAGCCAAAAAGAACATGTGCTTAATTCCGTGAGATCTCGTGCTGGCGGCCTGGCTAGTCCACAACCACGGAGGACTCTGTCGTCCTTGCAGTGGAATTTCATTGCATTTGGGCGGTGCGCCTGCGTAGGCGCAGGCGCAGCAATCCACAGGCAGGCTCGAGTCACCCCTCATTTTTTGTGACTCTGCTACTGTTCACATTAGGCAATGGCTCTGTTCTTTTTAGCTTCTAAAAGCTGTTTTTCAACTTTTCTACAATAACTAGCTTTTAAACGGAGTATTTTTTCAAGATAGAATCTACTAGTTAATTGTAGTACATATTTTACTAACTTCATTTATATCGGCAAAAATCGTATGTAAGTTTCTGTTACTCTGTAATCTCTCATACAAACAACTTAAAAATCATAAATCGCAGCCAAAAGTCATAAGCCACAGCCAAAAAAAATACAGGCCCAATGGTCTGCAATTGGTTATCAAATTTGAGGCTTACCAGCGAAAAAGGTCACGGGATCATTTTTTTACTCTTCTGCAAATTCTACCATAAACCGACCTAACATATTGTAAGCGGGACCTCAAGCACTACGGCATTTACCCAGACAATTGCTTACCAGTTGCTACATGTTGGCAACAAGATTATCGGCTCTATTCTAGTGAGCTACGGCTCATGCATTTGGACCAGTTTTTATCTGTCTTTTTCAAAATAGTGGTGGACGATGAAGACGTCGACGTGAACAACCCATACAGTTTTAGATTCAGTAAGTTATTTGAGAATTCGCTTCAAGAAAATATCTTTTGTTTCTATTTTTAGATAAGCCAAAAACAAAAAAAAAAGAGGATGGCTAGCAGCCAATAGGTAAAGCTTTGTTTCTGTCTCATATCTAAATGTTACTGCTCTGCGCTAAGTAAAAGCATTGTGAACGGCATTGTAAGACGTCATAGAAATTTATAGGGTATTGATACAGCCCGCCCATACATCCGATACGAATTGTTTGTATCGTACGCTTCAGTCGCTCGGACGTCTCTCCATCACTCATTTATTATCTGTCCACTCTTTCATTTCCTTCACTACACGTAAGTTTGCTTTTCTTGCTACTGATACCTCTGTCCACTAGCCCCTTTTCTGACTACAATATTGCTCACCTTCTCTCAATTGCATCCGCCCATTGCAGATTCGCAACCCAATCCCTCTTCCTCTGTTTGCCCTTCTTGTGCTGGGATATGGTGTTTTTCTTTCTTACTTGGTGGCTTGCTTGGCCTGTGGATGATTGAAGCTTATCGGCCAGCCTTGTCTGGGTTCTTGTGGTGGAGGCGATTGGATCTTGTCTTGCTAGCTTCAGGAGGTGTTTGGCAGGGCACAAATCGATTGGCTTTTAGTAGCCGCTACAGTATCTAACTTTTAAACGAGTATTTTCTTAAGATGTGGTCTACAAGTTAAACGTAGTACACGTTAAAAGTTTAACATCTGTACCAACCAAAATCGTAAGTGAGTATCGATCTCTCCGTAATCTGTCAGTAAGCAGTACCAAAATTCAAAATTTCATTAAAAGCCATGTTCGCAGCTAAAAAGAACAGACTATCAGTCAGGCCAGAGATCTGGCGGCCTGCATCCTCTTGCTTCACCATGTCCCACCAACTTGTTGCACCTACTAGTTTTGCTTTCTTACTGCTGCTACTACTGCGAATTGAGAGATCTGATGATAGGATAATCTTGGGATCTGATTCTCCCTTGCACTAGGTGATTTGAGGTGTTAGGGCTATATCTTTTGAGTATTACAATTACGAATATTTTGAAATGTTGCATTTTTCCATCTAAAATGTTGATGCTATTATTTTCAATGTTGCAATAGCTTTTTATTGCGAGATTGGATTTTTCTTCTTTTAAGTTTCTCCATTGTTGCACAATGTTGCACATGCAAAATGTTGCACATATTGTATTCTAATGTTGTAAGCATTGCCATCAAATGTTTCAATAGAGCATACGACATTAGCGCTTGAATCGGACGTCCGAACACTAGCAACTCCTAAATTTATACGTACCTCCAACTGGTCCAACCGTCTGAAAGTCTAGTTTGATGGACACCATAGCCATGCGTGGCATTCTCGAGTTGTTGAACAAAGTGCTCCAGTTTCTTCGGTCTAAAAGAATGTCTACAACTTAGAACCCTTTTTCTACCACTTTCTACACAGCGGTCAATGACTTGGATATAGTACCAACTTAAACTTCCAAAGTCATTAGAATAATAGTAACTTGGTTGTTGCCAGGAGAAAACTCTGCTATCTGAAGATGTCACCATCAGAAAATCCAATTACTGAAGACAACGCACCACTTTTTTCTTTTTGGACCAGTGATTAGTCATCAGTGGGCAAGTCCAAGAACGCGATCGGGATTAACAGTCCAAGAATGTGCACACAGCTGGAGCAGTCGCACGTACCAAACTAATAGCTAGCCTAGCTAGCAGTAGCACTGGAGGGTTTGGTCATGTGTGTGGGCAGAAACCACATCGAGATAGTGCTGGTTAGCCGAAACCCCCGATCCTGCATCCATGCGCGCGTGCCGCTTGTGTAGGATTTCAGCTGCTTCAGAGAACCTCTGCAACTCTTGATAGGATTTTAGTTGCCCCAGATTGGGAGAGTAATTTTCCTTTGTCTACTGTTCAAGCACTTCCTAGGCTTGGGAGTATACACCTTTGTTGCTTGATAACAAAGAAATTGTTGCTCATAAAAAGAGGTACTTTCAAGTTAGAAAAATGGTTCTCAAAGCTTTCCGTTCGTTTCGGCTTAGACTTCTGGCTTATTTTTCACTATTCAATAATTTCATCTTTTTCTGATTTTTTGCTTTTTTTTGAGCTTTTTTGTTGGTTCTATTTTTCCGTATTTGTTTGTCTGTCATGACAAGTTAACTGAACCGATAAAAATTTTTAAATTTAATTACGCCAAATAAATCATCAAAACGAAATTTTCAATAGTTATAATGATTTTCAGCTAAAAATTACTCAAAATAAGCCTTTTTGAGTAGGGCCGCCATCCCCTGGAGGTGGACAGCCGGACAGGTGCCCTGAATAAATGTCATTTTCCAATTAGAACTTTGAGGAGAATGGCTAGAGGCTGGAATGCTAACATAGATGCAGAGGTCGATAAAAAAAAGAGTTCTTCGCACCGAATATAACTACGTTGATCTAGACTCATATAGAGTATATCCATTTCTGAAAATGAGAAACAAAGAATGAAAGACATTCATCAAGAGCTTACTATAATTTGGCAAATAGAGGAAATTAAATTAAAACAGAGGGCTAGGGATAGAGACATTACAGAAAGAGATAAATATAATGCTTACTTCCAAGCTATGGCCAACCAAAGAAATAGGAAAACTCATATTTCTGTTACGGATGGTCATGATGGGACTGCACATAATACTGAAGGTATTCTGAAAATTGATGTTGGTTATTACAAAAACCTTTTTGGTTTTGAGAAAAGAATTGGTATTTCTCTAGATCAAAGTTTTTAGTCTCTTGACCAAAGTTCCTTGGCGTATCTAGGTGGTGATCGGTTCATTGAACACCTCAAAAAACATGTAGAGAGCTTATTTGACATAATTAAATTTAAAAATTAAAAATATAAAAATATGTTAACCCATCACAGACAATGCAAACGAATAAGAAAAAAAGAACCGACAAAAAGCTCAAAAAAGTCAAAATTCATTATGAATAGTGCAAAAAAGCTTGCTTTAAGCCAAAATAAGCTATATTGAGCACCCCCATAAACACCTCAGTAGGGTCTAACCCGAATTATTCTTGCTAGGCCGGCGTATATATGTGCAATGGTATAAGCTGGCGTATATATGTGGCATAGAGATTATACGCCCCGGAATACCGTTAAACGCCGGCTTAGGCAGGTTTTGGGGGCATTTATGCTATACGCCTGTTAGATATAAAAGCCGGCAAATCTAGGGTATCTTATTGTAGTCTGTGAACAAAATGGATTTCTAGAGAGGCTTTGGTTCTTATCCTGATGGTGCTCCTGGCCGTGATGGATTTTCCTTTAGTAATATCAAAATTTCTGGGATCTAATTAAAGTTGATCTGACGCCTATTTTTAAAGTGCTAGAGGATGGTATTCTTATTATTTTCCACTTTGGCTTTAGCTTTGGGTTACATTGCTACAATAACTAATTTTTAAATGTTGCATCTTTTCAAGCGGGGTTTATAGTTAGATTGTAGTACACACTGTACCGAGTTCAGCTGTACCGACTAAAATCGCATACGACTTTTTCCTCTTCGTCTGTCTCTCGCAAATAGTCAGAATTCAAAAACTAAAAGCTAAAACCATAGCCCAAAAGAACCCACCAATTTTGCCATGCTTAATTACTCCCATTCCGAGTGAGCAAGATGCTAGGGATATGAAAAAAATCGCAAATATAAGTCTCCTGAACTGTAGACATTTGATAATTACCAAGGTGCTCACAAATAGGTTGGTTGCAATTTGTGATTGACTTATTGCACAAAACCAGACTGCTTTGATCAAGGGAAGGTACATTCATGAAAGCTCATGAAATTATCCATTCTGTGTATCATGGTAAAGAGCAAGGTTAATTTCAGACTATGAGAAATCTTATCATAAATTTAACCTTGATTTTCTTGAAGAAGTTTTGAAACTAATGTGTAGATGGAAGTTTTGAGGCTCATTTTCTATAATTCTAAAGTATACATAGTTTGGTACTATATTGCTAAGATAAGGTGGAAGAGACTAATTTATAAGGTAAATTAAGTTCTTGTTACTCCTTAAATCAGGTGGTACACGGATAGGGATGACATGAGGAGGGCTTTGGCTATTCACACACTCGTATTCGCGCATTTTCTCGTGAAAATTGTGTGATTTGTGACTTGTGTCGTGACGCGGCGCATCACTTGGTAGACCAAGTCCACCTTATTTTTGCTAACTATGTATCACTCTCTCTCTCTGTTTGAATGAGATTCAAATGTTTGAATTTGAGGTTTTATTGGATTTTGATGATAGCTAGATATCAGTTTGGTTAAATGTGTCAATATGCCTGAAAACGTCCAAAGAGTATAGTGCTAAGAATCACTGCCTCCATTTCTTCCTCCTGCAAACATGTACCGTTGTCTTGCGCCGTCTGAACCTCGCCGACTCTTCTTGCTAGTATGTACCGTGAAGAAGAGGAGCGGCATCTATTAACCGTTGCTACCGTGAAGACTTGCATGGTGGCGGTAATAAGGTTCTGGGTAACGCACATCTGCTCGACCGCTCACTTCGCTGTGACATCTACGTTTTGAACTACATGCTGCTTCCTATTCTTCTCACATCTAACTATAAGTCGTTCGTGTGATCGATCGACTTATTTAAATTATGTTTCTACATATATTTTAAAGTACAATGATTTGTCTACTGTTAGCATTGATTGATGCATCATTTATTATTTACGATATTTATCTCGTAGTAAAATATAGAATTAAAATATTGCTAACATTTCTTACAGTTATTTTGTCAGATACCTATGCCTGATTATGTAAGCTGTGATTGCACTACGCTAATTACATTTTCAGAGTCGAGTAATATGCTTGGAGAGATAAATAGTACTAGCATCTCAGATAAATATTTGGATCCTTCCCATAATTAAGAATTGCCCGTCCCTATTCACATCCACCCATACACCACATCCACTAGAAGATAAAACGAAGAAAAGAATAGGCGATCGATCCCAAATCAAAATATTTCGAAACCAACCCAAATAGGCTTGGTGAGTTACAAAGAAGAGGTATGGCTCACGTCACGTCACGGTTGGAGAGACTTGCTTTGTAGCGCGATAATGACCGCGGCGGTGTAGTGACGTCAGCCATGACGCTAATAGTTATGATTATCTTTGCTTAATCATTACCACTCATGCAATACAGTATCGGAAAAAAAAAATCCCCTCAAGCAGAACTGTAGAAAGGACTCGACGAGTTAGTCCGTGTTTGTTTGGTTCGAGTGGGCCGTAGTAATAGGGTTCCCTCGATCGTGAACCGGCCCAAACACAGAACCCAGCACGAGCATCGCGACTTCTCCTCTCCGTCGGTCTGTCAGCCCTGCCCCACGCGCTCGCGAGTCGCAACGCGGGCGGCGCCCTCTCCACGCTCTCCCTCGCCGCCGTCTGATCCTTGCCCATCCGGCTCGGACAGCCAAACAGAAAATGCCGGCCATGCTGGTTGAAGACGAACCAAGGCGGAAGAAGCCACTAAAACCACCTGGGTGGCCTAAAGAGAACTCAACAGGTCGGTTGAAAAAACTGTCACCTATAATGATGACGATATCTTTGATGCAGTGATCGATGGAGCTTCTGCAGGATTTATGGAAACCGTGAGCTACTACCCTAGCCCTTCAGGGTTCTCATTTCCTATACTGTTGTTATGTTTCAGTTCACTGCCTTCCTGATGTTACATTCTATTGTGTAGGAAAGGGAAGAACTGATTAGGAAGGGTTTGCTGACACCGTTTCACAAGATGAAGGGCTTTGAGAAGCGTGTTGAACAACCTGGACCCTCTTATAGGTAAAATGATTCTGCAGAACAAACCGAAGAAACCATGGAAGCTTCCAGCATTGCTGAAGTTGCTCGGTCAATGCAGCAGATCGCACAAAACCGCCCAGCCACCAAATTGCTTGATGCAGAGTCCATGCCTAGGCTGGATGTACGGTACCTGCTGCTCCATTTCAAAGACTTGGAAGACCTCTAAAACGTCCTGTTTCTCCCAGTTCAGATGAGCAGGAAAAGAAAAGACGAAGGACAATACCAAGAGGCCGTTGCCTAGCAAGAAATGGAGGCAAGACAACTTAAGGAAGGAATCACTATTGGATGGTATGTCAAGGGGTGGCTTCTTTTGGATTATGGCTATCCGCGAGAGATAGTATGCAGAGAAAAACAGTCACATACGATTTTAACTGATATATCTGAACTCAACGTAGTGTTTACTACAATCTACTTGTAGACCCCACCTTAAAAAGACACACCGTTTAAAAGCTAGTTACTGTAGCAGGAAGTGATAAACCAAGGCCTGAGCCTGGCCGGACCCAACTTTTAGGCTTTAATGTTATTCTACACACATAGCAAATGCAGACAAATTTCCTTATTTGCTACTACCATGTATAAATTCACAATATCAAGCATTAGAAAGTTCTGATGAGTTACCTCCTGTTATCCTTGAAGGTGGTATAAGAATTCCAGGCACAATTTATGCACAGCTATTTGACTACCAAAAAGTGGGAGTGCAGTGGCTATGGGAGTTACATTGTCAAAGGGCAATAATTGGCGATGAAATGGGCCTGGGAAAGACTGTGCAGGTCTTATCATTTCTTGGTTCTTTGCATAACGGTGGTATGTACAAACCTAGTATTGTTGTTTGTCCTGTGGCCCTTTTGCAACAGTGGCGAAGGGAGTCCAGTACGTGGTATCCAAAGTTCAAAGTTGAGATCTTACATGATTCTGCAAATTCAACTAAAAAGAGCAAGAGATACAGTGATTCTGACAGTGAAGTTTCTTGGGATAGTGATCAGGAAGAGGTTACACGTGCAAAGCCTGGAAAAAAGTGGGATGACTTGATTTCACACGTTGTAACTTCAGGGTCAGGTTTGCTTCTGACCACATCTGAGCAGCTAAGAATCCTAGGGAAGAAGTTGCTTGATGTAGAATGGGGATATGCTGTATTGGATGAGGGTACCGCATAAGGAATCCCAGTGCTGAGACTGCTCTGCTGTGCAAGCCATTGCAGACTGTGCACAGGTTAATTATGACAGGTGCGCCTTCTCAAATTAAGCTTTCTGAACTGTGGTCTCTGCTTGTGTTTGAGACCGAGTTTTCTATTCCAATTACTTAATGCAACACCATTGCAAGTGTCCACAGTGTATAGATGTGCTGTTGCCCTACGTGACTTGATCATGTCATACCTTCTTAGGAGAATGAAAGCTGATGTCAATGCACAGCTTCCCAAAAAACAGAGCATGTTCTTTTCTGTTGTCTTAACTCCAGATCAACGTGCTACTTATCGTGCATTTCTTGCTAGTTCAGAGGTGGAGCAAATATTTGATGGTAGCAGAAACTTCCTTTATGGGATAGATGTCCCAAGGAAGACATGCAATCACCCTGATCTACTTGAGAGAGAGCATGCCGCTCAGAGTCCCATGGGAATCCTGAAAGAGGTGGAATGATGAAAGTGGTTGAACAAATCTTTCAAGTCTGGAATGACCAAGGTCATTGTGTTCTTCTTTTCACTCAGACACAACAAATTCTTGACATCATGGAAAACTTCTTGACGACTTGTGACTACGGATATCAGAGAATGGATGGACTTACACCTGCAAAGCAAAGAATATGTATTTCTTTTGAAGTCTGCACCTATCATCTTTTAACATTGCTTCATAGATGCAGTGACAAACTTTTTTTTAAGGTGTTACACAATTGTTTGATCTTAATAGACTTGAAAAGAGAATGCTGACACCCAAAAACTGGATGGCAGTGAGTGATTGACATGGTAGATGAATAATTTTGAATCATACTCTGTTGATACAGTTGCGAGCATAATTTCCCATGGTTTTATTTCCTAGATTTTGACCCAGTGACCACTCTAACCTGATTAAACTTTGTGTGGACTAGGCTAGGTAACGTGCATGGCGTATTGGGCAAACTAGAGATGTGACGGTTTACAGATTGATCACACGTGGGACAATAGAGGAGAAAGTCTACCATCGACAGATATACAAGCATTTCCTCACAAACAAAGTACTGAAAAACCCTCAGCAAAGGAGATTCTTTAAAGCCAGAGACATGAAGGATTTGTTCACATTGCAAGACAATGACGGGAATGGTTCAACTGAAACATCAAATATTTTCAGCCAATTGTCTGAATATGTGAATATCGGGGTTCCAAATGATGAGCAACGAGGCCAGCTATCTGCATCTTCAGCTCTACCAGCCACCACAGAGGCTGAACCATGTTCACTCAGTAGAGGAAAAGGGTAAGTGGACCATAACTCTGACCAAGCAGATGAAGAATCCAACATTCTGAAGAGTCTTTCTGATGCTCAGGGTATTTATGTAAGCAATATTTTCTGATCCCTAAGGAAAGTTTGTAGCCTCAATAACATCCTTTTTTTGGACTTACCCAGAGTGCGATCAATCATGATGCCATAATTAGTGCTAACGATGACCAGAAGCTGCGCCTAGAAGAAGAGGCTTCACAGGTGGCACAAAGGGCAGCTGAAGCTTTACGCCAATCACGGTGCTCAGAAGCCGCGACAATTTTGCTGTTCCCACATGGACTGGAAGAGCTGGTGCTGCTGGGGCACCCTCCTCTGTTCGCAGGAAGTTTTGGTCAACTCTCAATAGCCAGTTGGTTAGTTATTCGCAACCATCAGAAACTTCTTCAAACAGCAATCCCGACCGAACTTTTCGCTATGATTCGTGGAAACCGGGAGGGAGCAGCTTCAGATGCACTGGAACATCAGCTTAACCTGGGATCAGCTTCCAACCACATGAGCTAACCAGTTAACCAGGGGTACTATCATTGAAACTCCTAAGTTTATATATAAGTGCTTCTCAAGGTAAGCTAGCAAGGTGGAACTAATCCAGAAATTCATGTGTACACACACATGAGCCAACATGTGCCGGGGTGTCACATACACCACCCCCTCAAAAGACCCGACGTCCTCGTCGGACCAACATACCCACACCGGGGCAAATGATAAGGATCTTCTCTCTTGACATATGTCCATGCGTTCAGTGCCAGCACATTTGCCATGCCGTGTGTCCACTCCGAACCCACACGCGCCATGCGCCATATGCCCGTGCCCCTGACCCACACACGCCCATGTAACCGCGAGAGTCGGCTCCTGCTTGCACTTTTGTCCTCGTTTCACGCAAAACGGTTAACCAGGGTGCTATTATTGAAACTCCTAAGCTTATATGTAAGTGTTTCTTAAGGTAAGCTAGTAAGGTGGAACTAATCCAGAAATTTATATACACATATGAACCAATATAGATCGGGGTGTCACAGGAGCAGCGTGGATTCTTGGGAAGTTTTCACCTGGAATTCGATGAGAATGGGACGTCATCCATATCTTATGCGGCGAGTCGACGTCGACCCCGACCTGCGTGCCGGTCAGTGCCGTCTTCCCCGCGGGACCTGGCAGAGATGTGTACACCATTATCATATATGTACCGAGTACTCCCTCCGTTTCATGCAAGTCCATTTTATCAGGACGTATGTATACACACGTAGTGGCGTAGTCAGAGTCTTAAATCCATGGAGTCAATTGCATTAGCATCTTTATAATTTTTTAGGCTTTCATGCAAATTCTTAAATGTTTTAGGCTGTTATGCAAAAAGATGTGAGGTCATTTGTTATGCAAACCTCAGAGCTTCCACGAGACCATGCCACTGTATACTCGGATGCCAATTACTCCTAGCCTAGACAGAGAATACCTGAGATGGTTTGCGCGAGGGAGAGGCCGACGGCGATGGTGGCGTAGGAGGAGGACATGGCGGCGGCGACGATGGAGAGCCACCAGAGCTTGTGGAAGTTGGGGAGCTGGCAGAAGAGATAACTTGCACCACCCCGAACGAGATGATGAACACGCTCAAGTGCTGGTCGCAGTCCGCCTTGTGCCCGTGCCGGTGCAAGGCTGGAAGCAGTTGGACTTCTTGATAGCACTGTGCTACAAAATCAATGGCACCTGTTACAGTCTTATCTCTCATGCATGAAGTAAAACAAAAATGTTCTTCAGAATACGCAGGGGCCTAGTGCAAGTTTAGAGACTTACGCGGCACTGATGGAGACGTGCCACCCGCCTGGCCTGCACATATACATCGATCGTTTACATACAGATCTTGCAATGCCATTGTCGCAAACACATGCCTAAGATGCCTTTGCTTGCACGTACTGTTAGATGAACTTGATGTGAATTTGCATGAAGATGAGAGCAACAAGTGAGAGTACGTATACCTAGGCAGGACTTGACGGCATCGGTGTAGGTGTAGTTGCGCTTGCCGGTGACGGGGTCGCCGACGCGGTAGCAGCCGGCGGGGAGGCCGCAGGTGTAGAAGGTGATGGCCGCAAAGAGCACCAGGGTCAGCGGCCCGGTCGCCCACCCCAGCTGCGCCATGGCCCAGGCCAGCGACAGCACGCCGGACCCGATCACCGCCGTTACGATGTGCGCCGTCGCCGTCCATTCCGTTCCTGCAGGGAGAAAAGGAAGTTGTATCATTTTCCCAAGGAACGGTGTCAGTGAGTTCGTTCTGCTGGGCTTTGCCGGGCGGAGGCGCTTCACCACTCGCGCTCGCCGGAGCCAAAGGATGAGGATCGGAGGCGCACTAATCTTCAAACACATCCAACGGTGAATAAATCGATCGAAATCAGCCCTAATACAGACAATGGTACTTCCTCTGATTGCAAATTTTTTTTTCATGTACTCGGGCTAGCTAGATGCAAACAAAACTGTCGCTCTCGTTGACGCATACACCAAACTTTTGCATAGCAGAATCAATGCTAGAAAAGCGCTGAGCTGGACAAGTCAACTCATTCAAGGCGCTCGACATCGGTCGCCTCTGCTTCCATGGCGACCCGTCCTTTTCTTCTGATCTCTTTTACCCTTATTTTTCCTTTTTCTGAAACTGATCTCTTTCACCTATGCCCACCTCCATGAGACGACTTCAGGAAGACGTGCCAGTTTTACATTGTTTCTTGTGATATTCGTGTGTGTTCTTCCGAACAGGCGCTAAAGTGAGACGATGGAATTAATGGAAGCCACGCCGTTAAATGGAGAGATGTTGAACATTCGGCACATCTCTTTATAAAAACTTTAAAAATCTTAAAGCAAAAATAGTTATTACTAATGATTAGGCGCAGATCTGTACTAGCTCTACCTTCTAGTTGTTTGGACTTCACAAGATTGTTCTCTACAATTCTTCCTTTCTTTCTTTTTAACTAATGATACAAAGTATTACCATTAATGACTGAAAATTCAATCCATGAATCTACATATATGACCGAAGTTGGGTCAATGACATGTAGGCCCACAAGGGCTTCTTCCGTATCGAGCTCCTAGTCGTGCTTCCATGGCCACTGCCTCCTGTAGTTCCCTCTCTCTCTGTTTCGATTTAGGAGAAAAGGCCATGTGGGCCCCACCTATCACTCACCTAAATTTGACCAACATATTATCCTACATGATAAAATTGTACACTCATCGCGCCACGCAGGCAATACCACCATTCAAAATCGGATTAGGATGATATTTAAATTAGATTGCAAAGTTCAAATGGTTAAATGTCTAGTTTCATAGTTTGAAATGTTGAACGAACTTTCGAGCAAAGTTCGAGATATTATATGGAATTTTTCTTTAGAAAAAACATTCCGTGGTTTATTAATGTTGTAATATTCAGGCTATTGTTTAGCCTTATTAAAGATTTAGCTCTACGTGACAATGATGTTGCAATATTATGAATATGTCTCTAATTATTGTCCTATTGCAACATTCTGACAGATTTATTATTGGATGAAACAGTATTTTATCAAAAAAAAATAATTTATTGGCTAGGATTATTACCCTATATTAATGGTGCGGGTCGCCACAGTAACCCTGTGTCCCATCAAGTTAGTGGTCGGGATGTCATAAGTAGCTTCCAAAGCATCATGACTCGTCGGGTGACTGATTTTTTTTAATTTTTTTTGTAATGAAGCATGCAGTTCAAACAATATGTAATTTAAATTATTCCAGTTGCATTATAATATAGTTTGAAATTTTTAATTGGGAACTTTCGTATTATTTTCGTACCATCAGTATAATCCTAGCTTCACCATTTTGGGCGGTACCGTCAGGCATTCCGAGTTATGATCAGTAGAAGGTGCGAAAGCATGAGTGAAAAATGGAATAATTCAATCAGTGCGAAAGCATGAGTGAAAAATGGAATAATTCAATCTGTCTTTTGAAAGACGCCATTGCTTTTTAATTGTTAATTTGAGTTTGAACCATCCAGATACATGCATAATAAGACCGACTAGCTAATCTACATAGTAAAAGGCAGAGGTGTAGATAAGATTTGGTATAGATTTGATAACGGTGTGTATCACGATCTAGTGAAGACTAATTAGTCTCTATCCAAAATCAGCTCGACCGTGCGGAATTAGGAAGCATTTTCGATCTGTTATACATTTCTGAGTCTAAAGCCCTGATGGACAGTGATTCATCAATCTAAATCAAGTCGAATTCAGATGTCAGATGGTCGCATATTATCCACAACTCCCTTTGTGCCTTTGTTCGCATAGGCAAATACCACGTCTTTGTCAACAAGAGAGTACTTTAGGACAAGACTTGTTAACTTTTCAATTCTTGTAGTGCTCAAGCTTAACATTTGCAGGACGCTCTGCAACTCTCTGTTATACTTTGGGCTACACAGCCGGAGACCCTTTCACGGTTTCACCAGCGTACCCGGCAATGGAACTCGTACCATCGTTAACCGCGCTTGTTTTCGACACGCAAAACCCCTCATCATGACTTTGTTTTGAACGGAACATAGTGCTTGAGCGACTCGGTGACACCTTCGATGGACGCGACCGCCGCGGCGAGTGACACCAGGAAGCACACGAAGCTGAGCGTCTGCAGCGCCACCCACCTCGTTGTGTACTTCTGTATCCGCCGTTGCCGGATGTACATCTCCACCGGGTAGTACACGGTGAGCGGCCAGAACCCGACGGCGCCGAGGAAGCCGAGGATGTCGTTGAAGAAGGGCATGACGATGGCGAGGGCCGTGCTCACGACCACGAACGCCGTTCGCCACGTCAGCCTCAAGAGGTTGACGCTGAACCTGCACCGCTCCCCAGCGACGACCTGGTGCTCGCGGGTGATGAACTCGGCGTTGGGCCAGCGCGCGGCGGCCCAGGTCTCGACGGCGGCGTAGATGGGCTGGCAGAACACCTGGTAGGCGCCGACCAGGTGCACTACGATGCAGACGTTGGCGAAGTCGATGAGCCAGTAGGGCTCGTAGAAGCCGAACCCGGTCAGGATGTTCCCCGGCGCGGCGTTCCCGAACGCCGCGTAGCCAAGGCAGCCGCAGAGCATGTAGAACGCCGTGGTGGTCGACACGCCGAGCAGGGTCGCTTTCTTTATCGTCTTGTTCTCCGCCGGTGGAGACCTCACCGTGTCCTGTAGTTTCAGTTTCAGAGTTGAGTGTTGGACACTCAGTTAATAATTACTGAAGAGCCTTGTAAACTGAAGACACATTTGTGGCTAGTGTTCATGTATTGTACATCAAGCTCTGAACTTCTTTGTGTAGTTCTTACCTGGATTTCTATCAGAATCATGGAGTACGAGTAGGCGAACGCGATGTCGCCGAGCGCTTGGAATGCGAGCCAGATCTTCTGGGCTGAGGTGACGTCTACTCCAACCACAGTGCCTGTCAGAGTAGTCTTACCAGTACGACCTGCGAAAGCACACATGACACAGTGAATCAGAGAATGATGAGAAAGCCTGTACATTATGCATCAGCGAGACTTGTCTTCTTGATTAATAATAGCGCACCCGATATGGCTCGTGCCAGCGAGAGGCCGACGGCGATCGTCGAGTAGGTGAAGGACATGACCGCGGCGAGGATCGACAGCCACGACAGGTTGTGGAAGTTTGGGAGCTGGGAGAAGACGATCTGGACGACCCCGAAGACTACCATGTACGTGTTGAGGTAGACGCTGCAGTCGGCAGCGTGGCCATTCTTGTGGAAGCAGTTGGACTTGTGTATAGCCCTGTCGATCATCCGATCAAAATGAAAATTCTCAAACAATGGGATTTAACTGAAAACTTGTGAATTTCGACAGATGAATCGTTTGTTAAGAGCTTACGCCGCGCTGAGGGATGCTGTAATTGTGTACCCAATTGCGGTTCCAAACAAGTTGACATACTGAAAAACACCACAGGACCAGACTTGCCAGCCACCTGCATACACGAGCACATGAACAGAGTTCATGCAGAATATATTATGCGTCATGTCCGGCCATGACTGAATTCACAGAGAAATTCAGTTCATGTAGGCGCAAGTAAGAACTTACCTAGGTAGGACGCGACGGCGTCCATGTAGGTGTAGTTCCTCTTCCCCGTGACAGGGTCGCCGGTGCGGTAGCAGTCGGCGAGAAGGCCGGAGGTGTAGTAGGTGATGGCAGAGAAGAGCAGCAGGGTGACCGGCCCGACGACCCAGCCGAGCTGCGCCGTCGACCAGGCGAGGGAGAGCACGCCGGAGCCGATGACCGCCGTGATGATGTGCGCGCTCGCTGTCCATACCGTTCCTGCTCAACAAATTGCACAAGCTGTCTGTCAGTACCATCCTGAATGTTCTACTAGCCCATCATTGTAACTCCTTTCGGAACGTCAAAAGAAAAATCATGTAGAGACTTTTTTTTTGAGATACTTCCTCAATCGATTTTATCCTGCAGAGACGTTATTTGAGGCATTTTTAATTCTCTAGAGTCATTTTTCTAAATGTTTGAGACATGTTTGATACTACTCATAACAATTACAAAATGAGTATAGGCAAGTTGTGATGTGAGGTTGAGCTGGCCAGAAGGGTTACTTGTTTTCCATGTGATTTTGAGTTATACACAACATTGTGCCTTTACAAAATGGCGTATAGAATGTAAAGGTATTTCAGTAAGTATATCTTGGGCCGTAGCGATTTGCTAGAGGATGCTTAAGAGTGTAGATACACAATATAGCGCCTTTACAAAATGGCTTATAGAATATAAAGGCATTTCAGTAAATATCTCTTCGGCTGTAGCGACAGTACACGGAGAAGTACCATCGTGGTGTTTTGAAGGAAAAAAAATGCCTTCACAATCGTATAGAGACTAAAATTATATATCTTTACTGCACACTGTACAATAAAAATATCTCTACACAGTATTTGTCCTGTCGTGACAAGTCAAAATATATAAAGGCCCATTCATGTTCTGTCTCTTAACACTAAGCCCCCATAATTCGCATCTGGTTTGGTGTGATAGGTGCTGTTTTTTTTTTCAGCTTCTAGGTTTTGGATTAAATGAACTGTCTTTTTAAAAATAAATTTATAAATTAATTATAATAAATATTATAATAACTTTCGCTATAGCGACTATATCTATATAAACCAAAATTATATATAAGTATCTCTTCATCCTATTTCACAGACAGCTAAAAACCTAAAATTTTAGAAAAACCAAAAGCAACGGTCCAAAACAACAGGCCGACGATCTCTGACTTCCGTGACGACCGCCGGCATAAGAAAGGCTATCCTATCTACATAGTAGTACTCCAAATGGCCAGGTACTCTGCAAGTATAGCCCTAACCTAACCATGGCATTGCCACGTGTAAACATTACTCCTACTACTACATAGCCAGAGGCGTGCGTGGAGGTGTGCACCCAAAAGGTCAGAAACGGCAGGCCCAGCCGCCGAGGGCGCATCTATTCTTTCGCACGGGTGAGGTTACCCACGCAGACGCACTCTAGGCTCTAGCTGGACAAATGCCGATCGACATCGCCGACCAGCTCGAGCAAAAAAGCACGGCCTTCTTCTTCTACTTGCGGCCTCTTGAGTTTCTTCGAGAGAGTACAGAGTATTTTCTTCGCTATTGCGCAAGGAAGATAGAAAGGAAAGCGAGGTGCCTATAACTTTCCATTCCCCCAAAATAGAAAATAGAAAGGAATATATACTCCTCTTGAGTTTGGAACGTCTAGAACTTTGGTGGGAACGAAAACATCCACTCTCGTTGGAAGTAGAGTTGCTGTGAGAATCTTGCGTTCGAAACGGTGCATTATGGTGTGACTATCCAGTTTGCCTGCGTCATGGCGACCTGGGCCTACGGGACAAGGTAGGGGTGGTGGCAATTCCTTGGTGGGGGCAGACCCGTGAGGAATATCTCCATAGGGAACGGGGCTGGGGGTTTATCTCCCCATGGGGAATAGGGCGGGGATGGGTCCTTCTTCTCTCGCGGGCCTTTACGGAGATCCGATGAATATAAAATTTATATTTTAAATAATTTATTATAATTTTTAATATAGAAGATTATATTATTTTATTGTATATTTAACTAAATTTTGAATCTATATGTTATAGTATATATTTTAAAGCTATATTTATAAAATATTGAATAATTATAAATTAATAAACAAATCTATAATATTATTTTTTTAAAAAAATATTTAATCTATTTTTTATCCCCGCGAGTGCATACAAGTATTAGTGGTGAAGAGTGCAAACAAGTATTTCCATTCCCCCAAAATGAATTGTCCAAGAGAAACTTAACCCTATGGGTGGGGTGCAATAATGTGGTACTGTTTGGATTAGCTTTGCGTCAAGGAAACTTGACAGATTCTTACTCCGTAGCAAGCCACCAGGAAGACCAACCAAAGAGGGGCTTTCAGGACGGAATGATTCGTGGAAAAGTTAGCACCGGCGGTAGGGCCTCAGGCAGTACGAATGCACTCTCCTCATGACCTCATTCAGGCTGACTACCCATGCTGATATACTAGCTTTAAACGGCAGTTCTAAGCATTTATCGTCAAAAAGTTTGGTGATTTTTTCCCAACACGTGCAGAGGAACGAATCTATAAAGTACGTGCGCACAAGTCAGAAATGTACACGAACCCACTGCCATCCAAACCGATTCTAATGATTCGAGTTGAATCATGGTTCCATTACGATACTATCTAATTTCGATCTATATTACAATTCGTATCACCTATCTCTGGTAGAATTATATGATCGTACGATACTACAATACGTATCGTGATACTGATAGCCTTGGTAAGGGGTGTTTTTGTTGTCTTTTACTGATGACTTTTAACTTTATCTTTTGGCTTTTTGTTAAAAATAAATAAGTAGTACCTGAAAGTAGTGGCTTTTGCAAAAAGAGGGTGGGTAGTGCAAAATATGGAGAGTTATATATGTTCGCGACTGAAGCAGGAGGAGTAGAGTGGGTAATACCTATGTGGTCCCTACTTTATACTCAAAGCGAGACGATAGTAAAATAAGTGGATAAACTATTTCAAAAAGTCAAGTGTTCATACTAACTTTTAATTTTCCTAAACAAAAACCAATGCTAAGATGGCCTAATTCCATACTCGCATTAACATTACCCAGGACACTGGCCAGAAACGCACTAGTAGTATACTAGCGCATACGTTTCCTCAGTAAATGCAGTGTTGCCATCTGGGCCGTGCAATCTCAAATCAAAGGCTCGTGCACATACTGCCAATTTTCCGTCTGAGTTGACGGTTGACCGTAGAGAAGGCGACGTTGGACCAGCATGCGACCCATGCTTGCTGCAGCCGTGGCGCCACCATGTTTGTCTGTCCTGCTCGATGCTCGAGGCGCGTGGAATGCGTATACATGAACTGATTACGAAATATTAGCATGTGTTCGTGTCAAGACAAATCTAGTTGGACCGTGCACGTCTGGGGGATATGCTACGTACGTACGCACACTCTGTTCTTTTGTGCAGCCCCCAAAAGGGGAGAAACAAAAGCTTAAATTCAATCGGTTTCATCGATTCTTCCAAAGCAGTAAATGCTATGGCTGGCGATCTGTCTTGGAGAGAGGTTGGGGAGAAACAGAGCCAGCCCGGAATGATACTCCAGTTTCTTCCGCCCAGGATGCGAACCAACCAAACAACGAACCATAGGGCCGCTTATTTTTTTTTTGTTGCGTTTTATGAGTTTTGTCTACGATTTATTAGTCTAATAAATAGCAATAATTAAACAAATTAAAGTTTAATTTTAACTAAAAGGCAAAAAGAACGAACCGTAACTTATGGTCCCCTAATAATTCTACTCTCTCTCTCTCTCTTTGTTTGGTGCTAAGCAAATTGAAGCCGCCGCATCGTGTGCGGCAGCAACAGCACAACACAATCGTAACGATATCAAACACAAAAAGGAGGCTAGCTCTTGATGCCATGAAAAGCTAGCCATCTGTGCCTACTACGTATAGATGCTTTTTGCAGAAAAATAAAACGAAAGACAAGATACGGCGGGTAAGTATATATAATGAGGTTCCTTTTTTTGCTTACCGGTTCGCCTCGGCTTGCCGTCGTCGTCGACGTCGTCGCCGCCGCCGCCCTGCCGCGGAGGAGGAGGAGGGAGGTACGCCCGGACGGCGCCGTTCCGAGTCGCCATCTCGACGTTCTGAGTCATCTCTCCGTCTCTCTCTCTCTCTCTCTCTCTCTCTGGTTGGGATGGGGGTGGGTGTGGTTGGGGAGAACGAGTGAGTAGCTGGGAACGAAGAGCCGCAACCGGTGTATATATGCAAGAGGGGCAGGCCGTGTACGGTATGCTATTTAACATTTTCCCCCTTGCGTTTTATTTCTTTTCCAAAGCCCCCTCAAAGCAATGAAAACTGCTAATACTTTTGTACTTACCTCACAAAGTGTAATTTGTCGAAAACTACTTCGAGTGCAGCATGCTTATGACAGAAGTCGTAGAAAAATCAGACATATTGGTAAGTAGTATATAACCCAGGGGATTGACTATCTTATACAGCACTTATTTTTTCTTTCATGGAATAATCTTATAAAATTTGGTCTTTTATTCATAATAATTACCACTAAATTATGTCATGTAACTCAAGAAATTCAAAACTACAACTGTAACACCCCGCCCAGCCTCTGGGCCAGAATGCTACCACCATTGCAAATTTCTACTTTCAATTACCAGACAATCCACACTAAAGTGTTTAGGTAACAGCGAAATAGATACATCATCGTTCTTCTTTTAGCCCAAACTCTAGCAGCCTAGCAGAGACTAACGTAAACTGACAAAAGGTGGTACAAAGAGTGCTGTTATTTCGTGAAGAGCATTCATGTGCTACTCCCGTCCCGATCATGACATCTTCAACGATCACCTAGAAATAAAACAACAAAGTAATGGTGAGTCCAAAGACTCAGCAAGTACATAAAAGGACGATAAATACTAACACACCATGAAGACAATTTCAATCCGATCAATATTTGTACCCGTTCGTCCCCATGTGACCTATCTGACAGCAACGAAGTTAGATGCAATCGATTTTTTAACTTTCCAATTGTTTTTTTGCTTTATTTTTTAAAACAATTACTGTTTGCTAAACACAAGGAAAAACCATCAGCCGTTGGTCAAAAAGCCAGTGTGTTGTCACTGTCGATCGGCCGGGACCAGGCCGTGCGTACGTGGTCCGGCGTGTGGCCCCCCGAAAGCAAGTTTAGCTAAAACTAGTTTTGCCCTGCTGCTGATCATCGCCTATTCGGAATTACGTGTCGCAAACTGCTGCATCTTGCGGGTGGCACAACACCATTGGCGTCGCCTTGCAGGCATGTTTAGTACTAGTAGGACTCGTACTGCTCTTCTTCCTGCTCGGTTGCTCGATTCCTCTGGACCAGTGGCCGCTCCGGTGAAAGATCAGCCGGTTCGGCGATTTGGCCAAGATTCCTCCTGCTGGGAGTCCCTGCTGATCGTTTGATCTGTGATGTTTTTCACATGCAGAACGCTGCAGATCGATGGAAGCAGCGTGCATTCGGCGAGCTCATGGACGGAGTCTGGTTGCAGATCAGAGAACGTTGCCAGTGGATGGATAAAAATCGCTGTAAATATGGACGGATGTCACGGTCTAGTACAGCAAACATTCCCGCCTGAGGCAGAGTCACACCACCTGTCTGTTACAATTAGGCTAGGCGAATATTTATGGTCCGTCACGCCTACGGTATCATGTAACCAACGCGACAAAATACGTCGGGACAGATCGCGTGTCAAATCCGGACAGTTCCCGTTTTTTTTTTCTCTCTTTACCGTGGAGAAGTCCGTACGCTTGCAACACTTCAGACTTAGGTGGTGGTTTATTTTTGGTGGCTTGTGGTTGAAAAGCACTGTAGCTGGCTGAAAAAATATTGTAGATGACAGAGGCTTATTTAACATAATTAAATTTAAAAAATATGTTAGCCCATCACAAACAACGCAAACGAATACGGCAAAAAGAACCGCAAAAAGCTAAAAAGCCAAAATTCGAAAAAGACGAAATTATGAATAGTAAAAATAAGCCGTGCCGGAAAAAGTTCAAACGAGCGGGCCTTACAAAAGAGAGAGAGAGAGAGAGTACTATCGGACGACATACTATTGAAATCAATTTGGACGGCATAGCTTCTACTTATTCGGTTGCGCTCCTCTCCCCCGCTCCTCCCTCTCCCTCACCTCTATTGCTTCTCTCCTCCATCACCGTTGCTGTCATGTCGGTCGCAATTCCGCATGCCTCCTCCTCTGCCCTAACCCTGCCTTCCCATGCGGCCAGCGGCGAGCTCGCTGCCTCGCCTCAGCGTCACCTGCTCCATTCAACATAACATTTTCTCAGCCCTCACCTCATCGACCCGTCTTCTAGCGCTCACCACCCTCCACCGTCAGGGCCAGCGCCGCCTTAGCCTCCCTTTGCAATCGGAAGCAGCGTGCATTCGCCGAGCTCATGGACCGAGTCTGGCTGCAGATCAGAGAACGATGCCAGTGGATGGATAAAAATCGCTGTAAATATGGATGGATGTCACGGTCTAGTACAGCAAACATTCCCGCCTGAGGCAGAAGAGTCACATCACCTGTCTGTTACAATTAGGCTAGGTGCATAGCACGTTGGTCCGTCACGCCTACGGTATCATGTAACCAACGCGACAAAATACGTCGGGACAGTTCGCGCGTCAAATCCGGAGAAGTTCGTACGCTTGCAACACTTCAGACTTACAAAGAGAGAGAGAGAGAGGTACTGTCGGACGCCATACTATTGAAATCAATTTGGACGGCATAGCTTCTACTTCTTTGGTTGCACTCTTCTCTCCCATTCCCCCCTCTCCCTCACCTCTACTGCTTCCTCCTCCATCACCGCTACTACAGCACCAATCGCAATTCCTCATGCCTCCTCCTCTACCTTTACCCATGCCTTCTCCTGCTGCCGGTAGAAGCTCATTGCCTCATCTCATCACACTGCTCCATTTAACCTAACATTTTCTTAACCCTCACCTCGTCGACCCATCCTCTGGCGCTCACCACCCTCCACCGTCGGGCCACCGCCGCCTTGGCCTCCCTCTGCAACCGAAGAGCATGATGAACCCATCGGCGAGAGAGAAAAAAGGGAGAACGCAAGAGAGACTATAGATAGCACAGTCACTGGCAAAATGTCCCCGCTTCAAAATACACCATCAGCGAAACCAGCTTGTCAGTGACTCATCAGAAGGTCCCGTAAAGACGCGGAGACCTATTTCAGTTCATGAGCCCCACAAGGAATAGAGATTTGTCTAGCGATCCATCTCAACATCATCGATGAGCCCCGTGCTACAAGGCTACACCATAGAGCAACTCGATTCTTTTTATTATTCCAGGATGTCATGCCAATAATTGAAGGGCTTGCAACGTGAAGCGTCGGGCGATTCATTGATCGCAACGAGGGAATCTGGGTTCTGGAATACTAAGCTACAGGACGCGGGATACAACAAGATATGCTTGCTTCTTCATTTTCAGTTTATATCTTATGTTTCCTTCAAATAAATAAATAGGACAGTTCTCTGTCATTTTTTAAAACAATTTATCATATCAGACTTTTTAAAATGGCTTAACGCTTATCGACATTCGGTTTGTTCAGACAAATATTTATGCTAGAGCTAAAAATATCAGTTATAATTGAAAAGAACACAATAATAATCCATGTTAGATGATCAAGTTCACACTGCTACCTGCCAACCTTGGCCATACTGTACTGACACTACAGTTGCAGTAGGGGCCTTACCTACTATGATCTTCCTAAAAAAAACCTAGAACAGAATAAACAGTGGTTCAAAACGTTGCGTAAACAAATGTGGAACACAGGTCCAAACAGATCAGCTTACTGTCATATGCAATTGTAATAAATAGGAGCAGAATGGTTGATTATGGCTTAAGCTTATTTTTGTACTATTCATAATTTTGTTTTTTTTCTGAATTTTTGATTTTTTTTGAGCTTTTTTGTCGGTTCTTTTTTTCTCGTATTCGTTTGCGTTGTCTGTGATGGGCTAACATATTTTTTATATTTTCAATTTTTTAAATTTAATTATGTTAAATAAGCCTCTGTCGATTCTGATGTTTTTCACCATTCTGATGTTTTCAGCCATAAGCTTTCAGCCGAACCATCACCACCTATATATGTTGGGGCTTAATTTTCATGGCACGCAACAGCTATTTCTTATGAACTTCCTTTGACAAGCATGGAATGTGCCAAAACAAAATGAGATGTGCATATACAGGATCATGGCTTCATGTGCAGCAGATTGACCATCAAGCAGATCTGCTGCAGCCTTTTTGCACTTAAAATATTGACTGAAGTCACTAAAGATGCTTGATCTGTATCTACTCAAAACTTTATTGGCTTGAGTAAAAAAGACAAGTTCAGGAGAATATTTAACTTCAAATACCTTCAATTGATTGTCTTTTTAATTTGTCTTTTTAGTCGTTCCTCCCGGTTTACAGAGTTCAGATCATCAAATCTGGCCAACATATGGAGTAAATTAAACTGTAGGATCGTCGATAGCAATCAGAGAGAGGTGTTATATTTGCTGCTAACACAACATCGTTCTTAGTCACTTGATAAGGCTTGTAGACCTTCTCCCATATTGCAAAGCCTTGAGCTTGAATATATGCCTCCATCTTCACTTTCTAATACTGAAAATCAACACCATCAAATACACAAAGTTTTGTGGAATACCTATCTGTTGACATGTTTTCTAATCATCGGTTAAGATCAAATAGAAAAATAAACCTGCTCTGATACTACTTGTAAGATCGTCGATAGCAATCAGAGGGGTAAATGATTGCAGTGCGCACCGAAAGTTTTTCTTAAAATTTATTATTATTTTTTAAACCTGCAAATCACAGAAGTACGCATAAAAAGGAGAGCAAAAATTTACGGATTATTTTAGCAACGAGTATGTTTACTGTAAAGCACCTTTCCCTAAACACCTCTTGATCTCTAATTCCAAACCTCTAGGCCAAACTTAACATGTATGCTGTACTTTTCAATTCATCCCACGTACGGCCATGCAAAACCAAAAAAAAAAACTAGTTAGCAATCTTACTTACCTTGTTCCGGCTGGAGAAAAAAACTGCCTGCAAAATATTGCTGTGCTAGCTTTTGCTGAAGATGAAGAGCCGTCGCAAATTTCTTTCCGCACGATGCGCTGGTGCCCACGTCGACCGAGGCAAGGAAGAGGTCGCGTGTGATGAAGCAGATCCAAACTTCTTTGCTGGACAATAACAACTCCGCGCAAGACGTGGTGCAGCGATAAAAGAAAAACACGCGAATCGAGAACAGCCGAAGAAATCGTCGGGCGTGATGTTTCTGTGAGGACGACACGAAAAGAATCGCGGCGCCGATGTTAGCCTCAGGACAACACGAAGAGAAAACACGCCGTCGATCTGCTTTTTTTTATTTATTTATTTTTGAATCATAGTGGCTACAAAATACTCTCCTGTCACCTCTAAACCCTAGTACAAAATAGCATCTCCAAAAGCCACACTTCTAATCACAATTTATATCCCCTTTTATACACCATCCTACGAATCATATTCAATCTCTACTTAAAATCCTAATCCAACTAGACATGACCTTTTTACCTCAACTAGGCTTTTAGCGCACTAATTTCCAAGGGATCCGAAACCCTTCCTAACACGGGTTTTTCACACTCTCGACTTTTCTAACGCGTCACGTGTCGAAGCCTCCAGGACCGCACCTCTCGTAGCTTCTTCACACATCATCCACCACGTGTCGTAGCCTCCGGACCACACCTCCGTAGCTCCAACACGTATCATTCGTCTATGATCTCCATGCGCCCCAAACATGAGCCCGACCATCTCGCATGACATCCTCGACCATATGGACCTCAGATCTCCCCATCCAAGTCCCGGTCCTCCTCGTCACCGACCATGATCGCCTCTATGCTCAGCCTGCACATGCAAAGACCAAAGAACATTGTTCCGCACTAGTTTATTCCAACATAACCAACATCAGTTCATACGCACACACACAACATAACTCGCATAACAACGCTAAGCAATATTACCAAATATTTATCATCGCAAATTAACTATTGTCAATTATTTATCACTAAAATATTCTAGACCTAGCCATATGGTCTAACATAAACAATATCTCCCCTGTTTATCCCAAAGCATTTATATAAAAAAATCAATGTGCTTCACACGACTTTACACTAGATACCAACCCATTATTAGTTCTGGACTCTTTGGTCATCCTTTTGTACTTATCTTTTTTTAAGATCCTTTGGATAGTGCACACGGCCACGGCGAACGATTTTGACATCCAAAACATTGGTCAACATATGCATACAAGTTGCAAGAAAATGCAGCAAAGGCTAAAGACCAATTAAATGAAACAAGGATCATGTTTGTTAATTTACTAGTAGTAAGCAGAATCTGACTGACAGTAGCTATACATCAATTACTTGGGTGTAACAGGCGGGGCAGCAGTTCTACAGGCTGCACCTCCAGTAGGCTGCACAGATAATCTGATTTGACTTAACATTTGCATATGGCTTACACCAAGTTGCTCCAATGTGTCATTTTTTCCAGCAGTGTCCTTGAATTCAGAAAGATGCGACAAAATCGGATGAAAAATTAATTGATACTACATTCACAGGAAAGAAATCCCATTATTTAATCACACGAACCCCTCCGATGTGGCGAAACAGACTGCCCAGCAACCTCATGGAGTGACAAGCTGACAATACATTGACAGTGAATCAACACTGAGCTGCTGATCGTTTCCTGCTGGAAGTCATTAGCTGCAGCAAAAATGAGAGGTTAACACCTGAGATAGAATGCAGTAATTCACCTAGCATAACATAGTTGATCTAGAAAGGATAAACAGGATGTTGAGCAGAGGTACTCACAGATGAAGAGAGGTCAGCGGTTTTCAGCACTCACAATCGTTTCGCCGAGGATACAAACATCCTAAACAGAATGTTGAGAGTGAAATATTTCTTACAGCTAATGAGAATAGGTGAGTGCAGTAGTCACTGAGACAATAAGGAGAACACTAATTTTTCCAGCCCAGGGAAGATCTCATCGACAGCTAAAGAAAGCTTCTCATTACTATCAAAGTTGTTCAAGTTGATTTTTTTGCCGATAAGTATACCATCCATGTTGATCTTCACTAGTAAAGCTTTCGTGACCTCTTCAGGTTTGGCAACATTCTGTGGCTTCGAATTCTTCAGCTCAAGGGGTGATTTTGCTGGAAGTAACCAGATTTCTTCTGAAAGTAAGAAGAGGAGGCCATCCAATGACAGCAGTAATAGGAGATCTGCACATGTGGAGGGGTAATAAAGGGTGAGAAATCTTGCAATATATATACTAGTAGTTCATTGGCTAACACTGACATCTATCTTTTATAATATATTAAAAATTGATGATATGTGTTTTACGGCTACAAAGAAAAAAAAGAAATATATCAAAAATTCTCAAAGAAAGAAAACACATCCGACCCTTGCATTGGTAGACCTTAATTTTAAAGTTTTATATTTGATAGTTGTCTTACAGGTATATTAATTTAAAAAGGAGCTAAAAAAAATATCTAACTCTTAATTTAGTGGACTCTAATTTTAAGGACTTAGATTCAACGGTAGTTTAGAGACCAAAGGTTGAGTGTAATTTGAAAAATATATTAATTTGAAAAAGAAAATAGGTAGTACTTTGTTTAAATCAAAGCTGAGTGTAAATTTGCTTGATGAACTACCTCTCAATCCCCTCTTTCACGTATAAGGAGATAGATCTCAAAATAAAATCGCTAATTAAATACAAAATCAAATATCGTGCATTCAAATTTACCGGGCCAGGTGGAAAGTGCGTTTGCAAGCCCGTAATCACTCGACCGACCCGACCCGCGCCGTTTCCACGGGGTTTTATCCTCGTATTCGCTGTGGTCGGGAACTTTCTCCCGTCTCGCTCCCGAGTCCCGCACCCTTCCTCCTCCCACTCCGGCGACGGGAACTCGCCGGTGAAGTCCTCTTCTTCCTCTCCTCCACCTCCCACTAGGGTTCCGCACCTCATCTTGTTTTTCAGTTAGGTTGCTAGCTGGATAGTGTTTCTTTATCGAATCTTACCTCGAGCCACTCTACCAGCACATTGGCCCCGACAGCCAGGAGGTTTGTTCCCAACCCCTCTCCGTCACTGCTTCTTACTTTGCTGCTCATGGTTCATATATACCTGTGTGCCTATGTGCCAAGTTTATTAGACCTAATGGTTCTCTAGCTAGTGTATTCGAAGCAGTGCACACTAAACTTGTGTTTATCTAGTAATCAAGTAGGAGTTTGATGCTGGTGCAGTTTGCTGAGTTTTCCCTTCATCAAACTTGCCCATTTGCTGACTGACAAAATGCAGTGATTTACCTAGTAACTTCTTTTTAGGTCATTTGCACATGGTGCTAGTACAGTTTGCTGAGTTTATTAGACCTCAAGTTCCTTTTTCATGTTTGCAGCAATGCCATCTGACAAGTTGCAGTGATTTACCTACTTTTTTCTGTCCAGGACCCATTGTTTATAGTTATATTTAGCAGTTTAAGAAGCCCTTAGTCACAAATTCACAGTGGTTGCTACATGAATCAGCGTTGTGACATCTTGCATCACAATAAATGGGCTTAATAACTACGCTATCGCAGTTAACAATGTGGCAATTGGCATAACAAGAAGGCAAGTTTTGGTTGACAAACTGAGCTATCACAGTTAAAAAAGAAGTATGCAGTGAGATAAGTACATGCATATATAGTTTGTTGAGCATTGCGTATTTAAAGAGGACTTGAACAACAGTGCATCAATTCTGTTCGACACATCCTTTTGTCATTCTTAACAGAGCATGATGATATATAACACTGAAAAGTTGCCAGATTTGGCCTTTTGTTGTGAATCGAGGCTCTCTTACACTGTGCTTTTGTTAAACGATGTTCCCTGAGTTGAGGTTCTCCTATGCTGTCCTTTTTGTCGAGCAATGTTCCCTGGGTGTACGATGCTGCAATTTGGTTGATTATGACGTTTATTCCCTTCGGTTGAAGAAACCTGAGCAGTGAGGCATGGTTATCATATTGGTCTGCAACTTGTGCCAGTTATCACTAAAGTAGAGATAGCTGGAACCTGTGACGCTTACGTTTTATTAGGAACCAAAACTCTTTGCTTACTTAAGATGACTGGTGAAATGTAAAGAGCATGGAAGAAATTTGGGTCAACTGGTGTGGAAATCTGAGTAGCAGAAGCTAAACTTCTTCGGATGTTACCAAGGTATGAGTGCTTGAATGTATCTGATGTGGAATTTGTGGATGTATTGATCTTGATCTGGATATCCCCACATGTTTTCGCGCCTTTGTTCTGATTTTTTTAACATTTGTATTGGCCAGGATTTTTACGCCTGTCCTCCATCGCCAACAGGGAAATTTTCCCAGACGTAAATGTCCCCTGGAGGTTGAGGGGGATTCCATGTGCCCTCATAAAATCCTCCCCTGGGTTTTCCCCCCGGCTTCCAAACCAGCCCTCTGTGCTAAAAAAATCACAAGCTAGCACGAGAGCAAGATGCAACATATTCGCAGCACAATGTCAGTAGTTATTCTACCGAAACTAAATCACAAAATGAATAAGACACCAGAAAAGAACCGTGATAACAAGTGCTACATATATGCTAGAGTCCAAAAATTTTCCTCATAAATGACAAAAACTTTTCTAGTTATAATTATGCATTCAGCAACATTGCCACAACGAGACCATCCTATATGAAGCAAAGGTTGATAATGAACATGTGAGGACTGCATGGGGCGTATCCTCTCATTTCTTCTTCCCAGCAGCATCTCCAGCCTTTGTCTGCAAAATTAGCAGAGAACACCAATTTGGTTATGTGGTCAATTACCAAAGCAATAACCATTGACATATGACTATTAACATAAAAGTTATAAATGTTGGGTTGATACTTACCTTCTTCACACCACGGATTTTCTTTGTCCTGTTCTTCCGTTCCTTCATCTGCTTACGTGACTTCTCTACCTTAGTAGCAAGACCGTTCTGTCGAGAATACCAAGATATTAGCAACTCCAAACGTTTTATGTAACCCTAATATTTCACATGAATCAGTCTATAGTAATCTAGAATGTTACTCCGTTTCTTTTTATAAGATGTATTTTGGCTAGGCGCGGAGATTAAGGAGGTTGTAAAACCAAGAGAAAGACTAGAGGAAATGACAATGCTATCCATGTTATAAACACCTTGGAAATGTGAGAGAGAATAACTTGTGAGAGATATAACCAATGCATGTGATAAATAAGGGTAAACAAGGGAAAACATCAATAAATTTGTATGCATGCCTTATATTTTGAAACAAAACTGCAAAACCTATATGCCTTATATTTTGAAAAGGAGGGAGTACGATACAACTACAATGAAAAGAAATGGCGAATAGCATTCAACTCCGACCATGGGCACCAGCAGTCCAGCACCATGCATGTTGTGTGTATCATGATAAGGTAAATTAAGACAGTTCAGCACTACAACACTTCAGTAGCAAACAAAAATAGTACATATGCAGTTAACTTTTCTCACTAATACACTTACAAGTATCTAGTTTCAGCCACATGAAAATGACCGTAGCAAGGGGGCGTTCGTATTGGCTTCTACTAATGGCATTCGGCTACAGTTAAAAGCTTTTGGCTGAAAATGAATAGTAGCAATTAAAAGAAGTGGTTTTTAGAAGGAGACGACGAGTAGTGCAAAAAGTGAGGGAGAGACGCGTGCGTGAGATGAGAGCGAGAAAAATGAAGTACGTGATTCGCCCGTGACTCCTTACTTACCCTCGGAGCGAGACGGGAGTAAAAGGAGTGGAGAAGCAGGTTCGAGAAGCTAGGTGTTCGTATTGGCTTAGCAAAAGCCAATATGAACATGGGCTAAATCTGTCATCAAAATTTGTTTCCACAATTCACAATTGACATATATAACGATTTTTTGCTAACATATGACTGTAAAAATCAATGGCCAAGGTTTCATAAGAGCGAAAAACACCACTTGTTTAGATACATAATAGTAATTTGAGCAACCAAGATGCCAAGCACAAGAAATATGCATCGATGGGAAGCTTCTTCTAATCATCCAATCATTAATTGTTAGGTTGTACAACCATGATATATTGGGGGCATCCAGAACAATGAGCCACATTATCGAAAGGCAAAATCCAGTTGCACAGCTTTGCCTATACAAACATGCACCCAAACACAACCAACGTTAATCAAAACTTCTCATCTTCACATGGTTCAGCTGAGATGCCAATGGAATTGGGTCAATTGCATGTTGCGTGCATCAAGATAATGTAAATTAATCAATTAAGACAGTTCGGCACTACAACACTTCAGTAGTAAACGAACTAAATTTGTGTTTATCTAAGTAGGAATTTGATGCTAGTGCAGTTTGGTGAGTTTGCCCTTCATCAAGCTTGCAATTGTTCTAGCTAGTGTACAGGGATTTGTGATGCTCTGGCAATAGATACCGACTTCAATTATTACCTCCAAACCATTTACCACCAAAACGTTATCTGTTGAGAAGGTTTGCGCCTAATTAATTATGCATTAATGTACTTTTAGTGAGCATAGAGCCAAGCAACCATCTAGCTAGGCATACATTAAGCAGATCATCAACTGCAATCTGGAGGCCAGTATCAGGCACATCGCAACAATGTCCCAAGACGAACCTTGGCTGAACTACTTGTTTACACCTCAGTTTTTGTCTGCTAAATCGCCATATGATGATTTGGTTCTGAATTCACACATAAAACCCAAAACACATTCCATAGCAACAGCAGCTAATACTAGTTGCACCTATTACTAGATCAGCACACTATTTTGGTTCGCAAACTTTCTGCAGATGACTTCTTAACCGCTCGTCGCACAACCTTCAAGTGCAATTCTAATACCAATGTTCCAGCTAAAAGCCACTGCTGTACTACGGTTACATCAATTTACACATCGGGATATAAACCAAGCACAGAGGCAACAACAGCCATCTAGCTAGTTCAATCGCACATTCAGCCGAGACAACGCAACGCAGTGTGACACAATAGCAAGAGTATACGCATGCGTACGTACCCTGATGAGGCGGTACTTGGGCTCGTACTTCTTGGCGGCGTCGAGGTTGTCGTAGATGAGGCCGAATCCGGTGGACTTGCCGCCTCCGAAGTGGGTGCGGAACTTGAACACGAAGATGCAGTTCGGGTCCTTCACCTCGTACAGCTTCGCCAGCCTCTCCTTCAGCTCCGCCTGCGCACCAACACACACGCACCCTTAGAATCGGCCATGAAATGAAACCGCCGCAAGGACAGAGGGGGAAGGGAGGGGGGCAAGAATAAGATCTCCCACCTTGGAGACGTTGGGGCGGCCGGGGTGGATGACCTCGAGCACGAACTGCTTGCGGGCGAGGAGGCGGTTGGTCATGAACTTGCGGGTGCGGAGGGTCACCGCCGCGGCGGCTTTGGAGTCGGCCATGGCTGCTTGCGGCGGCGCGGGAGGGAGGAGAGAAGAGAAGCGGAGGCGTGTGGGCGTGTGCGTGTGTAGTGAAACCCTAGGGAGTTGGTCGATTCGTCATGTGGGCCGAGTTGGATTTTACGCGGCCCGGTTGAATTATTCGTGGTTGTAGGGCCTTTTACTAGGCTGATAATTTCTGTAGATTTTTCCTTAATTTTTTTCCAATGGAAAGGCCCAGTTAGTTCTGAAGGCCTTCTTTATAAGAACATGGTACACCAGCCCCCTACAAAGTAAGTGTGGCCTAATCTCAAAAAAGAAAAGGTAAGTGTGTCCCAACATGCCTGTTACAGCATATGATTGTACGACAAGTTTTGGCAAACGAGTTAGGCTCAGGACAAGCAAACCCTTGCATGGAGAACGTAGGGCGTGTTTGCCTTCGCAGGCGAGGAGAGGCTAGGCTAGCATTTTCAGCACGAGCGAGCCAAATTCGCTCACCGTCAGCTAGAGGGGCTGCTCCAAAGAGTTTAAGCCTCTGAATATAGCTTTGGCTGTTAATTTTTAACTAAAATCATACTCGACTGCTAATTTTTGACTAAAATTACACTATAGTGATGGCTAGCTTTTTTGAATCATTCAATTAAAAACTAAAAAATAAGAAAAATGTAAAACTATTAACGGCCGTATCATCATGAGCGAGGCCCTCACAAAATTTGTTAATAAGTGAAAAAAGAAGCAAAAGAAGAAACAAAACAAATTTTTTCAAGATAGGGTCTACTAGTAAATTGTAATGCGCTACTTTAGATTTCATTTATATTAGCAAACGGCTGTCCTTGCCAAGCAAATAGCCTAAAAGCCCTACTTTCACACACCGCTTTGTTGGTGCCTCATATTCTTTTTACCTGGTTGGTGTGCTTTTCCTTGTTCTTAATTGTCTTCTCCAACTCTTTGCATTCTCGGAAACGCTTGAGTGATGGAGTTATAAGTGTGCGACTCTACTCATTCTCCAGCTAAAAAAAAGTTCACTGGCATTCTCAACACCCCTCGGAAAAATTCAAGAAATTCGAGGTCCAAGATGAAACGAAGTACTAGTAAAAGGCTGAGGACCAAGGCAGTAACCTCCACTTACAAAAAAAAAAAATTGCGTGTTTTCTTTGGCTTCTGGTGTGTAATTTCAGCAGAAATCCACGTGACGCATTTGGGATGGCACTACGATAGATTCCCACTCATAAACGTCAGCTACTGAGCTACTACTACTAGACTACTAGTCTACTACCAATCATCTCGCGGCCGCATGCATACGTACGCCTGGAGACTCCCAAGTACAAACGCAGTGCTACTAGTCAAAGATTTTAACCATTTTTTCTCCCTTTATTTTAGCATTTAATCCCGAGCAGTGACCAGTCATGGCAGCTAACTTACATCGACGACATCTTATATTTTGACTTGTATGGAAATCGAGCGACTTTTCCAAAGCAGACGGAAAAGGAGAGGAAATAGCAGCACGCATGCATGCACGCGGCATGCGACGCTCGACAGCGATGTGGACTGAAACTTCCTTCGCTTGATAGCGCAATTCAGTGAAGAGCGAAGACGAAAGATCGATTTCAGCAGTTGGTGGAAGCTTGAGTCGTTGGTCACATCACATCGCGCATCAACGCCACCAACCCCGTTCGTCGAGTAAGTGCATGTATGTACTTTCAGCACCCCAACATTCAACGTGCTCACACTACCTACACGCTTCGGTCGCGGATTCCGTTCATCCGACGGAAGAGGCCGGGTCGAGCAGTGGACTTACTCGCTACCAGCTGCTTTTGGTACTGCTATTTGGTGTACTTACTCGAAGAATTATTACTGCTGCTTGCTGCATGTGTCTTCGTTTGAACTTTTTTTCCTTTTTAATTTGAACGAAGCAGGAGAACTACCTTATTTTTTAAAACTTTCCATCGATGGGAATGGAACTACTCTTTTTTTTTGAAACTTTTATAAATTTTTTTAATGAATTTGTACGTTCCAAATCAAGGCGTGCAACTGATTCTCCGTTTCAATGGACGAAGAAGCTAGAGCACTTAGGGGCCGTGGCTGACGGTAACAGGATCCATGAACAGCAGTAGCGCACATGGCTAGCTAACTGTTTTCAATTTGGCCGCGTGTGTGCGGAAGTTGTTGGTTCCATCGATCTCCAGGAATTAATCGAGCAGTGTACATGTGCGGACTTACTAGGTACTTAGGTTCCGTTAAAAGTGTTTTGGTTTTTGAGAGTGAGAGAGTAAAGGATACTCGTGTTGACAAATAATTTTGTTCAAAACAGCTTTTACAGTGATTTTTATAAACAGTTTATAGATAATATTAAAAGTTATTTTATTCAAAAACCAACTTATAGTGATATCTTATTAAAAGAAAATATCGAATATACGCTGGAAACCCTCTGGAAGAACCTTCAAAAATTAATCACCGAGGGCCAAAACTGCCGTTTTTTTCATAAAGTGCAAAAAATAAGGGAGAACAGCGGATTTTCTTAACAAGCTGTTCGATTTATTTGTTGTTCTGGTCGATTAGGAGCTGCTACAATTGCTTCAGCGGGAGCTGCTGTCGGTATTGGAAACGTCCTCAGTTCCTCGATTCATTATGTGGCCCTAGATAGGGGTATAACTTATGAGAAGTGCTAAGGAGCACTTAAGTGTTTTTGGAGTTGGAAGCAATTAGATTTCAAGACGTTAGATCTTTATCCGACGGATCCCTATATCCCTCCCTCTCTAAAAAAACGAATATAGAGCGTTGGATCTCTATCTAATGGATTCCCTCATACCTCAGCCCATCAAAAAAAATATAAGCGCTCCAAATCTGGTACATTGGATGAAAATCCAACGCCTAAAAAATTTAAGTTCTTTTAACCCTAAAAGTATTCAAGTGTTCTACAGACACCTCCATAACTGTTTCGCTGTTTGTTCCGGTCATATTTGGCTTGTTCCTTATATTCAAAGAGTCGTACATGTCTTTCTTTCCTTCCATTTAGACTTCAGAAGGAAAATGCAAACCCGTATCGATCGGATCAGTCTAGCCGGCCCCCTGCGGCTGCATATCCTTCGAGCTACTGCGAAAAAGAAGCACGTGTAGGAAGAGATAAATCAGGAGTCAACACTTGAGATGGAGACAATTGGGACATTGTAGCTTTAGGAATTACTTGTGTAACCAAGCTCAGTCACACGTTTCCACTGACTGCCGTCCTTTGTCAAACAGCGCAATGTGTGAGGCTCAGGTTCCATTAGATAGCTTCCAAAGAGCCCTAACTGCATGTATACCATCGAGCCTTCGTGCATGTCGTCTGAACTTAATCGCCATCCTGTACAGCAAAACGATTCAAAATTCTTTGTAAGAACGTTTCAATGGATGAAGAAGAGCTTGCGATTGTGAGTTTGTGACTGACAGTAATACAAGTCACACGTTGCCTAAATGCTAGGGCGGGTTCCATTCAACTCAGACTTTTTGGTTTATGTATGGCGTTACAGTAACTGCTTTTAAACACTGCGTTTTTTCAAGACAGGGTCTATAAATTGATTGTAGTAAACTGTATCGACTTCATTATACCGGTCAAAGTCACATGCGACTATCTCTCTCTTCGTAATCTCTCTCGCGAACAGCCAAAATTCAAAAGTCGTAAGCCATAGCCTAAGGAGGCATTTATATTGGATTTTACTGATGACTTTTGGTTTTGATTATAAATAGTAATAACTTGAAGAACTTACGTGCGATTTTATCCGATATAAATGAAGTCACTATAATATGTACTACAATCAACTAGTAGATCTTACGTTAAAAAAAACACTTCGTTTAAAAGTTATATACCATAGAAAAATAATTTATAGAAACCTAAACGAACACCTCTAAAAAAAAGCCACCCTTAATCACAAGAACACAACACACTGCATAAGACATATTGGGAAATAGTGAACAAATGATTGGTTTAAATAAAGTACCAATCCATTAGGTGTAGCTCGCCCACGAGGCCTGTTAACGTAGCTTAGTCCCATATAATTTACTCTATTACTAAGGCACCCACCTCTCTCTATATAAAAAGAGGTAGGGGTGCAAGTATACATGCAAAAGAGTAAAAAAAAAAGTTAAAGAGAAAACATAGAACTATATCTTATGCCCATGTTCTACTTTTATATTTTGTGAGTTAGTACTCAGTGGTTGGAAACGCGATCCGGAATATACAGAGATAAGTACGTACTTACCTAATATTGTCGCGCGGCTACTGTCATCGAGGTGACGACGGAGACACGAAGTTGTACATAGGTTAATTTATTAACCGATTGCTCTAAATTTATGCAATCATTCGAGGATTCTGGTTGTCTTTAAGTTAACCAGGAAATTACCCCAGTCGCCTTCTGATGGCATCAGCAGTGCAAAAATTTGGACCTGGTTCTCTCGTATATGTGTCCTAGTTTCCTGGTTAGTTGGATCGCTTTGGACTCTGGCTTGGAATTTGGGAACAAGTCCCTGGTTCTGCATACACACTGGGTGATCGATCTATCGATGTCGTTTTGTTGGAACAAGTCCCTGGCGCCGTCCGGCCGTCCAGGATGACGCTGCTGCTGGGGCCCCCCTCGTCGGGGAAGACCACCCTACTGCTGGCCCTGGCCGGCAAGCTGGACCCGACGCTCAGGTCGAGCGGCGAGGTCATGTACAACGGGTACTGAAAGACCCCAAAATTTCCAACCCAATATTTTTCTTAATTTTTTCTGATTTTTTGATGAATTTTTAAAAACTTTCCCAATTTAGAAATTTTTGGCTCTTTCCGCTTTCCCCTTTGCGCCAGCGCCTTTCTCTCTTCCCCGTTTCTTCCTGCCACCGACGCCCCCTCACTTTTCCCGCCTTCTCGCGCATGCGCCCGCGGTTTCCGCCTTGCCCCGCCACGACCGGTCCGAACCGGCGGCGCCTCCCGAGCCACGCGTCGCACCGCGCTCCTCGGGTCCCGCCTGCCGCCTCCCGTCCGCCTCCTCCGCCCGCAAGCCCTCGCCGGACTCGCCCTCGAGCTGCACCACGCTGCCACCGGGAGCCACTCGCCCTCACGCCACGTTGCACGGTGACTCCGCAGCGCTGTCACCTCAGGGCCCGCTCGTCAGCCGTCGCGACGCCTCCCTCTCTCCGCGCAGAGCGCCACCACCCGTACGCCGCTCATTTGCTCCCGCACTCCCACTCCCCCGCATTTACTCCCCTCTACGCCCAGTCACTTCCATATCGCTCGGACGCACTCTCCTGCCCCCTCTGCAGTCCGTCCATGCCTCGCCAACCCCGCGCCATTAACCCCCCCCAAACACCGCCACTCTGCCCTCACGTCGCCAGCTCCACTCGCACCGTTCCAGAGCCCAGCCACCTCTCCAGACACTTCACCTCGCTCCCTAGTTGCTCCCCGAGCAGCCGATCGGAGCCTAATCGCCTGCATTGCCACCGATCAGCTTCTTCGTCTTCGGTGATCCTCTGAGCCCCATTCCTCCATTTCTTCTTTAAAGTTCGATTGCTCTTGCTGACTTATTCTCTTCTGTCTCCTGAACACGCTGGTGAGCTTCTCCGAACGGCGAAGCTCGCCGTCGTCCGCAAGGGGGCCACCGTGGCCCGCCCACCAGAGGCCCCCCTAGCTCGAACTACCACCACCGTCGAGTTCTCCACTCCCCAGAGATGCTACAGGTGCTGTCAATTTGCTCAGAGCGCCCGCTCCCGCGCCATCTCCACCGGACGCCGGGCCACGTGTTGGCCATTGCGCATCAGAGCGACGGCCGGGCCGACACTGTTCATCCGAATTTCTACGAATTTATCAATTTCCAAAAATCCAAATAAATCCTAGAAAATCACAGAAAACCCCAAAAATTCTCAAATTTCACCACCTTGCTCATTTTAATTCCCTGAGTCCATCTGTGATCACCAATCCACAAAATTCCCCTCCAGTAAAATCTACAAATTCAAAGAACCCTTCTCATTTGAATATTTATGCAATTTATTCCTTTTTGTAGATTATCCTTGCTTTATTAGACTCAAGCCGGACTTATGTCTTTTTGTGTGTTTGCGCTAGTGTCGGAGATTCCGGAAGTTTCAGTGCAGGACCAGGACTCGGGAGTTGCCACCTACGAGATCGCCGAGATCGTCCAGATTCACGGCAAGTCGCAATCCTTGATCATGTTGAAACCCGTGTTCATTAAATTATGTCTTTATACTATTTGCACTATTGTTAGTTTAAAAATGCTAGTTTGTGTAAAATAAAATGTTTAGAATGACATGCTATTTAGATAAAACCTGTCACCGATAAATGCCATGTTAAATTTGCAGCCGTTCCTTGTTAACCCTAGAAATATCTACACTATCGCATAGTCAATTGTAGGTTATATTTTATATTATGCAAATCTTTACACTACTAAGGTTGTGGCCGTGGGCCGGTAGATTTGGAAAAACCCGAAGCTAGGGTGGGTGGTATGGGACACCGTACCCTAGGTTGGTAGTGCCGGTGCACATAAGTTTAAGGTAAGAGTGTTGTGGGAAACCGCGAGACGGTCTTCGCCCACCGATTACCCTGAGGTGGAGGTTGCGGACCTCATGAGAAAATATAAGGACTAAACCCTTGCGCCGAGCAAATGACATAGTGATCGCTCAACCACTAGTGTTGACCTGTCAACCCTGGTCTAGTAGCTGCTCAAGCCCGAGTGGAGCCCTGCATGGGGAGTTGGTATATAGGACGAAAACCCATACGCAACAACGATGGGTCCCCATGACTCGGGCCTGGCGTTCCGTTTTGGCCTACGGATACCCGAGGGTATACGGATCTCGAACCTATCGGGTAGAGTGTAAGCGAAGGTTTGAGCAGTGAAACGACCCGGTTTCTTAACTCAGCCATGAGGGTTAAGAATGCTTGTGGGTAAAATTGAGCAACTCTGCAGAGTCATTTAAATGGTATTCGAATACGCCATGCTCCCGGTTAATTGTGTTGTGTCAATTGGGTGATTTCCAGCTGCGAAGCATAAGTAGTTTTCACAAGTGTTTTAACTTGATTAGTTGGTAAATCAAACTTTGAAAACCCCTGTGAACTTAAGGAGTAGTCTTGATTTTGATCTTCCAAAAGATTTATCAAATAAAACTACATCCACCCAAGTAATAAACCAAATATACTCCCAACTTTTGTTGATTCATGCAAATAGTTAAGATAGGTTTCCCTTGTGGCTTGCTGAGCTGGTTAGCTCACGGCTTGTTGAACACTTCAGATGACCAAGATGCTGGTGAGGGTTGCCCTGTTGAGGAAGCCCCTAAGGAGTCGTTCTTCGACGAGGATCCGTTGTTCTAGGTCTCAGATACGCTCGAGTTTTCCTGGAGGTTCTTTTGTAATGTAATATATTTCAGGCTTGCACGCCCGCTGTTGTAAAACTGGGTTGTTAAACCTTATTTGGTAATATAAGTTGGTCTTTTACTGTAAGCATGTGATGATATACTCTTGCGCGACGTTCCATAACTGTTTATGCATGAATAGTTACGGGATGCCGTGTCCTCACAGTACCTCTGGCAACGGGGGTGTGACAGGTACGCGCTGGACGAGTTCGTGCCGCAGAAGACGGCGGCGTACATTAGCCAGACCGACGTGCACGTCGGCGAGATGACGGTCAAGGAGACGCTCGACTTCTCGGCGAGGTGCCAAGGCGTCGGCACTAAATACGGTACACGGCCTACCTTACCTGCAATCGCCTCGCATATTCTCAATTCCTGGGAATTTTTAATCCAAAGCTTTGTCGGCTTCGATCAAACAACCGTGAATGATTGAGCATTTGATGGTGCAGATCTCCTGACCGAGCTGGCGAGGAGGGAGAAGGAGGCCGGCATCCGGCCGGAGCCGAAGGTTGACCTCTTCATGAAGGTACTGAATTGAAACATAATAGGGCTAGTCAATAGCTTTGCATGCACGTACCAACCCTTCACGTTACTAAATGATATTGATAAATATCACCTAGATATTTTTTTTCTAACTATTATCTATATTTGTGACTATTGAGTTAAAAATTCAACAGTTATGAATTCTTCTCTCACCCTCTCCAAAAATTTGGACCTGCGGCCGGCAAGCAGTGGTAGGACAACGACAGGTCACCTGGTTCTCTCCTATATGTGTCCAAGTTTCTGGTTAGTTGGATCGCTTTGGACTCTGGCTTGGAATTTGGGAACAAGTCCCTGGTCCTGCATACACACTGGGTGATCGATCTATCGATGTTGTTTTGTTGGAACTTAAGGACAGCAGACTTTTTTTGGTGTACCACGTTCCGACCACAACATGGATGGGAAGATGCCTATTATTCACAACGAAAACGTCTCTCTTCCCGACTTAATACGTGAATATTCCTCGTATTTATCATCTGATTAGTTTGCACAGACATTCTCTTAACCCCACTATCCACGGAGATTCAGCACAAATTTGATACGCAAAACTTGGTGCTAGTAGTTTGTGCTTCGTCACAAAACCATAAGAAATTCGCTCGGCAAACGCGTGATCAACGTTTGTTGCGGCATTTGGTTGGAGAACATAATTTAATACAGAGCATATATCTTGCTTCAGCTGGACATTGCCATTTGGATAATTTCTTCTGATCGGTTGTCGGCCGCAAGCATCCTAGCTACATGATTCCCAACGTATTAAAATTTGTGAGCATATATATTATGATCTGGTTCTTCTTGCTGAGTTACTGACATAATACACCACCCGATTGGGAACGAGCATCATAAGAGTGTAAACTGCGACACGTCTTCTGTCTTCACAAAGAGTTGCAAACACCGCTAAACGGGCACGCCGTGCATGTACACCTCCCATTGATCAATAAATAAACAAATTCAGTAGTGCAGTCTTCACTGAACTTTATATTAGTATTTCTTTTCGGTCCCTTCCCCCTTTAACCACATATTGATTATACTTTTCATATGGCAAAAAACTAGACCTTATTCTAGCGCTCGACGTTTTGATCCATTGGTGATAAAATTTCAGAAACATGCCATATTTGGAGTCACACTTGTATCTAGTCGGCAAGTAAACAGAACAAGAACCCACCAGAAAACCTCATCTCATCTCCGGCACTCACCGGCCACCCGCACGCACCGCGTGGCAACCGGGACGGTTCCTCGGCAGAGATGAAAATAGAAAGGAAACTGCCCCGCCGAGAGCAAAACAGAGCGCACCGACCGTGCGCAGCCCACCAACCGCGCGGGGCGGACCTCCTGTTCCACCCACCCCACGGCGGTCAACCGGAGCCCTCCACCAACCCAAGGACATCATCGTGCATGTAATGTATCACACGCCACACCGCGCCACGACCCCCGTCTTTCTGATCAAAATGGCGTAAACGCACGTAGGAAACCCCCGCGCGCTGCATATAATTAAGCGCGCGCGCTACGCCTTCCTCCCGCCCAGCCCACTCCCGCTCCCACTCCCACTCCCACTCCTCCTCCCGCTCTACAACGATCGAGAGGCCTACGCCCACATGACACTCGTGCAGCAACTGCCACACTGACGCGCGCAACACTAGCTCGGACACGTACGTGCGGGACAGGATCGTACGCGCGTAGCGTGCAATAAAGTAAGACGGAGGGCGCGATGGAGAGGGTGCGCGAGTCGGGGCGGCGGATGAGCCGGAGCATCGGGCGGGGGATGGAGAACTGGGGCGTCGACGAGGCCTTCATGCCGCAGCACGGCGGCGGGGGGAGCAGGCGCGGGTGGGGGTCGTCCCGGGCAGGGAGCAGGGGCCGCGTCGACGATGACGAGGAGGCGCTGCGGTGGGCGGCCATCGAACGCCTCCCCACCTACAGCCGCATGAGGACGGCCATACTCTCCTCTGCCGAGGCCGCCGCCGGTGGAGAACAAGGCGAGCAGCAGCAGTACAAGGAGGTGGACGTGCGCAAGCTCGGCGTCGGCGAGCGGCAGGAGTTCATCGAGCGCGTCTTCCGCGTCGCCGAGGACGACAACCAGCGCTTCCTCCAGAAGCTACGCAACCGCATCGACAGGTACTGACTACTGTGCTCTCACATGCATGGTTTGATTAAACTTAACTTGCAGCTTTGTTTCCTTTTGCAACCTTAGTTAGGGATGAACAACTGGGAACATAATTCGCTGGTTAATTTAGCTGTTCAAGACGCACGCCATTGCACGGTTGTTTCCATAGCCGTATTATTAGTTCTTGCCTATACACTGCATGAACAAGCGTGTACTTTTTCGTGGCCGCAAAACACACAAAACGAACACAAAGAATATATGCCATCCGGGCGGTGCCCTTTTCAGATATCGCAGAGCGAATATAATCCTCGATTCAAACTACTTTGTACCCTTTTCAGTTCATAATCATACATGTTGGGTTAACTGGAACGGCTCCATGATTCCGTTTTATTATATATGCATCTACAATACTATTGTTGTTGAAGTAAGTAGTAAGCACCGAGAAGGTGATTGATGGTATGGCAGTAGTTAGATTGGTAGATGCGGGCTCTTTTTTTTATTGGGGTTATGACTTTAACAAACAAAAAAGACAACTTCTTTATTATCTTTTTGAAACGATTTATCGGCATTTAGTTCGTTCGCACAAATACTTATGCTATGGTCAAAAGTCATCAACCGTAACTATAAACTACCAGCCACAGTGAAAAAGAACCACAATATATATCCTTTTCTTTCCCTTTCTCCCTTGCTGTATGTTTTGACAGTTTTGACTTTTGAGGGACAAATGGCCTCGGTGCCTCTGTCACAAGGTAGGTCATTGCACCTGAACAAATCCAAATCATGACAAACCATAGAACAGAAACCATCGTGAGTGCAGCTCCTTTTCTCCTGCTGATTAATCTAGGGAGTGTACGTATTTCGACCTCGACATCGTGAGTGCAGCTCCTTTTCTCGTGACCTGGCTAGCTTAATGCGGATTTTGGAGTTGTGCACTAGTAGCCCTGGTTGATAATTAAGGGTGTTACCTAATTATATGTGCTTCCAGTTTTCTGATATGTGTTTTAGTTTTAAAAGTATGCTAATAAAAATGTGTGATTTATCTATTTTAGAGGGAAAAAATGTGCCATTTTACTTGGGAGTAGGAGCACTATGCTATTCCTTTTCAAAAAAAAAATGAAAAAGGGAAAAGGAATGCACTCTGTACGCTACTCCAAATGAAACCATTCGCTCTGTCCCTGGTCCCCAAAGTTTGCTTAGAGTTGACATCCAAACCTACGTTGCATCTCGCTTACCCGAAAAGGAATGAATGAATGATTATATGCAGTGACATCTATCCGTTGACCATGCTGCTAAAATAATTTCTCGGCCCCATTAATCATTATCCTGTTTAGTATATTTTCCCGATTAAAAATGGGAATTACCGCGCAGGGTGGGCATCCAGCTCCCTACGGTGGAGGTGCGGTTCGAGCATCTGACGGTGCAGGCGCGGTGCCACGTGGGCAGCCGCGCGCTGCCGACGCTGTTCAACGCGGCGCGCAACATCGCCGAGGGCGCCCTGGGCCTCGTCGGTGCGCGGCTCGGCCGGCAGGCCACCCTCACCATCCTCAAGGACGTCTCCGGCGCCGTCCGGCCGTCCAGGATGACGCTGCTGCTGGGGCCCCCCTCGTCGGGGAAGACCACCCTGCTGCTGGCCCTGGCCGGCAAGCTGGACCCGACGCTCAGGTCGAGCGGCGAGGTCACGTACAACGGGTACGCGCTGGACGAGTTCGTGCCGCAGAAGACGGCGGCGTACATCAGCCAGACCGACGTGCACGTCGGCGAGATGACGGTCAAGGAGACGCTCGACTTCTCGGCGAGGTGCCAAGGCGTCGGCACTAAATACGGTACACGACCTACCTTACCTGCAATCGCCTCGCATATTCTCAATTCCTGGGAATTTTTAATCCAAAGCTTTGTCAGCTTCGATCAAACAACCATGAATGATTGAGCATTTGATGGTGCAGATCTCCTGACCGAGCTGGCGAGGAGGGAGAAGGAGGCCGGCATCCGGCCGGAGCCGGAGGTTGACCTCTTCATGAAGGTACTGAATTGAAACAGAATAGGGCTAGTCAATAGCTTTGCATGCACGCACCAACTCTTCGCGTTACTAAAGGATGTTAATAAATACTATCCAGATATTTTCTTCCTAACTATTATCTAGATTTGAATTCTTCTCCCACATCCTCCAAAAAAATCTTCCCCTCCAAAAAGAGGCCGTTGGATCATATCTGATCGATGATCCAACGATCTTAAATCTGGATGATAGTTAGAAAGAAAACATCCGAATTACTAAAACTAACGTAAAGCTAGAATTGGAGCTCCATTTGAGTTGCCATGTTCAAATAAGCTGGTCCCAAATAGTGTGGCATCTCGTTCCGATCACGACAATGGCGGAGCCAAGAATTAGAGATAACATGGAAGAAATAAGTCATACAATACAATAATGTTGGATAAGAGGAGCCAAATAGTACTAACCATGGCCCATGAATGACGAAATATGTGCTTGCAAAACAAAATGGAACTTTTGGGAGACATGTACGACAGTGCCCGACAGATGGGCCGATGCATGATGTGTTCGAAGATGGCTCACAATAAAGTGTCCTAGTAAAATGAAATCTCGTAATCATATAGTGCATAGTGTGTAATAGTAGCTAACTATGCTTTGTTTTGAAGTTCACATATACATCAGTGATTTATTTACGGGTCGCATAATTTGGTATCCAGGCCACTTCAATGGAAGGAGTCGAAAGCAGTCTTCAGACGGATTACACCCTCAGGGTAGGAGCCCTATGACTTTCTGAATCTATTATATCCTCTGTTACTTCTGAATTTCTCATTTTCCTCGGGAAATGGCTTGATGAAATAGACCACTGTGGAGGTCCTTCCGTTGATAAAGACCTTTGCGGTGCGCGATTCAACACCGAATCACTTTTTTTTCCTTCTACGACACTCCAAAACTGACAGTAACATCGATACGATTGAAGAGGGAAAAAAATTGATTGTGATGAATGAAGTTTAGCTCCGCAGTGAGTCTCAAAAAAAAAAAAAATCATGGGCATGAAGGAGGTAGACATGGTTGCACACAGTCCACGTGTAAAACACCAACCATGACCTCGTGGGTGCCATGGTTTGGTGAACAGAAAAAAAAATCAATCAACCACCAAGTCCACTGCTTTGATACACCAGAGCCGGAGGGCAACCAGGATAGCTGCTACTCGAGCAGTATAGTCAGTAGTAGTAGGCAGTGGGTTTGTTTGCTTACTTCTCCCTCTCTCGACTACTTACTTAAACCCAACAAAGCTCCTCCTCCTTCTTCACCTACCAGGGAGCTGGGACACATTTCAACTCTTGGTGGGGCCTTCTTGTATGCACCTTTGGGGAGGGGGGGTTGGTGCACCCACTTACCTGATCCTGATGGCAGTGGCACCACCGGCCGGATCATGCCCACGATGTGTTTGTTGTCATGCCCAGCCAAAGCTAGTGCTTCCCAGCGTCCTTGTTCTCTGCATGGGTCGCACAGTTCACATGGGCAGGATGGTTGGTAATGGTAGGTCAAGTTTGAAAGGGTTTTTGGCGGGTAACAGTCGCTCTCAGGCCATGCATTCACCCTACATTGACACCGGCTAATGACTAATGGGAGCAAAAAGCATGAAGTCCTAATGTAGCTATCCTGATTGCGATGGATGCGGCGATAACGAAATGTTTTCGACTGAATTTGTTTCTGGGATCGAGCAGATACTGGGGCTGGACATATGCGCGGACACCATCGTCGGCGACCAGATGCAGAGGGGGATATCCGGTGGCCAGAAGAAGCGCGTCACCACCGGTAATTTGCGTTGCTTATTTCAGCATTATGTCATGCTCATACATGTTGAAAAGGAGCTGCTGCTTCGCGCGCCTTGTTTCTTTCCGGCTTAGAGGGTAGCGGGCGCAGATACGCAAAAACTAGAAGGTTCGGTCTGGTGTGCTCATCATGAGGCCCTTCTGGAGGACTATCAAGTTTAGCTGACGATGCAATTCCGGTGTCACATCTTGTGGTTCCTGCAGACAAGAGGTGTCTGTGCTTTTGAGATGGTGCCGCACGTGGAGGACATGCGCATTTGGTTGGAACGCAGTTTTGTAGCGTGCTGGCGTCTCATGTGTCAGGCATCTCATAGTTGTTGGGTAGTCACTTGTCCAGTGACCACTCTTCCCTGTGGAAAAGTCCAGTGGTCACAATCCAACCTCCAGTTCAGCTTGGCCTTCTCATGATTCTGACATGCATGGGATTCTAGCCTTCTATTTGGCCGCCTTTACTGTAGAAATTACTGCATTATAGGGCTACAGCCTATGAGTCAATTTGGTAGTTCTAAAAATGGATGCATGGGATGACAAAAAAGTAGTGTACAAATTACCTCATTACAAATAGGTTTAATGATGATGAATGCAATAGTTATTGTAGGATCGAGCACAACAATTACGGGGTGAATGATTGTCGCCGCTTTTTGGAACCTGAAACCAAAACCCAAACCAGAATAAAAACAATCTAATCACAAGATATAGATTTCGACTGCAAGACGCTCGACCGCTCGATCAATCGCTTAGTGTTCGATCGCTCGGTTTGCACGTACTACGTGATCGAACTCTTCTTCCGCTCGAACGCTTCGGCCGATGTGCTCTACTCGGAATGAGAATAAGTCGAAGACAACACCGTGCTCTGCTCGGTTGGATTGAATCAACGACTGAAGACACCGTGCTCGTAGCACGCAAGATCGTGATGTGTTAGCACGCCGTCGAGGACACATGAAAACAATGCTCAGAAAACGTGCCGCCGACACCGACTAATTTCTTCAGAATAGATTTGATCTTTTATTTCTAAAACAAGTTCCGTTACTACAAAGTGCCCTCACAAGCACTCCTAAAAGCATTCCCAACGAAAGCCCTCAAAACCTGGTCCCGTTAGTCCTTAGTCTCCCCTGTTTTTATAAGCTAATGTCTCAAATAGTGTTCACCTCAGACACGAGCACATAACTCTATCTCTTCCAAAAATTAAGGGACCGAAACCCTTCCGAACACGGATTTTTAACCAATTTCTAAATCTTCTTAGTTATGGACTCTATCCACAACTCCTAACTCACCACGTGACGGAGCCTCCAGGACAACACCTCCTGTATCTTTATCACGCAACTCCTAACTCACCACGTAACGAAGTCTCTAGGACTGCACCTCCTATATCTCCATCATGCATCATTAACCTCATGTGTCGAAACCTCCAGGACCACACCTCCCATAGCTTCCCCACACATCACTACCTTTGATCTCCACGTGCTCCAGCATGAACTCGATCACCTCGCGTGACATCCTCGACAGCCTGGACCTCAGACTTCCCCATCCTAGTCCCGGTCCTCTTCGTCATCGACTATGATCGTCTCCACGCCAACCTGCACATGCAAAGACCAAATAACGTTTTTCCCAGCACAAGTTCTCCCTACTTGATCATCATCGGACCACACACACACACCACAATCTCAACCATCAGTAACTACCAACCAGATCATCCACGACCACATATTTTATCGCTTTCCAAACATCAGGCTCAGATAACTCATTACGACCGGTTATGCCCTCTATGCAAAGTCCGGTCGCTAGCTTATTAAGTACTCAAAAACACAAGTACTCGGGAATTCCTATCGCTCCGCTCAGAACACTGTAAAACACAAGCATCGTAGTACTCCCAGTCTACGACTACCGACCATCAATCAATCACTGTTCCATCGACCACCGAGTACTGACCAGGTATTTAAGCACAAACTACCATCAACAAGTACTTAAGCACCAACCACTAAGTACCTACCTGGTACTGTAGCAACGACCACCAAGTATCAAGCTGTCATTGTACCTCCGACAACTACTACGACCATCCAGTATGATCAGTCTGACCGTCATGCCCAGGCCGGTCAAACCACTGGCCCATCAAACACGAGTACTCGAGATACTCGAAGATCACTGGAATTGAAGCACTCGAAGTCTACGAGTACTGACAGTGAAGCTTACGACAATGGATCGCAAAGCCTAAGACAACCGATCATAAAGTCTAAGACTACCGACTAGCAAAGTCTGAGACAACAGATCGCGAAGCTTATGACTATGAGAAAGCATTGTAGCTACGAGCTTATGATCACCAACTGGTTCATTGATGCTTACGACTGGTTCACTAATTCTTACGACCGGTTCACTGTAACTCACCATCATCAATCAGTTAAGGTCGTTCTGTCGTGGTCGATGTGCCGTGGTCGAAATGCCGTGGTCGAAATGCCATGGTCGGAATGTCGACCTGAAAACTCCAGCAACACGAGCACATCGACCAGAAATTTTACAAATGCAAATTCCAATAAAACCCAAATATCAATTATTCATCATCACTAAATGTACTACCATCACATGGTCTAACAGTTATACTGATTTTGCTAGTTAGCGCTGTTGTTAATCGATATGCTTTCTGCATAACTCAACGCTGTCTGGAAAGCAACTCAAATTTTTAGCTTGTGAAATGATGTAGCAATGCAAAAGTAGCATATCATCAAAACTGAATTAATTTGAAGTCATCAGCTTTGTTTTCTAAACATTGTCAGGTTGCATGATCTGTGAAACAACTTTTGATCATTTGCAATGCAGGAGAGATGATCGTAGGCCCAACGAAGGTCCTATTCATGGACGAGATATCAACTGGGTTGGACAGCTCCACCACCTTCCAGATTGTCAAATGTCTGCAGCAGATTGTGCAGTTGGGAGAGGCCACCATCCTAATGTCCCTCCTTCAGCCAGCCCCTGAGACCTTTGACCTTTTCGATGATATCATCCTACTGTCAGAAGGCCAGATTGTATACCAGGGACCTCGCGAGTATGTCCTTGAATTCTTTGAGTCCTGTGGATTCCGCTGTCCTGAGCGCAAGGGCACTGCAGACTTTCTTCAGGAGGTAACATCAAGCAGTGGTGTAATTATCAGTTGCTATGTTTCTGAAAGTTTCATTTTATGATTTACATGAAAACCCTGTTTGGCTAATTTTCAGGTGACATCAAAGAAGGATCAGGAGCAGTACTGGGCTGACAAGCATAGGCCGTACCGATATATTTCAGTCTCAGAATTTGCACAGCGGTTTAAACGATTCCATGCTGGGCTCCAACTCGAGAATCATCTCTCAGTGCCGTTTGACAAGAGTCGTAACCATCAGGCTGCCCTCGTCTTCTCGAAACACTCAGTGTCAACTACAGAGCTCCTCAAGGCATCCTTTGACAAGGAGTGGCTCCTCATAAAGCGCAATTCATTCGTGTACATCTTCAAAACCATACAGGTGAGAAAAATTCTCCCTTTCAATACTGGCACTCTTAAAATCCATGATGCAAATGATTGATATCTTTTATCGGTGAACTCTGAAGCTCATCATTGTAGCCCTTGTCGCGTCAACGGTGTTTCTAAGGACCCAGATGCACACAAGGAATTTTGATGATGGTTTTATCTACATTGGAGCACTGCTTTTTGGTCTGATTGTGAACATGTTCAATGGCTTTGCTGAGCTCTCTTTGACCATCACAAGGTTGCCAGTGTTCTACAAGCACCGGGACCTCCTCCTCTACCCTGCTTGGATCTTCACGCTACCGAATGTCATTCTCAGAATCCCCTTTTCCATTATCGAATCAGTAGTCTGGGTGCTTGTTACATACTACACTATAGGATTTGCCCCAGAGGCTGACAGGTACATATGAAGGAGAAAAACTTTTGGTTTATGAATCAGGAAATGTCAGTTTTGTGACAGATAAATTGTCATCTTTGTGTGCAGATTTTTCAAGCAGTTGCTGCTAGTGTTCTTGATCCAGCAGATGGCAGGTGGGCTTTTCAGAGCAATTGCTGGCCTGTGCAGATCCATGATCATTGCTCAAACCGGAGGAGCCCTGTTCCTTCTCATCTTCTTTGTTCTTGGAGGCTTCCTTCTGCCAAAAGGTCGATTACTTATCTTGTTTCTTTTCACTTTACATTGCTTCTGCAGATCAATATTGCAGCTTTGTTAACTAGCCCTCCACTGTTAACAGCATTCATCCCGAATTGGTGGATCTGGGGTTATTGGATTTCACCACTGATGTATGGATATAATGCTCTAGCAGTCAATGAATTCTATGCTCCTCGGTGGATGAACAAGTTTGTAATGGTGAGCTCACTACTGCGCTGATTTTTAACTATTTGACATGTATGTTTGTTGACAAGGTGTGTGCGCATGTTGATAGGACAACAATGGTGTTCCTAAAAGACTTGGGATAGCTATGCTTGAAGGCGCCAACATCTTTACAGACAAAAACTGGTTTTGGATCGGAGCAGCAGCGCTTCTAGGTTTCACCATCTTCTTCAATGTGCTTTTCACTCTATCACTCATGTATCTGAATCGTAAGTACCTAAAAAAATAATTTCAATGCCTTGCTGGTCATAATTTTTGGATCACTATGTGATTTACTGTTGCTTTAATTGTTAGCCCTGGGCAAACCGCAAGCTGTTATATCTGAAGAAACTGCAAAGGAAGCGGAAGGCAACGGGGACGCAAGAGAGACAGTAAGAAATGGCAGCACAAAATCAAAGGACGGTGGCAACAACAGTAAGCAACTCTGACTGAAAGTCATAAGTGAATCTGAAAAAATAACAAGTGTCGGTTTCTATATTCGAGGTTTAATGCTGTAATTATTTCAGAGGAAATGAGGGAGATGAGATTGAGTGCTCGTTTAAGCAGTAGTTCATCAAATGGGATTTCACGGGTTATGTCCATTGATAGCAATGAAGCTGCTCCAAGAAGAGGAATGGTTCTTCCATTCAGCCCTCTATCCATGTCTTTTGATGAAGTGAACTACTGTGTCGACATGCCTGCAGTGAGTTCACCTACAACTTTTCTTGGCATTTTTTCCTGCTCCCTTTATTACCTTCATACTCAATTTAAAACCTGGAATATTGATTGAGAGTTTGGTTATATACATAGGAAATGAAACAGCAAGGAGTGACGGATGATAGGCTCCAATTGTTACGTGAGATTACTGGATCATTTAGGCCTGGAGTACTGACAGCGCTCATGGGAGTCAGTGGAGCTGGAAAGACGACTCTTATGGATGTTCTGGCCGGAAGAAAGACTGGTGGTTACATTGAAGGAGATACCAGAATTTCCGGTTATCCTAAGAACCAAGCAACATTTGCAAGGATTTCTGGCTACTGTGAGCAAAATGATATCCATTCACCTCAGGTCACAGTTAGGGAGTCTTTGATATACTCCGCATTCTTGCGCCTTCCTGAAAAAATCGGAGATCAAGAAATCACTGATGATATCAAGATTGTAAGTCAATGTCTTTCTTGCTGTCACTAACGCTATACCTTTAGTTGCTTCCTAAATTTTCCTGGAAGATCAAATCATTTTGTTACTTTAACAGAATGAATTAAGCAGTTTGTTTTGTTTGTTGTCATTAGAGAATTGAATTCCTCTTAGCTCTAGGTGCACGTTAATCAGATATTTGAGATTTGATAGATATTTTTTTTCTCGAACACGCAGGAGAACTGCGCATCATTATATTAAGAGATTTGATAGATATGACAACAGCATTACTTATAATTAGTTTTTTTTTTTTACTAAGATTAGGCATCATTATTTATCGAGCTCACATTTCACATGTTTCACTGGTTGCAGCAATTTGTTGATGAAGTTATGGAACTAGTGGAGCTCGACAATCTGAAGGATGCTTTAGTTGGCCTGCCAGGAATCACGGGGCTTTCAACGGAGCAACGAAAGAGGTTGACAATAGCTGTGGAGCTTGTCGCAAATCCATCGATCATCTTTATGGATGAACCGACATCAGGTCTTGATGCAAGAGCCGCAGCAATTGTCATGAGAACAGTGAGGAACACAGTTGACACTGGACGGACAGTGGTTTGCACAATCCACCAGCCAAGCATTGACATTTTTGAAGCTTTTGATGAGGTGACTATGAGAAATTTATCGTATTATAAGTTCATTCCATACCGGACCAGACTGTGCACCAAGTGGCAATTGGCCCTTTTCAGCAACTAAACGATAACTTGTGAATTCTTAATTTTGTGCAGTTGCTATTGCTGAAAAGAGGGGGCCAGGTGATATACTCAGGGAAATTGGGTCGTAACTCCCAGAAAATGATTGAATACTTTCAGGTACAGATAGTTTCACATTATGATGAACTTTTGTTCAGTGGCAGGTGTGACATGAATAACTACAAATAAACTGAGCTTTCTTACTAATCTGTTGTTTAATATTACCAGGCAATTCCTGGAGTGCCTAAAATCAAAGATAAGTACAATCCTGCAACGTGGATGCTTGAGGTCAGTTCAGTTGCTGCAGAAGTACGACTAAATATGGATTTTGCTGAGTACTATAAGACATCAGATCTGTACAAGTAAGTGAAACATATTTTTCTTTGTATAGACTATAAACAATACCGTGCTTTCTCAAAGTGTTTAATTTCCATATCAGTTTAAATAACAAAATTCTCATGTAATTCACCGGCTGTGCTTCCAGGCAAAACAAGGTATTGGTGAACCAGCTAAAACAACCAGAACCAGGAACAGCAGATCTGCATTTTCCTACAAAATACTCCCGATCCTCTATAGGGCAGTTCAAAGCCTGCCTCTGGAAGCAATGGCTGACCTATTGGCGCAGTCCGGATTACAACCTTGTTAGATTTTCCTTTACTTTGTTCACAGCCTTGCTGCTCGGCTCCATCTTTTGGAAGATTGGCACGAAGATGTAAGTACTCTACTTTTCTTCATCTTTGACTCCCTAATCCTAATGTGCTAGTATCTGAACTTTTTGGTGCCTTGTGATGCAGGGGAAATGCCAATACTCTCAGAATGGTCATTGGAGCAATGTATACGGCGGTGATGTTTGTCGGCATCAACAATTGCGCAACTGTGCAGCCAATTGTTTCGATTGAGAGGACAGTTTTCTACAGAGAGAGGGCTGCTGGGATGTACTCTGCAATGCCCTATGCCATTGCTCAGGTAAAAAAAAAAAGATCAAAGCGCTATTACAAAACACAGTGGTAACTAAGGTAGTACGGTGTCATTTGCTTCCTGGAGTCGCTCAAGTCTTGTACTTTGCTGCAGGTTGTCATGGAGATACCCTATGTGTTCGTCCAAGCCTCGTACTACACCCTCATCGTATATGCCATGATGAGCTTCCAGTGGACAGCTGCCAAGTTCTTCTGGTTCTTCTTCGTCTCCTACTTCTCCTTCCTCTACTTCACCTACTACGGGATGATGACTGTATCAATCTCACCAAACCATGAGGTTGCGGCCATCTTCGCCGCAGCTTTCTATTCCCTCTTCAACCTCTTCTCAGGCTTCTTCATTCCGAGACCGGTGAGTTCTTACTTAGATCAAACAATTCTTGTAATTCTTTCTCTTTTTTTGTAAGATCAGCTTACTGATTTTGTTCTTGTTTTCTTCAGAGAATTCCCAAATGGTGGATCTGGTACTACTGGATTTGCCCATTGGCATGGACAGTGTATGGGCTCATAGTGACACAGTATGGTGATCTGGAAGAGATCATCTCAGTCCCCGGCCAGCCCAACCAGAAAATCAGCTACTATATAACTCATCATTTTGGATACCACAGAAATTTCATGGCGGTTGTCGCACCGGTGCTCGTGCTCTTCGCGGTGTTCTTTGCTTTCATGTATGCCGTCTGCATCAAGAAGTTGAACTTCCAACAACGATAGGAGCAGAGAAACAACAAGCATGATCTTGGGTTGGGGGGGACTGATCAATTTTTTTTTGAATCTACTCTTCTTTTGTCCTTCCATTTTTGGGTATATGTACGCAGTGTCAGTGTAAATATGGGTGTAGTTTTTTGTATTCCATACGTCGCGAAATGTGGCGAGGTTTCACACGGCCGTTTAGCCTTGTAAGTGTAAAACATTGCAAGAGCATTGTTATGGGCAACCGCAAGTTCTAATTTTTGAACTTGTTTAGGCTCACGAGATTGCTTTTCAGGTAGATTACATCACTAAGAATTGTTTCTTCTGTGATTTGATGCGACAAACTTACTACAATAGTGAAACGAAAAATAGGATCTACCAGCCTTTGCTTATGGCAAAATCAATTTCTTGAATTAGATATTTAAACTTCTAATTTTCAAGATTTTTTTGGTGTATTTTCTTATGCTCAATTCCTCATATCCTTACAATTGGCTATCTTTGTTCAAATAAAAAAATCTGCACTGAAAGATCTGTCGCTTCTATTCAACACTCAACAAAGATTAATCGTATCATAACAGTATCATCTGTACAGGAGCATTTACATCCTCCCTAGAGAGGAGAGGAAAAACAAAACTATCCAACTGATGTAAAAGTCCATCAATTAGCGCAGCATCAGTAAGCAGCCTTCAAATAAAAAAAAATGCAACCTGAATGTGCTTTACAAAAAAGAACACCAATGTTGGAAGAAATTCATAACAATTGAGCTATGCCCATCGCTTCGGAGTATTGGAGGTTCTTGGTGAGGATGTTGCTTGTATAATTGTTGTTCTTCGCGTGCTTGTTGACACTGTAGCAAAATATTTCGTAAACACTTCAGAATAATGCATATATTTGCGATAATGCATATGGAGATTTGAAAACTTTTCCCTGATTACAGCCGGCCTGAATCTAGCGAAAGTCATTCTTCAGTAATGTTTGTGTGTGCATGTTGTATTGCATGAAGTACACATTTTACCTGAAATTCTGTCATGAGCTAAGGTTTATGACACGGTAAATACCGCACAGAAGAGGCCCGGACGACGCGGCTTGAAGGAGATGGAATACTAGAATAGGGAGAAATAGACCATAGATCAGGGAGAAGACATTTGATGAGATAAAAGCTAATTATTTCATTTAGCTTGATCTCATAAGTATAAACATCTAGGCTCCTAATTCATTGATTATCGTGTTTTGGTGATTAATGACTCGTAAATCATCAAGGCTATCATGTGGTTCAAGTGTTGAAAGAGGTTAGGTCTCGGCGATGGCTTTGCTTGGTTCTTGGGCATGGTTGTGACACCCCAGCCCATGTTGGCCCATGTGTGTGTGCACATGAATTTCTGGGTTAGTCCCACCTTACTAACTTACCTTGAGAAGCCCTTATATATAAGCCTAGAAGTTCCAATGGTAGCAACCCCGGTTAACCGTTTTGCGCGAAGCGAGGACGAAAGCGCAAACGGATTGCTAGGTGTGCGTGGTCTATCTAGAATGGGGTTAGGCCTAAGCCGGTTTGGACCCTAGGGCGTTACAAATAGTATCAGAGCCGACTGTCGCGGTTATATGGGCGCGTGCGAGTCAGGGGCGCGGGCATATGGCGCATGGCGCGTGTGGGCCCGGAGTGGACACGCGACATGGCATATGTGCTGGCACTGGATGCACAGATATGTGCCAAGATGGGAGATCATTATTATTTGCCCTAGTGTGGCACAGATATGTGCCAAGATGGGAGATCATTATTATTTGCCCTAGTGTGGGTATGTTGGTCCGACGAGGACGTCGGGTCCTTTGAGGGGGGTGTATATGACACCCCGGCCCATGTTGGCCCATGTGTGTGTGCACATGAATTTCTGAGTTAGTCCCACCTTGCTAGCTTACCTTGAGAAGCCCTTACATATAACCTTAGGAGTTCCAATGGTAGCACTCCCCGGTTAACCGTTTTGCGCGAAGCGAGGACGAAAACACAAGTGGGTTGCTACGTGTGTGTGGTCTATACAGAATAGGGTTAGGCCTAAGCCGGTTTGGAGGTGCTACATAATATTTTTGCTGAGGTGGATGAAAGAGAAAGAGGAGAAAAGAAGGTCGACTGTAATTCTATAGACAGGCGAAACGTGAGAAAATAGCCTGCTATAGACGGTTGTCACGCTATTTTAACAATGTTGTTTATATTTTATAGACACTCATTATAGACAACTTACAGACAACTTATTATAGAAAGTGTCTTTAATATTGTCTACAGATGAAATAGAAGGGTACTATAGACAATAGCTGTCTTTAGTACATGCCCTAACATTGCATGCACATGTGCATCATCTTCTTCCTCTCTTCTCTTTTCCCAAACGGGATGGCTGCCTCTCCCACGCACACCCATCGAAGCTCACAGAGAGAAGGACATGGGAGAGGATGAGGACGTACTTGTTGAGCCTTTGTCGTTCTACCGTCCCATCGCCTGTGAGGCCGATCACAGATCTCCTCGGACCTCGCGACGCTATACCGCTCATCCTCATGGCTAGGGGTGGGTTTTTTTATACCAAAACTGAAATACCGAACCGAAAAAACTAAAAATTGTGGTTTATTCGGTGTATGATATTCGGTGCAGTTTATATTTTCATGCTATTCAGTTTTTTTGCGGTTTTTAAGTCATGAAAATTGAATTAACCGAAATACCAAAATATTATTTTCCCTTATGTGAATTTGTAGTAAACAAAAGCTATTCTCATTTAATTTTGTAAGTATTTTTCAACATCTCAAAAGAAAGGACATTAATAGATTATAGAGATATCATTCCCTCAAAAATAAATCTGGCATGATAACAGTAGACTAAAGAATGTTATTATACATTAAAGCATTGTGCATATTTTGGTTAATCGAATTAATTGAACCAAAATAATTCGGTTAATTAGGTTCACTTTTCTATTTTTATTTAGTTAATTCGGTTGCTAACTTTCAAAAACCGAAATATTTTTTTACTGAATAAACTAAACCCCGAATGCCCACCCTACTCATGGCCCTCTCACTCGACCTCTAGGGAGACGACATCTCAACCTAGCCAACTGAGCCAAGATCGCGCTCCACCACCGCCACTGTCTCGACCTAGCCAAGCATGCCTAGATCACGCACAGCCTCCACTGCCATCGTGAGGAGTGAGCTTGGGCAGCGGTGCTAATGGCGGCCGATGGCTTGGAAGGAATTGGAGTGAGGAACAGAGCAAAACGGAACCGCAATGAGGTGGTGAAGGATGGGGATGGATCGATTTTGGAGGAGCTTTGAGGGTTAGCAATTTTTGAAAGAGGTGGAACTGGGGGAGCGGCATTCCGACTTCACCGGCTTCGGAGAAGATGACACTGCATGCACGGTGGCGAGGTGAGTTATGGAGGAGAAAGGGAAGTTGTGAAGGTGAACTAGGAGTAGTAGAAGTGAAGGAAGAGGAGTGGAAGAGAATGGCATTCACTGCCTTTAAGCTTTTGACTGCAGAGGTGGAGCGCTTGGTGCGGAGAGGACGAAGTAGTTGTGTCGGATGCCAGATGTGTGCGCATGGACAACTAGGATGAAGCGGCCAGTAGTCCCACTTGCAGGTGGTTGCTGCCACGACAACGGCTACAATGGCAAGCAATGGTGCGTGGTGGGGTGGCCATGTCATCCAAAACTAGCTTATGTGTCAAAACTACCGCTATAAGGGTGCCATTTAAGACAAAAAAACACTATGAATTAGGTCAAGGAGGGTATTCTGAATGGTTTTGAGACTTCAAGGTTGTAAATCAAATAGTTTCAGAGTTGAGGGTTGAAAAACTAACCAAAACTAGAATTTAAGATTGAAAAGTGGACCTTTTCCTTCCAAAAATTGTTGAGAGAGTTCGATACAGAATCACATATTCACAGTACACCAAGCCATTTGGAAGAAATATAGGAGATGTTCATATTGTCTACGGTTGATGGTTTCTAGTTGAAAATAAATAGTAGTATTGAAAGAAGCGACTTTTAGAAGAAAAGCACGAGCAATGGGGAAAGTGGGGGAGAGATACATACGTGAGAGGAGTAGAGTGCGTGATATACCTGTGACACCTTGCTTTATCCTTAAAGTGAGAGATACAGAGAAATTACTTGAAAAAACCGAGTGTTTATATTGACTTCTAAATATAAATGAATAGAACGATCCAACATGCCATCAAATGGGCCATTTGGAACACTACTACTATTGCCGGTTGCAAGGCCATCCAATAGCCCATCTGGAATACTACTACTATTACCGGTTGCAGATCAGCTTAGCTACGAAGGAACGTCGCATGTCACAACTCACAAGTTCTTGGAAGGAATAAGATCGTAAGCCATACGAGCATGGCAGGACTTGCTTTTGAGTCCAACCCTGTAGAGTAAACGGTAAGCAAGGCCTGTCAGAAAAAAAGGTACTCCAATCAAGAACAAGAAAGTGCCTCACGTATCAACAGCACCGTACTACGTACAAGTAATCTTATCCCTCGGTCACTTCCTACACGCAATCCTATGCATGCGTGGTAGGTGGACAAAGTTTCGCTCGATTATCTGAACACCTTTGCTCAGTCAGAAAACACAGGCAAAAATATCTACACGCCTTCAGCTACGCAGTAAATAATGTGCTTGTCGACTTTTCCTTCTGAAACCGCTGTGTTTCTGACTGGTGAGGAAATTTCTGCCAGTGTAAACAACTCCCAACTTGCTATGCACCGCAAGTCTGCAATGATACAAACTACAAATACCTCGTAAACTTTGCACAAAGTGCACAGATATTTCAGTGCAAAAGCCCTAGCAATTAAACGTCCCTACAAGATATACTCACCGCGTACATAGCCAATGTTCAGTCACTCCATCCACGAACTTGCATATTGAAATTAACACGCACAAAGAAAAAAAAGAAGCAATGACAAGGGCACCAATTGCAAAAAGATTGAAGTTGCAAACCTATCCCCCCAATCAGGCCATAAGCAAGCAAGCATGCTCTCTAAAGCTAATCAAAGCAAAGATATACCAAGATTCAAAGCTCAAAAGATCCCTACTTAAATAACAAATAACACCCCGAATGCAATGCTTGCCTGCCGACTTGTCTCAAAACCAGAAGAAACCACACCCGGATCATGTCTCCGGTAATCGTATTTTATGGCCCGTGTGGACCAACACCTGATTAAAAGGCGCAGATTAATCAGCTTAATTAACCTATCTCCTACTCATGGATCACGGCTCTGTGCTTAGCGCGTTCATCATTACAGCTTAGTGGTGGGATTAATTAGCGTTTCTGTGCGCTTTCGCCTTTGCGATAATGAGTTAATTACGCTGCGCAAGAGAGGAGAAATTGGGGGCTAATTAGTAGTATAGATAGTGGGGATGACAATTGTGTGATGGTGAGATTTACAAAGGTTGAGGCTTTGAGACATGTACCTAATGTGGCTAGCTTTTGGGAACTGACTAATCATTCAGGTACAGGTACAGGTACAGGGTCTCTAGATGGTGAAACTACTAGGCAACTGATAGAAAAGGAACTTTAGAAACCGATATGTTCGTCGTGGCTGATCAATAGTTAATTCGTTTTTTTTTGAATTACAAGACGGACATATATACTTTACACACACCATATTCACATCATCCATCCATACATGTCATTTACACACGCTTTGAGTTTATAGATGGCATATAAGTCCTCATGGAGCAAATGCGCGTACTTTCTCACTGACTATGCACACATGTGTATACTTCTAAAATCGGTAGACACCAGCACCAAATCTAGAATTTAAACCCTGGTAGACTAGATGTACACCCGCACTTTAGCCATCTAGCCACAGGCCAGTTTCCGAGAAGATACTTTTAATTTAGTGATTGAACAACTTGATTTGCAGGAAATTGGAGTCAGATTCTCTACTGTTGCATGGTCATGGTAGAGGGTGATAGTGCTATGCTATTCCTTAAGCTAGGAGAATTTCTCGCACAATTACACGGCTAGATATTGTAATATATTATATTTGTTATATAACTCTATTGGCTTTTAAAAATATAGTTGTATCTGTTATACAATTGTAATAGTTATAATATCTATACACGATTAATTTGCACCATTATAATTTAGTCCACCAAAATAAATGGTGTAGATTTCTTTTTCTCTCGATTAATTAGACAATTCCAGGAATTATTCTTTTTTCTTGACGTGAGGACTTTTGTGCGATTTTTTAGACCTCCAAAATAAAGGAGGTTAAATATCACCGATGGTTAGATGTGGGTTGATTGCTTCATCTATTTAACAGGTTGCAATGGAGGCTTGCAAGCTAACCATCCAACCATCTGTCATTCCAATATTGTGTTCAAGGGTTTAGGTTAGAGAAGAGTGAGTGTTGTGGTGTGCTCTCTTGTTCTCTAAGTGGAATAGCTGTAAAACTTTTATTTTCAAGTAGTAATATATCAAATTTATTCATTACTCATGATATTTCTTTGTTTTGATTGATTTGCTCTTATTTTTGTTGGTTTTGATCTCTTCTCTTTTCTTCTTGATCTTGTTGTGTGTCAAGGATATGTAAGTGATGGAGATGACTTATGGAGATCAAATCTCATCTATTTAGGCACCAGGTCTTGCAGAATTTTGAAGTTGTCTGGTTTTGCTTGGTTTTGGACCTTTGGCTGGAACGGGTCAGACCGGACGTTCTCAGCAGTCAAACCTCTGGCTGAAGGCGGTCAAACTGGAAGCTTCAGACCGCTATGAATAGAGTTCAGCCCACTGCGAATAGTAAAATGAACGCTTTTCTAATCCAACAATCTATATAACTTTTGATCCAATGATCCAATTAACGTGAAACTTGGCATGCACATTGTCTACGATGTCACAAATCTATTTCAAACAATGATCAAGAGAATTGTTGCCAAAGTTGTGACCTTTTTTATTTGAGTGAAGGGTACACCAAAATTGGGTAAAAGAGGAAAACTTCGATCTGCACTTGCTCGTGAGTCCTAGATAGTTAGGTGACTTGAGATGGGTTCTCATATGTCATAACAAACTAGAACACAACATGAATTCAATCCAAAACACCCACAAAAGCAAAACCTAAAAATCGCCTATCTCTTAAGAAAAACTGAAGAAACTCAAGAACTTCTTCTAGATCATGTCTAGATGGATGAGATCTTATCTCTATAAGACATCTCCACTTTTTATACGTCCTTGGCATTAGAAAAGTTCAAGAGAAGAGAAATCCAAACAAGAAAGCTAAGAAAATCAGAAGCACATGAGAGATCAATGACACAACTCACTTGGGCGAACTTTATATATTCATTTCACTTAAAGAGAAACATTTTATAACAAATCCCTCATGATAGCAGAACTCTAAGTTTAGAGCATACACACAAGCCTCTAACACAAGAAAACCCTAACTCTAAACACTCAAATCTCTCATAAGACTCAACCTAACACAAGGCTTATATTGTGGAGGCTTCTTACCTCTCACATAATCCTAACAACTAGCCACTCCTTAGTGGATCACACCACTTGTATATGAGAAAACCCGGTAACTCAAACACAAACGGGGTTTACTCACACACACACACACACACTTGCATGCATTTCAAAACACGACTTCCAAAGGCTCCACAAGCCCGATAAGACACTCCAACCACCAGGACGTGACCTAAACCACTTAGGCCAGTGTCGCGATTTTGCAAATTGCCACTCAACCCGGTTTTGGACAATTTCCCAAATTGCCACCCGCCGGTTTTCACGACGATGTGATGCCTATGACTTGTCGTTAAGATTGTATGCCTACGTCGAGGCCGTCACTGCTTGAAACGTCCAAGTCCTATGGCAGACTAACACCACTCCACAGTCCGTAATGCCTAACGCCTTGCCGTCAAGATCGTACGTCTGCTTCGAGGAACATTATCACTTGAAATGTATAAGTCTATTTGGCACATCACATGCATGCATTGCCTCTTCACGGCTCTTGTCTTTCTCCCGTGTTTCTCGACTTGAGATGTTGCTTCACTCGATCTTACACTACACGTCATGGCCTTAGGACTCCTTCTGTAGCCTCAGTCTTGTCGCAACAATCATCAAAACACCTGCATACCAAAGAATAAAGCAATCGATTTGAGCATAAATGACATGCACTTCCTTGGCTCTTCATTAGCAAATCAAATGCATGGGCACACGCCATAACTCACACATATATAGACTCCCATATGACTAACACTTGCACGGACTCTCGCCGTGACCGGCACAACCAAACCACACAAAACACCTCAAAACCGACTCCTCTCATAACACTTCAGTAGGTCAAAATACCATTTAATAAAAATCAAGCCCAATCAACGTAAATAATATTAAATACTCATCAGCGACCACAATATTTTCTTTACGTATACACTCATCAGTGCTAGCTCCACTTTTCTAGAGCATTCGGTCAACAGTGCCCGATGGATCGGATGACAATTAATTAGAGCAACAAACACTCGTATCGACAAAACAAATGGGCCCCGGCTCTTTTTTCCTCCTCTTCCTCCTTTAGCAGAGTGCAGATCAGATCGATCGCTGCATTCCACGGGTGCGAACAAAGCAAGAACACTAGAAGAACAGTACTGCCACGTGTACGCATCGCTTCAGAAAAAAAGAAAGGAGCAATGAAGTGATCTGTCCCAAGTAATGATTGCATCGATGGATATAATTGCAATGTGGAGTGGTCGACTTAGTCAACGTAGATCTATATACGTCTTCTTAGTTTTGTAGCGCCTAGGAGTAACATAACACGTAGGCGTATTAGTCATCCGAATCTGGATGAATGTTGTGCACGTTTTGTATTATTGACATTGTCTTCGAACCATTCATGCATGCTGTGCTACACAGTGACACAGCTACTAGAGGTTTTTTTCCCCCTAGTAGTGATCTGGCCCCAATCATACCACACAATCATGTTAAAAATTGAAGAACTTCACAATCAAATCAAGCATAAGTTGGCTTCCAGCTCAGACGCGATGAGTCGTCTTCGTCGAGATATCAACGTGAATTACTATGTACATGTGGAGCACGTTGAGCGATGTTCCAGCTGTGTTTTGGCGTCTCAAACACGGGCGTTTCGATTGATTGTAATTGGCTACGTCGACAGCCGGGGCCGATCGGGAACGAACGATGGCTTAGTTTCCTTCTTCACTGCACAAAAAAGTGACTCGTTGTGCCAATCATGCATGCAATTGTACCTTGCTGGCTTGCTCTGGTTGTCAAGGAGGTCGCTTTCTGGCGATGAACATCGCAACACCTGTTGGGTTCCTATGATTTGAGCCAACGCATATCCAATGGCCTAGCCTTTTTAGATCTCGATCATCCTCCCTTAAACCCTAAGAAACTTTCCTTTTGCATGCCGTATTGCAAAAGACTCGGTCGAAGATACCGTTGTGTAAAACCATATATATTTTCTTAGTTTTGGGATAGTGCGGGAGTAATGGGTCAGGCTTGTCCATGGTGCATCGGTGTATGCGTGAACAATATACTCTAATACCATGTGAACTAATGAGATAATTTGCTGCACATATAATCAATGTGTTGCTTTGATAACAAATAGAGGTACATATGTATGCATATATTTTCGAAAAAGAGTAACCAATGGAGCAAGAATATGGACGTGCGGTTACATGATCCATGCATAATAAAAGTGCTTACGTTTTTAAGAACCTTAATAACTTAGTTTGTAAGAACCTCAACAACTTAGTATGCTCAATGATTTTCTTTCATCATGCTCATCTTTAATTGCATTCCTTAAGCTATATTTTTCGTTCAAGGTTCTATTATCATTTCTATTGTTTATGATGCCTACAAGATATATAAGTATATTCTTAAACATCTATGCTATGTCAAAGATACTAAAAACTTTGAAACAAATATAGCAGTGCAAATGCGCGGGCCACCCTGCTAGTTATTAGTATTTCAACATTTTCTTGTCTTATAGCCCTATCCCCACTTAGTAACAATTACTAATTTAATTATGGCTCCGTTGGTTATTTTATTTTGAAAATGACAGTGGTGCTATCACATTGTGTTTAGACTCAATGGCTAGTAATTTTACTTTTAAAATTAGTCGAATATTGTATAGCACTTTTCTTTGTAAAAACATTTATATGCACATCTTTAGCTTTTATCCTCCATTTTCCATCAATTTATTTGTGATTTCACTTTTGTACAAATTAGAGTTTTCTACCGGCCTCTCCAGATCTGATCTCACAATGAACTACACAACCTTAAATGCGAGAACCTGTACATTCTGCATAGCGCATAGCTAATTTTCATCTCTACAGCTATCAATTAACCCGCGGGGGGTCCTGTCAAAGGAGTAGTGCAAATCCGGCCAAAATAGTTTACACAATTGACCACGGGATCGATAGTCCCATTATGTTTCGAGTGAGACGGCCAACCAAAGGGAAAGCAGTGACTCCTACCTTGGTCCAACAAAGCTATATAATAAGATTGATGAAAGAGAAGAAATGGTTAGTTTGATAGAGGAGAAGGAAGATGTGGTTAGCTTGAAGAAAGTCAAGGTTGAAGACAGAATCAATCGGCAGATGAACATATAGCTAAGACAATTAAGTATAAGGATGAAATCATTAGGTTGATGAAGGAGAAAGAAGACAGTAATCATACAACTATGAAATTGAAACTGGAACTAAAAGCTGTGAAATCATCATATGAAGAGAGCCACAGCCTGTTAGAATCTGAGAAGGAAGATGTACGTAAACTTCTGAAGGTCAAGGAGAACAGTAGCAATGTAATACACAACTCAGGCAACAGCTTGCAATAGCAAGAAGATCACGAGACACATATTCAAGAATTGGAGAATGGGGCTTTGCAGGCAAATAAGGAGTTCGACTAGAGGATAGGGGAAATAGAGCTTATGCTAGAAGATTCTAGAAAGAGAGGAAGATTTCTTGAGGAATTGTTGGAATCAAGAATCCAAACTTGGGAGCAGAAGGAAATCACGCTGAACCAATTTGTATGTCTACAAATACAGACTATTCAGGTATTGATTGGTTAAATCACTTTACCTTTCCTCTATGTTTCTTTTAAGAGTTCACAAAATCATCAATTTAAGTCAAAACTATCCGAGCGGTCCTTGGGGCTTGAACCCTCTAACCATAAACCTAAAGCAGCTGAAGCCATGTATTTCACGCAGAAATAAAGAAGCAACCGAAGGAAGAAGGAAAGAAGAGGCAGAGAATAGAAAAGTGACCGGTGCAAATCTCGTGGTTCTCGTGCCCTTGTGCTATATTCTACTTCCTCCGAAAGACATTGTTTTGGACATTGACACGATTCTCAAAAAACAACTTTAACTATCAGTTTCTATTTAATATATTTATAAACTCAATAAGTTATAATATTATGATAGTGCTTTTCGAGATGAATCTGATTTTTATGTATCAAATTAAAAGATATCGATAGATAAAATTTAAAATTTTGACTATGTGTATCCAAAACGGCATATTGATCTACCGACTCTAAAGGAATGGTAAAAGTAAGCAAAACTTTAGCACCAACAAATCTCTTGCGTGCATTAATGGACAAAATCGGTCAATGGGACCATGTTTCTCTCATAAAAAAAACATCTAGATAATTGATAGTGCTAATTCTCAATCATGGAGAAATCCACTATCCTATTAATAAAAGTACGGGTAGCTTGGAAATCTTTTTCGAGACAGGATAAATTTACAAATCGAACTTCATTGTAAAGGCTTCTGGCCTTCCGAGTGCACGATACGTCGCGCTTTCTTTGCGACATTTTGAACCAAAGTGTTCCCCAACAAAGTAAATGGAGATGTCCAACAATTGCATTAATTACTAAATAGGTTTGCTTTAGACGGTGGACGTGGGGTTGAGGCCACGTAGCTAAAAAACGTGGAAAAAAGGCTAAAAACATGGTGGAAACACTTTTAATTTGCTTTATATATAGTGGAGCTAATTAAAAAACTCAACCCCTACATATGAAAGAGGGATACAGATTTAGCTTGTAACTAATAGTGTATACCAGAAATGATTCCTTTTAAAAATATATTGTATTTGAATAGCATGAAAATCAGTAAAATGGCACGGAAAAGATGCTGTTTTGAAAAATAAAAATCAGCTGTGGAACTGAAATATGGTGCCTAGGGCCAAAATGCCGGTGATATGTCCAATGATATTTTTCAAATAGTGAAGCACCGCAACCGCATATATCCAAACGCTCTTTGAGTAATTGAGCTGCAGAACCGAATTTAATTTGTATGTGCTGTTGAACAATCGATCACACGTACAGATAAAGCGTATGTTTACCAAATTTGTAGCAACCATTTAAAATGCATGCAATAAAAATTTTAAAACTTTGACCACTAATATGCACATAAAGTATTTAGATTTTATCACATGGATATGATATCAGGAGATTTATCATCAAAAGTACTTTCATATCGTTATTTTTTAACATTTTACTAGTATATAATTATAAAATAATAGTAAAATAATTAGAAAATAATTAGATTGATGGAATTAGACTCTTCATTAGATGGTTTGGTAGGAATCTACCTCCGACAATTAATTTGATTGATTCGATCTCTTGCATACAAGCAAGATGCAAGGAGAACATTTTTGGTTTGGAACGGAGGCAGCATCCATGGGCAAAACAACAAAACAGCTTCAACCTTCCTTGCCTTGGCATGCCTTGCTAGCTATTTTCGGAGAATGGCTCCGTAGCGCAAAAAAATGAGCCAATCTAGTAGCTTTTCGTACAATTTTCTTGTAGATCAAAAAACGGCACACCGAGCTACGCCGTTATATTCTGCCGCCCGGTAGCAACATGGCCAGGCAATCGTGCTTTGAGAGCACCTTACCGAAAACGCTCGGTGTCTGTCAGCTCTTACCGAAATTACTTCCCGTCATGCCTTTCCATCGTACTTGAGCTAACAGGAAGCTAGGGAGAATTTGTTCTATGCAAATATGGTCTTTGTACCATTGAAACCTAAATGTTGGCTTGATTTTTATGCTAGACAGGTTGATGTCTATGTGTTAAGTTAGATATAGATGATTAGATTTGAGATTTAGTATTAACGAATGGCCAATAATTAGCAAGGGCTGTCGAGACCGAGCAGCTCGTAGTTTGCTGATTGGCTAGTATCAACGATAGTGTTAGGTAATTTCACAAAATGTTGACTAGATTAGAGATGATCTTATACATAGAATTTTTATGATATTTAGCCTATTTATTTAATTATTTTGTAGGAGGACTTATTAATAGAATATTCGGGAGTAAAAGCAACATTTATATGGATGTAATTATTAACTTTCTTATTTTCAAATATGTCATATGTAACCTTATCTTCTCAATTTCATTTGGATAATCTACCTACAAGTTATTGTATATTTCGAAAGGATCAAATTTAAATTTGTTAATTTAGAATAGTAGAAGAAGTGTGTTTTTCAAATTAACTCATAACTAAAAAATATTAGTCAAACTCGTTTGTTTAGTTATTTGCACAATGAATTTAGTTTAAAATACTGAAGTGGTTACCAAAGGAAATCAATAAACTTGAAAATACATGTACTATTGGTGTAATATTATCTTCACTCAATATAAAATAATTTATTGCCAGTATTGAAGGAAAAATAAATGGCTGATGAAATGGAAAATTGCTATCGTTGAACACATGGAAGTCATTTTAACCTTTTAAAGCCTTATTTGATATTTATCACGAAGGATGTTTAAGATAAATGATACGCACATCTTGGAAGAACCTAGAAGAATTGCGATTTTGCAAGTGAAGATATTTTCAAGAAAATTTCTAAAAGAATTTAGCAAAATTAAATTGTGGAGATGTTTTTTTGGAGAAATTTCTAGCTAGATTATGTATGCAGGTATATATTATATGTGAAGCTGTAAGAAACTTACTAGCCTAGAAATTTTAGCATGTGTATATATAGCTAGAAATTTCATTGGAACATTTATGTATTACTTATTCAAATTTAAAGGTATTTGTCGATGTTCTAATATCAATCTTACATATGATTTGTTTGGATTCGGGAAACTTTAGAAGACCGGTGTATACGGAAATTTTTATACAGGTTCGGGCCATCCCTTGCAAGAATAATAACCCTACGTACCTATTGCTCAGAGAGAATTACAACCGAGAGTAATGTGAAATGCCTACTACTATCTCCTGCTTTAGCTAATGTCTTCTCTCTTCTCTCCTCTCCGACATCAACCTTTATATAATTGACGAAACGGTGACCGTTGTTCTACGTCAAAAGACACCTCAACGCTTTGGGTGATAATCATCTAACGGAAGTTACTGTCAGAGAGACGTAGTGGCCTGTTTGTCATGCGATGGTTGTTGTCAGAGAGAGATCGTGTGCGGTTATTAGGAATAAGCGCACGTTCTAATCGCCTTGTCAGACGACCCCATAATGAAGTAGGTCGTTGTAAACAAGTTAGTCGGGAATATGCTGGTTGCAAAAAGACCCACTACCATGAGGTGTTCATAGAAAGACTTACGACCAAAAAGTAATTGTAGTAAGACTTACGATTATATGGTCGTAAAAAAACTTACGACTAAGAAGTAGTTGCAATAAGTCTTACCACTACATGGTCGCAGAAAGACTTACGACCAAGAAGTAATCGTAGTAAAACTTACGACTATGTAGTCGTAGAAAGGCTTATGACTAAGGAGTAGTCACAGTAAGACTTACGACCATGTGGTCATAGAAAGACTTACGACCAAGGAATAGTCGCAGTAAGACTTACGACCAAGGAGTAGTCGCAGTAAGACATACGGCTATGTGGTCGTAGAAAGACTTACAATTAAGGAGTAATCGCAATAAGACTTACGACTATCTTGTGGAATCTTTTCCTTGTGGATAAGGGGTATATTTGGATAATATAATGACATAATAATTAGAGAATTATTATATCTTTGTCAATATTTTAGCATGTACTCCTCCACTTTTTTAAAAACATTTTAGAATTCATGAGGTCAAACTTTCTGAAACCTATTCATCTATATGTTTTAAACTATCTAGATTGACCATATGAAAATTATATCACTAGATTTGTCACGAAATGGGGATTCTAGTACTCGGAGAAATGAAAATATTTGTACATATTGTTTAGAGTGCCTGGGCCATTTATGCCGATATTTATAATTTGACTAAAATATCCTCTAGAACGGGGGACAAATCAAGGGCCACGCCATGATGTGCTCCATCAACCAGTTTCTTTTTTTTTTGCAAAAATAGATATAATTTCTCTTGAACAACAAGTAAAATGCAAATACTACTCTTCTTACATATTTATCTACGAGAAGTTTAGCTTGTTCATCTTTCCTCTTACCCGTAGTCAAATATTCACAACATAACCTATATTAATTGCCTTGTAGTCATCGGTACACTATCCTGCATGCACATTGCAACCATTGTACTAATTGGATCATGTGCTGTTCAAAATGAACGAATAGTATGGCATTGGAGTCCTTCGATTCAAAATGGACGAGCAGAACCAACGAGGACGGGATTTTAGGGTATTTTAAGTTTGGGTATTGATAAACATCATTCGGATGTTTTTTTTAACTATCATCTAAATTTGTGACCATTAGATTAGAGATCCAATGGTCATGAATTCTCCCCCACCACCTCCAAAAAAAATCTCCCTCTCCTAAAAAAACAATCTCTCACCTATAAAAAAAGAGGCCGTTAGATCTCTGATCCAACGGCCTCAAATTTGAATAATTATTAGTAAGAAAATAATATCTAGACACACCCTTTAAGTTTTCACAAGTTACTCGGGTTCTCTCTTTCGCTTCCATTGTGGCCGTCCATAGCTTCATAATCCGATGGCTTGGGAAGGCCCAAACGGCACTTCCCTATTGCTTCTAGCAATGACAAGGAATATAATTTCGCAACTATCTTATACATATTTGTTTGTCTGCGCATGGCCCCACAATGGTCAGCAAGTGCTTAGCCATTGCCTGTACATGCTAGCCAGATTCATATTCAACCTTTTTCACGCACTACATATTCATATCACTTAAAAGTCTAAACCATCATAAAAATTACCACATGTTCAGCAGCACTAAGTGGCCCATGTAATATTGCACAAACAGCAATTCCAAACCACAATGTAGCACCGCACGTATCAATATGAGATACTACTATAGAACGTCATCGGCAAAGTAAGAATAAATAATAAAGGCAGTACTAGAAATTGCAAGGAAATTAAAGCTTTTAAGAGCACTTTAATAGAGAACTAACGGAAGCTGAAATAAATGCTTAAAACATGGGACCGGTCTACTTCTAACTAAATGGAGAACAAAAGAAGTAACAAAATAGTGGTAAGCTACGGTTCTAAAAATTCGTGTGCTCCTACCCATACATGATGCTATCACTCTACTGGCATTTTACCTGAGAAGGGAAAGAGCAAGCGTAAGATTTAGAAATCTCAGCAAGTACCCAACAACAGTCGTAACACGGTGAGTAAAGGATAAGTAATGCAAGTAAGTAATTAACACATGTTAATTGCAATGAAACTAGGTTACTGGTAACACTGCTAGAAGTCAGATATTGAGGCAACATAAACAGTGAAATGTTAATTAAGATAATAGCTGGCTTTTAAAACGCTAAGGCACTATCGAGATATCAAGGTGCTACACACAAGCTCCCACCACTAAATAAAAACCCTAAAGAAAACCTCCCATGGCCATTCCTTTTCCTTCGGCAGCGGTCCTCCACCTTTAAATACCCCCTCACCTCCACCCTCCTACTCGTGCTAAAACCCCAAAGCAGCAGAGCATCCCCTCCCCCACAAATAAACTCTCTCTTTCTCTCTCTCCCTCCTCACCTCTTCCTCACGGACCCAACGACACCAAAAATCAGTTGCAAGAAAGAAGAAGAGTTGCAAGCAAACTAAGGGACAGCGATGGAGCCGAGCATGGCGCGGCGGCTGTGGAACGTGGTGCGCGCCGTGCTGTTCATGCTCCGCAAGGGCATGTCCAAGCGGAAGCTGGCCATGGACCTCCACCTCCTCCTCCACCGCGGCAAGATCGCCGGCAAGGCCCTCGGCAAGATATTGACCACCCACAGCCACCACGACCACGCCGTCTCCACGGCGGCGGCCGCGGAGGGGCCGCCGCCGTCGTTCTCTTGCCGCGCCCTCGACCCGGCCCTCGCCGTCTACGACCCGCGCGGCGCCGGACGCGAGGTGGAGTTCAGCTGCAGCAACACCCCCTCGTACCCCTCCCTCCACCTCATCCCCACCAGCAAGCGCCGCCGCCGCCGCCACCGCGGAGCCAACGGCGCCGAGCCCGGGTGGTACAACTACGACGCGGCCGAAGTTGCCAGGGTCTTCGAGATCCTCAACAACGAGCAGCTGCTGAGCGACGACGGCCTGGCGCCCCTCGCCGTGGCGGCGACGCCGTCCCCAGCTCTGTGGTCGAGCTTCGGCCGCAGCCCGGCCCCGGTGAGGCAGCTTCGGATCACCGACTCGCCGTTCCCTCTGAGGGACGACGCGGCGGCGGAGGACGGCTGGCAGGTGGACCGCGACGCGGCGGAGTTCATCAAGAAGTTCTACGAGCAGCTGCGCACGCAGCAGAGCCTCGCCGCCGCCACGCCGGACTACGGGTACGCGCGTCCGGTGACCGGCGTCGCCTACTAGCAGCTCAGCTACGTGCCGATCGAAGTGTCCACAGGTGTTGGCTAGTTCCTGCATGCATGTCAACTAGCTAATTCAATTGGCACCTTTTTTTGTGAAGCGTGTACGTGCTACAGTAGTACATATATGTTTGCCCATGGATCAAGCATGTCTGTACAGAGCTACTACTCATAATAATTTTCTTGGAGCTGTCAGATTTTGCATGCTTAGATCCATGCATATATACTAGACTAGCAGTATGCTAGTATCACTACTATATGTACCGTCTATATATTAGTATAATACTAGTAGGTCAAAGGCTGTACACACCTTGCCTAGCTTGTGACTGTGCTGTATGCTGAGCTTGTGGTTGACCAAATTAAGAAGGAAGTTATACATGTAAGGCTCAATGATTCAGCTGGAATATTTGTGCTAATTTTGTTGTCGTAAGTACACGTTGGAATTGAAGGCCACTAGGCCAGTACCACAGCACAACACTGGTGCTTGACAAAATTTCTTATTTTGTTTCTTCTCGTGTGTGTGGTTCCTTCTTTTCTTGGCCACAAGGGGCTTGTACGTATTCGTCTAGCACATGTAGTTTTCATACGATCTTTGGTCGGCTGCTGTCGCGGATCGATCAAGTTGTCAAACATCAGAGAATCGTACGTACAATCATATGAACAAAGAAGCTTTCTGTTTGATGGCATACATGTCAAGATTCATTCTTCTTTTCCATTTTTTCGACTTTTCGTGGTAAGCTTCTGATTCATTTTACCCCTGAATGGGATTCTCTGGGTATATTCCAAGCTAATTCACCCAAGAAGATTGTTTAAGTTAATTGGTGTCGCAATTCGCAATCTCAATTAATCGTTTTGGACCACGAACATATCAGTATGGTCCAAAAAAGATCGAGTGATTAGCGCGCCTTCGCGAGTCACGACGTACGTGTCCTCAGCCATATGGTTGAGTTTACAGCATACGGTTGGCAGCGTGTATATATACGATTAGTGAATAAATTAAGTAGCGTGCTAAGGTAAATTAGCAAGTCAGAGACAAGATCAGTGTCCACAGTTAGACATGGTTAACTTGGTTCTTGCTTGTTGCTACCAACCATTACTAAACGTACACAGCAAAGCAAGTTCGATCACCTTGGAAGTGATGCAGTTGATTCATGCACCATTCTTGGTACGTACGCAAGAAACATGTTTTTTTTGGGCAAAAACACACTTGAGGTTCCACCACTGTTCAATTATGTTCGATTGAGCCGTTTTAATCGATACCAGACTCCTCTACCATACATCTTTGTTCAATCAAGTTCTCCCTGCTTAAGAGGGCACTCAGATTAACGATGGCTTATGGATTTTTTTTCATTTTTACGGAAGCTAAGGTGATTTATTTAGCATAATTAAATTTAAAAAATTAAAAAAACATATTAGCCTATCATGAATAATGCAAAAGAATACGAGAAAAAACAACCGACAAAAAAGCCCAAACAAACTAAAAAAACCAAAAAACGACGAAATTAAGGACAATGAATTAAAAACATAAGCAAGAAGCCACCGTCAAAAGGAGCGAATTTTGTCCAATGATTAGACCCTTGTAGCATTGGCCCAACTAGGGTCGACATCCATGTATCCATATTTTAGGGCTCACCAGGCATGGACGGTGAATGAATCTCGAACCACGATCATAATATTAAAGCAACAAATTAACGTACACAATGTGTAAAGCCAGGTGCCATTAATTAATAATCTAGGCCAAGCATTATCTTTATAAATAAAAATAACTGATGAGATTCAAGATACCTCCTTTATTTTAAAGGCAAAAAATACATAATAATCCTAAAAATAAAAATAATAGAAATTCTTACATTAATCGAGAAAAAAAGATAAACATCTCCACCACTTATTTTGGTGGGACCAGATTATAATGGTGCATATTAATCATATATGCATATTAGAGTTGTATAGAAAATATAATTGTATTTTAGTTATAGACAATAGAGTTATATACCAAAGATAATTAAATCATAATATCTAGCACAGTACTACTATAGTAGTACTACTATAGTACCACAGTGCCATAAAAAGAGTCTCGGATGAGAACAAATTTGAGTGAGTTTTTTCAAGTGTGGTTAATGGCTTATAACTGTTGTTGATGACTTTTAGTTTAATAAGAGTGTTTAGGTAAACTAATTGAATATCGATAAATCAAACTCTAAAAACGAGCTTATGTCGATAAATCGAGCCCTAAAAACGAGCTTGAGTGCTAGCTAGGGAGACCGCGCTCATTTTTGGGTACGTTTTTGCCTAATTTTGTGCATGAAAGTGCACAAAAGCTGTCAATGCCCATCATGTCGCAACAACAGCGACACTATTCACCAGCTTTACCGGGCAGTGTTCAGGAGGAGAGAGACTACTAGCCCCTATTGCTTAGTGAGTAAGGCTCGCAGCCCGATTCTGATCTTCCTCTAGGCTCTAGCTTAGCTAGACGTGTCCTCTCGTCACAAGACTTTTGTGGGGCTAGTAGTCCTGGCCTCTCTCTTTGCAGTCGCACTCGCAGGCAGGGCTGCTCTGCTCATGATCGGCTGCATATTTGTGTGTGTTGGATTGGGATCACCAATCACCAATGCCCTGAAGCAGAACAGCTTACTCCACCAAGTGGCGGCTCCAGCCACTCCTGATCTCGGTCCATAGCGGCATGCAGATAGAGGTGAGAGTTAGATTGGACTTTTCTAGACCAGTCTGAGACCCAACCGGCACGGTGCTAATCAGACACGAGCTTCTCTTTAAATGGTTTTCTCCTTTTGCTCCTCAGCCTACGGGATTCTAAGCACGATCCGGTCCAATATGTGACGGCCTAGATTAGTACAGCACGAATGAGGACCGAGCCAAGCCTAAAAATCAGTCTGTTGAGCAGCCCGACCTGATATACCGTGCTATGCTTGGGCCAACCCGGTAGATCTCGGGTGGTGTTTTAGTGGTTGTACTGCTTCCCGATTAGGTGGTGGTTTACACTATCTTCCTTGCTTGAAATGTGCCTGAATTGCTATTTTGTACATGCAGTTGAACTAATGAAGCAGAGCTTGTGCTCCATGCAACTAACCAATAAGAGTATAAGACTGACCATTATGTAGCATTCAAGGCAATCTGTTGTAAAATGTCAATCCCAGATGCTTCAGGCTTTTCTAGTAGTTCATAAAGGATGTTCTAATAGATGTTAAACTGTTACCTCATCCATGGCTCACATGTCAAAACAACCAACCCAAAGCAGTACTGTGTGCGCCCTAATATTGGCGTTGTATTATCGAGTTTTTAAATAATTCTTTTTTATTCGGAAATATAAAATTATAAATGCGCTTTATTTTTTTACATAAGTAACCTATATTGCTCAACCGTTGGGCGACTGAATCCTGTCGCCTAACGGCCAAGCAGCAGACAGGTAGTCACACAACCGGTGGGCGACAGCACCTCCAGTCCTCACTAATCTTTGACCATGTTGTTCTCTTCGACCACTCACTATTTTTCGACCACGATATTTAGACCATGATGACCATGTTGTTCACTTCAACCACTCACTAATTTTTGACTACGATGTTTCGATCACGTTGGTCGACCACGATATTTCGACCATGTTGATCGACTACGTTGGTTCGACCACGTTGGGTAGTATCTGTCGTCCGACCGTTGGGCGACTGCATCCCTATTGCCCAACAGTAAAGCTATTGCCTGCTTGTCGCTTGGTCGTTGGGCGACAGGGTCCAGTCGCCCAATGATCAGGCTATAGGTGGTTACTTTTGTAAATAAATAAAAACATAGGTATAATTTTGTATTTGCAAATAAAAAAATTATTTAAAAAATTCTTGTGTTACCTGGGTTGACTTGTGATGTCACAGGTAGCTGTCAATCCATTGCATATCGAAAGAATAGCTTAGTGCAAGGACAAGTCTGCTTAGCTCAGATTTCTACTTAGAAGTCTTAACTTTTTCTCTGTTGTTAGTGACAATGCAAGCACAGAGGGAGGTACCTGCTGACATGCAGTGCAAGGACAAGTTCCTAGTTCAAAGTGTTGCAGCTGAGAATGGTGCAACAACTCAAGATATTAATGCGGCAATGGTGACTATTCTGACCTATACGTGGCTTCAAAAATCCTAGTTAGCATGCTAATTAATATTATAGACATTGATAACTAATTAATCCCTCGCAATCATATGTAGAACTATTCGAAACAGAGAGGTGATGAGATAGTACATCTTTTTTTACCTTGCCATGGTATTTTTTTTCCTCTGATCATAATAAGACCATGATCTACGGATCAATTGTTCGTGGTTGAAAACACTGAGAGTTTTTAGGCATCTTTACGGGTTGAAAATTAATACAAATTTTCTATCTGTTTGTGTTGGGATTTTGCAATCAAGAGCAAAATTCAGAGGTCCCGATGGTTGTGCATAAGCGTAATGGTTTTGCTAATCTTCAAAGGTCCCGATAGTTATGCATAAGCTTAATGGTTTCGATAATCTTTAAAGGTCCTGATGGTTGTGCATAAGCTTCCAATACAATTCAAAGAATTCCATAAGAGAATTCAGAAAAAGAATCCCATGAAGCAACTACGTATATACCCCAATTAATCGTTTCTTTTACAAACATTCAATCGCGGTTATAAATTAAAGAGGAATAAACATGACGACCATCACTACCATCGTCGCTGCCTCCATCGTCTATAGTTACTAAGGACTAGGCTAGGGCCGATATGGCATAGCACTTAGTCTGATGGACTTTGGGCCATATTTGGACTTGATCAGATACGAGCGGATCGATATGACACGGTGGGATGGTCAGGCTAAGCCGACACAGCACTACGCAGTCTGAAGCACACCAGGCCGTGCCATGCCGGCACGGCACCGGCCCAAGTCTCACCTCTACATGCAGTGTATCTGCAGAGAAGTTGATGCCAATCCATGATGTGGCAATGCCTCCATTTTGGAACTTGACCGGCTGACGGGGGAACGCGGCTATGCAAGTGGCCCGAGCTGAACTTTAGTTTTTGCAGCTGAATTACTGAAAAGGTTAGCATGTACTCCACCATGTAGTATTTCTTCAGGGATACGGTGTCAGTGGGACTTGCATGCATGATGCATGGGTAGTATTGCATCTGGCCTCTTGTTGTAGTTATAGATGTGTCACTTATGCATATACGCGTCAGAAATTCTAATGCAGCTAGCGAGCAGCAACTTTCGGAATTGTGGTATGTATGTCCTGAGTCTCTCCACCACGTTACTGTGCAGCGCAGGATGATTTAGTAGTAGCGATCCAAATCATACATATCATGACCAGGCAACGCTCTAGATGCATCCAGAAACTCCAAATTGTATCATGAAGGTTTGCTGCTTATGGTTACAGATCATTTCACATGCATGCATGTCCGGTACAGGCAGCATCCCCTGCCAGTCCGGCCGTCACTCATGCAACTTGGGAGTCTGTCCCGGTCACCAGCGCATATAAACACTTAAAGGGGTCTGGGTAGGGTTATGTGTGACATGAGTTGTTCTAGTCCCTAAACACCCTAACGAACCCGGTCGATAACGCTGCACTCAGGTGAACGAATGCCCGTGCCACGTCCGTCCTTGTCCACGGCTCCGACGTCCTCACCGCCGTCGTCGGTCACCTCAGCTCCGACCGCACCTCTACCTCTAACTTCATGGCATCTCCGTCCTCGGGTACGTACTCACGATTGCGTATTTTGTTTTAGCTAGGTGTTCTTGATTATGATCTAGGAATTAAGTCTTATATTGATGCTTAGACTTAGAACCTCTTTTTCTCTAACACGTACGTGCACTTTTAAGCTTAATGATGATCACCAAGGAGGCCCATGTAAAGAAGTAAAGTGACAAATCGATTAGACTTTTTTAAGGGTAAGCTATGGCTTTTATCTCTAGCTTCTATTTAAAAAAACTAAAAGTTAATATGAACATCTGGTTTCTTCACTTTTCTTGTTTCCGTCTCACCCTAGAGATAAGACAAAAAGTCACAGGCACATCACGCACTTCACTCCTTCCGTTTCCGTCTCGCGCACGTATCTCTCCCTCACTTTTTCCACTGCTCACGTCTTATTTCTAAAAGCCACTACTTTCGGTCACTATTATTCATTTTCAATTAAAATCCATCAGCCGCAACCAAAACTATTAAGCTGTAGCCAAATAAGAGAAGCAAAGCAGCTGCAGCACCCGGCCGCACGTCGCCATCGATCACCAAAGAAAAAGAAACGTGTGAAAGAGACCTTGACCAGGGGCCAAATAATTGCCCCTAGCTGATCACCACAGGCGCACGAAGCATTAGTAATAATATTGTTAGGCTCTCACGTTGCTGTTTCCATCAACTGTCAATGTGAAATTAAAACCTAGCTTTCATCGTTGGTAATGATTCTTCAAGCTTGACTTGCCAAGCCTTGTTTTCCACGGAGGCATATGCAGCTAAGCTAGCCTCTCGCGCGCGTTCTCATCCTTGAGCTAGCTAGCTCAATAATTTGGCAGATATCTGATCGCCGCAAGGGCAAACCGGTCTCATCCTTGATCTGATTTTGAGACCGCATCGACACCCCCGTTTGGTGGATCTTCTAGACAGTCTAAAGAGCTTCCATGAGAGACAGATGGACTTCGAGTTATAGACGGAGAAGAGTCTTTAGAGGATCAAGAGTTATATCTGAGTCTGAAATACTATCACTATCTTAATATTTACTATTTACACTATTGCTGCTAGAATCTAACAGCAACTCTATAATTGTCTAAACTTTACCATAGTTGCCTTAACATCACCGGTAAGTACTTTGTATGTGAGCGGCGACAGCACAAGGGGAGGCATGGAGGAGTGTGGCACGGGGTGTTACAGATTCCTCAATAAAACAAATGGGACTATAGGGTCTGTTCTTTGTTGTTGTGGTTTTTGGCTTTAGGCTGTTTGTACGAGAGATTATAGAGTAACTAAAACTTACATGCGGTTTTTGTCAATATAAATGAAGTCGGTACAGTATATACTACAATTAACTTAGTAGACCCTATCTTAAAAAGACACTCTGTTTAAAAGTTAGTTACTATATTAAAAAATCAAAACTGAAGCCGCTGAAAAAATAACGGTGGTTTTCGTGTCGCCGTCGTCTCTAACGAAGGAAAGACGTATGCATGACACTGGCATGGAATGGTGGGGGCAGCTAATTTGCAAACCAACTGGCAACTCTTGCTTAATCTGGTTCACGGAAACTATTTGCCCAGGGTGTCTATATTACTGCTGTCGTTAGTACTACTCTTAATACGCCTTCCTGCCATTGATGCGTAGATACTGATGCTGCACGTTTCTTTGACTAAAACTGGACTCTGGTCTAAAGGAACATAGTAAATGAATAGGATTTTCTTTTTCTTTTTGAGAAGGACATATATGTCCCTACTACTTAAAAGATAGATTTAGCGGTGGTGGTTCATCTGCTCTCTCAATTTCTCTTTGCACTTTCATAGAAAATTTCTAACAAAAACAAAAAAAAAGCAATCTACTAAAAAAATACAAATTCCATCACACTAAAAATACTCTAACAAGATAAAACAACATAGTTCTACTGGGTGCACGGCAGAGCTGAGGATATCAACTCGACTTGCTGGATAATATTTTTTTATTAGTAACAAAGCACAATATTCGGCTGGTTAACAGGAATGAGAGGGTGGGAATTAGAATTGTGTGACATCTCAGCCCGGTGTTGGATCGGCCCGGCCCATACGTGTGAGACGGCGTGGGTGCGTGGATATGTGGTAGCTTAGTCCCATTTATATATTCATCTTGTTTCGTAAATTAGTTTTAATGATGTTCATAGCGAAAAGACTCTTTCTCGATTCTTTGTTACCATTGGTAAAATCAAGGCTAATTCAATGATCATTCATTCGTTCTAATTTTGAATCATAAAAATAATTTTATTAAAGTCCTAAATATATTTTCTTGATTGATCGGTTTCTCTAATCATCATAATCTATTATGATTCATCCTTATCTAGTGCAGACTGTGCGTACGGCGAAACGGCAGAAACGCCCTCACGAGTCACAGCCTCACCTCATGTCCTTATTCATTCGTTACCTGTGCTGCTGGCTTATGTCTCGCACTCGCTCCCGCTCGGTTTTCTCGCCTCGTCACCTCGGCTGCTCCGCTGCAGCACGGCTCTCCTCCGCGACTCTGCCTCTCTGCTCGCCTGCTCCTGCGCGGCTGCACCTGAGACTCCGAGACCGCGAGAGCTCCCCGCCTGGCCGCCTCCCGTGCTCGGCTCCTCTCTGCTCGGCTGCAGCCAACAGTGTGGAGTGTACATTGAACAGAACAGAAATTTATCATTCATGGCACTGGAGGACAATGTTATGAGAGTAACAAATTTTTTGCTCTTTCTTAATTTTTGAGAAAAACAAAATTGACAGCTCGGGGACCTAATCCCATTCGTAGTTTTCAGATTTTGACAAATATACGTCGTTGGTTTGAGCAATTTTTACAACTGTGTGCTTTAACTGCAATGATATATATTCGAGGATGATACTTTCCTGTGTTAGTACGAGAATATTTTGGGTTTTCTTTGCTTTTGTTTGATCATTCAATGTGGCTGGAGTGTGTACAGTCATCTCTTAACACCCCGGTTGACAGCCAGTAACTGAAGGCGGAATCATGGAATTGGAATCGGATTCTAGGAGTGGGTATTCTTGCATGGTGTTCTCTGCCCCTTGACTTATTCACTCAGAAATTCTACAAAGCAATCATCCTATCTTATGATCATAATTTCATATAACTTGTTCATTCATAGGATCCTTGAAGATATGTGGTCTTGATGTCAAACGCAGTCACTATGTACATGGAGTAATACGAGTGTTTAATGCATTTGGTATATTGTATATTCAAAAAGATCCATTTTATGAGCACGTCGTGCACTTATTGTTTGAGGAAAGAGGTTAGCCCAACAACAATACAATAAAAACTCGAGAACTTAAACCTATTATTAGTTCAGTGAGCGAAGCACTGTATCCTAGCGATGCGCTGTGAAGCGGTGGCACTCGATGAGACAATCGATGGCGGCGCGTCACCATACCTAAGATTTAATCTTAGATTTGCCACTGCATATTTTTTTCTCACGGTTTTTTTTTTGTAAAGCTATGTCATAGGTAAAAGGAGAAAAAAATGGATGGATGCCCAGGATGAGTAGATGGATACATTAATCAAAGACCATCTTCTTTTTAACTTATTGCTTCCCCTGAGCGAATAAATATGATGGTTTTTATCGTTTTTTTTAAGTGACTTATCGGTATTTGATTTATTTTATATAAATATTCGTGCTAAAACCTAAAATCATCTACCACAACGATGAATCATTAGTCATAGCAGAGAAACATGGGCAAACACCAGAAAGACGATGGAATGTCTAGGGATGGTAATCAGGCGTGGCGGGTACGTGTAGTCTCGCCCATATCCGTACCCACGACTCCGATTTACACCTACGGGCATACCCGTGAAGGACGACGGGTAAAGAACCTCGTCCATACCCGTCGCCCACGGGTACTCGTCACCCATGGGTATACCCATTTACCCGCGAACTAAGTCACCATATTATATTGCATAATATACATCACTCCGTCTTGTATCAGTTACCCAATCTATTTTCACCGCAAGCACACAAACTTCCTTTTGGAATCTCCATTTTTGTTCATGGATGAACAACTTCAGATCAACGTTTTCTATCAACAAGGATCCAGTTTATGGTCCATTAACTACACTCAAGTTTGAACAGCCTAGCAATATATCTCTGAGCATGGTTAGTTGCTTTATTTCAAGAAGAAAGTAATTCAACCCAGGCAACGGTTTCTAGCAACTAAAAAGATTCATTTTTTACCATCTCTCTCTACTAGATTTCAGACCAAAAGCTTCTTGCAACATCTAGTCCTGATCCAGATAACTTAAACACAGACATAAAGGTTTCTAGACTAAATAGTTGCCTTTTGGCTTATATGATTACAAGACTAGTAGGCACGACACCTAAGAAGCAAGAACTGTAGAAGGCTAAAATGAAGTAGTGCAAAGTGGTGTGGTCCAGTACCTATTAAGAGCATCAGGGGCGACAACATCCTGCACGCCGAAGCCGGCGCTCTGTGGGAACAACTCCATGGTCTCCTTCTTCCTCTCTACCTCCTCGCTCTCCGCTCCGAGCAGGAGGCCCATCGTCGCCGACGCCCTCTGCGGCTCGGCCTCACCTGAAATCAAACCAAGCTCGTATCAGATAGCTTAACTCCTCAATTCAAGCCACCTGCTCGGAAATTCCAGACCAAATCGACACCTACAAGGCGGGATTTCCATCCCCAAAAATCCAAACTACGCCACAGATCTCACACGAAACCCCCTCACAAAAACGAAACGCAAAACGGCAACCTCCCCGTAACCAACCAAAAAGCGATCAGTTTTATTCAAACAACCAATTCCGAAACCGCCCGCTCACCTTTGATCCCGAGGCCGAGCTCGGCCGCGGCGGCGCCGTTCTGGCGGACGTAGTGGCTGAGGAGGCAAGGGTGACTGAGCGAGGAGATGAGGAATTAGTAAATGATTGAATGAGAGCGGCGGCTGGGGAATCGAGTGGAGTCGGAGGCGTGGTATGGAGAAGTTAGGGTTTACTATTTTAATTATTGGGTTGGTTCCCTTGTCAGATCGTGGGTAAATGAGCGAGACGGATACCGATGGGCAGAGAGTTTCCTCTATTTTTATACCCGTAGATAAAAATACATTTCATACCTAATTCTATTAGTATATTTATCTATAAACATATGAATAAACAGATATAATTGCCATCCCTAGAAATCTCGCCATATTGTCGTGCGAACGAACGAACCGTCGGACGAAGACGACGCGAACCCTGTGCACCCCGCCACGAGCCCAACCAAGATGCAACGAAGCCGATCGAGCACTCGCCGATCCCCCACCCACGACGCGAACTACCCGCATGTGGCAAATAATCAATCGTTTTTTCGGCAAACCAAACCAGATGACAGCGGAAAAGAAAAGAAAAGACAGACAAAACCAGCAGCCTCCCACTAACCTCTTAACCGGTGCGTATTATAAATTTCCAGATCTAACCCACCCACCCATCCACACCAGTTCCCCTCTTAACCGGTGCAATCGGCGGCTTCTCTCAGGTCAGGCCCGTCTCCTCCTCCTCCGCCGCCGCCTCTCTGTCTGTGCTCCAATGCCGTACTGCCCGCGAGGATAAATCTGGGGGTCGCGCGGCTCCGACGTGTGTTCTGTTACCAGTAGCAGTACGGTGCGACTAGCTGGTTCCTGCGGCATTTCGATCCCTTCGCCTCTCTGTTCCCTTTCTTTCTTGGTTTCTTTACAAGTAGCGCTTAATTAGATGGCAAAGTGTGGTTTATGTGTCGTGTATCTCCGGGTTTTCTCCGTTGAGTTAATTGACAGCATCAGCACGTAGGGCTGTGTCTTCGTTGTTCGTACAGTAGATTTTGTTTCGACCAAAATGTATCCAAGGGTTTCTGTGTTAGGGTTCGTGGAATTACGAAACCGGGATGGATAGATGGATGGATGATGCTCTTGCACTTTTCAGCCTTCAAATCCAGCCATAAACGGAAAAGGAAAGTGACAAATAGTCTGGCCGTCCCTGTTGAAATTGATGCGGCAAAGTAGTAGCTTCCTATTTTGGACATATTCTGGATGACTGCTTTGACTCTCGAAAACACTGCATATGCTTTTCTTTTTTTTTCTTTTTTTTGCTTTGAGAGAAACTCTGCGTATTATACTACTACTAGCGTCAGAGACCTGGTTTGATGGGAGTTCAGCTAAAGATTCCTAGGCTGTTAAGACTCAGATGCAGTAGCTTGGTAGTTGCAGGTATGGGAGTATATATCACACTAGCAACTTACCAATTGCATTTTGTGTTCTATTTATAGTTCCTTTTCTGTTTCGGATGTCTCATTAACATGTACTGCTACCGATTTCGAAATTGCTTAGCCTGAATTTCCATTTAATATGTCCTTGAGAGCTCAGAAGAGCAATAGCAGCTACCATGCGCTCTTTACTTTGTTGATGCTAGCTTGTTGCTTGAAGAACGGGGAAAGGGGAACTGCATGTAATATTCTTGCCTTTTTACAGAGCTTGAATTGTATTACTATTGCAGACCACAAATTTGGCCTTGGGGGACCCAATTGTGTTATGGCCTTCATGGTGTTGCCCTTCATGTTTTTAGATTTACTTCGCTTGCATAACTTGGTGCATAACAAACTATGGTGCACCACATGCTTTCTGTTGTGAGGGTGTCTAATGGGTGACAATTGGCAGATCGACCTCTAGAAAGTGCTATCTATGCTCTTCCTCCGCCTCTAGAAAAAGTATGTTAGTCTTAAAGCATACCAGTGGGGGAGGTTAGGCCTAACGATTATCATTACAAAGATAATAATATTGTGATCTTTTTGAGTAGAGACAAATATGCGACCAATTTCCTGATCTAAACACTTGGCCCCAGCAATTAGGCCCAAACCTGTACTTCCTTCCAAGGCATCCATATTTCCAATTTTGTTGGCTCCGTTCTTTTCGGCTTTTCAGCTGGCGTTTCACTTCAACTTCTTTCAACAATCACTATTCATTAGACTAATAAATCGTAGCCATAAGCCGTAGCCCAAAATAACGCCCCCATTTTCTGAAGTCTTCATACCAAACTGCAAGGATTTTCTACTTAAGTATATGGGTGGAAACCACTTCCTGATATGCAAATGTGTTCTTCATTCCTAGTCCATGTCTTGTCTTTTCCTTTTTTCTTTTGTTTATATCAAGAAGCAATAATCACAGATGCTGCCATGCATGAATGTTGTTAGAAGGTATTTCTCAGTGTTGTCAGAATAGTGTAGGAGATATGGCGAGCTCTATTGTCAGTATGACACAGTTTGAGGGTGGTCTAGTGATTTATATCTAGAATGGGCCATCTCAAGAAGGCTTTGCTTACGGTTGTCTGCGGGGGGAGAATACTTGCAATGAAGATGATAGACATTGTTTCTGTTATATTTAGATCATAGCTATAACTTGTAAGTGCTTTGGGTTATACGGGATAGTTTGGACAAGGATAGGGCTAGTTTTAGCCAGCATGCCTGATCCGCTACCTTTACATCAGTGCACATTTGCCCCAAAAGTAGTTTTAATATTTGTGTGCTACTCTAGAGGTAGAGCATGAAAGCACTTCTGGCAGGTGTTATACTATCCAATTACTATACTTAAATGCTTTGTACGATATATGTGAACTCTTATTAGTTTATTGGGTAATTTTGTGTATCTTGTACTGATAAATGGAGCTAAGCAACTTACAACCTGACCTTCATTGTGTGTTCTTTTGAGCAGTCGTAAACATGCTTCATCATTCAAGTAGCCGTCACCAAAGGAACAGAGGATCAAGAATCAAAACACTACTCCAGGTTACCTTACTTGTAGGTGTCGTTGTTTGGCTTCTGTATCAGGTGAAGCATTCCTATGATAAGAAAAATGAGTACTTGGATGATACTGAGGACCAGCTTGCCCATGATGGTAGAAGCATGTTCCAGGGGAGGAAAGAAAGGGTAGGTGGTGATGCTAATGTCGAAAAAGTTGGAGAGAATTCTGATGTAATAAGCAAACCAGAGGAAGAGAAGAGTGGAGAAACTGTGTTCGACAAAGAGAATAATGACTCACATGAAGATGATGCAAGAAACACTGAGAGGTCAGAAGCTGAAGAAGGGCAATCCAGTGGTGCAGATGGTAATACAGAAGCTCATAGTAGTGATGAAGATGAAACAACTGGCCACTCAGAAACAGACAAGCATGATGCTGAATCCAACTCATCTGATGCTGAGAGTAAAAGTGAAGTCCATTCAACTGGAGATGATGTGCCCCAAAACAATCATGCCCAAGAGGAAAGCACTGGTGAGACAAATGGAACACCCAATGAAGAAGTGGCACAAGGAGATGAATCCACTAATGCAGATCAGACCAATGCAAGAAGTATTGGATCAAATGGAGAGGAAACTGAGAAAAAGGTGTCAGTGGATTCTCAAACTGACTCTCGATCCCTTTCTGATGATACCAAGACTGGAACAAGTGATGAGCATGGCACTGAAACTCTTCCAGATGAAACAGGCAATGTACCATCAGTTCATAATGAGAATTCACAAAATTATGCCAGTGAAAACCAAGGTGATGCAGCTTCCACTACATCTGATGCTTCTGAGCATAGAACCAGTGAGAATGTTCATACTGAGACTGGATCTGAACATGAAGGTGAAACAACATCATCTGGGACTGCATCTGGTGATGATGAGAAGGGTGCAGAAATGGGTACAGCCAATGAGTTATCAGGCCCCAAAGAAGTGAACTCCGAGGAAGGCAATGCTGCAACAGAAGTTTCCAATGACCAGGTTGCAAATAACGAGACAGAGAACTCCCAAGGAGTGTCTGCTGCTGAAGTAGCAAATGGTTCTTCAGAAGAGACAAAGCCCGTGGAGAACCAGAGTGATGGAGCTACAGAAACGTCTAACAAGGGTGAGCAGGAGGATATCAAGATTGAAGCAAACACATCTGCCAATGATGAGCACAATGAATCTCAAGGTGGTAATGGCAGTTCTGGGTCAAATGGCCCAAATGACAATGGCCCTGAACAAACTGGCAAAACTGAAACCCAGTGATAAAACCAAATGGATACGAACATTGTTTAGTATACGGATTTGTTCCTGGACATGAAGAGGAGCTACTGCACATAGAATTGTTCAGATTGAGGTTACGATCTTTTAGTTGCATTGCTTATGTACAATTGTGCCAATTGTTCGCACTACTTGATCCATGCTCTTGAAGACAATTGCGTATCATATGTTTTCCTGTCAAGCTATAGCTACCTGACTCATGTGACTTTGGCTGGTAGATTTTTAATCTCTGTTCATTTGTTCAGTAGTCTGGCAATGCCATGAAATTCAAAATCATTTTCCTGCTTGGTTACTGCTGTTTTCTCAGTATCCTTTGTTATATTTGCTTTCCTTACAGCTGTATTATAGCATTTTGTAAGATTGCACCTAAATAGGGAGATTCACATGTTACAAAACACATTCGCGAACTTAAGTCAAGGATTAGGGAAATGAACTCGAACCGTTTACAAAATACATTCACAAACTTAAATTACATGTTACAAAGATTATACATGAGTCTCAACTATTTATAAAATACATTCGCAAATGATAACATCATGCCTCAAGGAGTAGGTAGTTCAACCATTTGCAAAACAAATTCACAAATCTAAGTCACATATCACAAGGACTACACATGAGCTACAACTGTTTGTAAAATACATTCACAAATACTAATATCATGCCACAGAGAGCTAGAGCAAGTAAATGAGCTATCAACACATGACACACTCGAATTACTAGTCAAGACCCCTCTTAATAATACGGTAATCTACACTAGCAACGCGATCTTTCACCAAACACCAAGATCGGCAAAACGGCTAAGAAATATATCCTTAACATATGCTAGTTATATCTTTTTCTTGAGCATCCTCTTGAAGCTTGATGACACATATCTCTATTTCAAGTCCGGATCCTTGACTTTAGTCATCAATACATGATAACATTTGCTTGACTTGATGATAAACACATGAAACTATCTCAAATCATCCATCACCATAGGATATTTGTAGTAAAGACCATAGCCCCCGTGACAAATGCTGTAATAAAGAGATAATTGTTACATTATTATTTGACTGCGTGATTCTGGTAAAAGCATATTATTCGTTGGAGTAGTATCCTCTTGATCGATCGACGAATAATAATCCATTATGTAAGTGTGATTACCCTTGGGGTAATGACAAGGAGCGTCGCAGCCACGCGTTGGGGGAGTGGGTAGCTGGAGGTGTCACCAACTTATTTTAGGGTCTGTTCATATTGGTTTTTGCTAATGGCTTTTAGCTTTAACTTATGAATAGTAATAGTTTGTAAAGAGCCATATATATAGAGAGAGAAACTCACATGCGATTTTGACTGATATAAATGAAGTCAATACAGTGTGTACTACAACCGACAAGTAGCTTTGGCCTTAAAAAGACACTCTATTTAAAAGTTAAATACGGTAATAAAACAGTTTTCAAAGCCAATATTCCGGACGCTACAGTAGAGACTAGCGAAAGAGTCTAAGTCAGCCAATAATGAAAGTTTAATCAGAGACAAATATTATATATACTGAGCCAATTAAGTTCATGTGAGCATTCACATGGCCTCAAATGTTAGTAACTAGCTGCGTAAGCACGATTGCCACGCCGCTAGTTACGGTGTGGACCAAGTAAAAGAGACGATGGTGCGAGGAGGTTCTTAAAAAATCGAGGACACATGCGTAATTTCGAGAAACCAAGGACTTTTCACAAAAACTAAGGATCCGTAAGGATCCATACGTAACTAAACGAGGACCCTCGTAATTTTGGAAAACCGCGAATCGCTACCCAACAAAGAATATGCAATTTAGGTGAAGTGGAGGGTGCTTTTCGGGGAAAAAAACATAGCGAGGACCTTTTAACGAGAACCAAGGACTTTTATGTGATTTCGCAGAATGCAAAGACTTCTTACAAAAAGGCTGATGTAGCACACCTCTCGGGTCGAAGTGTCCCCGTCTATAATATAGTTATGATTAACAAGTGACACCGACAATACAGCTTGATAGATGTCACCGATGACATAACAGGAACTATACGACTACATAGCATTAATATCTACATTTCCCTGCGCCCTCAGGCAATCAAAGTTTTCATGGCTGCCGCGACACGACGTCAGTTTCTGATGCGGAGGAGCTCGACGAAAGTATGATGATATGATCTGGTTGGGTGGTTGGATCAGTTTCGCATGTGATCTGTAGACTTCGCGCACTTATTGCTCATCCAAGTTGATAATTAAGCTAGCCATGCTTGTGATCAAGGGAAATTGACAAGAAAAGTTGCTGATAAGGTCATGCGTGTATAGCATGATAAGTTGATAGCTTTTCTGTAAAAGGAGAGATAAGTTGATAGTTGATCGCTTATCACTCTTTTTCAAGAAGTTTCCAACAAATTGTTGCAACTAAGAGTTCAAAACTATGTCCTAGCTTCATTTTCCAAGTACACCTGTGCCAATGTGACAGCTAACAACCTATGCAAATATATGTGTTTATAAAAATAATAGGAGTATTGATGTATCGACTGTCTTCGTCTCAGGCCTCACTTATCGGCTTCATTTTTTTTATGTCATTACCTCGTTTACACATCTTTGCGGTGTCGCTGAGCTATTTTTTTAGAGCAAATAAGCATCGCAAACACTATAACTACAATTGGCATGTGTTACAAAATACACGGTAAAAATAAATGATTGAAAGAACGGGAGATACGGATTTAACGTGCAAAACCTTTGCAAGAAAAACTATAGATACACGAAGGTGGAATTCACTGTATGAGGAGAATTACAAGCATGATAAACTTTGGTGTGCCTTAACCATGTAACTACAGAAGTACATATATAGGCTAGAAAATAAGAGTCCTATGAGATTACAAAGCCGAGACGAGGATGGCGTATATGTCCATTTGGACATGTATACAAATTCGTATCATACTTTAAGAATCTCTACCTTAAGACGAATTCGGATCACACACTTAAAAATCTTCAATTTGAGATGAATTCGCTCCTATAACCAAATCAAATCAAATCTTCTCAAATCATAATTCACCATCAATAATTCTTGTGTGTTGAAAGTCCATAAGACTAATCAATGAATAAGATTAAATCAGTCTTCTCCATATGCTTATCTTGTGGCATTGGATAACTATAGTGAAAAACTCATCTCATGTACCTTTTACTTGTTCCACATGGAACACATAACTCGGCAAATAATGACCATTGAAGAGCAATTTGCATGTCTAATCATCATGTATATCAAACTGCCGACTGTAAAAGTAACTGAATCCCATGACATGATTGAAAACCACACATGTAGAAGAACATCCAGATGAAAGTAACTCTTGTGTTGTTAATGGAGCAGAAACAATCTTTGCAATAGATCACTCATATTGAGATGTGACAACTAGAATATATTGCACCAGCAATACCAAATATTATAGTATTTATGCAGATAATTAACTCTTTCTATCACTTTAAATCTTTCGTCTTGAACTTATATTTGGAACATAACCTTCACCGGTGAATAAGAAATTCTAGAGAATGTTATGTTAGTTGCTATCAGGGTGTTATGAATAGATGAATCAGTTGTCCCCTCAACTGACATTGATTTTTTAGCTCAAATTGTGTTAAAAAGCATGCAACTCCACCATAGACTCCATATCTGTGGATCTTTCCGCAGTAACCCATAAAAGATGATGAATCGTCGAAGAAATCACCAATGATTAATCCCTCACAGATGCCTTCAATAATAGGCATAACGGTCTGAATTGCAATGAACTCAACCTCCAACAAAAAACATGCAGAGCTGACAACACAATCTTTTGATAAAAGATGACGATCGATTGATGCAGAAGATCGTCAACGGAGATGGCTCAGTACGATGCCATGGCATGGTGCCAGGCGGCACGGGTGATGATGTTGGTGGAACCAGCATTGGAACAATCGCTGGGGTAGAGCACGGATCGACTCTCGATATTGAGTTAAGTCGCAGAATGAAGTCGAGGCGAGTCAAATCACCCAGTTAATGATGTTGAAATCTCCTGTTATGATTCCTTGTGTACCTAGCAAGGGCTTGCGAAATCCTTGGTAAACTTCTGTGTACTCGCAGCAAAAGACGTTGGAGACTTCCCGATACATTCATTTTTCATGTACATGTAGCAAGATGCTTGAAATCTCATGGTACACTTGAAAGCTCCTATTTAGTATACACTTAGTATAGGTCATCGAAAATCAAACTGAAGCTGATAGCATCTAACACATGCTTTACCTGTTGTTTCTTCTCTCTCCTCCCGATTGACGTGCGCCGTTGCTCGGGTTTAACACAGGATATTGCTGCTTCCTCCGGATAATTTGGGTGCTTGTTCCTCTGCAACGAATTTTAATCACAATGGCAGGGCCATCTCTGAACTCTTCTTCGGTCTTAGAGACTTCAACTCCGCTTTAGATTTAACATGTCTTGGCAGGAACAGGCACACACAACGTTCGACTCTGCTTTGGATTTGACTGAAAAGGTAGAGACGTGCAATTGTCGAGATAGCAATGAGATGCTGCGCGATGGCCATCCCGGGAGTCAAGATTACTCCCCCCAAGGCAGGGGCTTGGATCTCAAAACCCAAAACTCTTATACCACTTGTTGTAAAACGCACGACAAAAATAAAAGATCGAAAGAATGAGAGACATTGATCTAACATGGAAAGCCCTTACGGGAAAAACTATGAGCACACGAAGACGGAATTCACGACATAAAAGAATTGCAAGCACTGGGAACTTCGGCATGGCCGTGCCCAAGGGGGTGCGGGCCGTGCGACCGTACAGGGCCCCCAATTTCTAGGACCTCAAAAAATTAGTCCAGCAGAAGAAGGCCCATGTATTCGTGTGAGGCCGGCGCCAGATAGGGGTGAAAATGGATCGAATATGAGCGGATAATATCTCTACCATATTTATTTTTATATTTTTTCGAATACGGATACGAATCGGATAACTCGAATCGAATATAAATAATCACAAATACTAAAATCATGCCACGAGAGCTATAGCAAGTAAATGAGCTATCAACACATGACACACTCGAATTACTAGTCAAGACCCTCTTAATAATACGGCAATCTACACTAGCAACGCGATCTTTCACCACACACCAAGATCGGCAAAACGGCTAAGAAATATATCCTTAACATATGCTAGTTATATCTTTTTCTTGAGCATCCTCTTGAAGCTTGATGACACATATCTCTATTTCAAGTCCGGATCTTTGACTTTAGTCATCAATACATGATAACATTTGCTTGACTTGATGATAAACACATGAAACTATCTCAAATCATTCATCACCATAGGATATTTGTAGTAAAGACCATAGCCCCCGTGGCAAATGCTGTAATAAAGAGATAATTGTTACATTATTATTTGACTGCGTGATTCTGGTAAAAGCATATTATTCGTTGGAGTAGTGTCCTACTGATCAGACGAATAATAATTCATTATGTAAGTGTGATTACCCTTGGGGTAATGACAAGGAGCGTCGCAGCCACGCGTTGGGGGAGTGGGTAGCTGGGGGTGTCACCAACTTATTTTAGGATCTGTTCATATTGGTTTTTGCTAATGGCTTTTAGCTTTAACTTATGAATAGTAACAGCTTGTAAAGAGCCATATATATAGAGAGAGAAACTCACATGCGATTTTGACCGATATAAATGAAGTCAATACAGTGTGTACTACAATTGACAAGTAGCTTTGGCCTTAAAAAGACACTCTATTTAAAAGTTAAATACGGTAATAAAACAGTTTTTCAAAGCCAATATTCCGGACGCTACAGTAGAGACTAGCAGAAGAGTCTAAGTCAGCCAATAATGAAAGTTTAATCAGAGACAAATATTATATATACTAAGCCAATTAAGTTCATGTGAGCATTCACATGGCCTCAAATGTTAGTAACTAGCTGCGTAAGCACGGTGCCACGCCGCGCTAGCTACGGTGTGGACCGAAGTAAAAGAGACAGTAATTCGCGAGGAGGTTTTTAAAAAAAATCGAAGACACATGCGTAATTTCGAGAAAACCGAAGGACTTTTTCACAAAAAACTAAGGATCTGTAAGGATCCATACGTAACTAAACGAGGACCCTACGTAATTTTGGAAAACCGCGAATCGCTACCCAACAAAGAATATGCAATTTAGGTGAAGTGGAGGGTGCTTTTCGGGAAAAAAAACCTAGCGAGGACCTTTTAACGAGAACCAAGAACTTTTATGTGATTTCGCAAAATGCAGAGACTTCTTACAAAAAGACTGATGTAGCACACCTCTCGGGTCGAAGTGTCCCCCGTCTATAATATAGTTATGATTAACAAGTGACACCGACAATACAGCTTGATAGATGTCACCGATGACATAACACGAACTATACGACTACATAGCATTAATATCTACATTTCCCTGCGCCCTCAGGCAATCAAAGTTTTCATGGCTGCCGCGACACGACGTCAGTTTCTGATGCGGAGGAGCTCGACGAAAGTATGATGATATGATCTGGTTGGGTGGTTGGATCAGTTTCGCATGTGATCTGTAGACTTCGCGCACTTATTGCTCATCCAAGTTGATAATTAAGCTAGCCATGCTTGTGATCAAGGGAAATTGACAAGAAAAGTTGCTGATAAGGTCATGCGTGTATAGCATGATAAGTTGATAGCTTTTCTGAAAAAGGAGAGATAAGTTGATAATTGATCGCTTATCACGCTTTTTCAAGAAGTTTCCAACAAATTGTTGCAACTAAGAGTTCAAAACTATGTCCTAGCTTCATTTTCCAAGTACACCTGTGCCAATGTAACAGCTAACAACCTATGCAAATATATGTGTTTCTAAAAATAATAGGAGTATTGATGTATCGACTGTCTTCGTCTCAGGCCTCACTTATCGGCTTCATTTTTTATGTCATTAGATCGTTTACACATCTTTGCGGTGTCGATGAGCTATTTTTTTCTTAGAGCAAATAAGCATAAGACTAATCTTGTGTGTTGAAAGTCCATAAGACTAATCAATGAATAAGATTAAATTAGTCTTCTCCATATGCTTATCTTGTGGCATTGGATAACTATAGTGAAAAACTCATCTCATGTACCTTTTACTTATTCCACATGGAACACATAACTCGGCAAATAATGACCATTGAAGAGCAATTTGCATGTCTAATCATCATGTATATCAAACTGCCGACTGTAAAAGTAACTGAATCCCATGAAATGATTGAAAACCACACATGTAGAAGAACATCCAGATGAAAGTAACTATTGTGTTGTTAATGGAGCAGAAACAATCTTTGCAATAGATCACTCATATTGAGATGTGACAACTAGAATATATTGCACCAGCAATACCAAATATTATAGTATTTATGCAGATAATTAACTCTTTCTATCACTTTAAATCTTTCGTCTTGAACTTATATTTGGAACATAACCTTCACCGGTGAATAAGAAATTCTAGAGAATATTATGTTAGTTGCTATCAGGGTGTTATGAATAGATGAATCAGTTGTCCCCTCAACTGACATTGATTTTTTAGCTCAAATTGTGTTAAAAAGCATGCAACTCCACCATAGACTCCATATCTGTGGATCTTTCCGCAGTAACCCATAAAAGATGATGAATCGTCGAAGAAATCACCAATGATTAATCCCTCACAGATGCCTTCAATAATAGGCATAACAGTCTGAATTGCAATGAACTCAACCTCCAACAAAAAACATGCAGAGCTGACAACACAATCTTTTGATAAAAGATGACGATCGATTGATGCAGAAGATCGTCAACGGAGATGGCTCAGTACGATGCCATGGCATGGTGCCAGGCGGCACGGGTGATGATGTTGGTGGAACCAGCATTGGAACAATCGCTGGGGTAGAGCACGGATCGACTCTCAATATTGAGTTAAGTCGCAGAATGAAGTCGAGGCGAGTCAAATCATCGAGTTAATGATGTTGAAATCTCCTTGTATGATTCCTTGTGTACCTAGCAAGGGCTTGCGAAATCCTTGGTAAACTTCTGTGTACTCGCAGCAAAAGATGTTGGAGACTTCCCAATACATTCATTTTTCATGTACATGTAGCAAGATGCTTGAAATCTCATGGTACACTTGAAAGCTCCTATTTAGTATACACTTAGTATAGGTCATCGAAAATCAAACTGAAGCTGATATCATCTAACACATGCTTTACCTGTTGTTTCTTCTCTCTCCTCCCGATTGACGTGCGCCGTTGCTCGGGTTTAACACAGGATATTGCTGCTTTCTCCGGATAATTTGGGTGCTTGTTCCTCTGCAACGAATTTTAATCACAATGGCAGGGCCATCTCTGAACTCTTCTTCGGTCTTAGTGACTTCAACTCCGCTTCAGATTCAACATGTCTTGGCAGGAATAGGCACACACAACGTCCGACTCTGCTTCGGATTTGACTGAAAAGGTAGAGACGTGCAATTGTCGAGATAGCAATGAGATGCTGCGCGATGGCCGTCCCGGGAGTCAAGATTACTCCCCCCAAGGCAGCGGCTTGGATCTCAAAACCCAAAGCTCTTATACCACTTGTTGTAAAACGCACGACAAAAATAAAAGATTGAAAGAATGAGAGACATTGACCTAACATGGAAAGCCCTTACGGGAAAAACTATGAGCACACGAAGAAGGAATTCACTACATAAAAGAATTGCAAGCACTGGGAACTTTGGTGTGCCTCGACTATGTAACTACATGGGTACATATATAAGCTAAGTAACAAGAGTACTAGGAAATTACGAAACTGAGACGAGATCAGCGTATGTGTCTATTTGGACACATACAAATTTGTATCATACTTTAACAACCTATAATGCATCACTAATTACTAGAACAAAGTATAGCCACAAGATAAGCGACAACTTGATACCTTGATAGGGGTGTGTGTACGAAAAATACATTCTACTCTCGGGTATAGTTACTCCCACATCTGATATACCACTTAAACGAATTTGAAATACTCATTTATCACTTTAGGTACACTCATATACTAATTATAAGATATTCCAGTGTGATACACATGAAAAATTGTAAGGAAGTCCATGGTTTTTAGCATATTTTACAAATATATTCATATTCGATATAAAAAGAAGTATATCTAAAAAATATACATACCACCTATATGGTCTTATATACTCATACTCTACGTACATACCCTCAGTTACGCAAGATAGTCACTACATTGTGATCGACTTAGGAGATACGACATAGGGAGTAACTACTCACGGGAGTAGAAAAGTGGGTTATATGTATATGTATATGTATATGTGTATGTGTATGTATGTGTATTTGTATGTGTGTATATGTATGTGTATATGTGTATATGTGTATATATGTATGTGTATGTGTGTATATATATATGTATATATGTATGTATATATGTATGTATATGTATATATATATGTATATATGTATGTATGTGTATTTGTATGTGTGTATATGTATGTGTATATGTGTATATATGTATGTGTGTGTGTATATATATATATATATATATGTATATATGTATGTATATGTATATATATATATATATATATGTATATATATATATATATGTATGTGTGTGTATAGCGTGGCGTCCGGACATTAATGCGTAAATCTGATTCTTAGTTGCTCAGAGCAACAACCATTGGCCAGGAGTAGTATTTTGCAATGTCGAAGTCTAGAAAGCTACCTTCCGGACATCTCTCTGGCGGCCCCTGACGAGCTTCTCGTGATCTCCTCCTCTTTTCCTTCCTGCATAGGCATGAGATGGAACTCTGGCCGTGCATGTAAACATCAATGACGCGGAGAGCACAGCGCTAGATGATATTGACCCTTTTATATATGAATATTAAGTGAGTAAGAATCAAATCCACTAAAAAGAGTGAAATTTATGGGACTGTTGATCATTCACCTTATAGACACTTGGTGATATGCATAGGCAATCGTCTCCCACTTCAATTGTAATTAATGGCAACAAATGAAAACGGCTATCAGCTATCTGAATATACAACTATTCAGATTTGCATGTCATTCGTTTCATTTTCAGCAAAATCCATGTTAACTAATGGCAACAAATGAAAAACTGTCACAACAACATTCAGCTGCAAAAAAAAAAGAGTATGATCGTAATTAAACCACAACGCAATTGGCCGTGTCTCACAATCACCTTTTTGCAAATGCTGGCCATTTTCAGCCCTACTTTACTTGGATGCCGTCTCCCAAACACCATCACGTGCATAAGATTAATTATAAGCCTATCGATCACTGCGTCTCCCACTTGACAGCACACAAAGTTATCATAACCATCCCTTTTACCAGTGCACCACCTAGCCACCACAAGTTTACACACTCAACTTGTAGATAACCTTTTTGACACATCTTGTGGCCAGTGTCATGCATATGCATGAACGTAGCTTTCCTTTGGCTCAGCTCAAACCTCTATAAATAGCCCCCCATGGCCGCATGCTTGCTGATCTTGAATCATACAAGCAACAACAACCGACCTTAAGCCAAGTCACTACTAGCCTGCTAGAACATACAAGAAACACCAAAATCTAGACAAATAATTGATCTTCATGGCTCCCGGCAGAGAGGCGTGCGCGGTCGCCGTGGCCATGGTGGCGCCGTTCATTGCGATGGCGAGCAATATCAGCTCCGGAAGCGTCGAGAAGCGGCGCAGGACCTCCTCCGACGCCCTCCAGCGCACCGTGTCCGAAGTCTCCTACGAGCTCCACCACCGCGGAGGCGCCAAGGAGGAGGTGGCCGAGCAGCAGAAGCAGCAGCAGCTTCACCCCTGCCCGGAGGTGGAGGACGCCAAGTGCGAGTGTTGTGGCATGTCGGAGGAGTGCACGCCGGAGTACATCCGCGACGTGCGCGGCCGCTTCTCGGGGCGGTGGGTCTGCGGGCTGTGCGCGGAGGCTGTGACGGAGGAGGCGGGGAAGAACGGCGGCGCGTGGGAGGAGGCGCTCCGGGCGCACATGGGCGTGTGCAAGAGGTTCAACGGCTTCGGGAGGACGCACCCGGTGCTGTTCCAGGCCGAGGCCATGAGGGTGATCCTGAGGAAGCGGTCCAAGCTCGGGCCGAGGTCCAGGTCCAGCATCAACCCCAGGGAGGTCAGGAATGGCGCCGCAAAGGCCGCCAACGCCGCGGCCGGCGGCGGCATCGCCCGCAGCTCGAGCTGCATGCCGTTCATCACCGACGAGTTCAACGACCGGGTGTCGATCAACTAGAGGGGTTTGGTTGGCTAGTTTTGAGCATGACAATTGGCAAGTACTTGATTAGCTAGATGGCTATATAGTTTGGAAGCTTAATTGCTCGCCTTCGTTTTAGGCTAGGGGGTGCATATTTTTACAAGCCTTTATGGCTTTTTTTTTTGTTCCCCTTCTAGCTTACCTGCTCCTTCCCACAATATAAGTCCTCGTTATTAGGTTGTGGTTCAGGAGTTGTTTTTTGATGGAGCTTCTGTTTGGCTCTCTTGTGGTGTATTCTCATCAGAAGGAGCGGTTAGGTCAGCCCCGTCTTCTATTAATCCCGTGCCTGCCTGTTTTCATGTGTGCATGGAGTACGCATGTATACATGTATTAACGGACTAGAACTCCTGAACCTGTCATCCATAAATAAGTGCAAATGATTTGTATGCATGGTGCTTATTGTGTGTTGGTTAATTAATTTTGAATGTCTTATTCTAAATATTTTACCACGGGAATAGGTAGTATACGTTTGCAGTTCGCTGTAAAAATAGTAAATTAAGTGCGGATGTATATTAGGTCTGCCAACTTAAGAAAATGGAAGCAGAAGAAAAATGAAACATGAACGGCTAGTTGTTTACCTAGCTTATAAACTTGGGCATTTATCCTCGGGAAGGACATGAAAAGAAACAATATAACATAATACAAGAGGAGACAGATTCATTCGTAGGAATCTGGAAAAAAAATTGTTCTTCAGACGTGCCGCTCATATTTGGATCAACATACAATTGTTTTACTGACAGATCAATTCTGTACATGCATGTAATTAAGTCACTTAACGTCAGCCCCTAAGAAAAACAAGGAAGAAATTAAATATCGTGAAACCCAATGAATTGAGATGCTAATATGTACAGATTCTTCGTATCCACGTCACAACCTCTAGATCATGAGCTACCCGTAACAAGTTAACGACGACGTCTATCCAGCGCACAGCCCCCCGTCGTCGCTCTGCATCACAACGTCGTTCTCCTCGTTCATGTACGCGGACAGATTCATGTACTGCTGCTCCTGCTCCGTCCTCGGCTGCCGCCACCGCGAGCGGCACACGACGCACGTCGCCGCCCGCCTCGCGCGGCTGCGCTTCCAGCGCGAGAAGCACTCGGCGTGCACCGAGTTCCTGCACGTGCGGCATGTCAGCAGCGCCTGCCCCGCCGCCGCCCCTTCTTGAGCTTGCGTTTGCGGCGAAGCCATCTCCTCGAGGCACACTGGGCAGGTCGCGCCGTCAAGCCGCCCCGACGACGTCGCTCCCGCCTCCTGCTGGCGGCGGTGGTCGGCCTTGGCAACCGCCGCCCGGGCCGACCACAGCTGGTGGAACCTCTCCCGGGCGCGAGGGCCGGCGAGAACATCCGGGTACGTGGGCGTGCCGACGAGGCGCGCTATCTGGCACGGGCGCAGCGACTGCCTCCAGACACAGGCCTCGTCGAGGGACAGGCCGAGGACGCGAAGCAGCACGAAGAGGATGTGCTTGCACGGCACGGCCAAGTCGGGGCACGTGCACGCCGGGGTGGTGGCCAGCGTCACCGTGTACACGTTCCCCGTGGCGCCCAGCACGAAGAAGTCCGCGCCGGCGCGGTGTAGCAGCCGGAGCTGGTGCTGCAGCGCGCGGATGATGCGGTTGGAGACGCGCCGCGTCGACGCCTCCTCGGCGCTCGCCGCCGCCGGGGAGTTCGACCCTACCGACTCCATCGACAACACGTTCCTCGCTTCTTGCATGAAATGGCACGAGCTGGGGCTGGGGCTATCAGCTATGTAAGGCTGGGCCACCGAAAGCTCGGATGCGTTGAGTGGCGTAGGAGAAGACCACAAAGGTGAGAATTACGGGGGAGTGAAGCAAGCTACAGCAGGAAAGAAGAGGAGGCCAGCTCGGGCAAGTTAACTTTGGGTTCAGTTTTGGGTAAGCCCACAGGACAATCCATCGAAGTCTCAATGACCAGGTATACCAAATCATGGGTTAACCAGAAGAATTGTTGTACTTGAAAAGGTCAACTTGGCAGCAGGATGATGCATGGAAGCTATCTAATTTGACCAAACTGCTTATAGAGACCTATTCTTTTTAGTTTATGATTTATGACTTCTCTCGAATAAATAAATAGCACAATTTTTTCGCTGTATTTTTGAAGTGGTTTATCAAAATAGCCTTTTCGAAACGATTTATTAGCATTTGGTTTATTTACACAAACGCTCACGTTAAGATCTAGGGTCAAAAGTCATAAACCGCAGCCTAAAATACAAGGATTTTGTTCTGTTCAGAATTTTTTTACATTTTTCTTGCTGAAGGTAGGTGGAAAGAAGTCTACCTTATACAGTAATTTCATATCACTAAAAGGAGAATATTAGTTACATGCAAATGGGAAATGACAAAAGGGTGCAAGAAAAAACTGAAACAGCAGTTTAAATACTCTATAAAGACGCGTGCGGTGTGAAATAAAGAAAGTAATTTCATCGAAGTGCAAAAACATGGTCATATACGTACGCACCTTGTACAGCATAATGCTGATGAACTCTCGGAGGAGTTGATGTTGCTGCCACGTTACCTTTCATTATCGAGGCATACCGAGACCCGTCTCTGCAAAACATCAAGAGACAAGGTTTTAGGCTGTGGTACAGCCGCCGCAAAAGCAACTGTTTTCTAAACTGTGTCAACTGATGGTTAGCACGGAAGCAGAGTTATTATATAGTTAACAATAACAGACCTTGGACATGAAATTTTGGATACGACAAACCTGGTTACACTGCAATCAAACAGGATGGGTCGCACAAAAATGCCAACTCTCCATCAGTTGGGTTCATCTATCTTGGTCTTCACTCTTCAGCACAAAATGTCGCAATAATAACACTACCTTGTAATTGTTAAGGGTAAAATATGATTGTTATTCGTTTTCTTATATTCCTTAGTTTTTTATCTGTATATGGTATATTCATTTGTATATTCCCTTATACTTAATATATATATTGCCTTTTAGGTTTTTATGAATACACATAATATTCATAACATAGTATCAGAGCTACGGCTCGACCTTGTTCTTCCACTGCTTTCGATGCCACCGTCGTCTCCACCTGATTTGACGCTACCCGCTTGATTCATCACCGCTCGCCAGATCCGATGTTGCTGCTGTCCGATCCATCGTCGTCGTCGACCGACCGAAGCTGCCTCCGTTTCATGAGCCGCGGGCCGCCACTCCGTCGGCCGATGCTTTGCCGACGACCGACACTCCGTCGGCCGCTGCGTTGCCGACGACCGCTTCGCTGTCGTCTACCCGCGCGTCGTCCCTGAGCAGTCGGCTGACACTTTGCCTATCTGAGAATACTTAGCAATCATAAAATCAGCAATACATGCTCTTACCATAAATAAGGACCTTCAGTTATAACTTATAAACATTGCTTAAAGCAACAATGGTAAGTAGAAAAGTGTAGGTATCTTAACAAAAACACAACCAATCATCAAAAGATGAACCAATGAAATTCCTAGAGTGGAACTTAAGGCAGGCCAGGAATTGGCCACATCCTACAGACTTACAATTTTTTATAAGCACAGTGGAGAGTGTAATATCATTATCAACTAAGCATCAAAATCAAAGCAGACTACAGGGATGAAATCATCTGGAAGCAATAGACAACCCAAACCACAAGCTTCTTAGTATTGAAAGATTAGTTATGATAGCAAGAACTTATGAAAGAGCTCAGTGCATCTCCTTGGCTTACTAACCATTTGTCGGACGTTGATGATTATAGACATGCCTATTCGCTTCAAGAGAAATAATAATTGAAGTAGATACTTTCTTGTTGAAAACTAATCAAACGTTATCTGAAGAAACTATTATCTAGGTTAACGTGGTTATTTCTGAAGGCAGACAAAAGATCAGCCATTGCTCATTGATGTTGAAACCAAAACTAATGAAAACAGGTGAATCCAGTTAAGTCATACAAACTAGTTCACTATCTATGCGACATATTGTGTTAGAAAAGACTATGTTTGCACACTATATAATTAAACAATTCATCACAGCAATCACATCATGAAACTCAGGCACTTAACTTGCCATTGATGCGGTTGTGCTCAACTTGCAGGGAATCCACAACCAACAAACATTCTCATTATTAGAACAATTCAATCATGGGAATGTTGCAAGTAAAATAATCAAGATGTAAGATGAAACACTTGGTTGGACCAATTAACCATTTCTAGCAATCTCACCTCTGATGAACTCACCTGCCTTTCTACTGATCTCACAAGAATTGGACAAGCTAGTCCTACCAAAAGCGTCACCTGCTACCTATGGTAGGAACTTATACGAAGTTTGCTGTTTGGATGCATAGAAAGTGAGATATGAAAAATTATCAGTACATTTCCGAGACATTGTTATCTATTTTCATAATATGACACCTAACATTTGTCTTAAAAGCAACATTCTACATGTGGTGAACTTGTGATTAATTTACGTTGTCTCAGAAAGGAAATTCATTCAAATAGGATAAACACAAATAGTCTTGTTACTATTTTGCATATCCGTCTACTGATTTTTTTTTTTGAAGGGGATCTACTGATTAGTTCCTTCAATGTTACCCACATAACATAAACCTAGAACTGAATCTTCACCTCCTCACTGCTTTTTTAGACAATGAAACCTGAGCCAGGTTTTCCCTGTTAATTTCACTGTTCTCTATATTAGTCAAATACTGAACCAAAGACTTTTTCTGCTTCAGTATTCTCGAATTACTCCATGTCACACCACCACTGGGTTTTAGTTTTGGAAACCATATTCAAAGTTTCAAACTGATTTCAACAGACCCAATTTTTGTCCGAGGCCCCAAGAGAATTCATTCTCACGGTAAGCTGAATAATCAGGATGATGTATATGCAGAACTGAACCCTTCATAGAAGGGAAGGGCAAGGTGTTCGGTTTTCAGCCCCTCAAATAACAGAAAATTTGCATCCATTGTTTTTAGGAAAAAAAATAAGAAAAGTATGTCGCTTTGGAAATCACGATCCTGATCCAAGCTGAAACCTGTAATTAATAGCAACCTCCTAACAGAACGATCGCATTTGCATTTCCAACGAATACAAAATCTGACAACCCCATATGCACCTTCATCATGATATCAACCCAACAAAAAAGATCAGCAATTCAGACCACAGCCAATCCTTGTAGGCGAACTATATAATCTAGTACAAAACCACCGAAAAAGCAATCCCATTTGTAGATTGGAACACTGCGACTTACACTAAACTCTGGTGGTTGTGGTGCTCGCTCCAACAGCAAGGAAGGAAGCAAAGGTAAAAGAAGCAGATCGGATCAGATCAGAATTAGACTCCTGGGTAAGAGATGCAGACCGTACGCTGCGACATGGCGCGCACCACCCCGGCCTCGCGGGGCCCCAGCCGCGACGTGAACCGCGCCGCCGACACCGCGCTGTGCAGCGACCGCGCGAGCACCGTCCGCCTCCCCACCCCCCACACACACACACACAAAACACACAAGCCTACCTAAGGAGGAACACGCAACGGCCAAACACACAATTACAGAAAGAAAAAGGGAGCTTGGGCAAGGAAGATCTTTGTGATGCGCTTTTTTTTCGCGTGGTTAAGGGTTAGGTTAGGTTGTTACCTGGGAATGCGAGGAAGGGAGGCGGAGGTTGCGCTCCGGGCGGCGGCACCGGAGCGGATGAAGGCGGCAGCGGGCGGGAGACGGAGCGGAGGCGCGAGTGCGCGACGCCACGGCTGTGTATTGTTCTTTTTGGCTGAATTGCTTATTTTAGCGGAATTTGTCTTGTGAGTTTTCAAAATTAGAAATCCACTTAAACCGAAATAGGAATCCAGTTTTTCGACAGGGCTCGGGAGATTTTGCGATCTGCGGCCTCGTCCGGTTGATCTCACGGTGCGTCGCAGCCCAAATCGAGATGAATGGGGGCGGCCCAAATGTGCTGGCCCGAAAAATGGAGACGTCAGCCGGTCCGATAAACTCCCCTGCGCGCCCCCGGCCCGTCTTGCAGCGTACGTACGGCGGCCTTCTCCGGCGATCGCGTCGCGCGTCCGCTGCCGCCACGCCAGAGTCCACCGCCCGCCGGTACGCAACTCCTCGCACTATCCCATCCTCTGCCTACTCGCCGCCGCTGCCATCGCCGCGCGTTGGTGCTTCCTGCCCCGATAGGTAAGCTCTACATCGTCGGCGGCCTGGCCGCATGCCGCAGCCGCAGAACATGGACATGTACATGAAGAGGAGTGTTTCGGTCTGTCTAGTTCGAGTTTCTCATCGGTGAAGTGAGTAATTTTGTTGTGAATTGCTCTCGGCTTTTCGCTTCAGAAGCAAAGAAGCTAGGTCGATTCATTTCATGCGTAGAGTGCAGATATTGTCTCTGATTTCTCAGTTGACTCCGTGTTATACATGCACCGGAAACAAACAAACAAGATCACCAATGACCAAAGTGCAAAGGTCGGAACTCGGCAACATGATCATCAAGAGGCGGAGCCAGGAAAAAAAATCTAGCATGGACAAGTCCATTTGGGCATTGCCGCATTGGGGGAGCCAGGAGGGTGGAGAAAAATGGGGAATCACCTTCTCTTCTTGTGTTGGATGCGTCCGACCTCTGCTGTTGTACGGCTATGCAGGCTGTGGCTCTGCCCTTTGGGCTTCGACCCTCGCCGCCGCCTCCGGTCTCCGCCGCTTCCTACTCTCCTAGCTAGAAAGTAGCAACGCCCTCGCTGACCGCCGTCTCGCCGCTGCCACTATTTGGAGGGAGAGGGAGACTGGAATCTAGGAGAGCGAAGAGAGGAGGTAGCCTCCTCCCTACGGCTCTGCCCTTTAGGCTCCCACCCTCGCTAGTCTCCGCGCCTCCTAGCAGTGTCCTCGCCAACCATAGCCTCGTCGTACTGCAGTGCTTGTCGCCGCCGTCGCCACTGTCTGGAGGGGACTGGCCGACTAGGAGAGATGCGACACGAGGAGAGGAGGTGGTGACTGCTCCGCTGGGCCTAGGGCGGTAGGGAGTAAGAAGTGGGTGAGTGGGTCTTGGTGTTTCGAGCTTTCGGCTTACACCATACGTCCATACCACCTCACGCACATGGAGGCATCCAGGTCCAAGAGCCCGTGCATCAGTTGGAATCGTAACCCATATTACTCCGGGGAACCGCGAGGGCTTGCCACGCCGCCCCGCGCGTGAGCTACCGCACGCGTGGCGCTACAAAATGGTACTCGGCGGTGGCAAAACACGTGGTTTTGAAATTGCGTCTGTCCACGGTTCTCGCGAAAAGTCCTCGAATTTTTTAGCCCTTCCTTTGCGTGATGGCCCCATGGTTTTAAAATTACGCACGGGTCCCCGCTTATTTACGTCTGAGTCTCCCCGCGGTTTTTTTTTACGTCAGTCCTCATTTTTTCAAAAACCCTTTCCATTTTCCGAAAATACGCATATGCCCTTGGATTTTTTTAAATAATTCATCGCGCTTACGGTGCCTGGCGCGGCGTGGCGCCGCGCCTACGAGGCTAGTAACATACAAATTAGTATACATAGACAGTCATTGGATGGCTTGTAGAGATCAACACAATATACAGTGGTCATCAAAATCTTGTCCACAGGCAGAGTCGCAGCAGCTAGTTGCATACAGTGGAAGAAGAATAAAAAAATGGTGATTTACCTGTCCATGGCACCAAATTAACCCTTATCTCCAGCCCACGCATCCAACCGGTGGCTAGTTGAACCAGTATGGCATCCGTAAAGTGGCGAACTCAGAATAAAAACAGAGGGTGGTTTCAAATAATTAAGCCAAATTAATACAAACATAGTTTTTTTTACACTTTAATTAAGTTATGCTCTTATCGATTGGAGAGCACTACTTAAATTGCTTGAAAAATAGTTACGCAAAGTTTGCTTCTCCATTATCGTAAGTCTATGACAAAAACAACTATACAAGTATTGAAATATCAAGTATACAACTAAATTGCCAAAAGTATATGACTGCTATATGCTAAATAGTAAAAGAGAAAGAATAAAGGAAAATAAAAAAAATCAAGACTCAAGAATATATACCAGTATATGGTATACTAGCGCATGGTCCGCACTAAGCCACCAGGTAGTTAGGTGCCAGCCCCACAACACACAGCCCCAACACGGAACCACTTCAGTGAAGCACCCTAGCAGCAGGCGAGCCGCCTCCTCCTCGGCCTTGACTCTCATCATTTCTCTATTATTGTAAATCTATCAATAAATTATAAAATCCATCGCTACAAAAAATACAACTAAATTGTCTAGATTTTACTTCCTAATTGTTTGTGCAATTATGCAATACAAATATACAATTATACAATATTAACACGAATAAAACACAGTCTAGGAGACTAGAGCTATAACTTAATATTTTAGTACTTCATAAAAGAAAATATTAAAATAGATGCTCCGATCAAAAGTTGTGCAATTATGCAATACAAATATACAATTATACAATATTAACACGAATAAAACATAGTCTAGGAGACTAGGGCTATAACTTAATATTTTAGTACTTCATAAAAGAAAATCTTAAAATAGATGCTCCGATCAAAAGTTAGAGCATAAAATGCTATACAAAAGTAAAGTTGTTACTTTTCAAAAAAAAATTCACCCAAATGAATCTATCATCTAATTTTCAGCACCTAAAGTTATGCAAGGGCACTCAACCGTTTTACAACAACTCTACGATTTGTAACAACTACATATCAGGTATAGAATGTACAGAAAGTGGATACTTATCCCTTCTTTGAACTGCATCAGCCGCTTTGAATATGTTTTCAGGCTCAGCAAATATATTAGGAAGGTAGCCCTGGAGAGGTAGGCAAGCTTCAGATAAATCAGACATCCTCTGCATGAAATAGCACATTGCACTTCACTATTTCAGTCTGAAATCATGCCTTGAATTAGGCTTCAATGAAATGAGTCCGCCTTACCATGCACTGGATGATGTTGTAACACCCCAGCCAAACAATGACCTAGAATGCTACCCAACTAGAAGTAAAACAATGATATCTAAATATGTTATACAAAATTTCGGACCCACATGTCATTGAGACATCACAGGACAAATCATCAAATGCAATGAAAGGTGTGGCAAAAGATCAATTACCTCATCTAAATATGTTATACAAAATTTCGGCAGAGCCTCCTTTGTTTATCTATCTAAATCAGGAATTTCACAAGCAATATCAATAATACTAGACAGTTCTTCAAGTAATCAAGGATTTTTGTTTCTTAAAGCTTGTTCTGCTACCCAGCGCTGCTGCAATGCTCTAGATCTTTAACATGGCCAGTGACCTCGCTCAACGGCATTGGCAGGTACAAGGGAGAGGCAGCAGCCTCACTCAACGCAGGTAATGTCAATGCTTCAATTAGTGCAAATATACCATTGCAACTTGACATGTGCTAAAAAATCCTACACAAATAAGTTGAATTGAGAATGAGTGGGAAATATACCAAGATTACTTTCTCTTGGTTTTAGCAACTTACAGGGGAACACTAATCCCACCCTGCGAATCCAACACAGAATCGCAGGCACCCACACCTAATGTCCTGCATCAAGTTGGATGACTCACACAAACCACACACATATCACAGAACCAACCACCGAGGAAAATCTCAATCACCTATATCTCGAGCCTCAAGAATCCAACACGGATCAAACACCAATATAAAAACATAATGAAACCAAATCCAATCTGGGAGCCACCCACTAAGTGAGACAACACAGAGCAACTCCAACCCCGAGACCACGAGGGAGAGAGAGTGGAGAACTCACACTCCACCGGCCACGCCGCTGGCGACGAGCGACTTGCAGATGGGGAGGACTTGGTGGGCGGGCCCCTTGACCCCCTCCTGCGTGAGATTGGCCTCCTCCGCCAGGTTCACGATGGTGGTAACGGCCATTTCGCTCCTGCTCTTCCCCGCCACGTCCTCCGATGCCATCTCCCTAGCCACGCGCCCCCGATAAACCCTCACCGCACGGTGTCTACAGTGCCGAGGAGGAGGCGGCGGCGGAGGCATCTCGACCTGGGGGCTTTTTGTGGCAGCGGCAAAAAGAAGGAATGGGGGCCATTGCCAAGATCCAACTGGACCCAGGTCGTCGCCTCCAGATCTAGCCAAATATGTTGCTAACATTGGTTCAGGATCCGTCCACACGAGGAGCTAATCACCTTATCTTTCTTCTAGCGGCGAGGGGAACGAGGCAAGCGACGGATCGAGGGGAGGCGGCCACACGAGTGGAACAGGACAAGCGACGGAGCGATGGGAGGCGGCTATGCGAGGAGCAAACTTTTGGGGCCCCGAAACGAGAAATGGCCGGCTCATCTATTAGCGCAAATCTAACGTGAGAGGGATAAAAGACAGAAGTACAACCGTACAAGTGGTGGTGAACTACTATTATCAATTTTTTTAGTGATAGAGATTAACTTGGAAACCAAACAAAACGCACTCGCAGCACCCGGCCGGCCCTGGCCCCCCGTGGAAAGGTCGGTGTGCCTGGCCACGACGTGATGTTTTACGTGGATGCAGCATTGACTGACCTCGCCTCGTCGCTTCCTCTCCCCTGCTGCCGCGTCCGTTCCTCGCTACTGCAGAATTGCAAATGGGCGTACGGCGCAGCGCCCGCTCCGGCCCCGGCTCCGGCTCCGGCTCGCACGGGGGTACCGGTGTCTTGTCTACTCCGCTGGCGCCAGCGAGCTAGCTAGGTTAGCTTCTCTGTTTGCTTGCTTGATCCAAGGTCCAGTGCAGTGTGCGGTTAACGGAGGAGGGGAAGAGTGATTCATTGACATGCACGCATGCAACTGATTAAAAAGGATCGGATCGGATCAGATCAAATTAAGCCATCCATCATTTGGATAAATCTTCTTCTGCTTACTTGGAAGATGAGGGGAGAGCCCACCTCGATGCCTTTCTACATTGAGAAAATATTCATTTCGGTACATCCGCTTACTTAGAGGGTGATAGAAACGTATATATTGATAAAGCTAGGCCTTCTAGAAGCTGTCAAGCCTTGGCGAGTTAAGTCACTCGCAAACGCCAATAAAGTGACATGATAGGCACACCAATATAATACAACTAGGGATGCAAACGGATCAAATACAAACGGATAATATTTCTATCATATTTGTTTTTATATTTTTTCGGATACGGATACAAATATGGATAATTCGAATACGAATACAAATACGAATAATATCGAATACAAATACAGAGCGAATACGAATCGAAACGAATACGGTTACGAATATTTATCGAAACATGAAAATCCCATAAACTATACATCCAAAATTAACGAAAATACGTAAATAGTTTATCTTAACAAAACATTAATAAAATCTAAACAAGCATAGTCTTTTCATTCACAATGAAAATATACTCGATAGTCGATCAGTACATAGCATAACTACATAAGTAGCAACAACATGCAATTCATGGAATATACATGATGACATGATAGCAATTTGAACAAGCATAAGAATATTTCATTCCTCCATTTCATCCACCAAGTCCTCCATCTCAGCATCTCCTAAGACTTCTTGTTCCTACAAGTTTTATTTCAATAAATACTCGAAGCGGTATAAAATAAAACTAAACAACTATGTAGTACAATGTAAAGACTAGCAAAACCGTTGTCATCAAGTATGCAAAATGGAGGCACGGGGCCGTGAGGCAGTGAGGGGGAGCCGATGACAACGCAGGGCCGTGAGGTGGTGAGGGGGAGCCGAAGAAGACGCCGACGGAGGCAGGCGAGATGGCCGTCGGTGGAGCCGGGCGAGCTTCGGACCTTCGGTAGGCTGGTGGAGCCACGGAGGCACGGGGCCATGAGGCGGTGAGGGGGAGCCGGAGGAGGCACCGGCGGAGGCATGCGAGTTGGCCGTCGGTGGAGGCGGGCGAGCTTTAGACCTTCGGTAGGCGGGCGGAGCCGCGGAGGCACGCAGCCGTGAGGCGGTGAGGGGAAGCCGGAGAAGGTGCCGGCGGAGGCAGGCGAGATGGCCACCGGTGGAGACGGGCGGAGCCGCAGAGGCAGATGCGCAGTCGGTGGAGAATGAGAAACCCTAACCGCGGAGTGCGAACTGTGCCCGGGAAATGCGATCGCCTGGAGGAGCGGACGGCTAGATTGTATTCGACAGATACCAGGCTTACTATATTCGTATTCGACGGATACCAGGCTTACTGAATTCGTATTCGTATTCGATAAAAAAATTTGTATCCGTATCCGATCGAGAATTATCTAAAGAAAATCCGATCCAACATAATACATATCTATTTTCGTCCAAATCAATCGAAAACTATCCGGTTCATATTTACCCCTACATACAACCGTTGCATATATGATGACCGACCCCCGGCTTCTCCGATCTCCGGATATCGATCGCCTCACTGCAGCTGATGTTGAGCAGATGATCGCATGCACTCTACGTCTCAACCTAGTACAAGCCAGCCACCTGTGAAGCTCGATCCATCATCACTCGCAGCAATAAATACAAGCTACAAGGCTGAGATTAATAATCGCATTTGACAGCAATGGATAACGGATTCTTAGTCATATTATTACACGTTTTGTGGTTGGGAACAAGCCATGTATAGTGGACTAGTACTGCAATGCCATGTGTTGTTTTTTTAGGGGCATGTGTTGTTAATTAGCTTCGCATCTTCGGATTATTGGATGAGTTTTTTTGGATATGTCTTACAACTTTTAACTTAAATATTTAAATTATATCTATTCATGATAGAAAGTACGAAGATAGATATTCGCGTGTGATTTTAGTCAATATAGATAAAGCTAGAATAATATCTACCGTAATTAACTTATAAACCCCATCTTAAAAAATACTCTATTTAAAAGCTAGTTATTATAAATAAAATAAAAACTATAAATTTAAAGGGAAAAACCCAGCCGATATCTGAGGCGGAGAGGGTTGGACCGGCTATATCACAAGTCAAGAGAGCATGATTGAATTATAAGCCTAAAGCTAAAACAAACCCAGTCGATATCTGAGACGGATTTAACATAATTAAATTTTAAAAAATTCAAATATATAAAAAATTTGTTAGCCCATCACGAGACAACACAAACGAATACGGAAAAAAGAACCGCAAAAAGCTCAAAAAGTCAAAATTCAGAAAAGACGAAATTATGAATAATGCAAAATAAGGTCAAGCCATATTGAGCGGTGCCTATATCGCAAGTCTAGACAGCATGGTTGGTTGGACCCATCTGCTTACGTCGACGACCCACTTGGATCTTTCCAGGGACACATGCACGCACTCCCCTCTGATGCGTAGTTCTCCCTCAACCGCTTGCCTGTCGTACTGAACCGTGTCGGGATTGAGATAGATATTTGTCAAGGACACTGCCTCAGAAGAAAAAGAGAAAAACAAGAACATATAGAACCAGCAGAATCAGAATGGCATCGTAGAGATGTTTCCAGCTGTTTCAAACACCTGTTGATTTTTAATTTTTAAAAAACAGTTTTAGAACGAAGTGATTTCTTCATACAAGTATATCTTGATCCATTAATCTCTTGTGCAATTAGCCACATCCCCGATGGTTTCACTGAAAATGTGTTTCTGTAAATAACATGTACGAATATCTGAAACTCTGAATTCTAGCTTCCTCGATCAGGGATATATATATATAGAAAAAAAATTTTACTTCTGGATGTAATTACTTCCACCTCTAATATATTACCTAAATAAACTTGAAATAATCCTTTATCACTTTAGATACACTCGTATACTTAATTATAAGATACACTAATGTGAACCACACGAAAAAAATTGCAAATGAGTCTATAGTTTTTAGCATATTTTATAAATACCTTCATATACGCACATAAAAAGGAGTATGTTGAAAAAAATATACATACCATATATGAAAAATTGTTCATACCACCTAGATGCTCTTAAATACTCGTATACTACACGTACATACCCTTCGTTACGCGAGATCCTTTTTATGTTGTAAGATACGACATATGGTGTAATTACACCCAGGAGTACAAAAGAGGATATATATATATATATGTATGTATATATATATATATATATATATATATATATATATATACTAGTTGAATGCCTGTGCGTTGCTACAGATTTTAAAAAAAATTAGAATATATTTGTATATATGTTCTAAAAAATTTACCATCCGTTAGTTTGAACATATAGTATGATAAAATTAGGCGCATGTCTTTTGTGGAAGGGGTGACATGTCCAACTACCAACTCCTTTTATGAGAAGGGGTATAGAGATATATATATATACTACCAACTCCTTCTTTATATAATATATATATATATATATATATATATATATATATATATATATATATATATATGTAAGACAAGTGTTTCATGTACCTAGGTACCTAGGCACTCATATCAATACCCGTTGATGTGCTTGGAGATTTGTGACATTTGAGGTGGGTATCTTCACATACCCATAAAAAAGTATATTTGAGATATCAAACTCCCAAAAAAACTAAATTTAACTTCATTTTAATTAGTTCGAGCTACTTTCATGGTATATACTCACTGCAGTCGCATTAAATTCAAAAGTAGTTCAAACTACTGAGTTCAAAACTCACTTACAATAAATATATCAAGGGTATAAAACAATTTCATACATAAACTCTAAAAAATTTATCAATCATACATGTGTATCAGATGGTTCTTGATGTGAGTGCCTAGGCAACCAGGTGCCTTACGTAATTTTCCTATACACACACACTAACCAGCGCGTACATGTAAAATAAGCGTGCGCCCATAGCTGACCTAACTAGTCAACCGTTCCACCATCCCACCCCGTGCTTAGTTACTAGCATTTGTTAATTATGGTAAAGTTACTAACAAATGTACATAAAGTTATCATCTGTAACGCATGAAGTTACTTACAGTTATCATCCGCAATTCATGAAGTTACTGCCGTATATGAGTGAAGTTACTGCCAAACACATAAAGAGTTACTGGCCATTTGTAACACTATAAAACTGGCAGTAACTCTAAATGTATTTGACAGTAAATTCACTCATACACGATAGTAACTTTATATGACATGTTTTTTGCAGCGTCAAAACATATTCAATATATATCTTGTTTTGTTAAGCTCGTAATTTCGAACACAATGGTGAAAACGGATCACATATTGTATTTTTTTGTGAAATAATTATTGTATTTTTTAGCTTGTAAACAAGATAAAAAAATCACAAGTCAAGTGCATTTATTCTCTTATTTCTCTTGCTTCATGCATGCATGAAGTCAAATTACTACCCGTTGAGAGGAAAGTTACGACATGTTGTGAGAAAAGTTACCACCTGCTATATACTGTGAACGTTCGGCAGTAACTTCACTCACTATCGATGGTAACTTTATTTAGAAATATTAGTAACTTTCTGGCACTGTGAAGGTTTGGCAATAACTTTATTCAGAACCGATAGTGACTTCATTATGAAATGACAATAACTTTTTTGCGCGCTGGTTATCATCAATTCGTGCATGCAGTCAGCGACCCACGCGTATATCGATTATCGAAAAAGCCAGAACATCAAAACTCCATTTAAAAAGTAAGATTTAAAAACCCAGATCTACTGAACTACAAAACTTAAGTAGTTCAGAACATCAGAAATCAGAATTAAAAAGAAGGATGACATACCAAGCAACTGTAGTGAAGTCTTCTCCTCATTGCTGAAGACTAATCGGCAAGACGATGCGCCGGTAACCTGACAACGTCTAGGCTGCCGACGATCTGGTATCGTCAGGGAGGAAAGTCGTCGTCCTGGAAGTAAAATCCCATCCTGCTATTTGGTAGGTTGCGCACACTCTGGGATATTTCTGGATAAGGTAGCGAAGCTCACGTACATACTCCCTTCCCAATGCGTAGACGGTTGCCAAAAATGTGCTACTATGTTCTGGATGTGGATCAGGTCTTCCTCAAACCCGTATGTTCCAACTCCGTTAGACTCTGTCTGCAACACGGATCTCCAAACATCAGCAACGGTGGATATCTCGGTGTAACTATATTTAATAGTAATTAGGATTTTCATATATATATATATATATATATATATATATATATATATATATATATATAAGAGAAGTGAAATCAATGGAAGGAAAATTCAGAGGCTAGAATGCCAGGCTCACCAAAAGGAGAATAAGACACGAGAGAGAAACACCTCATAATTAAGCCAACACTGCTGGGCTAGCTATTCACAAGCCAACACTGCTGGGCTAGCTATTCACAACTCATAATTAGTATTTACAGGTTCCACAATAGCGCACTGGACCCGGACGCCACGATGCCGTCCGGCTGCGCCCAGACCTGTTCCGGCTCGAACCCGAGCCCGTCCACGGCCAGCTCGTCGTGCGCGGCAATGCCGGCGTGGTCTAGCAGCCACGCCGGCTCGTACCACGGCTCGGCGGCGTGGTCGTGGCACGTGACCCCGAACACGAGCTCAGCCGCGATGTCCTCGTCGATGGACGGTAGCGCGATGATCTCCTCCAGCTCGTCATCGACCTGGCCGAACATCTGCCCGGGCTGGCACGCGGGCGCCGTCGACGCCGCCTCCGTCATTGGCACCGCGCCCGCGAGGTCCATGGCCGCGGCTCGCGCGGCCACGGCCTGCACGTCGCGGGGCGCGGCGGAGGCCGGGCGGGGCAGGGACGCGGCCATCTCCGGAAAGTTGAGCACCGCCGCGGGGCCCTTGACGACGAGCGCGGCGGCGTCGTGCGCGCGCGCCGCCATCTCGGGCGTCGTGAAGGTCCCGAGCCAGATGCGCGACTTCTTGCGCGGCTCCCTGATCTCGGACACCCACTTTCCCCACGCCCGCATCCGCACGCCGCGGTACGTCGGGTGCCTGCCACCCGCGCCATTGCCCCGGCGCCCCTCCCCCGCTTCTCCCGGCCGCCACGCCTCGCCGCCTCGGTCGGCGACGGCGGCGGCGAGGCGGACGACGATGCCGGGCTGGTGATCTCCGAGTCCGGCATTGCCAACGACAAGCGCGCGCCTGCGCGCAACGGTGCAACGCAAGTTAATGCAGCGGAGCTAGCCTGTGGTGTAGTAGCAGGCTAGCAGCTAGTCGTGTGAGACCGAGTCGCCGAGATGGATGGATTTGTGGATGTTTGAAGCGGGGGAAGAAACTCAAGGGGGTTTAGTAGTGGTTGGTGGGAGCGTATGACGCTGACGGCTCAACGAACGCTACTCTGCTCTCTCACGACGTCCTTGTCGCGGCCGTCGTCGTCACCAACGCTCCCTCCCTCCTCTCTCTCTCTCTCTCTCTCTCCCTCTCCTCATCTCTCTAGATGTATCTGATACCTATGAATTTTCCATTGTTCTTGGTCATGGAGTGAATGTACCGGGGAAGAATGCTACCCGGTGCAACGGATAAATTTTCAAAGAGGCCGTTGCAATATGCGGGAAAAAATTGCTTTACGAACATCAACTTATTAACTCGTTGCTTACCAGTGCAATTTACATGTTTTTTAGAGGGACGAGTGCATTTTACAATTTGTTGGTTACCAAATCTTACAGCGATTGATTTGAGTTTGACGTTGCAATATCAACTAGAGGGGATACATTAGGGAATTGGATGGATTTGTGGCAACCCATATATGTTAATAGCTAGAGCCTTTGCTTATGATAGAAGTTGATACAAGATAATTGGTGGTGCAGATATTGCCCCTATTATTAAGACAAGTAGCAGGTTTACTCGTGTAACTGCGTGGCTAGATATTATGATACAGTTGTCTTTAATATATAATTCTACATCCTGTAATTGAAAAACAATTGTACTTGTTATATAACTCTAATATCTATATATGATTAATCTGTACCGTTATAATATGGTCCCACCAAAATAAGTGGTGAAGATCATTCTTTTGTTTCGATTAATGTGAGAATTTATGTGTTTTTTTCATTTTTAGAATTATTGTAGGATTTTCTTGCCTAAAAAACAAAGAAGATGTCTTGAATATCATCAATTATTTTTATTATAGATATTTTATTCACTCGTTAAGATATTTTCACAAGGATGAAACATATCGGCAATTACTTGGATGTCCATGATCTCCATTAATTCTCAGTTTATATATAATAAGTCTTTATAGATGGTGCGTGTCATCGATACAAGACTGAATAGTAAATTTGTAATCATCCCAATCGAGATTAGAAGGCCGCCGAGGATGCGGAAGGACTTAAACGAGATGCACACATAAATGTCAAAGTGTATTAAATATGGGTGCTAGGGTTACAAATGTGCTCTCTCCTCCCCTTACAAGAGGTCTTATTTATAGAGAGGGAATGGGAAACGAGTGAAGTTACAAGTTTGCTCTCAAGATCTAGCTTACTCCTAAGGATATCTTTGTCCTTTGCCTCGTGTGAGGTCCCACCATGTTCGAGAGACTCCGAGGACCAAGTCACGGGCTCACGGCTGCGTCGGACCTCGTCTGGGGTTGGTTCTAGACCCGTTCGGGGTTAGATCCAAACCTCATCCAGAGTTGGATTGGCTCGTGGACTTCGCTGAGGTCCGAGGACCTCGCCGAGGTTGCCGTGGACCCGGGGTAGTACGGGGACCCTCCCTCAATAATATATGTATATTCATGTAGCATAAAAAAACTCTAATGGATCTGTTTTGATGTAGTAGCAGCTGGATACCATCAAATAGGCATACATATTTGGACAAAATAGGATTTGAATATAATTTTACTGGTGGGCTAATTTACAATCTTAAGGTAATGACCATATGAAACACCACTCATTTGGATTTGGTGGGCTAATTAAACCATGGCATATAAGATTAAAATTAGCACATTTGCACAACTATCCACGCCTCTCCTAACACAGAGAGGATCACAAAAGAGCAGAGAGTTATCGCTGCCTCCCTCCCTCCTCACGCGCAAAGCTACTGCATCCCCCCTTATTTATCACCTTGTAAGCGGTCTTGTAAGTGATTTATTACTCAGGTATCCTGATTAATCAAGCGGCTATATGCTGTAACAGGGCGAAGCTGAGCCTCAGGCTGGGTGGGCTATAGCCCGAGGCCCAGCAAACTACCTAACACTACTATACCCCCTAAAGGTTGAAACCCTAATCCCCAAAATCCCCAATCCCACTATCCCAGCACGGCCCTCGCCTCCTCGCTTACGCTGCCTCCTCGCCTCACGCCCACGCCCGCCGCCCGCCGCCTCCTCGGTTCTCGCCTCCTCCGCCTCCGCCTCGCCTCCTCCTCCTCGCCCGCCTCCTCCGCCGCCTCCTCCTCGCTCGCCTCCTCCTCTCGCCTCTTCCTCAGCTCCGCCCGGCCACCGCTTTCTCGCCGGGCCCCGTGGGGTTGCCAGGTGGGTACTACTACGTGTTGCCATCTGCCGTCTCTCTCGCCGCTCTCGCGTGGCGTTGTGATCTCTGACTCTGAGGGAGAGGCCGAGTGGGAGTGTGAGAAGTAGACCGAGGCGAGCTGCTGAGGAGCCGCCACCGGGTTGGATTAAGTGTGAGCAAAGGGGCGAGTGGCAGTGGTGCAACTGCAGGGCGGTTACTAGTGAGGTAGACTGGACTGAGGCAGTGAGGCACAGGCAGTTATTGGAAGAATGAAACTCAATCTTTTAATGAACATGTTGGTAAAGACAATAGTGTTCATAATAAAGCAAGAAAACATTACGAGCCTTTCAAAAATCAAAAGCAAGATGTGGGTTATGTGATGGTTGTTGCCACCAGGAAGAATGAGGAAGAATATAGAGCCCGTCTTACTATTATATTAGCCATTTCAAAATTTCTTCTATTACAAGCCCTTGTTTTTCGTGGACATGATGAATCGTCTAGCTCGAACAATAGGGGAAACTTCCTAGAAATGCAAAAATGGTATAAAGAGAGGATGAGAAGGCTGCAAAATTGCTTGACAATTCTCTTGGGAACAATTTAATGACTTCACCACAAGTACAAAAATAATTGTGCAAAGCGTGTGCAGAAGAGACCACCAAAACCATTGTTAATGATATTGGGGATACATTTTTCACCGTACTTGTTGATGAGGCTCAAGATGCATCTATCAAGGAGCAAATGGTTGTGGTTTGCTAGAATGTATGCTGCTGACTTGTGGTGGTCGAATTGTAACTTACTATGATCATTTTCATCATGAAATATTTATTGTGGTGCATGATCAAATTATTATTGAGTTGAATAATCGTTTCGTTGAGAGATCTACTAAGTTATTAAGGTGCATTGCTTGTCTTGATCCAAAAAATTCTTTCGCCAACTTCGACGAGGACAAATTAATTGAACTTGCTAGAATGTATGATACTGACTTCTCTCAACATGACTGTGTAATCTTTAAGGATCAACTTCACATATTTATTGTTGATGCAAGAGATGATCTATCTTTTGCAAATTGTACCGACCTTGAAAATCTTGCTATGAAGATGGTTGAGACTGACAGACATACACTTTTTCCATTGGTATATCGTCTTATTGAATTAGCCTTGATTTTACAGTGGCAACAGCAACTATAGAAAGAGTCTTCTTAGCTATGAACATCGTTAAGACTGATTTACGAAACAAAATGAATGATGAGTGGATGAATCATAGCACGATATGCTATATTGAGCGAGATGTATTTGCAAGTATTAAAGATGAGAAGATTTTAGAGCTTTTTAAGGGATGAGGTCACGGAAGAAACAACTTTCTCGTGCAAGTGGTATGTTAGTTTATTTCAAATGTAATATTCATGCTCCTTGAATTTATTTATGTGCATACTTTATTTTATTGTTTATGCTGTCTTCGTAGGTTCTGATTCTTGTCCTACCATTGATGGGAAATGGTGGACTAACCGCACAGAATAGTGAGCAAATCTTTGTTTAGGATTTGAGATACTTGTATCTTTATTACACTACATTTTGTATGGTTTTATATACTTTCTTATTACGATTTGTGTTGAAAACTTGAACTCCTCAAGTATTGAGCATTAAGCAAAATTTTTATATCAATCATGCATTTGTCATGTATTTTTTGTTATATCATAATATAGTTCTAAACTTGTGATATGCTAGATTGTTACTTGGTTGAAATTTAACCTAAGACGTGCTCCAACCCTAGATCTGCCACTGCGATGTAAACATATTAATTACCCAGTTTTGTGTACTTGTAACAGGGAAGATGACCCGTTCGTATTTGACCAAGTACTCGGACCACAGAAAATAGTACTAGTATATATAGGTATGGACGATGCATGCCAACAAAACAAAATCCAACTAATATTCTACACTTGTACAACCTAAGTGTTGGGTATTCTACCGTGATTGCCGCGCTACCGCGTCGATCTTCTAACCTGTCGAGCTCTTTTTAACGAGAGTATTTTTCTACCTTTGCCTCTTAGGGATCGAATCGGGATAGACATCGTGCGTTTCCACGCTTCCACCACTCAACAACTGCTCGTCGTTGCAATTGCAGCACCACAGAAGATCTCGAAATTGGAAAACAAGATTGGACTGTTGTCCAGCCTGTATGACTGTGCATGGTAAGTTACAGCCACGCGAGGTTAAGTACAATTGTTCGTGCACACAGATAAGTACAGTGCCGTAAGATTGGATACATATATGGTTGGATTCGAATGAGCTTTAGGATCTGTGATTTATGGTTTATACTATAGTAACCATCTTTTAAATTATATTTTTTAAATCAATGTCTACAAATTGATTGTATTAGATACTGCATCGACTTCAGCTATACCGATCAAAATTACACGTAATTGTCTCTCTCTTCATAATCTTTCTCACGAACAGTCAGAATTCAAAAGTCATAAAGTAAAAGACACACCCTAAAAGAATCTAACCATATACCAAAAGCGCGCTTCTAGCTTCTAGAAGATACAGGCAAATGCATAGGGAAGAATCAATTGTTCAGCATATATATTTAGGGCCTGTTCTTTTTGGCTGTGGTTTATGGCTTTTGGCTAAATTTTTTGAATTTTGGTTGTTTACGGTACAGATTACGGAGAGACCGATACTCATTTACGATTTTGGCTGGTACAGATGTTAGTCTTTTAACGTGTACTACGTTTAACTTGTAGACCCCATCTGAAAAAAATACTCCGTTTGAAAGTTAGATATTGTAGCAAAAATCAAAAGCTGTCTGGCTTCTACACTACCGAACAGGCCCTTAGTTACCTTGGCTAATTGAAGCCCAGCAAAAGGTCTTACAATATTGAAAGTTTCCTTTATTTTGTGTGGCCGTTCAAAAGTTCTCGTGAACCGAATAAAACCCTCTTTAAGGGACTGTTTGGTTACAAAATATTTTTTTTTTGCAGTTTTTAGAGAATATTATGGTTTCTCAAAAATACCATGGTATCGAAAACTTTGAGGTGTTTGGATACAATAAACATTGTAATTTTATAAACTGTAGTATCACAAATACCGTGTGTGATATTTTTCTGTATTATGCTATATACTCACATTGTACTACATTCTTTTATTTTCTTTTCTATGGAGCTAATGAAATCTCAATACACCGAAGAAGCATTAAAAACATCATGGCTTCTTAAAAATACCACGGTATCCAAAACTTTAAGGTGTTTCAATACAACAAACGATATAGTTTTATAAACCGTAGTATGCCCAATACTGTGATATTTTTGGAGTTTTTAAAAATCTACTCTCCACCTCTGTTTTTCTATACCGAGCCACGCCTCACCTCATGATGCACGTGCTACTCATGCAGAGATTTCGTCTAGTATACAAATGCAGCCCTTACGTTATCTCCAAGTACCTATGCTTCTAACTAAAGATCTGTACTTTACGGTTTCTAAAAACAGTTTTTAGCTTTTACTATAGTATCTAATTTTTAAATGCAATATTTTCTTAAGACAGAATCTACAAGTTAATTGTAGTACACGTTAAAAGCCTAACATCTGTATCAACCAAAATCGCAAGCAAGTATCTCTTTCCGTAATCTCTATTACAAACAATCAAAATTTAAAAATTTCAGTCAAAAATCATAAGCTGCAACTAAAAAGAACAGACGCTAAATATATACTGTCCTCAGTTCCCTGTTCTCTTATGATATTGCTTTAACGTTGGGCTTTCATGAGACCTGATTGCTACAGATACAGCTATCATGCTTCATGGACCATGTACCCTGGTCCATATAAAATCTACCTTCTATGAAAATCTGTCCATGGTGGAGCATATACCATTTATGGATATAGCTTTAATAAATTTTCATAATAACAACTAGTTAGCCCTAAGAGAGATACTATTTTAAACAAAACATTGCATTAATACTGTAACTACCAAACACGTCATGGTTTCCTCAAAACTGTAAAGAACAGTGGTATTCACAAACTATGGTATTTAATCCCTTGTACCTAAAAAACTGTGGTTTTTAGATACTGTGGTTTTCAAATACTTAAACATCCAGACAGGCTCTAAGTTACTTTTGATTTTGGAAACTTGATTCCAATTTCTAAATTCAAATTTGTTAATTTTAGATTAGAATCTAGCTATATCAGTTTTTAGGTAGTATGTTGAAATTTATATAAATAAAATAAAATAAAATTTCATTTGAACCAATTAAGTTGTTAAATTGCTTTGTTTTTTTTTTGAAAATTTCATCCAAATTTAACATTAAATTTAATCATTCTCATTATTTCTCAAAGGAAATACTACAACATCCAAACGCACCTTCGTTTTTCTCAAAACTACAAAAAAACAATTGTATTTAATAAACTGAGTATCTTATGGATGAGGCATTAAAAACTATGGTTTTCAAATACTATGGTTTGTAAATACTGTAACATCCAAACATGCCCTAAAGTTTAGGAGGCAACGATTAAACCCCAGCAACGGAGATGTTCTCAGGGATTATTGGTGGCTGTCGTTAAAAGATTTCTTACATGCCGATCATGCCAAGGGATGCAATTCCATCATTGTGATGCTGTCTTTGAGACATATTTGGCTTGACCGAAATGACAGAATTTTCAAGGAAGAAATTCAGTTGTGGAAGCTAGGCTGCTGGAGCTAGTGGTATTCAGAAATTGGGGGTTATAAATTGTATTTGGTTGTTTAACTTCAGTATAGTGGTGTTTCTCGGTTTGTAGGATCGGCTGTCAAGGCAGCATGTAGTCGTTCCCTCCTGCTTGTGTCATGCCAGTTGTTTTTCTTCTTGCTCAACAATGACACAACGATACTCATTATTCTCTCTAAAACTCCAACCCAAACTCAAGGATGGATGAAATAATTAGTCACATATCCTCATCCCCAACTCACTAAATAGATGGAACAATCTATCCATATCTAATCCTAATAGAACCCGCTAACCCACATAACACGGGTTTTACACTCACACTACTCATGCACGCATTTCAAAGCATATGAATCCAAACCCGTTAAGTCTTTAGCATTTGATTCACTTGATCTTCTCAGCATCTTTTTGACCTACACCGCTTTCCTAAACACAGCTCAAGCGTCACGATTTTGATACAATAAAATTTTCGATATTTGGCAAACTACGAAAATACTGTCGCCTGGACCTAGTCTTCACCTTTTCTTGCAAGCAATCGTCAGACTTGCTACGTATAAGTGCACCAATGGTTTGCCACGTATCGGCAAATCTCCCTCGCTCCGGTCCACCAGACCACGTCTTACTTAAACCGACCATGCCACTTGGTGCAACCTTTGCTCGAACCTTTCCTTCAACATTTCTTACTTTTTTTGTGCCACGCTTGAGCCCAACCATCTCACCCAACATCTTTAAATGTTCTGGATCTCTGCTCCTCTATGAGCGCAGTCCTAGTCTTCGTGGTTGACCATAGTTAAGTCAAAGCTTCTCCGTACATCCAAAGATTAAAAAATAGTTTTCAGACACAATTTTTTTTACAACTTAACTCACGTTAGATCAATTATATTTCAGATAACATAAATGCACGTATCTAGAACCAAATTACCTAATTCCCAACTAAAACCCCACGTTTCAGAACACACCGCCGAAAACAGCACCGAAGATGTCGGCCTAGCGGCATAGACGCGCTTAGCCCATACGTCATAAAATCCCATGTTTGGACAGCTCGGTCTACGTGATAGCCCTCTTTGTCGGCACCTCAGCGGCACGTCGCCGTCACATCCAGCGGCGGAGCTTAAATAATAACTTAACATATATATATATATATAATAGTTTAATATTATGTTAGTATTTAAGTGGTAACACTAAATGCTTTATTTCTATATGCCGGGGGGCCATAGCTCCCTTTGTGACGTATCTAAGAGACGTAGCTGTTTGAATTCAAGCTACGTGTGTGGGAGGAAGCAGAGCAATCCAAGCTCGATCAAGAGGCTTCTGGAACTTCCATGGGGCACTACTTTCAGTGCCTGCCATTTGGGGCCTTCTTCATCTCCTCAATCTGAGATTATGCTGGTGAACTGGCGAACACGATCCGCCATTTCGATTGGCAGGGACCAGCGGAAGTTTAGCCTGACCCTGCACCGCAGAGAGAAGCTGAGACTAGTGGGGCCAATCTAACCGCGTCTGCCTAGATAACCTAAGGGTAAAAAAAAAGGCTACTTTAGTGTTATGTTGGTATTTAAGTGATAAAACTAGGCACTTTTTTTTCTATGGGAGAGGGCCATAGCCCCTTTTGCCAAAGAGAAGCTCCGCGCGCCCTTGTCCACGTAACTGCATAACACTGTCGGTAAATAACCATGCAGCTGCATGCATAGTTGCATGGCCTACCACTGTACGTACCACGAGCCCATCTAGTTACTGCAGCGCTGGGGAATCAGGAGTAGTTGCTGCACCATCGTAGAGGTGTCCTTGATATTATTCCAATAATTTGCGGCAAAGCGCGCGGCATGGCCCTGCGGGGCGCGGCGAGCGTCCTGCCTCCACGTGCAGGTCTGTTTAGCAACAACTGCGGTTTATAGTTTTTAGCTGAAATTTTTAAACTTTGGTTGTTTACGGTACAGATTACGGAGGGAGATACCCACTTGCGATTTTGAATGGTACAGATGTTGGACTTTTAACGTGTATATCGTTTAACTTGTAGATCCCATCTTAAGAAAATACCCCGTTTGAAAGTTAGGTACTGTAGTAAAAGCCAAAAACCGCTAGTTTCGGAGGAAAAGAACAGACCCGCAATCACGTTCTTGGCGAGCGACCCAAATAACACCTGTTCAGTTGAGTGATCGACCAGCTTCCATGCGCATTGCGATTTTTGCGACACCCAACCAAGCTGGTGATCGATGTGCGGATGGTATATAAGCTGTCTAATTAAGTGGGTGTCTATTTATAAGATGATGACTTACGCTTTTTTAAGTGTAAGTCGTAATTTTGAACTATTGCTGGATGAAGGTCAGAAATCGACACTCATGCGTCTCAGAAAATCCAGAGGCTACGAAAATCAACTCAGAGTTAACAAAAAAAATCAGGCAACATACAGATATTAAAATCGTTAATTAAGACACACAAGGTGATACGAATCATAGCTGCTCACTCGCTGCCAAACGCAATAGACTTGTAACTTTTTAATTCATCTAATCACACGTGCGACGATAGCTCCACCGAGACCACTGAGTGGAGGATATCAATCTCTTAATTTCTAGCAAAAAGACAGAACGATATTTAATAGAAGAGCGCTCAATCCCCCCTCTATATGTTGCGGCTGTGCCAAGCAATAGGAAGAAACGTTGAACGCTGTATAGATCAAAAGCAATCTAATTTCTTAATTAAACGTGGGCTAAGTTACATGAACATGATACAATGGTCTATATAACCCTTCTACGCAACATGCATAGTTAATTGAAACAAGAATATTGGGTTCTACGCAACATGCATAGTTAATTGAAACAAGAATATTGGGTAGCACTATGCTAGGATAGTTTAGGGGTACCCATATTGTACCTGCCTAATATACATATTATGATGGCACAGTGTCATGTTAACTTATGATGATAGTGTCAGGTTAGTCATACATGCAAAATCACGATCGAGGTTCTGTGTTACCCTTTTATTTATTTATTTATTTTGTTTCTCTATGCCTTCGGTAAGGAAGAAAAACCACGTGATGTCCATGCGACTCTACAATTTCCTGTTTCTTCATGCTGTGGATAGCAAAACCCCAGGTGTGCACGTACGGATATCGCCATGTGGACGTGTCAGGAGCACTGTGCACAAGTACTAGGGCAGCCCGGGGAAGGTTCTCTTATGGATCCGTCCTATGTTATCTCGCAAGACGACGCACAACGATGGGCTGATCATCACCTTGAGGAGATCATTGTGCATGTGCCAGACCATGTGAAGATCACTATATGGCTATGATGATTAGCTTATTTTTAATTTAGAGAATTTATAAAGTTTGAGTGTGGATTTTAAAATTTTACAAATTTACTGGTTTTCTGGGCGATCTGTAGACCTGACGGTCAAACCACCCCTTACCAGCGGTTAGACTGGCCTCCCCTAGTGGTCCGACCGGCCACCATCAGTAGTCAGATTGGTCAGGGCTAGTGGTCTGACCGGCTATAGTGATACTTTGGCTAGTTTGGGGTTGGGGGATTTTGAGTTTTGGTGAGAGTTTGGCTTGATTTGGGTCATTGTATATGTGGTGTATGGTGCATTTATAGACTAACATTGATCAAGTTGTAAAGAATTTGTGTCCAAAAATGATTACTTAGTTTATTATTGTGCAAGTGGCTTGAAGATGACTATGATCAACGGTGAGGAGACCACGACTAGGTTGGGGTTAACTGAAGTATAAAATGGTCGTGGATGTCATGTGTGATAATTGAACTCAAGCAAAACACAAGATGGATAAGGATCATGAAAGGTGAAATTTGAACAATGCTTTGCGGTGATGCCTCTCGGATAGAAGTTTTGAGGCAAAATTGTCATGTGTTGATTCACTAATGAATTAATAGATATGAGCGCTTTGAGAAACGTGCATATGTAAATGTAAAACCCAATATGATGTTGATTTAACATGTTAACCCATATAAGTAGATAAAGCCCAACTAGAGGAGTTGGTTAGGGTTCCTTTGTGGGCCTCCATATATAAGGATGGAGAGAGATGACTTAGGGTTAAACTATCCTTGCCAAATAGAGAGAAGTTAAGGTTCATAGAGAGAACTTTGTAAGAGATATGAGATGCTTTTGTGGCTGAGTTTTTTTGTCATCTTTAGACCTTGTGTGTAGTTAGAGAGTGGTTGTAAATATTCATCTCCAAGTATCGATAGAGATCAAAATTTGCCCAAGTATTATTTTCTTATGCTCAAGTGATGAAATCTTTATTTGCCTTAGTTTTTGGTGCTCTCTTCTCCTCTTGTCTTGTTGTATGCCAAGGACATATAAATGATGATGATGTCTTTTGGAGATTAGATCTTATCCATCTGGGCACTTGTTATTGGTAAGTTCTTATGATTGCCTAATTTTGGCTCAAGAAGGGGTAATTTGAGGTTTTGGTCTTGTGAGCATTTTGGTTTGAATTTGTATTATGATCTAACTTTCTATGACATGTGAGAACCCATCCAACGTCATCTAGATCATTAAGAACTCACGAGCAAGAGTAAGTCAAGATTACCTTCTTTTGTTCAATTTTGATGTAACCTTCCTTTAAACGAAAAAGGGTCGAAACTTTGGCAACGATTCTGTTAATCGTTCACTGGAATATGTTCCTAACATCACAGTGAAGGTGCATATTATATTTCAAGTAATTTGGAGATTTGATTTGAGAGTTGGCTCATATTATGGTTTTGGCCCAGTTTTGATGCCGTAGAGGTTCAAGGGCCAATAAATCCAAATTTTCTTAGGTTCTTTCTTGATCTTTAGCTGGGATAGATTCTTAAGGTTATAATCTAATCTTAGCTCAAGTTTCAAGTTATTTGGAGTTGTGGCTAAAATTTTTTGTTGGTTTTCAAACTTGAAATAGTGTTAAAATCTGCTTTGTTTCTGAATTAGAGATCAGACCGTCCGAAGGTCAGACCGCCGGGGTTGTCAAGGCTTGTTTTGTTCGGGAGTTTTTTTGGATTTTTTTGTTGGTTAGTGGTCTCTAATTTTTATAGCTTCTTATATCTTTTGGAGAGAAAGAGTTTTATTTTCTCCTTTAAAAAATTTGAAAAAATTTTAATCGTATTGTCTTCTACTTAGTGGTCGTTGTCGGTACTACAGCACGCATGCTATAATTTGGGCCTCTCTGTGATTCGGACTTGGAGTACTGCACGTAGGGACCAACAGAGGGGCATGGGATGGGAGATGCGTTTCCTGGCGCTCACCAGTGTCTCCGTCCTGCACTGTCCCCCTAAATATTTGTCACTTTGTCACCTCGTGTGTGTTTGGGTTGCTACATAGGTAGGCTAAGCATGCATGCATGAATCTGCCATAGACGGAGGCACTAATAAATTAGCCTATTGTTGTAGGAAGTAGATGGGTGCGTAGTACGATCATAGAGTGGGAGTGGGCGGTAGGACATTGGGACGTAGGGACGAGTCGACTCAGTCGTCGTCCGAGTGTTCACATGTGCATTTACACAACATATGTGGTTTTCTCTGTAGAGAACATGTACAGTCCGTACTGGCTTTCCGCCTCAACGTGTGAAGAATTCACTGGTAGCATTAAATCGAAGCAATGCTAAACTTTTTACAAAAAAAATCAGCTAAATAAGGACAGGTAAAAGGTCAGATCAAGAATAGGAAGGAATCATGCACGGATGCATGCATGCGTTTGGATGTGAGAGGTAGGGCACGCATGTGTTGATTAAAGATTATGCTCTTAGCTAGATTTGTAGTGAGACGTGAGTAACAATCAAAAAAAAAAATTGCATGCATGCCGACCAGCAAAATTAACGTTATGGACAACGACGAAGGGAACGTAAATCTTTGCATCGTCGGCTAGCGAGGAGTGGCTCGGTTTCGACCGCGTGTGCAGTGTCCACTTGGCTGCACACTTGGCAATTAGACGGGGATCGATCGAGGGATCGACACTCTCTGACATGAATAGCCCTCCGATGGGCCTCGACCAATCGCCGTGGGACAGGCGCCGTACGCACTGACGCCAGTCAAAAAGAGGCTTAGCTTTACACTGGCCCAGGTCAATCGGAACGCGACAGGATGGTCCATGTTGCATGCCGGCGCACGGCAAAAAAAGAGCTGGCCACCAGTCACTGGGCTTCACAGTGTTTGGGTACCGACGGAAGAGAGGGTTACTTAGACGGTGTCCTTGTTGATTCAGCTCTCTGCAATGGATACTCCCGGACCTGCCAAACGGCCACAGCACAGCCCGATCAATTTAAAGATGTACAGTTGAATATCTATTTTTTTCTTGTAATATTTAATATTTAATAGATATTATATATATATAGATAAAATATTTCATATACATACTTATAATTGATTTTAACACGCTCCTACACCTTCTTTCTCATAATTGATTTCAACCCACTGGCACATCTCTCTTCTCCAATTTACCTAGAATAGTACGGCCTAATAACCCATCAACCCTTTATCAGGCTAGTTCATTGGCTCATTTGTAGACCCCTCAAACCCTAATCTATCCCCTCCCTCTTCCTCTCTCTTTGTGTCTCTCAGGCTTAACTAATCCAAACCAAAATTGCTAAATTTGGTGGCATTGGCGTACGAGATTGATGGACAATTGGCCACCAAGCGACTTGGTGAGGGGCTGAGAGCAACTCTGGCATCTGGCTTGACCTCGGAAGCAAGGAGCATAGCCACGACAAGCGGCGATACATCTGTAAGGAGCAAACGCGCGATAACTATCACTTAAGAGCCAGGAAGGGAGCGTGCGGCGGTGACCAGTTCGACAAGGCAGTAGACATTAGCCAACGACTACACGTTGTCATGCACTGGTGCACACAGGCCATACACATCAAACGACATCAACATAATTTCATCTTTAGTTACTTTGTAATTTCTCTAAATTATCTTTTAATTTTTCTAAATTATTTACAGATATTGCATCTAGCACGAAATATTTTAGACTTTTTTTTTGCTATTGTGGACTTTTATTTTTATTTGCCAACTCTGAATACCAATTATAAAAAACCTAGGTCCGCCACTAGGCCCGACATGGCACGAGCCGTTTAGCCTGTCAGCCAGAATAGGTCGTGCCGTGCCGACCCAGGCACGACCTAGAGAAAGTTCATACCGTGTTGAGCTGGCACGCGGACCAATTAGCCTGACGGACCACAGAGGCATGGTACGCCAGTTTGGCCCAGCTAGCCTGTTCGGTCTAAAAAATTAGAAAAAATAGCTTACTAGATCAAAAAAATATGTAGAATTCAAAAAGGACACAATAAATTGGAGAAAATGACACATTAAATTATAGAAATTATAGAAAACCACAATAAATTATAGAAATATAATAATGAGCTTTATTTATGTTAAAATGATTGCCTTGTTAAAACTTTGCCAAGTAAAAACTCAACTTAAGAAAACCTTAGCAAAGAAAAAAAGAGTATAGTCTGTAGCTCAATATTGCAGGCAAAAAATAATGAAAAGTACAATATATATATATGGATACTCTAAGAATCGTCGGTGTCATCGGTGTCTTGACTGTTTTCGTCGCCATCTAGATAGAGATTGTTGAATGTTGAACGTGTGTTCTAACTATATCCACCACACAACGTTGAACTCACGTATCAGTTTGTTCCCAATTTTTCACTATAAGAAGTACTTCCACCATCTCACTCGTGAGTCTTGTTTTTCTCTCATCCAATATTCTCCTAGAAAGACTAAAAGTAGACTAGGAAGAAACCATCGAGATAGGAATTGTTAATATATCTCGTGCTAATATGGATAGCACCGGATATGTTAACTTGTGCTCACGCCACCAGTCCAAAATGTTGAAGTCCTCTGCATGGTGATGTACGAAATCGTTGTCTAGAAAGACTAATGTTCCCCGTAGGTACTAGTATGGATTGCTCCACCACTTGATGATGTAGAGCTTGATCTTCTGAAGGAAAAGATGGTGCCCCACATATTTGTCTTCTTACCTGTGGTGGGTGCTGGTGGAGATTGCAAGCAAACTCTCTAAACTTATGTTCATTCTTCTGGTAAACTTCAAACAATTGTGAACGAATAGCTGTAAAATAGTTAGAATAATCTATCCCTATAGAATGACCTATAATTAAAAGAACATAATTGAATCTTACAATTTTAGCTCTTGGATCTAGAATAAATGTAAATGCGTATAAGTACATAATCTCATTCCAATATTTTAAATATTTAGTTTTCATAGCGCACACAACCTCTTGTAACACAACTACCGGAGATGATGGATAGTATACTTCAGATAAAACGACAGCGAATTCATAAAAGTGTTCTAGAAATGCTAGCAACTTTTCATCAATATACCAGTGTTACGCAGTCAGTAGTGTGTTACCGGTATGGCTTTGATAGTGTGTACGGATAAAAACAGAAAATATGGGCATATAGGGTAAAAAAATTTGTAGTATGAAATAAGTTGAGTTTCACCTTACCGGCATGTCTACAACAAACTTTTGTGGACGTATACCCGTCACAATACAATAAGTCTTATATGCTACACTTCATTGGTTAGAATTATTTACAAAAAAAAATTGCATTGCGAAAAGCTTGAAGGTTAATAATATAGCAGGCATATCGCTGATGTATCGAGAAGGATTCGGCATCTATACCAAACAAGGGAATGAGAATATCTATTACCAAGAAGTTTGCTATAACATTGTTCAGAATAATTACAAAAAATTTATTTATAAGACTAAAATCTTCACACACTAATATTCTGGATCTGTTTTGTTGTACCTGTTGTAGTACGTACCAGAGATCGCAACGTATGCTGGCAATGTGGTACACTGATGATCTGGAGTCATCATTAGATGGAGATTCGAACTAGACCAAGCTTAGGGTCACATGTTTGCAGTGCAAAGTAAGTGCTACTAACACATCGAATAGTCGCCGAGGTACACATATGTATAGCACTCCGAACGTAGGAAAGGACACCGGTCATCTCATGCAACCTGCTAGATAATTATACGTGTCGACACACACATGGATAAAGCTATGGGTTAACTAATTAACTAGCTCCATACTTTGATTATGGCCCGGGCAAGTACCCCTGCAGCTCTTTACTAAATTATAGGGTAGTACTGCCTCCAACATAGTTGCTTGATGCATAGGACCGAATCAATAGTGAGTACCAAATCAAGGGGCCAAGGGCTTCCAACTAGCAAACTGTTTAACTATATATGTAGATCCATTTGAAATCTTAGCTTTAATTAAGGCCCAACAAACTTCTCCTATTTATCCAATGGAATTACGATCGTATTTTCAACAAAAATCAATATTTGATGAGAGTGACTATAGCACAATTAACTCTTTTTTAACTCTTTCTTATGCAAGCTATACACAACTTTTTCCTACTATCGTCTGCATTATAGATTCGTGCATGTTAGGTATTACGATTTACCCAGTTTCCAATCTCAGAAATCTGCCAGGAAGCACGCGATGGTTTGTGGGCGGCGATGGGTGGTAGTGGCATCGCTTGGTCAGAAGAGGGAGGTGGGCGGTGATGGCGAGCAGCGATGATGACATGATAGACACCGGCAGTGGTATATCTAGCAGCTGGAGGAGTCGGTTGACGGCAACAACGACACCGATGGTGGCGTTGGTGGCAAGCAACCAGAAGAACAAGTGGGAGGGGAGTGACGAGTAGGAGTGAGAGTTGGGCCATGCCGTGCCGGGTATGACGGGTCTTGGGCCATGGCGACGGCGGTGGCACGGCACAGTGAGTTTGTCAGGTCATGTCGTGTCAGCACGGACAGCCGTCGGCGAGGCCTGGCACAACACGATGGCATGCCGTGCCGCATTCAGGCTGTGTCGGCATCGGCACGGCACACGATACTTTCCCATCTCGGCCACTGCCGCCGCTTACCTACCTCGGATCCATAGCTAGTGATGTGGAGCCAGCGACGACATTGACGATGAGAGGCGGGCGGTGGACGACGACGGGATCTAGACCCAAGTGGCCAGATCTAGAGGGCGGCAGCGCCGGCAGGCGAGCGTCGATGATGGAGGACGAGGATGCAGGAGTGGGGGAGGTGTGTCTCCAACTGTGGAGGAAGATGAGGGGCGGCCCATAGACTTCCATCCTCCTGCTTGCGCCGCCTCGCCCGCCGCCGTTGGCTGCCCGCCTTGGACCCATAGCTGGCAACATGGAGGCGAAGGCGGTGTTGAGGACAAGCGACGGGCAGTGGACGACGATAGGATCTAGACCCAGGCTGTCAAATCCAGAGGGCGATGGCGCCGGTAGGTAAGCATCGGGCCATCGACCTTGGAGGAGTAAGGCGAGTCTGTGAGGGGCACGTGGGATTCTTACCCTAGTCTTCATAACTTTGCAGCTATCGGAGTAAAGGATAAATAAATATTTGAAAAAAATATTAAGACACCATTCACACCGCTTTGTTGTCTATTCGGTCCCACAAAAGCCAATAGACCATGAATAGCCTGTACGAAGGAGCTGAACAATCTAAAAACAGAAAGCTGGAGGAACTATAAATTGCTTTCGAAAACCAACGGATATCCCATGCACTTAAGACCGGCGAGAACGCGGCAGAAGAGGCGGCCGCACGGCGAAAGGTTCCCCTTGTGGAGGCTCCGTTCAGCCTGAGGCCATCCCATCCGGAGCTCAGCATTCCCGCCCAATGCAGTTTAGTCCAAGCCCAAACGAGCCTTGCAGGCTGTGCCGGCTTCCCCACCGCCGGCGGCACGGAGCACCGTCTTGGCCGCGCGGTCTCGCAGCCGAAGCCCATACAAGCGGCGCACGACCGACCCCAGGCCAGGAGCCCAGGAGTGGCCGCCCGCACCGGCGATTGCGCCCAGGCGGTTCACACCTTCAGTTCAGTGGTTCTGGTAACTAAAGCCTTGCAAAATTCGACATGCATGGATTACACAACTTGAGGCTAGGCCCGCTAATTTCGTTTGACTTTTAACTTATGTTTTACTATTTTTAAATTCTGTTTTTTTCTGGTTTTTCGATTTTTTTTCAAGTTTTTTTGTCATTTTTTCTGTATTCGTTTGTATTATACGTGATGGGCTAACATATTTTTTATTTTTAAATTTTTTAAATTTAATTATATCAAATAAGGTACCATTAGAAATAGTACAAAACAAATTAGCTATCGTAAATATTTAGTCATAAACCAGGCTTATTCAGCCTACATGAACGCCCTGAGCCCCATCATCCTGGTGAGATGATGAGATCGATTAGCTCATGAGTTGAAGCGTTTAATTAGGGACCATATAATAAGCATTTAGCTGGCCAATAGGGTGGCACCACCTATGCAGCACGACGATTCCTACCAACGCCACCAAATGGCAGATGGTCCTCCGTGCGTGTCAGTTAGTGTGGCAGCCTCACCCTCACACCACCGACGGCTTGCAGAAAACATATACGTGCATCGCCCGTCCAGGCCGGGAGAGTTCTCACCCGACAAGTCTAGATCTGTCAAATTTTACAGGGGTTGTATACTTGTACATATGGAAAAACCACTATAGATGATCAAAGCAGCTAGTCGTAAGAAGTAAGCCCATCTAAGTACCGTTCAAAACGATTTTTATTTATAATTTTTTCTACTACAGTTGTTATTTTTAACTGAAATATAGTGGCTTTTGTTTTAGCTGAGAAATTCATTAAAGGAAAATAAAGAAAAAAAGAGGAAATAAAAAAATCGTTGTATCTCTATGGATAATACAATCGAAAAGGGAAAAGAAAAAAAAAGGCTATGTTAAGAAAGCCAAGATGTTTAAAATGATCTTTGACTTCATGGAAGTTAGAGATCAAAAACTAAAAGTTGTTTCAAACGTGGGCTAAGTAACAAGCAGAGAAAGAGAGCTGGTGATGATGGTAATGTTAGGATGAGGGCCGGGATAGATTATCCTGTCAGTTGAACCCTCCAGAAGCTGGTGCAAGTACATTAGGCAGGGCGGAGCCAGGGTTTGGACATGAGGGGGCAAGGTAGACAATATTCACTGAAGAAATATCATAGCCATACATGTATGTAGACTCCAACATAGCATGGCATAGCAATATATGTTTAACAATACAAAAGAAAATTACACACGTGTTTGGGAAGAAAGAAAATCGGATGTTTTCTTCCTCTCCATGGATGAACAACTACATACTGAAATTGAAAAAAAAGAGTGGCATTAGATATTAACTCTTTTTCTTAGTATCATACCTAATTTCCATGTAAGTAGCAAATAATACCTAATTAACGCCTTCTCTATGCCACAAATTGAATAGCCTAGAGAGTAATACCAAAACCACCAATAAGAATTACGGAATTGGTGTGCCGATCATTATTAAAATCATGAGAGACTTACCTTTGGTAGCTAGTCCTTTGCCTTATATGCCAAATGCATTATGCTGTCCTAATATCATGGCCTGGTTTGATAAGTAAAAGAAAATGCTGAAACCTGGTTGTGCTTCACCTTCTTGGGCCTGGTTTTGACTAGTAAATTTTATGAGGGAGCCCATGTACATAGCTTCATGCAAATGACATAGTGAGCCCATATACAAATCTTCATGCAAAGCCCCTGCTAGCCCCCCTTCTCTAGCTACGCCCCTGCCACTAGTGTTCACTTTCTACAGACCTAGCCTTGGGACGACGATAGCCGGATCATCTAACCTACCCCAGGCCAGCAACAAAACTAGCCGGTATGGTTTGATTTTGATATGTGCAACCAATTCTTTATACTATGTGCTTTGCACTATCATCTATACAATATGCTAAATATTTCCCACATTGATCTGGTATGTAATAACATTGTACACAATATGACGAGGAACAAGATGATCGTGATGGTGAGGCTGAGTCATATGCTTGGCATGATCTTTACAATGATGCGCAAGAAATGGTTATCCGTAGGCGAGTTGTGGTCCCACATACCCAACATGAAGGGGTCTATCTGTCCTTAAAAGCTATATATATGCAGTTTCTTTTGAATTACATTCTATGCTTTAGGGTGAAAAGGAGGTGGTACTATACAATGTTGCGAGTCCCTTCAACCTCCCCGTGGCTAAGGCAACTGTTTAGACAACAAACCCAAAAGCCATTTGTGGGAGGTGATCTTCTTGGCTCCGAATGTTGCGATGCTGTTGTAAATTCTATTTTCAAAAAGAATTCTATTATTAGTATTGTTATACTTATGTCATTATGTGAATAATATGATATTGAAGCCCCAATAAATATAATAATGCATATTTCAATTTATCAACCGTTAGCATGTCAAGAACTATCCTAAAGTTTTGGAACAGAAAATAACCCTGAGAGCAAACATCTGTCGGCAAATATACAACCTAACAACAAACTATCTGTCGGAATAACTATTATCAGTCGGCAACACGTACATCAGTCGGGGCAAAAACATCTGTTGGCAAAGGTTTTATCTGCCGGTGAAGCCATCAGCTAAGACGTCAAACTATCTGTCAGAAAAGGTTTACCTATCGGCAAAGACCTTCCCCGAGTCCGACTACTGCAATCGATGGAGCTGTCAGGTAATGGGTGTATTGCCGACTGATGTGAGTGTAGGCAGAAGTATCATATGGTGTAGTGTAAACAAATGCACAGTCGATATTCTGATAGTCCCCTTGTTTTTACGAAAGAAATCCTCAATGCCGCCGACCATTGTATATTTGTATCGCACAATGTTGTGGCAACTTTTCTCTATGCATTGTTGATGACCAGAGTTCCCTGCCCACAATCCACATGTTGGATGCGAAATATGATTTATTGTATGAATTTTTCACTATGATTTATTGTATTTTAGCCTGAGATTTGTGCGCTGTGAATCTTACGATGAATACAGTAGCTAACCAACTGCTCAATTCTTGAAAAAAAAATAGCAGAAACCGTGGTGCCTTGAGAAATTTGGAAAAAAAGAATACAGAAAACAAATGACATTTGTGGTACAATTTGTTGTTTCCAACCTTCAGCTCAAAATTCGATTAGGATTAACGTCGCCAATAATTGTGCGTGTATATAATTGATCGTATCGCAACGGTAGACGGTTGGAAATCAACAAAAAGCTGGGTGTAAGTTTAAGTAACCAACCCAAACCCATGCTAGGAAAATAACTTCAAGTGGCGAGTATAGAATATGAGTAATCAGGACTAACCACGATTTGGGTAAATTGAGCGAAGCCTTACTTAAGAGCACAAGCACATCACGCCTCGCTTTGTATTGTATTTTCATAAATTAAGTCGTAGTCGACATATTTAATTGCAAAGCATAACCTCGCTGACCTCGCTTTACGCTTAGTGAACGGACCAAGCGAGTTGGTCAATCGAAGAACTGCAAAGGCCAATGAGGAAGTGTTGAAGCTGATCAAAAAGATCAAGAGCAACAAAAAGGAGGCAAGTCACATGTTTATGATCATATTGAACCCATGAAATTACAGTATTTAATATGATATTTGCATTATGGTTAGTTGTAAAATGTTATTTGCTTAAACTAAAATGTTTAGAATGGCATGATACTTAGTTATTCCTACCACATCAAAGTAGATGGGGTCATCACGATGTGATCCAAGCCTGCTGCTTTGTAGAACTTGAGATAGGAGTCGAGAATGTGGGGTCATCACGGTGTGATCCAAGCCCACGACTATCATTGGGAGAACTAGGGAGGGTCGAGAATGTGGGGTCATCACCTTGTGATCAAGCCTGACCAAACCTAGGTTGGACTTAGGGTAGAGGGTGGTGGGACTCGGTTGTCAGGACCAGACTCTGCTCTACAGGATGGGCTGTTTGGTGGTGGTTGTTGTGTTTATTGAGCTCGTGAGGAAGTTTGTGGTTGGTGCCTCGGTGAAAATAAGGACAAGAACCTTGTGCCAAATAAAGAACATAGTGACGCTCGAGACCACGAGGTTGATCAACAACTGGTTTAGTAACTCAATTCGATTGAACCTCTATTTGAGATGTTTTGATGGCCTTCGGTACCTAACAATGGTAGTGTTAACCAAAGCAGCGAGGGAGGTTCGGGTTGAACATGTGGCGTGGCGTACTACGGTAGAGTCTATATAAAGAAATGGCGGGTGAAGCGACACGCTTTCTTAACTTTCAGTCGCGGAGTTAAGGGATCGTGTGGTGAAAGTTGAGCAACTGCAGTGAAATAATGGTATTCGAATAACACCAACAATGAGGCATAAGTAGAGTTTGTGGATGTTAATTTGGATAATGATGAACTTTGCTTGATAAACCCCGATCTTAAGGAGAAAATGTTTTAACTTTGCTTGTTTGCAAATAAGCGCATCCAAATATAATGAACCCATATACACCCATCTTTGAATATCACATGTAGATATATAGTATTTTCATGTGATTTCTTTGATGCGGTCAGTACTCGAGCTTGCACTAATTGATATTGGAAGAAAAGAAAGGGAGATTGCGTATTAGGGTTCGTCGCCTCAAGCGTTCTGTGAGTTTTCTTGACTTTTACGTATGTAAGTTGAGTTTGGGCTTGTACGTGTGTCAACAAATTGACCATTAGGTCTTATTTAAATCAAATTAACTTCTTTTAAATGTTATTAGCGGTATGATATACTTTGGATCCATATTTGGCTCACAATTTGTGTGGATGGTTAACGATCCTGTTCCATGGGGATGTTACAAAGTGGTGTCGAGCTTGTTGTTGTGAGTTGTAACCCTAAGAATTTGGTTTTGGTAGGGATCACGATTCACAAAATCTTAATTTCTAATACAAAAGATTACAAAAAGCATAAGTATATTCTTTCTCATTCTCCCTATGCCTTATCTTTCTTATGCATCAAAAGTTTTGTTTGAATTAAAATCTCAAAAACACGAGATCGTTGAACTAACTTCTTCTTGTAAATGCTTGGGAATGAAGCAGCTAACTTTAGTGGAAGTACTAAGGCCGGTGTTAAGAAGATAACCACGATTAAAACTTTTCCTTTTGAAAGGTTGAGGTCAGATTCGATCACATAATGCCGTTTGATTCCCTTGATCGGGTAAAGACCATTAAGTAGGCAGTTTTACGATTGTATTAATAGCGGTGCACTATTAGCACATGAGTGCTATGAAAAAACAATTTGTGCAAAACTAAAATTCGATTTTAAATAAAAGTATGTTAAAAGCTAGCTTCTATCCCATTTGTCTTGGTTCTTACCTACATTACATTCTCTTCTTATCTATTAAGCCAATCTCGGAAGGAATTAAGTGCAAATTGCAATAAATAGATAAAAGTGTAACCATAAATTTTAAAGGGTAGATAATCCATAAGGGATTAAGGCGTGAGACAATAGTGATCAAAACTATTGATGGTGGGTACAATAATGAAGCTTGTTGGATTGAATTAGTTACATAATGAATAAAGCGGGTGGTACGAGTAGCGGTGTTATTCTTGGTGGTTTAATAATAAGTAATTATTGGATTATAATTACGATACCTTGGTGGATTTATAGAGTGATGAATTATTGAAAGTGAATAGTGAAGTTTAGTAGATTATTGGATGAGCGGTGGCGATTATAAGTGATGATGAAAATATTGGATTTTAGGAATCCAAATGATATCGGTGGAATTAAAATAAGGATATATGGTTTGATATGGAATTTATAGTTATGATTGAGCTAGAATTTATATGGGACATGAATAGCAGAAGGTATTAGTGAGATACGTTTGAATACTAGAAGGGTCAATATTGAGGTATTAGATTTTAAATTGGAAGTAAAAATAATGTAGGGGTGGTAAGAAATGTCGGAAGATATGTAAGTATATAGCGAGAAATAGTATTCGAGAAGTGATGGGAAAAACATTTAATTCCCTTCACTTCTTGCTCTTATCTACATTTTTGTCTTACTTTCCTGCTAAGCCCAAAATGTTCTGAGGGTTAAGTTTTGGCACCAAATAGTATCACTACATAAACTAAAGATTTACTCATAACGGATGGAAAACATAAATTAGAGCGGACTATCCATTTTGTCGAGACCTTGTCCCACTATGAAAGAAGCTTTATCGCGCGAAAGAAAATTTGTATCTATTGTGGAAAAGACAAATTAAGGGGAGATAAGAACAAGATATATAGACCGTGAAAGAACGTACGATAGAATCAAGGATTAACTAAAGGATTAAGGAGGAATTAGAATAAATTAAACAATTATTCCTGCAATCGAGGTAGTAGGCGGCGATACGCCAAGCGGTACATCTACCAAATGGACGAGTAAATAGGACTAGCTCAAAGTATGTTTAAGTGAGAGAGGCAATAAAGATCTACTAACCTCTAAGTTGGTTCCGTTGAGGCAATCATTTTAAGGAGAATGTGCAGAATTGTTAACATTGTAATTAACCTTAAACAGCGATTACGGTGTTAATCAATTAATTAGGCCACTAGTGATAAAATACGGAGAATTTAAAATTTTTTCTCTGCGGTTTGCATAAATAAACTTGAGCGATAAACAATTTGTAATTCAACTAAATTAAATATATAAGCGTCCGTCATAGCATTAATGATTACGGTATACGGTAAGATCAATTACATCAATTGGCGACAATGTAAAGTCAAATAAAGATATGACAATTTGCATTACATAATAGTGGTTACAAATCACAACGAGATAACCATTCCAAAATTAAACAATTGTAATACAATGTATTCAATCGAAAATACATGCTCTAATTTACAAAATATCTCATACATATTCAATTACATACGATTAACTCAAAATAAAGTACATTTAGATAAATTACAATTGTGGCATACATCAATATTAAGAAAAAAATCTGACTATGTCATTTCATACATTAGGATAATCGTAGAATCATAGTTGTCAAATAGTTTAATTGCGGGTAAATCATTATTTCATACAGAAAAACCGAACAAAAGAATGAATAGAAATAAACAAAGAAATAAGATAGAAATTGCGTCGAGCCCTAGAGGTTAGTTTCGGGCGGTAATCAGATACACGATGTCGGGCGATCGGCTCTCCTGGCGTAGAGTCATCACTCGGCATAAACAAACCTAGTTAAATCCAATTACAGCGACGACAAATAGCCAAAATCGAAAATATGGTTGCTACGGTGAGGCAAACAAGGGACAACTCACGCCGGCAAGGCCCGACCTGAGCATAACCGGCCCGACAAGCGGGGCCAACACACATGGCCTGGCAACCTGACCGGTAGAAGGCGCACTGATCGAGAGCATGCACACGGCGGGGAGGCGGCGGGCATCGAGATTCAAGCACAAGCAGAATAACGGACATAGCGGCCGCATCACGGCTCCTGACCAAGCGAGAAAAATATCGCGCCGCGGCCGAGCTACATAGCAAACCGGTAGGCGTGTCCGATCGACGGCATCACGGATCATCCACATGGTTCGCAAACCCCACGAGCGGATGCAAGCGGCGTCGAGAACCTGTGGCCAAGCGGCGGGCGCCGAGGCGGGCGGTGACGCCGGGGAACCAACCCATGGTCCGACCACCAGAGAGACCACCGAGCAACAACCGCCGGCCAGGCGGCAACCCTGATCGGTGGCGCTTCCTCAAACCACCATCAATCCACTCGGTGACCACAAATTGTTCACAACCGCACAATAGCTCGTGCAAAATCTTCGTAAAGGAAGTAATGAACCACGATGGCGGTCAAGTAGTACTAGCATCCATGAAATCATCATAGAACAACCAGTAGTAGAGGTGTAAAAGTAAAGGCTCACGAAGAAGAAGCGGCGGCGCTACCGGCGTCACCACAACCGCTCCGGCGTACGGTTATTGTGCCCGCAGGTAACATCAGCCTAGAAAATCGGCTGATGGGTTGGAACCAAAGCAAATAGAAATCAAATCAAACAATCAGCGGTGAATCAAGAAGAACCCGATTCATGCGGATCGTCGTGGGGCGGCGGCGCGGCCTGATGCCAGCGAGCGGGCGCAAGGAAGCCGGCGGTAAATGACGTGAGGCGTGGAGGCAGCAGTGGGTAGAGCCGAGGCCAGGAAGGAGACCGGGGAGGCGGCGGTGAGGGGCCGGCGTGAGGTGGATCGGCGTGGAGAAAGGATCGGAAGAGCGAGAGAAGGAGGCGTGGCGTCGGTGGGCTTGACAAAGAGGGTGGCAGTGGTGGAAGAAGAAGGAAAGAAGAGAAAGAGAGAGAAAAAGAAAGAAGGAAAAATAAAATAGGAAAAATAAAATATTGCAGGTTAGATGTTGCTAAATTAGAATCCTTATTAAAAATTGTGCATTATAAAGATCTCGCCGTATAGATTTATAACAAATAAATAAGTTAATTGGATATCCTAGGAGCTATGTAATGGAAGGATGCTAGCACGGATTAAATTAAGGGCGTAATCTTGGACCATTACATTGCGGATTTAATACTCGGATAATTTAGTTAAATCCATATAAGCGATGAAAACCATTAATCAATATTTATAATGACTAGAACAAATTAAGTACCTTGGTGAGTTAGAACATAGTTGTACCAATTCAATTAAGTCATTCAAGGTTGTGTAGAATACCAAGTTAGCCTAGATAGTGTTAAATCATGTAATTGTTTTAGTAAATATACTGGGTTAGAAAAGGTAAATCAAATGATGCCCATAGGCTAGAAATTGCATGCATATGAAATATATTATTACAATATCATTTAAATCCCTTTTATTGCGCAGTTAAGTACCCAAACAATCCTTATTGGTCAATTATAAATTGTAGAAACGTCACTAAGAAGTATTTGTAATTATAGAATAAATTAAGAATCTTCTAAATTAATACCCATAGAAGGGCCAAATTGTTGAAGCGATTAGAATAACATACCCCAAATGCAGGGATTATATGAGGTTATAAAATCATGCATGTGAATATCTTAATATATAGTAACCTAAATAGCATAGATCTTAACAATTAGTAATTAAAATAAAACTTGGAGATCATCTGAAGGTAAACAAATGCACAGTCGATATTCTGATAGTCCCTTGTTTTACGAAAGAAATCCTCAATGCCGCCGACCATTGTATATTTGTATCGCACAATGTTGTGGCAACTTTTCTCTATGCATTGTTGATGACCAGAGTTCCCTGCCCACAATCCACATGTTGGATGCGAAATATGATTTATTGTATGAATTTTTCACTATGATTTATTGTATTTTAGCCTGAGATTTGTGCGCTGTGAATCTTACGATGAATACAGTAGCTAGCCAACTGCTCAATTCTTGAAAAAAAATAGCAGAAACCGTGGTGCCTTGAGAAATTTGGAAAAAAAGAATACAGAAAACAAATGACATTTGTGGTACAATTTGTTGTTTCCAACCTTCAGCTCAAAATTGGGATTTCGTGTTCCAATTATTCTACCCGGCCCAATGCATACACACTGCAATCCAGGCAAACTCTAGAATAGACTTAGGTTCCATTTAACACAGCATTTTCCCAAGAGAAGTATGGCCAGTTAAGTGGCAAAACTCACCTTACCTACCAAGCCAAAGTGATTTTTTTCTTCACTACTTAAAAAGAATTAATTGGTGATAGCGATGGTGATGGACTATCCCAACAAACAAACTCTATCTCTCTATCTAACAAAAAATAATCATTACTCGACAAATAAATTACCTTCAACAAAAAAAATACAGCGTTAGTCACAACAAAGCTCGACTAGACGCAGTGTAGATCGAGTATGGCAGTGGAGGCGTGATGCCAGCTTGATGAGCTCGAGCGTGTATGAAGGCAGGCGAAGCTAAAGGCGTGTAGTATGCCAATCCCAACAACGTCGACTCAACTTTGGGGGTAATATGATATTTTGTGCATAGCGAATCACATGCATTTAGCTAGTAAAAGGAAATAGATGTACTCAAGGAAATTAACATGCGTTATTTTTTCTCTCAAAAACATGCAAAAAATTTTAATTTGTGCATAGACAACACTTGCCTTTTAATCTGCCTCGGGCACGAATCCATCAAGATTACCTAGCTGCATGAGTAAGAGTCCTGAGATATATCTCTCTCTCTGCGCGAGGGATCGCACTCTCTTGACGTCGACTCGCCATGGTAAGTGTAGATCACACCCTGTCATCACTAGTATTTATGCGCCGCCAGTCTACTACGCTTGCTGTTAGCCGTCGCTTTGGGTTGACGACGACAGTAGCATTTGTCCTGAAGCCCAAATTATATACGAAGACCGCCGGTGCAAACTAGTTACCCGATATTGACCAGTAACAATATGATCTCCATATTTATTCCTACTATGTTTTATGATAGATGCAGTTTCTGTTAGAATGTGGCCTATTTTTATGGTCCATTTCCTTAATTCCAAAGCATACTTTGTTTAGTACCATATTGCTAAGAAAAGGAGAGGAAAACCAATTTATAAGGTGGAGTCCTCTCCACTCCTTGAATATGGATAGAGATGGTATGTGGAGGGTTCTGTATAGTCACACGCACGCGCGCGCGTGTGTATACGCGTATTTTCGCGTGAAAATCGCGTGACTTGTGACTTGGCAGACCAATTCCATCTCTATTTTTGCTGAACCATGCATTACTCTCTGTTTGAATGAGATTCAAACGTTTGAATGAGATTCAAACGTTTGAATGAGGCAGATATAAGGGAATTTACACCGCTTAATTCATCGCCACGATGCATAATTGCTTTAAAACGCAGCGAGCTACTAGTGAATAACTGCAGCGCCTTAAAAGGGCTCGAGACGTCCGGAGAGCAGAGAGAATTTCGCACCTCCTTTTCTTCCTCCCCGCAATTTTGTCTTTGGTATCTTGTCGTCGAACTACGTCGACCTTTCTTCCGGCTGCACCGGAAGGAGGGAGCGGCTATCTCGAACCGTTGCCGCAGAGTACCGCACGGGCGGTAATAAGGTTTCGGCGGCGCATTCGCGACCGCTCGCTGCACTGCGTCATCTACGTTCTGCACTGCGCCAAGCCTGCGCGGCTTTCTGTTTTACTTCAGGCTAACAAGTAAGTCGTTCGTGCGCATGTTCGATTTAGTTACTGTGTTTTATTGAGTATAATCTAAAGTATGTTGAGTAGCCTGCTGTTAGTTGTGAGTTTTGCATCACTAGTGTATTGTATTTGTCTCTTACTAAAACTTGGAATTAAAATATTACCCACATTTACAACAGTTTCATCACAGCAGTGAGGCGAGGTCATAGGTTCTTTTTCTTTTCCTCAAAACAAACATGGCGGTGGGTCTCATTCCATCATTAATTCCCACGCAAACAAAAAAATTAGAAAAGGCAGTGGCAAGCTACTTTCTGATGGAAGTAGTATATAGTGTAATACATGGCACGATATATACCTGTGGAATTGCGCTGGTACAACGTCTGCCATTATTAAGATCTCTGGATATGTTGGTAGCAGAAATCAGTTCGAAATAAATAGGTCAAGGATCGATGAAACTCCTCCGTTGCAAGTTCGCAACAAGGAACAAAACTTGAGAGAGTACTCAAATTGCATCACGAAACATATGTGACGATGTATCAAATCATGGAATTCCGTTTCGGTTCAGTTTGAAAAATTCAGTTACATGATCAACAGAATTAGCTACAGAATATCACGCTGGGTCGATCTGCTCTGACATTCCCAATTAGCTATGCGTTGGACCAAAAGGACAGCCCATATATGAGACACTGTGCTTCAGTTAGGCGACGTCGCAACTTCCCTTGGCGAAGGACCACCAAATTAAGGGCACACTCCACCTAATTAAGTAGACAGCGAGTAGTTGGCAAGCGCCGAACACAATTCAATCCGCTTCATTGGAACGACACCTCTTTAGGGCATATATATATTTTATCGCTTCAGATTTGTCTCTAAACTTTTGCATTACCTAAAAACAGTAGTAGAGACAGCCTCTTTAATAATAAATTATTTCTCTAACTATTTTATACTATTTTTACTATAACTTTATATTTAGCTCACATCCTCTCACTATTTACGAATTCAAATCGTCTCTTGCATAAAAGACATCATATTATCTCCTCCACCTTCTCTTTTCTCTATATAGAATTTTATTCATTTAATATAGATAAAACACAGTTAAAATGATACTATTGAAGATTTCCTTAGTGACAATAGCTGCAAGTCCTTTGTCAGAGGAAAGCATACTGCAGTAGTAACACGGATGTACCGATCGATGTACACGGCCTCTTCGTCCAAGCTAGCTCCAACTAGTATGTCTACATTTTTAATACTATATATTAACTTGAGTTTTAGTAATGCACCACTCAAACCGTACATGTTTCTTCAATTTGTACTGCTAGCTAACTGTTAAGTGCCAAGCCAAAAAGCTTCAGCTGAATGCATACATGCATGGACAGTGTTACCGAATACTGATATATACTACTTCACATATGGAAGAATAATTATACAGGACTGGGGATTTAACACGTGCAGTGGAAGCAGATCATTCGACCGTGAGGCCAGGAGATCACTGTAGTACCGAGCCGGACGGTCTTTTCGTATCGGCTTCTAAGCCTGCTTTTTTACGGTAGTTGGTTTTTTTAGAGTATTTAACTTTTAAACAAAGTGTTTTTTTAATATAAGATCTATTAATTAATTATAGTACGTGCTGTAGTGACCAGGGTTTTCAATACCGGATTGAAATTTTTACCGAAGGTGGCTGGTAATGGCGATAATCGTGATTATCAGTTTTTTTGGAACTTTCGGACCGAAAAAATCAAACAAAATTTAAAATTTAAATTCCAGACTTAAAGGACAAATAAGCTATGAAGTCGCAGATAACCACAAAGTTGTTGCTAGCCCGGTGGGTAAGTCCCACGCGTGCATATAGGTGGTTATGGTTTCGATTCCATGCAAACATTTACTACTTTTCCATCTTTTAGATCTAGGACCCCATGTCAGAGCAAAAGTTGTAAAAAAACAGCAATGCAACCATTGGTATTCCATCTCACGACCTGCCCCATGTAAACCATGAGCGTTTCTATTGGGCTACACGATGTGGTTTGTTACGTGGGAGGTTTTTGCATCTTTAAGGCTATCTAAATTTAAATCAAAATGAAAATTTTTGGCCAAAACCAAACTTTACTGGAGGGGGCCGAAAATCGGAACCAAAATTTCTGGAAAATCGGACGTTTTTTGGTCAATTTTAGAAATCCTGGTAGTAATTTTATTTAGATCGGTCAAAATCGTGTGTATGTAGCTTTCTACAAATTTCTCTATAAGTTATTACTATTTATAAGCTAAAGCTAAAGTTAAAAGCCAATATAAACGGACTGCCATTCAATGGTGGCCAACTATACCCTCAATCCGTGGCAAGATCACACGGTCCACGCAACAGCGGCGATCCGAAGGTAGGTGTTGTGTGCCTGTATATATACCCTGCCGGTGCAGTGTCCAAAGGCACTCACTCAAGCCCAAGCTTCTCTACTACTTTAGTAGCTACTTCTCCCTCTCCCCCCTTCCAGTGTCGTTTAGAAACAGGAGGAAGACAGAGGAGAGAAAGTGAGAGGAAGATGGGCTGCAAGATGCTTCTGGTCACCGTTCTTTTGGTGGGCATAGCCTCTCAGATCTCAGCCAGGAACCTGCAAGGAAATCACTTGTCTGAACAGACGTGTACGTATTAATTCACAATCTCGTCCCTACGTAGTACTTACGCACTTGAAAGACTGGATAGAATATTATATGTACTTCGCTGATTATGTGGCACACTGTCTATCGATCTCAACAGACGGCGGTAGCGGGTACGGAGGCGGCGGTAGCGGGTACGGAGGCAGCGGTGGCGGTTACGGAGGCGGCGGTGGTGGGTACGGAGGCGGAGGCGGGTCCGGAGGCGGCGGTGGGTACGGAGGCGGAGGCGGGTCCACCGGCGGCGGCGGCGGCGGCTACGCCGGAACCTGCGAGTAAGACCCTCGTACTACACTATACATACCTTATCAGCATATGCACATGCATAATAAGCTGGAATTTTGAGTGAATTACATGGCATGCACGTATGTATGCAGCTACTGGAAGAACCACCCGGACAAGATTATCTCCTGCATCGGGTCGCTGGGCAGCATCGTGGGCTCGTTGGGCGACGTGTGCAGCGCCTTCTTCGGCAGCAAGCTGCAGACGCTGCAGGACGCGTTGTGCAACACCCGGACCGACTGCTACGGCGACCTGCTGCGCGAGGGCGCCGCCGCGTACATCAATTCCATCGCCGCCAAGAAGTACGCCTACACCAGCCAGCAGGTCAAGGACTGCATCGCTGTCGCGCTCACCTCCAAGGCCGCCGCCATCGAGCAGGCCGCCATGTTCAAGGAGGCCAACTACGCCTGCCACTACTAAGCTCTTAGTGGTGATTAAATAAGTCCATGCATGCATGGATACGTCATGCATGTGTGGGAAAAAAACTATATGGGGAGGACGTCAGATGCTGCCATGTGGCTCTCTAGAGATATTCTAGGGCCACGAGTGTCGCCTTTGCCATGTGATGATGCATGCCATGCCGTCTCGTTGTCCGGTGCAGTTGTGGTGCTTTGCTTCGCTTCGCTTTCTTGTCGTTGGTGGTGATGTAAGAATAGCAAGAGTTGGTTGTTAGTGAAATGGTCGCCGCTTTTACGAAATGCATGAGTTCTAGCACTTGTTTCTACTCAGGACTGCTTCGTGATGGATGTACTCTTGTACATGAGTACCACAGCAATCAATATAATAATTTTCTCTTTTTAAATGGTTGCTTTTGCTTTCAAAGAATTACAGCTGTTTTTTCCCTGAAGAAAAGGAAATTGAAATGGCTGCATAACTTGTATGGGTATTGATAAACATAATAACACATCTATACGTAGCGGGGAGCGGTAGGTTCAGCGGTGGGGTTTGGTGACGAGGATAGCTCGACGACGGTGAGGAAGGCATCAAGGCGACGCTGGGAAGGCGGTGAGGAAGGCAGAGCGCGGTGGCGACAAAGACCATGACGGCGGCCTTGACCTAGGAGGGCAAGGAGGTGGGGATTGGATTCGCATCGGGGAGTTTTTTTTTTAGGGGAGCATATCGGGGTGCTTTTTATTTGAGTTTTTTTTTTTTGCTGATCTGATGAGTTGGGAAGTTAAGGCGAGGTGGAAGGATTCTTTTTTAAATATTCCATGATATAGGGCTTTTTCGCAAATGTCCCATGGTATTTTAGGCCATTTCCTCCCATTGTTCTTTTTTTCAAAGAAACGCCTTGGTAGATAGGGGGAGTTTTGACGACGTTTTCTCTAAAACACCTTCTAAAATATCTAATCCAAGGCATTTTCTTCAAATGTCTTCTAGAAAACGCCTTTAATACCCTTCAATGTTGTAGTGTGTTAGCCGACACCTACCCCTTGAATCTACCTTCAAAACAATTTTTCCCACGTTCAATTATAAAAGAACCCTTTCTTAGAACAATATCACGTGATAATATAAGTCAGGTTTCCCTAATGTAAGTCGTTTTTTTATTGATTTTTTTGTAGTATGCTTGATTATACAATGACTTATCTAACAAAAAATTTTATAGTTTTTTATGACCATTTGAGCTGTATTTTGAAGCGAGAAGCACCGGATATTATCTCACAAAACCACATCTTTACGACTCAAGGAAATGGGATATATATACTACGAATCAAGTTTTAGGTGCTGTCATGCAAACTCTTAGGCCTTGTTTGAGAGCCGAAGATTCCTAGCTCATCCTCGTGGATGGGCCGGGATCTTAGTTCGAAATCCCGGCCTATCTATAAAAATGAAATAGCTAGATTTCTAGGCCGTCATGATGTAGATAGGTACTTGTGCTGAGAGACCCATGGTTACCAGGAAGAACTCACCGCCTGAGCTCTCACAAATTCCACTACGCCCAAGTCCACTAAAGCCTGGCCAAGCTAGTTCGAACGTCCGTTAGACCTATATGCCGTCCGCCTCCCCCAATAGGCCAGCCAATACGCAATCCAGGAAACAAAGAACGGCCCAGTACGTGGCCATTCAATTTGTACGAAAAAATAGGCGCATTTCAGTATATCTGTACCGTGTCGTATGGCTAATGTAAAGGTTACAGAAAGACTCGTAGTCAAAAAAGAGAACAAACCCGATAGCCAAAAAAAAAAATCTAAAAATAACTTAAATCCGGCCCTCCGCTCCAACGAATCGTCGTCCTCACAAGAATTTGGATCAGAGAACCAACAACCCGAGTCTCCTTCATTGCCGACCAGCGGCGTCGGCTGTCCGTCGAGCCGCCGCCGCCACCCTCAGATCTGCCATCATCGACGTCGGGAACTAGCGACCTGTCCATGCCTCTCCTCGCCTCGCCGTTCGTCCACTGGCCCCACGGAAACATGCCATCATGCGCCGATACGGCTCCGATCTGCACGACGTGGCCTTGATTCGGCCGCCGCAACGGTTGCGCTTGTGACTGAGCAACGGTACAAGCAATGGTGTCGTGCTCTTCCCTCAACCTCGGCCACACCCCAGCGCCCATGCCGACTGAGGATTGAGGTGGAGCGCTGGAGATGCCCTATAGTGACAGCTGAATCAATCATCTCTCTCTGGGCTCTACCATCAGCCCATGGTCTGCCCGCCATAATGCCTACTGCCATGTGCGCACTAGTTTGGTCTTGGACCTAGTCACCAGAGTTGACTCAAGTGCCGTTTGGCGTTTGCAACAAGTGAAGATCAACTAGCAAGCTTCCTTAAGAACCGTAATAATGGCTGGGTTCGTTAGTGCTTAGTGCTTACTACTTATATACGAATGAACAGTAACGTGTTGTTAAACGGTGCATTTTTTTAAAACAGGGTCTACAGGTAAATTGCTATAAATTGTACCGAGTTTAGCTGTACTAGCCAAAATCGCATGTGACTATTTCTCTCTGCGTACTGCCTCTCACAAACAAACCAGAATTTAAAAACCACGACCATAAGTTATAAGCATCAGCCTAAAAGAACCCACCCAACATATCCCCTTCAACATAGTAATAGTACTTCAATAGAGTATAAGGGCAATTCAATGACATGATCAGTAGTTGAGTGGGCATGCTCCAAACAGCTGTAAATCATGGTTTTTTGGCTTTTTTTGTAGACTTTTGACTGCAAATGTACTATAGCGGATGTTAGTCTTTTCGAATCAAAAAATAAGAAAAAATATACTATATAGGGAATTTAGGGTGTGGGTAAGGCCGGTCCATCTTGTTGATGCATGTGCCCAGATTAACCTTCGTTTTGCCCGCCATACCTTATTGTAGTTCACGTCATAGCCTATTGCATTTACTGTATCCGTCATCAAAATATTTGGGAAAATGGTTACATCTGATACAACTAAATGACTAATTATGGTCGTGATGTAGCCCGAGGTCATATTCCGATGGTGCTGCAACGACTCCTCAAGCTCACATGTGTGGTCCCGCACAACTGTGATGCGAAAGTCCGTTCATGCGAGCACCTCACCATTTATCGACACCTTCATTCGGCTTGAAGCCTGCAGAATCTCTGCCAACTGGAGCTTTCTCCTCGGCAACCTGCAGCTCTTGGGGCAACCAAATGGAAGAGGGGGATAAGACCATTCTCGCCTGCTTGCACGCCGGCCACCTGAAGGAATCACCACTGTTAACAAAATGGACATACACCATGGGACGCCGAAAGGTCAGAGAAGAATGATTGCTAGCGATCTCCATGTAATGCTCCCACATGATACTGCTAGTAAGTTTCACCATATCCTACATGATTTGCCCTTAGGGTGTGACCATGGTGGTGACCACTGTCTCTATTATTATTATCTTATTTCTTGGAACGTCTCTATCGAACAACCACCAAATGCACCGTCGTAGCTTGGTCAAAGGCACGTGCGCTAGGTTAGGAATAGTTACTACGACACGCTCACAATCAAAGCTGGATAGATCAAGTCCGAATGGATCACTACGCACAACCTCAACACCGTGGAACACAAATAGTTTATCCATTCCTACGGAAAATACAACAGTAAAGCGTCATTCCACCTCAAAAATGTACATACGATACTAAAATTAACTTGTCGATAATGGGGGAGCATCCGCACATCGCATGCACGAAATATTGCATAGACAAATATTTATAGTATTATTACCTACGTCATCAAATAGTGCTCCAAAGGAATAACACAACAAAAAACCAACTAATACTGTAGATTAGTATTCTCGATGCGACATGAAGTAATCTGCGAACGGGGGAGCACTGCTGTTTGCGAGAGAGCGCTACGAGCAATGCGGTAGGGGGAGGCAGGGAGGGAATGCAAGGGTGAGATTCACTGCGTGCCCTCATGTGTTTTAATAACCACACGAACAGAGACAGCGAATGACATCGACGAGACGTAACGCGACGTAAAGTTAAGATTATCATAAAACAACAGACGACCTAACACGCCTCCCGGCAGCACCAATCGCCCTGGCACGCTCCCCGGCCACGTCAGGGGGCTATTTTCGTAAAAAAAATTGTTACTAAGACCATTTCTGCAAATAACTTATCCCAGGAGCCAGAAAAAAAATTCAAAACTACTTATGATGATTTTGCAAGGCCAAAACTGCTTAATTGAATCAATCTAAGGCCCCGTTTGGCACAGCTCAGCTTCACTAGTGAAGCTGTTTTTTTTAGATTCAGCTTCACGAGCGACTTCACCGGTGAAGCTAAAGTCATTTTAGAAAACTGCTTTGGCAAAACACTTCACCAACAACTTCATGTATGGTTGAGAGAGGTCAATTATCCAAGATGCCCTTGTCTACCTGACTTGTTCTAACATTTGGAGTTGTATATTTGTATGTGGTCATATGAATTAAAAAATAATATATTTGAATGAGTATGAATTAAAAAATTAAAATAAAAAAAATAAAAAAAATTAAAATCATTAGGAAGCAATATTAGTGCCTTGTTTATGTTTTGTAGTCACGAAGCTTTAACAAAAGTGCGCATGTCAACATAACATATCACATAGCAATATTAGTGCCTTGTCATGCCTGATGGAGAGAGTGGCAAATATGTGTAAATTTTTGTGAACTAGAGGGGCATTCGCTTCCTTGGAATATGGGCACGAGGAGAGAGCTGTGAAAAGCTACTTTTTCACTTCACCTCTCTATTCCTTTGTGAGAGCACAAAAAAAGGAGCTTCATGGGTGAAGCTATTTGCAAAAAGGGTGTTTGGCAAAAAATAGCTCACAACAGCTCATGAAGCTGTTGGTGAAGCTGTGCCAAACAGGGCCTAAGTTGCTTCACGACACCAACATAGATGGTATGGTACAAGCAGTAATTGAAAACCTGGCAAATTGAGATTTTGGAAGCCTACTCCTCGACCAAAAACCAAGGGCGCACAAACACTCAACAGAGCGTTGTTCTGAAGTCAAAACTCAAATGAACTACGAGAAAAAGCAGCACTATATAGTATATAACCCATCAGTTCAGAACATCATACAGATTGACAGTAGAAGCAAGATTTCCCATAGAAAATGGTAAGAATGGTTAAGGATCTCATGCATATACATTTTCACGGCAATTGAAAAAAAAAGAGGTTCTACAACCCTAGTAAGTTTTTTTTGTCAGTGATGTGGAAAGCTAGCCAAGATTGTATTAGCTCTCAGCAAGCCAAAGAAATGCAATTAATTAAGATATGTTTCAGAGTGAATAACATATATAAGCTAACCTGTAAATCGAGATATATGATTCAATCAGTTTGTAGTTTGTGGGCAGACTGCAGAGAGCTAATCAGTTATGTGCTTAGATTACCGTGTCTGAGATGTTTGCTGCTATCCATTATGTTAGGAATGCCCGGGAACAAGTCTGACTGAGCTCTTGGGAAGAGGTTACTGGCAGGTTGGACGGCTGAACGTTTCAGAGACTCATCCTCGGTTCTTAGCTGATCATACATCTCGTCAAGTTTCCTTTTCTGCCTGGAAATGAAAGAACATTCAGTTAATGGGCCCACGTCAGATAAAGCAGATTTGGCTGTATTACACTAACCTGGATTTCTCTGCGAATTTCTCTTGAAGCTCTTTCTTATCCTTTGTTAGGTTTTCAATTTCCTGTTCCATCAACTGGCATTTATTACCCATCTTTTGGTATGCAGCGTGCAGTTGTTCTAGCTTCTCTGTGAACTTTGCCTGCATAAGTTCACACTTCTGTCTACATTGACCAACAACCTGGTTCATCTTGTACTGCATCTCCAGTTCCTTTTGTCCAATGTAAAACATGACACTTCTATATGCACTCTTCATGACTGATTAACATCGTATTAAGGAAAAATGGCAATGAATATCTAAATATTCACACAAAAAAACAAGGTTTTGACTGTAGTACGTTTCAGGCTGACATTATCTGTTGCTTCAGTGTATTTCTGCAACATTCTTTTGATCTTTTCTTACAGTAGTTGTGTTCTGATGACAGAAAGAGGTGAGTAACTTGTTGTCTTTATTAAGCTCAAATTACTAGATCACCTAGAGAGTTGTTATTCAGCTAAAGCAAAACAAGACAGATCCCGCATTTAAATTGGTAAATGGTCAGATAACAGTGTTAAACTTTTAAGGATACGTATCTATGGAGAAATCCCTGCCATCGCCATCCGAAACAAAGCCAAAAAAAATCAGAAAAGATGGATCGCAGGGGAAAAACATTTCGTAACTAGTAAGTCAAGAACCGACTTACATTTGTCCAATCATCACTTGGATCTATATTCACTGGTCCCATAAGGCTGAGTAAGTGTAACAACAGGTTGACAGCATTCAGACAGCGTCATAGCAAAGTAGAAACAAAAAAGAGCACTAGGCATATAGAGAACATGCTCAAAACTAAGTTACCTGTTTCATTTCCTCACTAAAAGTACCATAATACGGTAAAATAGGCATACTAAACAGGTATTTGCTAGACATACTTGAATTTTCATGTCCAGATGTTGATATTGTTATGAATATTGTGTGTATTGATATAAGACCCAAATGGTCATATATATAGGAGAATACAAGAGGATATGCCATATAGAGATAATGCATATATGGAATAGAATCCAAGTCATATAAGGAAATAGATAAGAGTCATTATCTATTTCCTATTCTTATCCTTAACACCCCCCTCAAATGCAAGGCATATGCAATAACATTGCATTTGGAAAAGAGTTGACACTAAAACAAGATAAATCCGAAGTTCGAGTCTTGATGATGTCGTCGTTGCGTGCAGTTTTTGAATAAACTGTCAAATCAAGCCGAAGAGGAATAGATAGATGCATGACGGCGCAGATCGAAACCCAAGAGGCGGCGGCGCAGTGCATAGAGGACGCGCGGCGGCCTTCAAAGCTCGGGGTGGCGGCTAGAGAAGCGGCGGCATCATAACGACTTCTCCGATCTGCACGCGGCTCAGATAGTAGAGCGGTGGCTGCTGCCAAGCAAAATAAAAATCCTACACTTCTATGACTGACAATAAATTTGTGGACTCGCACGACTGAGACAAATTAAAAATTAAAGACTATGTATTTTGGATGGACGTAACGGAAGACTTACGAAAAAAATAACACGAAGACTGACTCAAAAGGAACAGCAGGAAATAGAAGGGCTTTTCTGCAATTTTACCTCCCCTTGGGCCAAGCGACCCATTTGGCCCAAAGGGCGGCCAGCTATTTTACTCGAGTGAAGCATAGTTCAAGCAAGCGTAGCAAGAAAGCCAGAGACTTTGGGGAGGACGGCAATGGAAACGCTCCCTCTCGGCTTTGGAGACGCCATGGATGCGACTCTCCTCTCCTCCCTCTGGTCCTTCCAAGATGATCTGCAGCCACAGGAGAGCGTGGAAGAGCTGAAGCAGAGCCTGGTGGCGACGACGCTGGAGCTTAAGGCGGCCAAGGAGGAGCGCAAGAAGAAGGAGCAGAGCATTGCCAAGCTGGCCTACCTCGTCCGCCAGGTCGCCAAAGAGCGCGACGATGCGCGAGACCAGCTGCAGCACCTCCTCCTCGTGGCGCGGACACGGAGGCGTGGGAGGCGACGACCGAAGGTGATGGCGCGGCGCGAGAGCAAAAGCGGCGGCGGAGACGGCAGAGGCGCGCCGGCGGCGGCCGGATCTGGGCGAAGACGGCGGATCCGGCCGAGGCGGCCGGATCCGGACTTGAGGCGGCGGCGCTCGGCGGCGAAGACCGGCAGCGGCAGCAAGACATGCGGATGGATCCGGCGTGGGCGACGCTGCGGCGGCCACCGGCGGCGGCAGCTGCGACACCGCCGGCGGCCTCACAGCTGGATAGATCAAGTCCGAACGGCAATTTTCACGGCAATTGAAAAAAAAAGAGGTTCTACAACAACCCGGGTCAATATATGTACAGGACAAAATAGATCATTACGTGAACATGTGTGGACGATTTCGGGAGAGCTGAGGGCGCTTCACCGGTGAAGATCAACATATTCCGCAGAGCTGACGAAGGGTTGCTTGTGCCAGCTCCAAAGGCAGGCCCTGCTGGTTTTCGGGGTCTACCATCAACTGGAGGCGCTCCGGCGTGAGCAGATAACTCAGAAATTTCAAATGTGTCAGAGTCGGAGCATCGCTGCCGTGGTGCTGGAGCCCATAACTCCTCTCTCCGCCCTGGAGTTTCAGGGGTAAAAACCAGACCTGCAACCAGTAAATTAGCTGTATTTGTGGAAAGCTAGCCAAGATTGTATTAGCTCTCAGCAAGCCAAAGAAATGCAATTAATTAAGATATGTTTCAGAGTGAATAACATATATAGCTAACCTGTAAATCGAGATATATGATTCAGTCAGTTTGTAGTTTGTGGGACGCAGACTGCAGAGAGCTAATCAGCTATGTGCTTAGATTACCTTGTCTGAGATGTTTGCTGCTATCCATTATGTTAGGAATGCCCGGAAACAAGTCTGACTGAGCTCTTGGGAAGAGGTTACTGGCAGGTTGGATGGCTGAACGTTTCAGAGACTCCTCCTCGGTTCTTAGCTGATCATACATCTCGTCAAGTTTCCTTTTCTGCCTGGAAATGAAAGAACATTCAGTTAATGGACCCACGTCAGATAAAGCAGATTTGGCTGTATTACACTAACCTGGATTTCTCTGGGCAATGAATATCTAAATATTCACACAAAAACAAGGTTTTGACAGTAGTACGTTTCAGGCTGACATTATCTGTTGCTTCAGTGTATTTCTGCAACATTCTTTTGATCTTTTCTTACAGCAGTTGTGTTCTGATGACAGAAAGAGGTGAGTAACTTGGTGTCTTTATTAAGCTCAAATTACTAGATCACCTAGAGGGTTGTTATTCAGCTAAAGCAAAACAAGACAGATCCCGCATTAAAATTGGTAAATGGTCAGATAACAGTGTTAAACTTTTAAGGATACGTATCTATGGAGAAATCCCTGCCATCGCCATCTGAAACAAGGCCAAAAAATCAGAAAAGATGGATCGCAGGGGAAAAAATATTTCGTAACTAGTAAGTCAAGAACCGACTTACATTTGTCCAATCATCACTTGGATCTATATTAGTAAGTGTAACAACAGGTTGACAGCATTCAGACAGCGTCATAACAAAGTAGAAACAAGAGGATATACCATATAGAGATAATGCATATATGGAATAGAATCCAAGTCATATAAAGAAATAGATAAGAGTTCTTATCTATTTCATATTCTTATCATGTCCAGATGTTGTTACGTGGTATGAGCAATGTAGTTTTAAAGGAAAACAGCTCCATTCAATATAGTCTAACAAATATAGATTCCAGTGCACACTACCGACCTTTTTGAAAGCACTTGATCACACATTGGACATATGAACCATCATTACTCAGTATTTTCTTAGCATCCTCAGTACCTACGGAACAGGTTAATAATGACCAGTCAAATTAAAGTAGGTATTCATTATGCTATGCAGAACATGCATTATGATTCAACAATCAACAAAAATAACAGCAAAGGGAGCTGGTAATTACATAAAAGATGACCACAGGTGGTTGATATGGCTTGCCCTTCCAACTCCCCAGCAAGCATTACACTTCATTTTGCTAAGTTAAAATGGCAACACAGAGTTGTAGAAACCTACAGACAGAAACATGTGTATACCAAGTGAAGTACAACACATAAATATAAAACCACACATGAAAATATTTAATTCAGCAGAAATGGATAATAACCATCTCATTTTGCTAAATCAAGGTGGCAATACAGAGTTGCATAAACCTACAGAGAGAAACCTGTATCTATTTCGGTGAAGTACAGCACATACCGAATATCAAACGGCACATCACAAAATTCAATCCAGCATAAATGTATGATAGCCACCATTACCAAAATTGGATTTTAAACCCTGAACAGACCTAGAAAACAATCTCTACCAATATTTGACAAGTCAATACAGAACTTGTGACCATTTCTGCTCTAAACTGTTGGCATAAGTAGTCCAAGTAAGCATTGACTCTACTCTCAGGTGACCACTTGAAAGTTATCACATTTAAAATTTAATGAAGATAAGCATTTGCCACTCTTGTTTGCATCGTTATCAAGGCGTCGCCAAGGCGTTCTGGCAGCCGGAGCGAGACGCCGTGGACGATCGCCCAGCCCATGAGGAGTTAGGTGGTGCTGGGCGACGCCAAGGTCATTGTGGCGGCCACCCGGGGGGGTTATCTATTGCTGGAGGAGGGCAAGAGGAGAGGCGAAGCCGGTCGGAGGCAGCGGCCGACGGCAGCAGCGGGGCGAAGCGGTGGTAGCATTAGGTCGAGCCCAAGGCGGCGGAAGAGGAGGCCGCGGTGTCGGAGGCAGCGGAAGAGGTGGAGCGAGAGCAGTGCGAAGAGGCGATGGTGATGAGGTGGCGCGCCAACAGCCGGTGGTGGAGAATTTGGGGTTGGGGGAGATCGGGAGAACACGATAGGGGCAAAGGAGAAATTGCTGGCGGCAGGTAGAGAAATTACTGGCAGCTAGGGTTATAGTTTTGGTCTTTTTGTGATTTAGTCATCGGCGTTTTTGAAAATTACGAATAGACCCCTCTCAGTGTATTTCTTCTGATTTAGAGTTTCTAAAAATTACAAATAGACCCTCCCTTAATGGATTTCTTCTGATTTGGACCTTTTGAGCTCCGTTGCGTGGTTATTTGGATAATTTTTGCTATTATGTTGCGTGATTATTTAATTTTCGGTCATATAAGGTATTACTTGTATTTATTACTATCGTCTAATTGTTACCATGGCAGGTGCCTAGTCGACTAGGCGTCCAGGCACTCCGGTCTCGCCGCGACTTACCGAACGTCGTGACAACCTTGCTCGTTTGTTATGCTTTGGAGAGTTGTTATTGCTCTCAGTAAACTATGGGTTAATTTGTTTATGGATAGAAATCCACCACTGCATCCAGTAGCAATCTGGTTCTGAATAATAGTCTTCCAAAATTCTATCATTAAACCAGCCTAATTAATAATGTCCCACCACTGCGTCCAATAACAACCTGGTTCTGAATAACAGTCTTCTAAAATTCATAACTTTTGCTCCACCCATTCAAAATTCATGTTCTAGAACTCTCTGGAATCCCTAAGAAATTATCTACATTTTTCATGTAGACCAAATATTCTAATTATTTTATTTACTATTTTTCATCTATTGTTCACTCCAGTGCTGCTAAAAGACGATCATTTTCCAGACAACAGGAGTTACAAAATTCATAACTCAAAATCTAATCACCTGATGGATATGAATAAATATTCTACAGGAGGCTACCAAAATTCTCTACCACCTTTATAACAGCACTAACCCCATCTGAGATCTTTAACACGGACCGAAATTGATTTAATCTAAAACGACGCAAAACTGGAATGATAGCAACCCAGCCTTGGAAGTTAATAACCGCTAGTCACTCACCTAATCCCAACAAAAGACAGCAGATGGGAGCGAGGTGCGCAAGGACACTTTGCTGGTGCGGGCAGCGATGGGAGCCAACGGCCTCGAGGCAACGATGAAAAAATATAATACCATTGACGGCTAGGTTTTGAGTTTAGGGTTTTTCTCTCCCACCTTCTCTATTATCATGGTATGAGATTGATTCCATCTCTAACATCTATCTCTAACATCCCACACCACTCGCTCCAAGAAACCAATTATTCATCTAAAAAACCCAAGTATTTCCTTTTCACATATCCCATTTTCGCTATTTATGCGCAGATCTAAAAAAGGCTATTTTTGAAATATTACAAGGGTCATGGGGATAGGCCCGTTAGTTGATGGGACATGGATAGGGCCTAAGACCCCCATGGGCTCCCGCAGGAGTCCGATAAAAATAAAAAATGTATTATTTCATTTGTATAATATATATTTTAATATGGAATGTATATTCTTTTTGTAAATTTTTGGACAAAATATGAATTTATATATTATAATTTATGTTTTGAGGCTATATTTTCATAAAAAAAAGTATGCTTAAAATACATATAAAGTAATTAATAAAATCACTTTAATATTTTAAAATATATAAATATTAGTTTTTAATCCTCACGGGAATCCTTATGGGAGACAGGGACCGAGGGAGCGTTGTCCCTAGTCAACCTTCGCGGGGAAGGGCGGGGACGCGGGGCTGCCCCCGGATCCCCCGCTCTAATGCCATCTCTAGCTCTGGATCCTAAAAAACCTGGAGCTCAGTGCGTTTGACTCGGCTCCTGTTGCTCTAGGCTAGAATCGGGAGCCGGAGCTCAAGCAAACAGGACCTAAAATTTCATAATACATGTAAATGATCACCTACTAAACGTAGCATGGCCCAAAATTCAGCAGCACATCGTCCCAAGTGTGTGTAGCATGCGGGGAAATCACTGAAGCATCCGCCGATCCACATATGGCAGCCTAGAGACAAACCAAACCCAAAAAAAAAAACCGCACACGTTGACCCATGCATATCGATTATCGCCTCACTATGGAACAACCAAAAACACATATTCTTAATCCTTTGGTATATATATATATATATATATATATATATATATATATATATATATATATATATATATATATATATATATATATATATACTTCTTCTGTAGATTGATAATAGCAATGCTATACAATGCTTCAGATACCAATCACACTGCCATGAAGTACGTAGTACAATATATATTTATCTTCTAGTACGTACGGTCGATCTACTCAAGCCAATTATTCGCTCCACTTGGACGTACGCGTGGATCGATCCGAACATGTACATGTCGCGCGCGCGCGGTTGTTTACTAGTAGCTGTAGGCTGAGTCGTTCATCGTCAGGTGCTCGTGCTCTTGGTGATCTCGTGGAGAGGCTTGCCGGTGTAGCGCATGAGGTTGTACGCCCACGCCCCGGCCACCGCGCCGGCGAACGGCCCCAGGATGTACACCCAGAGCGACCTGTATTTGCTCCCCACCAGCGCCGGCCCGATGCTCCTCGCCGGGTTCATCGATGCACCTGACACCTGCCTGTCGGGTACACGCAGTTGCACACAAGCAAAATTAAGAGTGGGCAATGATCGAAACGTTGGTCAGATGTATGTGTAAACATCAATGGAGCTGCAGATCGATCATGACGTACCCAGCAAACAGCACGTTCAGCAGGATGGTTGCGCCCACAACCAGCCCGGCCATCTGCCCGACCTGCACAAAATTCACCTCACTTAATTGCTACCTAGATTGTCTGATCTTGCATGCGTGCGTGTCTCGTCAGTTCAGTTCAGTTCAGTTTTTTATATGTGCATGGTGTGTGTGGTGCATGGGAATGGCTGCCTTACTGCTCGGTCGTCTGTGGCCACGGCCATGATGACGAACATGAGGTAGAAGGTGATGACGAACTCGATCACGAGCGACCGGAAGCTGGACCCCACCGGCAGCGTCACCGGGACGGGCTCGTGCCGCCCGCCGAACATCAGCCGCAGCATCAGGCTGGCGAACGTCGCCGCGACCGTCTGCACTAACATGTACGCCGGCACCTGCACATGTACAATGTACATAGTATACTAGTTAGAGACCCGTGCGTTGCAATGAAGTCATAAAAATAATAAGACGAAACTTATTGCCTGATCAACTTCACACATCAAACATTGCAGAGTAAACGACAGAGAGAGAATGGTGGCCAAAATGCGCGAGGAGATGGAAAAAGTGGAAGGGGTGGACGGTTGTATCATAAGAGAGAGGGAAGAGAGAGACGAATGGTCTGGATCAAATCGGATGGTTGAGAAGAGAAGAGTGGGGATGGACTAACCACCAACTCCTTCTTTTATAATAGTAAAGATATGTATGTATGTATCAATATGGCATGCATGTGTTCGTGGTTGTTTGCTGTACTGAGCAATCTTGTCACAACTCACAAGAAGTATGGCCAATTAAAGAGATCAACGTGACGATTAATGGCGCTTGCCTGCTTCCAGGGGAACCGGCCGGCGACGGCGAAGCCGAGGGTGACGGCGGGGTTGAGGTGCGCGCCGGAGATGTGGCCGACGGTGTAGACCATGGCCATGACGACCGTCCCCCACACCACGGCGACGCCCGGGAACGTGACCGTGCCCTTCGTCTGGTAACTCTGGTTCACCGTGATGGCGCCCAAGCCGGCGAACATCAAGAAATACGTGCCGAAGAACTCGGCAAGGAGCTGCACGCCAGCAACCAAGCTCAACGTGGATAAATTTAGGTGAATAAAAAAACTACAACGTAAGCTAGGATCGATCGATACATAAACTCACCATCTGAAGGAAAGAGACGACAGAGATGGGCATGCCGCAAACCACGTCCTGATCAGACTGGTCATCATACACCACCTCCGTATCCTTCTTCCTCCCTTCCTCCACGGACATCTCATGCACCGATCCATTCATGTAAGAGTCGTCTTCTCCCCGCGCCATTTCTCCCTCTCCCGGTACACCCAAAGCGACCGAACCAAAACCAAGAATTTTATCTTAAACTTGAGAGAGAGAAGGCCAAGGGAGCAACTCAGGTGAAATATATAATCGAGCAAGGAGCAACCCGGTAGTTTTTTTTGCATGACGTGGCTACCCAGTCGATCGGCATCCTCAAGAGCAAAGAGCAACTCACCTTGTTTTGCTCGACAATGCTCTGTCCCTTTCCTTCGCTCTTCGGATCCGCCGACAGTGGTGCAGAAGAGTTTTGTTGCTACTTTAATCATGCAGCTGCTGTCCCCTCCAAGTGACTTAAATTTATGTTTTTTTTTTGGCTTCCGGCTTATTTAAGATAGAAAATTACTTGAAACATATCGGATTCTAATTTCGACTTATTTTATCTCTTTTTTAGTTTTTCTGGCTTTTTTGCCTTTATGTCTTTGCATCGTCTGTGATGATATAACGGATTTTTTAATTTTTTTTTAATTTTATTAAAAAAAGCTAATCATTACTAGAATATAATTTCAATCAAATGTCAAAAGTTTGAACTAAAATCTAGGTGAGCACCGCCAAAAGATTCACGCGAGAGCCGTACAGGGGAAGAAGATACTGAATTGGACAAGAAGGGAACGAGAACTCCAACGGATCCAACAGACAGGACAGAGGAAAGATGTCAAGACGGGCACAAAAAACCTGGCTTCTAGGGTGACAGTTGATGGAGATGCGCGTAGTGATCAGCATTTCCACGCGGACCGTGCGCAACTGTACGGCAGCATACGCGATAATGTTCTACGGGGGGGGGTTTGCTGCATGTTGTGTGCAGTGCCGGTCCTACACTTTCAAGGGCCCTTCGGCGAACTTATCGCAATGGGCCCTCAAGACTATGTATAGGTTTGTAGATTTGTGTAATATTTAGGTATACACATATGACATATATATATACACACACATATATAAGTTTAATTTTACTAGCAAAGCGACCAACAATAAATTCTAAATTTAACATGTTTAATAATGATCGATGAACAATGTCAAGACTAAGGGAACAATAAATTGAAACTAATGTGATTACCTCAGAAGAAGAATAAAACTCCATCAATATCCATTGCTTCTCATGAAAAGAAACTTCTTCGGGCATTTCTTGATGCAAAATCATCAATGATGGTATTGAGATCAATAGTCTCCAAGACATCCTTCTCAATGCAGCACATAGCCAAGCCATTCAGCCTTTCTTGTGACATAGTTGACCTCAAATAGTTCTTCAATAACTTCAGTTTTGAGAAACTTCTTTCGGTAAAACTCATCATCACAGTGCAGTTAGGAGGATTCGATAGCAAGCGAAATATTTGGATAGCAATCTGCAGCCATAACAAACTCTAGAATCTCAGATGCTGACATCAAAGCATCAGGCAAAGTCACTTGCAACACCTTTAGTTCTGAAAAAAAATCATTTCTCTCAACATCGGACGAGTTATCATCGAAAAAGGTTTCTACATATTTGGTGCAAGACCTCCAAAGTTCAAATCATCTAAGGACTTCAAATTTTTTGAATTGAACAAGAACCCGAACACTTCATCAAATGCTTGCAGCTGCTCAAATCGACTAGTCAATGAAGTAATTGCAGCATCGATCATAACTAGGAAATAATTTACTCTAAAAGATTCCACTGCAGACTGTTGTATTTCCTCATCTTGGTCATCTTGTTCATCAAAATGCTTCTTTCTCTTTCCTTGACGTTTTGTACGAAATTTGGGCTTTACATCCATGCCAGATGCAATGTTTTTTGCAGTATCCATACTAGAAGTGAAACCTTCATCTCTGTACTTCTTAAAATATGATATGACACCTTCAATATGCTTGAGAGTAGCCTCCATGCTCACAATCTTAGACGCAACTTCTTACTCACCTTATTTATGGAGAATAAAATGTCATGCCAAATGACCAAACCAACTAAAAATTCAAAATTCTCAAGTGCACTGACCAAAGACTGAGCATCACTAACATCTTTGGATCATCAGTTGAAGCCTCCTCTAGCGCTATCAAAGCTGACCTTATTTGAGGAGTTTGGTATCTGATAGCTTGAACACTTTTTATCCGACTCTCCCACGGGTATTAGACCATGACTTGATCACAATTACGGAACATTGTCGAGCAAAATCTTCCACCTTTAGTAGAAGTTGAAAACAAGGTGTATATCGTTGTATAATACCAAAAAAGGAAACAGCTTGCTGCAAGATTTTTTACATATCACAGAGTAAGATTTAGGCTTTGACATATATGATGAAAACAATGTATAACACACAAAATAAATAAATATCTTACCTGCAAGATTTTGCCATATCACAAAGAGTAAGATTTAGGCTATGACATGCACATGGCATATATAATGCTCTTGGATTAATTTCAAGCAACCGCTCGAACACCTTGGTGTTTTCCTTCATATTGGATCCATTGTCATAGCCTTGTCCTCTCACATCATCAATATTCAAATCAAGAGAGGCCAATGCATTCTTCAGTTCATTAAAAAGCCCCAATCCTGATGTGTCATCTACCTTCAAGAACTCCAGAAAGAACTCCTCTACCCTTGGAACATTACTCGACATATTGACACAACGAACAATTAGAGTCATTTGTTCTTCATGACTCACATCTGGAGTACAATCTAATATCACAGAAAAATACTTGGCATCCTTGATGACCCTTAATAAAGATTTTTTCACAGCATCAGCAAGAAGGGAAATCAACTCATTCTGAATTTTGTGCCCAAGATAATGATGATGAATCTCACTATTTTGAATCGTCTAATATGGTCTTGCATCACAGGATCAAATTCACCCATCATTTCAATTGTACCCAAAAGTTACCATTGTTAACTTGATATAGCTTCTCGTTTTGCCCTCGAAAAGCCAAATTATGTTTTGCAAGAAACTTGACGGCAGAAATTATTCTTACTAAAACTTGTCTCCAACGCTCTCTCTCCTTTGCAACTTCCCGTTGCAAATCATCATCAATTGTTTTGTTTTTGCTCAACCTCAGCCTAAGTTCATTCCAAGTATTCATGTTTGTTATATGCTCAACGCTATTCTCATGTTGCTTGAGCTAATGCTAAGATGTTTCCAGTCATTCATTCCATCTAATGCTAGAACACTTTTGCTTTGATTTGATTTAAACAATTTGCAATGAAAATGAAAACTTTGTCCACATGCTTAGAGTAAACCAACCATTTTCTATCAATCACCTCATCGTTGCTTAACTTTCGGAATAGTAAGCATATGAAAATGTCTACCATTACTATCTCAAGGGCGAAGATTCAACTCTCTCACAGGCCCTTTTTCAATCAAGATATCTCTACCCTTGTTATCAAGATTTCCCCATGTTCTAGGGTCAAAGACATCATGAATTGAAGCTTCTTGAATATCATCACTCGGATTTTCGGTTTGAGATGAAGGCTGTAAATTTTCATGCTCTGTAGCATCATCATTGACATTATCTTCACTTAAATTTTCATTAACTGGTTGCTGCCCTTGTTCTTCAATATTAGGTGCATCTATTTCAACAGGATTATCATCGGGAACATCACTACTCGAAGCTGGAAAGAACTTATGTATAGCACCCTTTTGTGTTTGAATAAACCGATCTTCTAATTTCCTTCGTTTTCTTTTTGCGACCTTAGGACAAATGTTTCTTAGGTAACATTATCAAATTCCAACACCTAAATTAGGATAAAACATATGTATAATTTTGCGGGATCGTTGATAGCAATCAGGAATTGGCAATTTAACAAATCTATATAGCCTAAATTTATCATTGAATAATTTATCAGGATCCATACGGCCTTACCTCCACAACTGGGGAGTCCTGATTGGCTGATTCGGCGATTCTCAATGCAGTCGCTCGCGGTCGCGCGTCTCGCGTCGCGTCGGCGGGGCAGCGGCCGGAGATTTGCTCGGCGGTCGTGCTGGAGTAGCGGACGCGATCACGCGCAGCGCGAGCAAGAACGAAAGCGAGCGAGCCGGCGAGCGCAGGCGGAGGCGCAGCGCATGCCAAGGCGGCGGCGGGGACGCAGCGGGCCGGCCACCGGAAGCAAGCGGGGCCGGAGGCCGGGCGCAGGGGACGCAGCCACGCAGACGCTGAGATCGAGGCGGCGGCGCGGCGCGTCCGCACGTATTCCATGCGCGATTAGCGAACCGTCGTCCAGCGTAACTTGCGTCCGTTGCGTAACTTGCGTTGCTGCCGTTGCATACTTGCATGCGATTAGCATTAGCTCACTGTGTCTGTGTATTACACATGGAATTATGGATGTGGGCCCCCTCTTGAACTGGGCCCTCGGCCGTCGCACCCCGTGCACCTCTGCAGGGCCGGCTCTGGTTGTGTGCAGATTAAATTAAAATTGTGGTTTAGGACAAAAACAAATGGGGATTTGCTCAAGATTCATGCGGCGCCCCCACCTCGTGTACGGCGAAGCCAGCTAGCTTGTCGTGTCGCCAGTGCCCCGCTCCAAGCTTTGGTGAAGGTTTTTACTCATTTCGATTTTCTAGCTTTTGATTTATTTTTTACTATTTTTAAATTTTATCTTTTTTTATTTTTAAGCTTTTTTACCGATTCTTTTTTTCATATTCGTTTGCGTTGTTCGTGACGGACTAACCTATTTTTTTCTATATTTAAACTTTTAAATTTAGGTGGTGATCGGTTCTATTGAAAATTTGAAGGCTTATGGTCGAAAACACTTGTGTGTGGTGAAAAAACACAGAATGAGAGAGGCTTATTTGACATAATTAAATTTAAAAATTAAAAATATAAAAAATATGCTAGCCCATCACGACAACATAAACGAATACGAGAAAAAAGAACCGACAAAAAGCTCAAAAAGTCAAAATTCGAGAAAAGACGAAATTATGAATAGTGCAAAAATAAGCTTAAGCCAATAAGCTTAAGCTATATTGAGCAGGGCCTTAGTTACGTCAAATAAATTATCATCAGTTACAATGTAATTTCAACCAACTACAGTGTAATTTCAGTCATAAATCAGCTTATTTCAGCCCAACCGAGCGGCACCGAAGTCGGCTTACTAATGTCGTTGTTCAATGCCCACCTTGCTCCACTATAGATTCATTTCCCATTTGCGTTGCGTACCTCGAGAAGGGGTGAGTAGGCGTGAGAGGAAGCAAGGAGGCATGAGGATTAGAGTTCACATGGTTAGGGAAAAGGTGGATGTAGTAGCCACAGATGGTCCATGATGGTCACCTAAGGAAACACAACAGGGGGGAGGAAACCAAGGGTGACCTTGAGGCGTCATTGCTCGCAGGGGTGAAATCAGGCTCAGCATAATCCTCGGGCTGGACTAGCTGGTTTTGGATGGATATGAGCTTTCATTCCTAGTCTTTCACACTAAAATCAATATTTTCCATGGGTTTTGGTTTTCAGGCCTCAGGCTATAGTCCACTTAGCTTGAGGGCTGGTTCCACCCTGATTGCTCGTGCCCGTGGTCGAGCTTGTGGAGTTGCGGGCATGTGAGGGTGGTTGCGACAGCAATCCACCATGGTTTGGTTTGGATGCAGCGCATGCACTCGTGCACTTAGTGATATAGGGCTGTCCGACCGTCATCCAAGGCCCCAAATCCATACGTGCAAAATGCCTGCATACTTCTCGTCACACTCGCGAAAATCGTCTCGTCTTCTCTCCAATCCCAGCTCGACTCTCCCAAACAGTCCTCAACACGTGGCCCAACTGCGTTACTACAAAGCCGAAATGATGTGGCGGGAATTTGGTAGGAGGATTCCGACCTAAATGATGTGGCTACAAGGCCCAAAACACCTGGCACAACAAGATTGCGACCGCCTTTGTTCTTCGTTTATACATAATGGACCGTAGTGGAACTCGAAATCTCTGATAAACCAATGTCGAAGTGACCTGTTTGGCTTATTTTCCTTAAGACGGAGATCCAGCTCAGCTGGACTCTTTCCACTAAAAAGCCCATAAATACCCAAAGCATGTTACGATGGCCCACCAATGGAGTTGTAGGATTAGGATGGAGCAACCTACTCACCAAAGCATTTTCTACGATTTTTTCTCTTTTTTTCGACTTAACGGGCCGACTGGACTGGCACGACCCATTTATTAAGCGGACCTTAATGGACCGTGCCGTGCCGGCCCGGCACGGCCCATTGGACACCTCTAGGTCACTCTAGCTCATTCCAAAATTATCACAAAACCAAATAGCCCCCTTGGTCTATTGAAATCTAAACTCGAGCCCGCGTTGGGGTTTTCCCTCCAAAAATTGTGCATTATCAGCATCATATTCATCAGTCCACCAAAATGCCGGACCAACCGAGCAGGACAGTAACTAAAAATACTACACATACGAAGGGCCCAAGCGCAAAAGACACAAACACAATTGCTGTAGTCTACGCGTTCCCGGAAAATTTTTTTTAACTTGCTCCTCCCGTCTCCCTCCTTCCGCTTCCGACTCGCAATCTTCCTCACGAAATCCAAAAGGCCCCGATCCTCCGTAGCATGGCGGGGACCGATCGCCTCTACCCTATGATCGAGCCGTACGACCTCGAGCCCCCGCAGTTCGGCCCCGCCACCGCCGCCGGCGAGGCTTGGGTTTGCGACCGGCTGGTGAGGTGGGACGAGGAACCCGAGGCGTCTCCCTCCCTCGAGGCGGTAATTGAGCTCCCCCCTTCTTCGGTTTATCCTACGTTGAGCTCGCTTTCGCTGTAGATTGGAATAGCTGCGCGATGAATTATTTCTAGATTGGAGAACTGCATCTTTTCCAAGCATTTTTTTAGACCGTACTCTATGTGTGTTTAATACTTTAGTGGTGTGTAGTTTGTTTAGATGCATATGCTACTCTACAAGGAAAGATGAAGAGATGAATTTACTATCTTGTATGTTGAGAAGCATGTGAGATGTATATTCTTGGGATGCCTTACCCATGATCAGTGAGTGGAAGTTCCTTACAATAGTAATCAGTTATCTATGCCTCATTATTTTTTCTAATTCCTGCCCAAAAAAATTTGTATTTAAGTATTATTCTGGACTTATCCAGTTTATTTCTGGCTATGATTTATTGTGAAAATCAGGGAGTCCACGTATTCGAGCAAGGTACAAAGGATCATCCTGACATAAGTAGCACGGCAGGCAGCCTTGGTTCTGGTAATGTTTATGAATGCAGTGGTGAAATGAGCACCATAAAGGAATCAGGAGAAAACATCTATTATGATTGCCCACTTCGTGAACAAACAGGCATATGGGTACCTCCTTCTGTTCCACCGATGACAAAACATGATCATGAGGAGTGGCAAAAGGGATTTGTTGGTTCTATTGGTGGGTACCAAGGTTCTCAGAATCTCGATTCTGTCATACGATCCTAACGTTTTACGATCTAAGATTGACTATACCGATCCGATTCTATGTTAGAATCTTAATATGGTAGAATCTTAATGTTCTTACGATTCTACCTAAACTTTTGTAGAATCATGATCAAAATTTTCATATGATTCTATTCGATTATGTCGATTCTATTGTTTTATTATAAATAATTACTTCTGTACTTCCTTTTAATTGAAAATTTTAACTTTTATCTCTTAATGTTCACTATAATTATCATAAATAACACATGAACTTACCTTTACTCTATAATTTGTAAAGAAAATCAAAAGATATAATTTTAAAAATACAGTAGTGTTATAATATACTGTAGATTTTTTAAAATATTTCTTTGGTAGAATCAAGTAAGATCTTAGATTCTACATCGATTCTACGATTTATGATCCTACTAAAGAACTTCCGATCCGATTCAGGATCACGATTCTGACAACCTTGGTGGGTACTTTCTAGAAGAAGAATATAAGTGGGATATTGATGAAGAAAACAAGGAGATGACAATGTGGGATGTGCTTGCTGAGATGGTTGTTGCAGGAAAAGATAAAGTATTATCTATTGCATCATATGATTTTGGGAGACATAGCATCTCCCTGATTTCACATCTTCTTCTTCAAGAGGCTTTGAGGGACAAGGCTCAAACACTTGCAGATGCCAGCGATGGCTCTGAACATGCTCTCCTTGAGACAAGACCAACAAAGTGGTTGCCTGATAGTGCTGCTCCTTCTTGCATGCTTTGTGGAGCGCGTTTTCATCCAATAATTTGTTCTCGCCATCATTGTCGTTTCTGTGGTGGTATATTTTGTGCTGGCTGTTCAAAGGGTAGAAGCTTGATGCCTCCAAAATTCAGGACTTCAGATCCTCAGAGGGTCTGTGATGTTTGCGGAGTACGTCTTGAATGTATTCAACCTTATTTGATGAATCAGATCAGTCGCGCTTGTCGACTTCCAATTAATGATTTGATAGACCTGAGCAACTTGAGGTCATGGCTAAACTTCCCATGGGCACACACAATGGAGTATGAGATATACAAGGCTGCAAATTCCATACATGGGTATTGTAAGGTATGCCTATTCGATACTCTTAGTACCCGCTCATGTTAGCTAATTTGGTTGATTGCCATTCCATTGTATCAGTATTCTCTTGTATATCACCGTTTTTTCTATGAAATATATGTTCTTGTGCCTTTGTTTTCTTCTTGAAACATATCTCTGCTCAATCAACAGCTATCAAATGCTAGAAGTATTCATTGTCTACACTGTTACATCAGTATCACCCTACTAATGGGTAGGAAGTAGGAACCAACAAAAAGTCGACGGAACTCTTATCTACATTTGTAAATCTCCAGCCCAGCTTAACCCTACCCAACACAATCTAAACTGCATTTGGTCTATAACCCTAAACAACCTTAGCCCCACTGCATCATTTTGTACTCCAACCCATTTCAGCAATGTTGGGGTGGAGATAATGGCAATTCTTATTGGGCCACTCTACATATTAACCTTGTGGGTTTGGCCCGTTTTAGACTCTGATAGTATTTGTGCTACAGTAGTATCTAACCCAAGTTCTTAGCAAACCTAACTTCCATACCATTTTTCTTTCGAAGCCTTTTCATTACACTAAACAACATTTGTTTTACAGGCCTACGTAAGTGCCTATATGATTGAATTCTTATATGCACAAGGTAAAAATTTTTGCGTTCATGCTTCCCAAGTATTTGATAAATCAATGTTCTCTACAAGCTTGTAAAACCTAACTACCTAACTTCTCCAGGCACCTTGTATATGGTACAACCGTACAAGTAATAGGAACATTATTCTAGTTTCCAGAATGATTTGATTTGTCCAAATCATGGAACCATTCTTATGCATCCTCTATCTTACGTTTGTTAGACATAAGCTTCGCATCACCTGCGGAAGTCCCTTCTGAAATGAATTCATTCCTTTATGAATTTGACAACATTAAATTAGTCCATTCAAATTCCACCTTCTCTTTTTACACTACACTAAGTTACACCATATGCTGCTGCTGAAGCATTGAATAGATCTTTTCAGTGTTCACTGTTTCATAGATTCAGTTTACATAAGCTGATCAAATGTTTGTTAATTTTGATATCACAATAAAGTCTAAAGCTTGTTTTTTCCAGCTGCTTATTCAATCAATCGTATGGAGTCAATTAGAACACTACTCATCAAATTTTCTATGTTTTAATGCAATGTTCAGGTGGGAAAGCTGAAGCCAGAGAAATCCATCCCTGATTCGATTCTTAGAGAAGCAAAAGGGCTTGCAATAGTTACTGTGGTAAAGGTTGGAATGATAGTCACGTACAAAATTGGTACTGGCTTGGTTGTTGCTCGCAGAGCTGATGGTTCCTGGTCCCCTCCTTCTGCCATCTCTACTTGTGGTGTTGGATATGGAGCTCAGGTCACAGTAACCTGTCAAGTGGTCTCTTTTCATTAAAGATGTTTGTTTATTATTATTATTATAACTAAGACCTGCTAATACATTAAATATTTGCCCGTATTGCACCTTGCAGGCTGGAGGTGAGATAGCTGACTTCATTATTGTTCTGAGGAACACTGATGCCATCAAAACTTTCAGTGGAAATGCACATCTGTCAGTTGGGGCTGGTATTAGTGCTTCTGCTGGTCATCTTGGACGAGTGGCAGAGGCTGATTTTCGTGCTGGTGATGGTGGTTATGCTGCTTGTTACACGTACAGTTGTAGCAAAGGTATGGTGTAAATTAGTAGCAGCTGAGCAGGATCGAACTACTTTTTTTTTCCCATTTTACCTTTTGTTCACATTGGTCCAGGAAAATACTCTTCTGATGTTCCTTATACTGTTCACTAGTTAGAAGTAAAAAATTTAGACAGGTCAAGTTTTCTTGAAAATTAGCTAGTTCAGGGAGTAGATGTTAGGTCCTTTTATTCTGAGTTTTGAATGATTTGCACTAATCTGTGTGTGTTTCGCATTATTGATTGTGAAGTGTGAACTATTTATTTCACATTAGGCTTAGAAACGTGCAGTAAAAAGGCAAGTTACAAACTCTTGATTCCACCAGGTTGGTTAGTTTCCAACCAGCTCTAATATATTGCCTGTTGACTTTTGGCCAAGCAGTGGCTGCCATGACAGCTTGGTTCTTGCAGATAACTGTCAGGAACTAGTTGTCACCCAACACTGTAGTGTACATGCAAATACTGTACACTGTACTCTACTATCGAAGTTTCAAGATTATGGTTTAGGCATTAATATCTTTTGGCTGTACATGGTAGTTTGTTCTTTAACACATATATTCAATATTCTGACTCAACTTCCTATGATAGTTTCTGGTTTAGGCCAAGAATTATGTTTCTGAAAAAAATGATTCGTAGACATTTAGCCATGTGACCATTTGCAATGGCCACATACCCTGGTTATGGATGTCGCTTATGGCAGCAAATAACAGACACTATAGCATCTGCAAAGTTGTACTTCCAGGCAGTTGAATAAAGGGAAAACATGGTCAGCTATTGCAGCTAGCAGCTTCAGAGTAGTACATTGAGATAATTTAACAAATCAACATGAGGTGCTTAATGCCTGAGAAGTACATTGTTACATATAACTTATGAAATGTATTTAATTTGCCTATTTGCGTATCTTCGTAACAGAAATTTGATAAATGGTATTGCAGCTTTTTGTTGCTCAGATCTGACTGTTGAACTAAAATAAATGCAATGGAATTTTTAATCACATTATTAGTATTAAGTGTATGCCAATGCTTCTGTAAACAGTGAAGAGTAGAGCATTTAAGCATAATTTGCTATTTTTAATATTGCAGCACATATCACTTCATATGGTTTCAGTTATTACATTTGGATGCATATTGATGTTCAATTGAGTGTAGTTGTTTCCATTTTTTGTTTGGAATGTTAAATTTATACTGTTGATGTCAATGATGAATACGTCTGATAAACTCTACCGAATTAGTATCCAAAATTGCTGTTCCGTTATCTTCCCTTTTTTTTGTCATTTTCTACTCCATTTTTTCTCTGACAGGTGCCTTTGTGGGCTGTGCGCTCAATGGAAGTGTGGTATCAACTCGAAACTCAGAAAATGCCCGATTTTATGGTGGTCCAATTAAGGCATCAGAAATCCTTCTTGGTTCATTGGCCAGGCCACCTGCTGCAGCCACTCTCTACAAAGCTCTATCCATTCTATTCGACAAGATCGAAAATTAATTCTCGTCTTTAGGTTTCTGGCACACATTGTGTCCCCTGGTGATTACCCTCCGGTATCTCTAGGTATTGCTTTGCAAGCTTTGCTTATTCCTGGGTGGCGATTAAGCAACTGTACAGCCGCCATTCATTGGTGCATCCATCAAGTAGATCATCTATCCAGTGCCACAAACTATTGTGTAAATGTTGTACATATAATTACGATCGCGTGAGAAATGAAAGGAAAAAAAAACGTTTGTTCTCAGCCATCAGATCATTGCTACATTTTTTTAGATAAAATGTTGCATGAATTGTCACTCCACGATGTGACACAACGGCACTTGGTAGTGCTTGTTAGAATTAATCTTGATGATTTATACGTAGTCGAAGCCATAGCCGAAGAAGCAGTCGAAGTCATGGTCGAAGCCGCAGTCGAAGTGATCATGATCGAATTGGCCATCGTCGAAGTGGGCGTGGTCGAAGTAACTATGGTCAAAGTGGGCGTGGTCGAAGTAACTATGGTCAAAGTGGGCGTGAACGAAGTAATTATGGTCAAAGTGATCGTGGTCGTAGTCATAGTGATCGTGGTCGAAGTGGCTATAGTCAAAGTGAGCGTAGTCGAAGACTTCGAGCACGAAGACAGTCGAAGACTTTGAGCACGAAGGCAATCGAACACTCCAAGCACGAAAGCAGTCGAAGACTCCAAGTACGTGTGAAGTTGTAGCTGCAAAGGTCGTAGTTACAGTGGTCGTAGCTACCGTTGTCGTAGTTACAGTGGTCATAGCTACCATTGTCGTAGCTACAATGCTCGTAAGAGTACTGTAGCATCATGGTCGTAAGTCGGTACTTGGAAGGACACTAGCAGTCGGTACTTAGAAAACACTGTATTAGTCAGAGCATCTGAGTACGAGGAAGTCGGAAGATGAAACGGTTGTAGCTGTGAGAAGCGGTCCCATGCGATCATAGAGATATTCCAGGAGGCATGAGAATCGGCCAAGTTAGTGGGTGCGTGGAGGTTGTGTGTGTGTGCATGAGGCTTATTTAAGCCAAGTAATTCATGTTATGTAAATGTCAAGCTGTAAGAGCTGAAAAAGAGTTGAGGAAAGTAGAGATTGAGCAATTCAGTCTCAAGAAGTTTTCTCTGTGTGTTAGTCTCCCTCTGCGTGCGTATATCCAGAGCGACAAGAGAGAGGATTGAGCGATTCAGTCCCAATAGTGCTTGTCGTGGCCTTTGGCATGGCTCCCCGCGTCAGCGTGGCCTTGTGAGTCGCCAACGCTTCGCGTGCATAAAATGGCTCGCGTCGCTCTTGTCAGTCAAGAGATAACTCTTAAAATTCAAACCTTGAACTAGCTATCTGAGACTAATTTCAGACGGGATAACCATTGTACAAACAATGTAAGCCCCCGTTTGGTTCTCGGAATTGAGCCCAAAACTAGGGAATTGGAATCGGGTATTTTCATATGGGATGTCCTTGGGAATTGGAATTGAGGACCAATTTCAGCTGCATTGGGGGACAATTAACATGATAGCCCATCAATACCTAGCCCAACACCTCCGAATTAGAAGGAATCAACGTCTCAAGCTAAGCTTTGAGCCTTTGACACCTAGACTCCTCGTCTCCTCCAACTCGTGCTCCGGTGGCCATTGCTGGAGCCTCCTCCCTTCTCGTGGCCCCCCTTCGGTGATTCCTCCCCTCCGCCTCCTCAAACATCCTCTCCTTCTCCGGCGGCCCCACCGCCGACGACTCCTCCCTTCATCTGGGGCATCCCCATCACTAGCAATGAGTCCTCCCCTCCAAATCCATCAATAAAGCCATGCCCGCACCACCCTCTTCCTCTCCAGATCCACCGACAACGACCTTGATATCGTTGTATTTCTTCCTCTTCCTCAACTCCGACTAGCACCGTTGACGACCTCGACATTGCCATATTTCTTCTTCTTCCTCAACTCCAGATCTAGCATTGACGAGGATATAATAATCCTCTAATTATTATGTCATTATATTCTCAGAGTATACCCCTTAACGATAAGGGAGAGATTTTACAGGGTAATCGTAAATCTTACTATGACTACTCTTTGGTCGTAAGTCTTTCTACGACCGTATAGTTGTAAGTCTTACTATAACTACTCTTTGATCGTAAGTCTTTCTACGACCACATAGTCGTAAGATATCCTACGATCATCTCATGGTCATGGGTCTTTTTGCAACCAGCATATTCTCGACTAGCTTGTTTACGACGACTTATTTCATCATGGGGTCGTTTGACAAGACAGTTAGAACATGCACTTATTCATAATAACCGCACACAATCTCTCTCTGACAACAACCACCGCACGACGAACGGGCTACTACGTCTCTCTGATAGTAACTTCCGTCAGATGGTTATCACCCGAAGTGTTGAGACGTCTTTTAGCGCGGGACAATGGCCACCGCTTCGTCGATTATATAAAGGTTGATGTCAGAGAGGAAAAGGAGGCGGATCACATTGGATCAGGAGATAGTGCTAGGCATTTTCGCATTATTCTCAGTTGTAAACATCTTTCTGAGAAATGCTACACAGAACGTAGGGTTATTATTCTCCTAGAAGGAGAATAACTGCACCTGTACTCTGGATTTATCCCTTAGGTCATGTGCCCTCGAAGCGACCTCCTTTCAAAGACCCATAAGTCTAATAGAGGTTGAGTTCATTGTTGCGATCGAGGCGTGCAACCGCAATTGTTTGTCGGTTCGTTCGTCCTATTCTGATATTTAGGACCCCGTATAAAAATTCCCATGTTTCTACTTTGTATGCCCATACATCGAGTCTTCTAGAGTTTTCCAATCCAAACAAATTATACGTAAGATCGGTATTAAAACATCAACAAGTGTCATCTAGATCCGTCCCTCCTTCCTTACTGTCGAATCTGGCCACTACTGCCTCCTTCGCTGACTCCAGTCATCGCCGCCTCAACTCCTGTCACATGTATCCGGTTGCCCTCCCGTCGCCTCCGCCTCTTGCCTTGGTATGTCCTCCAAATGATTGAATTCCTCACAATGGCAACCAAATAATATTTGGATTTGGATTTGATTATAATTCTACTCTACAATTTCATATATCATCCAAGCACTATAATTGATTTTATAAACCAATTCCAATTCAACTTTGATTTGAATTGGAGACTCATTTCCATGGATCCAATTCATTTCCCTGAACCAAACGGAGCCCTAAGGGCTTTTTGGTCGGGGTGTCTTCTGCACGTTTCTCGCATAGTCATGCATAGTACTTGGTACGCTTACACACTACGACGTGTAACTGTGCGAGTAATATCACCTTGCGAGTAATATCACCTAGCAGAATATTGTGCTGCGAGAATCTTCCCGTACAATTGCACCGATTTTTGAGACAAGGATCATGATAAACTACTGTGAAGTAACAAAGGAACCAGAACGGATCGGTCGTAACTTACTGGACCGTGAAACAGCCACGTTTACTGTTGGAAAAAAACTGTTACTTTTGTTATGGGTATTAAAGATAGAATATCAATTGTAGATGGTGGCGGCGCAGTGTATAAGGTGCAAATGACGTGTGGCGGCTTTAGAAGCTCGGAGCGACGGCGAGAGAAGCAGCGGCATCATAACGACTTCTACGATCTGCACGCGGCTCAGAGAGTAGAGCGGCGGCTGCTACCATGCAAAAGAAAATTCCTATACTTCTATGACTGACAATAAATTTGTGGACTTGCACGGCTTGGACAAACTAAAAATTAAAAACTACGGATTTGGATGTACGCAACGGAAGACTCACGAAAAATAACTCAAATACTGACTTAAAAGAGCACAGATACTAGCAGCAGAAAAAATATATAATCCACGAAAATCCCCTCCCTCTCTCTCTTCACACCCCCTCCTCACTCCCGCCGCTCTCCACACCCCCTCCTCATTCTCCCGTCGCCTCCTCGCGACTACCGCCTCTCTCCACCCTCTCCCTCCCATCTCGCGACGGAAGAAGGCGGCAGCGCGGGCACGGCGGCCGGGAGAAGGCGTTCAAAGGCGGAGGCGCGCAGGCGGCCCTGGTGCGACGGCCTGGAGGCACAAAGACGGCAACGCCGAGGCGGAGCGGATCCGGTAGAGCCGGCGGCGAAGAGGCACGGCGTCGGTGGCGACCGAGGCGGGCCGCCAGATACGAGGAGACAGCGACTCAAGATGAGCACACGGCGGCTAGGATCTTGGATCCGGGCGAAGAAGAGCCGGTCGGGAGCAAGGAGCCACGGCGACCGCTGAGGCGCAACGATCGGGTGGCGGATCCGCGGGGAGGGCTAGAGGGGCGCGGTGAGTCGACGGCGGCGAGGATCAAGCGGCGGCTCAGCTGGTGCTTTGGGGCGGGCGCGAGGCCGAATCCCGTGGTCCACCACGGTGATGGTGCCAAGAAGATACATTATCCCATCCGGATCGTGTCTGGATGGCGTGAGAGCCCGAGGAGGGTTGGCGACCCGAGGACGGCAGCGGTCCGGCGGGATCCAGCGTCGGCGGAGGAGGGCGCGCACACCAATGGCGCCGGCTCGAGCGCGGCCGCGACGACGCGGGCGAGCGCCGACGCATTATCAAGGAGACCGGACTGGCCAAGAGAAGCGATGACGGCCTCCCCAGCGCCGATGACGGCGTCACCCCCGAGAGGATGAGCTCGACGGCGAGGAGATGACCGCCCCCGGGAGATGAGATCGACCTCCCGGGGGCAGCAGCAACAACGGAAGTAGATCGAGGCTAGAGTTTCAATCTAAGTTCTGATACCATGTTATGGATATTGTATGTATATTGAAGAGGTCTAGTAAACAATATATATAGAGAGTACAAGAAAATATTACAGAGAAATATGCCATATACAAATAAGAAAAATAAGATATATAATAAAAAAATAATACAATTTTTATTCTATCTTTAATATCCTTAACAAATTTAAGTGCTTAATCTCATGCCGAATGGTAGCCCTGTTCCTAGTCATGTACAACTGTACTTGAGAAAGCGTTGTTGTTGCCTGTCTGTTCAGTGCCTCACACTGACATGCACTCTAGCCCATTTCATCTTGCAGTTTTTTCAGTTTTTGAGCTAGACTTATGCTGACAGGCTTGAACAAAGATATCGTAAAAAGGAAACTTGAACTTGTAATAACTCTACGAGGCGTACAGTTCGGTTAAAATTGTTAAGAGTATTAGAGATGAGATATTAGAGATAGAATAGGTTTGTTATTCTATCTCCTTCCTTATCTCTATATGATATATCCTCTCTTGTACTCCTATATATATATGACTCTTTGGGTCTCATATCAATACATACACAATATTCATAACATGGTATCAGAGCCTAGGTTCCATACCTAGCCTCCGCTTGTCTTCATGAGCTGCCCGGAGAATCGATCTCTCGGGGCAGCCATCTCTCAATCTCCGGTGTGAGGCCGACCTTCTCCATGGTCGAAGAACCCTACTGTCTGCAAGCTCGGGATCCGCTCGTGGGAGGCGATCGGCTTGAGCGGGGTGTTCGGGGAACTTTCTTTGCGTTGGTGAAGTCGTCCTCACGGACCACCGGGTAGAAGAAGACTAGCCTACCGCCCATGACCAAGATTCTTGCGGCAAGGTGGACACATTCGCCATCTTCTCGTCGACCAAAATCAGCCTTGGCGGTCGGCCTCGGTTTCTTCGGTCCGTTGCGGGCAGCAGCGCCGGCTCTTCGTCGCATTGTCACTTTGGCCGTCGTCCGCCCGCTGCGGCCGCCGTCGCGATCGTCTCTCCTCGTCATTGCCGCCGCCAGATCTCGCAGCAGCTCGGGGCTGTCGCTTTGTCGTCGCGCCGCCGCCGTAGCCGCCGCCGCTTTGCCGCCGGGTGCCGACGCCTTGAAGCCGGGCGCCTCACGCCGGATCCGTCTTGGCGTGTCTTGCCGCCTCCGTGGCCCGCCCGACCCTCGGCGGAGTGCCGCCGACGCCCGATCTCGGTGCCCGACGCGATGCGACCGCCGATGGGGAACGAGGCCACCGCCCGCCGCTCTGGGCGGCCCGTCTCCGCCGTGCCGTGCGGCGGCCGCCCGCCGCCGGTGGCCTCCTCGCCGCTCGTCGCCGCCCGTTCGTAGCTGCCATGCAGCAGGCATCTTGCCTATCGCACGGCATTTGCTTCCCATCTGGCGCCGTTCGGGCTGCTCCACCGCGTCAATGGGTGGGTGCACAGGTCCCACACCACTCGCTCCGTCGCCGACCGCACCCGCCTCCACGACCTCCTCCTCTTCGTGTGGATGTGTTGTCACAGCGATGTCCTCCTCGTGCTCTCTAAGTCGTAGGCCGCATGGGCCGAGGCCAACGGCCGCCGGCCGAGAGGCCAACAGCATTGAGAATTTTTTTCTCGCAGATTTTTTTCTCAAAAATCGCAAATTTTCGGTTCCGGTTCCTGCCACCGCCGCTCTGCCGTCCTCGTCCGGATCGGCTTCCTTGAGGTCGACCGTCGGCGATTCCGCTCGACTCACCGTCGCTCTGTCGACTCAGTGCGTGCGAGGTCGGCCGCTGCCGACCCCACTCGACTCCACCGCCGCTCCGCCGTCTTCGCCGAAACTCTGCCGACCTCGTCTGCGTCGGCTTTCTTGCCGATCCGGCGCTGTCCATGGCGCCGTCGCCGCCTCGCCGCCCGAGCCCGCCAGATCCGGCCGCCTCGGCCTCTGCCGTCTCCGCGCCGCTGCCGCCGCTTCGCATGGCTGCGTGCTCGCCGCCCGGCCGCCGCCGAGGCGCCGCCTCCGCTGCTTCCCGCATGGCTCCGCTGCTCGCCGCCCTCCGCCGCCGCCCGGCGCGCGACCTCTCCGCCGCTTCCCGCATGGCTCATGGTGCTCGCCGCCCTCCCGCCGCCCGAGGCGCCGACCTCTCCGCCGCTTCCCGCATGGCTCCGCCGTGCTCGCCGCCCTCCCGGCTACCGCCCGAGGCGCCGCCCTCGCCGCCGCCGGATGCCGCCTCTGCTCCCACCCGGAGCTCCTCGCGCTGCGCCTCACGTCGTCGCTCTCGCGCCGGCCACCCCTTTAGTGTTTACCTTTTTCAAATGCAATGCTATTGCATCGCCTTGCATTTGAGGGGTGTTAAGAGTATTAGAGATGAGATATTAGAGATAGAATAGGTTTGTTATTCTATCTCCTTCCTTATCTCTATATGATATATCCTCTCTTGTACTCCTATATATATATGACTCTTTGGGTCTTATATCAATACATACACAATATTCATAACAAAAATAAGCTAACTTATGCTTTATTTTATATTATAGCTGATTTATTTTACATTGTAACTATTTATGGCTTTTTTGGTATAATTAAATTTTAAAAAATAAAATAGAAAAAACAGGTTAGTCCATCCGACAATGCGAACAAATACAAAAAAAAAAAAAAATCAAAAAACAAAAAATTGAAATTAAGAAATAATGAGCTAGAGAGGACGAAAGTTGAAGGCGAAACGAGTGTGGGACTTCAGCAAAGGCACAACAGAATCAATGAATGATCCACATACAATGTACACACTTCTGACAGGAGTACAGCGACAATAGTCATATCAAGGACAACTGAAACTTGTTTACAAGAGCACATGAATGCCACAGGACTTGCAACTACTGCTGAAGGATGAATGACCACCATTTCTTCGACTCGCCTAACGTTTCCTGCAAGCATTCCTTTTCCCTTGCCATTTTTTTCGTTCCATTTCTCAAGAAAATTAAAAAGAAATGAAATGAAGAAAAATAAAAGAAATAAGTTAACAAGTTGCATAAGCTAAAATAAGTTCAGACCCCTGAAAGAGGATGGATATCATCTGCAGAGGACCATGATACGATCTCTGAATTCCCTTCTCTCTTTCTACAAACACTGAACTTGTAAAACAGAAGAACACCGTCCAAATAAATATGAAAAATAAACCCAGGTGAAGAAGAGACACTCTTGTAGCACGATCAGGAGGGATCCGCACGAGTCTTTGAGCTCCCAAGGGTGAGCTCCAGCTCGTCCGAGGCGCACTCCTCGTGTATCCGCTCCCCCTCCCATGCCTTCACCAGTCCAGGTGATTCATTGTTGCCATTGCTGCTGCTCCCAAAGGCAAAATCATCCGGGGCACCATCAACCATGTGAACATCATGATGACCTGGCATGCCACCAATTACCGGGGAACATGTTCCACTCTGTCCAGGGGTGCACACTCTTGAAGAACTGGCAACAGTCTCTTTGAAAATCCCAAAGGGATTGTGTGAAACAAGGTTGTACGTCGGAGATGAGGGTCCTGCAGAAGATATTTGAAACCCTGCTAGCCATGCCGGGTCTGGGGCAATCTGGTGACCGGGGCTCGGCGGTGTGGAGTTGGGAAGAGATGTATAATTTACCCCAGCCCATGGTGGCTGAACACTTGGGTTCTCCCAATCAGTCTTAATGCGAGGTGTACGAGTTGGGGAGCTGGATGGGGGTGTCACTGGTGCACTAATGGAGCCTCCATTGAAATAGAGATGGTGAAGCTGCGGGAACTTAGAGGTGGAGGCAAACGAGGAACTTGAGGAAAGATTTTTCAGCCATGGGATAAGGGAGCTTCCCTCGACACCACCAATGAAGTTGTTTCCACCAAGAGTGATCTGGGAGGAGGATCCAGAGCTCGGAAAGGAGGAGGATGCAGGACTTGGGTTGTATGAAGCCCTTGGACTAGGTTGATATGAAGAGCAAGGGCTTGGTGAAGCAGACCTTCCAATTGGATCACGACGCTCCTGTGGAGGAGGTTTACATCCCTGAAATATGGACAAATAGAACACAGTTAACTCTGTAATTTCTTCCATCCAAAGAAATTGAAGTGCAATGGCAACATGTCGACAATTGTATAGCAGAAAAAAAAAATCAGAAAGGAAATTTCCAGAACCTAGGCAATCTCTACAAACAAATGAGAGCACAAACTGAACAGAAACATGGCAATTTTGAACCACAACATGCCATACAGAAGCAAGTTCAGAGAAATTCTGTAATAGCATCAGATGGATTAGTTGCAATACTTCTTAAATTTTATATTTTTAGTACCAATGGGTTACACCATTTGTAAATCAAAAGAATCCTCAAGCTGTTCAATTACCAGCAATAAGTTGACAGATTTAGCTCAAAAGCGTGTAAAACTATATGCAACTTCAATCTAGGTAAATCTATCTAAAGTCAAATCTTTTTCTTAGTGAAAAAGTACATCTAACAATTAATAAATGATCTTTCCAATGAAAAGAAAAACAAGGCAATCACTTGAATGGTGTAATGTTAGCAATCAAGTAAACACAACTGCTGCATGCCGCTTAGACTAAAGACAGTCAATCCACAGTACGACAATTGCAAAGCCTAGTTGTTTGTGGGTGTACCTTATAGAACTTGCCTATGCCAATACCCTTGTCCTGTAATACTAACCTGTTCTGCACCAGCCTCAAAAGCACAGTAAAAAAATTATGCTTTTGGTTGCTGAAAGCAATGGTAGCATGCGCATAAGGAGGGAAGATCATAACAGCGCCATTTTGTACTGTGCTTTGTGGCTTTCTGATGTGAACCCCTCTTTTTACATTCTTTCAGGATGTAAGTATGCAGTAACTCTGTCATGCTCATATTTGTCTATGACTTCACCTCTAGAATTTACCTCAACAACTGACCTTAGCAGCTTTGCACTATACCTTCTTTCCTCATACCAACAGAAAATGTGGCAATTTTCAGGGGAAAAAACATACAAAAGTGTAACTTCCTCAACGTGGCAGTACTGCGAATTCTTGTGAAAAGATTCTATGGCAAACAAAAAAGGTCATCCCTAAAAAAACCCCTTCGCTCCTCAATTGAAATGTGTTAAAAAACGCAATCTTTTCAGCCTCCTAACTCTAGAGCTTTCTTGTTTTTGAAAAATCATAATTCCGAGCATGCTCAACTGAGGAAGCCACATTGCATTCCCCATTCCTAAATCTAGCCCCTGTTTCCCAGACTCTGACATCAGAACAGCCTAAATCCCAACAAAACCAAGCATCTCCCAAGAAACAAAATAGCTCAAAGCAAGGAAATTTTTGCTCAAAAGCCAACAGATTTAAGGCATATGCGCATTGAACTTAGCGGGTCCAAGATCACTCCTCTCTCTCAAAAAAAAGTTCACTCCTCTGAAGCAACAAAATCACCACATTGTATTCCCCACTCCTGGAAAGAGCCGCATGCCACCTCCCTGAATCCGCCATGAAAACAGCCCAAATCACAGCAAAAAAGAGCGTGCATATCCCAAGAAGACAAATCAAAGAAAAGAACAAGCTCCAGAGATATGCAGATCGCACTCGCAGCCAAGATTGCTCCTGTGGAGCAACCAGACTGTTGCGGCAACTCGAAACACACAACGTGGCCGGAACACTTGTGAAAGTCTCAACCGTGAGTACTTGGAAGCTTTGACCATGAGTACTCGAAAGATTTCGACTGAGTACTCGGAAGCTTCGACCGTGAGTAATCGGAAGAACTGCTCGGATGACCAAAGACTGTTACGATGCTCGTGAAACGATTGCTGCACACGATGCTCGTGAAACGATTGCTTTGCTACAGTGCTTGGTGAACAATAATCTTACGGCCGCGAAGTAACTCGTGCTTGAAGTTAGTTACGACTACAAAGGAACGTACTTGAAACGAGTTACGACCACGAAAGAACGTACTTGAAGCGAGCTACGACTACGAAGGAAACGTACTCGAAGCGAGTGACGATCACGAAGACTCGACACTCGCGGATGGCTGGACTCACTGGAGACAATGAAATCACGAGACAACAGTGTTTTTGTGCCGCTCGGAATTTGCTTGCGACGTTTTCTCCGTTGATCTTTTATACTGCGAAAAAGAAACAACTGACCTGACATAGGGCCTGTTCTTTTCCTCCGAAGCTGGCAGCTTTTGGCTTTTGCTACAGTACCTAACTTTCAAACAGAGTATTTTCTCAAGACGGGGTCTACAAGTTAAACGAAGTACACGTTAAAAACCCAACATCTGTACTATCCAAAATCGTAAGTGAGTATCTCTCTCTCCATAATCTGTACCGTAAACAACCAAAATTCGAAAATTTCAGCCAAAAGCCATAAGCCGCAGCCGTTGCCAAACAGGCCCATAACCGCCACGTCCAACTCTTCATGACGCGCCATCCCACGTCTGAGCTATTCATGACATTCAGTAAGTTACAAAACACACGCACTAATACTCTTAACACACGTACTAACTCACTTAATACACGCACTACTGCAGTACGATTAAGACTACTGTAACGTCTGTAGGTGCAACGTGGTTAAGTCCAACAAATCACCCCCTAACCATGGCGCACCGGCTTCACCTCGACCACCCTGATCTTTTGCCTCAGTTTGATGAACTTGACGCGACCAAGGGCCTTCATAAGAATGTCAGCCAGCTACTCATTTGTGCCGACGTGCTTCACATCTACTTTGCCATCTTCAATGCAGTCGCGAATGAAATGATACATCGTATCAATGTGTTTGCTGCGATCATGGAGCACAGGATTCTTGCACAAAGCAATTGCTGACTTGTTGTCCATGAGTAGCTTTTCCTTCTTCGGCTCCACACCCATCAGGTCTTCGATGAGCCGAGTTAGCCAGATTGCCTAGCATGCTACTGTTACTGCCGCGACATACTCTGCTTCACACGAGGACAACGCCACAATCTTCTGCTTCTGCAACACCCAAGTGATCAAACTTTTACCAAGGAAAAATGTTGTACCCATGGTGCTCTTACGGTCGTCAGTGTCGCCCGCCAAGTCACTGTCGCTACATCCGACAAGTTTAGGATCCGGCGTGCTTGCCCTCATGTAACAGCATCCGAATCCAGTCGTGCCACTCATGTAGTGAAGAATATGCTTCACCGCGGCCAAATGTTGTGACATTGGTGCCTTCATGTATCTGCTCACAATGCCCACGGCATAAGCAATGTCTGGCCTCGTGTTCACAAGGTAGCGAAGACTTCCGACAATGATGCGGAACTCAGTGGCGTTGACGGTGGCACTGCCATCTTTCTTTCTCAACTTCAGCCGGTTCTCCATCAGCGTTGAGCACGGATTACACCACACCATTCCCACTACTTCCAAAATCTTGCACGCATAGCTACTCTGTGATAGCGTGATCTTCCCGTCCTCTTGCTTGACCTTGATGCCCAAATAATAACTTAGCAAACCAAGATCGGTCATGCTGAACAGTTCCTTCATCTGGGCCTTGAACTCGATGATGTCATCGACGTTTGAGCCGGTGATGATGAGGTCCTCGACATACACCCCCACGAGCAAGAACATGTTACTTTTTTCCGCCGGAATACCGCATGCTCGAGTGGACTTCTCGTGAACCCGAAAGACACCAAAGTGGCATCCAACTTCGAGTTCCAGGCTCGCGACGCCTACCGCGGCCCGTATAAGGCCTTGCGTAGCCTTAGCACACCGTTCTTGTGCTTGTTGTCGACGTACCCTGGAGGCTGTTGAACGTACACCTCTTCTACCAGATCACCATTCAAGAATGCGGACTTTACGTCCATATGATGTATTTGCCAACCGTTGTGCGCTGCCAATGCGATCAGCACTCGCACTGTCTCAATGCGAGCCACCGGTGCAAATACTTCGTCGAAGTTCATCCCCTGTCGTTGTGCATATCCTTTTGCAACCAAACAAGCTTTATGCTTAACAATGTTACCTTGAGGATCTTTTTTCACCTTGAAGATCCATTTGAGCCCAATTGCTCGATGACCAATAGGAAGTGTGGCGAACTCCCAAGTGTTGTTGTTGTAGATGGACTTCAACTTTTCGTTCATGGCCTGTTTCCATGATGTGTCCAAGAGCGCCTCCTGTACGCTCGTGGGCTCCTCTGCACCAAGGAGACAGAGGTCGCCGTACTCCACGACTTCACCAACAAGGTCGGTTTTGTCGATTTGCACCGCTTCAGTTGTGTCGTAGATATTTGACATTGTGCGATACCTCAGCAGCATACCTTCGAAATCACGCGATCCGCTAGTCGGTGGTGTTGCCCACTGCATCGTAGCTCCAGACGATGTTGTGGGCTGGAGTGGTTCCGCCGCCTGTGGTGTCACGGGCGTATTCATCATTGTCGAAGACGTAGTTCGATCGTCATCCACCAAAATGTCACTCGTGACGTCGTACTCGACGGTGAACGTGTTGAGTTCGCTGATGCCAGTCGATGAAGATGACGTTGTCAAGTCCCATTGCTTCTCTTCTTCGAACACGACATCACGTGTCACATGGAGCTTCTTTGTGACCGAATCGTGGACACGATAAGCCTTTGAGCCTTCCTCGTATCCGATGAACACCATTGGCGTGGAGCGGTCGGAGAGCTTGGTGACGCCAGGGCCAACCATCTTGACGTGTGCCACACATCCGAATGTCGCATAAGTAACTCGTACTCGAAGTGAGTTACGACCACGAAGGAACATACTCGAAATGAGTTACGATCACTAAGGAACGAGTTACGATCACGAGGAACGTACTCGAAGCGAGCTACGACCACGAAGGAAACGTACTCGAAGCGAGTGACGATCACGAAGACTCGACACTCGCGGATGGTTGGACTCGCTGGAGAACAGTAAACTCACGAGACAACAGTGGTTTTTGTGCCGCCCAGAATTTGTTTGCGGCGTTTTCTCCATTGATCTTTTATACTACGAAAAAGAAATAACTGGCCCGACATATCCGCCACGTTCAGCTCTTCATGACGCGTCATCCCACCTCTGAGCTATTCATGATATTTATGAAGTTACAAAACGCACACACTAATACTCTTAACACACGCACTAACTCACTTAATGCACGCACTAATACAATACCACTAAGACTACTGTAATGTCTCTAGGTACAACGTGGTTAAGTCCAACACAGACCACCACCGCCACCCTTGGCACAGAGCAACAGGATCACGCAAAGATCGGCCGATGGAACGAATCGAATGTTGGCCCAGGGATGGAACCTAACGCGCACACATGGGGGTCAAAAACACACACAAACACCTCTGCTCCAACTCAAGACACACGAGTTTGCGCTGCGTCAGTCCACCGCCTGTTTTTCCATTTTTTTTATCTATTTATAGACTCTGATTACAAGTGTATAGGCTAAAACTACCCAACTCTTCCGGCCACGATCTCCATGACTCGCACACTCCCCACTACTCATACGACCTGCTCCACTAACCATCACACTCGGTTTAGTAGACACGACCAGTCACATACAGACTAACTGCTATCTGGCCCGATCTACGACCGCATACAATCCTTGGGGTCCTCTTCGGGTTTTGCTTCGAGCCCTTCGACCATATCCTGTCGACCATGGTGCCTTCAGCTGCTTCACCGACTACGGCTTGTCAACCAACATCTCTGACCACACAGGTCTTTCGAGCACCGACCGGTTCACTGTAGCTTATGAGTACCGACCATCGACTACTGTAGCCACGACCAACTTTAACTACGAATACGACCACGACCACTTGCTGCAGTACTCCTCCCGTGTACCGATTGCTACAGTACTTCTACGAGTACCGACTGCATCGACTCACGACTACGGCCACCGCGTAATTCGACTTACGACTATGACCACTGCGCATTCGACTTTTGACTATGACCACTGCGTAATTCGACTTACGACTACAACCACGGAGTACTCGAACACACCGAGTACTCAACACGACCACGCACGCAGTACTCAACACACGAGTCCTCGATTACGACAATACACAAGCACACGAGGACTCGACTATGACTTACAGTACTGGAACATACTCGAACATACCGAGTACGGATAACAATAAGATTAGTTCCAACACCTAAGCCAATAAGAAGAGCCAGCCAGCAAGATTGATTACCTTGCGGTAGGTGGTGCCGTCGGGCTCGACGGTCCACCCGGCCTCGTTGCAGAGCGCCTTGAGCACCTCGTTGTTGTCGCAGTGCTTGGGGAGGTTGTAGTTGCCGTAGGCCCTGAGCCCGGTGTAGATCTTGGCCGCGATCGCGCGCCGCCGCCGCTCCCTCCGCCGGTTGTTCTCCCGCTCCCTCCACGTCGGCACCCTCGTGCCCCCCAGGCCGCCGCCTCCTCCCCCGGCCTCGTTCATCATCAGCCCCCGCCGCCGCCGGATCTGCGAGGGCTCGGGATTTGTTTGGAGTTCGCCTCGCTGTTCTTGCGGCCGCTGCTCGCTCGCTCGATTGTTTAATATTTCTGGGGAGGAGGAAGAGGAAGGCTGATTTAGCAGTCTGAACGCAGCAGCTGCTAGCCTGCCACTGCCGCTGCTGTGGCTGGCTCGGCTGCTTAATGTAACGCTCGCTGGAGGAGGGCGAAATGCCGCGATTACCGCTTACCGCCCGCCTCTCCCCGTTTTGCCCTCGGCGTTGGGCCACGGCACCAGGGTTAGATACGGTATTTCACGGCCGGGGCCAGGTTTGCAGCCTCCGAGCGTCGTAAAGTACGACGTCTCTGACGCACGGGGCCCGACTGGCATCGCTATTTCGTGGTCAAACGGGAGCGGTGCGGCCGGCCGCGTCAGAACGCAATCATGAGTCGTGGCCAGCCCGGCTCAGCGAGCGGTGTAACGAACCGACCCAACAGTTGGAAATGTACTGTTCACATAAATGTCACGGTTTATTTTTTTTCCCAAATTTAGCCCCCCCCCAATTATACCTTTTGTAAATCTAACCCTTTCTATGAAGCGAACAAGTTCACCCAGTACCTACCAAGGTAGAGGAACGAGTTCACCAGATACCTACCAAGTTATAGGAGCTCGGTAGATACCTACCGAGCCCTTGTGTGGCAGGTCATGGCATCTACTATGCACGTTTAAGTAGAGCCAATTGCATTTAATTAGTACTAATTATATTTAATTATTGTTTTAATTAGTGCTAATTAAAGCACTAAATTAATCTTATTTTATTTAGTGCTTTCATTAGTGTTAACATATTTAATTATCACTGATTGTAATTAATTGGTGCTAATCATATGCTTAATTAATCGCTAACCATGAGCTTAATTAAACGCTAATCGTCATAAGATTAGATGACACACGTAGCAGCGAGACATTGAGTAGAAAATATAGAAAGCCAGATCAAGCTGTCACTAAGGTATATTCTCCCCTATGGACTGGATCCTTTTCGTATTGGCTTCTGATTTTTGTTTATAAAAAGCCAAGAGGTAATACAAACACTCGGTTTCTTAAAGTAGCTTCTTCAATCCTCTCGCTACTATCTCGCTTCGGGGATAAGGCAGGGGGTCATGGGTGCATCACACACCCTACTCCTTTCGCTCCCATCACATGCACACATCTCTCCCTTTCTTTTTCCATCGCTCGTCCTCTTATTCTAAAAGCCACTTTTAATCATCACTATTTATTTTCAGCCAAAAATCATAAGCGATTAACACTAATTAAAGCACTAAATAAAATGATATTAATTTAGTTCTTTAATTAGCACTAATTAAAATGTAACTATTATTAATTAATTAATTATGATTAGTACTAATTAAATACGATTAGCTCTAATTAATCATACACATTTCATGCCATACCTGCCACACAGGGCTCGGTAGATTCATTGAAGGGACTATATTTATAAAAATAGACGTTCTAAGCTATTTTTTTAAAAGTAGCAACGGTGTAAAAGAATTGGTTTCGAAAATGGGCACGTGGGGGGAAGTGAATCTGGTCATGAGAGAGCCGAGAGTGTGTGAATAGGGGTGAAAATGGATCGGATAGTTTCCAACCGATCTGGATGAAAACGAAGATGGATTATGTCGGATCGGATTTTCTTCGAATAATTTTCGGATCGGAAACAAATACGGATTTTTTGTCGGAAATGGATACGAATACAGTAGACCTGATATCCGGTGAATACGAATACGGATTATCCGGATAATACGGAATCGAATATCCGGAATTTCAGCCTAAAATTGCCTAGCCTAAGCCAACATCTCTCATCTCCCATGCCACTAGCCCACTAGCCCAACCAAGCCATAAGCCTCCATTACCATTAGGCATTAGGTTCCCTAGTCATATTAAATTACAAACACCACTAGCAAATATTATATTTATTAAAAAAATAAATTTAGTATTGTCGATAGATTAAAATTTGTACTGATTAAATTGATGTACTACCATTTAAATAATTCTGATGCAAATTTAAATTCTTAATTAATTTATTAATCACATGTAAATGGTAGAAATCCATTAAGAATTATTTATGACTTTAGAAAAAATTAACTGCCATTTAAAATATGTACAATGGTATGACTATTGTGGATAAAAATACTTATGCTTGTTTAGATTTCATTAATGTTTTGATAAGATAAACTATTTATGTGTTTTCATTGACTTTGGATGTATAGTTTAAGGGTTTTCATGTTCCGATAAATATTCGTGACCGTTTTCGTTTCGATTCGTATTCGCTCCGTATTTGTATTTGATATTATTTATATTTATATTCGTATATGAGGTATTTGTATTCGCATTTATATAAAAAAATTATAAAAATAAATATAGTACAAACATTATTCATGTTCCATCCGTTTGCGCGTGAAGCGGCGTGCGCGCTGCGCCTGGCCGTCCTGGTTCGCTGGGCCTGACGCGAGCCGCGTTGGCGAGGCGTTAGGGTGTGGGGACCGCGCGGCGGCTGCAACGGCTTGGGATTCGCGGCGGTAGGCCTATACGGTACGGCCTACGGCTCGTCACTCGCGAACGCTGCGGCAGTGGCAGCGTGGCGGTGGCACCGCAGTCACGCCCTCCGCTCGCTTGGCCCCGTCTTTTCCCTCTCGCTCTCCCAGCTTTCCTGGGCGCGTTTTAATGCGGCGGTACGTCTGTTTCTGGGCGTTTTGTGCGTAAACTCTGGCGTTCACAGCCGCTGACCCTGAGCTGCTCGATACGTGTAGTGCGCTAGTGTACTGGTGCAGTGTAGCGTTCACATGAACTCTTATGTTAGTCCTCCGTTCCAAGTCCAAATGCGCTCTCCGGCTCACAACATAAGTCTAAATATTTAATAAATATTCTAAAAAAATATATTATTTAAATAGTATTTAATAAAATTAGATCATATTTATTTATAATAGAAAGAGTATTATTATGTTTATCTAAAAAGAGTATTATGATCCAATTTTATTAAATATTATTTAAATAATATGTTTTTAGATATATACACTGGACTTATAATGTTGCACGAAAGGAGTATTTTCCTTCCTTCTCAGGTTTATGTTGGAACCTGGAACGGAGATTTGTGGCCTGGGTGCTCGGCTCCTAGCTTTGACTTTTAAGTGGCGTGCGTGGCGGAGTACATACATGCTGACGGTTTTCCCTTTTAGTTCTTCTTTTCTATTGTTGGTTCACATTCTCTTTTTTTTTTCCTTCTTGTAGTGAGGAACTTTTCGTGAGTTTTTTTTTATAAAAAGGTGTTTGCAAATTGAGGAATCTCATGAACAAAAGGAAAAATCTTGTGTACATAGCAAGGTGTTTATGGAGTAGTTTTCGGTACAAGTGTCATGGGTTTTTCACGTGTGCTGTTTTCGCCATTTTACAAAAATGTGTGCAACCAAGAGAAACTCAAGAAGATGTTTTATATCAATTCCCGAGTATATCAGATGTGCCTGACAACTTCTGAATAAAGAAGAACAAAATCCCAAACAAGTTGTTACTCCTACATGTTAAATTAATCCTAAATTGTCATGATAAGGAGATTATGAACCCCAGTTCGTAAGAACCCACTATCCAAGGTGTCCATCAATCTCTGAGATTTGTGCCACTTTTCCCTTTTTCTTTGCTAATTTCATAATTATAGCTTGATGTGACATAAATAGAGGGAGAGAAAAGTACAATTTAGTCCCTCCACCTTCTCTCTCCCCCACTCATTCTCACCCGCACACCTCTCTCTCTCTTTATCCCCACCCGATCGGGCCCGGACAATGAGGCGGCGACAGAGAGGGCGGTGGCAAGGTGACCGGCGATGAGGTCTCTTTAGTATCGATAGTGGGTGCAGATACACTCGAGTGTAGATCGACATTTCTGTAAATTGCCATACGTAGTTTCGAGTGTGTGTTTGTTTTATACCTTAATATAAAGCTTGTTTTGCTTTCGAACCCAAATAAATGAGGTTGACAGACCATATTACCTCCTCCTAGTCAAGTGATTTAGTGTCAGGTCTTCATCTGAGATCTATTTGCTTTCTATTCAACAAGGACAAGGAAAAGATAATGGATATGGAACACATGTCCTGGCACTATTGGAAAATGAAGCTCTCCCAGTTCAAACATGTGAGATTACTTATATTATAGAAGTCTTGAAGCAAGATGTCCGCGATTAGTAGCAATTTGAACTTCATGTTCCCGAGTTGCAGAGAACAATCCGAACTGAGGCAAGTTTTGTGGCTAGTTAGGATCATGGTTTACAAGGGCCTGCATATTAGATTTTGAGAGTGATGAGTTAGGTTTGGGTGCGCGGCGGTGTGAGATACTAAAGATGGGAAGGAGGAATTAAGGTGCGATGGTGGAGGAGGCAAGCAATACCGGCAAAGTGGTATGAGGGAGGAGTGGTGGGGCATGTTGTGACTGTGAAAGGATGGAGGAGAGGAGGGTGGGTTTTATTTGGTTTCACGAATCTTAAGGTGATTGGATGGTCGAAAAGTACCTGTTTTTAGGGAGAAACTTGTATATGGTGTCTAAACTAGCACATTCTATATTTTTTTAGAGTAGATCGATTCTAGTAATACTTTGTTTGTTTAGACTTAGACTTTTTGACCCATAAATTAAAACTAACTTTTTGACTGAAGCAGCTAAGCACCTAACTTTTAAGCAAGTTAGGGTGTTTGGTAACTTTGTTTTTATGGCTTTTGAGATATGGTTTATTGTTGAATTGTCTGCAATACCCATGGTTGCAATGACTTATTTGCTCACTGTTAAAAACCCAATTCCTGTACAAGAACGAATTTGGTGCAAAATAGCACTGCTTCAAAACATTTGTACGTAATTTCGCTTGAAAATTAATAGTACAAACCTTCAAAACAATGAATTGTAACAAAAGATTACCATTGCAAAAATGCAAAGACCTTTTCTGTTAGCATTTTCCTTCCACGGCAATCGAACCGGAAACACCAAAGTAGCATATTGCAAAAAAAAAAAAAAAAAAACAAGTTGGGTCGGAACATACTGCAACTTGAAACCTGAAGGAAAATTCAGGTACTGCACCAAAAGGAACTCGATACTACACAAAATCAGGGTAAAAAAGAAAAAGAGGAAAACTAGATCTAAACATGTACATCATTTGAGTTCAGAACTTCAGATCTAAAATAATTTTTGTCCCTTCTACTTTGAGCCTAGCGGTAGATCTAAAATTGGGATCACAAGAACGAGTTACAAATTGGTAATCACAGCAATCATTTCGCATCAAATCACTTCACGAACGAGACAGTTACAAATATATATTTCTCGGCTTTTGGCTTCTTCTTATAAAGCGGCAGGCTTCAGTCCACATCTAACTAGCTACGACTACTTGGATCAACGCCATCATCTTGTTAAGCCAAAAGCATATCCATCGATCACTTCACGAACGAGACACGCTGTAGCTGGCAAAGCAGGTTCATAGAACTTGTTCGTAATCGACGAGAGCTTTTGGTGCCAGCAAAAGATTAGTTGCACATTGAAACATCATTTTCCTACTCCGACCACGATGGCCCATGCGTGGCAAGTGTGCTCCTTCGGATGCCAACCTATCGAACATCGCAGTGCCCTTTCCTTTTCCGCTGCACTCTCAAAAGGCCCACCTTGGGCTTGTCTTTCATGGTCACTCCTTTTCTGTTGCTCCTGCCATCAGCTTCATCTGGTAACAGCAAACGCGCAGAGGAACAGATCGCGAGGGGGATGGCGCAAAGGAAGAACAGTGCCTCCAATGCGTGCTGGCACTCATGACACATGAAAGCATGAGTCGTGAGAGAGAATTGCATCCTCAACTTCTAGCATGGACACTATTCGCTAAGTTTAAATTTGTTGTCTGATAAAAACAACTATTTTCTTTGTATCAAAGCTCAGATAATTTTAAAACTTCGTAATTGTACAGCTTTATTTTCTCTCATCTTGATGTGAATTTAATTTTGCGAAGTGAAAATTAAACTTCGTAATTGTATAATTTTAAAGCTCCAGTACAGTGTTGTGATAAACCATTACAAATTTTACGAAGTGAATATTTAATTTTACAAAGATTGTATTTTTTGGATCGGTTTAAAAATTTTCAGGCAAATCTATCTTCCGCTAGGTGGTTGCCAATCGATGACAAGCGAGTAGTACTGCGCGATCGACCAGTAGGTCGGTAGTACCGCGGTTTACTTGCCGGTAGCTTTTTTTTAGAGAGGTTCAGTTGCGGGGAGCGATAGTACCAGCCCAAGTGAAAATTTCATATATTTTGGGAATTTAGTCTTGGATTATTTTGAATTGTGTTTGGTCAGTTTATTAATGTTGTATAAAGCATGTTTTGACTAACGTGGATCAAATTGTGAAAATTTTATATCCAAAAATAATTTCTTGATCTTTGGATGTGCAAGATCGCTTGGAGTTAATCATGGTCAATGGCGAGGATTGGGGCTACGCTCATGGAGAAGCCGAGACCCAGAACGATCAAGTATGCCAGGTCAGATAGCTGGGCTTAAGCATGGCACGAGGTAGGTGGAAAATATTGAAGAGAAGTTCGAGCGCACGTTGCATCATATGACTTGGTTGATCCAAGTGAGGCGTGGTCCAGTGAAACCGAAATGGGAGAGACTTACCAACACGTGACAAGCCAGTGATGCATCTACACGTGGCAAACATAATAATTGCTTGAAGCATAATAATTGCTTGCAAGGGAAGTTGAAGACTGGGTTAAGAAATGATATTTTAGTAAGTTGACCAAAATACCAAAAACTATTTTGGATCAGAACCGCGGCGCTTCGAAAAGAGTTTTAGGTCAAGGAAAAGCTGAAAAGATCAAGTTGGATAAAATGTTAAGGACTTAATGGATTCGGGTTTATGTGCTTTGAAAAGCTTGCATAAGTGTATTGTGTGAGTAAAACTTATGTTGTGTGGGGTTAATAGTTTTTTCCATTTGTACTAAGTGGATAGTTTCTATTAGGGTTATATGGGGTTAGTTGCCTTGTCTATTTAATAGGTTAGGATGTAGACTTGCTAGTTAACCATCCAACCATCCTACTTTTACTCATTGAAGGCAAGTGTTCTAGGGTTAGGGTTTAAGAAGGATGAGTGTTGTGGTGTGCTCTCTTATCCTCCAGGTGGAGTGGCTATAAAATTTTCATCTTCAAGTAGCAACATATCAATTTTGTTCATCTCTCATTAATCTCTCTTGTTTGGGTTGATTTGCTTTTGATTTGGTTGGTTTTGATCTTATCTCTTCTTGATCTTGCTAGTATCAAGGACGTATAAATGATAGAGATATTATATGAAATCAATCATCATCTATTTAGACATCGGGTTTTGCAAGTTCTTGAAGTTGCCGATTTTGCTTGGATTGACCCCTCAAGTGATTTCTTGATCCAATTATTTTACCTTGATTCCTTGAGTGTTCTAGCTTTTTATGATATGAGAAATATATATAGAGACATCTTAGCCATTATTTACCTATGAGTAAGTTATATTCACCATTTTGTTTTTGTGCGGTTTTGATGCAACCTCCTATCAAACCAAAAAGTTAGAACTTTGATGACGATTTTGTTGATTATTGATTGGAATATGTTTTGATATCCTAGAAGTTGCATTCCAAGTTTCAAATCATTTGGATCTCTGATTAAAAGTTATGTGGATTTTGGTTTTGAAATAGTGCTGTTCTGAGCTGTTTACTATAGCAATACTACATATTTTACTGTTCACCAATATGACAGATGGGTTTTTGATTTTCTTGGATTTTTAATTTCTTGATTTGCTAGCTTTTGTGTTTGTTTTTCATCCTAAATCTTCGTAGCTCGGTTATGGAGGGATTGACGAATACTTGGTGGAAAATTTGAGTCACACCCTCTCTGTTGTTGTACCGGTCTGCAAAATTCTAACAAAGCAATATTCTAATAGGAGGAAGGCTTGTGTTGTCTTTTGAACTGTTAGGATCGGATCATTGAAGAAGAGGGACGAGGAGGTACATTTCATTACTATCTCTGCCTGTCAACATTGTTTGGCTTTAAAAATAAAGTCAAATACTTCATCGATAGGAAAAATGCTGTTCAATCGATTGCCAAAAAATGAGAGTTCGTATTTCCCCAAATATTCCAACGCATGATGCCTTGCATCATATGGCATCATATCCTTGGATCTATGAAGACCCCAATCATAGCCAACCTAAGGCAATACTGCGAGTGAAGCTAGCTAGGCAGCGCGCGACCAACACATCATTTCTACCCACATGTTGGCGACCTAGAGCGCGCATGCTTTTGAGTGAAAATTAAACTTAGAATTGTATAATTTTAAAGCTCAGTTGTTGTGATAAACCATTACAAATTTTCTGAGTGAATATTTAATTTTACAAAGATTGTATTTTTGGATCGGTTTAAAATTTTCAGCAAATCTATCTTCTTCTAGTGAGGTTGCTCGATCGATGCAAGCGATAGTACGCGCGATCGACCAGTAGAGCGGTAGTACCGCGTTTACTTGCGTAGCTTTTTTAGAGAGGTTTCGATTACGGGAGGCGATAGTACCAGCCCAAATGAAAAATTCATAGATTTTGGGAATTTAGTCTTGGATTATTTTGAATTGTGTTTGGTCAGTTTATTAATGTTGTATAAAGCATGTTTTGACTAACGTGGATCAAATTGTGAAAATTTTATATCCAAAAATAATTTCTTGATCTTTGGATGTGCAAGATCGCTTGGAGTTAATCATGGTCAATGGCGAGGATTGGGCTACGCTCATGGAAAGCCGAGACCCGAGCGATCAAGTATGCCGGTCGATGTGGGCTTAAGCATGGCACGAGGTAGGTGGAAAATATTGAAGAGAAGTTCGAGCAACGTTGCATCATATGACTTGGTTGATCCAAGTGAGGCGTGGTCAGTGAAACCGAAATGGAGAGACTTACCAACACGTGACAAGCGTGATGCATCTACACGTGGCAAACATAATAATTGCTTGAAGCATAATAATTGCTTGCAAGGAAGTTGAAGGCGGGTTAAGAAATGATATTTTAGTAAGTTGACCAAAACCAAAACTATTTTGGATCGAACCAGGCGCTTGAAAAGAGTTTTAGGTCAAGGAAAAGTGAAAAGATCAAGTTGGATAAAATGTTAAGGACTTAATGGATTCGGGTTTATGTGCTTTGAAAAGCTTGCATAAGTGTATTGTGTGAGTAAAACTTATGTTGTGTGGGGTTAATAGTTTTTCCATTTGTACTAAGTGGATAGTTTCTATTAGGTTATATGGGGCTAGTTGCCTTGTTTATTTAATAGGTTAGAATGGAGACTTGATAGTTAACCATCCAACCATCCTACTTTTACTCATTGAAGGCAAGTGTTCTAGGGTTAGGGTTTAAGAAGGATGAGTGTTGTGGTGTGCTCTCTTATCCTCCAGGCGGAGTGGCTATAAAACCTTCATTTTCAAGTAGCAACATATCAACTTTGTTCATCTCTCATGGATCTCTCTTGTTTGGGTTGATTTGCTTTTGATTTGGTTGGTTTTGATCTTATCTCTCCTTGATCTTGCTAGTACCAAGGACGTATAAGTGATTGAGATATTATATGGAAATCAATCCTCATCTATCTAGACATCAGGTTTTACAAGTTCTTGAAGTTGCCCGATTTTGCTTGGATTGACCCCCTCGAGTGATTTCTTGATCCAATTATTTTTACCTTAATTCCTTGAGTGTTCTAGCTTTTTATGGTATGCGGAAATACATCTAGAGATATCTTAGCCATTATTTACCAACGAGTAAGTTATATTCACCATTTTTGTTTTTGTCTGGTTTTGATGCAACCTCCTATCAAACCAAAAAAGGTTAGAACTTTGATGACGGTTTTCTTGGTTATTGATTGGCATATGTTTTTGATATCTTAGAGAAACTGCATTCCAAGTTTCAAGTCATTTGGATCTACAGATTAAAAGTTAAGTGGATTTTTGGTTTTGAAATAGTGCTGGTTTTCATGTTCCTGAGCTGTTTACTATAGCAATACTACCTATTTTACTGTTCACCAACATGACCGATGGGTTTTTGATTTTCTTGGATTTTTAATTTCTTGATTTGTTGGCTTTTGTGTTGTTTTCATCCTAAATCTTAGCTCGGTTACGAGTGGAGGTTAGAATACTTGGTGGAAAATTTGAGTCACACCTCTCTGTTGCGGTCGCAAAATTTAACAAAGCAATATTCTAATAGGAGGAAGGCTTGTGTTGTCTTTTGAACTATTAGGATCGGATCATTGAAGAAGAGGGACGAGAGGTACATTTCATTACTATCTCTGCGTGTCAACATTTCTTGGCTTTAAAAACAAAGTCAAATACTTCATTGATAGGAAAATGCTGTTCAATCGATTGCCAAAAAAAATGAGAGTTCGTATTTCCCCAAATATTCCAACGCATGATGCCTTGCATCATATCCTTGGATCTATGAAGACCCCAATCATAGCAACCTAAGGCAATACTGCGAGTGAAGCTAGCTAGGCAGCGCGCGACCAACACATCATTTCTACCCACATGTTGGCGACCTAGAGCGCGCATGCACGAGGTAGGCAGCTGGCAGGCAGCAGGCAGCACAAAGACGATAGGATTCCGGTCAAATATATAGATCAATAATCCAAGATCTTAACCAACGCAGGCAAATTAAAGTTGCAATTAAACCATACTAAATTAAAGTTCCATTTCTGGGCCAAGCCTTCGTGGCTGGCATCTCCGGTCTACCAGCTCTTGTCTCTACGTGTTTGGAGAGATCGGCTAATTAAATCGAGTGTTTTGCCTACAGCGTGACGGTTATTTGAAGTCCTTGAGAGCAATATTTAGTCTTGGATTATTTTGAATTGTGTTTGGTCGGTTTATTAATGTTGTATAAAGCATGTTTTGACTAACGTTGATCAAATTGTGAAAATTTATATCCAAAATAATTTCTTGATCTTTGGATGTGCAAGATCGCTTGGAGTTAATCATGGTCAATGGCGAGGATTGAGGCTACGCTCATGGAGAAGCCGAGACCCGAACGATCAAGTATGCCGGTCGATAGTGGGCTCAAGCATGGCACGAGGTAGGTGAAAAATATTGAAGAGAAGTTCGAGCAACAGGTTGCACCATGTGAGTTGGTTGATCCAAGTGAGGCGTGGTCTAGTGAAACCGAAATGCGAGAGACTTACCAACACGTGACAAGCCAGTGATGCATCTACACGTGGCAAGTATAATAATTGCTTGCAAGGGAAGTTGAAGACTGGGTCAAGAAAGAGTATTTTAGTAAGTTGACCAAATACCAAAAACTATTTTGGATCAGAACCGTGGCGTTTCGAAAAGAGTTTTAGATCAAGGAAAAGCTGAGAAAATCAAGTTGGATCAAATGTTAAGGATTTACGGATTCGGGTTTATGTACTTTAAAAACGTGCATAAGTGTAGTGTGTGAGTAAAACTCATGTTGTGTGGGGTTAATGGTTTTTTTCATTTGTACTAAGTGGATAGTATCTATTAGGGTTATATGGGGCTAGTTGCCTTGTTTATTTAATAGGTTAGAATGGAGACTTGATAGTTAACCATCCAACCATCATACTTTTACTCATTGAAGGCAAATGTTCTAGGGTTAAGGTTTAAGAAGGATGAGTGTTGTGGTGTGCTCTCTTATCCTCCAGGTGGAGTGGCTATAAAATTTTCATCTTCAAGTAGCAACATATCAATTTTGTTCATCTCTCATTAATCTCTCTTGTTTGGGTTGATTTGCTCTTGATTTGGTTGGTTTTGATCTTATCTCTCCTTCTTGATCTTGCTAGTATCAAGGACGTATAAATGATAGAGATATTATATGGAAATCAATCATCATCTATTTAGACATCAGGTTTTGCAAGTTCTTGAAGTTGCCCGATTTTGCTTGGATTGACCCCCTCAAGTGATTTCTTGATCCAATTATTTTTACCTTGATTCCTTGAGTGTTCTAGCTTTTTATGATATGAGAAAATATATATAGAGACATCTTAGCCATTATTTACCTATGAGTAAGTTATATTCACTGTTTTTGTTTTTGTCTGGTTTTGGTGCAACCTCCTATCAAACCAAAAAAAGTTAGAACTTTGATGACGATTTTGTTGATTATTGATTGGAATATGTTTCTGATATCCTAGAGAAGTTGCATTCCAAGTTTCAAATCATTTGGATCTACGGATTAAAAGTTATGTGGATTTTTGGTTTTGAAATAGTGCCTGTTCCTGAGCTGTTTACTATAGCAATACTACATATTTTACTGTTCACCAATATGACAGATGGGTTTTTGATTTTCTTGGATTTTTAATTTCTTGATTTGCTAGCTTTTGTGTTTGTTTTTCATCCTAAATCTTCGTAGCTCGGAGTGGAGGATTAACGAATACTTGGTGGAAAATTTGAGTCACATCCCTCTCTGTTGTTGTACCGGTCCTGCAAAATTCTAACAAAGCAATATTCTAATAGGAGGGAAGGCTTGTGTTGTCTTTTGAACTGTTAGGATCGGATCATTGAAGAAGAGGGGACGAGGGAGGTACATTTCATTACTATCTCTGCCTGTCAACATTGTTTGGCTTTAAAAATAAAGTCAAATACTTCATCGATAGGAAAAATGCTGTTCAATCGATTGCCAAAAAATGAGAGTTCGTATTTCCCCAAATATTCCAACGCATGATGCCTTGCATCATATGGCATCATATCCTTGGATCTATGAAGACCCCAATCATAGCCAACCTAAGGCAATACTGCGAGTGAAGCTAGCTAGCTAGGCAGCGCGCGACCAACACATCATTTCTACCCACATGTTGGCGACCTAGAGCGCGCATGCACGAGGTAGGCAGGCAGGCAGGCAGCACAAAGACGATAGGGTATGCCGGTCAAATATATAGACCAATAATCCAAGATCTTAACCAACGCAGGCAAATTAAAGTTGCAATTAAACCATACTAAATTAAAGTTCCATTTCTGGGCCAAGCCTTCGTGGCTGGCATCTCCGGTCTACCAGCTCTTGTCTCTACGTGTTTGGAGAGATCGGCTTAATTAAATCGAGTGTAGTTTTTGCCTACAGCGTGATGGTTATTTGAAGTCCTTGAGAGCAATTGTTCCCTCTCACCCGACTATGATGCTCCCTGCAAGACTGGTAGTGAAGATATACTCCATAAAAGTGCCACCAACCTGTCCGCGTCCGGGTCTATAAAAAGGTGGCACGCCCATGTGAGTGTGTTCGTGGCAACGCCATACATGGTGATAAAAATGTTGCTTTCTTTTTTCATCTTCAATCGGAGTTTCTTGATCCATAAAAATGACGGGTAGGGATCTGTTTGTTTAGGGACCAAACAAATACAGAGAGCTCACGATCGCACGCCACATCATTTTTCCCCCCATTATTTCAGTGGAAAGCAGGGTGGGCTACGGTGTAATTGCTGGGGGTCCAGTGATCCAATGACCTCTGGATAATCCAAGGTGACGCTATTCCTGTGTAGGAAATAACAAAAAATAATTGCTAACCGGAGAGAAGATTACGGGCCACGCAGCTTCTGCATGCATGATTGATGAACCCTAAAAAGAAATTCGACGACACAATATAGTACTACGTCCGTAACCGCGTAACCGACTACACGCAGCGTTCGCGTACCGGGCGGGCCGCGCACACGCCGTGCGGCCCACGGAGGGCAGGCTCACATGCGCGGCGGGCGTACACGTCCTTGGGCCTCGCCAGGCACGAGAGCCTTTGCCTTTTGCCCACCCTCCTGCCGGCCGCTCCACGACGCACCTTTCCCCCACCGGAAAACCACTCAAAACCCTCCTCGGATTCGCACCGCGCCGCCTCCAGCCGCGTGCATGCACGAGCGCAGGCTGACCGAGAAAGAAAAGGAACGCACGCACAAACGCCGGGGCGGGCACGGACTTTGGCGGCCGGGGAGGGGGGGAAGCAACTGTGCGTGACTCGGCCGGCGGCATGCTGTGTCTGCCTCGGGATCTGGGAAGGATCTTTTTCGGAGGCACACACCCATGTTTGCGTTTACTGACTGTCTTAGGGTACTTTTGGTTGGGCTTTTGACTTCGATTTAGCTCTAAAAGCCAAAACCCAATCAAAGGGGTTGCATTTGGAAGCAGCTTTTTCAAAAGCAGCTGCTTTTTCGTAGTATATTTTTAAAAGTTGTTTTGACTTTATTTTTGGCTTTTGACTTTTTGCTTTTGGAAATGGATTGAATAAAACTCTTTCATAGTTGTTTTAAAAGAGATAAAGACAAAAAGTATATTTTATACTTGTTTAACCAAATAGCTTTCAATTTTTCTATAGCTCACAGCCCACAACAGCTTTCTCACAACTCACAACACACAACTAGCTTTTTCCCACAGCCGCAGCTCAACCAAAAGGACCCTTATTCGCCTTGTGGCTGCTGTTACCGGCATGTTGGGTTACGTATTTTTCATGCTTGTGTCTGTGTGCCACTGGCTGTAAAATGCTCTTTGGAATTTGGACTGGGCAACCGCAGTGCTATTCCTGTGGACTGTTGCAGTACGGTTGCCTTTAAAAACCACCGTGTCTTCGCTTTGGATGGCAAGCAGGAGCGGTAAAATTCTGACCAGCCTCTGTATCGTCCGTACTCAGCGCTATGGGCTGTGTGAACCTTTAGAAAGCAATTGTGGCCTTCACGGCCTCCTTCACTCCTTTGCCATCTGTCGATTTTCTTTGTGGAACTCGTTGTCATTTCTCATTTTTGTTGACAAGTATCGAGAAAAAGAGAAGAGCCAAATCTAAAAAAAAATTAAACTCATCAGCTCGTAAGCATAATGTATAAAAGTAACATCGAAAAACAAATATTTTGACCATCATCGTAAATATTCAAATAGTAAATTACACCACAGATACACAAACTTATGAGGTGAGTGCATACAGGTTACTGAACTATGAAATCATGCATCTAGGTAAATAAACTTATTATACCATACAAAGAAGATACAAAAGAGGTTTTACAGGGCTAACAGGACATCCATACGGTGCTAATGCTTATGTGGTGGCTCTTCTCCTTCTTTCACTCTTCTCACCCACTCTTTCTCTATCTTTTACATGCTTTATTCTCACTTGCTCTGTTAAACACCAGGTGATCGCTTTCAGGTCTCTGGACCAAGCCCTCCCATCGAGAAGCAGGAGTAGGACCGCATGATTCACGTGAAGGCATGGCGGCAATAGGACATGGCACCCCTCCCGAACAAGTAGGAGTGTGCCATGGCGGCTGAAGGTGGAGGTGCATATGCTTATCCAGGCATGCAGATGCGCGCAACTTGGACACATGGTACCAGGAGGCCAGGCTGAATGAACTGCTCTGCAGCAGTCAAGTGTCTATTTCTTTCTTGGATTGGGTCTGGAAATTGGGAAATGATGAGATTTGTGCCATTTGGGAAGAGAAAATTGGGGGAAAGATTTAATTATAGGCCATTGCAACACCGCAATGAAGGAGAGGGGCGCCATTTGATGACTCCATGTGTTTGCTCAAACAGGGACTCTTAGAAGTAGTAGATCTGGAGAATGTGGACGGGCATGTTGCCCTCTTCTTTGTTGGCTTTTTTTGCATTTACATCTACCAATGCAGCTGCTCCATATGCATCACATGATAGGAAAGCAATAAGAATTCACCTCACATTAATCCCATCACTGCAAACTAAACTCAATCAAAACCAATTTACCACTTTGCAATCAATGGACACAAGATGGGCACAACTTTGAAGGCACTTTCTCATGTCAGCGTGTCCATATCAACTAAAAATAATCATTGGCGCGCTGTGAATGTCCTCTTTTGGACTTACTTTGCATGATTTAACAAGTCCAATGACCTAAATACATGGTTTCATAGTTTAGTATCATGGATGTACTCACTTCACAAGCTCATGTACCTATGGTGCAACTTAATCATATTCAAACATGCCCATCAGCTAGGGAGCGATATCCTGTTGGAAACATCCCTAGTCGGGAGTGTTATCCAGGTTTCAAGTTTCAGCTTAATTAGTTTCAACAAATTAATTTCAAGTAAGTTTTACCAAGTTTCTAGAAAAAAAAAAGCTGGTTTCAAGTTTCAAACAAAAACACATGCAAGTTTCTACTAGTTTCAAATACAAACTTGAGCAGGTTTACGGTGACGGACTGAGGGGATACACTTGGGATAAAGCAAGAAGTCAATGTGGTAACAGGGACTCAGTGAGCATAGTAGTGGCCGCGTTGCCTCAATCCTGCTTACTGGCCTCACCAGATCGCTCGAACCAAAACTATGAAAGACGACGGTTCGAACCAAAAATCATCTGTGATACTCGCATATCACAGATGATTCTATATCGTATCACAAACGTTCTATATACCAACCGTCTGTGAAATTCGTCTATCACAGACAGTTGATAGCTAGAACCGTCTATAATGTGCGAGTATCACAGACGATTTTTAGTTCGAGCCGTCAGTGATAGTGTTCTTTACAGACGGTTGTAGTTACAAACCGTCTGTGTTGTATTTATCACAAATGGCTCATAAATCGTCTGTGATAACCTTCGATTATCACTGACCCATAAATTCAGACGGTTCAGAATACCGTATGTGATGACAGCTCTGAATTGTCTGTGATAACCTTTTTTGTAGCAGTAGGTGAAGCTTGTTGGGTTCTCGACTATATCTAGTGGAAACAACGGGCCTGTTCTTTTTGGCTGCGGCTTGTGACTTTTGGCTGCGACTTGTGGCTTTTGGGCTGTTTGTACGAGAGATTATAGAGTAACAGAAACTCACGTGCGGTTTTGAAAAAAGGAGCTAGTAATGGACTATACCGAGAGAACTAGTTTTGAAAAAAGGAGCTAGGCTGTCTATTTATAAGGTGACTAAAGTGCGAACCATTAAAGCAAAATCAGAATAAGCCAAAGTCGTAGAGACACTTCTCCAAGCCAATCCAAAGACAAGAAAAATCGACTTAAAAGACCTAGACAGCCCATGAATGGCAAAACCGTTTGAGATTTTTTTTCTTGCACGAAGGACACTGCCGCGCTGTTAATTCTGTGTTCTGGTGTACCCTACATGTGGCTACTTGCTGCGCCACAGACCCGTGGCCGTGGGTTGCCGCTGCCGAGACGAACGGCCATCATATTGCTGCAGTGCTGCCGCTGCGTGTACGGGCCATGAGTTGGGCCGACCCATGCTGCTGGAAGAAAGGAGGGTGTTTGGTATGGATTGCACGAGTCGCGGCCGCGGGCTAAAATGCCCAGGATTGGGCGTTCGCTCGCCTGGTGTGCTGCGCGTCTCGCCGGCTTTGCTCTGTGCTCGTGCTCCGTCCCACTCCGACTGGCCGGTTCGCGGGAACAAGGAATTTGGCCAGTGCGGGAATGGGGGGCACATTCTGAAGGCCGCACACGCCAGGACCAGGCCAGATTTTCGTGGCGGCCTGCACGGCCACGCGGGAGTCGGGACGAGACGAGTCAAGATAATGCCACAGATGCACTTCTGCCTCTGGGTTTTTTTTAATAATTAATTTTTTATTTAAAATTACAAAAATATATCTGCAAATTGATTCTCTACACTTTTGACCTCATATCGCTCAACCATTAGACGATTTAGGTTAATCGTCCAATGGTTGAGTGACACGTGGCCAAGTTGCCGAGCGGTTGGACAACTTGACCATATCGCCTGACCGTCGAGCAACTTTGGCACATGTCGCTCAACGGTTGGGCAATAGTCCACTAGTCGCCTAATCGTTAGGCGATTATTAAAAAATATGTAATTATTTGTTAATCCGATGAAAATAATTGGAGGTAAATGATAATTGTTGTAGATATATAACACTTAATAAATCTTATTTGTAAGTTATTTTTTTAAAAAAAAGGCAAACATTGATGGGCAGATAGTGGGCATGTTGTTGTACGAATTATCTGAAAAATTTTGTGAGAATGATTAAGGTAGCAACGATTCGTAAGTAAGAAGATAAGTGCTATTGCGATGCAATAGATAATTCGTGAGTTGTCTACTATGCAATATCGAACGTGGCAAAGTTGCACATAAACTTAAAGCCTCTTAGCTCGTCGTACCACACATGCATCACCCTCTCCTTGATGAAGTACTCCAACATGAAATTCGATGGGTCCATGTTGATAATCCTACATGCAGCGATGACATAAGAACATGACTTATGAAGAAGCTTTGACTTATTGCATATATAGCTAGGTTCGTTCACATAATTTTCAAGGCACATCTCGTGGGTAACAAGAGAGCGAGCAGTCCCAAATCCAACTGTCCCCGAAGAAGCACGTCAAAACGATGCTTCGTATTGTCCGAGCTCCTCTTCTTCACTTCCTCTCCCGGGCTCCTCACCTCTCCTTCACTCCCTCTCCTGAGCTCATCTACTTCTCCCCGTCTCGGCCTCTCCCTCTCTCAAGCTCCTCTGCTTCTCCTTTTTTTTCTCTCAAGCTCCTCTCGTTCTTCTTGTATGAGAAATGAGGAGAACCCATGAGGGTGAGAAAATGATAGAGTAGTCGCCAGTGGTGGAGCCAGAAATCATATAGACCCAGGGCGAACTTAGTGGCTCACATGTGCCACATCCCCTCGCCATCCCGCCTCACGCGTAGCCCTCTTACTGTTGCCGCCTCGCGCTGCACTGCGCAACCCCCTCGCAGTTGCCACCTCACGCTACACTGCCGCAGCACCCCTCGCCGTCACCACCTCGCACCGTGGCCTCCTCGCCGTTGCCCCAGCGCATTGCAGCCCCCTCATCATCGCCCCGCGCGCTTGGTCGGGGGTGCCGGCGGGCTGGCCCAAGAGGGGGGGTCTTTCGCCCGGGAGACCCGAGGCAGCCGCCTCGGCTTGCCCCTACGGCAATTCCGTCACTGGTAGTCGCACAACGGTTGGACGACTAGCTAAAGTCACGTAACCGTTATGTGACATGAGGTCAAAAGTGTAAGTAATTAATTCACATATATATTTTTGTAATTTTAAATAAAAAATTTATTTTTTAAAAAAAATTATCTGTATGTGCGGCAGCAGCAGCAACGCAGGAAAGTTTGGCATGTCACGTCTGACAAGAGGACGGTCCTTGGCCCATAGGCGGGGCGTGGTGTGCGTGCGAAAGTCGCCGCGGCGCTCCAAAGACGCGCAATTTCAAAACCGTCGTCGCGTCGCCTCCCATGGCTTCGTATCCGTCCCCAACCTCTCCCACCGGGCCACCCTTCTTCCCCAGTCACCTCCCCCGACGCTGCCGTTTCACCGCCCAAACGCGGACGAAACGACCTCCCGCTCCTCCTCCCCAACGCCCCAAACCTACGCAGCCTAATTAAAGGCATTTCACCGAACACTAACCCGCACCAACCAATCCCCATCGCCGCACGCCACCAAATAGGCCATCCCCGCCCGCGATGGCCCGGCACAGGGGGGCGCCTGTTTCCTCATGATGGCTTCGTCGGCGTCGGCGTCGCCGGTGGTGTTCCTGCTCCTCCGGTCGCCGCCTCGGTGCCGGCGCGGTCCCCCGCTCTCCGGAGCGTTTTTTTGCGCCGCGCGTCCGAGCTCTCGTCGGCCCCCGCTCCCTTCGTTCCAGCGCGGGGTCTTCGCTGCCATCCTCGAGTCCGTCCTCGACGAGTCGCCCGCATTCTCCTGCGCGGCCAGCCTCTGCTTCCGCGAGCTCTACGTGGTGCTGTTCCGCGCCGAGCTCCTGGCAGCCCACGTCGCCTCCGCCGGCCGCGCGTTGGCGCTCATCTGCGGGCCCCGCATCGCCGCCTCGTTCCGGGACCTCGACGCCGAGCTTGCCGTCGTCCTCGACATGCTCCCCGCTGCCTCCCTCCGCCTCGGCCCGGACGCACGCGACAACCTCGACCTCCGCTCGCACTGCCGCGGGCGCCGGCCCAGCCAATACCGCGATCCCTCCGAGGCCGCGCTCCGCGACCGGCTGCTCTCTGTCCTACGCCATTTTGAGCTCTCTGACCACCCCGATCCCTCATCCCTGCAGTTCCTCCTCACCCACATCGGCATCTCTGACTGCCGCGCCGAAATTGAGTACCTGGAGGTGCAAATCATGAGCCAAAAAGAGGACACCGACCTCCGCCACTGGTAACGCAGTGAACAACTTAAACTCTTATATTCCTTCATCTGTACAGTCAAGCCCACGGTGACTTTAGTTTCTGTTTTTACGTGAAATAATATCTCTATAATGTTGCGATTATGCGATATACGACTGTATTCATATTGTCGATTCAGAACACCAGCACACACCATGCATCAGTGAACTGAGCCAAGTACATAAATCCACGTTGCATGTTGCTCTCTAACAATTGAAGTCTAATCTACAAGACTACAAAACTAATTTACTGATGCAAAGCTGAATTAGTTCAGTGACTAATTGATTATTAGCGGAAAACTAAAGACTAGTTCATGGTATCATCTGCTTGAAACTGAAGTTCATGAATTCTAGTAACATTTTCACCTTCGAATGTATGTATGGAGGTAAGAATTATTTTCATTAGACAGAAGCTTTAAAACTGCAGTACTTCTGTGATTGCTCAATTACGCTGTCACCTGACTAAATCTAGTAGCACTAAGTTGCATCTAGAGGTGGATTGTGCATCCATTCGAACTTGTGTATTCGTTGCACGTGGTGAGAGTCAAGCGAAGGGTTTGACTTTTTACTTTTGGAATTTGCTGACTCCTAGGCGGTGTTGGAGGTGTCGTCTACGGTGATCTTCTCAAAGAAGGTTGTGAGAAGACCGGCAAAGTTGTGAAGGTTGAAGCTCACATACCCAGTGGGAAAGAGCTACCACTAGTGGATTGGGATGTTTCGATTTAATTCATGGAGCCGGTCCAATTCATTTGGGCTAACTTCAACGTATTCTAGGGGAGACCGGTAAATCTCTGAATACCACGATAAAAAGATACCATGTCTTTGTTGTTTGTTTTCTTATGCTCAATTTATTTTCAAGCAATTTACATTCATATAATTAAATTGATTACTTATCATTCTAGGATTGCAAATCTTTGACATAGACCTTAGATTGTTGGTGCACTTAGATGAACCTAGTTGATTTAGTCTTTGTTTGTGCTAAAACCAATTTGATTTAAGCTTCCATATTATATTTTTGGTTTTAGTCAAATAGCTTAAATAGAATTAATTAAGAAGATAATTTTAGAAACGATCATTCACCCCCTCTAATTGGTCTCTTTGATCTTACACCCACTTCACCGTCCGCGAAGCGCCTTCTTAAACGTTGATTCTCGCCGAGTTGGACCTCGTCCAGGATTGATGCCGCCGAGTCCGACTAACAAATGAATGACATAAGCGATAGGACGAAAAAAATCAGTGGCAAAAGCAAGAAGTAGACCGCGGCGTAAACAAGTGTACGAGGTCAACACAGATCGAGGCACCGAAAAGATCACGTGTATGATCAGTTCGACGACTGACCTATAAAGACGCGGTAATAAAGCTGAAGTTTCCCACCACGAGTTAACGTTATACGCAACATCAATCCATCTACCTCTAAAGAGATCCATCTTGTTACTGCGTTAATCCAATCCTTCAGGAGGAGGATGCAGTGCCACCTCTGCACCTTCGGCCTCCTGGCCGCTGTTCTTTTGGCTTCCACACAGTGCCTGGTCGCCGGTGCTGGGCACCAAGTCAAGGCTCAGATTTCTCACGTCCTCGACGGAGTAGATGAATCGCTGCTGGATCTAGGGCTCTCCTATGCTTCTCCTGCTCCTGCTCCAATTCCCGGCGGCGAGTTCCCAAAGAAGGCTTTCCAGGCAGGGATTCTGGTAGGCGTTTTGGTCGGAGTGGCAAGTTTGCTCCTCCTTGGCGCGTGCTTCCTTGGACTCCGGAGATGCGCCATTAAGTCGTGCGAGCGGGAGGAGGATCCATGCTTGTCCCGTCACCCGGTCTCTGGAATGCCGTTGAGGTTCTCCTTTGAGGAGCTGAAGGCGGCCACCAGGAACTTCTCGAGCAAGCTCGGCGAAGGTGGGTCCGGATCCGTCTTCGACGGCGACGTCGGCGGGCAAAGGGTCGCCGTCAAAGTGTTGGATGACCGCAGCGTCCGCCTCGGCAGGGAGTTCTTGGCCGAGGTCGAGACAATCGGCAGCATCCATCATGTCAACTTGGTGCAACTGGTTGGGTTCTGCTCCGAGAGAGCTCACAAGCTTCTGGTTTACGAGCACATGAGCAATGGGTCGTTGGATAACTGGATCTTCGCGAAGAATGGCGGCGAGACGGCGCCGGCGCCGGCGGCTCTGGATTGGCAGACCAGGCACCGGATCATCACGGACGTAGCCAAAGGGCTATGCTATCTGCACGAAGGTTGTAGGCAAAGGATTGCGCATCTGGACATCAAACCGCAGAATATCCTCCTAGATGAGGGCTTCAACGCCAAGATCTCCGACTTTGGGCTAGCGAAGTTGATCGAGAGAGACAGGAGCAAAGTAGTGACCAGAATGAGGGGCACTCCGGGGTATTTGGCTCCGGAGTGGCTGACGTCGACGATCACCGAGAAGGCTGACGTGTACAGTTTCGGCGTCGTGGTGATGGAGGTCATTTGCCGGAGGAGAAACTTGGATCTCTCCCAGCCGGAGGAGAGCAATTATCTGATAAAGATGCTGCAGGAGTCAGCAAGAACTGGGGTGATATTTGATCTTGTCGCTACCCACTTCGGCCATGAGATTGAGCTGTACGCTGAGCAAGTCATGGAGATGACCAAGCTTGCCATGTGGTGCTTGCAGGTTGACACCAACAGGAGGCCCGCCATATCGACCGTTGTGAAGGTTTTGGAAGGTGCAATGATCGTTGAGCGTGATGTAATAGATTATAACTTCATCGTTACAGCAGCCAATGAAGAAATGACTGACGAAGTAGGCCATGTGTGGTCGTATCTTCCTCCCTCCTATTCTTTGTCAGGACCCCGGTAGGTCTTAACTACAATGTTCAGGAAGCAGTTGACTTTGCCCTTGTGGTTAATTACGACGATAGGTTAATATGGGCGTGTCGTACCGATGTAGGAGTACATGGATCTCTTGAAAGGATGAGCTTTTTGCCGACAGTTTTCTTAGTTTGATTATAATAAAAATGGAGCCGGGGTTGTTGCCCTGTGTTTTCTAAAACATTTAAATGTATTCCTTACCGATGTTTCTTGAATGCTTGTTTTTCTCTAAACTAGCAGATTTACCCGTAATTGTGCGGCTAGATATTATGATACAATTATCTTTGGTATACAATTCTACTGTCTATAATTAAAATACACTAAAACTTGCATGAAACTTATTTCATGAAACTTATTGAAACACACTAAAACTTGCATGAAACTCCCACAAAATGCATTGAAATTTGCTTCAAACTATTTCCAAAACTTATTGAAACACACTAAAACTTGCATTAAACTCCCACAAAATGCATTGAAACCTGCTTGAAACATGAAGATCAAAACCTAAAACCTCCTTGAAACTTTTCATGAAACTTATTTTGAAACTTCAAACTTGATTTCGGCAATCTTCATGAAACTTTTATGCAAAATAAAACCTCATGAAACCCATAAAACTAATGTATCATCGGAAATGCATTCCAACAGTATAGCATAGGCTTGCAGTATTCAATATATTAATGGTCAAACTTTGAAATTGGTTATCAGCACAAATTCTAAAACATCAAATAAATTAACAAAGAACTGAGCAAGTACATGCTAGACTGCGGCATTCACTCACCCAAAAACAACGAATATATTTAGTTGCAAAGAACGTTTGACTATTCTACTGAAATACTCCGACTAAATTGAGCCAAGAAATACATACCAATAGGCCTATTTGTTTCTTCAGATTGAGTTGAATTGTAGTTTTTACAGGGCTTAACTTCTAGAATTGTTTCCATGTTAACACGGCAGGATCTCAAATCAGACGTTGCTCCGCGACCATATTCTCCGAGGAGACATTGAATACAGATTTAGCTTTCAGTTTTTGGCTTTTTTAGCTTCCAACTTATTTAAGTCAGAAGCCACTCGAAATACACCAGCCTCTAATTTTAGCTTATTTTGATTTTTTTTTGTCTTTTCTTTTTATCCTTATTTCTCTGCATTGTTCATAACGATATAACGGATTTTTTTTCTTAATTTTTTGTTTTATTATTTTTTTATAAGAACTAATAGTCGCTACAGTGTAATTATAGTCCGAAACCGTAAGCCTCTTGGTGCGCCGCGTTAGGCGGTTAAGTATTGACCTTGACAAGGGATGGGCAATTCCCACGCGGGACAGCCGGCGGGGACCTGCAGGGACAATCCCTAAGGCGGCGGGACTTGAACTCGCCCGTGTTCTTGTATTGTAAATATGATATTTTAGGAGTTTGTTTTTCTCACTTAGGAGAATTTAACTGTAACTATTTTGAAGAGCCGAGAAGTTTTGGAAACTTCAATAGTTGCTCAATTGCCCTAGTCTCCAAGGAATTCACGCTGGCGTGGCGAAAGACCAGGGGACCTAATCCAATCAGTTAAATGGGCAAAGGAGACAGCGGTAGATCTTTTACAGGCCAGCGTACAGCGACAGCCAATCTCGCAACCTTTTTTTTCGACAATACACGGGAGAGCTACGTATCATCCATAAAAAATGTAAAATATCTAAGAAGAATTAGATATCAATTTAATTTAGATATCAATACACGACAATAAACATGGGCCGGTCTAATTACAGGGGTAGTATCTCCAGCTTTGCTCGGTCTAACCAAACAACAAACTTTACCGTTGCGAAAATTTATCTTATTCCATTTGTTTCGCTTATAATTTTATCCTTTTAAAAATTCTACTGTCAGTAATGTGAATGATAGTATAACTAAATTTTAACAAATCTAAACTATTAGATTGCAAAGATTAAATGGCTCATATTTATTTGAAGGTACTGTAAAAAAACCTCTAGGACAATCAGCCATGCAACGCGTGGCAGACAAATTGGTGAGCAGCCAAGCAGTGGAAATTTCAAGTGATCGTGGGAGTGGACAGTCAATCCTACCAAATATTCACTCGGTAACAAGGAGGTAGGAGCTCAAATTGAGCCATCTTGATCATCATTTATGATAGCTAGCAACTTGTGTAGACTTCATGTACAAGGGTAGCCTCTTATAGTCTTATGCTTGAATATTATATATAGCTCAGTGGTAGCCAGTGATATACAAAGTTACACTTGAGCTGATCACACGATGGTCGTCAGTATTTATTGGATGGATCATTGGATGACACCCGCCCGGTCGCCGGTCGTCGTTGATCTGCCTCGTCCTTAGTCGATCCGTGTCGATCTGGTGTGGTATGCCGCTGCCAACGAGTTTGACGCCGACCGTTTCCGCTTAAGCTCTGGCCGATGGTGGGGTCAACTGCCGCCCACCACCGTTCCGGCCGTTGGTGAGGTCGACCTCCATCTCTAGCTTCCCCTTGTGACTCCCTCGGTTGGAATGACTGACTGAGTCCAAAGAGCTTCGGTCTTCTTTTGGTTGCCTGACTGATCAAAAGAAAAGAGAGAGAGATAAAAAAAGAAAGAAAAAGGAAAATATAAAAGGAAAAGAAAAAATGTCTTCTCTTATAGGCACCATTTTGTTCCTCGTTGTCCGGTGATCTTCGATGGTCTCAATTATCGGGACTGGTTTCAACATACACATCCACATACGTAGTCAACATCTTTAGGAGTTTCCTACTAACAAGTTGCCTTATCCGTCTCGCTCTACTCCACCTCCTAAGCATGTCCTCCCAAAAGATGCTTCCGAAGACACTTGTACAAAGGCATCTAAGGCTTTTAACGATGACATGAAGACTTTTCAAACTCAGTATATAAGATATGGATCGATAAGAATGTTCGTGCTTCTGTTATTCTGGTTGCTACCATAGAGGTGCATCTCACTGGTGATGTTGTTGGTTTGGCTTCCACACAAGCGATGTGGGCGCATCTGCGCAACTGCTACGAGCCATCTAGTGATTTCTTATACTTACTGTTGTGCGTCAGGAGTAGTCGCTGCAGCAGAGAGACACCACTGTGGACGAGTTCTATGCTTAGTTGTCCGTGGTATGGCGTCAGATTGACTCTTTGGGGCCAGATATTTGCCACACCTATTAGTACTGTCAGCGTCAGGAGTCTCACCTGGAGATTCGCCGCATTTATGACTTTTTGACACGTCTCCGGTCTGAGTTTGAGCAGACTCATGCTCAGTGGCTAGCTCGTCACTTTCATGTAACTCTGTTGGAGGCTCTTGCAACTGTTCGTACTGAGGAGATTCTCCTTCGTGGTGCGGGTTTACTGTCGTCATCTTCATTTCCGTCGGTTGTGGTGGCCCCTCTAGTTTCTACACCTGCGGTGCCTCCGATTACTCCTTTACCAGTTGCACCTCCACCAGTAGCAGCTGTTGTTGGTAGGGGACTCCACCGTGCCTATGCAACAAAGATGGACATGTGTAGCAGTTTTGCTACAAGAAGAAAAAGGATTTTCGTCGTAGTGCTTGTCCTCTAAGGGGCACTGGAACTTCCTCCTCTTAGCGGAGTCCTGATGCCTCTAACACTCGGCAGTTTCTCACACTGCTAGGTCACATGGTTGCTTCTGCATCACCCGGTTCTGCTGATTCTGCTGCTCAGTCTTCTGGTGAGAGACCACCTTCTACGTCTCCTTCCTCAGGTATATCATCTTGGATTTTTTATTCTTATGGTACCTTTTATATAACATCTGATTCCACTAGTCTTACTTCTATTAGTCCTTTAGCTGTTCCTATAACTGTTCAAACAGCAAATGATACCTCTCTTTCTGTCATAGGACGAGACACTCTTTCAAATTCATCCTTTCATGTTCCTGCTATTTTTCATGTTCCAAAACTAACTATGAAACTCATATCTGTGACCAGGTCACTGATCATGATTGTCATGTTATTCTCGATTATGATTCTTGTTGTATTCAGGATCGCCGCATGGGGACTCTGGTTGGTACTGGCCCTCGCCGCTGTGACTCACGAAGGCTTTGGGAGCTTGACTAGCTTCATTTTCCTTCCGATGCCCTTGTCAGTCTTGTCGCCTCCACCACTGCCTCCGTATTTGCTGCAGCCTCCACCACATACTTTGCTCAGTGGCATCATCGTTTATGCCATCTTTGTGGATCACATATGTCTTCATTACTTCGTCGTAGTCTTTTAGGGTTTGTGTATGGTGATGCTTATCTCAATTGTCAGGTTATAGCTTAGCAAATATTTTCAACTCCCTATCCTTCCAGTGAGTCGATGGCTCATCATCCTTTTGATCTTGTTCATTCTGATGTATGGGACCAGCTCCTTTCGTTTCGAAAGGAGGTCATCGATATTATATCATTTTTATTGATAATTTTTCTCGGTATACATGGATATACTTTATGTTATCTCGTAGTGAGGTTCTATTTATCTACAAGACTTTTGCCACCATGGTCTGTACTTAGTTTGACTCTCATATTCGTGTTTTTCACGCTGATTTCGCTGGGGAGTACTTGCCAATAGTTATTCGTTATTTTCTTGCTGAGCAGGGCACTCTGTCTCAGTTTTTCTATCTTGGTGCTCATGCTCAGATGGTGTGGCTGAACGCAAGCATCGCCATCTTCTTGGGATAGCTCGTGCTATCATGCTTGCTTCTGCTATTCCACCACACTTGTGGGCTGAAGTTGTTTCTATTGCCACTTTTCGGTCAATATTCAGCCCTCCTTTGCTCTTCAAGTGGCATCCTAGTTGAGCGTCTCTATGACAAGACCCTCGATTATTCCAGTCTTTGCCTCTTTGGGTGTGTGCGCTATTTCTTTTTACATCTCGTGAGCGCACCAAGTTGACCGTTCAATCTGTCGAGTGTGTTTTTCTGGGGCTATAGTGATGAGCACAAGGGATATCATTGTTGAGATCCTGTTGGCCGATGGATGCGGATTTCTCGGGATGTTACTTTTGATGAGTCTCGCCTTTTCTATCCTCGCTCTTCTCCTTCCCCCACTTCAGCATCTCTAGTCGAGTCGCTTTCTTTCCTGATTTTTCCTTCCACCCCATAGTTACCACTCCTTCACCACAACCTTTGGTCTCTTCGGTGCCTCCTTCCCAATCGGCACCTTCTTCACCACCAGCACCCTCTCCCGAGGTTACTCCTAACCTTGTTTCTTATTCTCTCTACTATACTCATTGTCCGCAAGATGAGGATTCTTCTGATGAGCCCTCTCCTTCTGATGGGTCATCCTCTTTGGCCTCTCCTCGCTATGCTCTTTGTGATCGCTAATCTATTCGGCTTTCTGAGTGTTTTGGTTTTGCTGGCACTGCTCTTGCTGAACCGACTTCTTACCATGATGCTATTGTTCATCAGGAGTGGCAGCATGCGATGGCAGAGGAGATTGCTACTCTTGAGCGTACTGGTACTGGGATCTTGTTCCTATTCCTGCGCGTGTTACTCCTATCACGTGCAAGTGGGTCTATAAGGTTAAGGCACGCTCTAATGGTTCTCTTGAGCGCTACAAGGCTCATCTTGTAACGTGTGGTTTTCAGCAGGAGCATAGTTATAACTATGATGAGGCCTTTTCTCCTGTCGCTCACATGACAACCGTTCACACTCTTCTTGTTGTGGCCTCTGTTCGACAGTGGTTTATCTCTTAGTTGGACGTCAAGAATGCCTTTCTCAATAGCGAATTATGTGAGGTCTACATACAGTCGCCCCTGGGTATTCTGTTCATAAGGATATGGTTTGTCACCTTCACCGATCTCTCTATGGCCTCAAGCAACCTCCTCGTACTTGGTTTGATCGTTTCTCTTCTGTTGTCACTGTGGCTGATTTCTCTGTCAGTATTCATGATCCTGCTTTTTTTATTCACACTTCGCCTCGTGGTCGGACGCTTCTCCTTTTGTATATTGATGATATGATCATTACTGGAGATGATTTTCAGTAAATCACTTTTGTCAAGGAGCATCTTCATGAACAGTTTCTCATGTCTGATCTAAGTTCTCTTTGCTACTTTCTTCGAATTGAGGTTATTTCTACTCCTAAGGGTTTCTATCTGTCCCAATCTTTTTAACCGTGTCTCTCTTACTAATCAGTGCACAGCTGAGACTCTCATGAAGCTTAATGTTCATCTTCGTCCCATTGATGGTGAGCCTCTTACTGATCCTACTCGCTATCGTCACCTTGTTAGGAGTCTTGTTTATATTAGTATCACTCGGCCTAACATTTTGTACCCTATGCATATCATGAGTCAGTTTATTTCTGCTCCTACTCAGCTCCACCATAGTCATCTTTTTCGTGTTCTATGATATCTTCGTGGAACTATCTCTCATCTCTCTTTTTCCCTCGTTTCAGCTCTTTACAGCTGCAGGCATATTCTAATGTCACATGGGCTAGTGATCTCTCTGATTGCCGGTCTCTCTCTGCTTATTGCGTTTTTCTTGGTGGTTCTCTCATTGCTTAGAAGACTAAGAAGCAGACAACAGTTTCTCGTTCAAGTGCTGAAGCTGAGGTGCGAGCTATGGCTTTGTTGACTACGGAGGTTACTTGGCTACGATGGTTACTTGAGGATTTTGGTGTTTCTGTTTCTGCACCGACTCCTATTTTGTCTGATAGTACAGGTACTATTAGCATTGCTAAAAATCCGATGAAGCATGATCTTACAAAGCATATTTGTGTTGATGCTTCCTATCTGCGGACACAGATGCGGGACCAGGTTGTTGCTCTTCAGTACGCGCCTTCCGAGTTTTAATTGGCAGACTTCTTCACAAAGGCACAAACCAGAGCACAACACAGCTTCTATCTCTTCAAATTTTATGTTGTTGATCCACCATAAGTTTGAGGGGGGTGTTAGTTGTGTATTATACCTATGTGTATTTCCCCATTGTATAAACACTATTCATAACAATATTGTCTTCATTCTTCAAGCACAGCAAGTAATACTAGCAGAAGAGTCAGCTAATTTATATTTGAATCATTTATGATAAGTGGATGTATGAATGCTATAGATGCTTTAACTTGGCTAGATGTGCGAATGTGCCCATAGTGATTTATTTCCTGTTTTTTGCCCCGCCCTTAGAGAAGTCCGGGGTAGCACCTAGCAAGTAGATGGCAACAACATATCCTACCACAGTTGAACGGACTTTTAGGATACGCAAGTTTTCAGTTCAATATTTGTACACCGCCCCTCTACAGCAAAGGTACTGGACCCTTTTGTTTCTTAAGAAAATACAATGCGACTGACTAGGGAGCATGCCTCATCCACACCCACCGTTTGACTTGTGCAAGCAGCTGCTATGAGCAACTACTGTCTAGTGTCTACTGCGTGCCATGAAACATCAGTGATCATGCTCATGCTACCATTCCTTAGAAATTTAAACCCCAGAGACAGAGAGAGAGAGAGAGACCCAAGTCTTGTATTCTTTTATCAAAGCAAGTGATTGTTCAGTTCCTATCTTCTGACCTTATCCATTGTACTGCTCAGTGCTCACAAAGCCTCATCCTTTCTGGCGGGCTAGTTTTTGGTCATCTGCGGGCAATCCAGTTCACTAACATAAACCAGGCTAGCCCAAACCGTTGGACATCACTGAGCCCAATAATTATCACAATTACAAAAGGCCAGTCTTTAGCCTAATTCCACTAACCCATTTTGTGGTGTAATTGCTCCCTAGCACATATGTATAAATAATCAACAAGCAATTGGTTGCTACGACGCAAAACTAATCAGAGACTTATCCACAAGAAACAAGTACCCAATTCAGATGCACGAAAACCATTGGACTATGCATCGCCCATCGTTGCATGTCGTTGCCATGGCATTGCAATGTGAGTATGGCAATGGTCGTACCGAGGGAACAAAACAATCGCCAAGGGCTCTGAAGTCCGTAAAAAACAGAGGAAAGTGGAAACAGAAAGCAGGCATAAAGAGAGCATGCCTTCACGACTGTTAACCAAGAAGCCGAAAAATTCTCACCGGCGCATTTCATCGAACAGGTGGTGGGCGGCCGTGGATGGCGGCGGAGGCAACCGTCCCATCGGGTTCCGGACAGAAGCAAGCAACTCAAAGGCGCACGCCGCCGCCAACGTGCGCTCATACGTATGTGTTCCGACCGCCGGAGGTAGCCTCGGACGGGGCCCCGGGCTCTCCGCATGTCAAGCGCGTAACTCCACTGGCATGTCGTGGCTTTTCCCCTTCTCTTGAAGCTCGAGAGTCCGCGGAAATCCGACGTGCCAAGGCAGCGCGTGAAAATGTAATTATGATAGATAACCGAAGATGAAAGCGCAGACATCAAAGGTCCCATGGTCTAGCGGTTAGGACATTGGACTCTGAATCCAGTAACCCGAGTTCAAATCTCGGTGGGACCTAATTAAATTCTTTTTTCCTTTTGTCCTCCAATATACTCGGACGAATTCCTGATGTTCCTTAGGGGGTGTTTTTTTTAGTTTCTAAAAGTGATTTTTGGCTTTTGCTACAGTATCTAACTTTTAAATAGAGTATTTTCTCAAGATAAGATCTACAAGTTAATTATAGTACATGTTAAAAGCCTAACATCTGTATCAACTAAAATTACAAGCGAGTATCTCTCTCTTTGCAATCTCTGTCGCAAACAGCTAAAATTCAAAAAATTCAGTTAAAAATCATAAGTCGCAGTTAAAATAACAGGCCTTATTCTTCTCTGCAAAACGCGCGCACACAAACACACCCGAATCCTTGCGACTGTCAATTTGTCACGGACGGAGGTCTCCTTTCACCACACTTCTGCCACTAACTAGTATCCTTTCCTTTCCTCGTACTTTGTAGTTTCTCTGACAGAAGCATGTCTTGAAGACTTGAAGGATTTTTTTTGTTGATTATGTCGCATCCTTGCAGTGTAATTTGTTTTTTGACTTGATTTTGTTCTCTAGCTAGAGCGTGCGAAAGTACCCGTTTGTGCTGCTGGGTTTGCGCACTTCGCGCTTCTTTCTCCAATGGGTTTTCAGACGAAAACACTTAATATGTCCACGATCTTAATTTCCTCTGCATGAAACGGAGGGTATGCTGTATGCATTATACAAAGAAATGCGACGATGAATTTGTTTTAGATCAGTATGTACAGCACATCAATCAATATCACATGGAGCAACAGTGCAGCTCTCAAAAAATTCAATGGTAATTACAGTGCACTCGGTTACTTCACTACTCAGGATCATGACCAACCACAAAGCGTGTACTGCAACTACGTACATGCCCTCTTGTTATTTTGTTTTTGGTCATTGCATACATACATACAGCAAATGCCCAGCTACAGGAACAAACGCACACTTGACACACTGCTGTACTGCAGAGCAAACCATGAGGACAATGCCTTTTCAGATGAAGCGTCCACAGTGCAGGTCACCAGAAAGCAGCAGCTGCTGCAGAGCATCTGCATCATCAGAAGAACAAGCCCCTGTTCCATTGCCAATTGCCACACAAACACACACAAAATGCAAGATTCTGCAGTCCTCCGCTTCCGGTAGCGGTCCCGCCGCCGTCGGCCCGACGACTGCGCGAGCAGCAGGACCTCCGGCCGCAGCACCGGCGGCGACCAGAGGCCGCTCCTGTCGTAGTCGAAGTCGTACTCGCTGGTGTCCGCGAACTTCGAGAGACCAGCTGCACAATGAACCTAGTGCTGATCATAGGCGACGATTCCTCAGATGAGAAGCTCATGATATCTCGGAGAGATGATGACGATGATGGCATTGTAGGATACTAGCTAGGATCAATCAAACAGACGTATGAATAAAGAAATATACTATCAGAGAACGACTGGTGAGCTGTTGCAATTTTGCAGTATCAGAGAATATCGTGTAACGAAGAGCATGTAAGTATAGTATATGAGTATATAAAACCACTTAGATGGTATGCATATTTTTCAGATCTAGTATATTTTTTTTAGATATACTCTTTTTTTATATGTGAATATAAAGGTATTTGCAAAATACGCTAAAAACCATACACTACCTTGAAAAATTCCATGTATATCATATTGGAATATCTTATAATTAGTACATAAGTGTACCCAAAAGATAAAGAAGTATTTTAAATTCGCTTAGGTGGTATATCAGAGGTGGGAGTAAATATACCCAGGAGTAGAATGTATTTTCCTATATATATACATATATATAACATATTTTTCTCTTTTTTGGTACTCTTAACAAAATTTTCTTACAAATTTGAATTCTTAACTTTTGTCAGAATTTTCTCTTTTTTGGTACTCTTAATATATAATAAATTTAAACTTGAAATTTTATACATATATAGAGTAAATCATGAAGTACATCCATAATTATTTTAGATTTTTTTGCGACTTTTTTATTTTGATTGCACGGTTAGTACACCGAGAGTATATACCTCCACTTTTAATATATCACTTAAGCGAACATGTTATACATATTTATCACTTTTGGTATACTTAGATACTAATTCTATGATATTACAATGCAATTTGGTTGAAAAAAATTTATCAGAGTCTTTTATTTTTATTTTATACCATTTTCCATATATAAAATGATTGTCTAAATAAATTATACTATAAAAAGTGGATTTTTATGAATTTTTCATAGGACTCACTTTGGTGTATCTTACAATTATTATTAGAATATGCTTAAAATAAAAAAGATGTGTAACAACGTCGTTTAAGTGGTATATAATAAGTAGGAGTACGTACTCTCAGAAGTATAGAATCATTTCCCCCTCTCTCTTAGGGGTGGGTATTTTTATACCGAAACCAAAATACCAAACCAAACTGAAAATACCAAAAATTGTGGTTTATTCGGTGTATGTTATTTAGTGCGGTTTATATTTTCACGCTTTTCGGTTTTCGGTGTAGTTTTTAAGTCACGAAAACCGAATTAACTGAAATATTGAAATATTGTTTTCCCTTATGTGAATTGGTAGTAAACAAATGCTATTCTCATTTAATTTTGAAGGTATTTTTCAATATCTCAAAAGGAAGAACATTAGTAGCTTCTAGAGATATCATCTAGAGAGATCATTCGCTCAAAAATAAATCCGGTATGATAACACTAGACTAAAGAATGTTATTATATGTTAAAGCGTTATGTATATTTCGGTTAACCGAGTTAACCAAACTGAAATAATTCGGTTAATTAGGTTTGGCGTTCTATTTTAATTTAGTTAATTTGGTTGTCAATTTTTCAAAACTAAAATATTTTTTTACCGAATTAACCGAACTGAAATAATTCGGTTAATTAGGTTTGGTGTTCTATTTTAATTTAGTTAATTTGGTTGTCAATTTTTAAAAACTAAAATATTTTCTTACCGAATAAACTGAATGCCCACCTCTCCACTCTCTATATACTCGTGTGTAGCAACCAACCAGGCATCTCTCCGTCTCATGTGATAGATATCTTACGTCGCATCCAAGTAAGATAACCGTGATGGGGATAGCTTGGGTACAACACTCGTACATGCACAAAGATGCAGAGGATTGTAGTGCAACTTTGTGACAAGCCAAAAGGTAGTACTACTATAATTGTAGTACTCCTACCATTAGAGCGACGTGGCTGCCAACTGAAGACGATCTCACATCCTTTTCCAAATCGATCTGTCCTTCACGATTAGATTGATGCGACTCATTAGATCCAAGATCCAATCAGTTCTTTAGAACACGCAGGAGCGGTTTCAATTACCTAGCATGGTACTCGGGCGGTTCAGTAAATTAACTTTGGCAAGCACCCACGGCTACATAATCAATCGGAGACAACCTGACTACAGCGAAGGAAAGATAGTGATACTTGCTAAAGATCAAAACACTTTGCAGCTGGCTTTAATTTGCCAATGGTCCGAGTACTAAACAGTAATCAATCAAGCCTGCGTGTAGGTTAGAGGAATTTACGTGCTTACTGAGGTATGCGTCCATTTGGGAGATCCTATGCCAACTCTTAGCTACAGGCTGGCACAGTAGGGACTAAGTTGATGGATTACATCTGGAGATTTCAAGAAACTTTCGACCGGAAATATGGAAAAGCTCGACTTGAATTTTGAACATGTTTTATTTTTTTTTAAATTACGTGTTTAAGCTTTCACAAGGTGGTACACGATGGCCCACCACTGCAACGGGTGGCATTCTATGAACGAAGCCATAGGTACACGTGGCCACAGGAGACTGGGGATTGAAAGGGGGCACTTGGCATGAAGTGGGTGAGGGCGTTGCAGATTTGGGGTGTGTTTGGTTGGTGCCAAATTAACATTGTCAAAATTTTGGCTAACTCTAATAATTTGGTATTTATTTGAGTAGTTGCTAAATTTTTGGCAAGTCAATAGCTCTATAGTGATCTCTTATGCATTTTTTTACCAATTTTTAGCCAAATTGTGGGGGCAACTAAAACCCCAACTAAAATTTTGGCTAGTCAAAGTTCGGTAGGTTGGTTTGGGTATCAACAAAACACACCCCTAGATCTCCGGTTCTCCACCCTTTATGGTGGAAAATTGCAGTGGTGCTAAGGCAGCTCACACATCTATTTATGATTATGGCTGATGACTTTTGGCTCTAGCTCGAACGTTTATGCGAACAAACCAAATGTCAATAAGCTGATAAGTCATTTTGAAAAGATTGTCCCAACAAGCCACAGCGAAACGGCGGCGAAGAAACTGTTATATTTATTTGTTTGGAGGAAATATAAGCCATAAACCGAAAAAATATTTGTATGCACCAAAAACCTCTGGTTCCATAGGGTAATCCATTAAAAAGGATAAATTTTAGCAGAAGGAGCTGCTATAGTTGGTAGGGAACTTACTTGAGAAAAAACGTGCTAATAACTTATATGCCATAAGAATGTTACAATTTTGAAGCCGCGGTACTATCTAAACCTTGTCCCTCTTCTTTCCTCGTGGGCAGGAATAGAGGTGGGCATTGGGCCGTGCCAGCCGGCACAACCCAGGCTCACCATGCTTTGGGCCGCGTCGTGCCATGCTAGCTCGGCCCGGTCACCCCGTTGTGCCATGCCGTACCAGCCCGCCTCGCCTCTGGCTAGGCCCAGGCATGGCCCAAAGTCTGCCGTACCGGTGTTCGTGTTGTGCCAGCGCAACCCAGCCCGAAGTAACTATCCACGATGAAGGCGGCGACAATGATGGTGGCGGCTGCCGCTATCTTCATATCTTCTCTCTCTCTCCTTATCTCTTCACTCACTTGCATCCCCACCGCCCCGTTCTTTCCACTAAAACAGGATGACACTCTACATCGTAAGCTAGTAAACATGCATGGAATTAGCGGGAATGAAATACCAGAAGCACTCTACGTCATAAGCAAATTCATTTAATTAGTTAAATGATGAATGACATCTAATGTATCATCCGATTCCCTGGCTAATCACGTAATAGAAACTGATACATTAATTATACTGAAATCACCAATGCTCCTATCCAATGTTAGGTAAATCGATACCCTAAACATGCACATCTAGATACCGTAAATACGACAATGCAATTAATATTAAGATTTTACCGAAGAACTAGGCATGTTAATTAACATCAGACGCGATCTATTCGATCACTCGTGCGAAGTTGCCAGCGCCACCACTAGATCTGCTTCTCTTTCAGCTACTCATGCACAGTTACCGATGTCATCGCTGGATCCGCTCTTCTACCTTTTCTTTTTTCTCCTTTCCTTTTTCCTTTTTTCTTTCCACCCGACAGCCACATGTTCTTCTCTCCTTTTCTTTTCTTCCACTGACACTTATGCTGCTTATCTCATTCTTCTCCTCTCTTCCTCCCCTTCTTCTCCCCCCATTTCTTTTTTCCCCATTTCTTCTCTTTCTTTTTTCCACCTGATGGCTGCTGCTCTTCTTCTTTCATTCCACGGGGTTGCTGCTCTTCCTTCTTTTATTCCAAGTCTCCACGCCAACAGCCACTGTTGCTGCTCATTCCGTCCAGTCGCGCCAGCCCCGACCATTGACCGCCAGTGCCTTCACCGGCTGGCTCGCCTCGGCATGGCCACATCGCGCATCACCTGCTACTCTGCCTCTACACTGCCTCGCCTCCACGCTACCTCGCGCCCCAGCTCGTGTGGTGCACACCACCTTGTTGCTCGGCGCTGCATGGCTCTGGGCAGGACGACATCACCGTGCCAGTCGTGCTCGCTGTGCTAGACCAGCCTGAGCACGTCACGGTATGCCGGACCGTGCCGTGCCACCGATGGGCCAGCTTTCTGGGCCCAACCCGGGCCACCATTCGTGTCATTCTTACGCGGCCCAACTCCCACCTGTAGGAAGCACACTAGCAGCGTGTGTTGCATGATTCCACCGCGGAAAATATGTGAGTAGTAGTTGTGCTTGCCACGTCATCATTGATGGCGTAAAAATTGACAAATGAGCCTTGCCATGCAGTGTTCCTGTGCTATTTCTAAAAATAAGTTCAGGTAGATAGATTTATAAAAGAGAATTGATACGGCTCTTACGTCCGATCAAATATATCACTCGGACGCCTCACTCGGTCACTCCACTCGAGCGCACCTCTCCCCAAACCCCACGACCATCTCTCTCCATTCCTGCTAGCCTTGTCTCCCAACCCCCCAGATCCATCCCCCACAGCCGTGTGCTGCTCAATCGCTCCGCGCATGCGGATCCGCAAGTGCTCTCCTGCCTCCTCAGCTTCGTCTACTCCCCCGTGGCACCGGGGCCCCAATTCGAGCTCTCGCTCCTGCCCCCGCCGTCGGCCCCAATCCCGTGCGAGGGGCACTGGCTCCATGGCCGCGACTGCCACTTGGGAGTCCGGCAAAGTTAGTTGCAACCTCCGCGAGCTCCGTGGCATCCTGACCTCAACCGCCGATAGTGGCCTCGTGAATGCTGCAGGAGCTCCGTCGCCTTCTCCTAACGGCGTTGGATCCACGTCGCCTGCCGCCGCCGCACCCGAAGCCTCGCCGCTGCCTGCCATGAGAGGTAGGTGTTGTTTTTTGTTGCAATATTTTTGATTTCATGTGTGTAATATTTTTGATTTCATGCATGCAATATTGATATTCGTAGCATTTTTTGTTACATACATGGCAAATAAAATGTTGTATAGATATATAAAAAATGTTGTGACCGATTGTACAACCACGACCGCTACGACCACAGTCACTGTGACCACAACCGCTACGACCACGGTCACTTCGACCACAGCCGTTACGACCACGGTTACTATGACCACGGACATGGTCGAAGTGACTGTGGTCACGGTGGCTGTGGTCAAAGTCGTAGTGGCCGTGGTCGAAGTTCTTAACACTTCCACGACTTTGTCGCCAACCTCACGCTCCGCATGTCCACCGTCGCCGGCGATGGCTACGGCCTCACGCACGACACCATCCTCATGCTGGTCTCTCTGGGTACCTCCACATGAGCTGATGCCAATAAACGACAGAGCAAATCATCAATTATCCCTTCCTGATTTTATTAATGCAACATTTTGATTTCATGCTGCAACATTGATATTCTTATCAATATTTTTGTTGCATATATGACTGAAAAATATAAAAAAAATATTGTGACCGATCTTACAGAGCTAACGCTCGGATCGAACATCCAGTCACTAGCAACTCCCTTTATAAAATATATTTTTAAAAAGTCATTTAATAAAAATTGTCCTGCATGCAAGTCGGCAGTGAAACTCAAAAGCGCCTCGCTTACACCCGCCGCAGCCGCCGACCCGACCCCAAAAATCTATGCACGCGCCACGCGGCCCGGCCAAAATCCCCCATCCGCCGGCCGCACTCCACGCGCTTCCACCGCGCCTCGCGCTCGCTGCCGTGCCCGTGCTCCCTTCCTTTCCCCCCTTCTTTTACACCACCACCACCTCCCCCACCTTTCCTTCCCTCACTCCACCCCTCCCCACCCCAAAACCAGATCGCTGCCGAGGCGAGGGGCCCGACCAATGGCGGCGGGGTACCGGGCGGAGGACGACTACGACTACCTCTTCAAGGTGGTCCTGATCGGCGACTCCGGCGTCGGCAAGTCCAACCTGCTCTCGCGCTTCACGCGCAACGAGTTCAGCCTCGAGTCCAAGTCCACCATCGGGGTCGAGTTCGCCACCCGCTCCCTCCAGGTCGACGGCAAGGTCGTCAAGGCCCAGATTTGGGACACCGCCGGCCAGGAACGGTACGGTGCACACGCCCAAGCACTTGCCTTGCTTCAGTCTCTGTCTCTCTCTGCGCGGCGGTAGATGGACAGATCTGTGCTCGGCTCGATGGCTACTCCTGTTCCCGATGCATGCGTGCGTTTGTATGTCTGTGGATGCTGAGGTTTTGTGGGTTGGATCTCGCCGCCGAATTATGTTGCGTGCTGATGCGGCTAGCTAGTGTAGGGTTTGGGGTGAGTTCTTTGGTGAGGTTGGTTCAATCCTGGTACTAGATCATAGAGCTTGTTTATGATGTCAGATCGCAGGTATCGGTTGCGTGCGGATCAGTAAGTAGGGATCTTCCCTACCATCTTTTTGCTCAAAAAGTAAGTATGGATCCTACCGTGGAATGGTTGGATGGTTTGGGGGATTTTAGAACTAGATTTGCATGCTCGATTGCTGGTGCTGTACGGTGATGCGTTAGTGATGGAAATGAGCTAGCTCCAGGCCAGGCGCTTAGTTCTCTAGATTTTGATCGCTAGTCTGCTTAGTAGTATGGTGCCGTGCGGAATTATCTTGCTAATTGCAATGAAGAGGGGAGTTTCCAAAGCAAAACAGTTAGTGTTGATCGATAGGATAATAGGATATATATTCTTTTATTTTCAAGACCAATTTATGATGTCGGCTGCAATCTGCGTGTTGTAATCCCACCTAAGAGAGTGTGGACTGGAGGAGACTGTCCAAAGTATGCGTGGCTAAGGATGATCAATTTGGTGTGCAGAGAGAAGAGTAATAGCTTGTGTTTTTAATGTATGCATTATTTTTTTTTTCTGGATCTATTTAGACAAATGCCATTCTTTGTCCCTAAGTAAAAGATTACCTTGTAACAAGGAAGTGAGATGAATGCTTGAAATATTTGGAAACTTTTGTTCAGCTGGTCAAAATATTGGATTGGAGATTAATAGACATGCTAAAAATAGTTACTTTGTACATACTGTTGACTGTAGATATTCTGGATAGCATTTTAACATTTTCTTTGGCCGTTACTTTTCTCATGCTTGACTCGTTTTTCTTCAGTCCAGCAAACTTGCATGCTACTAGAATAGTATGTGGCAAACATTTTTCTGAATGTGGTTGGCTAATTTTAGAGCTGATGCTTATTGATGGTTGGAGTCTTTTGCATTCCATTAATCCATTCTTCTATCAGTAATAATGAATTACACTTGTTACAAAGTTCGCTATGCATTTTTCCACATCGTATCACATTTTTGTTTTCATGTAGTTCTCTTGATTCATTTTTGTTAACTGGTAGTTGGCTTGATTTACCTCTTATGTAGATAGAGCACTTGTCTATTCTTGTAGTTCATGCTTGTTTTTGTCCCAGGTTGTTCCATTTTTTAGTTCTACTAGATTTAGAGTTATTTGAAGAGTTTCCACTTCTACCGTTAAACATGACAATGATTCCCCTACTGCCCCCCACACACACACCCACACCCACACCCAAAAAAATATAAATGATTTGTGCCTCATCATCTTCCATCTCTAGTTATTTGCTAGCACAACTTATCCAACAGTAAGAAGAAATAGCAGTTAGTTTCACCTTTTCTTTGTGACAGGAAAATCCAAGTCCTTGCAGTCATGTGCTTATATACTATAAGTCTCAGTTGGATATGTATCCATGTCATCTTATTGCCTCAATTGTTTACATAATTTGGTGATGTAAGATGTAATGTATTTTCATTACCGATAACAGAATAGCAATATTGCAATACCATGATATACTTTGCAATCTGTGGTTTTCTGGGAACTGCAGCACTTTTACAAGTTACAACACAGTAGATAAGAAGTACATTGTTCTTATTCAAGGCTGTGGTATATTAAGAAAATGACAACGCCGCTAACGTAGTAATGTTGAATTGATTAAGAAAAAATTGTTCAACCCAGAATCTTTAAAAAATGTGCTTTTAATGCCTAGTGAACCTTAACGTAGAATGATATGACAAGGTGCTGTTTTTTCTAGGTTGTGCTATTTATGCCATAGAAAATAAAATAAGGGCTATATGGTTAGGCTTACCTACATTCCACTCATAGTGCTGAAAATTGTTATGTTATTTTGTTTTTGTTTGGGTATCCTGCATCCTGTAGTGGAGTCAGAAAGCAGATGGCGTGTTGTCCTGTAATCTGGACTTCTGGGTGCACAGTCTAGATCGCCATATGCAGCAATCTTGAGGCAGAATATAATCCAGCAACTAAAACTCAAAAAATTGCAACTATTACACAACAGGGGATGAACGAGGAACTATCCAAAGTATATTCGAAGTGGCACCATAATAATGAGAGAAAATTAATAAAGCAAATCAGGATAGGGGCAAAATGGTGTCGCTCTTCTGCCTGAGTGAAGCACTGGGTGTGTCCTACAAGGGAGCATGCTGGCTTTTGTGCCCTGAAAGCACCAGCTTCTGGAGCTGCACCCAAGCCCTGAAGATAGACAACAGGGCACAGTTGTGTTCTCTTTGGAGGAGAAGGGGCTATTTGCTGGATTTGAGAATGGGGATTTTCATTGGATTGGGAGCAGTGAAGGGGCTTTAGAAGATGGTTTATGTTGGGGGTAAAATATTTGATGATGGCTGTGATTAAGACTAACCGCCTTGCTAAAGTTGGAGCATTGGAATCTTGATGGGCGTCAACATACAATATAGTTCTGTAGGATTTGACAATGCCTACAGCAATTACCTGTTTACATGCTGTCATGAACCGGGGTAGAGGGGGAGAGAGACTAGACGAGGAAGACTTTGATATATTTCTGTTTTTTTTCCAATAGCATGCGGTAGCCCTCATTATATAGATGGGCTCCCCCTAACAGATAGAGTCTAATTCCAATCCTGTCTCTAACAGATATAGTAACTAATATCATATCTCTAATTATATCTCTAACATAAGGAATCTAATATCTAACTCAAATAGAAACCAATCTCTAATTCCTAATAATAAACTGACTAGGCCTTGGGCCCAAGGCCTACACCCCTGACACATGCAGCAATAGAAAAAAGGGAGGGTCCATCGAGGAATGGACAATATGCAATTACAGTTAGTAATTTTGTTTTAGAATGGGAATTTTTGATGGATTGGAAGCAGTGAAGGGGCTGGAGAAGATGGTTTATGTTGGGAGTAAAAAGATTTGATGATAGCTGTGATTAAGACTAACCGCCTTGCTAAAGTTGAAGCATTGGAATCTTGATGGGCGTGAACATACAATATATTTCTGTAGGATTTGACAATGCCCATAGCAATTACCTGTTTACATGCTGTAATAGAAAAAAGAGAGGGCCCATTGAGGAATGAAAAATATACAATTAAAGTTAGTAATTTTATTTTATTGTTTATTTTATGAGAAGTCGTTAGCATGTTTCTAGGGGATATATTAGTGAACAATAACCCATTTTCCAACTGTTCTGTTGCCAACTTTGTCAATCAACTGAACACCATTTGAATTTCATGCCATGACTTGTGTTGCTTAATGAGCAAAATTTTGAAGTACCAAATTCCATTTACCAATACCACGATCTGAGGGGACAGTTAACCAGCTAGTTATTATTTCTCTATGTAAAGTCATATCTGTTGCTATTGGGTTGCACTCTCAGTTTTCTGGCATAGCATACCCTACCAAAATCTGTATGGAACAAATGAAGCACTTGTGCCTGACTGCCTTACGTGGAGTCATTGAGTGTCAACTTGGGGGTTTCAATTGTCTGTAAGCACTGCTGTCAAGAGTGAATCTATGTTTAACACAAAATGTGTTTTGTGATTTCTTTTAGAATAGTAACAGCATCTCTTCTATAGATTTGCTTTTCATGACCGGTATGATTGTGCAACTGTATGCATTTAGAAATGCTATGCTGAGCTTGCCTTCTTTCAATGATTTTCATCAACACTTGTCACCTGACTCAGAGAGTGGAGTTCCCCACCCCTCCCTGGAGTTGAACTGTGTTGTTCATACCTGTAGATAAGCAACAACTCCATTGAACAGACCAAATGTGGTTATTTATTTGAATTATCCATGCTGGAGACACAAGGAAGTTGATCGTTAACGAAATGTAAATTATATAAAACATCCCAAATATATCTTGTCATTTTGGTTGTGAACTCTTTTAGGATTCTTTATTTGGTAGTTTCAGTAGTGAATTTTCTTGCATGTCAGAATGTTGTCTGTTTGGTTCACTTCTGCCTTTGCTTATCACATGACGTTTCTGACCTGAATCTTGCTGCAGATATCGTGCTATTACTAGTGCATATTACCGTGGTGCTGTTGGAGCGTTGCTTGTCTATGATGTCACTCGGCACTCAACCTTTGAGAATGCGGAGCGCTGGTTGAAGGAATTGAGGGACCATACAGATCCAAACATAGTTGTAATGTTGGTCGGCAACAAGTCTGATCTCCGTCATCTTGTAGCAGTCCAAACTGATGAAGGGAAGGCATTTGCAGAGAGAGAATCACTCTATTTCATGGAGACCTCTGCACTCGAGTCCACCAATGTTGAAAATGCATTTGCAGAGGTCTTGACTCAGATTTACCGCATTGTGAGCAAGAGGGCAGTCGAATCAGGTGAAGATGCTGCTTCTGGGCCTGGCAAGGGCGAAAAGATCAATATAAAGGATGATGTCTCGGCAGTGAAGAAGGGCGGCTGCTGCTCTAGTTGAGTCATGCTGTATTTTTGGATTTGTGTGATGTTAGCTTGTGCTATCGCCTTTCCAGCGACTGAGAATTATTAGTAGCATTAGCAACTTTTATGTTACCTAGAGAATTTATTGCTAAACAGAAAAGTTTGTCTAGATCAGTTTAGATCGTTCTATTGTTGTATGGCCTCCGCGGCAATAGGCATGGTATTGTTTTTCCTGTGAATCCAGTGCAACCATGTTTGAACTGTTCAACTAAATAGAAATATGCTTCATGCTTGCCAATTGCCGATTTCCTAGAGACGCAATGAAACTGTACACTGCGATCTGCATTGGATAATTATGTACACTCCGCAATGTGCTGTAATGCATCGAAGCGCGCCAGTGTGCAGTTTAACTAGATACTTATGAGGCTCAAGGGAGATGTGCTCGTAACTTACATATAAAATATTTGAAGAAAATATCAGGACTGTTTGCCTTTTAACTGATTCTTAAATTTCAGACTTGACTTAACTTCCATGTGAATATGTAGAAACACATTCTCTCGATTACAAATTTAAGTTATTTTAGCTATGGACATGAAATAAGGGAGTATTAAGAGATAACCTTGGTACCCTTCATTTATTTCACCGATGATTTCAAATATAAGTTATTTTAACTTTAGGCATATGAATTAAGAGTACTGATCTTTTTTCCCTTAAAAGCATCAATTAGTCACTGAACTAAAACAGCTTTGCATCATTACATTAGTTTTGTTTGGTAGTCTAGTAGATTAGACTTCATTTGTCAGAGAGCAACATGCAACGTGGATTTATACTTGCTTCATTTCATTGATGGTGTGTGTTGTTCTGAATCAACAATAGGAAATGTACATATGAATACAATCTTATATCGTATAATCGCATCACTATAGAGATTTATTTCACCTAAAAACAGAAACTACAGTTACCGAGGGTTTGACAGTGTAGACGCCGAAGGAATATAAGAGCTTTGGGGGCAGCTTCTTCAAGTAGTTTATGGCCGTGGCTTACTGTAGTTGGCTAAAATTACATTATAGCGACTGTAAGTTTTTTCTGAGTCATTCAATTAAAAAAATAAAAAAAAAGTAAAAATACTATTATATCTTTATAGATAATACAAAAAAAGATAAAAAACAAAAACTAAAAAAAATAAAAATCGACATATTTTAAGTGACTGCAATGTCAAAAACCAGAAACCAAAATCACTTGGCACAGAGCATAGTCGCTCGCTGTGTTACAAGTACCACTAGTCATTACTTGTGCGGTCTACGAAGTTGTACTCAAGATCAGCCTCCACAGTCACTGCACCTTCCAAGAGCTTAACAACAGTCAACATCACCTTCCAAGAGCTTAACAACAGTCAACATTGTAATTATTAGAAGGTAAGATGGAAATTTTATATTCTATCATACTCATGTATATAAGCCTCCAACGAGGAGCAGGAGGAGGAAGACTCACTCATTTTCTTACCCGTTGGCTCTCTCTAACTACATCTCACTTTACTATTTGGTTCGTAGCTACAACAATGGTCATTATCACTATTTGTACAAAAATACATTGACAAATATAGACTGAAGGATTAAGAACCCCATTGGTATTTTCGTCAAAGCTAGTTTACAATTCACTATTGAAGTACTGATTAACCTCAAAACCATTCGTTAAGATAGCTTTCAAGATCGCAGGCCTCTTATAGCGACGACGTGTGCGGAGCATGTCGGAGCTGGAGTTCGAGGAGGTGAAGGGGCTGCGGGACCTCGGCTTCACCTTCTCCAATGCCGAGGTCGACACCGATCTTGCGTCCATCGTCCCGAGGCTCTGGCGGCGGCGGTTGGATGAGGAGGCCAAGAAAGCTATGGTGGCTGTGTCCGCCGGGGAGGAACTTCGTAGCGACACGGCGGCAGTGGCTACCTCGGCCTTGGCATCGAAGAGGCCGTACCTGTCGGAGGCGTGGGAGGACGAGGAGGGGAGGTGAGGACGATGCTGAGGAACTGGAGGATCTTGGCGGCCCGCAACGGCGCCGGCCTCAAGGAGCACCTCCGACTCTGGGCCCATAGGCCCCATACCGTGGCCTCTGTCGTCCAGTGATGTTTTTGACCATTAGATTTGGTGACAAAATCAAGTGTAAATATTCTAAGATTTGCATGTATATCTCTTAAGTTGATTAATTAGCTTGTTTTAGTTTAGCTTTTGAAAATGATGTATCAAAGTATGCATTCATCACAATTCTCAGTTTTGGAGCATGGAGCTAACAACTTTTAGCAAGCAACAAAAATGAAAAGGAGTGACTAGCGTTGGATGTTCGATCTGGACGCTAAGACCGAACATCTGGCTAACCGTTAGATCTCATGTAACATCTTATCTCATAGTCATCCGATCTCCCTTTGGATTGTCACAACAATTTTGCAGTGACTACAATAACACATGTCTAAGACTTCAACAAAATCCCACTTGGTTTGCAACAAAGGCATAGCAAGAAAACGACATAACAAGCCACCAAGCCTATTGCAATACAAAATCAGTTGTATGCAACAAATAAGTAAACCTACCGCGATAAATAGCTCTTTCTACAAAGATTTGAAAAAGACAAATTGTAACAAATAAAAACACTTTATGCAACAAATCAAAATATCGACTGCAACAAATATCTCTTGTGACAAAATTTGAGAAGAGACGTTGCAACAAAATCAAACACTCTGTGCAATATTTGGGAAGGAATGCTGCAATAATTTGGAGAAACATATGCAATAAAGTCTATCGGATAAGGAGGGCATGCAAGTGGCACTTACAGCGACTGACCTGGTGCCTCGTTTCGACTAACAACAACGCCTCATCGCTGACCATCCACTCCCCATCACCCGTCCCCACCTCCTCCGGCCTCGGCCACACCAAATTTGGCGAGCTTCAATCGCTCCTCGCAAGGGATACCTCCATATGAGCTTCGGTTGTGGTGGATGGCCTCATCGAGCGTGAGTGGTGGCGAGCTTTGACTGTGGATAGAGGGGGGACGCGAGCACAAGCTCCTAATAGCTAGTTGGGCTAAGACCTATAGGAGAGATGAAGAGGAATTGCCGAACTACTGCAATGATGGATAAGAATAAAAGAGCGGGATGAAGTTTTGTGCTGGTGAGTAGGCCACGTGGAGCAGAGCGTCTGGAAAGAATTACTCGCTCTGAACATAGGAATTGTATCATTACCCTAAATGAATTCAACATACGCAACAAAATTAGTTTCAATCTTGTAAAAAATGAGGAAAAATCTCAGTCATTGAACAAAATTTACTTCAAATTACATATCACATCCTGATATGAAGATGCCCTTAAGAACTAGCAAACAAGTTAAAAAAAGATCTATCATATTACAACTATTGCAACACTTTAGAAATGCTCACGCAACAATTGAGGAGAACACTTGCAATAAAATAATTTGGACAATGACAATTCGTGACAAAATAACATGCTTCTTGCAACAATTGAGAAAGACGTGTGCAACAATTTGAAAAAAACATCCACAAAAAAACTAATGAAAAATCTAACCACAACATTTTGAGAGCACACACTACAACAAACCAAAACACTCTTTGCAACAAATAAGAAAATATGTTGCAACAAACTGAGCAAACACTCTTGACAAAACTAGACATACAGGCTCTCGCAGCGATGTTTTGATTCTTCCCTGTTAGATCCAGCCTTCTCCCCACCAAATCTAGTAACAATGGCCTCCTTCCCCACCAGATCGGGCAACGACGGCCTATCATGTTGTCATGAGGTCGTGAGGTTGAAGGTCCTCAATCACCGTTGTCACCATATCCTCAGCCCCAACAGCGCTGGAAGGAAGAGGCTTGCAGCAGCAGCGATGGGGTAGAAGTTGGTGTGGGCGAGGAAGGGTCGATGATGCCGCAACTGCTGTGGAATAGGAGCCGGAGATACTAGGGCAAGACGCTGGAAGAAATGAGGAGGAAGAAGAGTTATGGTCCTGTGTAGGCTTGAGGGGATGAGAAAGGGAGTAGATATACTAGATGGAGGGGAAAGAAAAGTTGAGGAGACAATATAATAGAGAGATAGGGCTTCAGTTGAATTACGGAGTGGCTCTTTGAGTGCAAAAGGCGTCCGAAGCGTCGGATGTCTGCGTTGTGTCAATTCCCAAAAGGAAATGTGAAAGGACATGAAGAAGAGTTGATTTTAGGCACACACAGGCTGATCTGATCATTGGTTTCGTGTTAATGCCAAGAAAGCATTTCAATTGCTTTGAAGATAAGGATTCCATAATGCCATGAGTAATGATCATGTTGACATGGTCTCTTTGGGATGAACAAGGACAACGACAGAAAGGCTATTGGCTAGTTGCTTTAATTTGGGTTATGAAATGATTCCATATTAACGATACGATGCTTCCCGCATCCTCCACAAGATTTATTTTTCATGAAGGTTAATTAATAATCATGGCGATCGATGGTACGATATGTATATTTATCGGTGAGTGGTTAACACGTGTTCCTAGAGCCCAAAACTATTCAGTGCATAGTTACGACATGTGAACTACAACACATACAATGGATATTCTTTGTAGGTGCTATAGGTCATGTTCGTATTGACTTCTATTTCTAGATTTTTCTTAGAAAAGTCAAAAAATAATATGGACACCCGGTTTCTCAAAGCTGCTTCTCTACTCCTTTCGCTACCGCCTCGCTCCGGAGATAAGGCAGGGGTTCACAGATGCATCATGCAACCACTCCTCTTGTTCCTATCACGCGCACGTATCTCTCCCTCACTTTCTCTACCGCTCGTGTCCTCCTTTCTAAAGTTACTTTTCAGTCACTACTATTTATTTTCAGTCAAAAACCATCAGCGAAAGCCCAATATGAAAGCTCCATAGTTCGGCTCACAAGTGTCAACAGAGTCTGGCCCTACATGGCAAAGGGAAGTGTCTGTAGCAATAATTACATTTTGGATCATGGTCCATCAAGATAGTTGTATAGTTCCTCGAAAAAGAAAAAGGAAAAAAGCTGCATAGTCATAGTGGAACTGGTAGTTGCATCAAAATTACGGTGTTTTCCTTTTAAAAAGGAAAATTTCTTATATACAACTGAGAGTCACTTAATTCCATGTTATGCCACTAGTTATATTCCTTTTGTGCTATTGATTAAAATTTTTGCTTCTCCATACCTGTGAGCTTGATCTTACGTTCCATGCAAAAAGATGAAATGACCCTTCTTCTCCCCTATCTCCTGTTCTCTCCTAGGTTCACCTCTTGCTGCCATGGGCTCCCCGCCGCCCCTCACGCTTCGATCACCACCGCCATGATGCAGGTGGGAGTTAGGGGCGCGATGTAACAGCCCAATATTTTAAAATTATCTACTAATTATGTTTAAAATACTAATTTTATGCATTTATGAATTTTTCTGTATTTACTAAAAACAATTTCACTATAAAAACAATAATAATTGAATTTTTGAGAAAAAAAGCTAGAAATAATCTTGGAAATAATTTCACTAAATGCTAGTATGTATCAATGACCTCTCCAAAAATTTCATAATTTTTAGAGTTGGTTTGCTAATTTTAAAATGGTAGCTTGATTTCTAGAATTAATTAAATAAAACAATAATTAAAGTTTGAAACTTCTTCTTGGGCCGAATCTGGCCTTGGCTTGCTTCCCTCTGCCCATGCCCATCGCTATCCAGCCCAGTAGCGGCACGCCTCGCCCCCGCCTCTCCGTGTCGCTGTCATCTGGGCCCGACTGCAGGCATCGTTGTCCACCTCTCGCCTGGCTGCTGCACATTGTGGCGAGCTTGTGCGCGCCCCCGGTTTTCGACTGCTTCGCCCGCCATTTTGACTCCACTGCCCACCATTTTCCCCTCCGCTGATAGCCTTCGTCCCATCACGTCGTTGCACCCACCTCGTCCCTCCATTTTATTGCCCACTGCCTTTCCTGCTCAAGCGGAGAGAGAAAGAAAGAGAGAGAGAGACCGCGCTGCAGAGTTTCCACCACACTCCCATTTTCGCCTCACTTTCTCGTGCTTTTCTCCTATGTACTTAAGCCATCCAGCCATGCCACTGTTTTCCTAGCTGACCACTCGCTTCATTCTCGCAAGAACCAAAACTCCTTGCTCCGTGGTTTAGTGGGAATGTGAAGTGTCCCTTTGGGCATCGGCGAGCACACTTTGGGACCGCCAGTGAGCTTTCCTTGTCTAACATCCACGTACAAGCTCGCCTCTTGTCTTCCTAATGTTTTTTTGTTGAATGTTGTTTTAGTTTGGGTCACGATCAAGCAGGAACACATCATCTTTCTCAAGTCCGTTAGACTCGGTTGCCACCACCGCTGTGTTCCTGCTGATGTGGTGAGTTTCTTGCGCCATGTTTGCGCAGCCTCATGTCTTTTCATTTCGTGGTCCAAACCCCTCAAGCAATTGCATGTTTTCTACAGGAGATCCTTAGGTTCAAGCCATTGTCTTCATTTCTGATCGCCACCGCCTTTTTGATGACTCTCGTAGTCCGATGAGCTTTTGTGCCTTTCCCTCTGTTTGGACCATCTCCCGCATGTATGCAATCTAACATGCACCATCTTGTAGCCTCTCCCTCACTGTAGCTCACTACCACCGTGAAGCCTGTCGCCACCATCGTCGTTGACCAATGTGGTGAGCTCCTAGTAGCCCCCTCTTGCTAATGTGCTAGGTTAAGTTGAAGCTTTGTGCTCGTAGTTGAGTCTTCTCTGTTGACATCCATGGCGCCGCCGCAGCTGCATGTCGCTGGACTAGTTTTTGGTGACCATTGATTCTTGCACCAAGTGTCGTAGCATTGCCCTGATCCCCTTTGTCTTGCGCGCGTGGCTCAGTTCACCCTTCCTGCTCTCCTGTACCAACACTGTTGCATGGCCTCGCCTTCTTTGCCACTTAGTATTGCCTCCATCCACCTCTCTGGCCACCGTCACCACCGTTAGGTTCACCTTGACCTCGTCATTCTATTTTCTCCCTCGCTCTCTCTCTCTCTCTCTATCAAGTAGGCACATGATATTAAGATTACTTTAGCACTAATGATAGTAGTTAATGGAAGTGAGTTGCCAATGTGTGAGACCGGCTAGTTAATTAATCAAAATTTTAATTTAACTACATTTTAAAACTTGTGTCGCCGACATGTGGGACCCTCTAGTCTATAGACTTGTATGTGGACTCGGTCCACATGCACCCGGCCCCACTTGTCAACCTAATGACACAATAAATGCTGGTTTTCCTTTATAAAGAAAATTTAAAAATTAAAAATAAAGTCCATGCACAATGTTTTCTTTCTCTTCCTCTAGATTTTTTGAATCAAATTCGAATGTACATAACTTTTTCATATGAACTCCAAATTGAGTGATTTCTATCTCTAAAATTATCTAAAATCATGAAATTTCAGAATCTATAAAAATATTTGAATTTGATCTTTATTTAAATTTATTTGACTCTTATTTGTGTTACTTGGTTTTTACTGATTAGATACTGACGTTCTAGAAATCCCCGAAAGTCGACCCCGAGCAAGACCAGGAGTTCAGCGAGTAAAAACAAAGCACATCCTTTGACCATATTTGATCTCATATTTTTACTGTTATGTATGCTGTGTTTCAAAATTATTATGCATGCATATAATTTTTGTAAAACCGTTCTATTGGTAAGGTTAGTAGTTATACATAATTGTTGCATGAATCCTATCTTGATAAATTGCAACTCTCACTGTTATCACCATAGTAATGCTATCCAATGTAGTCGCTGATTAGCCATGCTTACCAATTCTAGTTTTGCTAGGTTGGAACAACTTTGTGAATTGATCACTTATGGGAGCACTTGTATATATATGTCATTCGTGCTGCTGGACCTCGGCCCAAACTGAGCGCAAAATTCGTGCATGTGTACGGATAGGTTCCCAAATTGTTAATTGGGCCGACATACGAAGCCCCATCTCCACCCACACTCTAGGGTTTACCTCTTTTAATCCCCCGCCGCCACCTCCCGCCTCCCTCGGCACCCGACCCTCTCCTCTCTCCCCCGCCGCCGACGCACAAGACCCTGACGCCCTTGTGACCTCCTCCATGGTCGGGCTCTCTCACCTTCCCTCCTCTCCCAGCCTTACGCTCCCTGATGCTCACATGAAGCTAACATCTGTGTGCGCCGGTGTGCCCATTCGTGTTCTCGCAGGCGTCGGAGAAGAAGCAGTCGAACCCGATGAGGGAGATCAAGGTGCAGAAGTTGGTGCTCAATATCTCCGTCGGAGAGAGCGGAGATCGCCTCACCCGTGCCTCCAAGGTTGGGATCCTTCTTGCGTGTCAAGATATTTGCACGAATAAATGTTCAGGTTGTTGCGGTTGTATGAGCAGCAAATGAGCTTTGTATGGTTACAACTTACAACCTGATGCGTTAGTGCGTTATTAGGTAGTTTACCATCTTGGTTGACTGTAGTGATGTGAGCTCAGAGTTATTTGTGTTATTAAGCCTTGATATGTTCAAAGTAAACCATTCTTGGTAGTGCAAGGATGGAGCCGGGGCGAGGGAATTTTAAAATTAGCATGCTGTTCGTTTTATTGTTACAACAACTGAACGAATTAATAAGTACTTGCCGAGTTACTTAATTGTCAGTAGCCAATTGTATAAGTATTTGCCGAACTACTTAATTGTCTGTAGTCAATTGTTTAGACTTCAGATAAGTTCCCTCACGTCTTATAGGATAACTTATTGATAGTTTTGTAGGAATGTGGATCATTGACTGCAGAATACGAATTCAATCTGCATGATTTGTAAATGTAATTGCAATTTTGTAAAATTCGTGAGACAAGGACATTCTTATGCTGTGTATACACCAAAGCTTAGTCTATTGTTCTAGTGTAAATCACAGTTGTTGAAGCTGGATAGTGTTTACCAATTGTTTTCCCTTTTTATGTTTCTGTATCAAAAGGAAAGTAGCGCATTTTTAAGGATGTCGTATAATTTAACCTAGGTTGATCTGCCTAAAATGGATTGAGCTGTTTGCTTTAATCACATATGTAGCCTAAAGGCTTACTGTGAACCACAGTTTTAATTTGTGTATGCTGAAAGGTCAAGCATGCATCATAGTGTTTTAGATTTTGGTCGCTGTAGTTGATGCCACTACTCTTACCTTAAGCTAGTACCAGTAAATACATTTTGCTTCCACACTTGCAGGTCTTGGAGCAACTGAGTGGACAGTCACCAGTGTTCTCCAAGGGTATATTTACCTTTCTCTTGTACCTGATTTGTTTTCTTGTTTCATACCCTTTGTTTTACATTTGGGCGTTGTCCACATTCTTCAGCTAGATACACTGTCCGCTCATTTGGTATCAGGCGTAATGAGAAGATTGCCTGCTATGTAACTGTAAGGGGTGAGAAGGCAATGCAGCTTCTTGAGAGTGGACTAAAGGTGAAGGAATATGAACTGCTGAGAAGAAACTTTAGTGACACAGGGTGCTTTGGTTTTGGAATCCAGGAGCACATTGATCTTGGCATCAAGTAAGATATTCAACCTTTGTTCATAGTTGATTCAAACTTACAGAATGTCATGGGAATATAACTTGGAGCATGCCGTAGCTTTGTTGTCTTTGATTGGCAATATAAGATTGTTGTTTCTGCTAGAACCCAAAATAGTAAAGTCATATTTTCTTTCGATATACATAATTTTTGCATAATATTAGTTCATGTAACTTTGAAAGTCGATATCCCATTGAGTAATGATTTTCTTGTTTTCCACAACTTAATGCTGCTTATACTATGTGCCTTCACAGTTTGCAGCTTATTTAAAGAGTTATCTTGGGCCAATGAATTGAAGTAATTGTCCGTACCATCTGAGGCCTAGCTTTTGCTGGTCTATCGATGCACCTTTTAACTCTTGAGGCCTAAATACTGTTTCTCATTTATAGTTCTTTCAAACTCTTTAAAAAGTATTGATCACATTGGTTTGTAATAATCTCTATTTCTTGACTGAGCGCAATGGCAGTTCTGGCTCTCGACTACTATGGTTTAGTGCATTCAGTATTTCACCTCATTGAACACTATCAACACCATATCATGTGTTTAACAACCTTTTCTTTTTAAATATGGAAACTATTTAATTAAGCATTCTTCAGCTTCTTGTTTCATTTACCATACACACCTTGTTTCTTGGCAGTGCTTACTGTTCTTATGTTCTTCACTTTATGCTCCTGTCTTGATTGCTGACACATTGATAGCAAGGCATGCTTGTATTGGTGATATTCCCATACTGAAAATTTGCATCTCAAACATAAGGAGCTGTTAAGTGATATTTCCATATTCCTTTTTTCCCTTTGGATTGTTCTTGTATGACATGGCTGAACTTCCTGTTTATCTTCTGCAGGTACGATCCATCAACAGGTATTTATGGTATGGACTTCTATGTCGTCCTTGAGCGTGCTGGGTATCGTGTTGCCCGCCGCCGCAGGTGCAAGTCCCGTGTTGGAATTCAGCACAGGGTGACCAAGGAGGATGCCATGAAGTGGTTCCAGGTCAAGTACGAAGGTGTTATTCTCAACAAGGCCCAGGCTAATACCTCTTAAAACCCGATGTCTAGGCTCAGCCGTTAGACATGTTATGTTCACTGATGAGTTCATCACTTTGCAAGGTTTAATCCACTTTGTGCAATGTCGGAGCATATTATTTTGCTTAGTTTTATTGCTTCAGACAGTTTTGGACCGAAGATCTTATGATCTGTGGATTACTTGAAAGCTAAAATCATGGGTACACTTTTTTGTTTGGTCTACTTTGTCTTCTGCGGCTTTGGCGTCCAAGTGACATCCCAGGTCTCTCGCGCTCTGATCTCGCAAAGTATTTCATCTACGGTCGAACAGGCCAGTTTGAACAAGGCAGCCATCTGCGTTTGCAACGAGTCAAATTCAGCCTATATACATGGTATCTTGATTCAGCTGGTTTATACTAATCCTGCTTCTTCGACTGCTGGAATGGTCAAAGTATGCTGCAAGCTAGAAAGAGAAGCATGGTGGCAACTCTTGAGATAGCCGAAGCTGACACAATATGTACAAGAATTTTTTGTACGAACATTCTATTTTTATTCGAAATAATAGAATATACTCGTGACAATTTTTTTTCTTACAGAAATAGACTTCAGTCGTCCGACTGTTGGACGACTGGAGCCTATCGCTCAACGGTCAGACGACATGCAAGCAATCTGCCGGTCGTTGGATGAATTATTGCAGTCGCTCAGTCGTTGGGTGATTGCAATCTGCGCCGCCTAACGACCGGTGACTAGAAGGGTGGGTGGGTGGGTTAAAAGCCGAGGCTGCCTCGGTCGCCGTTGTTGCTCATCAGAAACAGAAAGAAGAGGAGAAGAGGAGAGGAAAGAAAAGAGATAAGAGAAAAGGATAGGGAGGGGAGGAGAGGGAGGAGGGAGAGCAGTAGGAGAAGAGAGGAAGGAGGAGGGGGCGGAGAGGAGAGGAAGAAGCAAATTTAGGTAATTTTTTTTTGTATTTGCAATGTTATATATGCAGTACATATATTATTTACTGTTAGTGTTAGTAGAAAATTGTAGATGTAAATAGAAATAGTTTAATTTTTGGTATAGAAAATTTAGTTAATGTAGTTTTATAAAATTAGCAGCCGTAGAAGCAGAGAGGAGAGGAAGAAACAACTCTAGGTATTTTTTATATTTGTAATGTTGTATATAACTGTTTGTGTTAATGTAGTTTTAGGAAAGTAGAAGCCGTAGAAGCGTGTAGTTGTGTATAATTTAGCGAACATAGTTTTACAAAATTAGCATCGTTAACAAATTGGCATGCGTACAAAATTATAGTTGTAGAAAATTCAGTCACCGTTACGTACAAATTAATCGTCCGTACAAATTTGTAGGAATTACAAAATTCAGTAAATATTTATGTTAGAAATTCATAATTTGGTATGTAAAAAACAATAATACGTAATATTTATGATTAAATACAAATGAATGTAATGTCGTTAGTACGCTGGAAAAATGTGTGTACCATTATATCTGGTATATAGGCATTTAAATCGACATGCCATGTAAATTGTCGAAACTATTAGGAATTGTTTCATGTAGGGGACAACTCAAGTAGCGAGAAAAGTGTGGCGTTGGTGCGCAGGGTGTCGCTAGGAAGTTCATAATACGAGGTTAGTGTAGTTGGTTACGACATGCGAACAATCGGTGAAATGTGAATTGCAGTACGTCGATACTTTCGTAGTGTGCGATGCGATTTGACATGTTACAAAATTAAAACATATATGTAGGCAGACATCGGCAATGCCGATGCCCATTACATTGAGAGTGCATTACAGTGCTGGAACCGTTCATGAAGGTCCGAATGGTGTGGATTTTAGTGGTTTTCCACAAGCCACTCTAGTACACCTAGACGACGAGAATGCTCGAATCTCAGATGTGATGCATTGGCTCACACGGAGTTTTTTTGTTGGACCCCGATGTGTGCAACGTCGTCGTACAAGGGCTTTGGAGCCGGTATCCCACGGATATCAGATGGGAGTTGAGAATATTGCTATGCACTGTTGCGTAGAAGGGGTTTGTTCAAGGGTGCCGGCGCCGTGGATGCGAGTGTGTGCTGCTTATGCAACCATGCCCATTAGAAGCTGTGCAAGGTCGTGCGTACGGCCTTGTTCAGGGAGAGGCATACGAATGCCGCACTTCATGCGGCCAACCCCGAGCATTGTACTCGTCGAAAATTACGCTATACATAGAGACGAAGGCAAAGAAGGGCCAATTGCACACAGTGCACATCATGGATAACAGGGAGCATCGTTTCGATGTGGTACTCCGTGATAGAGCCGGATTCGGGACGACTTGTTCCCTTGTTACCCACAAGGTATGCTTTGAAGATCATGCAAATGAACCTAGCTGCACGTGCAATAAGCTGAAGCTGTTGTACAAGCCATGCTCTCATATCCTCGCTGCATGTGGAACTATGGGCATGGATCCTTCGAACTTTGTGTCGGAATACTTCTTGAAGGAGAGGGTACTGTATGCGTGGTGTGAGGAACTTAGGGGGTTCAGGGTTCTGGGGAACTTCGCCACCTTGGATATTGCAGGGAGGACCTGGATTCCAGATGTTAACATGCTGAAGGGTGGGAAGCGTCGGCGATAGAGCCGGCGTGTTTCAACTGTGAGAAGTACGGGTACTACGCTTTGGATTGCCGAAGCAAGAAAAAGGACGAAGAGGTAAATCTCACCAAAGTGAGGAGGACGATGGTCTGATAGTGCTTCTTTCCTTATGTGTGGAAGAGGTGCCAGATATTGTGATGTTGAACGAAAAGAATGTAGTTCCTAAACTACGCATGAGGAAGACAGCCACGATCACACTGATTGGTGGTACCTAGACAATAGAGCATGCAATCACATGACGGGAGATCGCTTCGTATTTCATAAGCTCAATGAGAAGATTTTGGGCAAAGTTAAGTTTGGAGACGGCTCCACGATGGACATAAAAAGTAAAGGATCGATGTTGTTACAATGTAAGAACGACGATCAGAAGTTGTTGTCTGAAGTTTACTTTATACTAAGATTGTGTAACAATATACTCAGTCTGAGGCAGATAATAGAAGAAGAGTGCAGGATGATGCTACAGAATGAGTTCTTATATGTCTACAATAAAAATATTAATCTCTTAATGAAGGACAGATAAAAATTATTCACTTTGTTTGCATCCCTACGCTCAGGTCTGGGGCGAGAAGTACTTCAAGGATAACTTCGAGAGGCTCGCGACGGCGAAGGGTGAGATTGATCCTGACGACTACTTCAGGAACGAGCAGAGAGCATCCCGCCACTTGTCCCGAGCAAGTGATGAGAAAAAAATGGCGTGCGGTGAAGCCACGTTGAGGAATAGCGTTGTTTATCTGGATGTTTAGATATGGCTGGTGGCTATGACAACTACGGCTTTACATACTTATTTTACTCTGTGTATCTGTTTGTTTTTTCGTTACTTGTGTAAAGAAGCTAATTTGTGCATATTGATGAGCCTAAGTACACAAGTGGCCTCCACAGTCCTCTAGACAATGATTTTGTTAAAGTTCGGCATTTGAAATTTCATTCACATTCACGCTATAATATTTTCACAAAATTATTTGAAATTTATTGGAAATGATTTACGTGTAGAGAGGCTACTTTGTGTACATTGGCAGACTTAGGTACACAGATGTGCCCTATGGTCTTGTAGAATTCCAAATGACACCTAAAGAAAAAAAAATGAATTTTGAATTGACTTGAATCAAATTCAAATTCAACTAGAATAGGATTTGAAATTCAACTGAATGAATTAAATTCAATTCCTGGCAGCCAAACAGGGTGTAAATAACTAAAATTTAGAATCAACATATTGTTTGAGATTAAATAGAGATACATGTGTATGCATACATTTTGAAAAAATTAATTAATAGAGGAAAAATATGGGCATACAACTACATGATCCATGCATGATAGAGAGTGGTTATGTCTCTAAGAACACCACCACCTTATTATGCTTAATAATTTTCTCCATCAAATCTCATACTTTAATTGCGTTCTTTAAGTTGTATTTTCCTTTAAGCTTATATTGTTATTTTTCATGTTTATGATGTTTTAAAAATCTAAATAACCTACAATATACGTAAATATATTCTTAAGAATCTAAATTATATAATTTAATACTGCAAACTTCAAAACGAATCTGCTCGTCGCCAGCCCTGCACTCCTGCGTTGCCAACCACGCAGCGAAGGGGCCGTACTCGATGCGTAAGATTTGACAGCTCACCCCGCTCGTTTCGGCTTAAGCTTCTGGCTTTTGGCTTATTTTTCACTATTCATAATTTCGTCTTTTTCTGAACTTTTGACTTTTTTTGAGTTTTTTTGCCGGTTCTTTTTTTTTGCCGTATTCGTTTGCGTTATTTGTGATGGGCTAACATATTTTTTATATTTTTTAATTTTTTAAATTTAATTATGTTAAATAAGCCTCTGTCAGCTACAATATTTTTTCAGTCAGCTACAGTGCTTTTCAGCCACAAGCCACAAAAAATAAGCCAAAATGATCACCACCAAAGTCTCGCGTACAAAATTAAGTAGCACACTTCTGGCTTACAAGCCACCAAAAAGTTTATAGCTTTTTTTTACTGTAGTTCAATTTGATGATGGTTAATAACTTTTTTATTGTAGTTGTATTATTTTTTCTGTATCTATTAGTAGTTTATTTGTCATAATTAAATTTTAAAAAATAAAAATAAAAAACAGATTAACCTATCACAAATAATATGAAAGAATATGAAAAAAACAAAAAAGCAAAAAAAGTCTAAAAAACCAAAAAATCAGAAAAAATGAAATAAAGAAATAATGAATTAAAAGGTAGAAGTCAGAAGCTAAAACTGAAATGAGCAAGCCATTTTGGCGTTGCAACTTGCAAGTTGGTTTGAATTTCTGAGGTTGCCACTTGGCACTGATTTTTCAAACTCGAAACCCGCACCTGTGACTATCAAATTTCTACACGTTAATCCTGTGTTTCCTCCGACTCCATGCTTCAAACCCATCAGCGTAATGCCCACAAATGGCAAACAATCGCGCCGGCCCTCCGCGACGAAAGTGGTCATTGACTTATTGTATCGGTTCTTTGGTTACTTCCAATCTGGAACTCTAGATGCCGGGCCTCGGCAGTATTCACAAGCTTGATTTCGCAAGGACCTAATCAAAACACCGCCAACTGCACATCCGACCCTTATGGTATGGTTGATCGCTAATAACTTTTGATTTTAGCATGAACATTTGCATAAATGAACTGAATATCTATAAATTATTTTAAAAATATTGTTCTGATAAATTATTTTAAAAAAACGATGAAAAATCTGTTTCATTTACTTATTTGAAAAATTATAAACTATAAATTATAAACCATAAACTGGAAAGATTGTCGTTATGCACATCACATGGAACGACGACCACCGAAACAGTTGACCGTGACTTTTCCACGAACCTAGACTCTACTGCACATTTTCCATATTCGTAGCTGCAACTAACACGTCATTTTGGGCTATATAAAGAGCTTATGCAAAAAAAAAGACAAAAGCTCCGTGTCAGTGTAACCGTGTAAGCGGCAAAAATGGCCGTGTCCAGACGCTTAGCACTGGCGCTCACCGTTTGCCTCTTCGGTTGCTATGTGCCCGTCCCGTCCTTGGCTTCCTCCGGCGACTTCTTGCAATGCCTCTCGGCGAACGTGCCCAGGCAGCTCTTGTTCACGCAGAGCTCGCCGTCGTTCACGTCGGTCCTGGTGTCGTCCATCAGGAACCCCAAGTTCTTCACGCCGACCACGGTACGGCCGCTCTGCATCGTGACGCCCACCAACGCCTCCCACGTGCAGGCCGCCGTGCTCTGCGGGCGCCACCATGGCGTGCGCGTCCGCGTGCGCAGCGGTGGGCACGACTACGAGGGGCTCTCGTACCGGTCCGAGCGCCCTGAGGTGTTTGCGGTGGTCGACCTCTCCAACCTCCGCGCCGTGCGCGTCAACCGGCGGGCCGCCACCGCGTGGGTGGACTCCGGCGCCACGATCGGGGAGCTTTACTACGCCGTCGCCAAGGCGGACCCCGGGCTCGCGTTCCCGGCCGGCGTGTGTCCGACCATCGGCGTGGGCGGCCATTTCAGCGGCGGCGGCATCGGCATGATGATGCGCAAGTACGGCCTCTCCGTCGACAACATCCTCGACGCCACGCTTGTCGACGCCAACGGGAGGCTCCTGGACAAGAAGGCCATGGGGAGGGACCTCTTCTGGGCCATCCGGGGCGGCGGCGGCGAGAGCTTCGGCATCGTGCTGTCGTGGAGGGTGAGGCTCGTGCCGGTCCCATCTACAGTGACTTTCTTCAACATCCAAAAGACCATGGAACAGGGCGCGGTCGACGCCGTGACCAAATGGCAAACGATCGCGCCGGCCCTCCCTGACGAGCTCGGCATAAGGGTGATCGTGCAGAACCGGCAAGCCCTGTTCCAGTCCCTGTACCTCGGCACGTGTGACCAGCTCCTGCCGGTGATGAGCTCTCGGTTCCCGGAGCTCGGCATGACGCGCGCTGACTGCCGGGAGATGACCTGGCTGCAGTCCACGGTCTACATCAACTCCGGCAACACCAGCACGCCGGTGGAGGTTCTCCTGAACCGAACGACCGGCCTGAGCACCTTCACCAAGAACAAGTCCGACTACGTCAAGCAGGCCATCGCGAAGGACTCGTGGGACAAGATCTTCCCCTGGTTCAACGGCGGCAGCGCGGGTCTCATCATCCTGGAGCCCCACGGCGGGAGAGTCGGCAGCATCGCCAGCGCCGACACGCCGTACCCACACCGGAGCGGCGTTCTGTACAACATCCAGTACGTCGCGTTCTGGACGGGCAACGGGACCGACGCGCCCAACTGGATCAGGGCCGTGTACAACTACATGGAGCCGTTCGTGAGCAAGAACCCGCGGGCTGCCTACGTGAACTACCGGGACCTGGACATCGGCGAGAACGCGGTGGCCGGCGGCGTCACGAGCTACGAGAGCGGCAAGGTGTGGGGTGAGAAGTACTTCGGGGGAAACTTCAAGAGGCTCGCGATCACCAAGGGGAAGGTAGATGCCGGCGACTACTTCCGGAACGAGCAGAGCGTGCCGCCACTTGTCCCGAGGAAATGAGCCAGGTTGTGAATTGCTCAAGTTAATCTGAGGAGCTACTATGGTTCGTACGTGTCGTGCAGGATAGCTACTCATTACATTTGTTTCTCGGTGTGTGTCTTCTGGTTTGTAGAACCTATCGAATTGAACGTGACTGATTGGATTAATAAACAGCGATTTGCAAGTTGCATTTTTCCTTCTGAGAACAACCGAGTTGTCGTTGGGCCAATACCACCGACCAATGCATCCAGTTAGACAGAATAAAGCGCGCTGTTTCGGCCATTCTGGCAGGCCGCCCAAGCGGTGGCCACTTCCTCCCAGGCCCAGCCACTCCCGCGCGGTGTCGCTTTGTGAGACCGTCATCTCGTATTGTACCGTAAATATTTGATTTTGTTATGTAAGTATTATTAAACTTTGAGTTTGATTCTAGGGGTTTGTAATTTTTTAAAATTATTTTCAGATTTTAACCGATCTGATTAGCCTGGCAACAATAGTCTGACCTACCTGACGATGGCAGTTTGAACAGCGGCTATGGAGCGGCCAGACTGGAGTTGAACTCTATTTTGCTTCTGTGTTTGTGTGAGTTCTTTCTTAGTGAGCTAATATGATATTCATAGCTTCCAGTAACTAGTGGAGTCATTGTTTTATAATACAATATGGGGAGGTTAAATTTAAAGACATCATTCACCTCTATTTTCATGGTGGGTCCAAAAAGTGGTATTAGAGTTCAGTTAACTCTTCTTAATATATCTTAACCGATCTAAGAGCAATGGTATCAGATCGGTATTTCACCAAGCCACTGATCTTTGTGGGTATAAATAGGACTCTTTGGGCATCATTCGAGAGTTGGACAACTTGTACTCAAATATCTCTAATATAGGAAGTGTTGTTTCACTCGTTCCCCTAGCTCCAGCAGGCTCGCATACACCCTCCGGGATACCCAAACCTCTTTCTCTATTGTTTGGTTCCATATCCACAACAGAAGTATCTAGAGTTATTTCTATATGATGTGGCATGTTTAGATACAACATATTCCTACTTAATACGCCCCTTTATATACATGCATGAACCATTACAACCTAGAGTTTGTATTGGATTGATTTGCAGCCAAATAAAAGTAAAGCACGCAATAAAATTTCCCATCCTAAACAATTTCATGCGTTTCTTATCCTTTCTCCGTCCTAATGTAAGCACGCAATAAAATTTTCCCGTCCTAAACAATTTCATGCATTTCTTATCCTTTCTTCCGTCCTAATGTAAACACGCAATAAATTTTCCCGTCCTAAACAATTTCATGCATTTCTTATCCTTTCTTCCGACGGTTGGTCATTGGACCAAGCACTTGATCACCAGTTTTGCCATGCACAACCTCACCAACGGCAATTCCCTTACCAATCGATCCGCAGGAGTAGGGTCCGGAGAAACAAATTGCCTATTCGAAGAACCCTATATATAGCTCGTCACCTGTAGTCCTTATGACGACCTACGCCAAGGACATTGCAAGCTGCGTACCATGGCGAAATCTAGGGCGTTTGCGTTGGCGCTCCTCTTCTGCGCCCTGTCGTCTTCTTGTCACGTCGCCATTTCCGGCTCACCGCCGGCCTCCAAGGATGACTTCCTCTCGTGCCTCACCAACGACATCCCCGCCCGGCTCCTCTACGCGAAGAGCTCGCCTTCCTACACCTCCGTCCTGGTGTCCTCCATTAGGAACCTCAGGTACATGTCGCCCAAGACGCTGAAGCCGCTCTACATCGTTACCCCCACCAGCGCCTCACACATCCAGGCCGCCGTGGTCTGCGGCCGCCGGCACGGCGTGCGCATCCGCGTGCGGAGCGGCGGGCACGACTACGAGGGCCTGTCGTACCGGTCCGAACTCCCGGAGCCGTTCGCCGTCGTCGACCTATCCAAGATGCGGTCGGTGCGTGTCGACGCCAAGGCCGGCACGGCGTGGGTCGAATCCGGCGCGCAGCTCGGCGAGCTCTACTACGCCATCTCGAAGGCGAGCCCGAAGCTAGCGTTCCCGGCCGGCGTGTGCCCGACCATCGGCGTCGGGGGCCACTTCAGCGGTGGTGGGTTCGGCATGCTGCTGCGCAAGTACGGCGTGGCCGCCGACAACGTCATCGACGCAAAGCTGGTCGATGCCAACGGCAAGTTTCACGACAAGAAATCCATGGGTGAGGACCACTTCTGGGCCATCAGGGGCGGCGGGGGCGAGAGCTTCGGCATCGTGGTCGCATGGCAGGTGAAGCTGGTGACGGTGCCACCCACAGTGACCGTGTTCCAGATCCACAAGACACTGAAAGAAGGTGCCATAGACCTCATCACCAAATGGCAAGAGCTCGCGCCGGCCCTGCCCGACGACCTCATGATCCGCATCATGGCCCAGGGGAAGGAGGCCATGTTCGAGTCCCTGTACCTCGGCACGTGCAGCAACCTCCTGCCGCTGATGCGCAGCCGCTTCCCGGAGCTCGGCGTGAACCGCACGCACTGCCACGAGATGTCCTGGGTCCAGTCCATCTCCTACATCCACCTCGGCAAGAACGCCACCGTGAAGGACATCCTGAACAGGACGACCACCATGAAAGCCTTCGGCAAGTATAAGTCGGACTACGTCATGAAGGCCATCTCGAAGAAAACGTGGGAGAAGATCTACGACTGGCTCGCCAAGCCCGGCGCGGGGGTGATGATCATGGACCCCTACGGCGCCACCATCAGCGCCACCGCGGAGTCTGCGACACCGTTCCCGCACCGTAAGGGCGTCCTGTACAACATCCAGTACGTCGTCTACTGGTTCAACGAGGGGAGCTCGGCGCAGCCGCTGCAGTGGATCAGGGACTTGTACGCGTTCATGGAGCCGTACGTGAGCAAGAACCCCAGGGAGGCGTACGTCAACTACAGGGACCTCGACCTCGGCACCAACGAGGTGGTGGGCAACGTCTCCAGCTACAAGAGCGGCAAGGTCTGGGGCCAGAAGTACTTCAAGTTCAACTTCGAGAGGCTCGCGAGGACCAAGGGCAAGATCGATCCCGAGGACTACTTCAGGAACGAGCAGAGCATCCCGCCATTGCTCAAGTGAGGGAGATCGATCATCGATCCATCGATGCGGTGTTCATGGAGAGCGATCGACGAGTCGTATTTTGAGGGTTAATTAGTTAGACGGTTCCTGCATTGCATGCGTTCAGAGATGCTTTTGCATGGAGGTTTGGTACGTGGTTGGCGTTCCCCGTGGCTTTTATATGAGCGCTGGGACTTTTCTGCTCCAACTAATAAGGATCTACGTGTAGTCGTGTTAAATTTGTTTTCTTCGCATATGTATGGGACGGAAAATTGCTAATTGGCATGGGCGTTTCCCATTAGTAATTTCGTCGAAAATGGATGGAATTTGTTCCGTCCTAGACTTCTTATTGTGATGCAGCGGCGTTAATTAGCCGACACATGCTGTTTATTGACCACAGGTGTTGTAAGATCAAAGATCGTGAAATACGGCTAGCATGCTGACCAATCGTAATAATCAAAACAGCTGTCGGTAATGTTGACGAATAATATTGAGCTGTATCACCCGGTTTATTCAATTTATCCAAAATTTAAATTGATGTAGGAAGATATACAATATACTTTAACAATCTCTCATGTCTAGCTCGTCTAGATCTAAGATGTTGTCTAGAAATGGGTCGTAAATATTTTTAAAAATATTGTATTAGTTAGATCTTAAACCCGAAATCTTTAAGATCTGATATCTTATTAAGTTGCATACACTAATCAATTACTCAAAATTTTAATCTGATAAAAAAAATAGACAATACACTTGAACAATCAAGTTTTGATCAATCAATATCAAGCAGAAAAGAAAATTCTCTCATCTTGACCAATCAATCATAGTCATCGAAGAAACAAGCTGCATTGGTCACTCAATCGGCCGTGTGTGTGACATGGCGCTTCTCTGGTGGAAGATGCGAGGTACGGCACGTCATGTGGACAATCAAAGATGCCCAGCCTCTGCCCACGGTTTTTGAGGGGGAAAGCACCCAGGATACTAGGCGGGCCAAGCAAAAGTCGGACACCGCATGGGTCTGTTAGGGCATCAGAAGTGTATAAGGTTGTAATAAGTCTTAAGGTAAATTTTATCTAATTATTAAAATTAACTCGTTATGTTTGAGGTCACCGCTTGGCTGTAACAAGGGTCCCACTCGACAGTAAAAAATTGTATTTTAATGCTTGTGGTTATTGGTAGTTGGTAGAGATGACAATGGGTACCCGATACCCGGTCGGTTTTTACTCTATTAGGGCATGGGTCTAAATCAATTTCCTAACACATGGGTCTCTTAATGGGCAAAAAGCCCAACCCATCGGGTCTGTCGGGTTCGGGTACGTTCCTATAGTACCCAAACCTGTAAACTCATGGGTAATATAAACCCGATCCATAGGAGTTATAAACCCAGACTCCCAGACTCCCAGGCAAACCAGCCTAGCCCATAGCCCATTAGTCAAGTACAAGGAGTAGTTGATGTCTCTCCTTTTGGTTTTAACTGAGTTGTGAACTGTGAACTTGTAATGATATACTATGCCAGTGAATTATGAATTGAGAATTGATGGAGTGAACTAGTAATGTGCATTGTGGATTTGTCGTTGCTTGTTTCATACATAGTAGCATATAAATTGAACTTATTGTTGACTTGCTAAGCACTGCACTGTCTGCAATCTGCACAGCTGTTGTCGAGCACGAGCGACCCGTGGGTACCCGTTACCCGAGTGGGTATGGGTCTGGGCAAAAATCTACACTCGTCATGGGCATGGGTTTTTTAGTGGGCACGTCCAACTTTCATAGGCACGGGTTTAGGATAGCAAAACCCAACAGGTTTATGCACGTTGCCATCTCTAGTAGTTGGCTGGTAGGGAGAGAGGGAACAATAGGATTAAAAGAAAATTGTATTTTAATACTTGTGGTCAGATCTTTAGCTTAAGGACCGGTCTTAAGTCTTTTTTGCTTATGGTCTGCTTAAGATCAACTCAGAATTTATGATTCTCTATTTTATAGGTCTATCTACGTTGACATGATTCTCTATTTTATATACCTGGTCTTGATCTATCTTAAGGTGACTTATGATTCTCTATTTTTATACCTCGGTGCCCTTAGTTAGACCCGCCGATATTGCGCTGGTCTCCTCCCAAGTTTGACTTAACCCTTTCATCGGATGTTTTATACATATCCACGGTGCCTGACTGTGAGTTCTACTAAAGACTCATCGATATTTGGTCATGGGCTTCATGGCCCAAACAAAACCATGTAACCAGGCATACAAGAAACAACACACTCGCCCTCGTGTTCTCCGCTAGAGTTGGTCTCAGGAGTTTCTCTCGCTAAAGATACAAATGCCTGCTGTTGATCTCCCAAGTGATGGATACATGCACTGATGCCCTCGCTCCTGTACTCATGCATCGTTACTTGCCTCCTTGATAGGGACGTGCCGCCCGTACGTGCAGGTGGGAGCAGCAGCCTTGACATATACACGCTAAAATTAAAACGAGCAGTCCACAGATCGTGTATACCCCATCTTTTTTCATTTACCCTCCTAAAATCTATACTATCAAATTTTCTAAAATTGATAACTAATATGTTTAAAACTACCTAGATTGACTATATAAAACTATATCAATAAATTTATCATTAAATATATTTTTATAATATTATACGATCTGATAAAACTATATCAACCTCGCTGTGTTATAACCAACATCAAACTGGCACACGGGTACAGTCCTACTGGATATTTGACTGGTGCTCCTCCGGCCCAACAATTGTAACCAGGCATAAAGTCGCAACGACGTCCTGCCTCCTCAGCCTCGAACCAAGCTACAACAAGATGGCCACGTCTCGAGCTTCGTATTTGCACTGCTCGCCGTTTGCATCGCCGTCTTCTCGGCCGTGGCCACTGCGGCGACCAACACCACCAACTTTCTAAACTGCCTCGCCGTCCAACTGCCTCGGGGATCCTCTACACGCACGCGTCCACGTCCTACCCTTCCGTCCTCGAGTCCTCCATCAAGAACCTCCAGTTCGTCACGCCGGCCACCCGACGCCCTTCGTCATCGTCGAGGCCACCGACGCCTCCACGTCCAGGACGCCGTGCGCTGCGGCGCGCGACACGGCGTCCACGCGCGCGCGCGCAGGTGGTGGGTTGAGCTCATCTATATTAGTTAAGATTTCGTTTTCTCATTTATGTACATCTCATTAGTAGCTAAGGTTACGTGCGTAGCAACTTTGAGCCCCTATTAGCTTATACAAGATTAAAAATGCATGCTGCAACCTGAAATTACTCACGATTACAAACAGTCACTGTCAAAACAAAAAATGGTGTGTGTTCTTTTGAGCTGTGGTTTATGGTTTAAATTTTTGAATTCTGACTGTTCGTTAGAGGCTGCACACCGAGACAAATAGTTGCAGGTGATTTTGGCCGATATAGCTAAACTCAATATACTTTTACTATAATCTTTCTGTTGACATCTCATTAAAAAATACACCATTTAAAAGCTAATTACTTCAACATAAATCATAAATTACAAATCATAAGTGAAAAAGAATTCAGCCGTTTTTAGAAAGCAAAACGATAGCAGCAGGGTGATAGGCCAAGCAGCGTGAGCATTACATGTAGGTTGAAGTTCTCAAGAAATTGTAGCACTCTGAGATTTGAGATTTGAAAAGGGCCATGATATTTCAAAAAATGGCAAATCCCTAAACCAATTGATTGTCCTCCTAATCTAGGCTTAAGGATCCATTTAAAGGGGTAGATCTTTCCTTCGTGGGTATGCCCTATTCCTCACGCAGGTGCTCCCTCTCTCCTGTCTCCATCTACATGCCTATTCTCTCTCTGGGGACACGTAGGGCGTGTGGCCGCTGGCAGCGTGGCCCATGGCAGGCAGCGGCTAGCGGCGCGGGAGGCGCTCAGGCAACGGCGACGGTGGTGTGTTGGCCGACGACGGCATTGGCGGCCAGTGGCGCGGGCCGTCAGTGGGTGGCCGAGTGGCAGGGCGGCGCGGCATAGGTGGCGGCGGCCAGCGGCGGCGGTGGTGCTAGCCGGAGCGGCCAGTGACCATTTTTTCACGATCACGTGGTTCGGCCAGTCGGTGCGCGGCGAATCACGGTTCAGCGTGTTTTGTGGTTCCGCACGGCGGTTGTGGATTATGCAGGTCGCGTGCCCAAATAGTGATCTGATTTGTCTATATCTCACCTTATATGTTCCACGACGTTGTCTATCTTTAAGAAAACATTTGGACAGTTGTGTAACACCTCATATACCAATATGATATACTACTATAAAACATCATCGCCAAAGTAAGGAATAAATAATAGCAAACATAGAAATTACGGGAAAATTAAAACTTTTAAAGGTGCTTTATTAGAGAGCTAGCATAAACTGAAATAAATGTTTGAAACATGTGATCGATCCACTTCTAACCAAATGAAGAACAAATGAAATAACAAAATAGTAGCAAGCCACGGTACTGAAAACTCAAGTGCTCTCACTCATGCATGATGCTATCACTCCACTGGCATTTTGCCCGAGAATGAAGAAAGCAGGCGTAAACTTTGGAAATCTTATTAAGTACCCAACAATAGTCGCAACATGGTGAGTAAAGGACAAGTAAAGCAAGCAGATAATTGACACAGATTAATTGCAATGAAACTAGGTTATAGGAACCATTGATACCAATCGGAGATAGAGGTAACAGGAGTCGTGGAAATAAGGTTAATTGTTATATAGTAAGTTATGAAGGTGGTCGTAAATTCGACTGGACCTAAAGAGCAACTAGCTTAATTGACTTATAGTTAAGGATTTTTCGGTCTCATGTTGTTTAGCAAATCTTTTGTCATAAACAAATTCATTGTGTTTTACATATGAACTAGCATATTTGCCCGCATAATTACGTAGCTAGATACTATGATACAGTTATCTTTGATATACAACTATATCGTCTATGATTGAAGTATAATTGTATTTGCTATACAGCTTCTAATATACATATATGATTAATATGCACCTTTATAATTTGATCCTACCAAAATAAGTTGTAGAAATGTTTATCTTTTCTTGATTAATTTGAGAATTTTTAAAAAACATTTAAATTTATCATAAGATTTTTTTACCTTTAAAATGAAGAAAATATCTTGAATCTCATCGGATGTTTTTATTTATATCCATTTGCATGACTGTGAGACCTTGTAAAACCGATCTATCAGTGGTGATAAGATTCATGGAAGAAACAAAACCATGTTGTACGACATACAAGAAACAACACACTCGCCCTCGTGTTCCCCGCTAGAGTTGGTCTCAGGGAGTTTCTCTCGCTAAAGATACAAATGCCTGCTGTTGATCTCCCAAGTGATGGATACATGCACTGATGCCCTCGCTCCTGTACTCATGCATCGTTACTTGCCTCCTTGATAGGGACGTGCCGCCCGTACGTGCAGGTGGGAGCAGCAGCCTTGTTGACATATACACGCTAAAATTAAAACGAGCAGTCCACAGATCGTGTATACCCCATCTTTTTTTCATTTACCCTCCTAAAATCTATACTATCAAATTTTCTAAAAATTGATAACTAATATGTTTAAAACTACCTAGATTGACTATATAAAAACTATATCAATAAATTTATCATTAAATATATTTTTATAATATTATACACGATCTGATAAAAACTATATCAACCTCGCTGTGTTATAACCAACATCAAACTGGCACACGGGGTACAGTCCTACTGGTTCTGACTTGTGAGTTTACCGGCCTAATTCCATTTCCATCCTGTGTTTATAAGTCGCAACGACGTCCTGCCTCCTCAGCCTCGAACCAAGCTACAACAAGATGGCCACGTCTCGGAGCTTCGTATTTGCACTGCTCGCCGTTTGCATCGCCGTCTTCTCGGCCGTGGCCACTGCGGCGACCAACACCACCAACTTTCTAAACTGCCTCGCCGTCCAACTGCCTCCGGGGATCCTCTACACGCACGCGTCCACGTCCTACCCTTCCGTCCTCGAGTCCTCCATCAAGAACCTCCAGTTCGTCACGCCGGCCACCCCGACGCCCTTCGTCATCGTCGAGGCCACCGACGCCTCCCACGTCCAGGACGCCGTGCGCTGCGGCGCGCGACACGGCGTCCACGCGCGCGCGCGCAGTGGTGGCCATGATTACGAGGGCCTCTCCTACCGTTCCCTCAACGCCGCTTGCCCATTTGCCGTCGTCGACCTGGCGGCGCTGCGCGCAGTCCGCGTTGACGTCCGGAGAGAGACGGCGTGGGTCGACTCCGGCGCGACTCTCGGCGAGCTGTACTACGCCATCGCCAACAAGAGCACCCGTCTAGGGTTCCCGGCGGGCTTGGGCCCGACGGTCGGAGTCGGCGGGCACCTCAGCGGCGGCGGCTTCGGCCTGATGCTGCGGAAGCACGGCCTCGCTGCCGACCACGTCCTCGACGCCGTCGTGGTGAACGCCAAGGGGAGGCTCCTGGACAGGGCCGCCATGGGGAGGACCTCTTCTGGGCCATCCGAGGCGGCGGAGGCGGGAGCTTCGGCATCGTTGTGTCCTGGAAACTCCGGCTCGTGCGCGTGCCGGCGATCGTCACGGTGTTCACCATCCACCGGCGAAGAAACCAGTCCGCCACCGATCTCCTCACCAAGTGGCAACATGTAGCACCCGCCCTGCCCCGCGACGTCTTCCTCCGCGTCGTCGTGCAGAACCAGGACGCGCGGTTCGAGTCCCTGTACCTCGGCACATGCAGCAGCCTCGTCGCAACGATGGACGAGAGGTTCCCGGAACTCGGCGTGAAGCAGCAGGACTGCATCGAGATGACATGGATCGAATCCGTCCTCTACTTCGCGTTCTACGGCACGGGGAAGCCGATTGAGCTGCTCCTGGACAGGGGGAACAAGCCGGACAGGTACTTCAAGGCCAAGTCGGACTACGTGCAAGAACCCATCCCACGGCACGTGTGGGAGAGCACTTGGAGCTGGTTCCTGAAGGACGGGGCTGGGCTGCTCATCCTCGACCCCTACGGCGGCAGGATGGGCAGCGTCGCGCCGTCGGTGACGCCGTTCCCGCACCGGCAGGAGCTCTACAACCTCCAGTATTACGGGTTCTGGTCGGAGAACGGGACAGAGACGGCGGAGAAGCATATGGGCTGGATCAGGGGGCTGTACAGAGAGATGGAGCCGTACGTGTCCAAGAACCCGAGGGGCGCGTACGTGAACTACAGAGACCTGGACCTCGGCGTGAACGACGACGATGGCGTGACGAACTACGAGAAGGCGAGAGTTTGGGGGGAGCCATACTATAAGGCCAACTTTGAGAGGCTCGCCGTGGTGAAGGCTAAGGTGGATCCTGATGACTTCTTCAGGAACGAGCAGAGCATTCCTCCGCTTCGATCGCCAGGTGGCATGGCACAGAGTTGAAATGGAAAGTTGGGTGTTTGAAGGAGTTTTTATATACGACAACGAATTAGAAGCAAGATACCAAATATTATTTGATTTTAAATATGGATGTTGGTATAAACAACATAGTAGATTCACGTAGTTTGGAACGAGCAGAACATTCCTCCCCGGAATGGCTTGTCACGAAGGTAGGAAGCAAAGCACGGTGTTACAGAGGACAGTGAATTACTAGAAGAAAGTTTTTTTTTAAAAAAATAATCACTAGAAGAAGAAAGTTAACAGCTGTAGTTTGATTGAACCGGTGGATGTTCTAAACATTGCATCCGGATGATATCTAGACACACCTTTTTTCTATACCTTAAATGACCGTGAAATGGTCAAATAGAGAAATAAGTTTGTCCCATCTGCTGTGAACTTATGGGTCGAAAGATTGATTTATTTGACTGGAGAGGTAGAAATGAGCAACTTTATTTTTGAGAATTGGATGGTGATCCTGTATTACAGTTACAACAAATATTCTAACATTGGCGATATCATCCTTTGCAAAACCTAAACATAATAAATTGGGAATTGCTTACAAGCAAACGTCCGACTCTTTTCTTCGATCGAACGGTGCGGCCAATCCAAAGCAATATGTGTCCCCCTCCTGCCTAATTCGCTCCTTTCTCACACCTTCCTTCTTTATGTGCAAATGCACAAAAACAATTATGGATTTTAAGGTTAAATCCATGTGAATCCTAGGGAGAGAGAAGAGTGCCCCATGAGCCTCGAAAGCCCGACCTAAAGGTGGCGCTGTTGACCTCTCCGATGAATTCATTGTTGTGGTGTTTGGCTGCGAGCAATAGACTGATGATGATGCACCTAGATTGGCCTCGCGCCGTCAGATCCGGCCTACCGATAACAAGGCAATGGAGCCTCCTCTTCTGGCAAGCTGTGCTACTCATCACCATTCGAGTGTCCTTCGTGCCTCTTCCAAGACTGTTTTTTTTTTTAGACGTCTATTGAATTTGTTACAACATCCTTTGTATTTTGTTGCAGAAAGTATTTTTGATTGCTGCATTATTTTTCTAAAATGATTGTAGATCTAAAGAGGTGTTTATCTTTTGGGAGTGACTATTGTATATGCGACTGTTTTTTCTCTTCATTTTAAGTCACTTTTTTACATTGAAATTTTATATAACTGAGAGTGCAACTTGGAGGAGATGAATTAGTACACTACAATTTTAGGTGGTGAGAGTGCAATTTCAGGTGACTGAGAGAAAAAATTTCGGTCGATTGTGCAATAGCAAAACCATTATCTTTTTTTTGCTGCAGCAGTTTCTTTTTATTGTTGCACAAACTCTTTTCGGTTGTTGCAACATAAGTTTTTTAGTAGCTTTTTCAGTTTGTATTATGAATAGATTTTGTTTGTGAAAAGAGCTGTTGCAACATAAGTTTTTTAGTAGTTTTTTTCTATTTGTTGTATGAATAGATTTTGTTTGTGCAACATAAGTTTTTGGTAGTTTTTTTATTTGTTGTATGAATAGACTTTGTTTATAAATGCACCTCACGTCTTTTGTTACAAGAGAAGTTTCAATATGTTGCAACAATTTGTAGTTGAGTGCTACAGGATGACCATTTATTTTGATGCAATAATTCTTATTATTTTATTTGTTGCAAGATAATTTTTTTACGTCAGTTAATTTATATTACTCGCAGCATTGCAAATGTTGCACCATTTTGAAGAGAGGGCTTACAATGAAAACGTTCACATGGTACATCCGGACGCTAACAGTGACCTAATAAATTAGAAAGAACCGGGTTCTATGCGCTCCTGAATCCTCATAGGCTTCTTCTACACCTTTCAGGCAACTAAGATTTATGGAACTGCCCCAAAAAAAAAACTGCTCCAGAAGTAGTTCTACTTTTGCTTTTGCCAATTCTGAATTGTCCTAGAGATGAGGCTTTGTTACTTTAATTGCTGGTCCTTGATGAGAACTCTTCTCTAATCTGAACAGCATCAGTCGCAAACTTCAAGTACCCAACGCATCACACAGACCAGATCAATCTTGGACTGGCTGCTCTCGAAGGCACACATGACCAAGCATACATGACCATAGATCATTCTACAGATCGCCAAATGCATAATAAACAATGGGCATATATTGGGTGTGGCAGACGTACGAATTGACCATCATCATAACGTGCACTTGGATCAGAACATTTACATGATTACATCAGTTGCGAACAGGACATGTGGAACAGGTACAGGTGCGCGCTACAGAGTACAGACATGAACCATACAAACAGAAGTTGATATTAAGTTACCCTCCATAGCTTAACAATACACCCACCATCCCCTCCAGCTATTTTAGCCGTTCTTGGCTTGTTCTGGACACAATGGCCTCATGTTTCAACATTGGATGGTAAGACCGGCTCAGAGTACGGTACCTCATTAGAGGAACATTGTTCAGCTTTCCAAGAAGATGGTCAGGAACTAAAATGTGAGAAATGCGGGTTGCCCTTTGGCATACACAGGTATCAGCAGTCCAGCATAAAGGCGGACATACCGCACATCCTTCCCTATGGTCCAGTGCCGAACAAAGAATTAAATCCTGAATGTCGTCGAGCATGTTCTGGCAACAACCTGATGACAAGCTCTGGGGATGCATTTGCTAACTGCAAAAGAACAAGGTAATATGAAGAGTTTACTGCTCAGTAACCTTTACACGGATGCATCTCTGCTAAGCTAGTAATCTGTCCAGATTATATAACAAAATATATTGCTGCAAAAGCAGGGGACCTATGCCAAAGCTGTAGTTTGATTGAACCGGTGGATGTTCTAAACATTGCATCCGGATGATATCTAGACACACCTTTTTCTATACCTTAAATGACCGTGAAATGGTCAAATAGAAATAAGTTTGTCCCATCTGCTGTGAACTTATGGGTCGAAAGATTGATTTATTTGACTGGAGAGGTAGAAATGAGCAACTTTATTTTTGAGAATTGGATGGTGATCCTGTATTACAGTTACAACAAATATTCTAACATTGGCGATATCATCCTTTGCAAAACCTAAACATAATAAATTGGGAATTGCTTACAAGCAAACGTCCGACTCTTTTCTTCGATCGAACGGTGCGGCCAATCCAAAGCAATATGTGTCCCCCTCCTGCCTAATTCGCTCCTTTCTCACACCTTCCTTCTTTATGTGCAAATGCACAAAAACAATTATGGATTTTAAGGTTAAATCCATGTGAATCCTAGGGAGAGAGAAGAGTGCCCCATGAGCCTCGAAAGCCCGACCTAAAGGTGGCGCTGTTGACCTCTCCGATGAATTCATTGTTGTGGTGTTTGGCTGCGAGCAATAGACTGATGATGATGCACCTAGATTGGCCTCGCGCCGTCAGATCCGGGCCTACCGATAACAAGGCAATGGAGCCTCCTCTTCTGGCAAGCTGTGCTACTCATCACCATTCGAGTGTCCTTCGTGCCTCTTCCAAGACTGTTTTTTTTTTTAGACGTCTATTGAATTTGTTACAACATCCTTTGTATTTTGTTGCAGAAAGTATTTTTGATTGCTGCATTATTTTTCTAAAATGATTGTAGATCTAAAGAGGTGTTTATCTTTTGGGAGTGACTATTGTATATGCGACTGTTTTTTCTCTTCATTTTAAGTCACTTTTTTACATTGAAATTTTATATAACTGAGAGTGCAACTTCAGGAGGAGATGAATTAGTACACTACAATTTTAGGTGACTGAGAGTGCAATTTCAGGTGACTGAGAGATAAAAAAAATTTCGGTCGATTGTGCAATAGCAAAACCATTATCTTTTTTTTGCTGCAGCAGTTTCTTTTTATTGTTGCACAAACTCTTTTCGGTTGTTGCAACATAAGTTTTTTAGTAGCTTTTTCAGTTTGTATTATGAATAGATTTTGTTTGTGAAAAGAGCTGTTGCAACATAAGTTTTTTAGTAGTTTTTTTCTATTTGTTGTATGAATAGATTTTGTTTGTGCAACATAAGTTTTTGGTAGTTTTTTTATTTGTTGTATGAATAGACTTTGTTTATAAATGCACCTCACGTCTTTTGTTACAAGAGAAGTTTCAATATGTTGCAACAATTTGTAGTTGAGTGCTACAGGATGACCATTTATTTTGATGCAATAATTCTTATTATTTTATTTGTTGCAAGATAATTTTTTTACGTCAGTTAATTTATATTACTCGCAGCATTGCAAATGTTGCACCATTTTGAAGAGAGGGCTTACAATGAAAACGTTCACATGGTACATCCGGACGCTAACAGTGACCTAATAAATTAGAAAGAACCGGGTTCTATGCGCTCCCTGAATCCTCATAGGCTTCTTCTACACCTTTCAGGCAACTAAGATTTATGGAACTGCCCCAAAAAAAAAAAACTGCTCCAGAAGTAGTTCTACTTTTGCTTTTGCCAATTCTGAATTGTCCTAGAGATGAGGCTTTGTTACTTTAATTGCTGGTCCTTGATGAGAACTCTTCTCTAATCTGAACAGCATCAGTCGCAAACTTCAAGTACCCAACGCATCACACAGACCAGATCAATCTTGGACTGGCTGCTCTCGAAGGCACACATGACCAAGCATACATGACCATAGATCATTCTACAGATCGCCAAATGCATAATAAACAATGGGCATATATTGGGTGTGGCAGACGTACGAATTGACCATCATCATAACGTGCACTTGGATCAGAACATTTACATGATTACATCAGTTGCGAACAGGACATGTGGAACAGGTACAGGTGCGCGCTACAGAGTACAGACATGAACCATACAAACAGAAGTTGATATTAAGTTACCCTCCATAGCTTAACAATACACCCACCATCCCCTCCAGCTATTTTAGCCGTTCTTGGCTTGTTCTGGACACAATGGCCTCATGTTTCAACATTGGATGGTAAGACCGGCTCAGAGTACGGTACCTCATTAGAGGAACATTGTTCAGCTTTCCAAGAAGATGGTCAGGAACTAAAATGTGAGAAATGCGGGTTGCCCTTTGGCATACACAGGTATCAGCAGTCCAGCATAAAGGCGGACATACCGCACATCCTTCCCTATGGTCCAGTGCCGAACAAAGAATTAAATCCTGAATGTCGTCGAGCATGTTCTGGCAACAACCTGATGACAAGCTCTGGGGATGCATTTGCTAACTGCAAAAGAACAAGGTAATATGAAGAGTTTACTGCTCAGTAACCTTTACACGGATGCATCTCTGCTAAGCTAGTAATCTGTCCAGATTATATAACAAAATATATTGCTGCAAAAAGCAGGGGACCTATGCCAAATCTGTCGACTTTTTCAGTCTCCAACAACCAACATGCACCTCCAACCACTAATTTCTATATCAATATACTGGTAAAATGCAACAAAAGTATAATATATTGAAAGTGTTTTTTTATAACAAATCTACTACTGTCATTTTTACATGGCCAATCTAGTTCTACTACATATATTGATAGTCGAAAGTCAAAAAGTGACTGCAAACCGCCCAAAAGGGCATATTTAGGAATAGAGTAACAAAATAAGATTCTTGACATTACTTACTTCCTGTTTAAAGTTGAACAGTGGAGGAAATGGACGGCCATTTGGCAGTCTTGCATGTGGTTCTTGTAACTCATCAAAGAATGAATGAGCACATGCGTCAAGCTGTAATAATAATGCAATTAGCAATGGACTCAATGAAGAGGCAAGGTGACCTCCATAACAAGCCAAATAAGTTCGCCATATATATAAAAGAGTAAATTACACGGTGGGTCATTGAACTAGTGCAAGTGGTTCATGTAGGTCATGGTACTTAGAAAATGCACATTTAGGTCACTAAAGTGTGTTAAGTGGGTCATGCCAGGTCCAAACTAATCCTGTCAGACACTGCAAAAATTTGCATTTAACCCCTCCCTCCCTCCCTCTCTCTCTCTCTCTCTAGTCTCCAACTACAATGCAAACAGTGACGATTCCGGCGACCTTTGTTGATCCTGCTACCCCACCATCTTTGTCCCTGCCTGGATTTGGCTTTGAGTGATCTCCCGAACCCCATCTCCTTCCATCTGCGCTAGCACCTTGTTCTTCATCTCCAGGGACAACATTAACACAGCAGCAGCTTGGTCGCTGCTGCGGCGAGCTTGCCCTACAATGTCTTCTCGTTCAGGCCATCCATTAATGCGAAGATGACTTGGTTGAAGCACACTGGATCAAGGGAGCTCTACCATGGAGGACTTGGGGGTTGGAAAAAATTTGGTCAGAAAAGAAGAAATGAGAAAGGGGGAAAATAAATTGGAGAACAAATTTCTTAAAGCGGCCACATGGCATGAACACAGCAGTAACGGTGGTGGGTGGCGGTGCATTCGATCTGGACAGGGAAAGGAGGGGGGTAGAGTAGGGGTTTAATACCAAAAGGGTGGGTCTGGGTGCCACGTCAAAGGATGGTTGATGACTCAATGCACTTCGGTGACATAGATATGCATTTTCTAAGTACCGTGGCCCAGATGAGCCACCTGCACAAGTTCAGTGACCTGCCATGCAATTTACTCTATAAAAAGCTTTACACTCTTAAGTCTTAACCAAACAACCAAATGCAACAACTTAAAGCATGTATACCAGATAATGTCAGCAGAGCAAATAACGAACGGGTGCTTAATCAGAAACAAGAGAACTATCAAGAAAGAACATATATCTAAGAGATAATGATAAGCGACCAAAGCTTCACACAGGATGATTGTTTTATTGACTAACTTCTATTATGTGTGTGAAAAAAGCATGAAATCTGTGTCCTACTATAAATTTACGAGACATTATTTTGGAAGGCTTTGACAAGAATCTTATTCAAGAGGAAAAGGCTAGTAGTAGTACTCTAGTAGTCTCGTAAAACTCCAGAAATGCTATATTGTTTTGCCTTTGTCACAAGATCACAAGAAAATAGCCCCTGTTGAGTTACTAACAAGATGCACATGCAAAGAGGGAGGGTATGGTCACACCAGGGTTTCATTTCTAGGATTTTGAGCAAATCTCGGACACCACAGGGAAGCCAGTAACCAGCTGGTAACCCCCGGTTTCCTGGTGACTTCCAGGAAGGTGGGTTTTTTCTTTGTATTTTATCAATTTTGATGTTTCCTCTACCTTGAAACAACATTGGTTCTTAAATTCTTTTGAACTAGCACCTAAAATCACCAAAACCGACCAATATTACAGATCCCGGTACCCACCAGGATTTACAGTCACGAGCCATTTACCACCGGGATTTAGATCCCTGGGTCCCACACAACAATGTGATGAAAAATATGATTATTTGTATGGAAGCACAAAATTGAACTAAACAAATGAGCACTGAGTCTGCAACAATTATCATTAGTACGGTTCTGTCATATGGCTTTTTCTAGCATATTGTAAGCATGAGTAATGATCAATAGAAATGCAACTGCAAACAGATTTTCAACCAAGCAACTAGACATGAGAAAACTTACAGCAGTACATCGCAAATTTGGTGAATACTGAAGAAGACGGGACACAAGATCCATTGCTTCTGGAGGCATTCGCTTGTGGAAGATCTACAGCATAACCATTGAGAGTTTTGAGACAATTAATTCATTAGGAACTTTGGCAGGCAAGTCATATTTCATTAGTGCACTGAAGTTTCAAGTATTCATTTATGTACACTGAAGAATAGCATAGTTTACATATTAGCACTTCACATGTAGTAGTTTATTGGGATATTAATCACAGAAAATTGAGTGCTAAATGTATGGGATGATGGTGAGCGGGGAACCTAAACAGGGTACTGTAGATCACAGGACTAACTGATATGTTACAAAACAGCCCTCAGCATCGAGAAATCTGCATGCAGGTCCGGTTTTTTAGGGAACAAAACTAGAGGAACCCCACTGAAGCTGTGTGAACTCTTGTAGAGGTATTATATCCAAATCTCTTTAGACAGGACCTCACCGAAGATACTCTACCACTGAATATAATTGCGCAAGTAAAATGGTGCACATACCTTGTGCCATGGGCATGCTTTTATCTGAGGAAATTTGAATTCTGTGTAATTGGGATTCATACACCGGATTTCCTCTCGTGTTGGAGTACCCAAGACCTGCAAGGAGTTAGCTTTCTTCAATTCTTAAAAGTACCAGAGTACGTTAATAACAATTTTTTTATGAAACTAATTCATGGCAGAATACATTTAAGGCGCATAAAGTACCTTGATTATCTCAACAAGCTGATCCACAGCACTTTCACCGGGAAACAGAGGCTAATAAAATTGCAGAAATAGGATGCATTTAGTGTAATTTCACTGCTGAGATGTTATTGTAACGAATAAAGATGTAAACAGATGTAAGCCAAAATAGAAAAAAGAAGGAAAAAAACATTTACTTGACCAAGAAGCAACTCAGCAAGAACACATCCAGCAGACCATATATCAATCGATGTTGTGTATTCAGTTGCACCAAATATGAGCTCAGGAGCACGATAGTAACGTGAACATATATATGATATATTTGCTTCACCTTTAACCTGATAAGTTGGCATGTTAAACGATGAGATTAAAAGATTGATGAGGACAAAAAGAACATATAAACCTAACGAGATGAAAAATGTTGAGGGTAATCAAATTAAAAATTTGGAAGCTATACAAAGTACAGATTTCATCAATCGAAGTCTAGAAAAGCTAATCAAAATTATTATTCTTGCACAAAGTAAACAGCAAACATCACATAATACTACTTACTATTCATACATCTTATTGCATCGTGCTATAAAGCTTAATGCTAGTATATGACATTATAGTAATACCCTTGAGAAATTTTCAAAATTTTATATTTCTGGCTTGTGGTAGAAGCATTTTCTATCTAGAGGTTTGTTCAGTCAACTTCCATTTTGAGAATGCTAGAAGTATTTCATGTGATGCATTGACAAATAAATGGATGGACACCAAAAAGATCATGCCCAATCTGAACAGAATCAGCAGTAGCAGTCAACATGCCTCAATTAGTCACAATTCAAAAAATTGTTTGCTTAGAAGTTATTCGAGGAGAAAATTCAACAGACCAGGAGAGGACAATCTTATCAATTCAAAGCTAAAACAAACATATATAAATAACATTATTTTTTAAAGTCACCACCCAATTTGATGGACCAACTATCACCATCTTGACCATTATGTGTTTTATTATCTCTTGGCTGAACAAGAGAGAACATGTCTTCATTTATATAGAATTTAGTAGCATGATGCAACAGTATATCTTTTCCAAGAATAATAACTAAACCTGTGCAGTCAGTCGAAACCACAGATTCTGGGATGGCCTTGTAAGTAAAATAAGAAAGCTAAAGGTTTCCTCAAACAAAATACTCAAATCCAGCCCCACAACCTTAAAGTATATAACTATATATAGTTTGGCCAGTCAAGGTCAACATAGAGGGCCTGGCACTGATTATTAATGGTGTCCTTTATTGGCTAACATTAAAGCATTAATCATAGTAGAAGTAACATATTGCTTACTTAGTTACTTTGAATAAAACAAAAATGTCATACCTGACATAATAACACCCATGGTTGTCACGGCATAATTGGCAACCACGGCGCCTCTTAGGCGCCGGGACACCATGGCGACGCCACGCGGCGAGGCATACGCTGTACATGCATACATATACATGATGAGTACATACAATCTCGTCTCCTCTCTCTCCCGACTCCTCTCTCCCGCACTCCCCCCCCAACACACACACACATATAATCTCCTCTCTAGACTCCTCTCCCACCGCCTCCCTCCCTGCGCCTCCTCCCCGCCTCTTCCCTCCCCGCCTCCTACCTCCAGCTGTCGGCCCCCCTTTGCCTGTTGCATCGGCCAGCTCGCCTCCAGCCTCCCTACTGCGTCGGCAGAGAGGGCCAACACGGCAGCTGCAGTGGAGAGGGGCATCGGCGACTGGAGCAGGCTGGAGGGGGAAGCCGACGACGGAAGCAAGCTGGAGATCGGCGGCGGTGGCGGGAGCAAGCTAGGCGAACAACCTCGGCGTCCCCCTCCAACCACCAGGACGACTTGGCATCACCTAGGCGACGCCGTGACAACCATGACAACACCCACTCTACAGTATGTTGTATCATGGCACACAAATTAAAATATGAGCATGCTATTGTAATGCATTAGCTATAGCTATTAACTTCCATCAGTTCTGCAAGAAATAAGACGCTACATTGAACCGACAATAACATTATTAACTTAATCATTAGAGCATTTACATACCAACGCTTTAGCACTCCCAAAATCACAGACCTTGACTTGGTGGGTAAGAGGATCAACCTATCAAACCAATAAACACAAAACAATCAAAACCACCAATTTCCAGTTAAAGTAATGTGAACTGGTCAGGCACATGCTAAGGAGAAAAAAAAAAGATAATACCAAAATATTTTGAGGCTTTATATCTCGGTGACAAACTCCATGACTAAGTTAAGGAAAACTACCACCACAAACCTTCATCTCTGCTTGTGGGACACGATAGAGAAGTTAAGGAAAAGTTCATCTCTGCTTGTGGTAGAGAAGAAACAATGCTTCAGAGAAATGACATTGCAATGATCCATTGATCGCATTATCTGCAACTCCCTATTCTTGTATCGTTTGTCCTGTAGAACCTTCTTAATGGCAACAGTTTCGCCTGTCTCGAGGCATTTAGCCTGCACGCATGCACACAACATTAGCGCGAAGAAGCTATGTAAGTCGGTGAGAAAAAAATGATGAGGAAGCTATCTCTTGACCTGGAAGACAACACCAAACGATCCAGTTCCAACAACTCGTTCAGCCATATAGCTGATGGTCTGAAGGACACAAAATCAGAGTAAAATTAGAATGTCATTACTCTATTCATGTTATTCAGTTTAGCAAAGTCGTCTGGCTTTCTTTATTATAAAATAAAAACTTACCCTTTTGGGATCATCATTCTTTCCCCCAATAGTGGTCGAAATTATATGGCCTGTGACTGGATCACTTTCTCCGATGATAGTTGCACCATGCTGCAACATGATACAAAACAACAATGAGACTAGGCAAGATGTAAGCAAAATAACCAGCACCAACCAGAAAAGTCCAAGCTCATGATGTTCATAGTTCATAAAACTTAGAACTATCGGATGTTCCCACTCTTGGGGAGCTACTTTGGATTAGCAGTTGACAGATTCATCTGGTTGAAAGCAGCCAAATTAACAAGTACCAACACAGCACAGTATCTAGCCGACCAAACCGAATGCCGAAACCAAAATGAGCACCTATGCCTTTTTTGATGCCACATCACCAACAGAAGCGGGAATGCTCACTTCAAAATACCTAGAAATTAATGGTCATATCAAAAAAAAAAGGAAATCCACGTTCACGCAACTAAACGACAATCCCCAGCAGCTGAAGAGGCCATTGAAATGCACCAGGCAACAATCTAACTGTTCAACTCGGCTGCCACTTCACATGAATCCTCCTCCCATCTAAACATGAAAACTGGAAACAAACTACAAGGGAACTTGTAAAACACAAAAGTCGACAGCTTTAGCTGCCGTTACGACTACCACGAGTGTGGAAACGCTTGCATGGCGCCTCCACCGCGCCAGAGGAGGCCAGCACGTCTTCCTCCCCGCGAAGCATAGCTCCCACAGCTCTAACGGTCGAGCTCAACGCTAATCCACCTCAGAATTAGCCCCAAAATGCGGGGGCAGCACAGATCGCCGAGCAGATCGGGAGCGCAACCATCGCCGAGCAGATTGTACGCAGCAACTAACAGATCTTCCGCAGAGGCAGATCCAGGAGGGCGGAAATGGGAAACCCTAACCCCTAGGCCGCCGGGGCCTCCGGCGGCGGCGGCGAAGGTGGAGGCGGAGGAGGGGACACGCTCACCTTCTCGTCGGCGGAGGCGCGCGGCGGATCGACCTGCATCGCGTCCCCGGCGGCGCAGGCAAGATGGGGCCCACCGGGCAGGGTGGCCATGTGAGGTTGTTGCGCTGGGTCGCTGCGGCTGCGGCTGCTGCTTCTCTCTCTCCACGCTGATGGCGGAGGTTGCTTCGCTGCTGCGGCGGCGGCGGCGCTACCGTGAGGAGGGCATGAGTGGCCAGCACCACGCTTTTTTACTCGCTCCTGCGGGCTTTTTTTTTTTTTGCTGAAACTTATGATTTTTAGCTGCGTTTTATGGTTTTTAGACTGTTTATACGAGAGATTATATAGTGACAAAATTTACATACGGTTTTTATCGATACAAATGAAGTCAGTACAATATGTACTACAATTAATTAGTAGACCCTATGTTAAAAGGTACTCTGTTGAAAAGCTAGTTACTGTAAAAAAACTGAAAACAGCTTTTAGAAGCCGAAAAGAACAGGCATGTACGCTTAACCTCCTACTTCCCATTCCACCCCACTCCGGCTGCGCAAAAACCAAAAACCTCCTCATTTATAAAAACTGATAATTCAAATATTCAGTATTTAAAAGATATTTAAATATATATGACTATAACTATGAATTAGCGTGAAACTTCGCTAATTTCACAACATACTTACATAAGAGGTCTTTGTCAGTCTTATGCTTGATGATGTTGTACTGGCTCTGTGCTTCAAGTACAATTTCTGTTTAGATTGAATGACTACGTAAGAATGTCCAGGATAATGTTGTGATGAGTCATTTCAAGTTTCATAGAGTGGTTAAGTGGTTTTGTAAAGATTGCATTTGATTTGGACTGTTTTTTGTAAGTTCCAGAAAAATTGGTACTATCGCAGTTGTGAATGCGGTCGAACCACAGGATGTTAGAACCGTAAGTATTTGTGTGGTAGTACCGCAAGGCGGTAGCTCCGACTATGTGGTGGCACGTTTTTTCTAGAGAGCTCTAATCAGGAGCGATAGTACCAGCTTGGGGCGCGGTAGTACCATAGTACAATAGTACCGGCATTGTAGGTGCAGTAGTACCGATTTTCCCAGAAAAATAAGGCTTTGGGGATTTAAGTCATGAATTAAATTGAGATGATCTAGGTCATTGCTTTACGGTTGCATGATGCATTTTTTGACTAACGTGGGTCAAGTTGTAAAGAACTTGAGCATGGAAACCATTTCTTTGTATATAGATGTACAGGGTCACTTGGAGACAATTGTGGTTAATGGTGAGGATCGAGGTTAGGCTTATGGAGGAGTTGGGTTCAGAACATCGAGGATGTAGGGTGAGATGGTGAGCTCAAGCATAGTACGAGAAAAGCGAAAAATGTTGAATACGAGTTTGAACGACGGGATGACACCAGATAACTTGGACGGGTCAAGTGAGCCATGGTTCGGTGGAAATTGGACAGGAGGGAATTGGAGATGCGTGGCTAGCTAGTGTTGCATTGGCTAGCATATCGATTGTTTGCAGTGGTTAGTAATGACCGAATCAAGGAGGGTATTTTGGCAGTTTGACCAAAATACCTGAAACCATTTTGCATTAAAACCGTAGCGTATGGGCGGTGCATTGGAGAACGATTTAAGTCAAGGTGGAGTTGATTTGATCAAGGCAGATGAAGGCTAAGAATTTAGCGGGTATGAATTTATACGCTTTGAAAAGCGTGCATAAGTGAACTTGTGTGAGTAAAACCCATGTGTAGGGTTAACATGTTTTCTCCATTGTAATAGTGAATAGTATCCATTAAGGAAAATATGTGGCTGGTTGACCACATATAAAAGGAGGTTGAGATAGAGACACGTGTGTTAACTATCCAACATATCTCATGTGCTCTCTTATTTAGGGTTAGGATTTGAGAGTGTGTGCCTTGTGTATTCTTTGTCCTGTAAGGTGGAGTGGTTGTAAAATGTATCTTCTCAAGTAAGCAATACATCAATCGTTGCACATCTTTTTGAATCTCTCATTCTTGATTGATGTGTTTTTTATTTTGGTTGGTTTTGATCTCTCCTCTTTTCTTCTCGTGATCTTGCTATGCAAAGACATATAAGAGATGGAGATAACCCTTAAGAATAAATCTTCATCTATTTAGACACTTTGATAGCAAGATTCAAGAGAAAACTCAGTTTTTTCTTGATTTTGACCTCTTTGATCCATCTCATGATCCGATGATTTTTAGTTAGGTTTCTTTAGTGATCTAATTTGCTGTGACATGTGAAAATACATATGGACCCTTCTTGGTCATCATCCACCAACGAGCAAATTGTGTTCATCGGATTTGGTTTTGACTCGGTGTGGTGTATTTTTCCTTCAAACTGAAAAATATCTTAACTTTGATCATGTTTTTCATGATCGTTTGTTAGAATAAGTTAAGAATACTCTAGAGTATATCCCTGCCAATTTTCATATCATCTGAATCTATGGATCAAAAGTTTTGGGGTTTTTGGATTTTAAACTCAGGCTAGTTGCCCTGTTCTGGAGGGAGCGGTAATGCTGTCGGTGTAACACCGGTACTACCGCACAACGGTAGTACCGCAGTTATAACGTCGATAGTTCCGATTTCCCTGGCTTTTACTGTCGAGTGTTGTGGTGGCTGTTTCTCTTAATCTTCATAGCTCTATAGTTATTGGAGTTAAGAATTAGTGAATACTTAAGGGGAAACTTTTAAGGAATCATTCACCTCATTTATTGTCATATTCGGGTCTTTCAATGATATAGTGAGATTTCCTACCAGGTGCAGTGGTTTATGATAGCAAACTGCTTTATATCTGCAAATGGATGGAACAGCGGTGTAGAAGGGTTGCATGATCTGCAGGTTCCTTAATTCCCTTTAAGCTTGACTGCTTGAGCCTTGAGATGGAAGGATGCCATACAGTTGATTGAACTCTTCAGCTGTTGTATTAGAGTTTCGGATATTGGCGAGGTTGTTGAATGTTCTATGAGTATTGTAATGTAGCGCCCAAATTCTAAAGCCATCTTGCCTTTTGCCATTTCTAGTTCGCTTTTGTGTTGCTCCCCTATAGATGATTACAAGTTTTTCGTCAACTCCGTGTCAAAACAATAAATCTTTAAAATGCCCGTAACTTCGGAGCACATGCATTTGAGTTGTGCGATTCTTGCACAAAACCAGCGAAAATACCTCATGGTTTCCGAATTTCAGGTTTCAGAGTTTCAGATATGAGTATGTCTAGGTATCATTCGGATATTTTCTTCCTAACTATCATCCAGATTTGAGACCGTTGGATTAGAGATCCAATGACCCTTTTTTTGGAGGAGGGGAAGAGAGAATTCATGGCCGTTGGTTCTCTAATCCAATGGTCACAAATCTGAATGATAGTTAGGAAGAAAACATTTAAATGATATTTATCAACACCCTTCAGACATTCCCTGACAAATAGTCAAAAACTCAAAATGTCAAATACCTTTCTCAGTTTCTCTCTTTAGTTCAGTCTTCACTTCTATTCTTCAAGACTTCAACGGTTCAACCTGCCCTACCGCCAACCACCCTCCGTGTTGCGGTTGCGCCCCTGATGGGAATCCGCCTCTGGCTCCCCTTGACCCTTCCCGTTGCCGGCTTGCCGCCTTGGCCCCCTGCCACCTCCCCAGCTCGAGTGCTCGACCCCTGTCCTTGGCCAGCCCGGCGACCCGTCTGCTCTTGCCAGTTGCCACTGCTAACTGCTTGGTGCCTTGGCCTTGTCGTTGCTGGAGCCGAACCGCCTTGCTGGGGCCCAGGTCAGGCGGTCGGCGAGATCTAAAACTACGGCTTCGGCTTGTCGGATTGGCCGATTGGGGAGTGGGAATTAGGGTTAAGGGAGCTGGGGAGGAGAGTGACGGCTTCTGATTCCGGGCTTTGGGATGGGAATGGTGGCCGAGTGGGATGGATACAGCATCGGGTTCGCACTTGTTCATAGTTCGACACTTCACTTCATGTACTTATGTGCCCATCAGCCCATAGCAGCAGGCCAACACAACACTCCTACCAGTGCAAGCCAATCAGGCAGCCAAGGCCAAGCCCAACTGCCCATGTTGCCAAGACGCCATGTTGCTGCCCGCCGAGCGCCGGCAGCCGCCAAGGGGAAGGGGCAGTGCCTCCGAAGTCGCCCCTGGGGCTACGCTGGTGCTGGCAGGAGTCACTGTACCAACCAGTGCTCGTCGCCGGTGAGCTCGGACAGCGGGCGCTACCTCCACCTCTGGCTATTTCAAAGTATATACCAAACTATGAAGCACAGAAAAAACATATCGCAGATGGTGGTCAACTCTTTTTAGTTTTTCCATTTCCGTTAGCGCCCGCCCATCCTCTTTTGTATAACCAGGGAGGGAATGACGTGCTGAAAATACCATCACGAAAGCAACCCTAGTCCAAGCAAGAGCACTTCTGTTCAAACAAGTCAGACCATGCAAGTGAATGTCCAAATTCCGAGGCAGAGGCCAAGCAGGAGGTCAAATTATGGGACGTGCATGGCTGCCTGCCGCAAAGCACGGTCCATGCAGGCATATCGCTGTTTGTGACCTCCGGTTCTCCAATTTGGTCAGCAGGATGGTAGGATGGTTGTGACTGGGAGACGACGCTAGCTGATCTGTGCTCGAATGGTTGCGTGACTGAGTTCTTGTCCAGTTTTCCTGTGCTTAATTTGTTATCTCAAACTCATAAAATTTTGCTAGATGTAGTAATCCTTATGAAAATTGATATGAGTTTCTTGCGTTCCGGCCTATCGTTGTTTTGATCCTCCAAAGAGATCCTACGTGTACAGATTTCAGTAGAGAAAGTTTAGGCGTCAATTGGACCACGAAAACTTTTGGAATCCTACGAGAAATGAACGGGTGCGTAGAAAATTTTTAACAGTGCGTGCGGAAATGCCAAACCGCATGGAATTTTTGGCACTTCTAGTATATTTTAAAACCGTATTTGCAAAAATAGTTGTAATCGGGAGATCTAGCCCTGCCTCCCGGCCACCGTGCAGCTCCCGACCTGTCACCCTGCTACTAGACGGTAGGTAATTAAGTTGGCTAATTAGTTGGCTTAATTACTTGCCTAGCCGACTTAATTATCTGACTTAACTAGTCGATGGCTGAAGTGGTGAGTAGCCGTGTTCGGACGGAGTGGTCGGATGGTCAAGGTGGTCGAATGGCCGTGGTCAGACGGCTGAAGGGTCGAATAGACGAGGTGGTCGAAACTACAGTAGTCAAAAATATAGTAGTTGATCGATAGACTTTATGTGGTTGAAGGCTACAAAGTGCAAAGAGTGATCGGGACTCGAGAGTGATCGGGAGCGGTCGGAGTGGCTATGGTCGTGAACGACCGTGGTTGAATACGGTAGTGGTTGGGATAACATGGTCGGTGGTCGAAGGTTGGGAAAGTGGCTGTGATCGAAACTATTAGTTAAGATAGGTAATTAAACCGGCTTAATTACCTGTCATTTGGTGGCAGGACGGCAGGCAGGGAGCCGCACGGTGGTCGGGCAACAAGCCCACGTGTCAACTTCATGCTGCTGCCACCCAGTGATAAGGTGGTAGAAGTACCATTTGTTATCATTTTCACACGACTATAGCTATCTTTGAAAATACGGGTTTAAAATGTATCGAAAGTGTAAAAACTCAAACCACATGTACATGTATATGGAGTTTCATGTACATACAGTGCCCTTGGATGGGCTTTAATATCCATGCCATTTTGCGAAAAAGCAACCACTTTCTTATTTCCGGTGCGAACTCTAGCACTTTGGCTTCAACTTAGGCGGTGCGTGGAGACCGGCGGCAGTGATGCGGGTCTGAGACCAACCCACGGTGAAGTCAAGGATGGAGATGGCTCAGCGGTAGAAATCAGGATCTAGTAGTCGTGATGAATAGAGGAGGAAGAAGAGGATGCCACTGGTGGCGGCTCTGGAGAGAGAGAGCGAAGGGGAGAGAGATGAGAGGAGAAGGAAGATAAATGGATGGCCTTTTCTACAAAATGGATAGGACTGTGGATGGGAGATTGGAACAAATCTCGAGGCGATGTTTGATGTGACAATATAATTGCAATTTATAACCACAAATGATCGACACGATTAGCATGGCCTACTTCATGGCTTGCATACCACGAGCCTTGATCGCACCAAAATGTTTGCTTTCCTGTGGATATACATCAATGATCACTTCATCATGCACTTGATTCTTTTTTCGGTGTCCCTTTTTTCCTTCACTGGCCATGTTTGTCACATAAAATACGTGAGCAAACACGAGTTTGCCACTTTGTATACGTATCTGATATTTCTGATGCACGAAACGGTTTCGTATGCTAGTTTGGCACCCATAGTCGCCAAATACGGCCAAATGACAGCCTTATGGGCTCATCCCGGGAAGAAGCATCGTTGACATTTGGCCTAGCAGCGACAAAACGTTGATACATAGTGACAAAATTTAAATTCAGACCATCACGTACTTCTGCTAGCAGAATTGTCATCGTGATTCGTCGGAATTATTGGATCTTTCTAACAGCTGGGCTACATTGAGGATCTTTCGGATCTTTCTGACAGCTAGGCTACATTGAATTTTAGATATTGGATCAGTGACGCTTTGGCAATGCATGATTAATACTCACATGAATTCTGGGGAAGCCTCGTATCCAGTAAGAGTGGATGTTTACTTTCCTCCGTAATTATTGTGTAGTCGTTGAGTTCCAAACAGGAAATAAAGGTTGCTAAAGATTTCAACGGTGTTTTTGTCCCTCGAGAGTTATCCCTCGCAATCTACCAATTTCAGGCATAAAAGTGAGAAATCATAGCCCACCTATGGCTCCCGGTCACGTCCATGAATCCATGCATGTCTTATCCCATATACGGCAGTGAATGCTTACTTTTTCTAGTTTATGATTTATGATATTTCTCGAGTAAATAAATAGAATGATTTTTTACTTTTGATTTATTTGTACGAGTGTTTATATTAGAATCAAAAACCATAAATCATAACTAAAAAGAACGCACCCAATCTAGCAAATCAAGCAGGCCGATTGCTATCGAGCACAGGCTGTAATATTCTTCTCATTTTTATTTAGCCATTGCTCGCATCGCTTTTCGGCCAAGTGCTTACCAGACAAGAAATCGGCGCTGACCCCAGTTAACGCTGGTCGTTGCAAGATTGAAATCTCATTTAAGTGGGTGATAGACGCACGCTTCCAATTTTCCACTGTTGAGCGAAAGTGATTTGCCACTGGTAAATAGTATGATACATTATCATCTTATCCTCAATTAATTCTTTGTCCTCGACGTATAATTTGCCATGCAGTGTCGTCCTTGTGCCTACTTTTCAGGCCTCGATCGTTAGGATGGGGCCATAGATGGTGTTTAGATGAGTTGGACTAGTACCTTCTTGGGTCCGTGGGTTTCGTATGTATAATCCCTTTTTAAGGTAAATAACGTTGGACTAGTACATTCTTCTTGTTAGAGCGTACGTATAATGCAAATACTTAGAGCATATACAATATAAATACTTAGAGAGATACTTAACAATTAAAAACTAATTTTTCTTACCACGTAAATAGGTAAGGCTCTTATTTTGAAGTATTTATGCTTAAATAAATATCGGTACTTAGGAGATGTTTATGTGTATAACTATATCTAATTAAAATATAATATAACATCTAAGCATCCATAAAAAGATGCTTGTATTGGAGAAAGTAACTTTTACATAGATGCTTGATGATGTGACTATATTCTCTCTCTTTAAGCATTCATGTATAAGCATATTGCATTGTACATGCTTTTAGAGAGATACTTCGTAATTAAAAACTGTTTTTTCTTGTCACATAAGATAGATAAGGCTTTTATTTTGAAGCAAAGCATCGGTGCTTAGCATGTGTTTATATGTATAACTATATCTAATTAAAAGATAATATAACATCTAAGTATCTATAGAAGAGATGCTTGCGTTGAAGAAAGTAACTTTTATATAGATGCTTAATGATATGGCTATATTATCTTTTTTAAGTATTCATGTATAAGTATTTTATATTATACATACTCTTACAGAGGCAGTTACAAATGGTTTGGAGCTAGCAGAGGGGCTAACTTACACCAATGATGCTTCAAATTGAACTTTTAAATGTTCCGAAGAGTACATCCGCACCGATTAATTATTTCCAAACTTCAAAGCACAAGTGGGATCTAGCACTGTAGTAGTATCATCCGGTCCATTTGCGGCCGGCTGTGTGCCTGCGTACTACAAGCTACTTGTGTAGTGCCTTTTGCCCGCGAACTTCCTCTCGTGCGCCATCTCAATGCTACGAGTCTGGTGGACTGGCCCGTGCGCGTGGCGTGCACAGCCACACGCCTTCCAGTGTATAATATCCCGAAAAAGCAAACGAACCAGCACATGCAATACTTCAGACCGGGACAGCTGGACAGGGTTGCTCAACCGGTTAGCGACGGCCAAGCCGGGGCGGGGCCGGATATGCCGCGTGTGGAATGAAGTGTGCAAGTATAAATAAGTTGTATATCTTTTTTAATCTTAATTTTTTGAATAAATTAAATAAATTCAATATGGTATTAGAGTCAAAAGGTCTTAGTTTAAGATCTAATTGATGTAATTAAAAAAATAATTAATGTCCACTTCTATTTCACCTCTTAGGCTTGAGAACCTACATGTGTTGAAATATAAGTAAATTGTTAATCCTTTATTATCAGTTTAATTTTTTAAATGAATTGTCTGTGCATGGAACTCGATTAAGAACATTGGTCAACCAAATCCGGCTGCAGAGTTTGGCCAAGAATTTTGTACCTGGTGCAGTGCTGAAACTGAAGCCGCCGGGCATGCATGCAGGTGGCCTAGTGGCTGCGATCTCGAGCAGAGCACTATAAATTGGAGGCCGCCTTATGCATCTCGCCTCATCGAGCTCGCAAGAGTTGTGCAGTGTCCTCTGCTCTCTAGCTAGCCAGCCACATTTGCCGAAATGGCAATCTTCACCAGGGAGACATTCCTTGCTTTCGCCGTCCTCTCTGTTCTTGGCTGCGCCGCGAATGCGCAGCAGCTCTCGCCCAACTTCTACTCCAAGACGTGCCCCAACCTGGCCACCATCGTGCGGTCGGGGATGGCGTCGGCCGTGCGGAAGGAGAAGCGGATGGGCGCGTCCATCCTTCGCCTCTTCTTCCACGACTGCTTCGTCAATGTAAGCAATGGAAGGCGTAGCAGCTCTGTGCTGTGCTGTGGCGCCAAATGCAGTTGGTTTGTTCCTGCTGTTGCTGTTGCGAGCTTATGTGCTGACGTCGGTGTTTGTCTGGTCGCCCGCCCAGGGGTGTGACGGCTCGATCCTGCTCGACGACACGTCGTCGTTCACCGGGGAGAAGAGCGCTGGCCCGAACGCCAACTCGGCACGTGGGTTTGAGGTGATCGACGCCATCAAGACGCAGGTGGAGGCGTCCTGCAAGGCCACCGTCTCCTGCGCCGACATCCTCGCGCTCGCCGCTCGCGACGGAGTCGGCCTGGTTAGCACTTAGTAGTCCGGCGACTTCAGCACTCTTCCCAGTTGTTCTACAGTTTTACCGGTGACTAACTCGTGTTAAAATCGGTTTTGCTCGGCGCAGCTCGGAGGGCCGACGTGGAGCGTGCCGCTCGGGCGCAAGGACTCGCGCACGGCGAGCCAGAGCGCGGCCAACTCGAACCTCCCGGGGCCGGGCTCCAGCCTCGCCACTCTCATCTCCATGTTCGGCAACAAGGGCCTCTCGGCGCGCGACATGACGGCGCTGTCCGGCGCGCACACCATCGGCCGGTCGCAGTGCCAGTTCTTCCGCAACCGCATCTACAACGAGCGCAACATCAACGCGTCCTTCGCGTCGCAGCGGCAGCAGACGTGCCCGCGGTCCGGAGGGGACGGCAACCTCGCGCCGTTAGACGTGCAGACCCCCGACGGGTTCGACAACGCCTACTACCAGAACCTGTTGGCGCAGCGCGGCCTGCTGCATTCGGACCAGGAGCTCTTCAACGGCGGGTCGCAGGACGCGCTGGTGAGGCAGTACAGCACCAACGCGGCGCAGTTCTCGGCCGACTTCGTGTCCGCCATGATAAAGATGGGCAACCTGCTGCCGTCGTCCGGGACTCAGACGGAGGTCAGGCTTAACTGCAGGAAGACGAACTAATTAAGGACAATAAGTGAAGTTTGCAAGTGGTTGCAAGACTGGCAAAGTGGTATACTGATCAACCATCCAACCGATAGGCCTTGGAAACCAAGGGGTGTTGGTCAGATTTACATATAAAAAGAATCGACATGTACTCTACTTGTTTGATTAAGTTCCTGGGGAGTTACAACAAAGTGTAATAATATGTATGTTGGCTGTTAAACCTGTAAGCATACAGAATACTCATATGAATATATGATAGCATTGTTAATTTATCGCGACCACGGCAACTTTTGATGTTCATACAGTTCGTTTCTGTTAATGAAAAAGGAAGAAGAAGAAGAAGAAAAGGTTATGTTCACTTATCGCAGATTGATTTCCTAGATGTTGCAAAGAGTCGTACCTAAATGGCTCTAGCGTCCATCAATAATGTTTCATTATTGGCTGGTGAGGGGTCAATGGGATAATGAACGTGAGGCAGAGGGGGAAGTAAGTTGGTAGTACCGATAAATAAAGACCGTGTTGACCTGGCTTGCTTATAACCTGTACCTCAACGCTTCAAACAATCCAAGCGGCTGACACACGAATACGTTCAATGTAAAGATATCTTCAAATTCGATATACGCACATATATATAATGATTTTTTAAGTCATTTGAATTTTTGATCTTGCGATTTGCTCGGAGATTTGGCCAGTGAGGTTATCTTGTCTGGCGGTAAGTTAAGGTGAAATTCGCTGTATTAAGACTCAGGTTCACCGTGTTAGAGTTTGGAATTAGGAAGGTCGGAGTAGTGAAGGATTGGCGGTAGTGACGTGACACTGCTGGCCGCCACACGCCAGTCAGAGGACAGCAATTGGTGGTGGGGTTGACAAGAATCGACGAGCATTAGGCGACGGTGATAAATCCGGTAACAATAGCTGCCAAAGAAGAAAAGGATTTAGGGAGAGATGGAGACCGGTGTGGGAGGAGGCCGCACCGAGGCAGGAGACAATGGTGGCTACGTGGAGCTCCAGCGGGTCATGTCGGCGCTGGTGAGGCACCGCGTCAGTAGCAACACGATCAAGAGTGAGGCGGCACCCATGGCTGTTTGGAAGGAGAGAGAAAAAGAGTGGAGAGAGGGGAATTTTAGATCTGAATGGTTGAATATTGGCAGTTGGATCTCTGTCCGGGTGCCGAAAATACCAATGTTTTTTTCAAGAAATCAATCGCGTGATATGTATGCACGAGATGTTTTGCATGTTTAACCTGTTCACCACTAAATTTGTACATGCAAGATTTACGCAACGCAATACATGCAAAGATTTACGCAGCTTCTACCTGTACGTACGGAGCATATGTACAACTTAACGGATGAATGAAAGAATTGTTGACATCTATCTTGAAGACGTTATCATTGATGCTCACCATTTGTAGCAGCTGGCCACTTTGATTAGTTTGCCATGACTCAACCATTGGCCCCTGTCTCAGAGACGGAGATGCCAGATCCCGATCTGTATGGCTACTTATTTTTTTAGCAACTAACAGGTTTGCCTACATAATTGTACGATTAGATATTATAATATAATTATCTTTTATATATAACCCTACTATTTATAATTAAATATAATTATATTTACTATACAACCCCACACACACACACACACACACACACATATATATATATATATATATAATCTGCAATGTTATAGTCCAGCCACAACAAAATAAATAGAGATACTTCTTTTTTTCTTAATTAGTATGATTTTTAGATTTCTTAAGGATTATTGTGATATTTTATTGTCCTTAAAATAAAAGAGGTGTTTTGAATCATATTGATTATTTTTATTTATATAGATTTATAACTTGAAACCTTATGACGCCACTTACCTCACGTGAGGATGTCAACACATTAGCAAAATATAGTGCTTGCAAGTTGCAACTGTACGTTTCCACTTTAAACAACAATTTCTGCAAGCAACCACGGCTTGGAACCTTCGATCTAACGAACAGTCCACACAGACAAAGGGTTTGTTTGTATTGTTTCTATTTCTAGCTTTTATTTTGAGAAGTCAAAATTTAATATAAATATTTAGTTTTTTGAAGTAGCTTTTTCACTTATCTCGTTTCGTCTTGTTCTAGAGATAAACCAAGAGGTCATAACCGTATCATAGATTCTACTCCTCTCATTTCTGTCTCACGCACGTATCTCTTACTCATTTCTTTCATCACTCGTACCTCCCTAAAAATCATTTGTTTAGCATTATTATTTATTTTCAGATAAAATCCATCAATTATATAGAAAACTATCGGTTGTAGCCTACATGAATCACCACCAAAGTTGGAGCCGAGGTCGTACACTAGCCAGGTGGGCCGGCCGCTTCGCGCCGTAGCACCAGTTAGGTTGGTGCGATTTCGAGTTGTGGAGCAGGCACTCGCGCGCGCACGGCGGCTCTCTCGGCACATGCGTACTAGTGAGATGGTCGCGCTGGTGATGGCCAGCGACGCGCGTCCAGCCCATCCACCGTGGACGTGCGACGGACACCCCGGTTGAGCGGCTGATAGGGGGTGTTCTTTTTGGCTGTGGTTTATAGTTTTGGTGAATTTTTGAATTTTATGGGCGATTACGAAGAGACCGATACTCACTTACGATTTTGGCTAGCCTGATGTTGGGTTTTAATATGTACTACGTTTAACTTGGACCTGCGTCTTGAGCGGTATTAGATCAAAACCGTGCGCCCAAAGCTTCCACATAGATATGGGCGTCCTCCGCGGTATCGATCCGCTTTGCGTCTCAAAAGCTGTGGCGCAGCAACCAGCGGATATCTTCCGTTTGCATTTTTCATTAGAAAAAAAGTCCGGGGGCTCTGAGCCCATTCTTGCGTGGATGGCTAATATATTTTTTTGGTATATCTAGATATCATCCGGATATTTTCTTTCTAACAATCATCCAGATTTAGAACCGTTGAATTAGAGATCTAAACCGTTTTTTAGGAGGGAGATTATTTTTAGTTGAAAGGGATATTTTTTTAGAGAGGGGAGAATTCATCCGAGTGATATTTGTCATCATGGCCGTGCCCAAGGGGTGCGGTCGTGCTGACCGACAGGGCCCCCAATTTCTAGGGCCTCAAAAATTAGTCCAAAGAAGAAGGCCCATGTATTCGTGTGAGGCCGGGCGCGGATAGGGGTGAAAATGGATCGAATATGAACGGATAATATCTCTACCATATTTATTTTATATTTTTTTCGAATACGGATACGAATACGGATAACTCGAATACGAATATAAATCGAATAATATCGAATCTGATCACGGATCGAATACTAATCGAAACGAATACTGATACGAATATTTATCGAACATGAAAACCCTTAAACTATACATCCAAAATTAACGAAAATACATAAATAGTCCTCCATGATAGCAATTTAAATAAGCATAAGAATACTAGGCTTATCAGATCCGTATCCGGTTTAGATATCGGGGCTAAAATCTCGGATATCCGGTTTCAGATTATCCGGATTATCCGTATCCGTATCCGTATTAGACGGATACTAGGTTTATCAATTCGTATCCGCATCCGATAAAAAAAATCCGTATCCATATCCAATCTGAGAACTATCCGAAAAATCCGATCCGACACAACCCGTATCTCAGTATCCGTCGGATCCGACGGAAACTATCCGATCCGCCACCCCTAGCCCCGAGCCTAGCTCGAGTCCGCTGCCTCCAGCATGACGACTTCGCGGCGTGGCGTCAGATTCTCGGCTCCGAGCCCCGAGGCCCCACGACGTTTCGTATTCTCTCTTGTATTTGTGACTTCGCGGTCAGATTCGTCTCGTCTCGTCTCCGAAGGCCGGCTAGCCGGCTCGTCCAATGTTCATTCATCCATGGCCGTGCCGTTACTTAGAGCTTTGTACAGGGCCTCTAAATTTCACGGCACGGCCCTGTTTGTCATTTATCCTTATTGTGCTTTGTTTTTAATTGTTCTTGTTGGGAAATGACACTTCAATTTCAATCTGTTTTGCACCACGATCAAATCGGCCTTTTTTTCAGTCCGGATATTGGTCCTTCTAAGAGATAATGGGGCAACTTTTGGTTCCTTAGTTTGTTACTTTGGACCGGGGGGTTAAGAGGTGCGTTGTTGATTTAACCCGCCAAACACCTATAGGTTAGGAAAGGTTAACTTAATTTGATCAAGCCTTTTTAATTCCTCTAACCTAGAATTAAGCTAACACATAAAAAAGGTAGAATAAGCATGGCAAACCCTCTTGAGTTATGTTTCCCTACTGCTAACCCTCATGATTTGGAAAGAGAATGACACTCGTTGGCAACAATATCTAAGAAAATATTTGGTACAAACTAGACCCTTCCGTTAGGGATGCCTTCGGGGCTCGTACTTTTTTTTAAAAAAAGTGTTGAAGTGCTACATATAATAACTATATTACACCCGAGGGGTTCCGGCCCTCTCGCAGTAGATTGTCTACATTTCTCCAATGACTCAAATCTTTCGGATGAAGCGGTAAATACTCAAAACTCCATGCTCTTAGGTCTAGAAGTTCTAATTTAGGCCAGGGGTAGTTGGAGGGCACTAGCTTCGTATGGTCATTTGCAGCATTTTTCAATCATGTATGCAACAAAAAAATTGATAAAAATCTCAATGTTGCAATATAAAATCTCAATGTTACACACATAAAATCAAAATGTTGCATACATCAGATCAAAGAAAGGGAGACTTCGAGAGGCGGCGAGCACGCACATTTTTCCTAACTCGTGACTCGTGAGGAGGGGGACTGGTGCCGCGACGCTAAGGAAGCCGGTCGGTGGGCGGTGGCTCGACTCAGAGGAAGTCGGCAGTGGGCAGTCGACAAGGTGGCGGTGGCTGGCGGCGGCCTGAGCTAGATCTAGCCGGTCGAGCGGTTGCCCGAGCAGATCTGGCCGATTGGGGCAATAAGGACAGTGAGGAGCGAGGCGGCTGGGCCGGCGAGGAGCAAAGCAATGCTGCCATTAAGCGGCTTGTGGAGTGGAGGTGGCAGGAGGTGGAGCAACCGAGCAGGGGAAGCTCGGGCGACAAGCCTAGGAGGAGGGGAAGCTCGGGCGACAAGCTGAGGAGGTGGGTGAGCGAGTGGACGGATGGGGTAGAGGAGCCGGCACATGGAGAAATGAGTGGGTGGGGAAAAGTGGAGTGAGGCCGAGTGCGGTGGGAAAGTTGAGTGAAGCGTCCGATAAAATCATTCGATGCATATGTCCGTATGGTAGCAATTCCGTATGTCTTATTCAGGCATTTTGAAACACAGAGTTTTTTTAGAAACAAATGGTGTCGCCACTCCAATTCATGAAACCAGGCTCAGAGTACAAAGTTTTTAGCTCCGAATTACATACTTTTTCCTTGCAACGTAACAGCATAGCAAACGGTACCACCGCTCCTACTACAAACTACACTTTATCATCAAACACTTGACCCCAACTACATATAATTTTCATCCATCTCAGCGTCAACAAACTGACACAAATCCCTACTCTTGTGTCCAGTGCACCTTCCACTTCCAAGCCAAATTGTCTGAGCTTCAGTAAGTATCATCGTCTCCAAGTCAGCAGTTGTGGCTCCCTTGGCTCCCTCATCTTGTAGTCCAATTGACAAATGCAAGCATCCATCTTCTCCAGTTGTGTAACCAGGCAGATGAGTCTCCATTTCCTCAGTGACGCAGCTATTCTTCTCCACAGTACTTGCATGCCCAACCACTGTTTATTCTGAAAAAACATATCATTTCTTTGCTTCCACAAATACCACAAAGTAGCTGAGGAGACCATATTCAGTATAACATGATTTTTATTGCACATCCACCATTTCACCACAGATTCAAAATTAGAACCAATCTCCATAAACCGTGAATTCACGCTTATCTTCTGAACTAGAGGCTACGGGGATCAAATGAGGGTTCTATCTCTATCGTGCGAGTGATTAGTAGATTTCTAAATTTAAAATATGAAGCCTTCTTCAACATAAAAACTCTTATTTTGAGATGGTGTGGGGTGAGATAGAATCCAGGAATGTTGGTTAATCTTCATAAAGTTCTGTATTTGTTATTAATCTTTGTTGAGTACCTTTGTACTCATCTTTACTACTATTTTTCTTTGTTAAAGACTAGTCTGTCCGGAGATCTATCTGGCATAGACGATGCCTACGTGGAGGGCAGCTATGCCGAGCGGAATGGAGTTGATAATGAGTATGACGCGTATGAGGTGGATGTTCTATATAAGCGTGGGATGAGCAACTGGCTACTGGTAGATTGTAAGTAGAACTTAGGGTATAATAGTATGCTTGCATCATTAGTTTCAGTACTTATATAATTATTGGCTAGAAGTAATTCTATTCCTAGCTTTATTGTAATAATTAGGCAATTGTTAGTCTTGTTAAAAATTTTAGCCATGCATGATAATGTTATTGTAATATTATGAAACAACCTCTAGATAATAATCATATATTATTATTATTACCTTACGGTAGTGATGGTATGAGTCATCTTAATTACCTCACCAACCGTGCCCATGCATGATTAATAACACCTTTCTAGATATCTGCCTAGATAAACAAAGTTGCCTCGATACATCGTGGCGTCTTCAACAAGACAACGACTACAACCATTCCATCATCCACGTTAGATATCTATCTACATATTCCTTTGTAAAAAAAGGACTAATCGCACATCATTTTTGTAAGTAGGGAAACCAATTTGACCAGAGACGGAATAAAGAGAGGAAACTGGACAACCAAAGGCATTATGCATGGCATAGTTCAAGAATACGGTGATCGGTATTTTTGGCTATAATTTTTTTCCCAAATCATTTGGGAATACTTTACGAGGTATTTATACCAAATAAAGATACTTTACAATACCAACCGGCCAGAATATTAAGGTCCTGCTTATTTGGGTTTGGGTTTCTGGCTTCCAGCTTATTGTTTACTATTCCTAAATTTTATCATTTTTCTAACTTTTTGGCTTATTTTGAGTTTTTTTGCCGATTCATTTTTTCCGTATTCATCTGCATTATATGTGATAGGCTAACCTATTTTTTCATATATCAAATAAGTCACCATCAACTACACTGTAATTTTAGTCAGCTACAGATAAAAATTCAACCATAAGCAACTAAAATTCAGCCCAACCGAGCTATACCTTTTTTTCCTCGCTAGACGCCTAGAAACCAGATCGATCGAGGGCACCCACTCACGTACTACTTGGTATCAAAAAGCCGCTAAGATGCAGAGTTTTAGGCGTGCCGCTTTTTGTCATGCTCGGAACCTTCGCACACCACGCAAAGGTGAGAAGAAAGGAAAGAGGGGGAAAAGCGATGATGCCCCCGACCGCCCTCCCCCTTTGTTCCCCACAAGCGATGACCGACCCAACCCGTCGAGCTGCTCGATCGTCGGTGTTGGATGCCAGGCACGAGGCATGGTGCGCCGCGCACAACCGCAACCGATCACCAAGTGCGTCCGACATTACGTATATACGTGCAGATTGCAGCGCTAAAATGATCGTTAAGACAGGCACTATAAATACGCGAGTGTGTCGTCTCACTCACTAGCTATCGATCGACCTGAACTGTTGAAGATGCATCCATATATGAGTAGCGCGTACTCTGTTTAGTAGTAGCAGCTGAGCTGAGCTAGACATGGGTTTCTTGTTCGCGAGGAGTTTTGCTGTCCTTGTTCTCCTCTGTGTGCTTCTTCCTTGCCACGCGAAGCTCTCGACCAAGTTCTACGCCAAGACGTGCCCCAACGTGGCCACCATCGTGCGGTCGGTGATGGCACAGGCCGTCGCCAAGGAGCCGCGGATGGGCGCGTCCATCGTTCGACTCTTCTTCCACGACTGCTTCGTCAATGTGAGTCACTTTATACTGCTTTCTTGGCCTTAGTTAGTTGATGTGCATCTGACGCGTGAGAATGTTTCCGCAGGGATGTGACGCGTCCATCCTCCTGGATGACACGCCAACGTTCACCGGCGAGAAGAGCGCCGGCGCGAACGTCAACTCCGTCCGCGGGTACGAGGTGATAGACGCCATCAAGGCGCAGGTCGAAGCGGCCTGCAAGACAACCGTGTCCTGCGCCGACATCGTCGCCTTGGCGTCTCGCGACGCCGTGAACTTGGTTAGTGTAGTGATATCAGAGCAGAGTGGAGGTGCGATACATGTGCACATCTCTTAACGCCACAGCAATGTAAATTTCAGCTCGGGGGCCCGACGTGGAACGTGCAACTAGGCCGGAAGGACTCGCGCACGGCGAGCCAGAGCGCGGCCAACGCCAACCTCCCGGGACCCGGCGCCAGCGCCGCGTCGCTCGTCTCGGCGTTCGCGGCGAAGGGGCTCTCACCTCGCGAAATGACGGCGCTGTCCGGCGCGCACACCGTGGGGCGCGCGCGCTGCCTCTTCTTCCGCGGCCGCATATACACCGAAACCAACATCAATGCCACATTCGCGGCCGCGCGGCAGCAGACGTGCCCGCAGACCGGCGGCGACAGCAACCTCGCGCCGTTCGACGACCAGACGCCGGACGCGTTCGACAACGCCTACTACAAGGACCTGGTAGCGCAGCGCGGGCTGCTGCACTCCGACCAGGAGCTGTTCAACGGCGGGTCGCAGGACGCGCTCGTGAGGAAGTACAGCGGCAGTGCCGGCATGTTCGCCAGCGACTTCGCCAAGGCGATGGTGAAGATGGGTGGTCTCACGCCGGCGGCAGGGACGCCGACGGAGGTCAGGTTGAACTGCAGGAAGGTGAACTAAAGAGTGATTACGTACGTGAAGTTTGTTTGTGGCCAAGAACCCAAATATAATTACAAATTTACAAGTGTACTTTTATGAGATTGTGATTGTGGCACGCATGTAGGATGTGACTATTATATTTTCTTCATTTGTTATGTCCTGATAATCAGGTCGTGAAATTTGTTTGGCGCTTGCTCGGCAATATCAAACAGAACGTAAGTTTGGAATACAAGAATTTCCTAGGAATTTATGGGAACATAATTTTAAAATAGTATATGTATTTTCTCTAGAAATTACATGAAAAATTCTAATTTCCCAATAAGGCCAATGCTAGCGCTTTGTGTTCCTGTTCACAGAGGCGTAGCCAGCCGTGGGCTAGGCCTTGGGAATAACAAAATTTCATATTCCTTTATATGATTGCGCTCTATATGCTGCTTTATATGACAGATTTGACATAGCCGACGTGGTCTCCTGGTTCCCGGGGCCTCGAAAAGCTCCCGTTAATTACATCCGTGGGTAAACTTACAAAACACCTCTAATTAAGCTACGCATTGGTCGACATCTTTGATCTTTACCTCATATTCTCCACGCATATGATGAATAGTTGATATAGACGTGGACGTTGGCATGATCTATAGCCTTATCGGTCTATGGGCCATTTGACACCATAGCCTTTGCATTGGCCACGTCCGCCCGTGTCATTCGACCTCGTCGGTATCAAAGGACACCTGGAGCTGAGGTGATTGAAAAGCATGCATGGATTACGCTAAGCTTGGCTGATCTGGTGACACGGTGGTAGAATCAAGGTGGTAGATATAATTCGGGTAGTGAGGTTGATTGAGAAGAATGCTAGGGTCAGGTGCCGCTGTGGTCAAAAGCGACTGCCGGGAGGACCCAATTGCAGTGGAGGCGCACACACCGAACTCCGGTGTCGTAAGGGCAAACCATCCTCATTTTGATGCAGGTACTTAAGTTATTGGAGATAGCCGAGACAACTCCAATGCGTGGAGGTACATGGCAAGCGAACTCTAAGGTCACGAGTGTAGGCCATCCTCGCTTGAGTATGATCGGTATGAAGATCATTTGAGACAACTCAAGCGTTATGAAAGTGTACTAGAATGGGCCTTAGCATCAGGGGAGTCATGTCAGTCATAGCGGGCGACTCAAATAACAGAAGTCGTATTCGATTGGTTACTGTAGCAGCAGTCATGTTTGACCGAGTACTGTAGCTCGATTGTCACAATAGTCGGAGCGTCCAAGTACAAAGGGTAGCAGTACGTGGATCGGGTTGAAGTTGAAAGCCATCAGGAGTCGGAAGCCATTGGAAGTCGACATTAGTCATCGGGAGTTAGAAGCCATCAAAAATCGATAGTAGTCGGTGTCAAAGCAATCGAAAGTCAAAAGCCACCGGGAGTCAACAGTAGTCGGTGTCGAAAGCAATCGGAAGTCGGCAATAGTCGGAGTCAGAAGCAATCGAAAATTGTAAGCCATTGGGTGTTGGAAGCCATCGAAAGTTGACAACAGTTGGTGTCGAAAGCAATCGGAAGTTGGAAGCCATCGAAAGTCGACAATAGTCGGTGTTGCAAGCAATCGGAAGTCGAAAGCCATCGAAAGTCGAAAGCAATCGACTACTCGATCGGTTACTATAGCACGACTGGTTACTGTAGCAGTGGTCATAAGTGTCCGAGTACAACGGACGGTCGTAAGCATCCGAGTACAACGGGCGGCTGTAAGCGTCCAAAGCATACGATACGCGATCGTAAGCGTTCGAGCACAATTGGGTTGGCCCGTGCTGTTCGATAGGCCATCTTTCTTGGCTCGGTATGGCCCACCGTTCGTGCTGTGCTAGCCCAGTCTATTGTTGTAAGATATGCGGTATAAGCATAATTTTTAATTTAATTCCAGCAATAATAATAATAGTCCAAGCATGATAAATATAGCATAGAAATGACTTAATCAACATATAATTATATGAATCTTGTAAGCCATTGCATATTAAACATAAGCTCAAAATAAATGTCATATAACAGTTCATGATTAGCATAACCTCAAGTGAATAAGCATAATGAAATGCTAATATCAAAAACTTAACATATATGACCTCATCCAGCATATAATTAACAGATTGAGTTGTTTTTAGTGCTCTCGAAAGGCTAGTTGCACAAGATTTAATCTTGGCCATCTCTGCCATGACAAACTCTAATCTTGATTATATATGACAGTTATATATTAGATCTTGATCTAAAATCAAATCTTTCTACTATCAAAAATCCACAGATCAAGTAAAGAACTTGCTGGACAGAGCAGAATGACTCCTAAAACCAATCTTCTAAACACTCACAGAGAATGCTACTGATTTCAACAGGTTAACATGGTTCGACAGAGGTCAGAAAAGACCAAAGCAAACCAGTAAACAGACCTCACACAAATATCAACCAAACATGAACAACAATTCCAATGATAGCAAAATTAATGACCAGTGAAGAAAATATAACAAATTTAATTGAATGCTCAAGATCAATCTACCATCACATCCATATATAATCTTAGCAATATGTCATTTCATCATAGAGCAATCAATTCACAGAAAATTCTTTGCATTTTTTCAGCTAGTGATGCTCATAAAAAAGTGAAATATATCACAAAATTGCAAAGAATCAACAACTAATATACTCACAGTAATGGTGATATTCGAAATCACCGAGAAGAATCTGAAAAGGAGCAAGGCACGCTCACGGCGCTGACCCAGAAAACCTAGCATCCCTTGTGCCGCTCGCAGTAGAGGAGTGAGGTAGACGAAGATACAGTGCCCACTCCAACCTCGGGTTGCTGACGCCAGGAGACGAGGGTTAGCGTTGACACCGCACAAGACCACCGAGAGATTCAGCCGAGAGCGCTCGTGAACCACAAGAACATATCACAAATCTCCCTAAAAAAACCCAGCACAAGCCCGAGCCGAATCAACCTCTAGTGGTTATCCCAAACCTTTCCTCTCAGCCAAATCAGAGAAGAGGCTCAAGGAAACCGTACGGAAAACCCTAGAACGGCGATTCGCACTCCACAGCCGACGGCGACAGGTGAACACCTGGCCGACGGTTATCAAGGCTCAAGCATGAATAATCATAGCGAGAGATTTGAGATCGGAAAAGGAGGATTTACTCATGCATTTGGTCACCAAAGAGAGGAGAGACACCATTTAAAGGGGAGCAGAGCGGACACCGACGGGTTGCTGACCACGGTTGGCGCCGAAGCTCCCGAGCCGGTAGCGCCTCCTTTGCTGTCGTCGCCGCCGCAAGACCCGGTCGCTCGCACGACGCGGTCGCGCCGCTCGCGAGAGAAGACGAAGCGCACGCGAATGCGAAACGGCAGGGGAGCCCGGTCACGGGAGGAGAATGCGTCTCCTTCCCTCATTGCCACAGCTGGTCCACCGACAGGTGGGCCCCACCTGTCACTCTCTCTATCTCTTTTCCCTTTTTAATTGGGAAATTACCAAATTACCCTTGTAGAAGCCAACACCTATCACGTGTCATGTCCGTGCCGTGCTTGAGCCGTACCATACCGGTCATGTCTCTGATTGGCCTAAAAATACCTGGCCCGACTCCTAGGCAACTTACACCACTCAGGGAGTCTATATGGGAGGGAGCAAGTTTCTCCAGGGGGAAATCCTAATACAACTACTTTTATTAAAGTGGGTGGGACCGCACCCTGCTTAATGCTGGCGTCTAGCTGGAGAAGGGGAGAGAGGCCGAAACTTGAGCTTGAAAGGGTGAGGTTTGTGGAGAAGAAGTGGGGCCATGGAGAACAAGATGAGTGTCCTCCTCAACTCGGGAGGCTGAGAAAGTTTAGTCAGAAGCAGGGTTGAGGATTTTCCTTATTGAAGATACGAAGTGCATTAGGATGTAGGGCTCTTCGAGAAGTGCATATTTCTCTTCATAAAGTACTTACAAATAGAAGATGTAAGGGCCTTGCAAAACCAAAAAAAGGGGAGTTGCAAGGAAATGCTTTCATGCTAGAATGGGCCTTAGCATCGGGCGTCATGTCGGTCATAGCGGCGACTCAAATAATGTAAGTCGATTCGATCGGTTCTGTAGCAGCAGTCATTCTTGACCGAGTACTGTAGCTCGATTGTCATGGTAGTCAGAACGTCCAAGCACAGAGGGTAGCTGTACGTGGACCAGGATGAAGTTGAAAGCCATCAGGAGTCGGAAGCCATTGGAAGTCGACATTAGTCATCGGGAGTTAGAAGCCATAAAAAATCGATAGTAGTCGGTGTCAAAAGCAATCGAAAGTCAAAAGCCACCGGGAGTCGACAGTAGTCGGTGTCGGAAGCAATCGGAAGTCGGCAATAGTCGGAGTCAGAAGCAATCGAAAGTCGGAAGCCATTGGGTGTTGGAAGCCATCGGAAGTCGACAGCAGTTGGTGTCGAAAGCAATCGGAAGTTGGAAGCCATCGAAAGTCGACAATAGTCGGTGTTGCAAGCAATCGGAAGTCGAAAGCCATCGAAAGTCGGAAGCAATCGACTACTCGATCGGTTACTATAGCACGACTGGTTACTGTAGTAGTGGTCATAAGTGTCCGAGTACAACGGACGGTCGTAAGCGTCCGAGTATAATGGGCGGCTATAAGCGTCCAAGTACAGCCGGCGGTCGTAAGCGTTCGAGCACAATTAGGTTGGCCCGTGCTGTCCGATGGCCCACCGTTCATGCTGTGCTAGCCCAGTCTATTGTTGTAAGATATGCGGTATAAGCATAAATTTTAATTTAATTCTAGCAATAATAATAATAGTCCAAGCATGATAAACATGGCATAGAAATGACTTAATCAACATATAATTATATGAATATTGTAAGCCATTGCATATTAAACATAAGCTCAAAATAAATATCATATAACAGTTCATGATTAGCATAAGCTCAAGTGAATAAGCACAATGAAATGCTAATATCAAAACTTAACATATATGACCTCATTCAGCATATAATTAACAAATTGAGTTGTTTTTAGTGCTTTCGAAAGGCTAGTTGCACAAGATTTAATCTTGGCCATTTCTGCCATGATAAACTCTAAACCTGATTATATATGACAGTTATAGATTAGATCTTGATCTAAAATCAAATCTTGCTACTACCAAAAATCCACAGATCAAGTAAAGAACTTGCCGGACAGAGTAGAATGACTCCTAAAACCAATCTTCTAAACATTCACATAGAATGCTACTGATTTCAACAAGTTAACTTGGTTCGACAGAGGTCAGAAAAGACCAAAGCAAACCAGTAAACAGACCTCACACAAAGATCAACCAAACATGAACAACAAGTCCAATGATAGCAGAATTAATGACTGGTGAAGAAAATATAACAGATTTAATTGAATGCTCAAGATCAATCTGCCATCACGTCCATATATAATCTCAGCAATATGTCATTTCATCATAGAGCAATCAATTCATAGAAAATTCTTTGCATTCTTTCAGCTAGTGATGCTCATAGAAAAGTGAAATATATCACAAAATTGCAAAGAATCAACAACTAATATACTCACAGTAATGGTGATATTCGAAATCACCGAGAAGAATCTGAAAAGGGGCAAGGCACGCTCACGGCGCTGACCCAGAAAACCTAGCACCCCCTTGTGCCGCTCGCAATAGAGGAGTGAGGTAGACGAAGATACAATTCTCACTCCAACCTCGGGTTGCTGACGCCGGGAGACGAGGGTTAGCGTTGACACCGCACAAGACCACCGAGAGATTTAGCCGAGAGCGCTCGTGAACCACAAGAATAGATCACAAATCTCCCTAAAAAACACATCACAAGCCCGAGCCGAATCAACCTCTAGAGATTATCCCAAACCTTTTCCTCTTAGCCAAATCAGAGAAGAGGCTCAAGGAAACCGTACGGAAAACCGTAGAACGGCGATTCGCACTCCACAGCTGACGGCGATAGGTGAAAACTTGGCCGACGATTCTCAAGGCTCAAGCACGAAGAATCACAACGAGAGATTTGAGATCGGAAAGGGAGGACTTGCTCATGCATTCGGTCACCAAAGAGAGGAGAGGCACCATTTAAAGGGGAACAGAGCGGACGCTGACGGGTTGCAGCCACGGTTGGCGCCGAAGCTCCCGAGCCGATGGCACCTCCTTCGCCGCCGCCGCCGCCGCAAGACCCGGTCGCTCGTACGACGCGGTCGCGCCGCTCCCGAGAGAAGACGAAGCGCACGCGAATGCGAAACAGCACGGGAGCCCGGTCACGGGAGGAGAATGCGTCTCCTCCCCTCATTGCCACAGCTGGTCCACCGACAGGTGGGCTCCACCTGTCACTCTCTCTCTCTTTCCTTTTCAATTGAGAAATTACCAAATTATCCTCGTAGAAGTCAACACCTATCACGTGTCATGTCCGTACCGTGCTTGAGCCGTACCATACCGGTCATGTCTCTGACTGGCCTAAAAATACCTGGCCCGACTCCCAGGCAACTTACACCACTCAGGGAGTCTATATGGGAGGGAGCAAGTTTCTCAAGGGGGAAATCCTAATACAACTACTTTTATTAAAGTGGGTGGGACCGCACCCTGCTTAATGCTGGCGTCTAGCTGGAGAAGGAGAGAAAGGCCGAAACTTGAGCTTGAAAGGGTGAGGTTTGTGGAGAAGAAATGGGGCCATGGCGAACAAGATGAGTGTCCTTCTCAACTCGGGAGGCTGAGAAAGTTTAGTCAGACGCAGGGTTGAGGATTTTCCTTATTGAAGATACGAAGTGCATTAGGATGTAGGGCTCTTCGAGAAGTGCATATTTCTCTTCATAAAGTACTTACAAATAGAAGATGTAAGGGCCTTGCAAAACCAAAAAAAGGGGAGTTGCAAGGAAATGCTTTCATGATTTCCCGTGAAGTGAAAGGTGGGTGCTGATTGCATCCTAGCCTCCTAGGGTGCTCCAATAGTTGCACCGGTGATAAGCTGTCGGCGGGGCCGCTGTATACCATTTGCTATGAAGGGGAAGGAACTTCTCTCGGTCTATCCCCAATTCGTCTCCACAGGGACAGCATCGATCTGCTCCATGTGGCACGCACGAATCGCGATGAGACCATCTCCTGTCTTCTTTTCTTCCCCAAATTCGAGTACATACATTTCCGAATTTTGCTACAGTAGCATAACCAAAATATGTTGGAAATAATATTTTGCTACAGTAGCAAATCGCACGAATTTTCCCGAGCGGAACCAAAATATGTTGGAAATAATTTTCCTAAGTCTAGAATAATTTCAAGAATTTTTGTGAATGTTTCTGAAATTTTTAGACTTTATTTGCTATTTTCAAACTTGAATGGGAGTTAGGATTAAAAATTTAAATGGGTCCAATCGAATTAGAATGAAGAAATACAAGCTTTCAGAAGTTTGAATATAAAGGAAAAAGGAAAAATATTTTTTTGGAATTAACTTTGTGAAGGAAAATGCTTTGAATATGTTTGGACCAGTCCGATTGGTTAAGTGGAGACGTTCGGACTATCCGATCGGCACCTGATTTTCAAAAAAGCTGAGAGTTCCAAATAAATTTATAAAATTGCAAATAAAGTCTAAAAATTATACAAAAATTCACAAAAATTCTTGAAATTATTCTAGACTTAGAAAATTATTTCCAACATATTTTGGTTATGCTACTGTAGCACAAATTCGGAAATGTCTGCTCGAATTTGAGGGAGAAAAGAAGACAGGAGATGGCCCAATTGGGGACAGACCCCACAGAACATGTCCCTGCGGCGGGACGGCGAGTAGTGCCTTGATCGGCGCCTTACAGTTGGTGGGCCCGTGCCCTTTCCGTCGTCAACCAGCGCTGATGAGGAGCGCCGTAGCCTGCAGGAGTAGTTCATTTCGTGAGCTTCTGCTCAGAGCCTCAGAGGAGGTTTGGCACTTGGCAGGGAGTAGATTCTCCATGTAAATACTGCAGAAGGGTTCAGTTGGCGCCTGGCATCTAGGACGTAAATGCTACTAGACACTTCCACAGTAAGTTTGTATTCGTAAGTCCCATTGCCATACCAGTTTAGTACTGACAAGCGTACAAAACCAACAGCTCATCAGCAGAAGCAAAATGTACTACTATATTGCGAGTAGGTAATGAAGCATATCCTGATTAGGACTGCGACCAAACCAAGCCTTGATAGGCTGGACTTGCAGCTTGATCAGTTTGTCTCGGACGATGAGCAAAGTTGGGCTCTGCAGCTCTGACGCAGCCAACTCTTTTAATAGAGTGGCTCGTGCTCAGTTCGCGCCTAACTTATAAGCTCATGACAAATGCTCACAATATAAAATGTTCAAAGTGCTCCAACTCAAGGCGCTGGCTGATTGATCTATCTAGTTCATGTTTATTTGGGCTCTTCTTTTGGTTTCTACTTAAAAAAAACTAAAAACTAATATCAATATCTAACTTTTCAAAGTAACTTCTTCATTTCTTTCGCTATCATTTTGCTTTGAGTATAAGACATGAGGGTCACGGGTGCATCAACCACACCACCTCTCTCGCTTCTGTCACACGTACGCATCTCTATTTCACTTTTTGTACCGCTCATTCTTCATTTAAAAGCCTTTTTTCAGCAACTATTATTTATTTTCAACCAAAAAACAAAAAAACCACAATAAAAAAATCATTAGCAAAAGCTAATACCAACACCCCCTACACTGGTGAACTTTTTATTAAGATAGCTGCAAATTAAACTACATGACTAAACAAAAAAATGCTTCCACATATATACCTCCTTTGCACGAGATGAACACCGTATACTCGATCTAAAGCACATGGAGAGTTGAGAGGCTGGTACATGCATTTTGATTCATTTATCGTGCTAGTCATGCTCCAGGAATTGTGCAATTTCACGAGCATACGTAACAAGAGTCAGAGTCGTCCCTGCGTATGCCCTTCATCTCCAAAGACTCGTCCGCACTTCGTCTTCATCTTCTTGTATGCATTGCATACCCTCCAATGCGTCAACCACTACAATATATTCTGCACGCCCAAGTTGCAATTTACACAGTTTTGCTTTGTTTTAGCTAGGGAAAAGTACAGTTCAACATTAGGCCTTATTCGTTTTAACTTTTAATAACCTTTTTCTATGTCAAATGATTTTTCTACAGTATCTAACCTTCAAATAAATTTTTTAATGCGAGATCTACTAGTAGATTATAGTAGACACTATAATAACTTCATTTATATCGGCCAAAATCGCATATGAGTATCTCTCAATAAGCGTTACTATTTATCAACTAAAACCAAAAGCCATTAGTAAAAAAATAATATAAATGCTCTCCGCTCGTTTCAGCTTCAACTTCTTGCTTTTAATTCACTATTTCTTAATTTCTTTTTTTTGACTTTTAATTTTTAGGCTTTTTGTTTTTTTTCCCGTATTCCTTCGTATTGCCCATAATAGGTTATCCTATTTTTTATTTTAAAATTTAATTATATCAAATAAATCATCATTAACTACAGTAAAAAAGCTATATACCATAACCAAACTGAGCGCCACCGGCCTTCCCACCAGGCCACGGCGTGCAAATTAGTCAACTAATCCAGCGCGCGTTCAGGCGATCGCCCACGAAATTTTCTTCCCGGAGCATCTACGCCCACATGGGCCACGCCGCCATGCAAGCACGATCTAGCCGGAGACACACTATATATACGCTCCTTCTTCGTGCTTCCCTTCCCATCAACCAGCAGTACAGTCATCTGAAAGTATCACTGCTACTCAATAGCTTATACTGTACTTGGAAGCTAACTTGTTAGCTATGGTCACTGTAGTAAGGTGCTTGCTCATGGTTGCTGTCGTGTTGGCGCCACTTTGCGCCGGCGCTGTGGGCGGCCCGCTGTCATCGAGGTTCTACGACAAGAAGTGCCCGAACTTGCAGAGTATCGTGCGGTCGGTGATGGTGCAGGCTGTCGCGACGGAGCCTCGGATGGGCGCGTCCATCCTCCGCATGTTCTTCCACGACTGCTTCGTCAATGTGAGACACTGTTGCTGCCATTTTGTTAGTTGCAATGTGTGTTCGTACTCGCTACGGTTGCTCATCTGATGTGTGTGGTGTGTTCTTCGGATGCAGGGCTGCGATGCGTCGATCTTGCTCGACGACACCGCGAACTTCACCGGCGAGAAGAATGCCGGGCCGAACGCCAACTCGGTGCGCGGGTACGAGGTGATCGACACCATCAAGACCCAGGTCGAGGCGTCCTGCAACGCCACCGTCTCCTGCGCCGACATCCTCGCCCTCGCCGCACGGGACGGCGTCAACCTGGTAATTATGTTTCATCCACGCATCATTGCATCAACTAAAGCTTATGAGTAAGCTGATACAATGCAATGCAACACCTCGAAAGTTACTGATTTGACGTCCGGCATCATTGCAGCTCGGCGGGCCGACGTGGACGGTGCAGCTCGGCCGCCGCGACGCGCTGACGGCGAGCCAGGGCGCGGCCAACTCCAACCTCCCGGGGACGGGATCCAGCCTCGCCACCCTCATCACCATGTTCGGCAACAAGGGGCTCTCGCCGGGCGACATGACGGCGCTGTCGGGCGCGCACACCATCGGCCAGGCCAGGTGCACCACGTTCCGCGACCGCATCTACAACGACGCCAACATCAACGCGTCGTTCGCGGCGCTCCGGCAGCAGACGTGCCCGCAGTCCGGCGGCGACGGCACGCTCGCTCCCATGGACGTGCAGAGCCCGGAGAAGTTCGACAACGCCTACTACCAGAACCTGGTGAGCAAACAGGGCCTGTTCCACTCCGACCAGGAACTGTTCAACGGCGGGTCGCAGGACGCGCTGGTGAGTAAGTACAGCGGCAACGCCGGCATGTTCGCCAACGACTTCGCCAAGGCGATGGTGAGGATGGGCGGCCTCACGCCGGCGACCGGGACGCCGACGGAGGTCAGGTTGAACTGCAGGAAGGTCAACTAAAGTCAACTGTATGCTGAACGTGTGCTGGGGTTCAAGTCTGGTCGATTGAACTCCGTAGGTTGGGTTCTGATTGGTGAACGGTCAAAATGGCTGTTTGTGGTTTACCCAATAATTGATTACCGATATTCCTACGTGGAAATAATAATCCCGCTGTTATTTTCTTTTCGCTGTTGTCGATTGTAACGATAAATTAATAAAAAAAAGTTTTGTCGAAACATTGCTTCGCATAAGGATACATTTGACAGTAAGGGTGTAATTAAGATTTTTTTTTTTTGCATTTTGAGTGCTAGACCATTGAGTCCATTAATTTCACATCAACGGCAGACGTCAAATTATTATTTTTTAAAGACAGACGTCAAAACAAAAGGTCAAACTTGGAGTATAAGATCTGAAATCTACGTGTACAGCATACGGCGCCTGAATAAAATATCAGCGCCGGCAAAATATCAGATGCAGCTAGAGTGCTAGCAGCCCCTCCAATAATTTAGTTCAAGTTGCACACGGATCGAACATGAGCTAGAGCTGCTACGGCATGCATGGCCGGCGTGCGCGGAGGTAGCAAAACATGAACTAGGCACGGTGACATGACAACGGCCAGGCCACTTGCCGGGAATGCCTGTTGGGAGATGCCCGCCGCCTCGGGCCGTCACATGGGCGCCGCCGTGCCCGATGATGATGATATCGTGGGGCGCCGTATCTTCCCTCGCCGGCCGGCCGTTCCGCGCGCGAAGAATCTTGGCTGGTGGATCGGCTGCCCCTGTGGGCTTTGTGTCTGATCACGAGGCGGTTGTCCCTGCGTCCGGCTGCGTGCCGCGCCAGTATCACGGATTCAACGCACGCAATGGTGAAACACTTCCAACTTGAATGGGGCGCAGTTAATTCGGAGGCTTACATCCTTAACGTACATGCTAGGGACTGCCTAGGCCGCTGCGTCTAGTCCCAAACCCCATCTATCATGAAGGTATGTCTTAGGTACCGTTCAAGCTGCAGCTGATTAGCCCCTATCCAATCTGATAAAAAGTACACTAAGAGTCTTACTGATGTGTGGCAAGTCATTGGTGCATCTACACGTAGTAAGAATGGTTTTGCTTACAAGAGAAGATGAAAACCCGATCAAGATGAGGGTATTTTGGTAGTATACCAAATATCGGAAACTTTGTTGGATTAAAACCACGATGCTTAGGAAAGTGGTTTAGATCAAGGAGATGCTGAGAAGATCAAGTGAATAAAAAGTTAAAGATTTAATGGGCTCGGGCTCATATGTGAAAAGTGTGCATAAGTTAAGTGTGAGTATAAAGCCCGTGTTGTGTGGGTTAATGAGTTTCTTTCAATTGTGTTAGTGGATAGTACCCATTAGGGCTATATGAGTTGGTTTCTCTATCTATTTAGTGGATGAGGTGGAGACTTGCATGCTAACCATTCTAACCATCTTGAGTTAGGGTTAGGCTTTGAGAGAAGAGTAAGTAATGTGGTGTGCTCTCTTGTCCTCCTTGGAGTGGTTGTAAAACATTCATCCTCAAATAGCAATATAATCAAGTTTGTTCATATCTCATAGATCTCTTTTGTCTTGATTGATTTGTTCTTATTCTTGTTGGTTATTTGTCTCATTTCTTCCTCTTGATATTGCTGATGCTAAGGACGTGTAAGTGATAGAGATAACTCATATAGATAAAATCTTGTCCATCTAGACATTGTGGTTTACACAATCTCGAAGTTGCCTGGTTCTTACATGTTTTGGAGCCCTTCTTACGGATATTTGGTCTGAGGATTTTGGTTTTGGTTCATCGGTTGATTTTGCTTGCTGTGGCATGTAGGAATATATCTAGAGTCATATTGGATGTTATTAACCCACGAGAAGTTGTTTATCAAGATTTTCAGTTTTGCTTGATTTTGGTACAACCTGGTATGTTTTAAGAAAAGACTAAGACTTTGGTCAGAATCATCTCGATCCCTGGATGGAATTAGCATCTCCCAAATAAAATTGCTTTTTAAAACCCGCAGAGATTATGTCACTACCAATAGTGCGAAACAAATTTGCAGAGTAAACATGGGGCATGTTCAAAGTGCACTCATTTGGTAGTTGGTACATCCCCAAATATATAGATAACTAGTAGCATCAGCGTGGCGCCACGCTGCGTTAGCTACCATGTGATCGAAATAAAAGAGACAAAAATTCGTAAGAAGGGACTATCTGGAAAAGTGAGGACCCGTACGTATTTTCCGAGAAAGCGAAGGGTTCTACGTATAAAATCAACGATCCATATATAATTTTTGGAAAATCGCAGGGTGCTATCCTACAAAAGGATGGCCTTCATGGAAATGAGGAGGATCTATATGTAATTTGGAGAAGTGGAGGGGATTTTTTGGGAAAAAATGTGGCAGGATGTTTTTTCCACGAACCGAGGACCTAAATGTGATTTCACAAAAATTAGGAGGGCTTATTTATAAAATCACTTATATGGAGGGCTTCTCGGAGCGCTCCCCCGGGTGTAATATAGGATGATGGGCCTGTTTGGTTCGGCCGCGGCTTATGACTTTTGACTGAAATTTTTGAATTTTAGCTGTTTACGACAGAGATTACAGAGAAATAGATACTCGCTTGCGATTTTGATTAATACAGATATTAGGCTTTTAACGTGTACTACAATTAATTTGTAGACTCCGTCTTAAAAAAATATCCTGTTTAAAAATTAGATACTATAATAAAAACTAAAAGCTGTTAGATTCGGTTGAAAAGAACAGCCCGATGATTCAGCACAACGGCACAGAACCAAAGCTGCACGGATGGGCCGACGGGACATCAGGCACACGCCGAAGTTTCCGCTTCAAAACACACACCGTACTCTGTCACTAGTAAGCAATGACGCTGGCCCATCAGATAAGCAGACATACGTGTTGCCGTCTGGTTCGAAAGAGCCCCCCAACAGCCAAGAAGGCAATAAAGCGGTCAGTCTGTTGATCGCTACTACAGAAATGCCAAGCAGGCATGGCATGGGACAAATTTTCTATTTTTCCTCATGCAACGGCTGTACGAAATGACTGGAACAAACATGCTGATATATAACTATCCTAAGGGATAAAAACACAGTCGACCGCTACTTGCTAAGGAGTGCACTGCATTGTCCCCTGAAGCCATTCTCGAATTTAGACCTAGCCACTGAATACATGCCAAGCTCTTTGATTCAAGTCCCAGTGTTCAAAAAATAAAGAAAACAGGATCCAGTCCCTCATTTCTTATTCTCTCTGAAAATAAGAATGCCCTAAATGCTACAGTGTTTTTTGTAATGGAGTCAAAATTACATTTCATACAACAAATTGCAGAACACCTTGGATGACACAGGCCGACAGACGGGCCAGCAAAAGCAATCACATAATTGCAATGACCCGAAGACAGACCCAACATCTCGAATGAAATGCCAAGAGATTTAACGAGATAATGTTTGCTGAAAGTTTTTCGTCCACGAAAAAATCACCCGAATACCAAAACAGCCGTTCATCCAACTGCGTTCAGCCAGGTTATCAGCTTACGCTCCACTGCCACACAAGCCACCACTTGCAAGGCCTACTGTTCGCATAGTGGAAAAAAAAGTGTTCGCTTGATATTATTATATTGATTTAGCTGACTTGCACCTTGTTATAATGATCAGCGGCCGCAGATAATGAAGGTATGGTAACAGGAAATCCAGGTCCCATCTGCAACAAAGTTCCTCCAGTAAGAGACATAAAAGATGAGAGCAACTTAAATACAAGCTCCAGAAAGAATTTGTCACGCAGTACATATCGCAACTGAAAATGGCAAATCCTAGAACTTAGGTTATTTGCGCCTGAGATTACTCACGCCCTTGCATGCAAATATCACAAGTAGCTCAACGTTTACTTCAGCTCACAGACTGCATAGCGTGAGAGCCCCTCTACCAATCTTCCACTAGTGGTGACATGATCCAGTAGGCAGCCAGAGCAACTTTCTAGACATCAGCTATTGCAGTTTGATATTACGACCATGGTATCATATTGGTCCAACTGCACTGGCGCACCATAGAGATTTGGTTGCAGTCTTTCAAAAGACATCTCGTTAGACAGTACAGACTATAGACCACCTACGCTTGAATCATTTCAAGACAACTTACAACATTCTGAAAAAACCACCAGCGCTTCCACCTTTCTCCCCACCTTTATGGACTGTAATACTGACTTACAGGGATATATAGAATAATAGAAACGAACCTACTCTCCTCAAACCTTTTAACTGTCTTACTCTCCTCAAACCCTTGAAATACTGCTCAAAATTTACCCTGAAATCTACTCCCTTCAAAGCAAACATCCTTGACTCCTTGTACCTAACAGTCAATTCATCACAGGCTGGACAAGAATTTTTGCAGGTTGGAATAACTAGCTTTGCTCTTCTGTTACTTTTCTATACCATAAAACAAAACAAGGCTGTGCAGAGTCATGCTCCTAATGGTAAACAATCAGAAGGACTTGTTTTAAAATCAAGCAACTACAAACATGCCAAGCACGCTACAATCAGTAGCTAAAATGTCAATTCTGGCACTCATGCTAATATATTGTTTAAGAATATTTCTCATATCACCGAATACTTCTGAATGCGATTGTGGAGACCAGAAGAGTTCCACAGCATCAAGACAAACAAACTTAATATCAAGATACAAAATGTGATTTTGCGAAAAGATGAAAAATCCACTTAAAGATATCAGTGATTCCTTATTTTGAGTGAAGTACATTCCATGACATTCCTAGAAAATGGAAAGCTGCATGCAATGTTGGTTGGTCTTCACAGTATGAGAAAGAGAACTTACTGTGCTGCTCAACGTGAACTTCTTCACATATCCAACATATTTTGAAGCTGCAAGGAAGGGAGAAAGTTAACAGCTTGGATTTGATAGCTTCATGACCATTACAAGAGAAACAACAAAGAACAATTAAAGTGTGCACGGTGAGAAATATTAATACCCATTTGGAATAAGTTAATGCCAATTTCCATCCAAATCACATAGTTCAGATGGCTTTCACATGAAAATTAGATTGTGCTTGCATGTTGAACACTTTACATTACATTAATGAGGTAGTAAATGAAGATTGCAGCACGCCAGCACTGGTGGTTCAAGTGCTATCATGATTCATGATAGTCCACTGATATTAGTTGGCAGAGAAGGGTCAGAAGAAAACCAACCAGCAATTTTGTCAGCATTGGCACTGAAACTACCACACAAGAATTACATAAAGATCATGTTCAGAGTTCAAATATTATCCGACAGGGTTCGAAATCCCGGCGGTTACCGAAACCGCCGGTAACCAGAAAAACCGGCCTGAACCGGTAGCAAAAAACTGCCTGAAATTCGTCAAATGGAAAATTGAATTTGTAGGCCATGTATGGTAGGTAGTACATGCTAGTTTGATTATTTTGAAAGGTTGGGCAGCATGTGCTGCAAAAGAAACATTGGATGCTTCATGTGTGGAGCTTGAAAAATTTGTGCATGACCAAAGGAGAATACATATATTCCTACCTCACAAGTAGATAATGGTGGTCCAGTATGGATTTGGTCATTAAAGTGGTAGAACCGATTTATCGACTACTAAAATTTGTGGACCAACAGAAACCCACAACAGTGGCAAGAATACTTACAAAAACATATGAACTTCAATTTGAACTTAAAGACGCCTTGAAAGACGATGAGGCTACCTATGCTCGTATAATAGAGTTAGTTAATAAAAGAAATGCAAATATGAAATGTTGCATCTACATCGCTCCAGACAAGTAGATACTTTCCTAAATCATAACACGTAAAACATATTTGTTATATTTTATCTAACATACCATGTGTGTTTGGACAACATCGTTGCTTAACTCGCAGAGCCACAACCTATATGATTTAGGGAAGAATGCAACCCTCGTCAATTCACTGACAAAAGCAATTCAAAGAATAGCTGACACACCCGAGGATGCAAGGCAGGCTCTAGTTGAGATAGAATATTATCGTAACTGACGAGGCCTATTTGCTTCAAATGAGTCTTATCTTGCTGCTAATCGTATGACTGTAGATATGTTGTTATCAACTTACACATACATACAAAATCAACCATCACTATATATTCAATATATTTTTCATATTACCATCAATAGCTGTATGGTGGATGACGTTTGGAGCGAACAAATTAACACTACAAAAATATGCCTTGCGGATTGTCTCACAATGTGTTTCATCCAGTGGATGTGAACGTAATTGGAGCACATTTGCTTTAGTGCATACCCAATTGAGGAACCGTCTTGGGTACAAGAAACGCATAAACTCGTATATGTCCACTACAATCTAAAGCTACGATTGCAAGAGCATGAGACTAGGAATGAAGATAGGGATGCAGATCCTTTTGGAGATCTCATTAATGCCACTATGTACGACAGAGCGAACCCAATTCATGAGTGGCTGGACAGCTCTATGAGCCACTTAGAGCCTCTACTAGATGAGGAGGGTGAGCTTGCCATGCTATCTACAATTGTAGTTAATGTCATCCTTGAGAATGAACTGGATAAACCACTAGATGATCAATCATTGAAGCAATGGACTAAGAAAACTATTGGCAAGAGTCATGTTACGAAAATAAAAACTTGTAACCAACCAACTGATAAATTGGCTAGAGACTTTGCCTCACTTACGCAACCAAGGAAACAAGTGGCTGCTAAGAAGAAGAAAAAGGGCATTGACGAGGACATTGTGGGAAGCGATGAAGAGACAGAAACTTCGCCATCTGATAAAGTGGAGTACCAAGAGGCCGGCGATAGTAGCTCTTCGTTGTCTGATGATGGAGCTGATGGTGGGACAACTCATGATAGAGTACAAGACCAACAAAATATATGTCAACCACTGGACTTTACCTACGAGAAAAATTTCACGCATGCTACCCAAGATGAAAATTATGGTTGCCGTGCATCAAGAACAATCTATAGGACCTACATGAGGGCTAAGGACTGCCAACGAGATCATTCTCGGCCACAAGACTCTTCTTCCTACGCATCCCATGGTAGCTTAAACTCTTTTCGACTTATGGACATCGAGATGCCAACCTACTACCTTCTGCTGATGATTCTCATTCGTCCTCGAACATCTCTTCTTATCCTACTTACCATTATGCAAATCAAGTTAATGCAAGAATTGTTTACCAGTGGGCCGAACTTGCATATTACCAACAAGTTTGCAATCATTGGGTACAGCATGCCCATCCAACATACACTTGGGATCAATACAAAGCGCACCTAACTCATTCTGAAGGACTTGTCCTAATTGGTAACAATGAATACATTGTACAATCTTCACGTTTCTCAACAATGTATTGGTACGAATTGGTACTTCATTATTGTTTTCGGTATGCTACTCAAGTTATCATTCATTAGCACTAACTTGTGTTTTCATTATTTCATATGCTTCACGACACTTAGAGGCGAGAGCTTCAATACGTGGTCAAGGTAGTAATGAGCAATTTTATGAACAACTTGAGGCCTTGATACTTCATTAAACACTTTCTATTTAATACTTGCATTATTCAAATTTTAATTACCCATAACCGGTTTTCCCGGTTTTTGCACCAGTTTTTCCGGTTTCTGACCGGTTACCGCACCCAAACTGCCGCAGTTCAATTTTAATTTGACAAATTTCATCCGGTTTTTCACCGGTTTTTCGATAACCGACCGGTTACCGGTACCGCCCACCGGCGGGATTTGGCCCGGTTTCGGTATTTCTAACCTTGTAATCTGAGTAATATTGATTCCTAAGGTACAATATCACATTTTTCGCTAAATGAGGCAAGCATCAGAATAAAACTAGGCAACAATCGACAAGAGGGGTCAAAGGAAAACCAGCCTTTTGTCAGCATTAGCACTGAATATACCACACATAAGAACTACTCTGATATAACAATGAGTGGGTATACCATATGAGTAATATTCACTCCTAAGGTACGATATACAACCAAAATTCTGATATAAACAGTAATAGCAGGTCGCTTACTTTTCTTTAGGCCCACCGGCTTAGCAAGTAAAAGCGCATGCACGAAAGCTCCAATATTTTCACGTAAACTCTCCTCAGAAAAGTTAACCTGCAAACAACACAAACAATAACTAGGTGCAACACCAAATTGCAAAGTTCGCAGTAGCTCAGACACATGTCTTTACATTTGATAAATTAAATAGACCTATTTGCATTAATGTGATCTTCCATACCTTCCCGAGGCCAACATGCACTATAGCAGTTTTATCTATTTTGAAATCAACCCGGCCTGATTTTGCCGCTTTAACAGCACCAGAAACATCATTTGTCACAGACCCTAGCTATACAGCAATAAGTGTCACCAAAGGCAGAATATTAAGCGTGATTTCACAATAAAATGAAACATGAAAATGCTTACCTTAGGATTTGGCATCAGGCCACGTGGGCCCAATATTCTAGCAACCTGAAGAAATCAGATATGAAGTTAGTGATAATATGTCAACCAGAAAATAAAACTGGCTTCAGTAAATTCACACCACTACCTTTGAAAGACGAGGCATGAACATTGGGGTTGCTATGCACTTGTCAAAGCTCAGTTTGCCTCCTCCTACACAAACAATTGTAGGGGGAAATAAAAATTTCAATCAACAAGGGTGCCAAATATCAGACATGGAGAACTAAGGAAATCACAGATTTAAAAGAAAATGCACAACTACAATAGGTACTAAGAGACTAAGAACAGGTAAAAACAGGTGATAATTGAAGGAGGAAATGTCAAGTCTTCAGTTTCTTGCTAATATTTCTCAAATGATGACATATCATAAATGACAAATATGTGCATTTAGATGTGTAAGTAAAGGAACTTATACAGAAACAAAATGAAATCAAGTACCTGTCCTGATCTCCTCAATCAGCTCGTCACCACCAACGACATCTGCTCCAGCAGCTCTAGCTTCATCTGCTGCAGGACCTTCAACAAATACAGCAACCCTAACAGTCTTACAAATAAAAAGACCTCAGTATAAGACACCTACAGAACACCCATGGGAAAAACTAAATGACACTGAAGTGTACCTTTCCAGTGCCATGAGGCAATGTTAAGGCGCCACGCACCATCTGTACCCCAGGGCCCAGGTAGAAATATGGTCAGTACGATATAAGATAACTTTTCACTAATCTAATGTAACAACCACAGCAGATCAACACAAGTAAAAAGATCATAATGTTGAGACATGGATGGAGCTTTTGAATTGACGAGGCATTAGTTAAACATCATTGTTCAGCTTGTTACAAAGGCTCTGGACCTCTTGTAGTAGAGGCTTTGTGCATTTGACTGTATTAGGTGGTGCTCAACAGAAATAGCAAAGTCATAACACAATTATGCAATATCCCTGCTGACTTATGTAGCTATTATGCCCAGGCGCCCACACAAGGGTGAAAAAAATGTTTCAAGTAACATATCTCAATCAGTTGCTCTCCTTAAATCACTCATTTTTGTTGTCATAATTTGTTGTGTGCACAAGGTTACAGCTGGCCGGCCATACGGGCCCTTGGGGCAAGCAGCGGCAGCAGTCAATCAGCAGTGCTTGGATTAGGATGGAGTTCAGAAACTTCACATAGCCATGCATGCATATCTTATCTTATCAATCTGTTAGTTGCATCGTATCAGAATTAGTTTGGTTGTTAGCATGTTAGTTGCATTGTACAGCCAGAACCTATTGAAGGAAGTCCAGCACAACATTTGAGGCATGCAAAGAAAGAATAAAGTTCATGCCCATCTCTAGTTTCTTCTCATCTGCTGCCCGGCCGTCCTCTCAGCAGTATTTATCCCGTGATGTACATTACATTACTGGTTGGAAATGAGTTCATTCAAACCAACCAGTTGAACTAACAGAAGGAAGTTGAATACACAAAGTTCAGTGGTACAATTTACCGAAAAGGTTTCTGAAGAAGGATACTGTTGTGGTGTAGTTTTTGTGGATGGAGAGAGGCAGAAGTAGGTTGTATCGGAAGTTGGGGTTAGAACGCAAGAGGTAAAGAGAGTTATCGTTCTCGCCCTCAGAGGCTATGACAGGATTCGCGCCGACAGCCTTGAGGCTCTGAGATGCCAGGGTTTGGAAAAGACTGATGTATTATTCTCCCTCTTCAAAGTACAGAACGCGTCCTCTTATATAGGACTCAACAATCCTAATATCATACGTATCCATACCCGCTAATACAACTTGGACTCCTATTCCGAACCTAACACATATCTAATCTTACCAAATACTAGTTCTCGTAATCTTGCTACTTTGACTTTCCAAGTTGTTGCCGCACCCTGTACCTCATCACGACGTTGTCTATGGCGCATCTCGCATTGTTGCCGCTGGCGCCTGGACGTCTGACGCTAAAGCTTCATAATGCTCAATCTCCTTAGGTTACAGTTTTGAAGTTCGGCGTGTATAAAACTTCCCCCAATAAGAGTCCATAAAATTACACCCCTCGCGGCGAGACAGCTTGTACTCGAAATGTCAAGTGGCGGCCATAGTTGAAGTCCTTTGTAACCCCATGTCGATGAAAATGCACGATGATGACGTCATGTCGCATAGAAGAAGATCCATGAAGCCTCGGTGAGCAACAATATGGATAGCAACCCTCCAGCGTCGGTTGACGTCGTAGTAGTCGCCGGTGACAAGGTCGGCACGAGGCAGCACATCCTTCTTACCCCTAGATCCAACGGTTGTGGGAGAGATGTGGCGACGTCGCTGGCCCCCACCTGTCAGCCGTTGTGCTCCACACTTGCGGAAGCACGGTGTTGGCCGGTCATGTGGAGATGACCGCTGCTGGACAACGACAATCTTCCTCCTTGGCAAAGACACCAAAGGTGAAGTCTGAAGAGGAGTCGTCATTAGTGACATGGCCATTGCCAACGCCGAGGAAGGTGGTGGCAGCGCAGCCATTGCAATGGCACGCAACATCTCTTCCTGCTCCTTCAACTTGTTCACTAACTTCATAGCCTTCTCCAAGTTGGTCATCATATTGTCGAGTAAAGACTCTATTTTTTTGTTGCTAACCATCAACATGTCCAAGGGAGATAATTCATTATCGGAAGCCATGGTGAGTGGCTCTGATACCAAATGTTGTGGTCGGTGGTTGGGTATGGGTCTGAGGTAGGGCACTCGCCCTTGATCGGCCAGCCATACCACCGCCAATGCTCTGAGGCCTGTTGAAGAAGAGAGGAAGACTAGAGAATTTTGTTTCTCTTTTCTTGATGATAATAGGTACAATGTTGTTCCTTTTATAGGAATGACTAAACTTGACCGCTAAGAAACATATCTCTATATTGAGAAAACTAATCCATAATATTAGAAACTTATCTCTAATACATGAAAATAATCTAAAAAGAAATAAGCCAAAATAATAAGAAAACTAATTACTATAATCATAATCCACGATATACCAGCGAACCACCCAATTTCGCATGCGCTACAGTACCCGTGGTGTTGTTCACGTGTTGCTAGTACCAGTGGGTACTATTCACACGTTGCTACGATTACTGCGCGATCTTATTCACGGTTCTTCGCGATGCTCAGGTGGTGTTGTTCGCTTTCTTGCATGTATGCCGAGATCCTAGGCCATAACATTACAGTAGGCGAGCAAACAGTACCACGAGCATTGCAGCAACCGCAAATAGTACCCACGGTACTATAGAAACAAGTGAACAGTACCATGGGTACTGTAGCACGTGCTAAATTGAGTGGTTTGCCGGTATATCACGGATTAGGAATATAATAATTAGTTTCCTTATTATTTGGGCTTATGTCCTTTTAGATTATTTCCATGTATTAGAGATAAATTTTCTATTATTAGATATTAGTTTTCTTAATATAGAGATATGTTTCTTAGATGTCAAGTTTAGTCATCCCTATAAAAGGAACAACATTGTACTTGTTATCATTAAGCAAAGAAATAAACAAAAGTTCTCTAGTTTTCCTCTCTTCTTCAATAGGCCTCAGAGCCTTAGTGGCGGCATGGCTGGTCGATCAAAGGCAAGTGCCATACCCTCGGTCCTCGGACTCATACCATAATATTTAGTATCAGAGCCACTCACCATAGCTTCCGATGCCGAATTCAAGGTTGTCACGGTCGCCTAGGCGACGCCAAGTCGTCCCCGGCCAGCGGTGGACGCCATGCTTCATCGCCCAATTGCGGTAGGGTTAGGCGAAGCAAGTCGACGCCGGCGTCGGCGACGCCTAGCGCGGCTGCTGCGGCCGCTGGGAGAGCCGTGAGGAGGGGCTCACATAAGAGATAAGACACGACTTACCCCGACCGACCGTGGCGCGTCGAGCGATTTCACCGCCTAGGGTTTCACCGCCTCCTCCTCCGCCGGTCGCCACCGCCAATCCGCCACGGGTAGCCACCGCCAATCCGCGCCGTAGCCACCGCCAATCCATGCGGTTTCTCTCAGACCCAGGTGAGTCCTCTGCTCCTCTGCTTTCTTCTTGCTTTCTTCTCGAGAGGCGAGACGCCTACTTCTCCTCGGGTGGCCATGCGGCGGCTTCACCGCCGGGCCGGGACCTCCATGGCCTTGAGCTCTTGAGCGACCATGACGACTTCTCCGCTCTCTCTCCGCCGCCGCCGGTAGTGGTAGCTCGATTTCTCCTCCTCTCTCGCCGGCGACATTGGGAGCTCGATTCCTCCGCCTCTCTCCGCCGCTATGCACGGTGGAATGATGGAATGGAGTCTTGTCTTAGAATGCATCGATCGAATGGATCGGTAGATCGGCCTGGTTATATGTGATATGCACTGTGCACTTAGCCACTTATGTTGTTATGCAGTGTGTATTGCTAATTGAAGATAGTAAAAATCCCAAAAAGATATGTTCAGTAGTGCAATAAAATTTTATATTTATCATGTTATTACTAAGATTTTGGCTCAGTAGTGCAAAAAGATATGTTCAGTAGTGCATGCCGGTGAGGATGATCTTCTATGGTCACATGTTGATGAGGTCATCAATGCAACATCCTCGCCTGTGGGCGTAATTTTCCTAGGAGAGCTCGTGTGGATGTTCAAGTTTATAGTCGACGACATCTCCATCTACTCGTGATCATGAGGAAGAAGATATGATGGTGTGTGATGATGAAGATGTTGAAGATGAGTTTGGACAACCACCTCCTTCTCATGAGAGTGGTGAAGAACGTGGTCAAATTGACCTTGTGCATGGGAATGAGCTAGAGTTGGATGATGAATGAAAGATTAGGATGAAAGTTGAAGACTTTTGAGTTATTTTGTTGTCATGTGATGCACTCATGCAGTCATGCTACTATCATATTTTCTCTTAATCTTATGTTGTCATGTGGAATATGGACCTTGTTATATTAATGCTATTTGCTGTTATGGACCTTGTTATTAAATGTTTCATTTTATGTCAATTGAGGTATTACTTGTATTTATTACTACCGTCTAACTACTATCGTCTAACTATCGCCATGGCGGGCGCCTAGTCGACTAGGCGTCCAGGCGCTCCGGGCTCGCCTCGACTTGCCAGAGCGCCGTGACAACATTGGCCGAATTATCTCCCTTAGACATGTTGACAATTAGCAGCACGAAAAAAGAGTCCTTACTTGACAATATGATGGCCAATTTGGAGAAGACTATGGAGTTAGTAAACAAGCTGAAGGAGCAGGAAGAGGCGTCGCGTGCCGACAGGTGGGGCCAGCGACGTTATCATATCCCCCCACAACCGCTACATCCAGCGGCAAGAAGGATGTTGCTGCCTCGTGCTGGTTGATTTTGCCATCGGCGACTACTACGATGTCAAATGATGCGGAGGGTTGCTATCCTTATTGTTGCTCACCAAGGCTTCACGGATCTTTTTCCATACGACACAGCGTCATCATTGTGCCTTTTTGTCGACATGGGGTTATAAAGGACTTCAACCATAGCCGCCGCCTGACAGCTCGAGAACAAGCTGTCTCACCGCGATGGTGTAATGCTATGGGCTCTTATTGGGGGAAGTTTTATACACATCGAACTTCAAAACAATAACCTAAGGAGATTGGGCAGTATGAAGCTTTAGCATCAGACATCTAGGCGCCAACGGCGACAATGCGAGAGGCGCCATAGACAACGTCGTGATGAGCTACAGGGTGCGGCAACAACTTGGAAAGTCTAAGTAGCAAGATTACGAGAACTAATATTTGGTAAGATTAGATATATGTGTTAGGATCGAATAGGAGTCCAAGTTGTATTAGTAGGTATGGATACGTATGATATTAGGATTGTTGAGTCCTATATAAGAGGACGCGTTCTGTACTTTGAAGAGGGAGAACAATACATTAGTATTTTCCAAACCCTAGCGTCCCAGAGCCTCAAGGCTGCCGGCGTGAATCTTGGCATAGCCTCTGAGGACGAGAACGACAACTCCCGTTACCCCTTGCATTCTAACCCCGACCTCCTATACAACCTGATTCCGTGCCTCTCCATCCACCGAAACATCCACAAAAAACTAGACCACAATAGATACATACCACTTCATGACCAAAAGATGAGTATATAACTGCCTTGTGTGCTCATGTAGTACAAACATATGTGGAACAAATTTGTCAAGGTTTTGTGGCTAGATGAGGCTCACTGAGCTGCAAAAGATTTATCACAATCCCTCACAAAAAAGGGCAAATTGCACCAGAGGTCCTCAAACTTGTTTGGTTTTTTTAGAGATTGGTGGCCAAAGCCACCTCCCAATTTCCATTACAGATAGAAATTGTTCTCAACATCCAAATCAAATTTGTTTGGTGGTAACCCTTAGCACCTTAAACTTGAATTTTAGTCTGTCAAGTACTTAAACCTGCTTAATTGTGCCACTTAGGTTCATCAGTAATTAAGCAAATAAATGGTGTGACATGGCACAGTGGGATCTCTAAACTTGCCAAATAGTGCAACTTGGGTCAGTAACATGTCACCTAAGTGGAACAATTAAGCAATTTCAAGGACCTACCAAACTAAAATTCAAGGATCTCATTGGTATAAATGTACAACAATGAACAAGTTCTGGTGCAATAGCTAAAAAATCTTAAGACAGTAACATCTACAGGAACAATAGACTAAGTGCTTAAGTTATCAGGCACACAACTTCTGCCATTACCCGTAGCACGAGCTGAGGTGGAATTTGGACCAGACCAGATCATGCACCTAACATGGGCGCAATAGATACACCTCTAGTACCAGATAAACAAGAGTGCAAATTCCACCAAGTCTTGACAATTAGTATGATAGATAATTAAACAGGTCTTGGCAGTGCAAAGCTGATGCAGGTGGCAATAAGTATAATGAGAGCACTAAAACTTCCATATCTTAGTAACATGAAAAAAAATAGCAGCTTAAAAAAATCTGCTACATATTTTCTAAAGAAGCGCAGCAGACCTGGTCACCACGACGTGGATCAACACCCAACATTACATGAGCTTCAACTGTTTCAGTGAAATTCGCTTTTCTCATTTGCACTGGTCTGGTAGGAGAAAGAGAAATAAGTAAGAACATCATATTGTTCAACCAAACCATTAGATTGTTAAATGTTAAGTTTTGAGAAAGTGTAAAGATAGAAAACAAAATGCATTTAATTGAATTTTTCTACATTTTCCCACCCTTCTCATGCTCTCAAGTCATCTTGATTTGTATTTTTATCTAATTAAGCCATGGAGGATTGCAACATCAAAGGTCCAGAATGTGTAAGGCAACAGGCAACAACTAATTAAATTACAAATGGAACAATCGAGATTTTAAAGAAGTTACCATAATGAACATAATTTTGGGCCTGATCTTTTTGGCTGAAGCTTACGACTTTTGACTGCGGCTTGTGATTTTGGGATGTTCGTACGAGAGATTACAGAGTAACAGAAACTCACGTACGGTTTTTGCCGATATAAATGAAGTCGGTACAATATGTACTACAATTAACTAATAGATCCTATCTTGAAAATATACTCTGTTTAAAAGCTAGTTACTGTAGAAAAGCGAAAAACAGCTTTTAGAAGCTGAAAAAGAACATGCCCTTTTAGTCTTTAGTTTAACTTCAAGGATCAGTATACAATAGCCCCTTAAAAAAAAGGTCAGTATACAATAGCGTCAAGCATAGATGGCACACAGGTAAGATTAACAAGAAGAACTTAAGTTCAATAGAAAACCACATCAACTACCATAACGAGACAAATATGACCTATCTAATAGGATACTTGAGACAACCTAGAGCCCGGCAAACATTAGCTGGATCTGATTGAAAGCAGTAGTGGCCTGTGTTTTATTCTTCTATTTACATATTTGAAATCCTCCACATATCTTATTATATTCATCCCTTATTCCAAGCAATCTCATCATGGTTTGATTGGTTTCGCCTTTAATTGCTTCGTCTGTCTTTCCAGCAGTACATTGTCCTGCACTAAGTTTTTCATAAGAAACTGAACCTCAACAGAAACCTAAAGGGGTACTGGGGTAGAACCAGTGTCACACCTCTCTAATCATGCCATAATCTACTAGCAAATTGTAAACTCAGAACAACCTTAGTTCATGGCATCATCATACCCATAACAATTATCTATCCAAGAAATTTGAAATGGACCACATTGTGGTCCAATCAAGCATCATCATGAAGCCATGAACGCAAGAAATAATGGCATTGGTAAAGATGCAAATACAAAATAGTAAGTTCTGGATTTGGGCTACAATTTTTTTCAGAAGTAACCAAAATGTCATTAATCTCAAATGCATGGTCTTTTAGAAATGACATTATTCTCACATAATCAAGTCTTTTTGGTTGCTATTCCATGTATAATACAGAAGGTGCTCGTACGACGGTAAAAGCTCAACCATCCTACCACCATCACAATTGGTATTAGATCTCATGTAATTGGAGTATTGGACTTTCTATTACGGATCATTAATGGACCAGTTGAGCTTTTTTAGTATTGCTGGAGGTTTTCCTTGACAGTGGTGTTGCAACCTAGCCCAAGCTGATATGCACTAATCACGACTTATCTTGAAGGATCCTTGCAAATAATGTCGAATCTAGTCTACATGTCATCTCAAATTCATTAATTCTCATGGAGTGACTCAGTCTTTTTTCCACTATTCTTGTTCTTCAGCAAGGACACATTGAGGAATGAGGAGTCTCGCTACATGATGCAATCTCCCCATCTTGTTGCAGATTATAAGAACTGATCTACAATAAAAATCTCAAATTACAGTCCAGCATATGGTATGCTAACAATAATGAAAGTGGGTTATTATGATCCTGCACTTGAGAGCTCTCAGTTTGTTAACAGTTCATATACAATTATATGCAATCCAAATTTTTTTTGCTAAAGAATTTGGGCAGCAGGATATTATCTAAAAACGAATTGCAGGTATGACAAAGCATTGGGCATCATGGGAAGCTCTGATATATCTGTACAGTGCTGGAATAATGAAACGATGCAATTTAACCATTTGTAATTGTTCCGCGGTGATCCTAACACAAGCTGTATACACTTAAACATAACATCATATGCAGAATCTCAAATGCAAAGCATATGCCTATTTAACTATCAACCAAGCAAAATTAGGACCATTTTAAACAACACCTTGTAAAATTTGTAATGTGTGTTACATTTAGGTGCATACAGAGTGATCTAATGAAACCCACCTAGCCTGCACAATCACATTGAAGAACATTAAATTTTGTGTCTTTAGTTCTACACTTTCACTCTAAAATTCATCGTGAGTGACCATGTAAGAGGGTCCAGGTTGATTTGTGATGAACCATGTCTTTTGTGTGGAGTTGGATTTTGAATTTTGCAAATTTTGAAATTTTCATAATCTGTTTCAGACTAGGCAGTTTGACCGGCTGGCCCAGCAATCTGACCGGTTGCTATCAATGGTTAGACCAGCTGACGCTAGCAGTCTGACCGCCAAATGTGGTTTCAGCTAGAAATTTGTAATTTAGGAAATTTGGTGTTGGTTTGGTTTTTTTGACCTAAGTCGATGCATATGTGATGTATGAAGCATATTTTGATTAACATGGGTCAAGTTATGAAGAACTTGTGCCCAGAAACGATTTCTTGGTCTTTGGATGTGCAGGAAGACTTAGAGTCAATCATGATCAACGAGCATCGAGGCTACACTTATAGAGGAGTCGAGACCCCGAACGATTAAGGATGCCAGTGAGATGGCTGAGCTCAAGCATGGCACAAAAAAAGGCGAAAAATGTTCAAGGAAAGGTTCAAGCAACGGGTTATACTATGTGACTTGGTCGGTCCAAGTAAGGCGTGGTCCGGTAGAATCGGAACAGGAGAGACTTACCGATGCATGGCAAACCAGTGGTACACCTATACGTGGCAAGCATAGCGATTGCTTGCAAGGGGAGATGAAGACCGGGTTAAGGGAAGTGTATTTTGGTAAGGAGGCCAAATACTGGAAACCACATGAATTAAAACCGTGGCGCTTGAGCGACGCTCAGGAAAGCGGTTTAGGTCAAGAAGAAGCTGAGATGATTAAGTGGATCAAAGTATGAAGACTTAGCAGAGTTCGGACTCATATGCTTTGAAAAGCATGTATGAGTAGATGTGTGAGTAAAACCCATGTTGTGTGGGGTTAACGGGTTCCTCCATATGTGCTACCGGATAGTATCCATTATAATTAGATGCGGACTAGTTGCCTAATATATTTAACGGACTGGGATGGAGACTTGCAAGTTAACCATCCATCATTCTAGCCAAGTGTTCTAGAGTTAGGGTTTGAGAAGTGTGAGTGATGTGGTGTGCTCTCTTGTCCTCCAAGTGGAGTGGCTATAAAACCTTCATCCTCAAGTAGCAATCGATCAACTTTGTTCTTCACTTGTGGAGTCTCTTTGATTTGGTTGATTTGCTATTGTTCTTGTTAGTTTTGATCTTCTCTCTTTCTTGATCTTGTTGTATGCCAAGAACATATAAATGATGGAGCAGTGATATCCTAGGTGCCGCTTAGGCGTTGGGCGCAGGCTGACCGCCGCAACTCGGGCATAGTCGGCGCCCAGGCGCGGCAGGCGATCAATGTCGGACCCATAGTCGGGATGCGTCTCGACACATCCACCCAGCGCGCGGCCATTAGAGGGTAGGCGCCGCTGTAGTCGCGATCAGGAGGTGGGATGGGCACGACGGCACAACCCTCCATGCATGGTTATTAAGGCGGTGTGGCGGCTTCAACATATCGTTTATGAAATACATAAAGCCACAACAATATTGGACTTTAAAGAAGAAATATAAAGCGAGAAAGACTTTATTGCAATTTCGGAAATAAGAGGGCTAAATTGCAAAATGTCAAAACTCCTCATATCCGGCGTCCAGGCGCCACCCGCTAGGCATTCTTCGCCTCTGCCTCTCTCTCTCTCCGCTCAACATTCTTCGCCCTCCTCCTCCCTCTCTCCTTCCCCACCTCCTCCCCTCCGCCAGAGGCCGAGCCGGCCATGGATGGCGCCCCTCTTCCCGCCGCCACTCTCCACCGCCCCCAAGCGGCAGTCGCGGAGGAGGCGGTGGAGAAGAATCGTCGCCCGACAAAGCAGGAGGTGGCGCCACGGCGGATCCGACTGCGGCGACGGTGGTCCGGACGGCATGGAGCCTCTGGTCCGCCACAACGTTATGGCGACGAGATAACCATGACTTGATGCCTTAGTCCATGCGAGTCCGCGACGCCCCCGCCGCCGCCTCAATCGGGATAAGCGGGGGATGGCGAGGCGATAACGCCGGCAGGCGGTGAGGCGAGGGAGCGAGCGCAGGCGGCGACGGCGCAAGGCGCGGGGAGCGAGCCGAGGCGGCGCAGCGGCGATAGTTGGGGCCGAGCCCAGGCGGTGGTCGGAGGCGCGAATGGCCGAGTGGCATTGGGAGATGGGTACAAAGAGCAGAGCGAGAACCAGAGAAGGGAAATGAGAGCTCAGCTAGAGACTTGAGGCGATTGAGGGAGTTGGGCTGATAATGCTTTGCTAATGGGCCGCGAGGTGGAGTTGCTGCCTAATGGGCAGCCAGGTGGAGTTGGGCTGAGAATTACTTGGGCTGCGTAATGGGCCGCAAAGTGGAGCTGGGCTGATAATGCTGCCTACGTATGTTCGGTTTACTTCCATCCCTACTACCTATACATGTTCGGTTTGGCGCCTAGCGCCCTAGTGCTAGGCAGTGTTCTAAAAAGCGGTAGGCGGCTTCAGGCCCCACCTAGCGGCTGGCGGCACCGGCCACCGCCTAGGGTGTTAGGCGGGGAGGCGGCGAGGCGGTGAGTCGGCGCCTAGGCGGCGGTACGGCCGCCTAGCGGCGGGCGTGGCGGTGTGGCGGCGGCGAGCGTGAGCACGATCAAAAAGACCAAAATGGGAACGGGACCACAACAGACCACGGTAGCACATCCACGATGAGACGGCACTGCTAGGGTTACGTGTCTGCCGCCGCCTCCTCCACGCCGCCGCCGCCGCCTCGCTGACTGTGGCCGCCACCTCTCCGAATCGAGCCATCGCCGCCTCTGCTGCGGGGAGGACCGGCCGGCGGGGAGGAAGCGCCACGCACCGCCTGCGGGAGCTGCGCCGGCCGTTGCTGCAAACTGCGCGGGCTGCCGCCGCGCCGCCGCTTGCCACCGGGTGTGGGGGCTGCGGGGCGAGCTCCGGCCCCGCCATTGATGACCGGATCTGGGAGGAGGACCGGAGGAGCTGGGAGGAGGACCGGATCGACCGGGGAGGATCTGGAGGAGAGCTCCGCCGCTCGCCGTTGAAGACGCAGCCGCCGCGAAGACGCGATCGATTCGGGCCGAGGGAGGAAGTCTTGGGGAGGGATCTGCTGGGAGGAGGATCTCGCCGAGCCCGATCGCCGACACGTCTTCGTCCGAGGGAGGGCACTCGGTTTGGTTTGATCGTCGGCAGTAGCTTCGAGTAGCGGCAAGCAGCAAAATAAAAAAACTAAGGTACTAATTATTTGTTCAGCTAGCATTTTTTTGTTTTTTTGAATAATCCACTAATTTGTATATAGATAAACTCATAAACATGTATATATTATAAACTAGGATGTCATCCGCTGCGTCAGCTCCCGAGATGAGCACCAAAGATAGTCTCAAAAGAAAGTCGGGTGACGTAGGGTGGGATTATAGGGTGTTAATGAATAATTTGCCTGTTATCCTCATTTTTTATTTAACCGCCTAGGCCCCGCCTAGGCCCCCTAGGCGCTAGGCCCCACCTCACCGCCCGCCTAGCGCCTAGCGCCTTCTTGAACATTGTGCTAGGCAGCCACCCACCACCCGCCTGGGTGAACATTGTCATGGAGATGACTCATGGAGATCAATCCCCATCCATCTAGATATCAAGTTTTGCAAGTTCTTGAAGTTGTCCCGTTTTGCCTCGATTTGACCTCATCGTGAGATTTCTTGATACAAGGGTTTTTGCCTTAAATCTTAGTGAGTTCTTGATTGCTATGATATATGGGAATACATCTAGAGCCATCTTGGCCATCCTCCAAACACGAGCAAGTCATGCTCCAAGTTTTGGTTTTAACCCAGTTTTGGTGCAACTTTGCTTACTCTTACTCTTGAGAAAAGTAACTTTGACAAGGATTCAAGCGATCCTTGGATAGAATAGGTTCCTGAGACCCAAATCAAGGTGTGTGCAAAATTTTATCTCATTTAGCCTTGGATTTTTGGAGTTGCACCAAAAGTGGTTTGGATTCGGACTGATTCTCTGATCTGGGAACAGGAGAGCGGTCATACCACTCCCAGGCCCAGTCAGACCGCCGTGTAGCCACCAGCCAGACCACCAGGAGGCCAGTGAAACCGCTGCAAGCCTTGCAGCCAGCAGTCAGAATGCTTAGGTGCCGGTTAGACCGCCGCCTGGTTGCCGATCAGACCGACGAGGTGTAGAATTTCAGTTCTTCGGCTTTTGAGTTGATTGCTTTGGTTTTGGCTTCCATTCCTGATTCTTGATAGCTGCTACTACTGGAGTAAAGGATTAGTAAATATTTGGGGGGAAATTTGATAACACCATCCACCCCCTCTATTGGCACAGCGGCCCTACACATCATCTTGCCTCAGTAACGCTAATATCATTTCACCCCTATTCAAACCCCAAACACGACGAAACCAAACTAAAGCATGCTATGTTTGATCCCCATTCTTAACACCACCTCAAATGGCATACTCTTCTCAGTGCGAACATTGAAGAGCACTTAAGCCATGTCTAAACTAGAACAAAAGTTCCCACAGAACCAGTATTCGAATTTGTAAATTCCAACCGCGTGGGGGCAAATAACGAGAATGGCAGACCTTGATTTCGCGGATGGCGTCGACGAGATCAATAGCGACCTTCTGCGGCCGCTTCTCGACGGGTATGAGTGTCGGGTAGGGCACCTGTTCCTCCTCCACTTGCAGCCCGAAGAAGCTCTTCCTGGTCCGCGACGCCTCCATCTCAATCCGCTCCCCCTCTCCCCGCAGCCCCTCCTCCTCCGCCCCATCCCCGGGCCCCTCCTCCGCCGGCCGGTCGTCCGGAAGCGGCGCGACCCTGGCCGGGTACGACACCGGCGCGATCGCGGGCCCCGCGTCCTTCACGAACCGCATATCCTGCCGCGTGAACTGCCGTGGCGGCATCGGTGGCTGCTGCTGCGGCCTCCGGGGCGGCGGCGGGGCCTGTACGCCGGGGCTAGGGCCCGGGGCATCCGCCGCGTGGGTCTCGTCGAGCGGGGGCTGCGGCTTCGGGGCGTAGGAGACGGGCTTGATGGGTGGCGGTGGGGCGGAGTTGGAGCTGGAGTTGGAGGAGGAGGAGGAGGAGAACCGGAGGAGCGGGAGGAAGCGGTGGGGTTGCGGGTGGCGGCGCGAGTGGGAGAGGAGGAGGCGGAGGTGAGCCATGGTGGGGGCGTGGCGTGGCGGCGACTGGCGAGGCCTGGGGTTTAACCGGGGCGAAGGGGAGAGATGGAGTGAAATGGGAGGGTTCTTCGCGTGGTTCATCGGCTGGTTGGGCTCAGTTGTGTGGGGCATTGGGCTGCTTCTGCTGGTGGGCTGGCCTATTAGGCCACCTGCTCTGCATTTTGAGCGTTTTATTTAATCATTCAAGCTTGGTCTCGATGGTGATGGAAATTTCTTGCCCCGGCCCAACTTGAAAATTTAGGTCCCATTTCGACGCAGGATTTTTCCTGCCTCGTGCGGCAACTGAACTGTTTCCTGTAAACTTACTGTGACGTTCTTGTGTTCCCAACGGGTCTTAATTGTTGAGACTTACTCTACAACTAAGGGCCTATTTGATAGAATTTTATATTCTCATTTTCAATTTCTATTCTAGGTTCTCTGAGAATCTGAATCTGTCTCTCGAAAGCGTTAGGCTCTAGAAATATAAGAGGGGAATTGAAAGCAAATATACCATGATACTCCTAGTTATAACACTTTATTTGTATCTATGTGAAACTGTAGGATCGAATACCACAATCAGAGAGGTGAATGATTGCCCCGCTTTTTGAGATCTCTAAGTAGTTTATGAAGGTTTCGACCGCTCGATCACTCCGCCTCCAACCGCAATCACCAAAAATCTTCAAGCAAATCATAAACTAGATTGATTCAAGATGATCTTTATTACTAGATTTCTGTGAATTTATAAAGCACCCTCACAAACATCCATAAAAGCCTTCCCAATAAAATCCCTAAAACAAGTATCTCAAAACATGCACGTAATTATCTAAAACCACACATTAACCAACATGCTCTCCCTGCTTTTATAGGTTAACACTACAAACCATGTTTACCTCAAACACGGACTCAAAATCTTATCTATTACGAAACCCAAGGGACCAAAAACATTTCTGAACACGGGTTTTATTCAAACTCTCAATCTTCTCAGATATGGACTACATTCACAACTCCTAACACAACACGTGACGAAGCCTCCAGGATCACATCTCCGTAGCTTCATCTCGAATCATCCATCTCACGTGTCGAAGCCTCCAGGACTGCATCGCCCGTAGCTTCTCCATGAATCACCACCTTTGATCTCAACGTGCTCCAGCGTTAGCCCGACCACCTCGCGTGACATCCTCAACCATCTGGATCTTAGATCTCCCCATCCTAGTTCCGGTCCTCCTCGTCACTAACCATGATCGTCTTCACGCCTACCTGCACATGCAAAGATCAAAAAATATTTTTCCTGGTATAAATTCTTCACAACTTGACTGTTATTACTCCACACAATCAAGACACACCTTTAGCCATTCATCATCATCAACTAGGTCATTCACGACCACACATCTCATCGCTATCTAGAAATCAGGCTTAGTTCACTTAATACAACCGCTATCTCAACGAGAATTTTATGAGAATTCTGGAGGAATTATACTATTTTTCTCCCAAACCTGTGGAATTTCTATGAGAATTTTGCAAGAAACTATATAACTCCTACAGGAATCCTACTAAACTCCGTGTATCGGCCATTTCATGGAGCCGAATCGGCCGCTCGTGCGGTGCTTTTGCCCATTGCCTTGCAGCATTGTTGGGTCTTGTGATCTCTGGCCGCCTTCTGTTCGCAAGTCGCTGTTACGCAGCTACACCGCAGCGGTCACCAAACTTTCGAGTGCGTTCTACGTGCTACGGCCCGTTAGGTGAGGTAGCCCGTAGCCGCCCGACGTTATGGGCTGCCATTATTGGTCGCCCTTCTCGACAACCACCTGCATGCATCCCGCATCAAGTCATGCGGCTCCCCACACAATCCGACCGCCACGCCTCCCCACCGTTGGATCCATCGGGTACGGTGGAGGAGGGAGCCACATACGTATCACACAGACAAAACGAATGCACGTGTCAAGTGCTCCACCAAACAGACAAAACAGGAACTGTGCACTTTAGCTATTTTTTTTTAAAAAAATAGTCTTCGCAGCATGTTTTTATAAATCTAGTATCTTTCTTATACTCAGCAGATACACCAACCAATTAAATAATATTAACTATGATTAATTAGTGTTAATTAATACAATATATTAATTGATTAGTCTAATCATACCCCTAATCCCCTACGGCGGTGTGGCTGCTCGGTAGGTCCTGCGAGTCAGAAGACATATGTCGTCTACCACGACACCGAGTTTGGAGAAGGAACTGGATTTATAAAAACAGATATTAAAAGTCAAATTTAAAGAAAAAATAGCTACCACACGTTTATATGAACAGTGCAGACACTGTACGTGCACCACAAAAGAAGAAATCCCAGGTTGTAGCCTGCACCAACCAACCGGTCGGCTACTTTTTCCTTCTCGCTACGGCATCAATCAATCAGCAGCGCCAGACCGAAACGTCCCAGCTAGGCTAGGACGGACACATCGCTTTGCTTCTACAAAACGCCTCTGCCAACGCCATCTCCATCCTACTACTCCACTACCCGACAACGATGAAACCAACAGTGGTACGATCCCGGCGAATCCTTCTCACGTTAGGTTGATCCCTTCCGTTCAACATCTGTTCACCGAATTTTTTAATCCTCTTCCTCCCCTCCTGCGAAGCGAGCCCATTTCTTTATCATCACCACGAAGCTGCTGCGGCATCGATCAGGTCTGGCTCGTCCGGTGGTTTCACCGATCCAGATAGAATGGAAGCCGCAGCGCTGTGCTGCCTCGTTTGACCTACCGTTCTTTACTCATACTCGTACACATCGGTGGATGGCCACGTTGTCCATGAACTGGTCAAGGCAAAACAAAAGAAAGGGAGAGGCGGAGAAGAGAATAATCCAACAGCTAGGTAGTAAGTACCAAATGGGGTTGTTGCCGTGTTGCTTGAGTTGAGGTTGCCCTCGATGACAAGCTAGCTTAGCTTGTTCTTCCGTGCAGCTGGCTAAGCTCCAATGGAACGTGTAACGATGCTTCCTTGATCGAGCAGCGGAAGATATGGATGGCTCTTGCGGCGTCGGTCAGATGGGCTCGGCGGCGGCGGCGCAGGGCCGGGGCGGAGAGGGGATGGTCGGCGCCACCAACATCGGGAGGCTGCGGTGCGCGGCGCGGCAGGGGAAGGTGAGGGGCGGCGTCACTTCTTGGCACCTCAGGGTGTTCGCGGTGGTCGTCGGGGCCATGGGCTGCCTCCTGCTCGCTGCCTCGCTCATGATGTCCGCGGTCCATCAGGTGCAGTTCCGGAACGGCGCCATCTCCAGGAACATCAGGGAACTTCAGGTATGTTGCTGATCAAAGATCACGATTAAGTACCTTATAGCGTTGGTTTTGTGTCGCATCTTAATTTTGTTTTGTTTCTGGTTGTGTCATTAAGTGCACTCATTCAGCATGTGGTTGTTGACTAATTTTCGTTTTATTTCTCATGTTTAATTTTTCTCTTCAGTTTGAGGGTGAGCATATAATAAGTTAGCAATCCATGAATGCAAATTTCCATCTCGCCACTAGCATTTAGCATTTAGTAAAATTCCAACGATAATGCAAACCTAAAAGCAAACTTTCTAGGTACGTAATATCTACGCAAAGAAATCTATTAACCTGCAATTCTGAAAACAAAGTATGATGCCTGTAAAAAGGAAGAGCGAGAAGCAGGTAGCATTCACCATACATGAACAGCTAGGTTCTCTTGACAAATTCCCATATTTTGGTTAAAGAAAACCAAATTTCCAAAGTACGTAGTCTTCTTGCAAAATCACTCAACCTGACAAATTGACTTTGTTAATGATGGAGCTCAAGGAAAACATTGTAAGGAAAGAACAAGCAGAGCAGATAATGCATGGAAGACTTTTGCATATGGCGACTTCAGATGTTACAAAGGTTGGAATCTGCTGCCATCACAGCCATACCAATTACTTTCGGTGTAACTATTGTATAGTCTTTTGTCTTTGCCTTTTACTCATGTTGCCATTTCCCTCCCTGCCAGTGCAGAACAAGTCTGATGGCGAGAATTTCGCGCTATGGGAGGAGCCCTACAAACAAGCGCGTAAATGGAAGCCCTGTGCTGCTAAGCACAGTTATCCTGACGAAGGTTATACTTTGTTCAAGGAAATACAAATAGTTACAGTACCACCATGATCTTGGCAACATAAGATTCTTCAGCCGCATTTATATTGATGCGTGTAGTCTGTAGTTTAAATTCCTAATCAGCAAGATCAAACACACATAGTTACATCCTAAAATTGTTCTGATGCATGAGAAATGTGGTTTAATATTCTGATTTCATAACTTATCTGTTACACCACATTACGAGTAATACACTACTGCTTTGTTCCTGACACTGGAATTGGTCTTCACAGGACCTAGCGAGAACAACAATGGCTTCATTCTGGTCAGCTCAAATGGCGGTCTGAACCAACAGCGTGTGGCTGTAAGGATCTACTGCTGAAATGCTCACAAGGTTAAAACTGCGTTAATTTTGATATTCAGTACCTAAATGTGTTTCATCTTGCAGGTGTGTAACGCTGTTGTCGTTGCAGCTCTGCTTAATGCTACACTAGCCCTACCCCGGTTTCTTTACAGCAGCGTGTGGAAGGACAAAAGGTTAGAACTACGCTACTGATGCAACACCATCTTAGCTCTACCTTTTCTTTTGAGATAACCATCGTACCATCATAGTTCTACCGACTGCATTATACAAGAAGCACACCAAACTGGAATTTTGCTTTTGCTGACAATTTACGATCATCGACTTGTAGAGTTAAAATGTTCTAATTGTGATATTTGATATTTTTTCGAGAAACAATATTTGACAAATTTTGTCTGGTATACTTGCCATACCAACCAGTCAGTTTGGTGACATCTATCAAGAAGACTACTTCGTGAACTACATGAAGAGTGATGTGCACATTGTGAAGGATTTACCACCCCACCTTCAATCACTAGATCTCGAAGCAATCGGTAGCCAGGTTGGTCTCTCAACCATGTTCTGAAACTTAAGCTACTTGTTTCTTGCAATATACATATACATGATCAGTTTATCACAGCACCTTATCGTTCAATCTCGTTCTTCCCCTGATCACAGATCACCGATATGGACATCATGAAAGAGGCTGAACCATCTGAATTAATCAAATCTGTACTTCCCATTCTTCGGGAAAACGGTATTGTTCATTTCCTCGGATTTGGTAACCGGCTCGGCTTCGACTCAGTGCCTATCCATCTGCAGGTACAACAATTTATCTATCTTACCGTTATTTTCAGACGAACAATGTACGGTGCATCACCTCCACACTTGGTTTTCTCATCAGACCTGCCTTTGCAGAGGCTGCGATGCAGATGCAACTTCCACGCTCTCAAGTTCGTCCCTGAAATCCAACAAGTGGGCTCTCTGTTGGTCCAGCGGCTGCGCAAAGTGAGCGCGATGCAGACGGAGGTGGACAAGCAGCTGTTCGGGAACAACATGCTCGACCCGGCCTTCGCCGAGGACCACACCGCTGGCGCGCCAAACAGGTACCTCGCCCTGCACCTGAGGTTCGAGGAGGACATGGTCGCTTACTCCCTCTGCGACTTCGGTGGCGGCGAAGAGGAGAGGAGGGAGCTGCAGGCGTACAGAGAGAAACACTTCCCGACCCTCGCGACGCGCCTGCGGAACACGTACGTACGCCATTGCTGCATGTTACACTGACCGGCCGTTTCTTACTCTCTTGGCTACATTTGCTATGAACTAGTGTCCACTGAGACATTATCTGATGCCGTGGTTGTGTGTCACAGCACGGTGTCACCGGAGGAGCAGCGCAGCCTGGGGAGGTGCCCGCTGACGCCTGAAGAAGCCGGGCTCGTCCTCTCCGCGCTCGGCTACGACCGTCGGACGTTCATCTACGTCGCCGGGTCTCAGATATACGGTGGCGTGCCACGGCTGCGCCCTCTGACGCGATTGTACCCAAATCTAGTCACCAAGGAAGACATCCTCACCTCTGATGAGCTAGCTCCATTCAAGAATTTCTCTTCCCGGGTAAAGATTGAAGATTTTCTCGTAACCACAACAACAACAGTTTCTGAATTCTGAGCTCTGACAACTGACGAATACTTGACCTGCCACTGCAGCTTGCGGCGCTGGACTTCATCGCGTGCGCCTCGTCGGACGTGTTCGCCGTGACGGACTCCGGCAGCCAGCTGTCGTCGCTCGTGTCGGGGTACCGCGTCTACCACGGCAGGGGCCGCGCGCCGACGCTGCACCCGAACCGGAAGCGGTACGCGCAGATCCTGTCCGAGGAAGGCGGCATCGAGTGGGGCGGGTTCCAGAGGAGGGTGAGGAACATGGTGGAGGAGTACAAGCGGGTCAGCGCCCGGCCGAGGGGCTGGAGCGTCTACCGGCAGCCGAGGACGCCCGGGTGCATGTGCAGGGCCGGCGGCGATGGCAGTGTCGACTTCTGATGGCGAAGTCTGTAGAGAGTTGGGATCATGAGGCTGGTTTATTTTGTTTTTGTTTTGTTTCATTCTTTTGTGCATAACTTATTCTCTTTGGGTTCTTTGAATACCTCTAGGGTATATGGCATTTTAAGTGATGAAATTTTGAGTATTACAGTATGATTGTTAGATTGTAACACACACAGTTTTACAAGGAAGAGCTGTACAAAAGTGAAATGCATCAGGCTTAATTACGTCTCCCTTATTTTATTTTGGAACTGAAACACATTAAGACAAGCAGGCAGTTCAAATTTCCAAAAAAAGAACTTTGCGATATCAAATTTCCAATTAACCGCAGTTAAACAGAGTGATCATCACAAAGTTGTTTTAACTGTACCGATCGGATGTATTCCGTCGACAAAAAAAAACATTTTGTGTCTTCGGTTTATTGGTTGCAAAAAAAAACACTCAAAATTTTCACCCTTGGATTGCATCAAGATCTGTGCCACCAACTAAAACTCCGCAACCACTGTACCAACTTGCAGCAGTTGCTGATGTCGAGGGCAGCAACGACATCACCTACCACCATGCCTTGACCGACGCTTCCTTCCTTGTTGCACCCACCCACATGCCCTCCCAGCCACTCTCTCTACAACCACCACACCGATTCATTTTGTCTGAACAACTAGCGCTCGGATGTTCGATCCAAATGTTTGCATTGTATGCTTCCTTCTGTCATTTGATCTGCAACCAATCGTCGGATGCATGACAACCATCACCCGCTTCTCTTCCCTTTCCCTCGATCTCCTTCCCGTAGCCATCCGTTTCTCTTCTTCTCCCTTAATCTCCTTCGCACATACGTCCCTTCCTACCAAAGCGCTATCCTCTCCCGCTTCAAGATTCACTCTGACTCCAATCGCTACGCTAACTCAAGAAAATCACAAGTGACCAAAACAACCAGCACAATATCTTACATCAATCGATCTTGTTTAGAAAATAATGACGCGATGTTGCAACATTTTAAAATCTTAGGGGGAATAAATCAAATATATATTTGCAACAAAACTCAAAATAGGTACATCAATTTTCTCAGCGCAACAATTAGACATGGCTAGTGCAACAAAAAATAACTTTGATGCAACAAATCAAAAATATGTTTGCAACGAAACCGAAAGAACTATATCAATTTCCTCGGTACAATAATTATACATCACTAAATACATAAAAATCAAAATACGAGTTGCAACAAAAAATCTCTTGCGGTTTAAAAGGGACATTGCAACAAAATCAAAATCTTCATGCAACAAGTTGAAAAAAAGTGCTACGACAATCTGGAGAAGCATCTGCAACAAAAAAGCCTATGTGAGGAGAAAGAGGTGGGGGTGATGGTGGCGCTAACTCAGTGCTTCATCTCCGTACTCCATTGGTCCACCCCACAACCACCTCTTCGTCCTCCAGCCCTCCACTCGTCATCTACATCCTCTAGCTTTTGACCCACTAGAGCCGGCGAGCTCCAGCTGCTCCTCAAATGGGGAGACATCCACACGAGCTACAACCACGACGGACAGACTCGTTGAGTGTGAGCAGCAGCAGGCTTTGATTGGCAGACTGTGGTGCCCCCGCCTCCCCGTCGTTGCCTAGTATATAGCCATGAATCCGCGATGCCCCTCTTGCCCAAGAGAGAGACGGATGGAGTATTTGGGAGTGGAGGTTTGGATGAGCATACAGAGAGATGAGCAGTAGGAAAAGTGGATCGAGAAGACTATTGAAAAGTGGTTAGGGGTAGTAAAAAGAGAGCCACACATGGAGTGGTGGAGCGTACGGGCTGAATAATGTATCATGCATATGCATGGTATCAATTCCCTTTCTTAGTTATATATCGATCAATAGTGATCAGTTTGGTATACAAGATATCTATATTATTAGACGACGACTAGCGTCTGGACATATGATACGCTCAGGCACAACATCCATGAATAGCTTGTGCAATATTTGTAATTAACATATGCAACAAATGTAAAATACCAGTGGCAATGTCGAGAAAAAAATTTAAAAATAGATAATCTTCTCACCAAAAGCTAGATAACACCCTGAGGATAGACCGTTGTGGGAGGTGAGGAGGTTATCGGAAGGATGTGGCCGAGTGAGTAAGTGAGGGGGCAAACCCTAGCAGCACTACTTATAAGAGGAACTATCACAGACGGTTTTATTAAAGAATCGTCTGTGATATTAACATCACAGACGATTCCATAATAGAACTGTCTGTAATAGTTCCTTATCACAGACACTTCCAACCGCGAGCCATCTGTGAGTTATTATACCGAAACCGTTTACATATATAGAAGACAGTAAATACAAATTCAACCTTTTTTTATTTTTGTATTTATATATAACCCAACAGCGTGGCCATTCACTTCTTACAAAGATTAAAAAAGTAGAAACCTAAACAATCAAAGTTTTTCTAGTGGCGGAGATAGCATGTTATCTCTGTGTTCAAAACTTCATAGGCGATGTCATCGGCATCGGATGGTTCGAGATCATCAACGAACAAAGCCCAAAGTACGTCCACTCGCTTACGCGCTCGTTCGAGTGTCTCCCAAAGACCCTGTGATTGATGAATCAAGTCAAATTGAGCCCATAGCCTCTCTTCTTTTACTTGAGCGGTCTCGGTAAGGTTAACTCGGTCGCCTGTCACCTTGACTAAGCAGCCCAAGCAACAGCAAACCTCCTGAAGGCGTGCAACATCATTGTGGAGAACCACATCGATGGCAAGATTAACTTGTCGGAAGTGGGAGACTAACCGGAAGACACTGCAAAGGAGGATGTCATGACGGCGGAAGGTGGCCGTCACCTACTCCGGCAAATCTTTGGACATAGGAGGGAGGACACTGTTGGCACAATGTCCTTTCACAGCATCTGCCAGCGTACGACCGGTGACACGTGAGGTGCTTGTACAAGAAGGCTAGGTAGGCCATCAATGTCGACGACAAGGAAGAGTAGAGAGCCATTTGTTTGTACTTGAGAGTAGATCAGCGATATGGGGATTCATTTTCAGTGACAGATGATCATTTTTATAAAACAAGAAATAAATTTGGTGCGTTAGACGAAGAGGCGCATCGGGGAGAAGAAATGAAGAGCTGCATCAGGGAACCGAAGCGCCATTCATGCGTATAAGAGATACATATCATATATACATCTAACCACAAACCGTCTGTGATACATAATTTTCACAAACAATTCGTATTAATAACCGTCTGTTGTAATATCATATACGGTTCTAATTAAAAACCGTCTGTGACGTCTGCAATTATCACAGATAGTTCTTATTAATAATTGTCTGTGATAGTTCACGGACGGTTATTAACAAGAATGATAATTGCGTATTACAAACGGTTCTAGCCATCGCTAGTCAGAACCGTCTATGATACGTAATTGCATATCACAGGCGGTTCTAGCCATCGTTAGTAACATAGATAGTCATGCTTATAAAAACTATCTGTGATAACTACAACATAGATGGTTCTACATAAACTATCTGTGATGAGTCATCCAATATAGATTGTTTTGTAGTAGTGCAGGTTCAATCTCTAGTCACACCAGGGTGAAAATACCCAAGTTCCAAAAAAACCATGATTAGTTACGATAAGAAAAATTGAATCTACTGAATTTTAATCAGGTTTGCCAACAAAGTACTAGATTTTTCACTAGTGTTCTATGGCAGCTTTGGTCACATGGCACGACACATCACATGAACGCGCAAATTGGCCCTAAAAACGCACGCAGAAGCTAAATTAGCCAGTTGAGCATGGCAGGGATGCCATGGGCCGCCATACATCGTCGACTTAAGAAAAGATCCACATGAAAAGTGAGAACAGCTTACTGAGACCTTGGGCCCAACGAATTAAACTCTTCCAAGAGATCTACTAATGCGATGACGACCATCATCAACTCATCTTATCGCTGTCGCAACTCGATCGAAAATGGCCAAGAAGGGCGGCCGGGCGACCCATTTCTGTGCATGCGAGTGTGCAGTATGCTACACCTGCAAGCATGCCTGCCCTGCCACAAACTTGGTTACACGCAATCTGGATTCTACTGGGCAGCGAGCAGCGGCCATGTCTGCTTGGCACGAAGCCTGCGCCCCGTCGAGCGCGCAAAAGCAACCAGGCAACTTTGTTTGCCAGCCAGGGGCCTGTGGAGAAGATGTTATAAATCTGTGCCAATTTTGGAAGGGTACGTACCACCATGCATGCCCTCCGAACTAGGGTTTGTCTTGTGTGGCTTGTGATCTTCTCCTGGAGGAATCAAAAGTTTTTCACAGGAATGCTGTGGATTGGATAGAAGTCGAGCACTCGAACATTTGTTGTACCAATCTATTATCTTTATACTACTACTTAAAAAGAACGTAGTGATGATGAGTCATCTTCCTTTTAACAACCCTAAAAAATCCTTAATAAAAAACAGAAAAAAAAAGCCGCAAGAAAGCGATAAGCCGCGCGGAGGACACCAACGCGACAAGAAATCAACCATGGCTGTCAACAAGAAGCAGCATCAAAGGTGTGCATCCATGGATCGGACAAATTCAATTTGATTTGTAGAGCAAGATTCTCCGGTTCATCTAAAGTAATATGATTCTTTCACTCCGACCTTCATCTCTCCAAATCCATCGTTCTTCAGAACCCCGACCTTCATCTCTCCAATCAACGGGTGAATGCATCACTCCTCTCCAATCAAAACGAACCAATTCCATCCAAATCCAATCTAACCGTAGCCCTATAAAGATCAAATCGTGCAGAGAACTCGCATTTTACCAGTGTACTAAAGGAGGTGTCTCTTCCTCCACCATTGCATTAGCTGTCGACCTCCTCCTTCACATCTTGCTGCCGCCGCCCTGCTTCTTCATGTGCGCGGTGAGCAAGACTACGAAGAAAACAAACACACACAGGACGGCAGGAGAAAACAGATTGCAAACTTGGTATATAAGGGCCACGATCGATTGCCTCCCACTAGCCACATTTATACGTCCACTTCGGCACACCCCTAATTGCCACGTAATCTACCTATATGGGCTATGGCACCTTTGAGTAGGACACTGTGCCAGTATTCCAGGTCCAACCCGATTAGATTGAAGGGGTGGTGCAAAGTGCAATATAATGACAGTTTACTCTAAAAAAAAGTTTGATGTGTATGTTAAAAGCTCTAAATAAGAAAGAATAAATAGTCTAGAAACTCTAGAAAAAATAACTAGCCCTAAATTTGATGGGCCTGCTGGCTGTTGCTGATGTGTAGTTAAAAGTTCTTTCTTAGAAAAAGGAAAAATATGTTAGAAATTCTAAAAAAAATATTTAGCTCTTAATCTGGTAGGCCTGTTGATGGCATGTTGTTAAAAACTATATAATAAATCCTCGCAAAAACTATATTACAAAAAGAGAAATATGCTAGAAATTTTTTTTAAAAAAATATGTCCCTTAATTTTGTGAGTCATAATTATGGTTAATCCACGACCATTAGATGCAATCGGCAACAAATTTAAACTCCAAAGATACATTCCAGAGTCATAAATACAACGCGTGATTGAGAGGCTAAATAATCTAATTTAATAAGGACTTGTTTGGAAGGCCTAATTTCAGAAAAAAAATTGGCCCGTGGAAGTTTTTTTTCCTTGATCAACCTGACGCCTGACGACACAAGATTTTTTTTCTTGATTTTTCCTAAATTTTCATTCGATTGGTCTATCTTCCCCTTCACCTCCCAAATGATGAGTGGAGTTATTCTCCACGGGACAAACATTTCCTTGGGGATTTGATCGCCACATCATCCATGTAAAAGGTACTGCCCTTAGACCGAAACATGATCGACGCACCAAAAGTTAGGAATTGACGGACTCACTGAAGTTTTGCCACCACATTGACATTTTTATAAGCTTAAGCTAAATTGCCACAGTAATAGAAGCTCCAGAATCATACACACGACAGATAGTACAGACTACTTATCCTAAATACTTGTGAAAGTTCCCTAGCTACAATCGGTTCAGATGTATATATAGTTGATTCCGTGGCTCATGTAGTCTTGTTAATTACTACATTTGAATGATCTGCATCATTGCATGGATTTCACTGCTTTCTTCAGTCACATCCATTATGGCATGATACATCAATCCGAAAAAGCTACGGTTGGATTAGCTACAAACGTGTGAACAGAAGAACATAAATGGCACCAACCTACAATACACGCATCTAAGTGTTAGTTAAACAGGCCAGATCAATGGAGAAGGCAAGAGCAATACTTTAGATGGTATTAGGTCTTTATCAGAAAAAGTTGTTGACGGGATATTTTCTTGCAAGACGTAGGAAACATATTCATCACACACGTATTATTCTCAACGTGTTTAATTAAGTGTGCCGATAGTCCAACAATACTGTACAACTCTACTTAACCTACCACGAATTAGCTATACTAGTTGGCAACCGTGCGTTCGCATGGACATTAGATAAAGGGCTTGTTCAAAGAGTGTTGATAAATATTACCTAGATATTTTCTTTTTAACTATCATTTAGATTTGTGACAGTTGAATTAGGAATCCAACGGCCATGAATTCTCGCCCATCCAAAAGCGTATGACCTTCTTACATTAAGCGTTTAAAACAGAGAGAAAACAAAACATAAGGTAGAGAAGGATCATACCCATCAGTAACCTAAATATCATGTTTTTGGCATTTATTCAAATTGTACATAGTTTAAGAATTGCAATTTGCAATTTATATATATAGAAATCAAATTCCTAACTTTATGTTAATTTTATTTTCGATTTTTCGAAAACCAAATTTGTATTTTTCATTTAGTTCTTGTTGTGAATTTTAATATTTTTAGAATTGTAGTTTGGAATTTATACACAAATCAAATTGCCTTGACATGGAGTCTTTGCTTCTCTTTGTTTTTTGAAACGTTAGCTTGGAGTTCATATAGAAATCCAACTGATAATTTTCATTTATTTAGTCTATACTTCATATACAAATCCAACTGTTAATTTCATTTCGTTTTATTCCAACTTTTAGATTTTTTTTAATTTTGGGTTTGTTTGAAAATAAATTGCTGATTTTATTTTATTTTTAGGTCCTGAATTTCATATTATATTTGATATCACATAGAGTCTTACATTTAATTTGGATATTTACTAATTTTATTTTATTTTTATTCCAATTTTAATTCATAAAATATATTTATACAAATCACATTCCTATTTGTATTCTAAATTTACTTATTTCTAGAATTTTAAATCTGAATAAAAAGAAATTTGTAATTTTCATTTAGTTCTTATTGGAAAATGTAATATTTTTGGAATTTTATATTTGAATCCGTATACATATCAAATCTCTTATTATCCTTTGATTTCATTTAGTTCTTTTGGGAAATTTAATATTTTTGGAATTTTAGTTTGGAATCTGTATAATATCAAATCTCTTATTATCCTTTGATTTTTTATTCAAAGTTTGCATATTTTGGATTGTAATTGAAATGGTGTTTCTTTTCTATTTTAGGTTGAAATTCGTACATAGCTCCAATTGGTAATTTCTATTATTTTTTCAAATTTTGTTATTTAGGGATTTAACTTTGGAATTTGTATGAAATTAAATTGCTAATTTATTTTATTTTTGTTCCAAAATTTAGTTATTTGTATTGTACTTTACATGGACTTCTTTTAATCTAAGCTGCTATAAATCAAATAAGAATTTATTTGTAGTAAAAATGATAAGTTTTTATTTGTACAGTAAATCCTAGACTCAGAAAATGAAAGTGTTCTTGTATGAATACATTTTAAGAGAATGCATTATGACACCTTATTTGGCTTGCTTGTTTCTATTAGACCCGATATGGCAATCATATGGGGGACGGTAAATGATGCCTTCAAATTCACCCTCCAAAAGTGGTATTTCAAAACTTTCACTCCACTGGCTACTAGAATATAGAAAGATCAAGTTTGCTTACCAACAAAGAACTCACAAAAGCACGAGAGCAAACGAACTTCAACTCCTCTGGCCCAGTTGGACTACTATGGGAGAGCGGTTGGAACGGCCGGCGGTCTGACTGCCGCAGATTACTTCACACCGTTGATCATGATTGCCTCCAAACTTTCTATACATCAAAGACTAAGAAATCGTTTTCGAACATAAATTCTTCACAATTTGACCAGCATTATTCCAAACATGCTTTATACACCATGAATTCAATGACCTAGGACTCCAAAACTCAGTTAATGATCATTTCCCATAAATATCCAAAGCATCTCGGATACCTTGAGATAAAATTAGTCTGACTGCCATTGAGTGGTCGGTTAGACTGCTGGCCCTGGTCATACAGCCCCAATGGCCGGTCTGACCACTCGGGTCGAGCACTCAAAAAACACTTCTTTGGAAAAAAAGCAGCTGCCAACTAGAAACTAATCACACCGCATCGGTGGTCCGACCACCAACTAAAATCCGGTCACATCACACTGGAACCCCCTCCCCTCTCCCCTCGGCAGGTCAGCAGCAACTCCAAAAACTTGCAAACTCTCACAAATACAAACTTTAGTTTAACACGATTACCAATTATTTAACACATATAAACCATAGACATTCTTACCATAGTTATGCAGTTTGAGAAATAAAATCTTCTCTATCTTCAGTGCCGTTGCCTTACGTTTGCTTGGACCTCCTCTGCTTCCTGTAGCTTTCTACTCCTTGGAGTCTTCTCGATTTTGTTGCTTCTACTATACTACTTGAGCATACCGATCTCTATTTAACATTGGCGTGAACTCATCAACGTCTCCTGCGAGTGACATTGTCACCTTCTCAACAAACAATGCCACCGGCATGGCCTTTTCCTCTAATTTTGTTGTCTCCAATCTTAATTCCATCTCTCCACCGGCTATTTCAACCTCTAAAGCTGAATCTGGTCCGATATTTTAATCTTCAAGATAAAAAATCCAGTAGTATTATGCTACATGCCTGCATTTGAAATTAGGTTTGGCCATAATTAGTTACCAGTGTCGGATTTTATTGGTTTCTTCGGAAGTTAGTTAGTACTTAATCTGGCTTTGTTAGAGAATACTGGAAAAATAAAATGCAGCCATTGCAAAAACAATGTGTGGCTCGGCTAGCTCAAAATCAAATTGTTGCTGACACATGAGAAGAAGGCTTCCTTTGCGACCCGGCATGACTTGTTACATTTCTTGTAATCTTCATTCTAAATTTGCATATTTGAAGTCTTAGTTCAGAATTCGTATATAAATCAAGTTGCTAATTTTATGTTTTTTAATTTGTATATATTTTTTATTTTTACCATGACCACATAAACTCCATCATTTAGTGTGCTTCCAAACAATATGTACTTATGTACAGTATTATACATATAATTCAAATCAGTCTCCATAATTACCACACATGAATCCCACTCGAACATTTCCTGCCACACAGAGAGAGGTGCCATGCGCTCTGGCTGTAGTACCGGTGTGCATGCTGCTGCAAGGAAGCCAACAAAACCTCCTCGCTGACCTCAACTGTCGCAACCCTCCCCACAACGCTTTCGAAGAGACACGACAAGATCCGAGTCCCTTTTTTTTTTACTCTTATGTGTGGCCTCCTACCCACCTAAAAGGCCAAAAGGAGGTGCCCTGGTAACCAACCTAGTGAGATCTCTGACTCACTGGCCTAACAACCTCACATCCCCTCCACTAACCCTTGTTTTCATTCTCCTTGTACTACTAGTTTAGCAAGATATCTTCCTACGCCATACTCGGAAAGCGAGTCTACATGAGTGCCATTCTACGTCGCTGCCGCCCCTCTCACCTTTTGAAACTGAAACCCATATGGCAGAGATTTGATGTAGTTGTTCAGCAACTGCACGCGCTTGCGCGCCATCAGCCACGCATAGGTGGTGGTTTTGGATTAGGGTGTTAGATAAACATCACTCGGATATTTTTTTCTAACTATCATTCAGATTTATAACTATTGAATTAAAGATCTAACAGCCATAAATTCTCCTTCACTTCCTCCAAATAAAATCTCCCACTCCTCCAAAAAAAAGGCCGTTGGATCTCTAGTCAGATCCAACGGTCTCAAATCTAGATGATTTTTAGAAAGAGAATATCCGGATGATGTTGTTGTGGGTGTTTGGAACTCACACCGGAAGCGGTTCAATTTCCACAGTGATCAGGGAACATTTCAGTGTTTGGGCGTGAATATGTTCTGTTTTCCCTTTTATGAAAGGAAGCCCTGCATTCAGAATTGGGCGCATCTTGTTCTTTCATGTTGGCTAAACTGCTGGTTCTAATCAATGAAGCTCTGCATGCTTTCTCCATTCTGATCTGGAGAGTGTGATGAGTTTTTGTAATTAAAGGGAGGGAACCCAATGTATTGGCATGGCGGCTTGCAATTAAATAGTACCAGAATTGTTGTCTTTCCTGCCAGCGCATGGCAGCAAGAGGGAAAAGCTCTGAAATCGACGGCGAGGAAAAAATGTTACATGCACATTGATTGTACAAGCTACTAGTACAATGCCTACTAGACGAGGAAAGCTGTGACTAGGATCTTCTCGAGCCCCCTGCAAGGACACGACGCATGTGCACAGTGGCGGCACCGCACCGCATCGTCGTCAAGTGGATGCGCCGCTGGCAGCAGGTGCCGCCCTGACGTCCTTGAGCACCCCCACCACCTGCTGCATCGTCGGCCTCTTGTCCGGCGAGTGCGCCGTGCAGAGGAAGCCCACCCGCAGGCACTCCACCATCTCCGGCCCGGCCGCCTCGTCGCGCACCCTCGGGTCTAGTATGTCCAGCCCCTTGTGATCACGGATGATCCCCCGCGCCCAGCTCACCGACGCCTCGTCCCACCTGGCCTGCCCGGTCAAGAGCTCGAGCAGCAGCACGCCGAAGCTGTACACATCCCCCTCGGGGGTCGCGTCGCTGGGGTGCCCGAAATCGGATATCCGAGGCTCTAGGTCGTCGCCGAGGAGAATGTTGGTCGGGACCAGGTGGCCGTGCACGACCGCTCGACCCGACCCCGCCCAACCCTGGTGCAGGAACGCGAGCCCTCGGGCGATCCCTAACGCCACGCGATGCCGAGTCGGCCAGTCGGATATGGACCGCTTGTCCTCCGCCGCCTCCCAGATGTCGCCGCCGGTGTCGTCCATGTCAGGCCGCCCCGTGGGCAGCTCGTGCAGCCACCGGTGGAGGTCGCCTTTCTCCATGTACTCGTACAGTAGGAGCTTCTCCTTCCCTGCAATAAATGAGGAGGAATTCGAATTTCAAAACTTGCAGGAGGCTGAGGCAGAGACTTTCTTACGGTTGGTATTAAACCTAACTGCTCCAACTATACGAGGCAGAACGACGCCCAGGTCAAGGTTGCCGTCTGCGTGACTGATGATTATATTTCGGCTACAGAACTTCTACATTCCCACTAGCCATTCAAACCAAGGTAAGTTTCATTTTGTAAAGATTAAGTTTGTAAAAGATGATTATATTTTAAGAAAACAATTTGATCTTGAAAAGATGGTGTTGGAAAACAATTTGTGTGTATTAAAAACAAGCAAATAATTTTCTAAAAAACCCAAAAACAATTTGCATTTACCTGCAATGCAGTATCCAAGGAGCGGCAGAATATTGGGGTGCCGGAGGCGCGCGAGTTCCCGGAACGCGGCGGCCGCGGCCGTCGGGCTGTCGTCCTCCCCGACCCCGGCCATGGCGCCCTCCACGACGCGCACGACGACGTGCAGGTCCCCGGGGAGCACGGCGCGGTACGCGGCGCCGCTGCGGCCGCCGCGCTCCGCGAGCTGGGACTCGCGCCCGAACCCCGACGTGGCCGCGGCCAGGCCGGCCAGCGTCAGCTCCATGAGCGGCCGCTCGAACAGCACCACCGGCGCCGCCGAGGCCCCCTTCGCTGCCGCCGCCACCACCACCACCTCCTCGTCGTCCTTCTCGCCCCACTGCACCTTCTCCTTCTCCGCCTCCTTGCCACCATTCTTCCTGCTCCTCAGCACCCCGCATGCCACGCACCCGACCAAGCAGAGCAGCACGGCCACGGACACCACCCCGCACACCACCGCCACCGCGACCACGCTCAAATGCTTCCTTCTCCTCCTCGTCGTCGTCCTCCTTTCCGTCCTCCCGGAATCCTTCTTTCTACTTCTTCCCCGCGGCGGCGGTTGCGGTGGCGGCGGCCGTCGCCGCGCTGTCGAGTTCTCCGAGAACACCAGCGACGCATTGCCGGCGTGGACGAACGCCGAGCGCCCGAACTTCTTGACGGAGCCAGCGTCCACAACGCCGGAGAAGTTGTTGTAGGAGACGTTCAAGAAACGGACCCCACCGAGCGGTGGCAGGTCGCCGGGGAACCTCCCCTGAATCGCGTTCCCAGAGAGGTCAAGCCGACTCACCCGCGTCAGCCGCCTCAGCCCCTGCGGCACCGCCCGGATCCTGTTCGACGACACATCGAGCGTGTCGAGCCCCAAGAGCCCGTCCACACCCGCGACGCCGGTGAAGCGGTTGCCGGACACGTTGAGGGACTCCAGCCGCGGGTTCGGCCCCACCCGGAGAGCGCCGCCTAACTGGTTACCGGAGATGTCCACCGCGCGGAGCGACGGCGAGCGCCAGAACCCTCCCGGGATGGTGCCCTGGAGCGCGTTGCCGGAGAGGTCGATCGCGGCGAGGGCGGACAGGTTGGCGAGCGCCGCCCACGACACTGCGCCCGTGAGGTTCCTCGACGGGAGGCGCAGCTCCCGGACCGGCCGGCATGCCGGCACGCTCGGGGGCTGGAAGTTGCGCACGAACCGGAACGCGGCCGCGACGATGGCCGGGTCGCCGCCGCCGGCGCAAGAAGAGTATACAGAGACGGGAACCGAGGCGGAAAGAGCTAGTAGTAGGAGCAGGAGGCGGCGGAAGTGCAAGCGGAGTGGCATTGGAGAAACGCGAAGCGTGTAACTGTACGTAGTACGACGTGTGTGCAAGGGAGTTAGGGCGGCGATTTGAACGGAGATGGCATTGAAGGAGGAATGGAATAGTTTAACTGTGCAGGGGAGGGTTGCTCCGCTATTTTTGGGGTGGGGAGTGTGTGAGATGGTTTAATAGCTGCTCACAATGGGTGCCCAAAAGAATTCTTTTGTGTCATATCGTGCGCTCGAAACATGGAGGTGAGGTCGTTGGTTTCTCATTGTGGGGAGTAGACTAGTACAGTCAGCCGGAAGGAGATGGATGGTTCTGGTTTTTCTTTCGCCCCCCCCCGGGCGGCGCTCATGGCAGCTGCGGGCTTACGCCACTGAGCACTTCAGTAGACTTATTTTACATTATAATTATTATTAGTTATTTTGTATAGTTATATTTTAAAAATAAAAAATAAAAACAGTTTCACTATCCGGACAATACAAATAAATAAGAGAAAAAATAAAAACAAAAAAGAAAAACAGAATAGACAAAATTAAGAAGCTAAAAGATAGAAGGTTGAAGCTAAAACTAGAAGTTGAGTTGAGCGGGCTAAAGTACCGTCCAACTTTGAAATTTTGCAAAGTTGCTATGCTAACCTATATTATATCATTTTTGTTTTGGACATTATCAGTGCTTGGAGATAGGTGTGCTTTAGCTATTTTTGGGATGCTGGTCTGATGGATAAAATGTTGACTTATCCTAAAAACTCAAGCACCTGATATATAGACCCCCTCCCCGGTAAAATAGTGGATTTGGTTTCGGGCACTAGTTTTGTTATGTTTGTTCAATTTTTGTGTTGTACGATTAATTCTACTAAAACTTATGTGTGGTGTATTGCATAGGCTATTGTACAACTTGAACCGCCTCTTCAATATAGCTTAAGCTTATTGGCCTATTCATAATTTCGTCTTTTTCAATTTTGACTTTTTTGAGCTTTTTGTCGGTTCTTTTTTCTCGTATTCGTTTGCGTTATCTGTGATGGGCTAGCATATTTTTAAATTTTTAAATTTAATTATGTCAAATAAGCCTCTCTCACCACAATATTTTTTCACCATTCTGATGTTTTCAAATATAAGCCTTGACTTTCAGTGAACCGATCACCATATAAGTGTCCTACTGCTTGCATTTATTATTTGATAGGAATTGCAAAGCGCATAGAAAATATTTTCCGTGCATCTTACATTTTTTATGTGGATTTTAAAAGCATAACTAACCTAATACCTTGTTTGCCATAGAAACCACTCCATCTGTTCCTCAATAGATGTTATTCCAGGATTTTGCACTACAACTAAGACATGTACTTGCCATTGGATGATGTGCCGCTCCGCTCATTTCGACTTGAACTTCTAGATTCTGGCTTATTTTTTTATTATTCTTAAATTTTGTCTTTTTCTGCTTTTTAGCTTTTTAAAAGCTTTTTTGCCGGTTCTTTTTTCCCGTATTCATTTGCATTCTCTGTGATGGGCTAACCTGATTTATCTATTTTTAAAATTTTTAAATTTAGTTACGCCAAATAAGCCACTATTAATTACAGTATAATTTCAGTCAGCTATAGTGTGATACAGCCATAAGCCAGCTTATTTCATCCCAACTGAGCGGCACCCTAATCCATAGTAGTAACGGTCCTTGGGAATAATGAATGGGAGAGGTATGCAAAGAAAAAATGGTGACTCGAAATTGTAGAATAACGTGTATTTAGGAACAAAAATTGAAAGTTAGAATGACATGTATTTAGGAATGGAGGGGGTATCACTATCCAAATATCATGTTTATCACAGAAAATCTAATATACGATTTCAACAGATTAGCCCTAATATATCAATATTCTTACAGAACGAAAATTGCAAATACTACTATACTAACATCATCATTTGGATCAAGATTGAAGGGCTTATATGGGGAGAAAACAGGTATTAGGCTTTTATTTGGGGCAGCCCAAAATCAAAACGCATGATTTTTTTACTATTCATAAATTTCTTTTTTCTAAACTTTTGACTTTTTTTAGCTTTTTTGTCGGTTCTTTTTTTCGTATTTATTTGCATTGTCCGTGATGAGCTAACATATTTTTTCTATTTTTAAATTTAATTACATCAAATAAGCCATTTTTAGCTATAGTGTAATTTCAGCTAGCTACAATGTAATTTCAGTCATAAACCACTATTTTTCAATCTAACCGAGCGGGGCCTTAGACTTAACAGAGCCCAGCCCAGAATCCGTTATTTGAGTAGATTTGTAGAATCTTATAGTACGTAAAGCTACAAACCACAAGTCAGTAGACAGTAATGATGTTCTCGTCTTCGTCCCCAATGTGCTTCGATCCAAAGTAAGCAATGATATTTCTCTTTTCATTAACGGCTATATTTGTGCCACTCATGACAAATGACTGCATCATCCCATGGTTTGAGTTACTTATGCTTTAGTCGGTGACTAAAGCTGTGTGAATGTGAATGTGTACTATTGGACACACTACTTTGTTTTACATGTTCATAAGATTTTGTAAATACTTACTTCAAATATAAATCTTCAATGTGCATGGTACATATTAATTTGATATAGTTTTACAGGTGATATGGTGAATACCAGCGAGATTGCACATCTAGTAAAAAACAGTCGCTTGTCAGAGTCCTGTGGTGCAAAGGATATTTGGTATCGGTTCGTTTGTGGATCAAAACCACTACGAAGCACGGTACACAGCAGAGTGGCCTGAAAATTTATGTTAGTGTTAGAGTTGTAATCTTGTTTTTCAGTCGTGGTCGTAGTCTTGGTCGTGTACGAGTGGTCGGCGTCGTGTACGAGTTTGGTCGTGGTCGTATACGAGTCTAGGTCGTGGTCGTATACGAGTCCAGGTCGTGGTCTTATACGAGTTTGAGTCATGGTCGTATACGAGTCGCTTCACAGTCGTAGTCGAGTTCGAGAAATAGTCGTGGTCGTAACCGAGTCAGAGTCGTAGAGTAGGGTATAAAAGGCAGAGCTATTTAACCGAGAGGGTACAGCGAAAAAGAGAGGCGGGAAGGGCGAGAGAGGCCAAGACGATCGGTGTGATCGAGAGAAAGAAATAAAAGAAGAGAAGAGCGGTTTGGCTCTGAAAGTTTATCGAGTTCATTGTGTTCATAGACGTGATCGTAAAGGAGTTACGACTATGGTCACTGAGTTGAAGATGTGGTCGTAAGTCGATACGACCACAGCGAGAAGACGTGGTCGTAAATCGTTATGACCACAGCGAGACGTGGTCGTAAGTCGATACGACCACAGTGAGAAGACGTGGTCGTAAATCGTTATGACCACAGCGAGACGTGGTCGTAAGTCATTACGACCACGGTGGGGAGACGTGATCGTAAATCGTTACGACCACAGCGGTCGACAGAATCACTGCGTGGTCGTAAGGAGCTACAACTACGGTGATTGACCGTGGTCGAAGGAAGTACAGCGCAGAGGCAGTGAACGTGGTCGTAACTTCAGCTGAAGTTTACGACTACGTGGTTGGAGCAGCGAGGAGTGATCGGAGAGGTCACAATGTGATCGTAACGACTGTCAACGTAGTCGGCAAACCAGCAGAATGGTCATAGCGATATAGGAGGTAGTCGTAGCCACTACAACGTGGTCGTACGGCTACAGGAGGTGGTCGTAGCAGCCAGAAGGAGGTCGTAGAGATCCTGGAGTAGTCGTAAAGACTGTAACAGTTATGTTGCAAGAGAAATGTACATAACATTTTTGCATAACTTACATAACTCTCAAGAAATAAAACTTACCTGAATTGAGTGCCTGACCACTAGAACATGGACCCGAATGAACACATACACGGAGCCAGTGTAGTGAAAAAACGATCTCGTCCGTTTTTTTGTTTAATCACGAAAACAGATTATTTTTATTCACTAATTATAATAAATTAGTTTATAATGTTGTGTAACGGTGTTCATAATATGTACCACATAAATGAAGTATATACAGTGAAATGTAAAACATGGCAAATGATTTTTTGTAGAGAGATAATTTACAATAATTTTGGGTGAATAAAATGCTTGTAATTAATTTTAAATATAAATAAATATATAAATAAGAATGCATAATTATCTGTTAATTTTTGATTAATCGATCATATCACGGTTAATCGTTTAGCGGCATCCAATTCATCCATCGAGCGTATACCATTTTTCACGACGCTGCATAGAGCGAGAGTTTGACACCCTGCACTAAAGCTACAGTCGATTCTCTAACCGTACTGGTCCCGTAGATGATGGCGTCACTGCTATCAAAAAGTTGCCCACTGCATATATGTAAATTAGTATGATGACTAGGGTGTCGTGTTTTCAGACGCCCACTAAACCCACTCATTGGTTTTCACCTGGTTGAATCGCATGCAGAATTATTGTTACTTGGCCCTGCCGCTAAGCATCTATCATTAAGCCTCCTCAGACTCGTTTCTTATAGTACGTACGTGTTCTTGCACTCTAGTGCGTGTGTGTGTCTTTTTTTTTAAAAAAAAAATTCAGGGCATGGCTCATGGCATGGGCCATCCAGATGATCGATCTTAGAGAGACAGAGCAAGCATCCAAACACTGTAGTCTGTAGGTACTAGTTCGGTAGTCCTTGATGAGCAATGGGCTGTTTTCGAACGGTTCTTTACAGCTTTTAAAAGTGATTTTTTATTTTTGCTATAGTATCTAATTTTTAAATATAATATTTTTTCAAAACAGGATCTATAAATTAATCGTAATAAACGTTAAGAGCCTAACATCTGTATCAACCAGAATCGCAAGCGAGTATCTCTTTCTCCGCATTTTCTATCGCAAACAGCCAAAATTCAAAAAATTTAACCAAAAGCCATAAGCTGCAGCAAACAACCAATAGCGTAATTGTGGTGTCGCGGCGTGCTTTATGACACAGGGTAGCTTTGCGCAGCGACAGGACCACACAGACCAACTTTTCGCAGCGATATGACTGGGCGGGCTAGCTTTGTACAGTTAGAAGACTAAACGAGATACATTTGTGCAGCAATAGGACCACACGGGCCAGCTTTACGCAGCGACATGACTGCACGGGCCAGCTTTGCACAGTGAGAGACCAGAGGAGACACCTTCACGCAGCGACATGACCACATGCACCAGCTTTGCGGAGCGACATGACCGCACGGACCAGCTTTGCACAGTGAGAAGACCAGAGGAGACACCTTCGCGTAGCGATAGGACCACACACGCTAGCTTTACGCATCGACATGACCGTACGGACCAACTTTGCACAGTGAGAAGACCAAACAAGACACCTTTGCGTAGCGACAGAACCACACATGCCAACTTTGCGCAGCGACATGACCGCACGGGCGAGCTTTGCGCAGTGAGAAGACCAGACAGTCCACCTTTGCACAGCGAGTACACTAGACGAGACATATTTGCATAGCGACAAGACTACATAGGCCAGCTTTGCGCAGCGACAAGACCAAAGGCTGCAGTTTTGCGTAGTACGAAGACCTGACTGGCCACTTTTGCGTACCGACAATACTACATTGGGTAGTTTTGTGAAGTTACAAGACCACACGGGTATCTTCATGCAGCTAGAAGGCCACAAGGGGCCCTATAAAAGGAGGCCGAAGAGATTTATGAGAAAATACTACACAAGCAAATCCATCACTACACCGACGCTTGCTTCACCACACAGAGATGGACAAGAGGCAGAAGAAGTAATGAGACAAGATGATGAAGCAATGAGAGGAGACCCGTGACCTAGCAAGGTCAGCTGTCGCCGTAATGAGAAAGCAAGGGCTGCTGCGGCCTAGGCAGAACAAACCCAACGTGCTATGAGGTCAGCTCCTCGCAATGACGGCACCCGTAGCAACAAACCCATCCCGAACGTTCCTACCGAACGTTCGCCACAACACCCGCCAGAGGGGGAGACGCCCCCCTTTCTTAGTGCCGGGACCGTGCAAGTTTTTCAAGTCTAAGCACCGCGTCAGTTTAGGTATGTGTTACTAGGGTTGCACAAACTAGTTCAGTGACTATTCTGACTGCCATTTAGACACTACTACCTATCAGCAGTTGGTAAGGACTAGGTGCACTATTTTTCTCCTACTTTTTCTCCTTTAAAGTATGCACTAACAACCTCTCCTGTATATCCACAGTCCTTGGAACCCGTATGTGGCTACCGCAAATGGATCGATCTTGAGATCCACCCAAAGGACTAGTGGGCCCTCGACTTCGAAGAGTGGAACATCACGAGGTCCTGCGAGATCCGGGAGGAGGAGCGCCGCAAGGATGAGCAAACCGAGCATATACATTGGGAGATGAAAGCTCATCTCGAGGCGTGCACGTGTAGGGAGCGCGAGGCTCACGAGAGGGAACGCGAGAAAAAGAGGGAAATGACGACAAAGCCAAAAGAGATCACCTAGGAGTTCAACGTCGAGCTAGCAAGGAAGAGAAAATGGCCACGATTCACGCAGTATATCGTACGAGCAGTTGGGTTGGTTAGTCGCACATAATGCTCTATGTTATGCATGTAATCAAACCCTACGTGGCATGTTACTTCCAACTGTACTATGAAGTCTATTTTAATTCAAAAAGCTTTCTCGTCTTTTCACATTCAATTATTCCTATAGCAGGTCATCCATAATATTAACAAACCAGTTCTCCTCCGTGTACGAATTCCCGGTAACATCACAATATCACTTAAACTCATACTTACCGATCGTTCTTATTTCAATCATTCTTAAAAAAAGTTTCATGGATTTTTTTGCACAACAACAACATACAATGATCATAAACTCTTATTACGAATCCAACAGATTATCTGCCATTCATAATCTATGAAAATTATAAATAGATTAACCCACACTACCTCTTGTTTGCGATCATTTGCCGTACAACCGAGAAGCGCAATTCGGGCGATCGGAGCACATCGCCAATGGCTTACGGACAGCTTTGTTGTCGTGCTACCGTTGGGCGATAGGCTCCAGTCGCCCGATGTTTAGACGACTGGAACTTATTTTTATATAAAAAATATTCATACAGATATATTTCTGTTATTTTGAATAAAAATAGTATATCCATAAAAAAAAATTCGCTCTAGGAGCCGAGCTCCTCGCTCCGCCTTCGGCTCGGCAATTTGCTGGGCCAAGGACCGTAGTTGCGCTTGCGCCCGCGTGCGGCCAGCAACTCCAGCTTTGCCGAGGCCCGAGTGGGAAAAGTTTCCCCGCGGCCGTCGTATTCCACTTTTTGCCGGCCCGCTACCCTGCTACACACCAACTGTTCTCGTCGGCAGCTTAGACGGCGCGGCGTTGCTCCTCGTCCTCGGGTCTGGTCATCGGTGAACCTGAAGCGGTTCCGTCGCATACAGCTCGAGATTACAGGCGCCGCCTCTGCAGATTTGCAAACTGGTAGTCCCGATTCCTAAAAAAAAAAGTAACTAGACTAGATGGGTTGTTGTGGGCTTGTGGCAGCCGGATTTAATAAGTTATCTTCACCAGAACTTTGGTCCATAAAGCCTGATCAGCGGATAAACCGGAGGGCGGAGGCAACCAACTTCAGTTTATGGACAACATATAAGATGGAGCTCACCTCGTAAGACCCTAGATAAGGTCAAACTACACCTTGATCTAATGGTAGAAGGCTCAATTATCGAAATCTATTCCTCTCTAAACTAATGGTAGAAGGCTCAATTATCGAAATCTATTCCTCTCTAAAACAAGGAATCAACATAGGCGTAAACATAGTATCAGTACAAGCTTTCCTACAAAATTTTTCGCATAATTCTCACGGAAGCTGTTCTTCCAAGTGCTTTTGAAAGTGTATTTACATCTTCTTTTTTTGAAGTAATGTATTTACATCTCGTCCTTCATGGACAAAGCATCTATTCAAGGTGCTTTGTCTAGTACTCCAGTCGAAGGGTGCCAAGACGGATCGCTTCTGCTTATCAATAGATTCATGCCTTTGGCGCCGGTGCATGTCGTCCTCTGGCAAGCGGAGCAACCCTCTGATGATATTTCAATCCAAAACCATCATTGAATTTGCTGTCATCATCTATTACATGCACATATCCCCGGGATAACTTTCCACAGGTTGCCACTAGTTTCAATAAACTTCGGACCTATTTTTTTTTGGCATATGACTTTGATTTATATCTTTTTATTAATTTTTTTGAATTTTAGGCTGTTTGCAACAGAGATTATGGAGAAAGATACTTACTTGTAATTTTGGCCGGTACATATGTTAGGCTTTTAACGTGTACTATAATTAACTCGTAGATGCCGTCTTCAAAAAATACTTTGTTTAAAAGTTAGATATTGTAACAAAAATCAAAAGTCATTTTTAAAAGTTAGATACTGGAGTAGAATAGAAGCCGCAAAGCGCAGGCCCGCATGTTTGGCTAGCTTCTGTTGTCCATGGATTCATGCTTGGCGCGCAACTTGGCCTTTCACTACTTCACTTCCTGATGCCTTCATTGCTTCCCGTAGATTCGAGCAGTCAAGGCAACAGTGCTTGCGTTGCTTGGTTCCTTCTCAATGCGCGATACAACCATAAATGATGCATGCAAGAAACTAGGGCTATTTATTTTCGTACCAAACCCAACCGGTCAAACTATTGATAGTATTTAGTATTCGGTACGGTACGGAGATTTTGTTAATCAAAGTATTCAGTATGTTTGGTATTTAACGTAGGGTAAACAAAAAAAAAATGAAAATTTGAAAGGCTCTCCCTGCACAGCATATAAAGTGGAGATATTTCTAGCCCATTTCTCGGCCCATGCACATTGCTAGTTGAATTTTGAAAGTCAATGCATATTTTGTTGTTACATGGTTACCGGTTAGCATTGTTCAGTAATCAGTAATCATTTCTTGGCCCATGCACAATTGCAGTGATCGGGAGAGAGCGCACACCCTTCAGTACATTGTTATACATCTCGAACATGGTGATCGCTATAACTCCATACCTCGCATCATCGGCGTCATGAAGCAGGGACCATTTCTCCAGGTTGGGGTATGCAAATTAATCAATTGGGTGAATTTGCCCGTTGCTACGGAAGCAGCCTGAGCTACGGCCGATTCCGCTCCCTGCGACTCCCTCGTATCCCTTGAGGTTTCTTTGTCAAGCTCTCACCATATTGCATTGAACTTACGCCTCTGGTTCAACATGCAAAACTTTTGAACTTCTTCATCAACTCTGCTGTGAAAATAGGTATGGAAGTTTACTGCAGATGCCTCATGCACCAATGGAACCTCGCGTCGTTCCACTGGAAGGGTGATCGAGTCCTTGCAGCATGGTGCTCAGGGCCGATAGCAACCCGGCGTTGCTGTCTATGATAAGGCAAACGTTGGGCCGGTCTTAGACTATTTCTTGCTTCACATTGGCCAATACCTGAAGAACAAGTTATTTACAAACAAAAGGCAGACAGTAAGCTTAAGGGCAAGATGCAAGACATTGATGAGAGTATGATACTGTGTCTGAAGATTCTTATGAGTTCTCTGCTGGTTTCTCTGATAGTGGACCCTTGGCTATTCAAAAGGACGTATCTCCCTTCATGCCTATTTTCTCAGAAAAAAATGATGTTGAGGCCTCTTCTAACACCTCTGTAGTACACAGTAAGAAGAGAGTTAAGAGAGCAGTTCCTCTAGTAGAAACTGAAGTTAGGCGAAGCACAAGATTGAAAGATCAAAATGGGGGCTTCAGGAAAAAGACTTGTTTGGACAAAAACTGCTTGGCATGCAATGTCATGCCACCAATTCTATCTGGCAAAATATTATCAAGAATTTGTGCACTGACTTCTGCAAGGTCCCTCCTGGTGAGGTCACTAAAGAGAAGCTGAAGGCAAATACTAGGAAGAAAAAATCAGATGCTGATAAGAACACTAAAGATAGGAAGACCAAGTAGGCCTAATCTTTTAGCCCTTCGCTGCTGCTGAAGCCGCGATCACACTCTTTGCAGTTTTATTTTAGTGTTCCCTTTAAATATGCTTGTCTTAAAGACCTTTATATGTTTGTTTGCTTTTGGTTGTGTGAACCTTTCTTGCTATCGTAACAAAGATAACTTTGTCACCAAATCTAGATTCGTGTTATAAGGTTATCCCCAATGAATATCTCTCGGCTCGCCTGGTCCTTGTTAAACTGAGCTTGGTCCTTCTCAGGCTGTTGGAGGTGTAAGTTGGATTCCTATTTGGCATGGTCCTTCTCATGCTTTCTTACTTGCCTAGGGATAAGATTATCTGAAGACAGTTTTATGTCTGATCAGGGTTTTCTTTCGTATTCTAGTGCCTATAAAAGGAGGATATAACAATGTATCTGGAATACATTGCTATTTTTTTCTCATAAAACTCAGAAATCAATGAATAGACAGTGGAATGTGTTATCCTGGAATATTCGTGGGATTAACTCCAACAAGAAGCGGAGAGCAATCAACAATAATATTAAGGAAAGTGGATACAGTGTGATATTTTTGCAAGAGAACAAAAGAGAGAACTTTGATTGATCAGCATATTTACAAAAATTCTGCCCAAGAAGATTTAAAAATTTTGTTTTTGCCATCTAATGGTGCATCTAGAGGATTACTTACAGCTTGGACAGAGTCCATGTTTCAAGGGGGATGGCATTTCAAAATGAGTATTCGGTTTCAGTGGAATTCACTTTAGTCCATTCTAGCGAAAGATGGCTTTTGACAAATCTTTATGGACCTGCTCATAGTGAAGGCAAGGGAGATTTTATTAATTGGTTTAAGAGCATACAAATGCCTGATGATATAGATTGGCTGATAGTTGGGGATTTTAACTTTATTAGGGCGCCATGTAATAGAAATAGGCAAGGGGTGATTTCAATGATATGTTCTTGTTTAATGATGTAATCAGTGCGCTTCGGCTGGTTGAATTGCCACTGAAAGGTAGAGCCTTCACTTGGAGTAACATGCAAGAAGTTCCTCTACTTGAAAAACTGGACTGGTTATTTACTACCAATATTTGGACATTACATTTTCCAAATACTGTGGCTTTTCCTCTAGCAAAAACTACTTTAGATCATGTGCCATGTGTAATTCAGATAGGTACTTCTATTCCAAAGTCCCAACTATTCAGAGTTGAAAATTTCTGGTTAGAGCATAGTAATTTTTTTGTCTGTTGTAGAGCATGCTTGGAACAGGCAAGTGTAGGATTCTGATAGTGCTAAACATCTCAATAATAAGTTCAAGTATCTTAGAAGAATTCTCAAAGCCTGGTCAAAAAAGGTTTCTAATTTAAACATTGCGAACACAAATGAAGTTATTTTTCTATTGGACTCCTTTGAGGATATCAGACCTTTGATCAACATAGAATGGAATTCTAGGGGGGTTCTCAAGACTCACCTCAATAAGCTGCTGAAAAGTCAGAGAACCTATTGGAAACAACATGGTACTATCAAATGGGTAAAGATTGGGGATGAAAACACTACATTTTTTCATGCTACAAAAACTATCAAATATAGAAAAAAAATCATATTGCATCCTTAAAAAATGAAGATGGCTATGCCATTTCTGATCATCGTGGAAAGGCTGCACTTTTATGGACAGCTTACAAAGAAAGACTTGGAACAAGAACACACTGCTATGAGTTTCAACCTGTGAGAATTTGTTCAGACACATTCTGATTTAAGCTGGTTAGAAGAGCATTTTACACATGAAGAAATTGATGCAGTTGTTAAACACCTACCCACAGATAAATCTCCAGGTCCAGATGGTTTTAAAGGGGATTTTATCAAGAAATGTTGGCATATCATAAAGCAAGACTTCTATGACCTTTGTATGACTTTCACAAAGGAGTTATCAATCTACAGCCTATTACTGGGTCTTTTATAACACTGGTGCTGAAAAAGGACAATTCAATCAATTCAAATGATTATATACCCATTTCTTTGCTCAATAGCACCTTGAAACTTCTCACTAAGCTTCTGGCAAACAAACTCCAAAAAGTGATCCTTGAATTAGTTTATGCTAACTAGTATGGTTTCATCAAAACAAGGACAATCCAAGATTGTTTAGCATAGGCTTTTGAGTACCTTCATCAATGTCAAAAGTCCCAAAAGGATATTATTGTACTTAAACTAGACTTTGAGAGGGCTTTTAATAATTGAACATCATGTTATACTGGATATTATGTCTATTCAAGGTTTTGGGACAAAATGGATTGAGTGGATGAGAATGATTCTGACAACAGGCACATCATCTATTTTGCTTAATGGTGTTCCAGAGAAGTTCTTTCACTGTAAAAGAGGAGTTAGACAAGGTGATCCTTTATCACTTTTATTGTTTGTAATAGCAGCTGATTTACTACAGTATATTTTAAATAAAGCAATGGACCTAAAACTCATTTCTTCACCTTCATCCTTTGGGGGATGTCCGGATTTTCCAGTAGTCCAATATGCCGATGACACACTTATCATTATGCCTGCATGTGCAAAATAGTTGTTCTGTTTGAAAGCTCTCTTAAACTCTTTTGCGGCTTCCATTGGTCTTTAGGTGAATTATCATAAATCTTTCGTGGTCCCAATTAATGTTACTCCTGAGAGGATGGGGGTCTTGATTCAGACAATTGGGTGTCAAAGTGAATTTTTTCCTTTCACTTACCTTGGTTTGCCTTTGGGGCTCACTAAGCCAAAAGTTGCAGATTACTTCCCTATGGTTCAGGGAGTTGAATGAAGATGAGCAAGCTCAGCTACTTTTTTATCATATGGTGGAAGGCTGACAGTGGTTAATTCCGTATTATCGCAACTCCCAATCTTCTACATGAGTACCGTAAAGTTGCCACAGGATGTCTTTGCACAAATTGACAAGTATTGGAGACACTACCTATGGAGAGGCTTTGATGTTGATAATAAAGGAGAGATAACCTCAAATTGTGGATCTTTACAAAGGAATAGCCTCCTGCACACTAGGTAAAGGAAATACAGCTTTCTTCTGGAAGGATTTATGGAATGGTCACCTATTTTTGATTAAGAAGCCTAAATTATTCTCATTTGTCAAAAATGATAACAGCACAGTAGCTTCAGTTCTGCAAATGGAGAATTTTCAAGATTTGTATTTCACTTGTCATTTTCTCATCAAGTATATGAACAGATCTTGGAAGTCCAGAATTTGGTGCAACATACTCAGTTATCTTCAGAAAGTGATGTTTGGACTTACATTTGGAATGATGGAAGGTATTCCTCCGTAAAGGCCTATAAGCACCTTATGGGACACATTCAACTACCATAGTACTACAGATGGCTTTGGAAAAGCACTTCTCAACTTAGGCATAAGATTTCTTTTTCTGATTGCTGCTCAAAGACAGACTCAATACAAGAAGTTTATTGCGCAGGAAAAATTCAGTTTGGATGATTATACTTGTGTTTTACATGATCAGAAGAATTAGGAGACTCTTTACCACCTCTTTTGGAGTTGTCCATTTGTACAACCTTGTTGGGATTATATATGCCCTTCGAGAACCCAGGGTCTCTTAGTTCATGAGTCCATCCTGGAGCTCAAGCAAAATATTGCCCAATCTTTTTATATGGAGATTATAATTATGTCTGCTTGGGCAATTTGGAAAACAAGGAATAATAAGGTTTTCAACACATTAACTCGGATTTCTCAGGCTGGAGAAACATTTTCAAGTATGAATTTGCCATGTTTATCTATATATCAAAGAAAACCTATCAAGCATTCATTGAGAATTGGTTTAATAGTCTTGTCTGATTTTTTTCTTCTCTTTTTTTGTAAATGTCTTTTGTATCTCCCTTTTTTTAAAAAAATTAATATATATTTTCAGTAGAATCCTTTCCTACTGTTTCAATAAAAAAAAGGCCAGAAGCAGCTAGCAGCAGCTCTCCACAGTTCATCCATGCATCTATCAGTGAGGTGATTATCCTTCTTCTGCGCTTCTCTGCGGTGTGGCCAAGCATGCAGTGAACAATGAAGGCTTTATTTAAAACACAGGAATTTTACATAAGTTATGCAAGAAACAGCATGGTTCCGTCCTCCATAATTAATTCCATGGTTCCCTGTATTCCTAGCGAGGCCTAAACTATTAATGTGTTGGAAGCGTATGATATATTTAGCACTTTATCCATCCATAGTTCAGGTTAAAAGTAGCAAAATCCCCGCAGCAAAAAATAAGCGTCCTTCTAGAAAACCCGTAGTAAATTAATTTTAACTTTAACCAACAATATCTTTATAAATATTTAGATGGGTCATGGATAATATGAAAATGATATAATTAAATTTGTCTTCAAAAATACTTTTATAAAATTGTAACATTATTTGGTTTTACAAACATATCCTAATAGAAATTAATAGTCAAAGTTATGTTTTGCACTCAATGCCATTGTCCAAACGAATACTTATTTGTGACAAGCGAGAGTACTAAAATACGTTACACATATTAGTACATATATTCATGTAGACATATCTTGTAATTAAAGTGATGATCGATGTTGTTTAATACATGCATGGTTCATAAACACAGTGAAATCATATGGTAGAAAATACATGAGACTGTATACATGGCTAATCATTCTGCTGGTTCAAGACACCAATGAAGTCTGCAAAAAGAAGAAAGAAAGCCACCAATATGCATTTGCCATCCTTCAGCGCAGAAGATCTGCATATAACGGAATATATTGCCTGCATTTGCGGCGGGTCTTCAGCTAAACAGTGATTGTGTCCACGCTCATTTAGTTTCTAACTTCTGATTTATTTTTTATTATTTTAAAATTTTATCTTTTTTTAATTTTTGATTTTTTAAGTTTTTTGCTGGTTCTTTTTTCTCGTATTTATTTGTATTATTTATGATAGGCTAATATATTTTTTATTTTTAATATTTTTTTAAATTTAATTACATCAAATAAGTTATAATCAGTTACATTATAATTTTAATTAATTATAATATAATTTTAATTATAAATCAATTTATTTCAGTCTAACTGAGTTGTACAGCACATGAGGACACACCGTCGTCCACAAGGAAACTACTAGAGCTGAGCAACTGAGCTAGATATCTGACTCCATCTCTGACCAGAGCGTAATTAATCAATTAAGCTAGGACAAGGGTCTCTGAGCTAGATCTCTTACTCCATCTACTTTATTTATTCCGATGCGGCTAAAACCTTATTGGTTTACCAGTTAATTATTGGTTGTCTTCTAACTCTTAAGAGAGGATCTGTGCCCTCCTACTCTATCTTACTATACCTTTTGTTTCCTCTTTATTTTAATCAGATCAGATATTTGAATTCAACAGGGGCATTACAATTTGTGTTTCAATGTTTAGCAAATTACCAGTCGCAATGAGCACTAGTGTATGTACCAAATCCAGATGGATACATGGTCTAGATCAAAAGTAGTTGGTGAAAGTTGAATTTCGATTTACATAACTTGTTCAAATAGACCCATCGGTGAGACTACCCGGAGGCGTGCCATGTCACATTTTTTGCAAAAAAGTCCCTGCATTTGCGAAATTACATAAAGTCCTTACTTCTCGCAAAAAGGTCCTTCACAGTTTTTTGCGAAACCCCCTCTGTTTCACCCGAATTGCGTATCCTTTGTTGGATAGCGCCCGCGGTTTTCCAAAATTACATACGGGTCCTCGTTTAGTTACGTATAGATCCTTACATGTCCTCTGTTTTTGTGAAAAAATCCTTTGGTTTTCCCGAAATTACGTAGGTGTCATCGGTTTTTTTTAAGAAACTCCCCGCGAATTATCGTCTCTTTTACTTCGATCCACACGGTAGCTAGTGTGGCGTGCCGCCGCGCTTATGCAGGTAGTAGTTTATATGGCATCAGTATTCAGGAGGTAACCCATACACTGGCCACTCTACTTTTGGAGGGTTTTTTTTTTGCTTTAAACTTCTCGCCAACACATGTATCTAGATCTTTGTTGAAGTTGGACATATTTAAAAGCAGCATTATTAGAAAGCCCTTTTTATTATCTATTTTATGGAGATCACATCTACAACCACAAACCATATTTAAATTTTAATATTTTGTCATATGATACTCAAATAACCGGGATAGTTCAGTTTAAATTTAAAAAAACCAAGACAGCTGATATAGTCAAATCAAATGATCACGGCATTAAGGTCTACAGTGACTTTTACTTTATTTTATGCTTTCTAACAAGGGGCTTACCTCTAGTTTAATACTCCATCCATCTAAGTTTATAAAACGTATTTTCTCTTGGCATATAGATCAAGAAGACAATGAAAATAACTAGATTATCTATAATTATTATCTCTAAGTGCTATATTTAATATATGCATGTAGAGAATAGTAAGTAAATATGCATATTTATTAAGGGTATAAAGGGAACATCACACTAATTTACATTGGCATATGAAATACGTAATATATTTATAGACAATATCATTCAAAAAATACGTCTTATAAATTTGGACGAAGAGAATACTAGATTGTATTTTATTAATTATGCGCACTAACCAAAACCTTTTGAAATTCGATCAATGATATGCATCATAGTGACCTTCAATAGTAGGGCCTGTTCTTTTCAGTCTCTAAAAGCTGCTTTGGCTTTTATACAGTAACTAGCTTTTAAACGGAATATCTTTTAAGATAAAGTCTACTAGTTAATTGTAGTACATACTGTACCGACTTCATTTATATCGGCAAAAACCACAAGTGAGTTTATGTTACTCTGTAATCTCTCGTACGAACAGCCCAAAAGCCACAAGTCACAGTCAAAAGCCATAAGTGACAGCAAAAAAGAATAGATTCGTAGTTAAGCCCTAAACTCAGGCTAGGCTATTCCGCTGTTGTATGTGTTCAGGTCTAGATATGAGCAGTAGAGCCAATCTAGCGACTCATTTAGTCATTTATGTGCGAAGCATGCATGTATCTAAGACTATGTGCATATGGCTGAACGAGGTGTCTGAATTCTTGAGAGCATGCTTACATACTGATTGTAATTCTCCTACTGATTAATAAATATTAAAGCTGCCTTCCCTATGAAAAACCACACAAAATTGAAATCAGCTAATTAATTGACAATGACATGCCGACATATCTGAAAGATTACCCTTATAGCTAGCATTTACCCTTGTGTATCACATAATTGGGTATGATGATTTGGAATCCCCTAAACCCATGTTGTGGGGCATTCTTGTCGGTGTTGCTCGTGCATCCACACATGTACTCGATCGAGCAACTAATTATTTTTTCTATAAGAGCTTTTTTAGCGAGGAAGATTGATCTATGTGTCATTTGGATTTCATTAATTATTGTGACTTACTCCTAACCTACTTCCGATTCAAATAGGGAAAACCTTTGTACTAACTAAATACATACTGTGATTGAGACTTTGCATAACATCCTACACCAACATAGGGCTTGTTCTTTTTCTCCGAAGCTGACGATTTTTGGCTTTTACTACAGTACTTAACTTTCAAACGGAGTATTTTTTCAAGACGGGGTCTACAAGTTAAACGATGTACACATTAAAGCCTAACATCTGTACCATTCAAAATCACAAGTTAATATCTCTCTCCGTAATCTGTACCGTAAACAGTCAAAATTTAAAAATTTCAACTAAAAGCCATAAGCTATAGCCGTTCCCAAACATGCCCTGACTTTGCATAACATCCCACACCGACACACAATTCCATGATTCCATCCAAAATATATACCATCGTACAACTAAGGTCACGTTCGGATCCGGTGTGAGAATTTCCTACAGAAATAGCACTGTTTCCTGCAATATTTCTATGAAAACACAATTAGTACGTAAAAAAATGTAGTGCTGTATTTGTTACCGTATGTTTTGACAGCATTACTATGCCGACAAGGTTAGGTGTAAAAAGAAAAACGTTCGTAGAATGTCAGAATTAGGTGAGGTAGGATTAGGTGACAGGCTCACCTAATCCTGACATCTTGTCAATGATTCCCACATCCCACGGTTGACCTTCTCTGCCCCCTAGGCTATCCATCTTATCTCTAATTGTTTAGCTAAGAAATAGGAATCCAGCTGATTAGTTCATATCATCACACAAATCACACAGCTTGGTGCCCTAGATGCATGCCCTTAAACAAATGCATCAGTAAGCCCTCGAAAGTGCATATTGTAGGTCAGTGGAGTCAGGATTTAATTATGCGTTAGGCTCAATGATAGAATGATTTAGACTATCTAGGCTAGACCATGAAAATATTACCTAGACTAAGCTAAATTTATCCAAGCTATATACAAGATATTTTTCACATCTCTAACTGAAACTTATTATGTTCGGGATATAGCTTCGCCCCAGTTGTAGGTTGTCATCTTGTCCCATGCCGCGACCACGACATACTGTCCAAAATTCCCTTTGGCCTTTGAGCAAATGTAGCTCAGAGCTAGATCGAGGTTCCGGAAAGTAGTGGCTTGGACTGCGGGAAAGGGATGGAGGGATATCGACACTCGAGCCTTCATGTGTGGCTAGAGACAAATGCTGCCCTCTCCTGTGCCAAATCTTTTGAAGCATACATTTTCTGGTCCATCATGTGCTTCTCACTCGATCCATAGTTCATATTGTAGTTCAGTTTATATATAGTTGCAATACGGTGATGCGTCATGTTCACCTTTTGAACCAGGGAGAACTTCAAACATAGAAAAGATTAGCACATAACATTAGTCAATTTAACTACAACGAGGTACCTATGTAGACCATATGTACCAGCTGGATGCACGCTCAACTTGGAATGAGCTAGACAATTACTAGGGTTCTTTCGGAATTGTTCCAACTCGCATCGATCGATCTCAACTAAACGGTACGTTTGCTGAATAAGCTACTCGTGTGCTCTCAACTAACACCTGCCATTGTCCCTCGCCGATCCATTTGCAACCTTAGAGGACTGCAACATGCTGATTTGATTACTGTGGAGTGATTTGGAGATGGATGACTACTTAGCAATACACAAACACATGCGGTACTACTGCTTGCATGACTTGAAGAATACTGAGAGAATATGATCGGTTAGGTTTTGTGCATCTTTATTAATTTTTATCCACTAGCTCGATTGATTCAGAAATATAACTTCTTCATGCATATATCAGTGTTTCAAATCTGGTGTTATGTGCGGTATATACCGACGAATGATGATTGAATTTGACGTTATTTTTTATGAGGTAATTAATTGGATGTGCATTAATTAATTGAGGTTTATTTTTGAATATCGAATTGTTAAAAAGAATTACACATAATTCAATCCTTGACAATTCGCTATTTTCTACATGCATGCATTGAATATAGTATTTAGAGGCAATAATTAGGGGTAATTTAACCATTTTCACTCTCTTCTTAGTTTATGTAACAAGAGAAAATACGTCTTATAAACTTAGACGGAGGGAGTAAAATAGAAAAGACTATAATCTACAGATGCTGTGAGATCTCAGTGTACTGCAAATGCCAGAGATTACATGTGTTCTAGGATTCATTAGACTAATCTGGAATATGCTGAAGGAACAACTATGAACAAGTGGTTGCTTTAATTTGTCCAAGAGGTAGATAAGTATTATGTCCCCACATCTTTTTTAGTATATGTCCCTAAGGATACAATTAATACATAATATTTGATCTCATAGTGTTAAGTTCCTAGCTAGATCTACCACTGATCTACTCACTTATTAACAATTCGTAGGAATATGTTCTCTAATTTCTATATGAAGAATTTATCCTAAATCAAAATTTATTTTTGCTCTCTATTATCCAGATTTTCTATAATATAAACTCAAAAATTGCTGTTCTGTACTCTTACAATTTTGAGCTGACATATCATATATGCAGTGCCCTTTGCCCAGCAAGTTTACAATCAGTAGAGATACAATTTAAAGTAAACTAACCTAGAATTACGAGTATATGCCTAGTTTGCTAGAAGTACATTTCATTTATTTTCGCATCAACTTACATGAATTTTTTAGAGAGCATAGAGCATTACTATGATTATTCATATTATTTCCCCGTAATATTAACCTTAAACTTCCTTTCTTTTTAACATTTTTGAGGTGGCTAGACCCTTTTTTTTTTGCGATGACAGCTAGACAATTAGAGCTAGCTCTTTTCGTATAACCACCCAACCGAACTAGACATAAAAATACTTCTCCGCATCACGAAAAGAAAGAAAAGAAAAGCCACAAAGAACTAACCATGTCAATGGTTAAGCTCTTAATTAAGCCCGTCGTTGTCACTCTCATGCACACATACGGGTGACCGGCCAGTTAATTCCTTCAGTTTGGCTTTCCAGCGATCCACCATGTAGTTGAGAGGGAGCATGGAAGCCGTGAGGACGCAGCCATGGACCAGCATCCGTGTGAGCGTCTCCCTTTTCGGAAGCAGCGTTGATCATGGGACCTGAAACCTACATTTTTCTTCCCATTTATATCATCCCCGATCGAGGCCACAGAAACCGTATGTCAACTTCCTTTTCTCTTTTCATACCAGTCTATGAGATAGCTTAATTCTATCGGTCTCAGGGGTGGAGCCAGGATTTAGAAATAAGGAAGGGTCAAACAACCTATACAATATAATTACATTTGATGAGAGGGGCAAAATAGTGCTAATGACAACAAAATTTCTTAAAATATAAATGGTTATAGTGCAAATTTATCCAACCATCAGGGGGGCCTAGCACCTGCTATCACCCCCTCCCTCCACCCCTGATCAGTTTAGTTGATCTCGTTGGTTGTTCGGATGCCTTGCAGCTTGAGAGACAATGTGGAGGTCACCTTATGGTTGTAATAAGTATTTAACTTTGATGTGTAAGTTTTATCAAAGTTTGAGTTTGATTTTGAAGCTTTTCAGTTTTCAAAGCTGCTGTCAGGATTTAACTAGTTTGATCGGCCTGGTAATGATAGTTTGATCGACGACTATAGAGCGGTTAGAGTGGCCATATGCCTTTTGAAAAAAGGATATCAAACACTTATGTTGGCATATTTGACGATGTGTTTGCATTAGATGTCACTCGATTTGGAGTTCTAAGCTAAAACTAGATAAAGTTTAACCTAAATTCCAAAGAGAGTGTTCTTTGGTGGCTTTAAGTGGTTAGATCGGCCTATGGTCGACGGTTTGATCGAGGTTGGGCCTGTAGTCTTACCGATCCCTTGTTACTGGGGTGAGGTTGAGAGGAGTTGGACGGTCACACCTGCCTGTGGTGGCCTGTGGTTGGCAGTCAGATCGGCCCTATAGATTCAGAGTGAGTTTTGGGTTCAGTTGAGTGGTTTGAGTGTGTGCATGGCTTAGGTGCTGTTGGATGAGTGTGCTATGTTGCATGATGCATAATTTAGCTAATGTGACTCAAGTGCATGGAACTGGATTGCCTGGTCTTTGAATATGTAGGGTTGCTTGGACAGCTGTGGCTGTCAATGGCAATGGACTAGAAGTAGACGGGGAAGATGAAGTTCATATGGTCGGGTAAGTCCGAGTGAGGCTACATATCTCAAGCGTGAAGCATAGAAGAGACGAGAATCACGATGAGGTGAGTTGGTGTATGTGGTGCACCAAGTGACGAGACTGATGCACGTAGAGACAGTACGGGGGAGTCCGAATACGTGAAGACACATCATTAGGCTCTATAGGCTGTTTGTCAAAACATGCGAGAATACTTTAATGGATTGGATTTGTGTTTTGGGCTATCAGAGCCCTTTGGATGAGCCACTTTGAAAAGCGTGTGTGTGTAAAACCCGATATGGTGTTGGATTAACAGATTAGCCCATATAAGTGGATAAAACCCAATTAGAGATGCTAGTTAGGATTTCTTGTGAGCCTCCATATATAAGGAGGGAAATGTGTTGGCTAATTAGGTGCTAAGCTTTGGAAGTCTTGGCTAAGCCTTTGAGACTTAGGGTTAGGGTTTTCAAGCAGAAAACTTTATGTGTATGATCCATGGAGAGGGTGCGCTGTCTTCTAAGAGTGGAGTGGCATTAAACATCTATCTTCAAGTAAAATAAAGATCTAAATTTCGTCCAAGTGAGTTTTACTATGGATTTCTCTTTGTGCTTTTGATTTTCTTAGTTTTCTTGTTTGGATTTTCTCTCTCCTTGATCTTGCTGGTTCCCAAGGATGTGTGGATGATGGAAGAACCTTCTACAGGCTAGATCCTATCCATCTAGACAATTCTATAAAATTCTCGGTGTTTGCCTCGCTTTGCCCTGTTTTGATGTAAGCTGCCTTGTTTTGGGAAAAGATCAAACCTTTATTGAGTAGCTTGTCAATCCATTGATAGAATAGGTTCATAGGATCTTGAGGAAGCTATGTTTCAATTTTTACCTCATTTGGTTGAGTAGATTAGGAGTTAGGCTATTTTGAGTTCTTGGCAGTGGGCAGTTTTGAGTTCTTGGCAGTGGGCTGTTCTCTGTTCTAGAACGGCGAGCGATCAGACCACCTAGCCTGGTCAGACTAGTGTGATGCCTGCGGTTTGACCAGCCAGCTGATGTCTTAGCCCGTTTATTGCTTCTTTTGTTCCCTTGACTTGTTGGCTTCTTTTTTGTGTTTGTTTCCGCTGTGTATCTTATCTTATTAGCTTCTCATAGCTAACTGAGTGAAAAATCTAATGTGGGTTGATTTTATTAGTTAAAAAGAGAAAAAGATCATTCACCCCCTCTAATCTTCTAAACCTTTGATTTGGTACACTTCAAGGTAGCCAAGTGTTATGAATGATGATATACCCTTTGATTACAAATTAATTAGTGTATATCATTTCTCCAAGTTTGATCACTAACGTAAAGAAGTATTCGAATTGAAATCTGAATGGCCAATTGAAAATGGAACCCGCAGATTTATCGAAAACAACACTTAGTGTGTATCACTTCTCCAAGTTTGATCACTAATGTAAAGAAGTATTCGATTTGAAATCTGACTGGCCAATAGAAAATGGAACCCGCAGATTTATCGAAAACAACACTTAGCTATATAATACTATAATTTATGGGTTTTTTTGTTTAATATACTAGGGTAAAATTCAAAACCACATCTCAGGAACATAGATGTAAAAGTTGGCCATTAATTTACGCATATACATAATGTCATAATCCACTCGGACCCGATTACCTCCTAAAATTCTGGGCTGCCCCAGAAATTTGGACTAGCAAGCGCCGAAACGTTCCAAGCACGATGACACTTGAGCTTAGGTCTCTCTTGTTTAAATCCTCAGAACGTCCAAAGGGGACTCATTCTGGACAAGCAAAGAGAATATGTCCCAGAGATGTAGACATGAATTTCCGAAACGAATAAAAATTTAGCCATGCATGTCGTGAAGTGACCGCCCAAATTAATTTACCTCTCTCTCTCTCTCTCTCTCTCTCGGAGCAAGTAGCTGATTAAAAGAAATTAAGAAGCCTTTACGCAAGGTCAACTAACAAAGGTTTGTTTATCATCGTGTCAGGGAGAGTACGCTCAGATACACACGACAAGGGGGTCAGCGACCCAATGGAAACGGCTTAGAATAACAAATTGCTTTTGGATTCGAGCCAGATTGGCCGTTTGGGTCATATGAGCTGCTAGCTAAAGCAATTGATATCTCGTACAATTTCAGGTGGGAAATACATTACCAAATACGGGCATCGTCTCATGATGACGATGCATAATTAAGCAATAACATATCTGACTACTGCCTTAATTCCTACTCTGCCGATCAATTCATGATTCGATGGTATTACGGCCGTATTTGTATTGGTTCTGTTTCTATTTTTGATTTCTGTTTAAAAAAAATCAAAAGCCAATACAAATACTCAACTTTTCAAAGCAGTTTCTTCACCCAGCTCGGTACCGTCTCGCTCTGGAGATAAGATGGGTGTCACGGATGCATCACCCACCCCACTCCTCTCGCTTCCATTACGCGCACGCATCTCTCCCTCACTTTTTGCACCGCTCGCCCCCTTCTTCTAAAAACCACTACTATTCATTTTCATCCAAAAATCATCAGCAAAATTCAATACGAATGCCCCTACGAAATTTCAAAGTAGTTAACCAAACAACATTTTTTGCATCCATATATTAGTGTGCTATATATATGTGTGTGTCTATACACACATGTATGTATGCATGTGTGTGTACATGTGTGTGTGTGCACATATACGGTTGCGCTAATCAGCGCATGCGCGCACGCTACGCGCGAGTTGTTGGCTGCGCGTATGAGCATCCTAGTGCGGTTCAAGTTTGATGATAATTTTATGTGCATGAGATAGTAACTTTAACATCTATAAGTTAATCGATGATAAGTTTATATTCAGGAAATTATAACTTGACTTGCATGCATATAGCAGGAGAGAGAAGGGAAAAATGCACTTGACTTGTGATTTTTTATCTTGTTTATAAATTAAAAAATAAAATAACTTTTTCACCAAAAATCCAATCTGTGATTCGTTTGCACCATTGTGTTCGAAATTACAAGCTTAACAAAACAAGATCGTGTTGAATATGTTTTAACGCTATGAAATTCGTGCCATATAAAGTTACTATCGTGCATGAGTAAATTTACTGTCAAATACATGTAGAATTACTGCTAGTTTTACAGTGTTACAATGGACAATAATTCTACATGTGTTTGGTAGTAACATCACTCACACATGGAAGTAACTTTTCATATGAGTTATTTGCTATTAATATGCATATTTATTTCTCCTCTCAGTGCATGCATGTTGACAGTAACTTCACTCGCAAACGGCAGTAATTTCATGAATTACATATGATAACTATAAGTAACTTTATGAATTTCATATGATAACTTGATGTGCATACGATAGTAACTTTATCATAATTAAAAAAACACTGGTAATTATCCATGGGGTGGGATGGTGAGGCGGTTAGCTGGTTAGATTGGTCAGGGTCGTGCGCTTATTCTACACGTCGCTACTGAGTAGCGCTGATTGAGCCTCTAAGTAATCTGAATTTTAAACTCTCATGCAGTTATAGTCAACGAGTGAGGAGATGATGGTGGCTCAGTCCGGCCAGCAAGGAGGCGGTGAGAAGGCCATCGAGGTCCAGATCTGTTGATTGGGAGGCCAGTGAGGTTAGATGCAGTGCCATCATCCTCGTCTCCATCGTCGATCTACCAGGTCAGATCCAACGGTATGGAGGCTGAGGAGATCGGATCTGGTCATCATCTTCATCTCCGGTGACAGGATCCAGCCATCTTCGATGACCATCTTGCTCGTTCGCTGGGGCAAACTGTTTGGCACGGTAGCTTCCTGGTGCAGGCAGTGCGAGAGGGAGGTCCGGGGGAGGAGGGCGGCACAAGGGGGCAGGGTCGAGGTTGGCGGCTTGGTGCGGTGGGACGGCCAGGAGGCAAGAGGGGAGCTTATTTGTGAAATATTTCAACTATACGAGGGGTTTTCTAAAAAAGTGTGTAAGTGAATTGGGACCTCCCACCTCGATCTGAGCTGCATAGGCTAGATCGGACGGCTGTAGGTGACATTAGCAACTTATCACTGAATATGGCTTTAGTACTAGATATGCTCCCTATATATATGTATGTTATATGGTTATATATAGAGAGAGAGGAGGGATGGTTCTTACAAAGATGGATCCATGGACACCAAACCTTAACTGCATTGCAAGTTGTTCATCACTCGTGTTTGAGAAGCGAATCTAGCAAGTAGATCGATAGTACAGATATGCATGCGTGGGAAGAGGATGAAAAATCAGTTGTAGTTGTGTAGTTCGTGATAAGATCGACTAATCTATTTTCTGTCCTTTTATTTTTTTTACTTTGCATGCATCGAATAATATTGTTTGTACTACTCCCGTTTTTCGAAAAAAAATGTGCTTAAGAAAGCTTGCAGCCAAATTTCTATAATTTTGACCATGAATATGTGTAGAAGGGGATAAATTAATCTGGTGCTAACCTCTTCTTCAGTGCTAATGTGCAAGCTCCAGTACTGTGAGTTCGTAGTCTGATTGACATTGGTAAGGAATGTCATCCGTTTGATTTTAGGAATCTAACAGTGCTAGCGTCCCTAGGACGTTATCGGCATTAGTCTTTAGGGAAGCTATGTTCAAATTCAATAATCACGATCCATTCTCATGTTGATCAGATAGCTCATGACGAACTTTTGATGTTAGCACTGATGAGATTAGCACTACCTTGATATGCATGCCCTATATAAATCAAATTACTATGTAAATGACATATTAGTAGATTTAGTTAAGATCATTGCCTAAAAGGTAAGACTTGAATGGTTACATATCAACTCACCAACGGAATTGACCATGTAACTAATCAAATAACAGGGTATAAACATTCTAGCTAGTGAAAGGAACAGTTATAGGGTTTCGTTCAAAATTAACCAACGGAATCACAGGCATTCATACAAGTCTGACGTGTCCTACAAATGACAGAGAGACAAAGTGCATGTACAAAATTTGAACCTTCGACATCAATCAGCAAATCCGTCAGCTCAACATGATCGGGTAATCCAAGCAATGGAATATTTATTATATATGGTGGCTTTCTTTGACCCTGTAATTTCTGCAGACCTGAGACACAACTCCTGTTTCATTCGCGTTGATCGGTCGGGATCTTTTTGCTGAACGGGTCACAGACTTGTGAAGGTGGGCATTGACTTGTAAATGCCCGTGACCTCAATTTGTAAAATTAAAAACAAAGGTTCTAGCTAAAATATGTGTGTGCTCAAGCATGGTATGTTCAACATTTTTGTTTGTATTTTACTTCTAAGAATTTTTAAATTTATTAGCATGCTCTTGCTCCTTAAATATCTGCTTTGTTTTCCTTGATTTCATTTCTCAACCGGGGTCCAAGTCCAAGCTGGTAAGCTAGCTTCAACATGCAGAAAATGCTTGATTCCTCAGTGCCACCTACTGGTCCGAGTTATATAGTTTCATACTGCTACCAATGAACGAGGTCCTTGGCTTACAGATATACAATGAGATAATAAAAATGATGTAGACATGTAAACTCTTGTTATACTCTTGCACCTGAAAAACTATGTATGCATGCAGCATGCATACACATCGAATATTACTCTTTTTTAGAAGACAATCAATACTCTTACTAGCTAGTCTTGAATATACAAAATCGAAATGCATGTGTACAAAATGAATATTCTTAATTACCGATCTTGCACATGCAAAACTACTCAGCACAAATTCTCAAAAGGATAAAGTTTGCATATCAAACAAAAGCATTACTTTCGAAAAAATGCTGAAAAAAAGGAGGTGCCAGTGGAAATTTTACACAATTACCAAGTGGGCTACCTACTTGATGTTTGTGTTGACTTCTGCCTCTGCAGAAGCCAGAAGCCAATATAAACACCTGGCTCTTTAAAGCGGCTTATTCATTTCTCTCGCTCTTATCTCTTTCAGAGGATAAGATAGGGGGTCATGGGCGCATCATGCACCCCATTCCTCTCACTCCTATCGTGCGCATGCATCTTTTTATCACTTTTTGTATCACTCACCTTGTCCTTCTAAAAGACACTTATTTTAGTCGCTACTATTTATTTTCAGTCAAATGCCATCAGCAAAGCCAATACGAACACCATCTTAATTATGTACTAATTTGAGAACTCTCTTGAGGTGCAATACATGGTGGGTACACAAGATTGTGAATCCATCCACCAAGTCCGAGTCTTCTACCTTAAATTTGAAGCATGAAGGGAATAAGTCTTATCCATCACACCTAAAAAAAATGTACTAACAATGCTAAACTGGAATGACCAGGAACACATTTTTGGCTATGTGCAGGCAATTTTCTTATCCTGGTAAACCAACCTAGTCACTAGTAGAGTAGTAGTCGACTTACTCTACTGTGTACTAGTAATTACAATTACTAAAAAAGTTTCCACTAAATAATGAATCGTTCGATACTATTATATATTTAGAAAGAAAACAAAAATGTTCAGTATGCGAAGAAACCCATTAGCTCATAATATAACAATATCACTCAATTTAATGTACTTCTGATGAAAAATTAGATTTTTAAAAGTGAAAAATGCACCTTTGTTTTTCAAATGAAGACGTGAAATGATGCATTCGTTGTTATTGCATGTTCCATCTTACGATATTTTGTTTTAAAATTTTCCTTTTTATCAATTTAATTACTTTAACAGCAACTAAACTTGTGTGTTATGTTTCATTTTATTAATTGTTATAATATCCTCAAATCTAAAATGACCAAGTATCTAGAGATGTTAACCATTATCAACTCGATCTTACACCCTCCATGGACAAGGCACACAATTAATATGGTAAAACGTGGAGACCAACAATTGTTATCACTAGAGTCAAGTGGCAACGTATACTGCTTTTGCTTCGTTTCCCACACCCAGTTGCCAATTGATAATCAACATCCAATTATATAATATCCCCCTATCATACCCACCACCCCTCACAAAATAGTATACTCTCAGATTGCCTCACCCTACAGAAAAGGGTTGAAATGGAATATCAGTCTCGAAAACTAGTCAATGTAGTGGAATACTTGTTCATTTCCCTGCCCCTTATATTACTCCTACATCATTAGCGTGCTTATGCTGCTTCCCCTCCCTACTATTATTCCCATCACATTCCCCTCTTCTTCCTCCCCAGTTCCTACCCCTGTACCCCACATCGATCATTCCAATCCTATCATGGTGGTGTAGAGACAGATAGAGAAGGAGAAGGATTCTCGAGAGGAGGGGGTACCTATGGGGGAGGTGAAGGAGAAGGAGGTGGTGGAGATTCTTGAAGATGATGGGGAGAGATCTTCGGACAACTCTGTACCACCCGCGGCGCTGGACCTCAACGAGGGCTTCGGGGAGGACAACGAGGAAGGGGAAGTCGGCAAGGACGACGACGACGACGATGGCGGTAGCACAAGTGAAGTTGCGGGAGGAAGCAGGAGTTCCAGCAACAACAGCAGCACCAACCACAATTCCGAGAGCAGCAAGGGTCATGACATGGACAGCAGCAGCAAGGCCGATGGCAGCGGCGAGAGGGTGCCGACGATGAGGCAGTACAACAGGTCTAAGCTCCCTCGGCTCCGGTGGACGACCGACCTCCACATGGCGTTCGTCCACGCCGTCGAGAGGCTGGGCGGCCAAGAGAGTAAGTGTGTGGTCGGTTCTAGTTTCTTGTTGTGCATTTTTTTTCTTGACCAAACTACCTCCACGCTTCTCAAAATAAGGCAGATTAAAGGGATCTCCTAACTAATTTTCCTTTGATTGGTGTCTATTTTTTTTGTTCATTTGTTGATAGGAGCAACCCCAAAGCTGGTGCTTCAGATGATGAATGTGAGGGGGCTCAGCATTGCTCATGTAAAAAGTCACTTGCAGGTAAAAGGAGATCGACTAGGACGAGGCCTACTTCTCATGACTACTAAGCAGCTGTGCTAGCTGCTTCTTTTCTTCACACAAGTGTTTGAACCTAACCCTTTTCTTGTTCATCCATTTCGACTTTTCAGATGTACAGAAGCAAAAAGCTAGACCACGAGTTCAGCCACGAGAGGGCAGCCATATCTTCAGGTTCTTATTGTTAAAACCACGCAAAATAATTTACGACCACGTAGTCAAACTTATGACTACGCAGAGCGTCTTACGACCACGCAGTACGTCTTACAACCACACAATCGATCTTACGACCACGAAGTCGTATACAAGTACTCGGAGCTACCACGAATACCTAGTCGCAACTGGCAGTCGGAAGTCGTACACGACTAGAGAGTCGGAGGCACTCTAGGACTAGCAAGTCGATTCTGAATTGCAAGTCATAAACGCTCTACGATTTACGAGTACTTCAAGCACTGTGGAAAAACTCACGCGATAGAAAATGGAAGACACAAGATTTTGTGCTGCTCTCAACAACCACCCACTGCAGCTTTTCTAGAGACTCTATTTATACCAAAAGAGTACAGGTAATAGCCATTTGGCCACTCCTATTCGTGCGCCGCGACTACGTGGTCGTGTCATCCCAAGACCGCAAACTGCACGCGTGTTCTAACTGAAATAGAAAAAGACTCAACTAAACGTACGACTAGGACAATGTGGTCGACTACTTGACGCGCACGACTAGGACGTCGTGCTCAACTACCTGACAACTTGATCAATTATTCTGACATTCTCCCCCTTGATCTAGTTGCCATTTACGGTGATGAATCCAACCTTCCCGCACAGACCTTGAAACTTGATCCGCCCGAGGGGTTTGGTTAGCAAATCAGCCAATTACCCGTCCGACTTGACGTAGTCGATGAGGACCTTGCCGTTTTCGACCATTGCCTAATGAAGTGATAACTCATGTCAATGTGCTTGCTCCGACCGTGATACACCGGATTCTTGCACAGCTGTATTGCAGACTTATTGTCTACGAGCAGGGTTGCTGCTGATGCTTCTGCGTTGAGCAGATTACCGACAACTCACCGAGCCAAATCTCTTGGCATGCAGATGTTGAGGCAGCGACATACTCGGCCTCGCAAGTCGATAGGGCAACGGTCTTCTGCTTCTATTATTGCCAGCTCACTGGGCTCCCCCCAATGAAGAACATCATGTCGGAGGTACTCTTCCGTTCGTCAACATCCCCGGCCATGTCTGCGTCGTTGTACCCGATGAGCGTAGCCAACCCTATACCTCTGGTGTACCTGCAACCGTAGTCAATTGTCCCTGCCACGTAGCGCAGCAAGTGCTTCACGACGCTAAGGTGCTCGGTAGTCGACGATTCCATGAATCGACTTACGTAGCCGATTGCGAACATAATGTCTGGTCTTGTGTGTACCAGATAGCGCAAGCTTCCAACGATGCTACGGTAGAACATGCTGTCGACCGGAGGATTTGAGCTTCCCTTGCTCAACTTCTGTCATGGCTCCATTGGCACAAGAATAGGGTTGCAGTCGCTCATCCCGGCCTTCTCCAGCAGCTTGGCTGAGTAGCTCGCTTGTGACAGAGTGATCTTGCCCTCACTCTGTTTTACCTAAATACCAAGGTAGTAGCTAAGAGAACCGAGATCACTCATCTTGAACTCGGCTTCCATCTAAGCTTTGAATCGGTTGATTTCCTCCAGACGGGCACTAGTCACCACCAAGTCATCAACGTAGACACCCACGAGTAGTCGTGCATCGCCGGTTCCCCTAGTGTACACGACATGCTCGGACGAAGTTCTCCTGAAGGCGGGGAGGGTCATCGTGCTGTCGAACTTGGAATTCTAGGCTCTCGGCGCTTGTTAAAGCCTATAGAGAGCCTTGCGCAGCCGTAGCACTAGATGCTTGCGCCCCTTGCAAACGAAACCGGGGGGCTGGGTCACGTACACTTCCTCTGAGAGATTGCCGTTGAGAAAGACATATTTCACATCAAGGTGATGTATCGCCTATCCCTCATGGGCAGCCACTGCCACGAGTGCTCGCACAGAGTTGATGCATGCTATAGGTGCGAATACCTCGTCTAGAGATGGCAATGGTACCGACACCGAATACCGACGGGTTTTACCCGATAAAGAGACGGGTATGGAAAATTTTATGTACCCATGGGTATGTTATTGGCGAAATCCTCTACCGCGGGTAGGCGGTGCGGTGTGGTATATACTACCCATACCGCCTACCCGCTGGTAATGAATACCGCATTAGACAACTAGACATCTCACTCAAATGTTAATTTTATTATCTACTTGTTGTTGATTGTTTATTTGTTTGTCATATGTTGATATGGTCATGTCAAGTATGTTTATGTGATGTACTAATTTTGATCATTAGACGCTTTTGTGCTTGGCATGTGTGATTAATAAATGTCTAAATTGATGATATTCTTATGTGTTGAACCGGTATGCTTATGGTACGGGTTACCCGTCGGGTAGTAATACCCGTCTTGGGTGCGGTGCGGGTAAATTTTCCTACCAGCGTGCGGATACGGGTAACCCGACGGTAAATTTACACCTAGCGGTACGGGTATGGAATGGCAATACCCGATGGGTATTTACCCGTTGCCATCTCTAACCTCGTCGAAGTCGATGCCGGCACGTTAGACATAGCCCTTTGCCATCAGGCGCACCTTATGCTTCACGATCTCCCCGCAAGCGTCCTTCTTGAGCTTGAAAAACCACTTAAGACTGATTGGGCATTTCCCAGTAGGAAGATCGACGAGATCCCATGTACGGTTCTCTTCGATGGAGTTCATTTCCTCCTGCATCGCCATCCGCCACCGTCGGTCAGCCTGGGCCTCAGAAACAGTTCACCCGAATCAAGCTCGAGCTCGCGTGGAGGTGCGTCGTTGATGCAGTCCTGCACCATGAGGAACCTCCGAGGAGCTCCTTCATCATCGAGGTCGTTGCCCGACAGAATGGTCAATGGCGGGGATGCAAATTCACCGTGGTCGTACCACTGCCCGTGGTCGTACCACCGCCCGTGGTCGAGCTGGTGATGACGTGGTCGTAGCTGTGCCGTGGTCGTAGCCAGTTCCGGACTACCTTCGGGTCATGCCACCGGTACAGAGTAGGCCACAGTGGCCTGGTCCAAGTGTTCCTAGTCCCATCTTCTCCCCTCGTCGAAGACGACATCCCTGGAGATCTGTACTTGGCCAGATGAGGGGTCGAACATCTAGCACGCCTTGGAACTGTGGTCGTATCTGATGAACACCATGGGAGCGCTTATGTCATCCAGCTTGTTAGCGTTTGGCCGTGTAGCTTTCACATGCCCTTCGCAGCTAAAAGTACAAAAAAATGCACGACAGGTTCCACTCCATTCCAGACTTCATAGGGAGTCTTTCCGCTCACGCTGCTTGTGAGCGAGCGGTTAAGAATGAAGACTATTGTGGTTATGGCCTCCCACAGAATTCACCGGGCACCTTCTGGGCCTTGAGGAGGCACCTCGCCGTTGCCAGTACCATCTGATTCCGGCGCTCGACAACACCGTTCTGCTGTGGTGAGTACGGGGCCATGAGTTGCCGATGTACACCTCGCTCGGCGCAGTGATCGATGAAGTCCACAGAGGTGAACTCCCCCCATGATCAGTGCACAAAGCGCACATCTTTCATTTGGTCTCAATCTCGATAGAGATCTGGAACCTCTTAATTGCGCCTTCGGCCTCGTCCTTGCTTCGGAGGAGAATGATTCACATGTAGCGACTCATGTCGTCAATGAGCATGAGGAAGTAGCGCTTGCCTCCGTGTGTCGCTGGTGTGACAGGTCCACACAGATCATCGTGGACAAGGTCGAGGCGGTCGTTGGAGCTGTGTTTGGTCTCCTGAGGAAATGGAGTGTGTCATTGCTTTCCTATGAGACACCCGTCGCAGATTTGATCGGCGTGGTTCACTCGAGGAAGTCCACGCACCATGCGTGTGGTCGACATCTTCTGGAGAGCATCAAAGTTGAGGTGCCCAAAATGAACATGCCAGCACCATGCCCTGTTAGCGGTCTGCAGTACATATAGACTGGTTGCACAACTCGCAAAGAAAGCTTGTACAACCAATTTGGTGATCGCTTCACCTAAGTGATGAGATTGTGCTGTCGATCACGAATGCACAAGACTCCATCTTCAATCAGTATGTTGTTGTTTCCCTCTTCGAGCTGGCCAATGCTGATGATGTTGCTCTGGAGCCGAGGGATGAAGTACACATTGGTGAGAGAGCAATGTTGGTTCCCTTTTCCGGTGAACATCACGGCGCCGCGTCCGTGGATTTCGACCACTAAGCCATCCCCAAGCTTGACCGAGCCGGCAATCACGTGATCGAGTTCAGAGAATGTTGTGCCAGACCCTGTTATTGGTTTGAGGCACCGGTGTCGAGAAACTAGGAGGTCTCCTCATGTTGTTTGTTGGGGAAGATCGACATGGCATGTTCCTCGCTGAGGAAAACCTTCCCGTCATCGTGTATAGTGTTGGTGGGTGACTGGGCGATGTCCTCCTCGACCGCTGTTGCTTCGCCCAGCAAAAGGGACGGCACGTCATCGGTGTTCTACACCAAATGTGCCTCCTCCCTTTTCCTCTTGCGCAATCGCGAGCCCAATGCCCCAGCTTGCCGCAGTACCTGCATTCGTCCTTCTTAGGATTGTCGAAGCCGCCGTGGGAATGGTTCTCCCATCTATTGCAGGAGGAATCCCGTACACGGTTGCCGCGCAGCCTGCCACGCGACTTGTTGTTGGAGTACGATCCATCCCGTTCGCGTGCCCACGCCCGTGCCCGCCACTCCTCCGTGAGGAGCAGACAAGTTCCCTTGTCGTTGGTACCTCGCTTGGCGTAGCGTTGCTCCACCGCTCGAAATCGTCTGATCACTTCCTCGATCGAGAGAGTGCTCACTTCGAGAAGTGTCTCAATTGAGATGGCCACATGTATATAGCGCCCGGACAACCTGCAGGAGTTTCTTGACAACCTCTTCCTCCCGGACGAGAACGCCGAGTAGTTGGAGATTGTTGGCAAGCCCAGAGATCCTCATCGAGAAGTCGTCGATGGACTCACCATCTTTGAAGGAGATGCTCCTGAACTCCTTGCGCAGTTGCTGGGTGTTGGCCTCACGAACGCGATCGATGCCCATACGCATGGTCTTCACAGCCTACCAGGTAGCCTTCGTCGTGTTCTTGACAACGAGCGTCGACAACATTTCAGCCGGCACGACGCGGAGAATTGCGGACAACACGAGTCGGTCGTCGTGGTAGTCGGCATCGTCGGTCTCGATGGTGTCCCAGAGACCTTGCGCCTAGAGATTCACTCGCATGACAAGCGCCCAGTCGTTGTAGTTCGTTCGCGTGAGCATGGGGTAGACAACCGAGCCCGAAGCCTCCCGGACGACGCGCTGGATGACACAACCACCGTCATCACGGTGCCGCAGTCGGCGCAGAGGAGGTGTAGGCGAGCGCGGACGGTCTTACCGCGGAGGAATCACAGACTGCCTTCCGGGTCGAGCCCTCGAGAAGACATATCTCCCAGATGGTCGACGAGGCTCTGATACCACTTGTTACGACCATGCAGAACAATTTACGACCACGCAGTCGAATTTACGACCACATAGTCGATCTTACGACCACGCAGTACATCTTACGACCACATAGTCGATCTTATGACCACATAGTACGTCTTACAACCACACAATAATCGTATGACCACGAAGTCGTATACGAGTACTCGGAGCTACCACGAGTACCTAGTTGCAACTAGCAGTCAGAAGTCATACACGACTAGGGAGTCGGAGGCACTCTACGTCCATCAAGTCGATTCTGACTTGCAAGTCGTAAACGCTCTACGACTTACGAGTACTTCAAGCACTGTGGAAAACTCATGCGATAGAAAATGGAATACACAGGATTTTGTGCTGCTCTCAACAACTAGCCACTGCAGCTTTTCTGGATTCTCTATTTATACCAAAAGAGTACAAGTAATGGCCGTTTGGCCACTCCTATTCGTGCGCCACGATTACGTGGTCGTGCCATCCCACGACCGCAAACTGTGCGCATGCTCTAACTGAAACCGGAAAATTCTCAATTAAGCGCACAACCAGGACAACGTGGTCGACTACCTGACGCGCTCGACCAAGACGTCGTGCTCAACTACCTGACAACTTGATCAATTATTCTGATATTTATCTTGATTCTCGCCATTTTTAATCTCTTCCACAGTAGCATTCATCGAAAAAGACATGGAGTTTCATTTCCTAAAGTTTTTTCTACTTAACTTTCGCAGTTTTTTCGCCGATGGACTTCCACATGAGGCGAGGGGACCATCTATTCCACGACATGTTCTTCCAGCGAGCTGCCGGCTCGGTGTTCTCCTCCAGGCTGCACGAGAACGGACGGTTCTTCGCGTCGAGAAATGCTGGCTTGCCAGAGGCCAGCCGGATTTACGGCCTCTTCCAACGCTGGCCGCCTCCCATGCAAACATTCGACTTCAAGAACTACAGTAGCTTTAGGTAACCAAAGCAGAAGGACAACATGGATGCTCAGCAACGATCGTGTTGTGGTCATGTCAAAACCCTAACCGATCTCTCTTATTCATGCGTCTAGGAACCAAGAATGGGCGTTCAACCAGCACGCGGCGGCGGCGAGGACGGGCGCCGTCAATGACCATGGTCCGGCGAAAGGGCTCATCCACGAGACGATCTTCAGGAAGGACGGCAAGCCGACGTCGCAGTTGTTCGACGTGAGGGATGTCATCGCCTCCAACCGAACGTCGATGGCAACCACGGGTGCCGCTGACCATCGACTGGACGGCGGAAAGGTCGGTAGCTTTGATTGGATCGGCAGCAGCTCCCTGCCGCTCTCGAGGACAATGTCGGCGGCAGCCACCACGGGTTTTGCTCTGGGCGATCACCATCTCCCGTTTAGGTGGCGAGGCGCCGCCGGCAGCAAGGGCTACCACCCCAACGGCAACACTAACATATCGTCGTCAGATCCCGTCGTTTCAAGTGAAGCCCTAGGTACCCGGCTCGAGGTACGCAAAATGTCTACATCTAGCTTTGATACGTTCACTCGTAACTGTTGGGACTTGGGATTACTCCCTCTCTCTTCTCTCTCTTGTACACACATGCAAGAGGTCACATAAAGGAAGATGAGACACACTTAGCTTGTAGGCTACATTTTTCTCTCTATTCTGTTTATTAACAAACTGATTATAAAGCCATATATAGACATCACTAACACGTCTAGCAACGAACTGGACCCATTATGCACTCCATGAACCCAGCGACTAGGATTACTAACACTCACTAACCAACCATTCTCATGCACTCAATCGTCACAACAATGGACGTGTCGCTGTGCAGTTGCAGAAGCACCTAGAGACGAGAGCTCCTACCAAAGCGATCGACGAGATACGCATCGAGACTGCGGCAAAAAGGACGAAGGCGTCGACGGAGGCGAACGGCTGGACGCCGGACTTGCAGCTAAGCCTGAGCCCCAACGTGGGGGCAGACACTAACCGGGCCAAGAAGAGGAGCATCGCGTTAAGTGAGAAGGAGGTGGACAGCGATAAGCTGCCGCTCTCGCTCTCGCTGTCACTCCGGGGTGGCCACAGCGGCGACGAGGGCGGCGGCGCGGATGCCAGGAGGTTATTAGAGGCAGCGACAGGTAGCAGTAGCAAGAAGGCCGCTCTGGGGCTGAGTACTTTGGATCTGACCATGTCGATCAAGGCATTGGAGTGAGATCTTTCAAGTACTTGTCCCAAGGCCTTCCAAAACTTGCACACTGCACCATGAGATTAATTAATAAGATTGTTAATTTAATTACCATGCTTCCAGACCATATATAAATACATATCTTATGTTCAGTGACATGCAATAGCTAGGTAGACTGTTTCTCTATATATATCGTCACGTACATGATCAGTTCGGTTTTTTTGTCACGGTGGCATTGGGAGGTTAATTAAATCATATGCCAGATGTTAAAAATTAATACCCACATTAATTCATCAATTTGTTAATCTTGCAATTGCTTGTACTAATAGTTTTTTCGCTACTGTGTATATATTGGGATTCAGCTTAGTTCCGTAATTGCCTGGGCGCTAGCTCATATGCATGAGTTTCTTTTTCGTTCCTTGCTGCAAACAAAAAGAAGAAGAAGAAAAGGTGTCTATATATAGGATAAGAATAGTATTTCATACATAATGTAATATAAAGTAGCTTCGCATTGACCATTGTATTTCTAATTATGTACAACTCAAATGTTCTAAGTACTTATAGTACTTAAACATATATCTTGGTTGAGCGTATTATATATGTTGGAAATTTATACAAACACCCACGGTGGTTCAACCGCTCGCAATCGCCTCTGCTGATTCTCCATTTCTGCAGAGCATGCAAGACAAATAGGGGTGCAATCGAGTGGATACGGACGGATATCGCTTATCCTATATCCTATTCTATATTTTTTCCTCAGAGTCGGAGTCAAACACGGATAATATCGGATATCTATTTCTCCATTTCGTATCCGTTCTATAGTCTTTCGGACGGTTGGTCGGACGAAAATTATCCGCTTCTTTGCACATGATATTGGATAGTATGGTATAATCAGAGCGAACATGGAGAGACTAATTACTGAGATGTTGAAGAAAGAACACTTAATACTCCCGCTTGTTTAGATGTAATAATATGTCTATATGTTATTTTGTTCCTAGGTGAAGTCACAACAAACTTTCTCATATCATTTGACATACGGATATATGGACGGATATCACTTATCTCGTATTCTATTCCATATTTTTCCTCAGAGTCGGAGTCGGATACGGATAGTGCCGGATACCTATCTACCCCTTCCATATCTGTTCCGCATGCCTTGATCGGTCAGTCGGACGAACGAAAACTATCCACTCCGTTTACATCCCTAAAGACAAGACCAATTGACAGGCATGCATGGCATTAAACAAATGATTTAATAAATCACCAAATCGGCTAACAGACCACATACATTAACTTGCATGCAACTCCAGATTGACCTCATCTTTGCACTCAACAGTTGACAGGGATGCCAACAATTTTATAACAAAATACAAACTCAAATTTTTAACTCTTCTAAATTACAATGATTTATCATAATATAATCCAAAACCTCTCACATAGTCCTTTAGATATCTTAGAGAGAAATCCGACATTTAATTAATTTATAGTTTTAAAAAATAACTGTGATGTACTTTCATTCAGAGATACAACAATTGTTTGTTTTCATGTAATATGTATGATGATCATTTTCATCCTACATCAACTAGCAAACGCTGAAAATTTTAGTATTTTAACATCTAGAACGCTAGTAAGCTTTTAAATAGAGTATCTTTTCAAGACGAGTCTATAAATCGACTGTAATAGATATTGTTTTGACTTAATCTATATCGGCCAAAATCGCACGTGAGTATCTATATCTATGTACTCTCTCTCTCTTACGATAGCTAAAATTCAAAAATTTAAACTAAGACTCATAAGTCATAGTTCAAAAGAACTCACCATGAAAAGTCAATAATGTTATTTAAAAAACGGAGGGAGTACTTAATTAATGGCCAGGACAAATTAAGTTCACTAAAATGGACAAGAGTAGGGGCATCGCAAAAAAAATCAAGTTAGGAACCAATATTATCACAACACAACAGCATATATATAGGTGTAGGGACTTCCATTGTATACTATACACCCTTCGTTTCTATGTGTTGTCTTAACTCTGTGTGTAAGCTTCATACTATACGTACCCTGTTATCTGGATCTACCACCTGTGACCAGTTTGGTCCTGACATAAGCTTAAGCTGAGGCTGAACAGCCATGCATGCATGCATGCATGTATATTAAAACTTGAAGTACCCTACATAAAACTGAACAGATCAAGGTGCCTTCCACTTTCTTTGGCAGTATGCACGTGCCTAACCTCTTCCCTTAATTTCAGCATTGGCAGCAGTATTCCCCTCTCCACTGACCTGTCAGTGTCACCTGTGAGCTCCAGAAAGGGCGGCGACTGTTAACGATCAAGAGACACTGTTAGAATAACATGTACACTATGTAATGTAATGTAATGTAATGTAATTTAACTCTTTAGCCATTTGTGTAGGCTAGGCTATCTATAGCTAGCTATAGCTGCCGCATGCTTGGGAATTGAAGTCAGAGAGAGGTTGATCATGTGGACAAGAGAGCATTAACCACCGGAGGGGCAGCGAGATGACAGCCCTCTGACAAAAATATTGCAGGCCATGCAGCACTGCAGTGAGCAACAGAAGGCTGATCAATGTCACTCTTCTAGCTGGCGCAAGACAATCGCATATGGCGCCTACGGTTTTTTCTCAGCTCCGGGATCCAGCCTGTGTGTGTGCAACAATGGAAGATGATGGGATTGTCTCCAAACCGCGCGGCCGGCGCCAACAATTCCAACGACGAGACAAGCGCAGTGGCAGCCATAGGGACCTGCAACGCGGACCGTTTCGCCAACATCCTGCCCCACGCTTGACTTCGGAGTTTAATTGGGTGCGGTTCCAATCTACAATTGATGGATGTTTCAGCGCATCGAGTATGTGCTATATTATACTACAGGTTTGCTAATCGATCCGCGGATGTGAGCAGGTTTTCAGGCCGGCGGAGAGCCGGACATTGGTGCATGTATACAATGGCAGCTGCGCTCCGGGTTCACCGGTGGGTGGTGGGGCGATAAGCCGATCGATGAGGGTGTCACTCTTCGCAGGGTTTGTAGTGGACGGTGGCGGAACAATAAGACGACGTACGTACGTACGTCGCGTGGATGATGAGGATAATATAGTGGGACGATGTTAAGGCAGCGAGGATGCCACCAACAATAGGTTTTATTTCTATCTATCAATGAAATGAAGGCAGCTCTCCTGCTTTTCTTTTAAAAAAAAGTTTTACAACAAGCGGTAGACAAAATTGCTAAGCGGCATGAGGACAATGGTAGGGCAGTGGGAGGGGGCGATGCCACCGGAGGCCATGAAGATGATGAGGAAGAAGGTTAGCAGGGTTCATAATTTCGATGAAATTTTGTTCCTTTTGGTATCATGTGAAAGAAAAAACGATTTGATCAAATTCTGGTCGAATTTATCCTAATTGAATTTTGTCTAAATTTTGGTTAAATTTCGTCAAAAAATCAAATGACGCTTGAATATATTGACTGAATTTTTACCGAAAGGACGAAATTTCGTTCCTTTCATCTCTTTCATTACCCTCTGAATTTTTTTGCAAAATGAAAAATTTTTCCCTCGGTTGTAGATTGGGGCAGGGGTTCGGGGTTATAGCAACTAGCAAGCGCTGCGTTGGAAAATTGCTGATTGACTCAACCGCAAAAGCCTCCGTTAAGACAACCATGAAGAGGTCATGTTTGACGATAGAAATTGGCAATTTCTCACGAGTATGATGGCGATCTTCACCTCCCGCCATCGCCGACCCCAAAATGGGTTCCCGGAATCCCCCTGAGTCCGTCCATAGCCTCGGTTTGCGTCGCAAGGCTCTGTAGCGCCGCCAGTCGCCGTCGCCTCCCTTCTCTGCTTCGTTGCCGCGCGCCCGGTCAGCTGGGGAAGAGGAACAGTGACGGGTTGTCACTGTTCATTCGACCCAATAGTGCCGAAACCCAAAACCCGGTTAGCACAGTATCTCAGCCCGTTAGCGCGGTAATCCGATCCGCTTAAACAGTAGAAACCCGTGATGAACAAAGGCCCGACCGCGGTGAATGGTTCCCCGCGCGGTGAATAGTAAATACCCGCAATGAATAGTGTTCAGACCCGTTAAGCTATTTCAAAGCCCAAAAATGCAAATATATACCCATTTTGACCGTTTCGAACCCACCAATTCATTTTCCAACTCCGTTTCACCATCCCGAGCACCCAAAAATCCAGAACCTATTTTATTTGATTTTTCTTGGATTTTATTTCTTTATTTTACTTTCTTTATTCCTAGCTCATTTTCTTCGAGCATGGAATTAAATTACTTTCTTTGATTTGCGCTAGCACACGACGTCGTGAGTCGATCGAGTCAAGAAGGAGGAGCTCAGGATCAAGCTCAAGATCAAGATATAGAAGAATACGAAATTGTTGAAATCATAAATCCGCAAGGCAAGTCACATGTTTTTGATCATATTGAACCTACATTCCGTTAATTATTTATTTATCCGTATTTTCATTATGTTATTTAGGCACTGGTATTTCTTGTACAAAGTTTGTTCAGAATGACATGATATTAGCTAATGTCCTACCACCCGAAAAAGCCCTGTTTAATTTGATGGCCATATTCACCTTGACAAAACTTTAGTAATATTAAAAGTATTATTATTGTAATCATGGTAGTTCAGGAACTCATTAACTTTTACTACTAAAGTCTTGATATTCAGTCAATTGAAATTTTAAAAGTAGTTCTATGATAAAGTATCATGGGATGCCATGAGATGGCTTGAGCCCATGACCTCATCTCCGAATGAGGGTTTGGTTGTGAATTGATGACAGTCTGTGCATACCGCAATGTGAATTTGTAGAATGATGTTTTAGTGAAAAGCAAGGACTAAAATCTTATACCAAGTGAAGAACATAGTGATCGCTCAACCACAAGCGTTGACTTGTCAAGCTTGGTTTACTAGCTGCTCAAATCGATTGAATCTCTAACGGAGTACAAATAGTTAGTATGGAAACGGTAAAACCATACTAAACAACGTTAGATTCCTTCCAGGACGGGTGGTCTGGCCTTTGTGGCGGATACACGGTGCGAGTTGAGATCTAACGGGTACGGGAAAGTTAGTATGGAAGCGGTAAAACCATACTGAACAACGGTAGACTCCTCTCAGGACGGGCAATCTATCTAGCCGTGTCGGCAGGTAAAGTGTCTGGCCGTGTCTGCAGAACCTCCGGGTCTGTTTGGAGGCCTATCGGTAGAGCCTACATAAAGAGATGAGCAGTGAAATATATCTGTCATTTTGATCTCCTAGCAGAAAATTGAGTCTCCGCTTACCACTGGGATGGTTCTCTGGAAAAATAAATCTATAAAGCACTTATTTATTTTTATTTTTTCATAATACGGTTCCAATATATATACAAGCACGCTGTTGTATAGGTAGTTGTTGATGGCTCCTAGTTTAGGACTTACTTTATTTAAATGTACCACATAAATGTGGGGCACAATTTGGACTGAAGCTTGGGAGCAATTGTAGATGGCTCCTAATTTAGAACTTGCACTATCAAGATAAGTCATTGATCTAGTCAATTGTAATGTTCAAACATGCTTTTAGTTTAAGTGAGTCATTTTGGAGCGTTTTAGCATATTTTTTTGCCGGACTTAAAATTAGCTCATTTGCACTTTGCCTTGTCATGACTCATATTAAGATCTCTCTACCTATACTTGTGATTTTAAGACAGTCTGACATGTTTTTAATGGCTTGCTTTCCTATATATGTTCTTACATAATTATGCAAGCTAATTAGTATGGCTTGGTGAAATACCTTTTCATTGGCTTGGATAATTTTCAAAACTCCCAATCCAACTAAAATCTGAAAATTACCAAAGAGATCATGTTTCACTCTTAGTCTTCATTAATTCCTTTTTTTACTTGATGAATTCCTTGTCAAAGTGGGAGAAATTATGGCAAAATTTCATGAATTGGGCTAAGGGGGAGAAAATAAGGGAGTTTTTTATTCTTGTGTTTTATTGCAAATTCTTGATTTGCTTAGCTTCTTCTTACCTTGATCAAGATCAAAATAAGCAATTGTCCTTTCATATAGACCTAAAGTGAGAATTTCCCAAGTTCAAATGGTTTTGGAGAGCTTACGTTAAAAACTTGATCTTTCTAGTTTCTTAACTCTATTTTCAACCTCACTTGGCCATTTTCAACTTCTATTCACTTCTTGAGCCAAGTTGAGTTCTGCTTTTACAAAATATCTTCTAAATTCTAAAACCAACTCAACTTTGTATTTTTTGGAGAATTGCCAATGTGTTCATCAAGAGGAGATTGAGAGACAATGTACAAGGTCTAGTATATGTTTATGATGAACAATTGGCACTTTGGTTAAGTTGGATTTGGATTTTGCAAAATTTCAAAAAATCAGTTTTCATTCTGTGCTGTCAGTGTTCAATCGGTCTGACTGCCATAAGGTCGGCAATCTAACAGCCATGGGGTAAACGATCAGACCAGTCATGGACCTTTAGAAAATTGAACACCAAACACTTATGTAGGCTTGTTTGGAGATGAGTTTGCACGTCGGGCCGCCGGAATTGGAAACTAGAGCTAAAACTGGATATAGTTTAACCAAAATTTTAGAGAGGGTATTTTATGGTGTAATTAAGCGGTCAGACTAGCCAGTGGTTGAGCAGTTTAACCGATATGGTGTCGGCGATCATAGCGGCCCCAGTAGTCTGACCGACCTAGTAATTGCAGGCAGACCAGTTGTTGGCGAATTGTTTTGGTCAAGCTAGGATCAGTGGTGATTGAGTGCACATGGCATGGGTGTTATGGGTTGGTTGTGATGTATTGTATGATGCATGATTTTGACTAACGTGAGTCCAGTACATGAAATTTGTGCTTGAGATGATTGCTTGGTCTTGGATGTGCAGGTGGTTTGAAAAACGTTAACGATCGATGGCAATGGACTGGGACTAGATGGAGGAGCTGAGGTCCGAGTGGTCGTGTAAGTCCGGATGAGGCTACGTGGCTCAAGAGGGAAGCACAAAGAAGATAAGGATTGTAGAAAGCGAGTTGGTACATGTGGTGCTTGTCAAAGCATGTAGCAATATTTTGAGGCGAATGTGAAGACAAAGTAAAGGGAAGGTGCTCGAAAGCTTTGTTGATGGTATTTTGGTAGTTGATCAAATACCAGATTGGTGTCTTACGAGGATATAATTATCCTCAAATTAGTATTTATTTGTAAATGATAATCTTATGTCATTATACTCCTTGAGTATATCCGTTATCTATAAGGGAGAAATTTCACAGGGTAGTCGTAAGCTCTTCTACGACCACCTCATATTTGTAAGTTCTCGTACCACCACCTTATAGTCGTAAGTTCTCCTACGACCATGACATGGTCATAAGTTATCCTACGACCACCTTGTGATAAATGTGCAAGAAACTAATAAGAAGATTGCAGTAATTTTTCTCAAAAAAAGATTGTAATAAATCTCTTGTAGTATTGCAGTCAAAATCATAAAGAGGTCGCACCAAATCTGTTGTACAGATTTATTAAAGGCACAATGAGATCGTAGAAAATATCTTGTAACGGTGTTATAAACACAAAAGAGGATTACAGTAAATTTGTTGTACAGGTTTTGTAAACGCACAATAAGGTTGTAAAAATCTTTTATAACGGTTCAGTCAACGCATATGGAAGTCACAGTAAATATTTTTTAGTGATGCAGAAAACATAGGATATACATACATACATACATACATATATACATACATACATATATATATATATACATACATACATATATATATATACATACATACATACATATATATATATATATATATATATATATATATATATATATCATGGGTGTTGTAAAGACCTTATTCCTCTTGGCCTCTACCTTGTATAAAAAACTTTCTTCTTCTTCTTAAGGATATGTACAGTAATTTGTTTCTAAGGTTTTTACTTTACATAAAGACAACACTAGAGACAACTTTTCCAACATAAATCATTCCTATAACTATTTTCACCAAAACTTCCTGTCTCACACCATCTCACTATTTGCGTTGGTTTGCAGGTTCAAATCGTCTCTTACATAAGAGACATCATATTATCTCTTCTCATATTCTCTCTCTCCACATATAATTTTACTCATTTAATATAGCTAAGAAACAACTAAGATAGTACTATTGAAAAAGCCCTAATTGATTGCCAGTGGTCCTACCCATGTTTCAAAAATATATATGATTGGCCTGATTTTCTTGCGAATTTTAATATTGAAACTCCTATTTTTCGTCTAACTAATATATATCTTAGCCAACTATCAGATGTAAGTTTTAAAAATTAGGGTCTACCAAATTAAAGTCTACAAGTTTTTCTTTTTTACAATCATTGGAAATTTTGATATATCTAAGCCAACTATCAAATTAATCTATGCCTTAAAATTAGGGGCTACTAAGTTAAGGGATAGATGTGTTTTTTAGAATTTTTAGTACATTTCTTTTTTTTTCTTAGCACCCGTAAATCACCTATCATCAGCTTTTATTATATAACTAGCAATAAAAAAATTGGAGGATCAGGATGCTTCTTATACATCTACTAGACTGAACACATGTACACCTGAAATAAGTAATATCATGACAAGACATGGAAGCTATTCATACATAAAGCATTACATTTCAGCAAAATCACCATTGACAAGCAGACGCTACTCATTGAACAGCAGCTGTTCAACATGTCCATTTATGTTGAGAGTGCCGGTTGTTGCTAGCCCTGCGGAAGCAACATGTGGATGACCAACTGAAAGAATACCAATGGCAGGGGGCTGGAATGAGCTGCAAGAGATGTTGCGTTGTACAGATGAATGCGTCCCTAAAAACGCATTTGAGACAGCAATAGAGAGGCAATTAAATTAAGTTCCGTTATATAAAATTTCTTGCAGTGCCACAACAGCGAAGGTGAAACAGCGAAAGTTTCATCTGTTTAAGTAAAGCCTGCAGAAACATAGAGAGAAAACATAATACTTCGTTATAGCCTATTATTCTAATTTAAGGCCATATTCACTGAAAGAAAGAAAGCAATGTACACTCGCGTCACTGCTCTTATGCAGAAACATGGTTATGTGGTGAATAAGTAAAGTTTTTTATACATAGAACGATTTTTATACACAGAACCTTTTCAGTTACGAGAAATAGGCTATCTCTTCTAGCGAAAGAGCCGCCTGTTAATAACAGCCAGCAAAAGGCTATGGTGTTTGTTGAGCCGCTAAATTAAAATAAAGTTCATGCGTCGAATAAACAGAACAATGTGATTTGGGATTTGAGAATAGAAGAATGTAACATCCCAGGATTAAACAATGACGTAGCAATTGGTGAAGCCACCATGGAAGCAAGAATTTATGTATGGCCTATTACATCTTAACCGAGTTAAATGAAATATTCCATGGATGGGCAGAAACAAATTGTTATGTTGGCACTGAAGGCTCTACTGTTATATCAATTAGGCACTTCAGCAGTAATCTGATAAGACTGCAGATAATACAACAGAAAAGAAACATTTTAGAAGAATGATATTTGAAGATGCCAACAATAGAGGAAAAATGCTGGTTAGTTTTCCATGGAAGCTAACCCCGCGATAGAATCATTGGGGGGTAATTCCTTATTATGGATTATAGGGCAATCATCTATTTGTTGTACTGGTAGCACAGGAACTGCATTGAGAACACCTTAAAACATAATATTGGTGGTGTGCAACCATGTGGAGGTCACCTCATGGTTGTGATGAGTAATTGACTTTTGGATTAGAGTATCTGTGGAGGGTGAATTTGGTTTTTGAGGAGTTTGCAAAAAATCACTTTTTTGGTTTACGAGTTAGTTTGGCCTACGACTACTGGAGTATTCGCTGTTTACGACTTAATGGTTAGTCGGTTTAATCGGCTGTGTGGTGATCGGTCCGATCGGTAGGTCTGATCGGCATTTGTGCGAGATCGGCAAAACGACCACAGGGTGGTCGAAAGCTTCAGTGCCCGAACGACCATGTGTGATCGATAGTCGTAGCCTGATGATCGATGGTCGTAGCTTACTGGCTGGTCGTGATCGGTAGTCGTAAGTTGTGGTGCTCGGTAGTCATAAGCTGTAGCGATCAATAGTCATAGCCTTTGTGAGCGGCGATCGTAGCGATTGGTTGTGGTAGTTGCAGCCTGTTGGATCGATAGCAGTGGCGATCTGTGTGGTAGTCGTAGCCTGTGTCTTCGATGGTCGTAGCGATTGGTTGTGATGGTCGTAGGCTTCTGGTAGGTACTCGTTGGCTTCGAGTGTCTCATTTCTTGAGTATCCGAGTACTCGTGTCAGACCAGCCGACGATCAGACTTGCTTATCTCAGTGGTTTGAGGTTGTTCTCTGGAATTGTTGGGTTCTGGTCACGGTTTGACCTGGGTGTTATTGCTAATGTGTACTTGGGTTTATTGCTTATTTCTAGGATTAGGATCAGTAATTTTGGTGCATACTTTTTGCATTGTACATTGTATGGATAAATTGTGCAAATTGATAATCTTTATATATTATGCGGTGCTATGTGATGGTTTGCTTGTTAGTGTTGGTTGCAAGACTTTAGAGCTAGGTCGTGGTGAGGCGTAGAAGGACCGGGACTAAGCACAGGGAGGTGTTGAGGTCCAGAACGGTCAGGGAGATGCCGAAGATGACTAAGACTTGCGAGGTGGTTGCAAGCCGAGATGACGAGAAATCGCGGCATTGTCCTAAGTGGTTTAGGCCTTGTATGTGTTGAAAATGTGAAGTGGATCAAGTGTTGATTCACTAATGGGTTAATGGTTGTAAATCGCTTTGAGAAGCGTGTGTGAGTAAAACCCGGTGTTAAGTGGGGTTAACGGGTTATCCCTGGTTTGGCCTAATGGGGAGTTCATTAGGTTTTTGGGTTCAGGTTATGAGCCTATAAAAGGGGAGGAGGCAAGAGCTAAGCTTTGAGAAAGTTAGCTAAGCATTTTGGTGGCTAGCTCCTCCCTCCCATGGGAGTTAGGTTAGAGAGTGGGTGTGTGTCCTAGCTTTAGAGCTCTGTCCTCCTCCTGAGTGGAGTGGTTGTAAAACCAATTATCTCAAGTGAGAAATATATCAATCTTTGATCTATCTTTTGTGTATTTCTGTCTGTTTGAGTTTGCTCAATTTTGATATCTTTGGTTTGGTTCTTCCTCTGTTCTCTTCAGTTCTGTTCCTCTCTCTTCTTGATTTAAGAGGTTATTCTTGCTTGATCTTACTGATGATCTGACTTGTTGTATTTTGTAGGATCATATTCAAAGTCATCTTGGCTATTCTCTTCCCACGAGCATGGTATGTTCATCTTTTCAATCTCGGTCTCGGTTTTGTGCGCGCTTGATCAAATCTAAAATGGTCTTAACTTTGTTTCTAAGTTTTCAATCCAAAATTGGATTAGCTTCCTAAGACCATAAGTTACTTGCGTACAAATTTCCATGGTCATTTGATCTCTTAATCAAAAGATTTAAAGTTTTTAGATCTGGCGGTCGTGCGCCTCTTATGTTACTTCTAGTCGTTTACGACCGCATATATTTTCGATCGCTCAATAGTCTTAGATCGTGTGGTCGTGCGCTTCTTCTGATTCTTCTAGTCAATCGAAAGGTTTACGATTTTTGGTTTAGTCGATCGGAAGTTCTGTTGATTTTGGTTCTCGTGACAACCCTTTTTTCTGGGAGAAACAGTAGTACCGTAATACTTGTAGCGGTAGTACTAGAGTTCCTGTTCTCCGACCACTTTGGTTTTCGACTATTCAGTGGTTGTTGACCTCACTGGTCGAGATTCGACTTGTTGTGACCACTTCTGTTTCGACTGCTTATAGATCGACCACTCACTGATTGGTGATCTCACTAGTCGGATTTCAACTTACTTCAAACACTTGGGTTTGTGACCAGTCTCAGGTCCTCGACCACGTTGACTGTTCGATCGCACACATTAGTCTTCGACCACGTAGGTTACGATCACATCGATCATGACCGCATTGGTTTTTGACCACTCATTGGTCATCGACCACACTGGTCTCTCGACCGCACGTTGGTCATCGACCACGTTGGTTTCGACCATAGTGGCTTCGACCACGTTGATTTTTGACTACACTGGTATCCGACGTGCAGTCAATCTTCAACTATTGTGATTTCCATCCGATAGTCGATTCCCGACCACGTTAAACTTCTGACTGGTAGTCGAATTTCGACCACGTTATCAGCCTTTCAACCATGTTGTTTTCTCTGCTAACTGGATGTGTTCAATTTGGCTCTTCGTTGTTTTCCGACCAGTAGTCGTAACTTAACCACATAGTATCCGAACAGGTCATCCTCAGCTCTGTTTTCCTTTGTTTTTCAAGCAGATCTCTTATCATAATCTTCATAGCTTTGTAAATTTGAGGGGTAAATTTTAAGACATCATTTCCCCTTGTTGCCTATTCGGTTCTACAATTGGCTATCACAATCCAGATATGAACCAACAAAATAACCTGTCAATTAAACAGCCCTAATTCGTAAGAGTTAAACATTGCCATGACTATTTGAGAAAGAATAATTATGATTTTAATATAGTTACTGCAGCACTAAAACAACTAATGCTACATGAGCAAGACTGTTGTTTGTACCTGCACAAATTCTCAGTCCACCTCCACGTTGGATTAATGCTGCTCTGTCCGATGGCCTGCCAACTCAGCAAGTTGTTTCATTGCTTATGCGTCGTAGTGGCTTTAGCCCATTCCTATCGGTAAGTTCTTGCTGTACTGTCATGTTTCTTCTTCTTTTCACCAATTTGAACAAGTTAGGCGCTAGGTCCTTCGATGCACATCCATTGAGCGACCTTGAAGTCCAGAACCTCGCTTTGGCACCATCGCCCAAAATGATCATCGTACTTGCATCGAAAAGAGCCGTGTCGACTTCATCACAAGGGATTTTCATTTCATTGTCACTATAGCAAAAAATGATACGAGTAGATTTACTTCGAAAAATACTTTCATAATATTATAATATTATTAGGTTTTACAAATATGTTATAATAAAATTGATGGCAAAAGTTATACTTTTCAGATCGTGTCCTCGTGTAAAACAACACTTATTTGTGATTGGATGCTTTTGAGACCTTATCATTATCCAAAATAACACATATTTGTGATTGGATGAAGTATAAACTCAGAGTGAGGAAGTATGCTTGTTCATGAAGTAGCAAAAGTTGTAATCAGTGTGCATCAGTACTCCACCATGGAAAAATTGATGAATCTATAAGCAAAACGCCAACACCATCTTGCTATATTTTTGGGGAAAAATAACATCTGTGCAAACTAGCAAAACGGTATATTGGAGGGACCAAAGATGGGGTGGGACAATTTTATTTCATATTCCAACTCTACACATCTACTTGGGCTGACTCAAGCCATTCCACATGTTCACAACTATTTTAGTTGCAATTTACAAATATTTATATGTGGTGATCCATGATACCATGTATCCAGAAAATAGGATATGCTAAGGTACAAATCACAGTTAGATCTGCTAAGAGTCAAGAGATTCTTTTGCTTTATGAATTCTGTTCTACCGACAAGATAGCCACAGCTTGACTTATGTTCCCACTTAGAATTTAGCTTTTCTTTATTTACTTAGATAGTTTGATGACCATTCTCAAGTGAAATTTACATATATTTGTGAACAGATGCATTTCATTACATCTCATGAAAGAACAAATGCGGAATACAGGATTACATTAGCAGGCAAGCCGCCTGAAAAAACAAAGATCAGAAACAAGTGAGGAGATCTTATTCCTTACATGCTTTGTCAACTTGACCATAAACGATAAGACCTAGATGCATTACATACATACAGCTCTTACAACATTACAAATTTACAACAGTGAGAATGATATACAGATTTAGCATTTTCCATTGCTGGAAGCCACTGGGGAAAGTGTAGGAGGAGAGGGTACAGCAGCAACGGGGGATAGTTGCTTCTTGTCCTCTCTGGTCACAGGAGAGAAGAGAGGGGTAGCAGCTGAATTGGTATTAGCTTCTTTTGATCTTATTGAAGGGGCCCCCGGCACGGGGACCCTCTCTACAATCTGCTTTCTTAGTATGTCGTGGAGCCTGCCATACAGCATCTGCTTCACCTTCTCAAATGCCCTGTCCAAGTTGTCAATCTGCACATAAAATTTGGAAATCCAGGACAATGTGTTAGTCATACTCTTGACGAACATTTTCACTGTTGAAGTTGCACAATAGTCACTGATATGCATGCCAATCCAAGCTTGATCACACAACTGTCACTAATACATAAATTCACAAAAGGATTAAGCATCACATGGAGTGTACTTGCCTGCTCTGTGGCATTCACATTGTACATGAAGAGCCCATAGTACAGATCAAAACTGTCGCTTACGGTGTTTTCGGTCTGCAAGGGTTGCAGGGGAAAAGGTCGCAAATATGATCAGTTCACAAGCTCGCAAGAACAGACAAGACATGGTTTTCCATGTCATGCACTACACGCTGCTTACAAGTTGCAGAAGGGTCTCGTAACCCTTGGTGTTGATTGGTGTGGACTTGAGGTTTAGCTGGGCCAAAATCCTGCATTGCACAATAATTAACATTTTGACGCTACAAAATAATGGACATGATAAGCAAGCACATGGAACACACAACTCGTCAATTGGTTGGTAAAATTGTTTCAGACAGATAGATAATATGTTGCTCACCTCCCAATGGTGTGTGTGATGAACTGACTTCCCGCGGCATGGCGATCATGCTCTGCGCATGGCATCTCCACCATCCTACATCCCTACAAGCAACAGGAAACAAAAACAACAGTTTGCACATGTTCAGTCTAACTCCCGTCAGTTGCTTCTCCTGACCAAAAGGTACTCCCTTCAGTTATCCATTGTGAAGAAGAACTAAACCAAATATCGATCGACCAATCCAATTACCTCCTGCTCGAAGATGCTCAAGAACTGGTCGCACTTGGCAGCCTGATCTCCTTCCTCCGCGACACGGACCTTGTCGTAGACGAAGGGGAGCAAGGTCCAACCATGCTTGCCGCTCTCCGGCCCAAACATGGGGTGCGTGCAGACGATCCCGAACCCCGGCGGGAGGATCTGACAATGTGCCACCAAGCAATAACCAAGCAAGTTAAACGTCCCACACAACATCAAGGCAATGTCTTTGTGCTGTGTACTCGGCAGGTAGGGCTACCACTGGGTATCCATTACCTTTATCTAAATCCATACCAACCCTATTAGGTAGGTTATGGGTAAAAAATAAAATATCTATTTATATTTGGATATGGAGAGGGTAATACCCACTTACCCATTTTTACCCATACCCATTCACCTAGTGTTGAGAGTGCATATGCTTGGACCACCCATACTCAGTTATAGTTTCTTGTAAAAGCATGTATGAGTCATCTGGGCACAAGTGTCCATCAGTTTGTATAGAGTAGCTCCCATACACACATAATCATTTCCAACAAATTTCAATCAAATTTGTAAAACTTTTGTAATATGAACGCAAGATTAAAATTTCAAATAGCGAAGTTTTACGAAAGCTTCCTATAAAAATATATAGGGACACGTGTAAGCTCAACCCTGCCAATTTGTATAGAATAGCTCTCCTACACGCAGAATCATCTCCAATAATTTCAATTGATTTCGAATCATCTCCAATAATTCCAATTGATTTCAAGAAACTTTTGTAGTGTGAACGCAGGGTTAAAATTCTAGCCACCGAAGTTTTATGAAAACTTCATAAATTTCTTTGACTTAACCCCTCCCTTTCCTTCTTCTTTACCCACTAGGTTACCCAAACCTATTAGGTATACCTTTTTTCATTGAAGTATAGATAAATATCATTTTAAATAGGTATAGATAAAAATTAGATATAGGTTTGATTTATCTATACTCTGCCCAGTGACAGCCTATCGACAAGGCCCCAAAAATTATAATAACTCCATGTCACTACCAAAAGTACGGCACAAAGCTACAAATTCTCCGCCATTCGAGCTCGCCACCAACCTCAACTCCAGTAGTTTAGTAATTTCTAATTAACACGATCGTCAGTACGTGTTGAAATGTGTGACCAATGACGTGCCGTTTGAACTACAGGCAGCGAATCTGATACCAAATGGTATTGGAAGTAGTGTGATCAGTAGTAGGGCGCTGGTTGATTATTTGTTAGTGTACCTCGAGGAGGAGGTTGCGGGGGAACTGCTTGACGGAGAGCACGTCGGCGACGATGGTGTCCGGGCGGAGCTTGCTGAAGGGGATGGTGCGGAGGACGGTCTCCGTGGAGAGGATGGAGCTGCACACCAGCAGCACGTCCGGCTGCTCCTCACACAGCGCATCCACGCTCCTATTTTTAGCATTTTCACACGGTGATTACATCAATCAATCGACAAACAAATCAATATGTAGAAGATGGCAGGTGACATCACCTGAAGAAGCGAATCCCGTGCTGGGCGCAATAGGCGGAGTAGTCGGATCTGGAGGCGGCGAGCACGGCGTGGCCCTGCCGCTGGATGCCCATGGCGATGAACTGCCCGAAGTTGCCGAACCCGACTATCCCCACCCGCAGCGCCGGGGCCTCCGCCGCCGCGGCCTTCGACGCCGTCGTCGATACCGACGGCTCCTCCTCACGGTCACCGCACGGGGAGGCATGATGCTGCTCCTGCTCGGCGGAGGCTGCGGCTCTGGGTTGTTTGGTGGCTGCGACGGCCGACCTGGTCGGCCGGAGCGTCGCGAAGGTGCAGAAGTTGGGGCTGTAGCGGCGCAGCAAGCCGGGCGACGCGACGGCGGCGGCGGCGGGGGAGCTGAGGTGGGCAAAATGGCGGAGGGAAGACGCCATCGATGGATCGATCGGCGGTATGTTGCTAACTGGAATATCGAAGTTGCGAGAAGAACCGGGTATGTTGCGATCGAACGCACCTCCGTGTTGAAGCCTCCTGCACCGCACCGTCTATAGTTTTTCCACCTATCATCATATTTAATTTTTATGTGCTTCAGCATTAGCTCGATCATCTCACATAATATTCTCCATCGTCCAGACCTCAGACTCTTCCTGTCCTAGTCCTGATCCTCCTCGTCATCGGCCATGATCGTCTCCACGTCCACCTGCACATCAAAGATCAAAGAATTTTTCCACCGGCACAAATTCTCCACAAGTTAATCGACATCAGCACACATACGAAAACCACACTCTTAACCAACCAGGTCAACCATGACCACAAACTCTATCGCTATCCAGAAATCAGCCTCAGACAACTCATTACGACAGTTGCCTCAACGGGTACTCGAAAAACACAAGTACTTGGGAAACTTCATTGCTCCGCTTAAAACACTCGGAAAACACCCATTGCTACTGAGAACAAAATCATCGAGTATCGACAACCAAGTACCGATCACATACCACAAGTCTCCGATAGAGATGGCAATGGGTACCCGAAACCCGATACCCAGTGGGTTTTACTCTATTAGGGCATAGGTCTGAGTTAATTTTCTAACACATGGGTCTCTTAATGGGCAAAAAGCCTAACCCATCGGGTCTACCAGGTTCGGATACATTCTTATAGTACCCAAACCCATAAAACCATGAGTAATATAAATCCGATCCATAGGAGTTATAAATCCAGGCTCCTAGCCTCCCAGGCAAACCAGCCCAGCCCATAGCCCATTAGTCAAGTACAAGGAGCAGTTGATGTCTCTCCTGTTGGTTTTAACGAGTTGTGAACTGTGAACTTGTAATGATATGCTATGCCAGTGAACTATGAACTGAGAATTGATAGAGTAAACTAGTGATGTGCATTGTGGATTTGTCGTTGCTTGTTTCATGCATAGTAGCATATAAATTGAACTTATTGTTGACTTGATAAGCACTGCATTGTCTGCAATATGCACAGCTGTTGTCGGGCACGGGCGACCCGTGGGTACCCGTTACCTGAGTGGGCATGGGTCTGGGCAAAAATCTGCACCCATCACGGGCATGGGTTTTTTAGCGGGCACGTCCAACTTTCATGGGCACGGGTTTGGAATAGCAAAACCCAGCGGATTTGTGCCCATTGCCATCTTTAGTCTCCGATAGCCGATCACAACACCCACGACTACTAGTTACCCACCATCGACTACCGAGTCCTCCCGACTACCGAGTACCGAGTCCTTCCAATTTCGAGTACCGAGTCCATCCAACTACGAGTACCGAGTCCATCCTACTAAAGAGAACCGAGTCCATCCAACTACCGAGAACCATGACCATCTACACCGAGTACTTCTATCTTCCGAGACCGAAACCTTCGAATACTCTTTACCGATCACCATGCACTAGCTAGTCATCCCGCTGGCCTAACACGAGTACTCGAAGTACTCGAAGATCATAAGAGTTGAAAGCAGTCGTATCGACAATGAAGTATACGAGTACCGACCGTGAAGCCAACGTTAACCGATAAAAAAAGCTTTCGACTACAGATCGCAAGGTCTACAATAAGCGACCAAAAAACCGAAGACAACGATAGCAGACCACGAAGTTTACGAGTACCGATCCCCAAGTCTAAGACCACCGACCTGAAGGGTCTACGACTACCGACCAGTAAAATCTATGACTACTGATCACAAAGTATAAGACTATTGATCACAAAGTTTATGACTATCGACCGCAAAGTCTAAGAATATCGATCGTAAAGTATATGACTATCGACCGCAAAACCTATAACTATCGATCACAAAGTCTACGACTATTAATCATAAGGTATACGACTATCGACCGCAAAGTCTATGACTATCGAGTATGAGCAGCAAAGTTTATGACTATCGAGTACGACCAACAAAGTCTACAACCATGAAAAAAAGTATTGTAGCTACGATTACCTTGAGTAGTCATTCTGTCGTGGTCGAAGTCGAACGTGGTCGAAGCCAGATGTGGTCGAAGTCCATTATGATCGAAATTGGACGTGTTCGTAAAGCCGCTCGGTGCTCTGATGGTACTCAAAATACTCGAAGATCATAAAAGTTGAAGTAGTCGTACCGACAATGAAGTCTATGAGTACTGGCCGTGAAGCCAACGACAACCGATCGCAAAAAGCCTTTGACTACAGATCGCAAGGTCTACGACAAGTGACCGAAAAACTGAAGACAACGACAGCAGACCGCGAAGTTTACGAGTACCGATCCCCAAGTCTAAGACCACCGACCTAAAGGGTCTATGACTACCGACCAGTAAAATCTACAACTACCGATCACAAAGTCTAAGACTATTGATCACAAAGTCTACGACTATCGATCGCAAAATGAAAGACTATCAATCACAAAGTCTACGACTATCGACCGCAAAGTCTACGACTATCGACATCAAAGTTTACGACTATTGATCACAAGGTCTACGACTATTGACCGCAAAGCCTACGACTATCAAGTACGACCATCAAAGTCTACGACCATGAAAAAATTATTGTAGCTACGATTACCTTGAGTGGTCGTTCTATCGTGGTCGAAGTCAAACGTGGTCAAAGTCGAACGTGGTCGAAGTGGAACGTGGTCGAAATTAGTTGTGGTTGAAGCCCGTTATGATCGAATTTGGACATGGTCGTAAAGCCGTTCGGTGCTCTGATGGTACTCGAACGTCGTCCGATGCTCCAATGCCACTCGAAAGCCATCTACTCGGACACCGTCCGATACTCCGCTACCACTCGAATATCATCCGATTCTTTGTTGCTACTCGAAAGCCGTCCGATGCCACTTGGACCCGATCGGACTAGTCCGAAACTACTCGAAGCAAACTAAAACCACTTGGAGCAGGCCAAACCATTCGAAGCAACCAAAAACCACTCGAACCAAACCAAAACCCTCGGAACTGACTGAAACCACTCGGACGTGACTGAAACCCCTCGGACTAGACCAAACCACTCAGAGCTGACTGAAAATTACTCGGAGCTGACTGAAACCACTTGAACTCAAAACCTTCGACTGCGATGAACCGAAACTTTCACAAACACAAATTCCAAAGCAATCCAAATGTTAATTATTCATCATCACTTTAATCGTGACCATCCACATGGTCTAACAATTATAAAAAAACCTTCTCTTTCCATATAAGAGGAGGGTGGATTCTTATTATACACACCACGCACTACTAAAAAGCCTAATACTAGACGGCCAATCACAGACGGTTTGACAAAACCGTCTGTGACCGACACTAACACAGATGGTTTTAATTTGGACACCGTCTGTGTAGGCGGCGTCGGAGAAGACGAGTATCACTGACCCATAAATTCAGACGGTTCACAAAACCGTCTGTGATGACGTTTTTGAACTGTCTGTGATGACCTTTTCTGTAGTAGTGACGTCTACGGACAAATCATCAACAAAAAGAGACTGTGAGCAGTATATCTTGTGTTCGTGATCATTTTTTTTCGCTTGTGTGTGATTGATTGTCGGTAATACAACCAGCATCTTTAACATGTTATCAGTATGATAACATTATCGCTAAGACTCCTTGGTATGTGATTTATTATGGTTCCTAGAATACATTGATCTACTATTGTTCTCATGGTGCGCATACGGGGTTTGTGTTATCATCGCCGACAGCGATCCCTAATCCCACCGTGCGCCGCTCACGGCGACTCCCTGCCTGCCTTGTGCGCTGCCTATGACAGGTTTCCGCGCGCTGCTCACGCCAGCTAGTCGCCCTGCGCCGCACCGCCATTGGTGGAGCGGCCTTCCCCATCCGCGTCATTGCGGCAGCCACGTCGTCATCGCCTCACCGACCCCGCCAATGGTCGGATCACACCGGAGCCCACTCTGACCTCGCCAACGGTGATGTCACGGCCGCTCACACTCGCGCCACGCCAATGCTCACCAATGGCAAGCGTGTCGTAGCAACCGCCATCACACGGATCTTCGGCTAAGGCGAAACCACCGCCTCTATCGCATCTTCTCCGCCTACTACGGGATGCCACGCCGGATCAGCTACCACACCGCCGCGCCGTGTCGCTCACCCACAATGTCACCTACCTGTTTGTTGTTGTAATTTGTTGACTGTTAGTTTTTGCCTTCTTGTGGAGTCGTTAGTTTTTTTAAAGGGAGATGCCTTAGTCAAAAGCATTTTTAGCTGTAACAGTCAAATTTTACTGGAATTAGCAAATATTTCTCAAACTAATTAGGCTCGATTTTAGAGCTCGGCTTGGGTAGTAAGGTTGGCCCAACTCCAAGACACCCTAACTATGCCCAACTAGTTTAACTGTTATGTTTGGGCTTTGCCCGAGTGCCCAAATCAAACTGGCCCGATTAATTCAGCTTTTTCTAATGTATTTTCAGATGAAATGGCACTATAGCAGCTATTAATTTTTTCTAAGATAGTTAATTAAAAATAAATGAAAATAAGGAAAAATAAAAAACTGCTATTATATCTCTACGAACAATGAGAAAAAAAAGAAAAAAAGAAAAAAATCACGTTAAAAAGCCAACAAGTCCAAACAGTTTTTTTCTTCTTCTGAAAGTTAGAAGCTAGAAACTAAAAGTTGTTTGAAGCAGAGTCCATGTATGATCCTAGAATTAGGGTATACTCTGTAGTTTGACATTGCGGTGGATTACGGTAATTTTGTTCAGTAGAACCGTTTTTTAAATATTTGTGTTCCACTATCAGTTTTTCTAGCATCAATATGCTTGCAACATACTACAGCAGGCGTATTCCCGATGCAACTGCAGGCTTATTTGGTTGCGCCCTGGGCACAAATGCCTAGCCGGAAACCATGCCGGGAAGCTGCCGTGCCTCCCTGAGATACCAATACGAGCATACCACGCAGATGCAGGCATACGCGTGCCATAGCAGAAGCCAACACACTCACCAGGAACCTGACCTCCTACTAGCACCACTCTTCCCACTAACTTTCGAAGTTCAAACCCAACGCATCGCAAGCGCTGAACCCAGTCACATACCCTCGTTAATTCAGACAATGCCACGAGGAGGCTCTGAAGTATGACAAGCCAATGCAAGCACGACATGCAAGTGCAAAAATCTTATACTGCATAGGTGTTCTTTTAGACTATGATTAATAGCTTTTGACTACAACAAAGAGTTTTTCCCCCTCTTTTTGACACAACAAATAACAAAGATACCAACACGGATAACACACGATTTTAGAATCACAAAGCCCTTTAAAAAAAACCGTTAAGATATTTCGACGTTTGGCTTTTTGACCTTTAGAAAAGCCAAAAAGCAAAAGTAAAAGCCAAAAGCTAAAAAGAAGGAAAAACAATTCATTTCACAGAAGATGTGGAAATAGAAGCCATAGACATTATTGTTTCAATGCCTGTCAAAGGCTGCATCAGCATCCATCCATACTTAACAAAGGGATAACTAGGATAAGAAAAAAAAGGAAGTATAAATAGAGCTCCCAGCGAACATAAAGATGGGTCTCTCATCTGATCCGAGAAACATGAGCAAGGAAGGGCCTTCTACTATAGACTAGATAGCCAATGGTAACACTCTTCAACGACAGTTACTGATCCGCGATGCGACGGTCTCTAAGGCCACGACTAGAGGGCTTTCTTGCCCGGAATTGCTGCCCTGGACGAGGGCTTCAGACGAGAGCCGGATTCAGTGCAAAGTCACACGGGGCGAACGGGGCCGGACTGGTGTCTTTGACGGGCTCACCCTGCGCAAACAGAGTAAGAAAATAGTATGTTATGATTGATGAGCCATACAAGTTAACAATAGTTTGGAACATGCGAAGGAAGTAGGTTATTGCCTGACGGGAAGCGTGCCCAGAACCATGCCACTGCAGTTAAGGGCTAGAATAGCACCCTCTGCCTGCATGTACAAAGATTAAAAAGGTCAAAATCTAAACAAGAACATAAATCATGGGGCCACAATTGCAGACAGGCGAGCTACAATAGGTTTCATGCCGAAGAGAAAACAAAAACAGAACAAGTAGTGGCAAAGAGGACAGCAAGAATTGTCAGGTGTTAAATTACAGAAGATACACTGGTTTGACAAAGTCCCCACAACAAGTAGTGGCAAAGAGGACAGCAAGAATTGTCAGGTGTTAAATTACAGAAGACAAACTGGTTTGACAAAGTCCCCACGTCACCCCAACAAACACAGTAAAAAAAACTCTAATGACGGATGTGGCACTGCTCAAAGGAGAGGACTTCAAAAGCAATGTTGCCTCCCTTGAGATGATCTCATTGGTACTTCTCTCTGGTTTAAGAGTTGTATTAGCCGATTCAATTTTTTATTGTCTTAAAGCCTCTGTTCCTTCAGGCATTCTGTGGTTTTATGTCTTTACCTTTGCAAAGTTCTCTCTCCTTGTTTCAGGTCCTGTAGGTTTCTCTCTTTATACAGTTTATTTTAGTATTTAATTAATATATCTTCAGTAGCGTCCTTCCCTACTGTTTCTAAAAAAAAAAGATAAAACTCCTGTATCTACTTCAAACTCTTTTATTAACATGTTATCAGAATGATAATCGCTTCTAACAAAAGAATAATTTCATATTCAAAGAGATTTAGCAAACTATGATACTATTTTTTATTGGTTTTCCTGTGTGAAGCCCATATCAGTAAAAACAAACCAGGTTTTGGCAAGTCTGATGCAAACTTTAATCCCTCCAGGAGATATCAGCACTCAGCACCATTTGTGTTATGAAATTAATTGCTATGTGCTGCATTATAGGAGAAATCAATTACTATCACAAACATAGGTTCATCTCATAGCCCTGTATTTTGCTCACAAACATCAGATATTAGGTAATCCATCCAGGTAGTCATCCTACCAAAGTCAATTAGATATGAAGTCTTCAATTAAGCAGTGGCAACTGTATGTTAACATCTAACCTACACCAGTGCAGCTTTCATCAATGAACATCTTAAAAATAAACAAGAATAACCAGAGAAGCCACTAATCTGTATGTGATGGCTCTTTAATGTGTCATGCTTATAATGAAACATCAAACATGTACAGTGAAAGTGGGAATAAAATGTCTAGCAAAGCTTCCAGATGATTGTACACGTAATGGAACTGAAGCAGGAGAAGAGACGCAAATGTCAAAGCTAAGGCCAGAAGGAAACATAGCTAAAATTACAACAAATTGTGATGCGATCTATCAGATAGTGATCTCCTAACTTGATCAGTTAAGAACTCCTAATGGCATGACATCAATTTCTATGATATGAATCTTATAAAAAAAAAAAACTTTCTACTTTTGGTACTCACTTTTTAATCTTGCACACAACACAATATAATTAATTCAAACATTTTTTAATCTTGCCACACAACACAACATAACTAATTCAAACACGCTGGTGATACTCCGGATTGGTAGCAGCCCTTACTTGAATGATCTAATCCTTAGTAATGAAAAGATTATGGCAACTCGGTACAAAGGAATAACCAAATGTAATCTAAACAAGACAAAAATAATAATAATGTTTGGAGCAAACCAAATGCAAAAGGCTGGTCAACTTAAGTTGAACTGTGAAAATAGCTTCCTTGTATAGCACAAAAACTACAAAGCGATTGGATAATTATATAAAACGTTGTTTCAATTTTATCTTTCCACTTGTGACTGTTTATGTACAACTTGTTAGCAAACTACATACTTTGAATTAAAAAACACAGACAACAAGTTCAACTGTTTCTGCACTGTTCTCTCCTAATCAATTAGCAGTATTTCAATGATGATAAAAAGATATATTCTTGATAACTAGTAATATATTAAAGTAAAATCTCCTGTTTTACTTACTTGAACAAACTCAACGAAGGCGATGCATGTGGAGTGCACATAATCACCAAGCAGCCTCAGTCGAGCAACCTAAATAAAAAGGAAAAGCACCAACAATTCGATGAAATTATTTAAGATTGGTCATAAAAAAATATGTCCAGAAGATAAAAGCATTTGGACATACTTCACCACACATTCCCTCGAAGAAATTCTTTACAGCATCTTCTCCAACCTACACAGTTAGAAAAAAAAATTATTAAGAAAGCAGAATGTTGCAGTATAATCACCGTATCAGAATTCAGAAAGAACCACAAAACGTATCTGGATCTTAGCATTTCAAATTGTCTTTGGTATTCACTATGTATTGTCATTCTAGATCACAATTGAAATGTTCAAAGCTAAGAACAACGAACCGAAGGAACATAGCTATAAATAATTAAATATTAACTTCGAGGTCATGGCAAAGTACCATTACAACATAAAGGTCTATTTTTTTTATAACACACCTATATTACTATAAAAGGCATGGGTTTCAAAAACATTCCCTTGTAGACATGATCTAATCCATCCATTCACTTTTAAGATCTCATATCAACCTTCCACCCCAGGATGGATAGGTGAAGTCTGTGTGCACATCCAAACAACCCAGTCCGTTTTACTGCCAACTTTTGGCCTTGACTAGTTTTTCTATCTGTATGATGAAATCGTGCGTTTTCTTTAACGAATACTTCAAAAAATCAGCAAGAACTGGCAAGGATTCATCATAACTGGTCAACTGGTTGTAAATTAGTTCGAATCAGCAGGATTTCAACTCTGGTTAAACAAAATCTGATAAATCCAGAAACCCAAGGTTACTAGGTAGTCCACAATGTTTTTTATCTTCCGTAGTCCACATACAAGGAATACCAACACAGCTGCACTGAATGGTGAAGATGCATTCTCTTGACCATGGAAGATGCAAAAGCTTGTTTTAACGATCAAGAATTTGCCTTTTGAAGGAAAGATGAGGTCACAATGACTGCAGATGGAAAAACTTATAATTATCATTTCTCGGTGCAAACTAAAAAAAATATTGTTTGTAACAGATACTGCTTTCTTAACTAGCTGCGATCACATTCACACCTTCCCTTGTTCCAGACACTTGTAGCAGATCAGATTACTTGGGTGGTGATTACACAATGCTAACATATCTTGTGAGTCTTCAGGTTGTTCATTCAAAACTTTCATAAGAACATCCGACTCATTTTTGCAGGCCTTCATGTTAGATATGATTTAAATTTACACGTGTGATTATAAGCATAATGGAAATCATAGAGAGATCAGCATACATTCTTATCGATGTTAGTACAATACACGGTCCTGGATACCATTTCTTTCTCATTGTCTGTCTGCACAAAAAGAATATTAAGGCTAATATTATTACAGAGCTTGGAGATCAGCAAGTACTATACTCTTAAATTTACACAATTATGTGCTCAAATCTGTTTACTTACTTGTGGAAGAAAATTAGGGTTCACAGGCAAAATCGCTGTCTTAGATGGCAGCACTCTGACAGGATAATAACCAAGCATGGTTCCAGCAAGTGTTAGAGCTGCTCTTGCACCAACTGCAGAAAATGCAGAACTTATTCAGGATTGCTGCTTACGACAACATAAGAGCACAACAGATAACAAATTGTGTATTGAAGCTACTACCATCATCAGCAAACTCGATAAAGGCAAAACGCAGCACTGAGTTTGGGTCACCACAGATACGGCAATCTACTACCTACCAGTGCAGAAGATGGTTGTAAGAAAATAACCATAATATCAGCAACAAGATAAAAGGTAACCATCCAATGTTACCCATATACAGAAACATCTTGGCGGATCCAGGAATTCCTGGATGAGGTTGCACTGATGAACCAAATATATGTGTGGATTTATTTACACCACATGGCTTTAAACTCTCTGCACATGGATATTACTCATGTTTTGTGAAAGATACCTATTATTGGTCATTGATGATTATGCTTATTAGAATAGGTGCAACATTGCAGATTGATAGAGAATCAATCATTCAGTAAGTAGGACATGATGATTTACAAACAAGCACTGTGGCAGATACAACAAGGTTGCTTGAGCAAGTTTTAGCCAGTTCTATATGTTCATAGGTCCAATTAACTAACAAAACTAACAAAATGGAAAAATTATTGTGTGCACACTGAAGTTTGCATTTCAGTAAAATGCCATTGTAGAGTTTTGGTTCACTTAAATGCCACAAGAAAACTAATAAAGTGAATATTTACCACTTCCTACGAGGGGTGCCTTCCTATGAGTTTCTCCCATTTTCATCTTAATAACTGATGCAAACACTTGGTCAAAGGGAGCCCAAGAAAACGTAGGCCGGGGTGTAAAGGGCTAAAGGCTGCTGGCACTAAAGATTTACGAGCTTGGTGGTTAGTTAAGCGAGATTGTTTGGTTTTGATTAATTTAGTTGGGTTTCTGAGATGAATAAACAAATGACGGCCTACCCTTTTTTTGGCAGCAAGTACCAATGTAGCACAAATCTGATGGTTCATGAATGACAACTTAATTGTACTTGATTGATTAACAAAGTTAGACCATGTTTCTTGGTTCGGTTAGACCAGCTATCTCTTGGCAAGGACCAAACTGCCCAAGAAAAATGTGAAAACAAGTAAAAAAGATTTTTAGAAAACAGGGAGCATTCATAGGAAATGGCAAATAACTGATTTACTTGTTTTCGAGTGGCATTCAATTGAATCAGAACTTTAGAGTGGCACCCAACTAAATTTCACTTCGAGAAAAACATCTTAATCGTCCATTCATACTTATAATGCAAGCTCGTTCTTTGCTGCTGTGGTGCTACAAAGTACAAACAAAAATGAGTTTAATTCTTACAATGCCGAGTATTATACAACCATGTCAATGCTCTAACTTGATCAGAAATACCCAACAAAATATAAAACTCATCATATTTTTTATTAATGTCTTCTTGACTAGCAATAATTTAAGTCGGAAAGGACAAACAATTTCTTCCACTCAGGCACTCACTTGTTTGTTTTCAAGATATAGACAAAGAAAAATCATATTTCCTCACAAGCTTATTTAACTTTAAGAAATCTTAGGGCATACCTGTCCACAGTTTGAAAAAACCTCCGCAAGTTTCTGTTCAGTGACCTGCAAGTCAATCAGGGATTCGGAAGTCAATCAATCAAGGAAAAATGGAAAAGCCAAATATAGCAGCTCATCCTCTTTGATATTCTCACATGCTGATCAATGTCGGAGACATAGACGGTTCGCCGCACACTATCCTCCCTATCAGCTCGCCGTGGTCGGCCTCCCATCCTCCTCCTTCCCTGGTTGAAGCCATTCCTTCTCTGTAACCAGACCAAATGCAGCTTACCATTATCACCAGAAAAAAAGTACTCTCGTCGTACCCAAATACTTTCAAATGACTGTACAGTTAGCATTGACAAGCGATTTGTTGTGATAATGTAACAACAGCAACAAAAGTACAAAATAAAAAGAAGTCAATCACATGATTCCAGTAAAAAATCAACACTGTATGAAAGGAATCACAAGTAAATAATCATCCAAAATGCATCGATTAGACACCTCTTGTATAAGAGGGAAGATCAAGTCGATCGATCGATCCTTGAGAAAAATCCATCCACCAAAATAACGTTCGCGTCAGCTTAAATTGATCATACCAATATCATAACCGAGCTACCTAAAACCCTCCAAAAAAAGCGACATTCGAGACGATCGCGTAAGAGAGACCAAAACTCCAAATCCATCAACATCACCCTAAACCTCAAATCCAATCGATCGATCAAGCCAAAAGCTGCCCGCCCCAAACCCCCATACGGAAAAATCGCACCGAAACCGAGTCCGCAATTCGGCGATTACCCGTCGATTCGGCTGGCCGTTGGCGGATCCGTCGCTGCTGGAGTCCCTCCCCGCCGATGCCACCGCCGGCCCCGGCGCCGACCAGCTGCAGCACGTGCATCTGCTGCTGCTGCTCGACCGGGTGGTGCGCGTAGTATTCGATCGCGGGGGACACGAACACGGGCGCGTCGGCCGAGAGCCGGCGGCTGCCGTCCCCGCCGCGGCGGCGCGAGAGCGGCACGAACTCCTCCGCGGATGGGTTCAGCTTCTTGAACAGCTCCTCCAGCTTCCTCACATCGCTCTTGTACTCCCCCACCTCCTCCTCCCCGCCCTTCCCGGCCGCCGCCACATCCACCCTCTCCGCCTCCCCCGCCGCCGCCGCCGCCGGCACGGCGTCCGCGCGGATCGGGTTCTCCGCCGCCACGGCAACCATCTCTGCCCGCTGCCGAATCGAACCGCCGCCGATCGCGAGCGCCTCGTGAACCCGCGAGGAAATCAAATCGAATCGAGAAACTCGGCCGGGTTTTTATTGTTGGAACAGTGGGAGGACGAGGAATGGACAGAAGGAAAAAAAGGAGAGGAGGCGAGCGAGATATCGCTTTCGGGGCGGTTGGCTATATAAATAGGAGCCCAAACCTTAACAAAAGCCTCCTTGCTTTTTTCTTCCTCCTTTTTCTCTTTCTATTTTTTACGCTAGGAAATATCAGAATTAATTCTTGGAGGAAAATAAATGATTTATTTTATTTTTATTTTTGGGGTTTGGGACGGGTTCTTAACGCATGTATAATAATATAGATATCTGTAATATATCTCTCTATCATCTATAGATATGATTAAAAACAATTTATACAATAAATTATCTATATAGTTACCTATAATAGTCTTATATAACTAATAAATTATCTATATTGTCATCTAGGATGGAAACGGTAAAGATAATTTGTTTTATCCGATATTCATATCAGAGAAAACGCAAATGTGGTAAGCAAAATTCGTATTCGAGTATGTTCGTATTTGTATTCAAGAATGTTTGTATCCGTATTTGAGAATATTCATATTCGTATTCGAGAATGTTCGTATTCATATTCAAGACTATTCGATTTATATTCGATCCGTTTTCATCCCTGACGACCTCCCTGGTGATGATGGTAGGAAGTAATTTTCTGATGAACCAATGTTCACAGTAAGAAGTGAAAATTACTTTGCATAATTTCTAACTCTATACGTTATACTGCTAGCTAGTGTGAATATGTAGTCATAGCCAGTTGAAAATCGTCAGTATAATTGTCTCTTAAATATTGACAACATCTTCTCTCTAGATATTCGCGGCTGAGCTGCGTCGATCAGCGGTGGTGTATTGGTGTTACGTGTGCTACTAGTGTGCACGTAACGTAACTGTGAGAGACTCGCACCGAGGCTTTCCTCGGGCTGGACGGATGGCAGCAACGTCCTTGACTGATTAAACGGTGGCGGCGTGCTTTGAATGACAGGTGTCTGCAGGAGAGGTTAGGGTGCTCAGGTTCGTACGGGGTGACTGGTGGGTGCGCGCGTGCGAGATCTGGTTTCTCGGAGGGGGTTGGATGAACTTCTGTTGTTGGTGGTATGCTGTGATTTGGGTACAAAATTTTGTCGATCACACTTCTGTTGTACTACTTGTTTTTAATATATTAATCGTACGATGCTGACTTGTCGTACTGTAATTAACTGGTATAAGCTACTACTCATGTACAGTGTGATCGCAAAAGAAGGTGGGACTGGTCGGTGTAGCACACATGGGAACACAAACTTGTACAATGTTGAGAGCAGCAATCAATTCCGCTCGGTTGGACTGAAAAGCTGTGATTTATAACTGAAATTTCACTATAACTGAATGTAGTTTATTTAACGTAGTTAAATTTAAAAAAATTAAAATAGAAAAAATATGCTAGCTTATCTCGGACAACGCAAACGAATATGGGAAAAAATAACCGGCAAAAAATCTAAAAAAAAGCCAAAAGTTCAGAAAAAGATGAAATTTATGAATAGTGCAAAATAAGCCAGAAGATGAAGCCGAAACGAGCGGGACTTTTCTCCCCGGTCGCTTTCCATAACTGTTTTGCAAGTGTTTGTTTGTACAGTGCAATCAATTTTGTTGTCAAATATTTAGCTAATAGGTTGTGGTAGTTTTTTTTGCAAAATGTTAATTGTTAAAATGTCAAAATGTTCCGCGAGGGTTCATCTCCTTCTCCGCCCCACCTTTCCTTTCTCGTTTCTTTCTATTCGCAGATCTGGCCCTTCGCCCTTCTCCGGCTAATCGCCGGCGTCATGTAGGGGAGAGACCCATCCCCTATATAGCAGTAGGCTAGACTTACTCCTTTTCTTTCTTTGTATAGTAAGAGCGTCTCACTGTCGCCTACCAGTGTTGGCGATCCAAGGTTTGCTCCACCACTCTAGCAGTGTATGTTCCCCTCTCCTTCTTCTTTGTTTCTTAGCAGTATATTTGTTCTCATCTTCAAATCATTGGCAAAGATTGCAAGCTCTTTCCCAGATCTGGCTATTTCAGAGTCAAGTTGTTCGGTTTTGAGTGCCGGTTTCTCATCATCCTCAACATCCTTCTTGTCGGTGACACCCGCGAGCTTTACCTCCTCAGGCACTCGGTGTACCTGAGGAGGCATGTGCCATCGAGTAGGTGTACGACAGTCTCCTAGTCAGCTACGCCTCCTACTCCTCTTCGTCATTTGGTTCACACTGGACACCCCCCATATCTCTGGAGGTTTCATGTTGGATTCCTTGCCGGCCACAAACTTCATCACCAGCAATCACAAGAGAAGGTTCAAACCGGCCGCTTTCTGTATCACCAGCAAAGAGGTGGATTCAAGGTTGCTGTGAGCCTGTTCCAACTACTCCGGCGATGTGCTCTAACATTCGTCACTGATATGGTTGTATTTTTTTTGTCAACTTCTTATCCTTTCTATATAATATCTGGGCTCCTTAGGGCCGTATTTCCTTCAAAAAATTGTTATGCAACGTTATGAGCAGCTCTTGGAGTGTTGGTGACGTAGTTTCCAACTCATTAGTATTAATCTATCTAGTGTTAGGCAATCTTCAATGTTTACAAAATGCGTGTTTGGCAGCTTCAAGTTATAAGTTTCCAGAAGCTAAAGTTAAGCCAAACCAGTGGAGGAGTCTCACACTAATTATGCTAGTATAACCTAATTTTATACTAGAAATCCTAAATAAGCTTGTAAGCCCCCAAGTTGGTCCATCTAAAGAAGCTACTCCCAGCCAAATGGGGACCCTAGATCGAATTTTATGGGAAAAGTTCTTTACTCTTAAGAAAATATCTATAGGTCCATATATACATGACGAAATATCAAATGAATAAACCAACTTTTTAGGAGTACTGTAAAAAAGCTAGGGCATCGATGTTTCCAAAAGATTTTAAAAAAATCATCAAATGTAAAGAAAGACACGTTCTATTCCCTACTGAATTTCACTGTCAATCCTAACCGGATTTGCGAGGTATGAAAAGACATTCTCACAAATCCGAATGAGTTTGATTTTAAAATTATGCATAAAATAGAGAGAGAATATGAGCACCCTTAGATACAATTTTTTTTGTTTTGAGAAATTTGCAAACTGCCACACATGTTTTCATGGGTATTCGATGCTTAGCTAGTTTTTACATAGGAAAACTATACATGTATGCATCCAATTCTAAAAACAATCATTTAGGCTACATTGGGAATGCGGGAATCTTTTTCCATTCCTACGAAAATTAAACTATTTTCTATAAAATTACTACATCCAAATGGAACCTTACATTAGGTTCCACCTGTTGTGTTTTGCGCTTGTGCATACAAGTTTTTGTGACAATAAAATTATTCTATATTGGTTTTTGTTGATAGTTTTTGATTTTAGCTTATAAATAATAATAACTTATAGTCGTACAGAGAGTAACTCGTATATAATTTTAACCGATATAAATAAAGTTACTACATTGTATACTTCGACATAACAGACTTCATCTTAAAAAGATATCTTTTTTAAAAACTATGTACTATAGAAAACTATTTACTGTAAAATTTGTTTCGTTTCAGGCTTCTTCGGAGCGATGGCATCACGTGCGATGCTGCCGCAGAGAGGTTACAAAGTCCGAGGCTGCAAGAGATCTCAACGTCTCGGGCCGCTCAGAGCTGACGCACGTGAGCTCGGAAAAAAGCAGCATGTGTGAAATTATGCACGTAGATATATATTGTATCTATCTCTTTTTTTTTTCTTGAGCTTAAAGGCAATCTCCTTTTCTAATTTTTCAGAACCTTACAGACACGTGAACGGGACGGTTCACGTTACTAAAAATAATCGACACCTATGATTAAAACTGAGGCATTACCCCTCTTTATGAATCCGTATCAGTAGTTTAGTACAGTAAATTTGGTCAATGGATTAGGAGAATCGAAATGGAAAAGACATGGAGCATAACACTACTACATCGATTCCGGTCAATTTCTCCAGTTCAAGAACTGCCGAGGCTTATTCCACTTGTGATTGTTACTCGCACCAAATTCACATCTAGACCATGAAGAATCGCAATCAAATTCATCGAATCAACGGCATGAATGTTTAAGCTCTATAGTTAGCATATCAAGCCACATGAGATGAGCAAGAACCCTTCATGGTCAATGGCTCTGACCTGAATTCTTTAGACAAAAATTTCAACAACGCACTAGAAATATTGACAATGGCAAACGATTCGATCTTCCAATCTCCAGTATGGGAAAAAGAGTGAGAAGCTGTCCAAGATTACCTTCTATTCTTTTTCTGATTAAACGGCGATCTGGCAGCAGAATATCATCATCATAATAGACCCAAACTGGAGAATCCAGCGCTATCATCGAAAGGCAAAAGATGAGGCCCTTTTCTCACACCAGGAATATATTATATTCTTCAGAACAAATGCAACTTTATTCACAATATTGCACTTGAAAAGGACTGAACCGCAGAAGCAGCAGCAGCTCAACACACAGGGATTTGGGGAAACGGGATAGCAGAGCACAAGGGAGGATATGATAAACAAATCCATGACGCAAGGGACGGAGTAGAAACCAACGGCCTGGTGTGTCACATAAGATATGAAAGAACAAAATCAGCACGACAAGCTTGCGAGAGCGGTCGTTATCTGGACGAGTGGGAGATTGGGCAGGGACAAAATCCTTGGTCTGAATAATTGCAAGGGGCAATCAGATACAGATGTTACCCGACACAAGGGTTCAATCATATGAAAAATGCTTCTCAACTTCTAACTAAGGTCCTGTATAGCAAATTGATCTGACAGAAAAACAGCAATAGCAACTTAGTTGGGGTTATACCCCACATCCTGAAAGGAAAACGTCTGTGTGAGAGGAAATGAGAGCCAGGTTGATCTTATCAGTGACTCTTCTTAACCTGCATTTGGGTTATGGGGAAAAAAATCCTGTTCACAATTTGCAAATGAACAGCAACATGGAAACTAGTTTTCTGAGTTACCATCTTGTTTAGAAGATAGGGCACTGGGGATGCCCATGACATACCTGAAAGTCAACTGTTTGCACTGGTGTAACCACTAGAAAGCATAGAGATTAATGAACTTTTACAATTATGTACTCCAGGTCTCCAGCATTGATGATCCTACAAAATAACAGCAAGAGCATGATGGTATACTCCCTGATGAGGGTATTTTCCAAAATAATCCATCTACAGTTGCAGTAAAGTAACACAGAACAATTGCATTCGTCCAGCTAGCAAGCACTGTAGCATATGATGTATCACTTTCCTCCTGCCCATGGTATTGTAGGACTGTGACCCTGTATAGCAAGAAAACGGTCCTCACCACAATTTGTCCATTGCAAAAATGACCCACTAAAGGAAAGGCATAGCCCAAAAAATCATTCAATTGGTGGTACTTGATAAGCAACCCCACCCCACCTACAAGCTGATGTAGCCATTGGGGGATTATGTGGTTGGGAAAATCTGAAGCACTGGTAAAGCATGAAAAGAGGTCCAACATCAACATGAATTTGCTGTGTGGTCCCATAAGTTAGATAATCGAAACAAAAAAACCAAGCCCACATTAAGCCATAAAGGATTGTCAAGGTTTTGTGTTATATAAACGAATGAAATGTGCTTCCCCTACATTCATAACAAAACAGTTAACCATTTTAAGAAAAAAAACGTAGGAGCTTAATCACAATGAAGCATATCTATGTTAGATATGTATCACATAGCTATGTATTTAACGTATTGTATAAGGGTTTCTGCATATATGCTAGACCTGTATATGTATATATATTGGCCCATTGGCCTCATAATGAATACAAGCGTTATTCTAACATGGTATCAGAGCTAGGGTTTCGTCATACCTAGGGTTTTGCCTGGCTTGCCGCTTGCTACCTTTTCACCGCCGCTCGTCATCGCCACCTGAGCCGCCGCCACACGGCCGTCGTCGCCCGAGTCGCTGCTGCTAACCCGGCCGTAAGTCGAGCCTCCGCCGGAGCCGCCGTCACCGCTATCTTTGCGGATCCGATAACGCCCGAGCCGCCACGCCGCCGGTCGTCTCCGCCTCAGCCGCCGCCGCTATCTCGCCAGATCCGGTGCCTCCCGGCTTGTCGCCGCCAGATCCGGCCCGATCTTGCCACCGCCGCCGATCCGTCGTCGCCAACATCGCTTGTCGATCTGCCACGGCCATCGCTAGATCCGGCCGATCTTCTTCTGCCGCCGCTGACCCGTCGTCGCCGCGTCATGCCGCTGCCGCTCTCGCCATAGGTGCCGCCGCTAGATCCGACTGTCGATCTTGCCGCGCCTGACCCGTCGTCGCTGGCCGCCGCTCTCTGCTGGGCTCTCTGCTTCTGCGAATGAATGAGCCTGAGTGAGTGACGGTTTTATTGTTTTGCAAAAAAAAGGAAAAAAGAGAAAAAAGAGAGAAAGAAAAAAATGTCTTCTTTGCGAGCACTGCTTACATTCCTCGTTGCCGGTGATCTTCGATGGTCTCAATTATCGGGACTGGTTTCAGCACATGCGCCTCCACATGCGTGGTCAGCGCCTTTGGGGTTTTCTTACTGGCTAAGTGGCGAGTTACCTTTCCCGTCACGTGCTACTCCACCTGCTGCGCTTGTACTCCCGAAGAATGCTTCCGAAGATGCTCGTACAAAGGCTTCTGAGACTTTTGAGGATGCCATGGAGACTTTTCAGATTCAGTATGCTGCTTACAAGATATGGATTGAAGATGCTCGTGCCTATGCTATTTTGGTTGCTAGCATGGAGGTGCATCTCACTGGTGATGTTGGATTGGCTTCCGCATAGGCGATGTGGACGCATCTGCGCAGCCGCTACGAGCCATCTGGTGATTTCTTATACCTTCTTTGTTGTGCGACGGGGAGCGATCAGCAGCGAGGAGATGCCACTATGGATGAGTTTTATACTAAATTGTCTGCGATATGGCGTCAGATCGACTCTTTGGGGCCAGATGTTTGCCGTACTTGTTAGTGTTGTCAGCGTCAGCAGTCTCACATGGAGCTTCGCCGCATCTACGATTTTTTGACACGTCTCCGGTCTGAGTTTGAGTAGACTCGTGATCAGTTGCTGGCTCGTCACCCTCGTGTGACTTTGTTGGAGGCCCTTGCAGCTGTTCGTAATGAGGAGATTCAACTTCGTGGAGCGGGTCTGCTATCATCGCCACTTCCTTCGGTTCGTGGAGTGGCTCGTCACACTCAGCAGCTTCTCGCTTTGCTAGGACGCATGGTTGCTTCTGCATCGTCTGGTTCTGCTGGTTCTGTTGCTCAGTCTTCCGGTGAGAGACCACCTTCTACCTCTTCCTCAGGTACATCGCATTGGATTCTTGATTCTAGTGCTTCTTTTCATACGACACCTGATTCCACCTGTCTTACTTTCATTAGTTCTTTAGCTACTCCTATCACTGTCCACACAGCAGATGATACCTCTTTCTGTCACAGGACGAGGCACTCTTTCAAATTCCTCTTTCATGTTCCTGCTGTTTCTCATGTTCCAAAACTAACCATGCAACTCATATCTGCTGGCCAGCTCACTGATCATGGTTGTCGTGTTATTTTCGATTCTGATTCTTGTTGTGTTTAGGATAGTCGCACGGGGACTCTGGTTGGTACTGGCCCTCGCCGCCGTGACTCAACGGCTCTGGGAGCTTGACTGGCTTCACCTTCCTTCCGCTGCCCTAGTCAGTCTTCTCACCTCCACCACTGCCTCTGCAGCTGCTACCGCCTCCACCGCATCGTTTGCTCAGTTGCATCATTGCTTAGGACATCTTTGTGGTTCCCGTATATCTTCCTTATTTGATCGAGGTCTTTAGGGTCTGTGTCTGGTGATGCTTCTCTACATTGTCAGGGTTGTAAGCTTGGCAAACAGCTTCAACTCCCTTATCCTTCTAGTGAGTCAGTGTCCCAGCGTCCTTTTGATCTTGTTCATTCTGATGTATGGGGACCAGCTCCTTTTGTTTCGAGAGGTCATCGATATTATATCATTTTTATTGATGATTTTTCTCGACATACATGGATATACTTTGTCATCTCGTAGTGAGGTTTTATCTATCTACAAGACCTTTGCCACCATGATTCGCACTCAGTTTGACTCTCCTATTCGTGTTTTTCGCGCTGATTCCGCTGGAGAGTACTTGTCGGGAGCCCTTCATGTTTGTTCTTTCTCAGTTAGCACCTTCTTCACCACTGGCATCCTCTCCCGAGGTTGCTCCTGATCTTGTTCCTTCTTATCCTCTCTACTATACTCGTCGCCCGCGAGTTGAGGCTCCTTCTGATATGCCCTCCCCTTCTGACAGGTCATCTCCTTCGACCACTCTTCGTTATACTCTTCGTGATCGCCAGTTGATTCGACCTCCTGAGCGTTTTGGTTTTTTTGCCGCTGCTCTTGTCGAACCGACTTCTTATCATGATGCTGTTGTTCATCAAGAGTGGCAGCATGCCATGGCGGAGATCGCTGCCCTTGAGCGTACTGGCACGTGGGATCTTGTTCCTCTTCCTGCGCGTGTTACTCATATCACGTGCAAGTGGGTCTATAAGGTTAAGACTCGCTCTGATGATTCTCTTCAGCGTTACAAGGCTCGTCTTGTAGCGCGTGGTTTTCAGCAGGAGCATGGTCGTAACTATGATGGGACTTTTGCTACTGTTGCTCATATGACCACCGTTCGCACTCTTCTTGCTGTGGCCTCTGTTCGACAGTGGTCTATATCTTAGTTGGATGTCAAGAATGTCTTTCTCAATGGCGAATTGCGTGAGGTCTACATGCAGCCACCCCCTGGGTATTCTGTTCCTGAGGGTATGATTTGTCGTCTTCGCCGATCTCTCTATGGCCTCAAGCAAGCTCCTCGTGCCTGGTTTGATCATTTCTCCTCTATTGTCACTGCAGCTGGTTTCTTAGCCAGTGCTCATGATCCTACTCTTTTTATCCACACTTCATCTCGTGGTCGAACGCTTCTTCTTTTGTGTGTTGATGATATGATCATTACTGGAGATGATTCTCAGTATATCACTTTTGTCAAAGAGCGTCTTCATGAGCAGTTTCTTATGTCTGATATGGGTCCTCTTCGCTACTTTCTTGGGATTGAGGTTATTTCTACTCTGAGGGTTTCTATCTGTTCCAAGAAAAGTATATTCAGAATCTTCTTGATCGTGCCTCTTACTGATCAGCGCACAGGTGAGACTCCCATGGAGTTTAATGTTCATCTTCGTCTCACCGATGGTGAGCCTCTTGCTGATTCTACTCGCTATCGTCATCTTGTTGGAAGCCTTGTTTATCTTGGTGTCACTCGTCCTGACATTTCGTACCCTATTCATATCTTGAGTCAGTTTGTCTCTGCTCCAACTCAGCTCCACTATAGTCATCTTCGTGTTCTACGATATCTTCGTGGAACTATCTCTCGCCGTCTCTTTTTCCCTCGCTCCAGCTCTTTATAACTCCAGACATATTCTGATGCCACCTGGGCTAGTGATCCCTCTGATCGCCGGTCTCTCTGCTTATTGCGTTTTTCTTGGTGGATTTCTCATTGCTTAGAAGACTAAGAAGAGACAGCAGTTTCTCGTTCGAGTGCTGAGACTGAGTTGCGAGCTGACTTTGTTGACTGCGGAGGTTACTTGCCTACGGTGGTTACTTGAGGACTTTGGTGTTTCTGTTTCTGCACCGACTCCTCTTTTGTTTGACAGTACATGTGCTATTAGCATTGCTAAAGATCCGGTGAAGCATGAGCTTATAAAGCATATTGGTGTTGATGCTTCCTACATACGGACACAGGTGTAGGACCAGGTTGTTGCTCTTCAGTATGTGCCTTCCGAATTTTAATTGGCAGGCTTTTTCACAAAGGCACAAATCAGGGCCCAGCACAGTTTTCACTTCTCCAAACTTCATGTTGTTGATCCACCATATGTTTGAGGGGGTGTTAGATATGTATTACATAGCTATGTATTTACCCTATTGTATAAGAGATTTCTTGCATATACACCAGATCTGTACATGTATATATATTGGCCCATTGACCTCATGATGAATACAAGCGTTATTCTAACAATCTAGACTCCTGTCCAACATTTAACACTCGCCAGTGCACCAATGCCAAACAATGAAGGCAGTACGAGGCACGTACATTCTTGAAAAAAATCAACATAGATACAAGATTGTGCTAGTAACAGCACTTTCTACCTCTCTGACAAGCTTACAGTAGCAACCATGTCAACAAATCAAGCAAAACCCTGCATGCTGAAACTGGAAAAAGGATGCTATATAATATTGCCTCATAAGGCACGGCCAACAATTTCAGCAAAATTTATACGGGACAAGGCAGATGGAGGGCTGGTTGGTGCATCTAGCTATGCATTTTTCTCAAAAAGAGGAAGGGCTTTCTTTTAAGTGGGCACTGTTATGAATATTGTGCATATATTGAAGAGGACCAATGGGCAATATATATAAGGAGTACAAAAGGATATTACAGGGGAATATGCCACATGGGATAAGGAAAGAGAGTTATATAAGGAAAGGAATAATACAATTCATATTCTATCTCTAATACCCTTAAAACAAGATAAATCCGAAGTACGAATCTTGATGATGTCGTCGTTGCGTGCAGTTTTTGAATAAACTGTCAAATCAAACCGAAGAGGAATAGATAGATGCATGACGGCGCAGATCGAAGCCCAAGAGGCAGCGGTGCAGTGCACAGAGGACGCGCGGCGGCTTTTGTGGCTCGGGGCGGCGGCTAGAGAAGCGGCGGCATCATAACGACTTCTACGATCTGCACGCGGCTCAGAGAGTAGAACGGCGGCTGCTACCATGCAAAATAAAATTTCTACACTTCTATGACTGACAATAAATTTGTAGACTCGCACGGCTTGAACAAACTAAAAATTAGAAACTACGGATTTTGGATGGACACAACGGAAGACTCACGGAAAATAACTAAAGACTGACTTCAAAAGAAGACAGAAACAGAAATACGAAAGACTCAAAACCCGACCCCTTCTCTCTCTCTCTCCACCCACTCTCGTCGCACTCAAAAACCCGACCCCCTCTCTATCTCTTCACCCACTCCGTCGCACACCCTCCTCACTCACCCTCCGCCGCGACTCATCTCCCCTCGCTCTTCACCTCACCTCCCGTGGTGGCGGCGGCGGGCGCAGAGGCAAGGGAGGCGGCAGTTAGCGATCCGGATCCGGCGGCGGCGGTAGGCGATGGATCTGCCGGCGGTTGGATCCGGCCGTGCGGTGCGGCGGCCGGATCCAGCGCAAAGACGGCCGGATCCAGATGGGCGGGTGGATCCGAGCTCGGCGGCGAAGATGGTCGAATCGAGCGGATCCGGCGAGGCGGATGGATTCGGATGGGAGATGGCGACCACAATGGCGGCCTCAGTGCGGCGGCGGCCGGCCGTCTGTGGCCGGATCCGGCGTGAGGCAACCGGATCCGCGGATTCGGCAAGGCGGATGGATCCGGCGGAGACGGCGACCACAATGGCCGTGAGTGATCCTCGGCGGAAGGCGGCGGGCGACCTCATCGGCGGCGGCTTCGAGCGGCCGAGGCCAAGGCGCGCCATGCGGCCGGATCGGCGGTGGGTCGTCGTCGTCGGCGGTGTCCGGTCGGTGCGGCGGCGGCGGCAGGCGCGCGGCACCAACGGTGATGGCGTCGGAGCGCCGGCGAGAAGCAGAAGGAGATGGCCGCCCTAGGAGTGGAGCACATTCCTCCGGGCGGCGGCAATGGCGGCGGCGGCGGAAGTAGATTGAGGTCAGGGTTTTAACCTAAGCTCTGATACCATGTTATGAATATTGTGCATATATTGAAGAGACCTAATGGGCAATATATATAGGGAGTACAAAGGGATATTACAGAGGAATATACAACATGGGATAAGGAAAGAGAGGCATACAAGGAAAGGAATAATACAATTACTATTCTATCTCTAATACCCTTAACAGGCACAACCAAGCTATATGATACATGTAATAAAATAGCAGCAACAATGTAGCATTAACCATGGTTTTAAAATGGGAAACCAGATGATACGGTCAGCTTCTTGCATTCGGATATTATGCAATATCTCAGACTGTATGTTACACTAATATCAGGTTTTCTAATTAATCTTTCGGGTTTTCTAATTAATCTTTCCTTCCAAAAAAATCTAATTAATTTGCTAGTAGGTTTTGTTGACTGGACTGACAGAAAACTTGAAATACTTCAAATTGCTATGACTTCTCCAACAAATATAGATTTTAATTCATACTATTCAACACTCGTATTTGTAGTTTAGTTTGATTATTGTAAACACACTGATTAAAACTTAATTTGGCATGAGTTGGTTCTTAAACATGTGCTGGTCTTAGAGCAACATATCGGGAAATACATAGACCAAACAGATTAACCTACTAATACAATGCACCAGAAAGCATGTTGTGTGGTAAAATTGTTTTTTCAGAACCATGTTATGTACACTAATCAATTGTTAAATTAAATCTTCAAAGCACGTTTGTCAATCAATAATTTTTACCACAATATAGAAAAATGGGCAAGATCAGTTACAAATGCTAAAACTGGAGATTGCAACAACCCAATTTTCTAGACATGTAAGTGTAGCATCCCATAATATATTAAAAATCTCTTAGCCTGAATGTTAACACTTCCCAACAGAAACAGGCTACACCATATATGTGTACTTCTAGAGATTACATTCACTTGATGGGCCATAAACAGCATACACGGTACAAAATAAATAAGATTACAAATTATCTGGATACACAGCTAGAATATAAATTATAAAATAGTATTCCATGTCTTACATCTACATCAGCATACATTTGTCACTCACTAATATTGTACCTAGTAGGCTAAGTTGGGGCCCAAATATCAAAATCATCATGAAATCATCAATGATGTCAGTATGTCAGTACGTGCTTCCAGCATTTGGTTAACATGACAAAACAAGGTTCAATCACTATCTAGGAGCTCATTACATAAAAGTCATAACATAAACACCCGAATAGTTTTTACAAAATTTCACCAGTAAAACTGCTCTAGTAAAAACAATGAGAACCCCCAAAGTTTCTTCATTTCCAACATTGGAAGTGAATGCTTGAAGCAGCATGCAACACATCTCCCTTCCCTACTATTGAAAATTCAGACATCACAGGTCTGGTTTCCCCCCCAACCATGTTGTTTGTTTGTGTATGTATCTGTGGGTGGGTTTGGAGGCAGGTTCAAACTAATGGTTGATTGGCATGTATTAATGCAGTAAAATACTAAGTAATCGATCTGTTTGATGCCTCCTTTTGCCCTTTTTCTTTGTGTTTACTTTTCCTCCTGTGGATTGCAGAGTGGCAGTTTATTAGTATTTAAAATGAGATGCTTTTGATGATGGCATACTTTTGGTCAATCATATTAGGTCGTTCAACGCACAAACTGGATTGACTAAAGAAAAGTAATAATAAAAAGTATAGAATGAACAAATGATAACCATGACCACCACCCAAACCACCACTAATATGGAGGTGACCACTACCTCATGCCCATGTTGCTGGAAACACATAGAGATGCACCCTGATAAATTCAAATATTCAATTATAGCATAATTCCTTCTATCACCATACCAACAAAAACCACTATATCTGTGATGGCCAATTGAGGGAGTAATTTTGGAACAGTAGTAGCCTATGCAACTGCACAAGTTGACATGCAACACAAAAAATACAAGGATTAAAAGGATGTTACTGGTTACACCATGTCTGAGATGGAACATCTTCCAGAACTTTCTAAACGGGAACCCCACACAGATATGGGGAACATAGCAGTTCTTTGCAAAGAACACAAATACGACAGTTGGGCTTGAAATAGATGCTGGGGTCATCCTAAAGGACCTAAAATGTAGGTAACTTCAAATGTACAATACAATCATCAGCAAATTTTCCGAACAACAAACAAACCACAATGTAAAAGGGTTAGTGATTGGAACACCAAATATGTTCTCTCAAGGTCGATAGTAATGTGAACGAGTGAAAGTAAAAGTACGATATCAGTTAAGGATAAGAAGACTCACTCAACATGAGCAATGGTATGTTATAACATTTGATATTGCCTGTGAAATACATAATCAACATTTAGCAAATTCATCAACAACTTTGTCATCTCCTAGGTTTCCCGGCATACATATTTATGTTTGACCTATCTAGTTATGCTAAATAACCATAAGGAGTTTGACCAATGAAGGAGAAAATAGAAAGATAACTGAAGTTGGTGAAAAGGCAAACAAACTAAAACTTCCTGCACAAGCTGACCAGTCATGTTGAAAAAACATTATGTAGCGATCCTAATGAGAGATGATTCCAGTTTTCATTTTGAAGTATTGAGTTTGTGAATTGTGACAAGTATATAGAGCAGTGGATTAATAGTTGATTGATAATCACTGAATTCATGTATTCCAAACTGAATGACCTTGTTTGTATCCCTGGCTCGCAATCTCAGCCGGATATTGCTCAGTCTTAGCCGCCCTATTAGGCCTTCACAAGCCCCTGGTTGTTTACCACTTGTAATAACGATCTAAAACAATTAGCCATGGCTCTCAAGCCATGATTGTTTTTTTTTCCTTTTCACTTCTTAATGAATGAAGCGCATTCCTCCTGCGTTTCCGAGGGAAAAAACTTATAAAAGGATTCGAACATGAGTATTCTCTCAAAAAGAATAGTTCCTCGTATTAGATTTAGTTTAGCAGCTCCACAGAAGGTAGTATGCATTGTTATGAATATTGTGTGTATTAATATGAGACCCAAAGGGCCATATATATAGGAGAGTACAAGAAGGTATGCCATATAGAGATAAGGCATATATGGAATAGAAAACAAACTCTATATCCTAATACAACTCTATCTCCTTAACACCCCCCATCAAATGCAAGACGTATGCAATAGCATTGCATTTGGAAAAGAGTTGACACTAAAACAAGATAAATCCGAAGGCCGGGTCTTGATGATGTCGTCGTTGCGTGCAGTCTTGGAATAAACTGTCAAATCAAGCCGAAGAGGAATAGATAGATGCATGACGGCGCAGATCAAAGCCCAAGAGGCAGCGGCGCAGTGCATAGAGGACGCGCGGTGGCCTTTAAAGCTCGAGGCGGCGGCTAGAGAAGCGGCGACATCATAACGACTTCTCCGATCCGCACGCTCGAGATAGTAGAGCGGTACGCCAAGCAAAATAAAAATTCCCCCACACTTCTATGACTGACAATAAATTTGTGGACTCGCACGGCTTAACGAACAAAAATTAGAAACTACGGATTTTGGATGGACGCGACGAAAGACTCACGAGGAAAATAACTCGAAGACTGACTTAAAACGAAGACTAAAAATATATATATATATAACTTAAAATGTGGACTCGCTCTAAACTGACTCTTCCCTCGGCATTATCGCACGGCATTATCACAACCTGGTTCCGTCGCTTTCTCACCCGGTCGTCCCCTCTCCCCTCACTGCCGTCTCTCTCCCTCAAAGACTCTCCCTCTCCCGTCCTCCCTCACTGCCTCTCTCTCCTCTCCCGCACAACACGGCTGGCGAGCAATGGCTCCAGGGAGGCGGCGCCGGCGATGATGAGGTGGGCACGACCAACAAGGCGCGGGCGGGCCGAGGCGGCAAGGCAGCGGCAAGACGGCGGATCCGGCCGGCGGCGGATCCGGACTTGAAGCGGCGGCGGCGGCGTGAGACGGCCGAGGCGCGCTCGGCGGCGGTTGATCCGGGGCCGCCGTGCGAAAGCTCACGGGCGCTTGGTGCGGCGGCCAGCGAATGCGAGGAGGCTTGGCGGCGGCGGCCGGGGTCGCGCGTGCGCGCGCGTGGGCCGGCGGCGGCGGCCGGGTCGCGCGTGTGGCGCGTGGGCCGGCGGCGGCGGCGGAGGTCGCGCGTCGCGCCGCGTGGGCCGGCGGCGGCCGGGGTCACGCGTGCGGCCGCGTGGGCCAAGCGGCGGCCGGGCGGTGGCGGCGTGCGGCGGCAGTTGCGTCTGGCGGCAACCCGGTGCGGCGACGGCAGGCGCATCTGGCGACACCGATCCGATCTAGCGACGCTAGATCGGATCGACGGTAACTCGGCGTCCTGGCGGCGTCGGCACGGGCGGTGACGACCGACGGCGGCGGCGGTGGTGTATGGCCGGCGAGTAGTGCGGGCACGGTGGCCGCCCAACGAGATGGCCGCCCCCGGGAGAGGAGATCGATCCTCCGGGCAAGCAAGAACACTTCGATTGATCCTCCGGGCGGCGGCGGAAGAAGGACAAAGGTTAGGATTTGAACCTAGCTCTGATACCATGTTATGAATATTGTGTGTATTGATATGAGACCCAAATGGCTATATATATAGGAGAGTACAAGAGGGTATGCCATATAGAGATAAGGCATATATGGAATAGAAAACAAACTCTATATCCTAATACAACTCTACCTCCTTAACATGCATTACTAAAGAAACAATGCATTACTGAATATTTAGAATTTGCACGGACTTCAGAAGAGGTTACAATTCTTTATATTCAAATCTTACGACAAGCAAATTGAATCTCCCACAGATCACAAATGACAAAACTCACGTCAATCCAGTGTAGTGGGCTTTACCCTTATTTGACACATATTAGTATATTACAGTTGATCAATAGATTTGAAATCTCTAGTTGTTACTTGCTAGTTTGTTTGGCATGGATTTCCTTAAAAATGTACTGCCTCAAGCTTGTGCCCATTTGGAATGCTAAATACCACAAAAAGGGAAAAACACAGGAATAGGACAAATTGAATGCCACGCCTAGTGGGATCCTACAAGAATTAAAAAACATGGCAATATTTTTACAGTTTGCTTTGAACAACTGAAAGAAAATTCACCATGAGGCTAGGCCTGTTTTACATTTCCTCTAAAATCCTATGAACAAGCTCATTCCAAAGATATTACAATGAACATGTCACATAGGAAACTTTCCATAGGATTTAAATCCTCAAAAGTCTCTCTATCTTCCCTCCGTTTCAAACAACCCCTAACTTCCCAAAACAATGACACTTTTTCATTTATCGTCTACTTATGATAGCATCAGGAAAGTCCGTATAGTACATGTGTCATACTTTGATACCGTTACTGCATAGGAAATAAGCATGCTAGTCTAACTGTAAAAGGCTAGAATAAGTGTCATTTAATGTTATGTGCACGTGTGTGCACAACACCATGGCCAGTTGGCCGGTCATATGGGCTCAGGGATTAGTGGGGCACAGGATGCAGCATGTGCAGCGCAGCGCAGGATTAGGCCTCCAGTTATCCATCTATCTAGTTGTTTGATTGTTCCTTTGCTTTAGCAAGAAGTTAGCTTTGGTTCTTATCTTTAGTTAAGTTGTTAGCTCAATTTGTTAGGGGCAAGCTGACCACTTTAAAAGAGGCATACGGCTGTGCATTTGGAGGCAAGCAATGAGCAAGAATTAAACTCTAGTCTCTCATATAAAGTGCTCTCCCTCATTTATAGTCTCCTCACATCCCAAAGAAGCCGCCGCCGCCGCCCGGCCGTCATCCCGGCGGTGTTTACCCCGTGATGATCTAAGGATCATTACATTTAACTTCTTAACAAGGTCAAGTAGCATACTTAAGCCTGAAAGCAATTTCATTGATGACGAAATCTTTGCAACTTAACAAGCAATTCAAAAATTGATTGTATTCCCAATTCTGCTAATTTCACGATAACTACAAATAACATAGTGTTCCACTACTGTAGAAACACTAAGTTTGCAAGTGCATCAAACAGAAAAAAAGGCATACATGTCTTATCATGATAAGTATTTTCAGTATAAGTAAACAAAAAAAGAGAACAAATGCGTTTACCTTCATATCAGGTCAAATATCGTTGTACACATTCAAACTTGTACTCCTGCACATCAGAATATCTGCTTGATGATACATTTCTTTAGCTGATAAGTCATTAATATATCTATCAACCATCAGTATTCTCTTAAACAATGAGGATTTGTCCAACAAAAGTTTCTTCACAACAGAAGATCTGCTTGACGTGTAATTGGTATATCACCCATCGGTATTTCTGTAAGTGCAGCCGTGCAGGAACTTAGGAGTTAGGGCTATGTATCCAGCAGAAGTTGCTTGTCCCCATTCGTAGCTTTACCATTATTCCTCCATTCATTTAATTTCATTACAGATCTTTTATCATCATAAACACCATAAACTTTATAGTACCACACAATCCTGGATACATCATCCTGTGATGAACTTATTTCCTGATGTTTGATTGTCTTGTAAAGTTCACAAAAGAACTTTGGATCTTGCAGTTTAATATACTCGCGCAATACAAGTTCATGGTGAGGTACCCAGTTTCTAGGGAAAGGTGTGTAGTCGCATGATGGAATTGATGACATGCGTGCAAATTGTACGCCCTCAATAATATCAACAAGTCCCATTCTCAAGAGATCAGAGTATTCTGGCGCATCATTCCTTGTGCTCTCTCTCAATGGGCGGCTAAGATCACGTGATGCAATCTTGTAGACCTTAGCTCGAGATTTGAGCCTGTACCTTGCCGCATAAAGCTTTGCCAAAGAGCTCCTTATGACATATGCGCAGAACCCTACAATCTTCTTCCTGTTGTCTGCATACCTATACCAATCAGCCATGGTCTCGAGAAATTTGTTCATCTGAGAGTTAGTGTGCGCCTGCCCAGAGTACAGCATTGGTGAACATGGCAATGGCTCAGGATCCCTATCCCCTTTCACAAGCTCAAGCTTCCTGAAATGCCTTATGCACCTCTGCAAGCTTGCTGTCACAGACAGCAATGTTCCGACACCCTTCTCGCTCACAATGTCCCCTCCACTGGCAGTATATCGCAAGGTCGGGTAGATGACACGACGGGTGATCACATGATCCAAGAACTCAATCCCCCTTGTGATGTGCTCAATCTCTACCATTGAATTCTCTGGTCTCAAACCAAATGTGCTCTCACAAAACGCCATCAATTGCCTCCTTATCTCAACCGCATCCTCCCTCGGCCCCCTGATTCCAATCAAGACATGGGAGCCGAATCTTAGGAAATCCATCTTCCTTGTCTTCTCCTTACCACTCGATGGGACAAACTCAGGCCAAGCAGGATTATGACATCCCTCATCACCCGCTTCCTTCCAAATCGAATCATGCCTCGATGGGCGGAAGTACTCATGAATCCTCTCTTCCATCCACAAATCCAACTCGTTCAGGCACACATTGGTGAGCAAAGGACTGAGTATCCCACAATGCCCATAATTCGGCACATGACACGCCTGTTCAGGGGCAAACCCAAAGAACAGCCTCAGCCAATATGGGTCAGGCTTCGGCTCATTCTCATTAAGCACCTTCTTCTTCCTGCTCTTCCTGAGCACATTCCTTTTCAGCCTCTTCTTGGCCAGCCCATCGAGCTCCTTCTCCCGTGGCAGCACAGACCCCGGCCGGACCAGAGTGTTGAGCGCCGACTTGAGCAAAGACAACACTTTGCGGTCGGAGACAGCCTTCTGGACGCATGACAGGATGGTGTCCGACGAGAGCGCGTCGACCACGGCTGTGAGGTCGGCGGTGACGAACCAGAGGTAGGCGGCGAAGCCGGAGCGAACGGAGCGGATGGCGGTGTGGGGCCCGCGGCCGGGGCGGAAGGCGTGGGATTTGGGGGAGAAGCGGGGCTCGAAGACGGGCTCGAGGAGGAGGAGGAGGAGCTCCTGGACGACGCGGTCCTGGAAGGGGGGCGGGGCGTTGGCGAGGCGGGCGGCGAGCTTGCGGCGGGAGACGGGGACGGTGGAGGGTGTGTCGGCGGGGGAGCGGAGGAGGAGGTGGGTGGAGGCACCCCAGGGGAAGGCGGGGTGGCGGTGGAGGGCGGCGGCGCGGAGGCGGAGGAGGGAGTGGAGGGTGGGGAGCGGGACGGCGGGACGCGGGGGGAAGGAGCCGGTGGCGTGGGCGCAGGCGCGCTGGTAGGAGAGGAGCCAGAGGTCGAGGCGGGAGGCGTAGCCGGAGAGGTTAGGGAAGGGGGCGGGGAGCGGGTGCGCGAAGGCGCGGCGCCACAGGGAGGAGAGGAGGTCGATGGGGTCGTGGACGAGGAGGGCGTAGGGATCGGGGAGGGGCCCCTCGTCGGCCGGCGGAGGAGCTCGGCGCCCGACTGGGTGGAGATGGGTGGGGAGGAGGCGGCGGAGCGCCGCACGTGGCGGCGGCATTGTGGGGGAGGTGGCGGCGGCGTCGGGGGGTTTTTGGTCGAACAGATGGTGGGCGGTGGCGCGCTCACGCGGGCTCGTACCCACGGGTCCAGTCACTCAGGTCGGTGAAAGCCGTGGCCGGGGAGCCGTGTTGTCACTGTGAGTAGGCTGAACTCCCGAAGCCACATCCAAAATCCAATCTTTTCTTTAATCCAAAATTCAATCAATGGGCAATTTTATCGAAGACTCAGGTGTACTAGGCACGTAAGCGCGGCGCCACGTCGCATCAGCCACCGTGTGAACTAGAGTAAAAGAGACAAAAATCCGCAGGACGGTTCTCTAAAAAAAATCGAGAACGTACGCGTAATTTTAGAGGAATCAAAGGATTTTTTCGTTAAAAAATAGGGATCCATAAGGACTTGTACGTAACTAAACAAGGACCTATACGTAATTTTAGAAACCACGCGTTGCTATCGGTGAAGTGGAGGGGGCTTTCTAGAAAAAACATGGCGGGACACATTTGCGAAGCGGATCTGCTTTGAGAGACAGAGGACCTCTACGTGATTTCGCAAAGTACAGGGACTTTTTCGCAAAATGCGCAAAAAAGGAGACGTGGCCCATCTCGCCTGCCGAGAAGTCTGCCGCTTATAATATACAGAGTATTTGCTAGGGTTTAGAAAAACCAAAATCAATACAAATATTTGATTTTTGAAAATAATTTCTCTACTTTTTCACTACTGTTCTGCTCCGAGATAAGACAAAGATCACCGATGCATCATGCATCTCATTTCTCTCGTTCCCATCACACGCACACATCTCTTCCCTATTTTTTTACCGCTTACGTGCTTCTTCTAAAAACCACTTTATTATGCACTACTATTTATTTTCAACTAAAAATAATATTTGATTTTTAAAATAATTCCTCTACTTTTTTCACTACCGCTCTGCTCTGAGATAAAGCAAAGATCACTAGTGCATCACGCATATCACTCATCTCGTTCCCATCATACGCACATATCTCTCCCCTATTTTTTTACCGCCTACGTGCTCCTTCTAAAAACCACTTTTTTAGGCACTACTATTTATTTTCAATTAAAAATTATAAACTATAATGAAAAGCCACCAACAAAAGTCAATGTAAACACCCTAAGGTGCCGCTCGGTTAGGTTAAAATAAGTTGGCTTATGGCTGAAATTGCATTATAGTCGGTCGAAATTACAATGTAGTTGACGGTGGCTTATTTAGCGTAATTAGATTTAAAGATTTAAAAATGAAAAAAAAACAAATTAGCTCATCATGAACAATGCAAATAAATACGGAGAAAAAAAGAACCGGTAAAAAACTCAAAAATAGTTAAAAGGACAAAATTTAAAAATAAAAAAAATAAATTAGAAGTCAGAAGTTTAAATCATAATTAGCGGGATCTAAGTTCATCTGTGTACCGCTCAAAATTATGCTCGTGATAATTCGATGCTTACTGGTGGCTGTAGGCCTGTAGCCCCTTAGATGGCATCCTTTATAGGGTTTACCAAGCGAGGCTGATTGCTAGGATATTGCGATTTTTAGTGGACACCGTACCGTGGATGATTGAATGAAGTTTTGAGCGATGGCAGGGAAGAAGCCCGCGCGTATAATGGTGAAATCAGATCAATAGATTAATGCTTTTTGATTTTGTTATAGTAATTAACTTTTAAACAAAATCTCTTTTTTAAATGGAATTTACAAGTTGATTGTAGTTTATACTGTAACAACTTTATTTATATCAGCCAAAATCACATATGAGTTTCTGTTACTTTATACTCTCACTTATGAACAATCTAAAAGTTATAACCCACAACTAAATACTATAAACCAAAGCAAAATAGAGATGGATCTGCATATCACTTTTGTGCAAGAATTTGACGTATGTTTGGTTCCTTAACCAAACTTCGCCACATCTCTGCAACTTTTATGACAGAGCTAGAGTTGGAGCTAAGAAAGTGCATCAAATCACAAATGTGGTCATACTTAGTCAAACTTGCTTAATATTAGTGTAGCAACGTGTATTAATCAACCAAAACCCCGTAATTCTTACCAGAATTAGTAGAAAACCATATGAGATTTCGGTGGATCGACAGAAACTTGTTACTCTTTATTTCATACTCCCAAACACGCATTGCATCTTTACCAAGCATCAACCATTGGTTCCTGCTGGAAGATGGTGTCAGGGGCGGAGCCAGGAATTAAATATAGGGGGGCAATATGGACAACAAGTTTTGCCTCCAAGCGTCCTATAGCTAGGGTTTAATCTTTCGAATGCAAAAAATTTTCGGTTGTAGGCGAAAGGAACGAAAGAACGAAATTTCGTTGATTTCGTTCGAATTTCGAGTGCAGAGATAATGGTCGTTTTATTTCGACCGTTTCGCCCGTTTCGAGCCCGTCGATCCATTCCTCAGCTTTGTTTCACCTATTCGGACACCTATAAACTCTAAACCCATTTTATTTGGTTTTTCTTAGTTTTTATTTCTTTATTTCGTTTCTTTCTTCCTAGGTGCAGCTTCCACGGCCCCGGTGACAACCTTGGCCTCGGCTTCAGCGCCACCTTCACCACCGCAGAAGATACCACGGCCACGACGGCGGCGAGAGCGATCGTAAGAAGTACTCGTCCATGGCTAAGCTAAAGTCAAAGCAGTTAGGGCTAGTACAAGTAGTCTTGCGTCTAGCTATAGTGGTTGCTTACTACACCGGTGAGTTGTCTTGCCACAGGCATACTGAGTATATATATAGGCAAGGCAAGCGAGCCAGGCAGCCTGGTTGGGCCACGTCACTTGTGAATAACGCGTTGTGGCTAATGACTAGCCGTTTTTTTGCCCTAAGCTAAATGGTAGTAGTACTGTATTGGTAGTACGAAGGCACGAATACTCATTAGTCTTAATGCACTAAAAAACTCATTAGTCTTAATGTGTGACCATTAGTTTATACTCATTGATAAGGCACGAATACTCATTAGTCTTAATGCCATTCTCCAAGAATGTGAGGGTCCTTCACATCTCGTTGGGGTGCCAGCCCCCTCTAGCCCCCTCTCCGCCACTGGATGGTGTGATATGAGGTAAGAAAAGATATCTTGACAGTTTAACGCTACACATAGGGTGGATTCTTTTGGACCGATGATTTATGATTTAAATATTTAAATTCTGGTTGTTTGTGAGAAATAGTACAAACAGAAAAATAGTTGTATACGATTTTAGCCGATGCAATGAGCTCAGATACTTTTACTATAATCTTCTTATTAACATGTCTTAAAAAAACGTAACATTTAAAAGAGTAAGAATATAAATCCATCTTAAGCCGACTGAACTCACCCTAAATTCTGTGCCGGAAAGAGCAAAAGATTTTCTTTGCACCGTTGCCGCATGCATGCACACACCGTAGGAAAAGAGCTCTTTGTCTCTACACTTATACTCGGTGCAAGGAAATTAGTGTGACATTGCCTTTTGGTCTATGTATTCTCTACATATACACTTGCCCAGAAGATACATATGTGCTATCACCCAGTGTTGAATCTAAAATTTCGTCACATCCTAGATTATAAAGGGCTGAAGACTATTACTACCTAAGATTATGCCCTAGAGTTACCTAGCCTCTACACTAGCAAATATCATGTTCTTTTCTGCGACTTATGGCTTTTGCTCCTAAAAAACAGATCTAATTTTGATATAGATGTTGGGCTTTTAACGTAGATCGCCCTCATCTTGAAAAATCCAAAGTTATCTGCCAAAAGCCACGGAGGAAAAGAACCCCATCATATGCTCCTAAAGTCTAGATTGTCATAAGCCTAGATCCAATATTGCCATCACCGACCTACATCTATAGAAGTTATAGTATACTATACTCACTCCTCGATAGGTACTAGATGTGCAACTATGTTTCAGTGACTTTTCTCGAGAGATTGTTTGGACCAGAATTGTTGTTAAAAGACGTTGCCGCTGCATGGAGTAGACGCTACGAAAACAAGGCTTAGATGGGAGTGGCTATTGTACAGGCAATTATTTTTTCCTTATTTTTAGTAAATTTTTTATACTATAACTTTAGGTGATTGAGAATAATTTTAGGTGGGAGAAATTAGTACACTGCAACTTTAAATAACTAAAAATACAACTTCAGGTGACTAATAAATAAAAAAACTTCAATTGACTATGCAATAGCAAAACCGGGCCTAGATAACTCTTCTATCTGGTTCATGGGGACTCACCAATCACACAGCTCGAATCCCCCCGGGTTATGCAAACCCCACATGCTAATTGATTATTGTAAATTTCCCCTCTCTTAATCCGCACGCTTTAGGGGTGTTCGGCAGGCAATAAGCCAGGTGGCTTTTGACAGCCGCTACAGTACCTAACTTTTAAACGTAGTATTTTCTTATAGTACATGTTAAAAGCTTAACATCTGTACCAACCAAAATCGTAAGTGAGTATCGGTCTCTCCGTAATCTGTACTGTAAACAGCCAAAATTCAAAAATTTCAGCCAAAAACCATAAACCGCAGCAAAAAAAAAACAGACCCTTAACCCCCATAATCCCCTGCTCCGAAAGCATCAGTCGCCGAGCTAAGCTAGCTGCTCCTGCCTCCAAGACACCCCAAGATGTCGAGCTTTACATGCAGTTTAAGCTTAGTTTAATGATGTCATTGGCATGCAGCACCAGGACGAGCCATTGTTGTTTCACGAAAGAGAAGTCTATATAATATCTTGAATTTTATTTAAAAGTCTATCCAATACTCTAAAATATGAAACTAGATATTTAACCATCAAACTTTACAATCCGGTTCAAATAATATATTGATCTAGATTTGCATGGTGGTATTACCCGTGTGACACGATGAGTGGGCGGTTTTAACACGTAGGATAACACATTGACTAAATTTAGGTGAATGACAGGTGGAGCTCACAGGGCTTCTCTCCTACCGAGCTTCCATACGCTTCCACGGTCGCTGCCCATTGTAGCTTCCTCCCTCTCCATTTCAATTGAGAGAGAAGACCTTGTAAGCCGCACCTATCATTTAGTTAAACTTGGCTAGCATGTTATTTTATATGGTAAAACTGTTTACTTATCGCGTCATCTGAGCAATACCACCCTGTGAAACCAAGTCAGAGTGTTATTTAAATCGGATTGTAAAGTTCGGATGGTCAAACGTTTAGTTTCATAGTTTAAAATATTGTATGGACTTTTGAGCAAAGTGTAAAGTGTTATATAGACTTCTTCCTTTCAAGAACAAGTTAATTACTACTAGGGACTAGGAATGGCCAGATTGTGAGATTAAGCTCTAATTAATTTAACAATATTTGCCTTCTGTGCATTTCTCATATGCCAAGGTCTTATGGAAGTTGAAATAAGAAATGCAACAACAAATCTGAAGCATTACAGCTTCAGGTCTCAAGAACAACTGAACAAGAACGTTCACTTCAATCCTCTGTTCATAGTTATCAAATCCCTTGAACAAGAATACCTAGTGCATTTTTTTCGAGTTGCACGAACAAGAGCAGAGGAAGCAGAGACGATAAGAGCTGAAGAACAAGAGCAGAGTTTACACAGGTTCAGAGCCCAAATGTCCAAGAAACAGAGAGCATTTGAACAGAAGGTTTCGCCTTCACACATTTGAGAACAGGGACTGGGAGGGGAGAAGAATCGAAACGTGAACTAACTCATCAAGAACTCAAACTCGCATCGCTCCGATGCATTCAACCGATTCAGACCTCCAAATCCTTCACGAACAACTAGAGAAGAAGACATTAAGCCTCACCGCATTTACACTTGCAAGAACCCCTCAAGAACTAGCAGAGAGAAGAGGATCCCGCGGCTTGGTACCCTTCCAAGAACCATTCTTGGAATTGGAATCTTCTTGCTCGAAGCAGGCAGGCAGGCAGGCAAGAACACGGCCGCCGCCGTCATCACGGGCTGGAGCTCCTGCCGCAGGTGAAGAACTGGGCGTCGGCGGAGGTGGCCGGCATGTCGTTGTGGCACGCGGACGAGCCCGACGGCGGCACGAACCCCCGGGGCAGCATCGCTGAGAATGCCCACACGCCGGTGCCTCCGCTGCCGCCGCGGCCCGCCCTCCTCCTTCTCCTCCCCCTGATCGGCCGCCTACCGGCGCCGCTCTTGGCCACTCCAGCGCCAGGCTGGCCCGTTCTTGGCTCCGCCGCCCCCGCCACGACCTGGAAGTCTTGCCGCGCGCGCCTGTCGGCGATGGCTGGTGGCAGCGCCGGCGCTCCCTCCGCCTCTGTGGGGTCTGCCGCGAGGGCAGAGAGGGAGGAGAGCAGGAGAAGGACGACGAGCAGCAGCAGGAGGAGAGGGGGCCGCTCGACGGAGGAAGCCATCAGAGAGAGACGGGGAGAAGAAGAGGAAGGCGCGTGGCGTGGAGGCGTACGTGCGTGCATGCGATGAGGTGATGTGGGGTTTGGTTGCTATTGCTTTCGCTTTTCTCTGGGGTGCAGGCTTGCAGCAGCGAGCAACCTAGAAGAGAGAGATTTGCATTTGAAGGGGGTCTTGTCGGGAAAAAAATTCTACGAGATAATGTCTATTCCTTCATCAAGCTAGATCTCTTTTAGAAGATGACACCTGATTTCACCAATCTTAAAGCATCCCATAAGTCTTTCTTCTTTCCGTCTTTTTTATGTTTTCTGATGGCTTTTTCTATAATTTTTCTTTTGGGGCCAACTTCTGGAAACTGACAAAAAATTTCGCACAAAAATCACAATTGCTGACTGTTGTAGATTCAAATCAGAAATTTGGGTCAACTTTCACCGTAGATATCTTTTAACTGCCTTATTGGAATGAATCGAAAATTTAGGGGCAGATTTTTAAGGAAGTTATGTATCTAATGGCGGTGGTTTTACTCAAAAAGGATCTAGAAATCAAAAGTTATGGCATTTATGGTGGCGGCTACAGAGAAAGGAAAAATTAGCCAAATTGGAATTAGAGTGTGGGGTGGGGGAGTTGTTTTGTTTGGATTTGCCTTATTTTTGTTTGCACTATCTCTTGCTTAGATCTCTTCATCCTTTCTCTTCTCCGACATAATCCTTTATATAGTTGGCCAAATGACGACAGTTGTCTTGCGCTAAAAAATGTCTCATCGGTTCGGGAGATAACCACCCAACAGAAGTTATTGTCAGAGAGACGTGGAAGCGGTTCATCATACAACGGTTGTTGTCAAAGGAAAATCATGTGCAATTATTAGAGATAAGTGCACATTCTAACCATCTTGTCAGGCGACTCTACGAGGCACTAGATAGGCTTAGGACATTTTACGAGTACATAGTCATAGAAAGACTTACGACCAAGGAGTGGTCTCAGTAAGGCCTACGACTATGTGGTCGTAGAGAGACTTACGACCAAGAAGTAGTCGCAGTAAGACATACGCCTATGTAGTCGTAGAAAGACTTATGACAAAGGAGTAGTCACAGTAAGATATACGACTATGTGGTCATAGACAAACTTACGACCAATGAGCAGTCGCAGTAAGACTTACATCAAATGAGTAGTTGTAGTAAGATTTACGACTATGTGGTCGTAGAAAGATTTATGACCAAGGTACAATCGCAGTAAGACTTACGACTATATGGTTGTAGAGACTTACGACCAAGGAGTAGTCGTAGTAAGACTTACGATTATGTGATCGTAGAGACTTACGATCAAGGAGTAGTTGCAGTAAGACTTACGACTAATAATTAGAGGATTATTCATAGAGAGATTTACGACCAAGGAGTAGTCGCAGTAAGATTTACGACTAATAATTAAATGATTATTATATCCTCGTCAAGCGTATTTTGTAAATACCTTTATATACACATATAAAAGGAGTATGTTAAAAAATATACATATTATCTCTGAAAAATTGTTTATACAACATAGATGGTTTTAAATACTCGTATACTATATATGCATACTCTCCGTTTTATAAGATATTCACTACGTTATGAGCTATGATATAGATATAATTACACTCAAGGATAGAAAAGAGGTTTTATATATACACACAAGACTTCAGAACGGTACACCGGCACAGCTAGTACCGAAATTTATCGTTCTAAAAGCCCAAATTGGTATGGCCATCGGAATGTTATGGACGAGTACTGTGGCGCTCTCTTGATGCTTTTTTTAATCAACTTTATGGAAGTTATAAAATAATAAGATTAGACTAGACCGTTTCTTCTGATATGAAATAAGACCCTGCAGGACTGAAATACTGACTTGACCGTTGTACATATTTATGACATGGACTTTATCATGGTTGTAATGGCGGCTTGCCGCACTGAAATTTTGTTTGAGATCACTAGCCCCACGATTAGGGCTGTACATTTTGTCACCGAATCGAAAAAATCGAACCAAATCGATCAACTCGGTTTGACCGGTATTCGGTATTTAGTTCGGTTCCTAGAAAAATAGCATTTCATCTATTCGGTTTTTCCGGTATAAATCGAGTGGAAACCGAAAAAATCGAAAAAAACCGATTCTTCGCCACTTCGCCAGTTCCGCGGTTCCACCGCCTCGCGTCGCGTCGCGCCTCGCCTGTTCTTCCGAATCCAGCCCAACTCCGACTCGACCCAGGCCCAGCCCAGGGCGAGGGCACTAAGGCAGGCGCGCGCGCACGCCGTCCACTTCCAATGTCCACCGAGCCACCGACACCGCAGTCAAGTCGCCTACTCGCCACTCGCCAGAGCCAGATATGTTACTCTAGTCTCGAGTCACGATGCTCTTGTCTTTAACCCTAACCCTAGGCACTTGGCGGCGGCGCTCCGAGCCTCCGAGGCTTCGACCTCCGGTGCTCCCCGCCTCCCCCAGTCCCAGGCTCGCCCGGCGGCCGCTCGGGCTCGTCGGGGCTCCCTCTCCCAAGACTCGTCGCTCGTCGGGGCTCCTTCTGACCTTCTCCCAAGACGCTGGCGCCTAGCCCTCACCGCGTGGAGCCACCGACATCACCGCCGACTACTAGGTCTTCTCCATTATAGTAGAGTAATCCGACCTCCGGTGCTCCCCCAGTCCCAGGCTCGGCCGGCGACCTGCGACCGCTCGTGCTCCGGTGCTCCGCCCCCGTAGGTGCTCCACTGCTCCCTCTCTCTCCCAAGACGCCGGCGCCAAGCCCTCACCGAGCCACCGACAGCGCCTGTCGCCGACCAGGTATTCTCCTGTTCTCCAGTAGAGTAGTAGACACTGTCTAGATAGCAGTCAAGTGACTCAAGTCCACCTCTACTCCTCTAGATCTAAATGCTCCAGACCTCTAGTAGTCCTAACTCTTAATTCCTAAACCTCTAGATCTACCAAATTTGTTATACATTATCTTGATTCATTTGTTTGTTTGATGAATGCAACCTTGAAGCTAGATTGGTGAATGGTGAATTGGTGATTGACTGATATAGTGATATAACATCGGAGTTACGGAGTCAATAGGACCTGCTGCTGCTGGTGATGGTTTTAGTGGTTTATCAGTTTACAATTTATGTGGTATTGTGGTTATAGCTTCACTTGTCAGTTTACAGTTTTTGTGTTCTGTACTTCTGTCTGCATTCTGCTACCTACTTTGCTTATTTCTGAATTCTGATGATGAGCTTGTTGTAGCTGTGATTTGGGCTGTGGCTTTTTGTAATTCTGAATTTCTGATGATGACTGTAGACTGTAGTGTTGACTGATGAGCTTTCTGCTTTGTCATTCTGTATTTCAGTATTTCTGTTGACTGATGGTTCGAAGATGAGCTTGCTGAGTTGCTATAGACCTGAATCCTGATGTGTGGCTGTGTGCGCCAGCGATGGAAGGTTTCCCGACCGGAAAAGTGGGGACGTTTACCGTTGGTTGAGTTTTGTTTCTACTTATAACTAATGTTTTCTCTTAAATAAATAAATAAAATAGCTTTTTACTGTCGTTTTAAATTAGTTTATCGAGATAGTCTTTTTTAAACGGTTTATCGATATTCAATTTATTAATAAACGTTTATACTAAGACCAAAAACTATAAATATCAACTATAAACCCGCAATGGAAAAGAACCTAACGTGCATATGCAGGAGGTCAATCAGCAGAAAAGATTTTTGACACAACATTTGATGTATTAAAAGATGGAGCTCGAATTCTCACGTCATCTCACATACTTTTTCTTATGGCACCATCCATGGCTCGTCCCTTCCATCCTACCACGTTCTCATCGTTGCTCCAGCAAAAGCATAAATATACTACAGAAAACCTCACAAGTTGTCTCCAATCTCACGCGCTAACCCCCGAACAAAGCCACACGACCGACACCGCCCTTACAGGTGCGCACATCGCTTCGTTCCCTCCACCTCCACTCCCATTTATACCACCTCGCCGGCCAGGCGGACATCGCTACAAGTCATAAAACCGTACAACTACACCACGCCGGCACTTACCATGGCGAAAGCACGAGGCTTGTGCTGCATCATGTTGCCGCTCCACGGCAAGCCCCCCGGCGACGCCCGCCGCAGCAGCGCCGCGTGCATATGCTGCATTGGCCCTCACCACAAGCCGTCCGGGGGCGGCAGCTGCGTGCCCTGCCTCGCCCCCAACGCCGACCACAGCGTGAGAGCGCCTCTCACCAGCTGCTGCGGCAGCGGCGACGTCCGCGGCCGCACCAGCGCGCGCACGCCGCGCACCCCTAAGACGCCGTGCACGCCCACCGCAAGGCGCCTCTGCGGCGTCCGCTCCCGGACCCCACGCCGCGGGCAGGCCTGTTGCTTTCCGGCGGCGCCTACGGCTACTTCGGCAGGAGCGGCTGCTGCAAGGACGCCACGAACCCCTACGACGCCTATCGGGCGACCACAGCGCGCGTGCTGCGTCCGTGGCCCCACGCAGAGCAACGCGAAGCTGGGCAGGCGGAGCCGTTGGTTCCGATCCGCGCGCCAGGCGCTGGCGCAGACACCACGCCGGACGGCGCGCGCGGGCGGCGGCCGTGACAGCGCCCGTGGCAACGGCGACGTCGTCAAGGTTTACAACGCGCGCCTCGCGGAGGCCGAGGAGGAGATGAAGGGGGAAGAGACCTGCTGCTCCAACGATGAGTACGCGCTGCTGTGCAGGGAGGGCTTCTCCCGGGAGGACGTGGCCGCCGTCACCATCCAGGCCTACTTCAGAGGCCACCTGGTGCGTCGAAACTTGTATCCTCTCCAGTGTTGCCTGTTGGTGCTGCTTCGACGTTTCTTGTATTAAGAGCATCTCTTTGTTTGCAGGCGCGGCGGGCGTGCAAGGCACTGAAGAGCCTGGTGAGGCTGCAGGCGGTGGCGCGGGGCGCGTACGTGCGGCGGCAGGCGGAGGCGGCGATCCACTGCATGCAGGCGATGGTGCGGCTGCAGGTGCGCGTGCGTGCTAGGCAGATGCTCACCAAGCCCAAGGAGGGGCAGCTCCTGCAGAGCTGATCAAAGTCATGTGCACTCGAAATAATTCTGGAAATCTGGGTCTGGGACGAGGCGTGCACGAATCATGTATAAGATGTTTCGCGTGTGTTGTTGTCTAACACATTTGCCGCGGGTTTTTGTTGTTGTAATGAACTTTGCCTGGGTTTGTATCTCTGTAATCCGCATTTTGTTCCCTTTTTTGTTTTTTTTTGTGTCTCTTTGCCTGTGGAATCTGTAATTGTTGCATTTTCCTTGGAACAAAGCCCTTTGTGTTTTACCATGGTTGTGCTTTGTTGATTCGCAACTATATGGGGATTTGAATAGAAAAAAAACAAATGTGAGTTCTTTTTTAGAGAGAAAATAAAACTGAATTCTTGGGCACAATCAAAACTTCAATTTCATTGAAAGAAGGGGCTAACATTTTATTACACGGCGATAGGTAGAAAAACACAGTACTGAACAAAACACATACTGGGGCATTATTCAGCAGAAGGCAAATGTAGACCCCTGCAGCCACAAAACAATCTGCAACGAACTTGACACGCCGGCGAGGACGCATATGGCGAAGACACAAGTAACACAGTAAAACATACCAACCCCTTTTGCAAGTTCGATCCCACTCGTCGTCAGTACGGCGCCTCGCCGGTGGACTGGCCCTGGTAGTTCTTGGGTCGCTCCTCGGCGTACGGCTGGCGCGGTAGTTCTTGCCGTGCTCCTCGGCGGACTGCGGGTGCTGCTGGTTCTGGGCGTTCGCGTCGGCGGGCGGCGGGCACTGCAGGTGTTGGGTTGATCTCGGTTAATAGCATCCTGAGATTTCAGGGAGGCCACGTCTCCACTCGCGTCTTGATCGGAGGCGCAACTAACTGATTTGGTTTCGATTCCGGTCACCTAGCGCTACATAAAACCAGAGGAGATTCGGCAGCTATGGTTCACGTGTTGTTCTAGGCCACGAAAATCCCGCACAGACCCGATCTCTCACGAGCGCTGAGGTGGACGAAGATCGAAGGCCACATTCGTCCCCGTCCATGGCATCACCGCTTGCCGACCACCTCTCCATGGTATCTCCAAGTTCAGGTACGCTTCCGCTCTAAGTTTGTGCTTTGTGTTCATGTTTGAGCCTAGGGTTAGTGCTATGGTTTATGTTCGTGCATAGATCCATCTAATATTTGGTATCATAGCAAACCTAAACTCAACTTGAACCCTAAGTAGTCTCAACCGAACTCGGATCTAAGGACTAGAGGCTCGGATCTAATGATTAAGGCTCGGTTTAGCAATTAGAAGGAGGGGATCTAAGAAACTTTTGCAAACCCTAATGAAATCCCCAAATCCAACAACCCGAGCCCTCAAACCCGAGTCAAATTTGAAGTTGGCGGCAGAAACTCACGTTTTTTTGGAGCCTCGGCTTCCTCCGCCACGGGCGCCGCCGTAGCTCCACTCGACGACCGCGCGCGCAACCTCGGTCGCACGCACGCGCCGGCGAGGAGGTCTGTGGGCGCCGCCTCTTGCCGCTCTCCGCAACACCGCCACCGACACCGCCTCATGCCGCTCTTGGCGCCGCCGCCAACGCCGCACTGCCGCTCTCCGTGAGCGCGCCGCTGCCGCCCGTGTTTTTCGCGAGGAGATGGACCGAATGATGCTAGGGTTAGGGTTTCAACGCTTTTATCTCGCCTGCGGCGCGCGTTCGGCCGTTCGATCGAGATCCGACGGCGTATGCGTGATATGGGCCGCGGGCGTTGATTTGGGCCACGCGCTCAGCCGTCCGATCGAGATCCGACGGCGCGCGCATGAAGTGGGCCACGCGCGCGATTTTTGTGGGCCGTGAGCGTGTTTTTGGGCCGGTTTCCTTTGGGGCCAGCTGCAATAGTATTTTTTTCCTTTTTCCAGTGCATTTTCTTTTACTTAAGTCTACATTTTGTGCACTATTTTAATTATTTTTCAGTTGCCTAATTACGATGTATCATTGCCACATTATTATGTCTTATCTCTGATTAAAATTGAACCAACGAGATATTTTAATTAGAGATTTTATGTTTTATTTTGGCATTATGCATGCATATGACTACATTATGACCAACGTTGATTGTAATCATGTGTCGCCATATAAATTGTTAAGTTCTTGTTCATTTTCCACTCAACGATGATATGAATTAGAATTATAGTTTTGCGTGTTATTAATCAGACCAACATAGGGTTAATTGCATGCAATATATATTCTCTTATGTTATTTCTAATGTTTGCACTGTATTTTGATATTTAGCAATAAATGCTTTAAATGTTACCGCCACAATTGACAATATTGAGCAGCTCACGGGAGCAATTTTCCCACATGGAAAGAAAGAATCCATGTTGTCCTTGGAGTTCTGGACCTTAATTATGTTTTAAGGGTAACCGCTCTCGTTCCCCCCACCGAATGTGAGGAAAATTATGATGAGAAAAAGAAAATTTATGAAACTAATGCTGAGAAATGGGAGCGATCCAACCGTCTATCACTAATGATTATGAAGACCTCTATCTCAGTTGGGATCAGGGGAGCAATCCCTGATTCCGAAAATACTAAAGAGTATTTGGCTTCAATAGAAGAGAAATTTAAAGGTTCCACTAAAGTTTATACAGTATTTTGATCCAGAGGCTCTTAACCACTAAGTATGACGGGTCCGGCAGTATAAGAGAACATATCATGATAATGACCGATATGGCAAGAAAGCTCAAGGGCATGGACATGGAGATATCTGATGGTTTCCTAGTCTATTTTATCATGACTTTTCTTCGTTCTAAGTATACGACATTTAAGATCAATTACAATACTCAGAAATAAAAATAGAACATGAGCGATTTAATCGCCATACGTGTCCAGGAGGAAGAAAGAATAAGGACGGAAAAGAGGATTTTGCACTTCAAGTTTGTGGTTCTAACAAAAGAAAGTTCCAATGGAACTTCAAATCTAAGAAAAAGCTGCAGTTCTCCTCTAATTCAAATAGGTCAGGGTCTAAAGTGCATAATGCATCTAAGCCCCATGTCATGATGTTGGTCTTACCTTTAGACATGACAAGTTCTATATGCTTTCCTTAATGAATCTTCTCGTATCTTTGAATATGTGTGATGCTAAGCGTAACAAGATTGACGAGGCTTCTTTGAAACTATGTCACTGTTATTTAGGTCACATTTCGAGGGGGAGAATTGAGCGTCTCATTAAAAAAGAAATTCTCAACAACGTGGTCATAAGTCTCAACAACGTGGTCGATAACTAACAGGAGGGTCGTAAGTCCGGCTACTCGACGAAGTACAATGTGGTCGAAAATCGACTACCGAGCGAAGTCACTATAGTCGATAACCACCGAGACCGAAATACCAAGATCAAAAATTGTTGCGATCGAACCGGCGTGTCGTGACAACGTGATTGAATGCCAATAAGTGGTCGAACAATCAATGTTGTCATAACTAATCGATGCGTGGTCGTAACCAACGTGATCGTAAGCCAACGAGTGGTCGAACAACCAACGTGGTCAAAATCGATCGGCAACAAAATAAGTCAGGGTCTAAAGTGTACAATGCACCTAAGCCCCATGTTACTCCCGCTAGAGCACTTAAAGGGGGGGGAATATCACTTCTACAAGCAGTCAGGTCATTTCCAGAAGGATTGTGTTGGTTTTCTAAAGTGGCTCGCAAAAAAGGGTAATGATACAATAACGTTCATTGATGAAACTATTTATGCTGATTTCTCTCTTAATTCTTGGTGGATTGACTCAAGTGCAACTGTGCACATTATCAACTCTTTACAAGGATTTCTTATCACGAGAACACTAAGAAAGGGGGAACGAAGTCTTAGAGTCGCGGATGGAAAAGAAGCCGAAGTAGAATCAGTTGGATCTATTTCATTAGTTTTAGATAGCGGCTTTATGCTTCATCCTAATAATGTAGTCTATGTTCCTTCCATCAGGAGGAATTTGATTTCAGTTTCTTTATTGGACGATGATGGTTTTAGATGTATTTTTGGTGATAATAAATGCATTATTACATTTAATTCACATGATGTTGGTCTTACCTTTAGACATGACAAGTTCTATATGCTTTCCCTTAATGAATCTTCTGTATCTTTGAATATGTGTGATGCTAAGCGTAACAAGATTGACGAGGCTTCTTTGAAACTATGTCACTGTTATTTAGGTCACATTTCGAGGGGGAGAATTGAGCGTCTCATTAAAAAAGAAATTCTCAACAACGTGGTCATAAGTCTCAACAACGTGGTCGATAACTAACAGAGGGTCGTAAGTCCGGCTACTCGACGAAGTACAATGTGGTCGAAAATCGACTACCGAACAGAAGTCACTATAGTCGATAACCACCGAGACCAGAAATACCAAGATCAAAAATTGTTGCAGTCGAAACTGACGTAGTCGTAGACAACGTGATTGAATGCCAATAAGTGGTCGAACAATCAATGTTGTCATAACTAATCAGTACCGTGGTCGTAACCAACGTAGTCGTAAGCCAACGAGTGGTCGAACAACCAACGTGGTCAAAATCAGTCGGCAACATGGTCGTAACCAACGTGATAGTAAGCCAATGAGTGGTCGAACAACCAACATAGTCGTAAAGCCGATCGTCGTTCTAGACTAAGGCACTGCCGACTCTGACTATTCGATTCGATTCAACAAAAAGGCAAAGAACCAACAGATCTGAACGTGGTCAAAACTGGACATGGTCGAAACGTTCTCGGAAGAACAGAGGAAAGCCAGTAAGGCGCATGACCGCAAGACCCAGATTCCAAATAACTTTTGATTCAAAGATCAACTGGTCATGATACTTTGAACATAATAAGAATAAGATCTACGACTATCGATCACGACCAGACAGACCTACGACTATTGATCATGACCAGGCAGAGTTATGACTATCGATCACGACTAGGCAGAGCTACGACTATCAATCACGACCGGTGAGCTCGACCATCAAGTCGTAAAAGCCTCTGCCGACCACCAAGCCGTAAAAGCATCCGCCGACCACCAAGTCGTAAAAACCACTGCCGACCACTAAGTCATAAAAGCCATTGCCCCCATCAAGTCGTAAATGTTGGGTTGATCTCGGGCTAATCGCACGAGATATTTCGAGGACTTAGTCCACCCACGCCTTGATCGGGCGGTTTCTAACCAACTTGGTCACGGTCCCGCCACCGAGTGCAGCAAATAACGGGGTTTTCGGCGGGGTCGGTTCTGGTTAAGCCCAAAATCCCAAACATGTCCGATCTCTCACGAGCACTCGGTGGGCGAAGACCGAACCGTCCGCCGACCACGACTACTCCGCCGACATCATCTCCATCAACGCCGCCGACCACCTCTCTGCTGTTCTTCACCATTGCCGACCACCCTTATGGCTTCTCCAACATCGAGTGCACGCTTCGCATTACGTTTACATAGGTGTTCATGATTTGATTCTAGGGTTAAAGCTTATGTTGATGTTTATACTTAGAATTAATCCTAACAATGGTATCGAGCCTAGCCTCTAGACTCGGTCATGAACCTAAAGCGACTCGATTTAGATTTTTCGGCTCGAAATTAGAAGGAGATGAGTTAATACTTTCGATAATTTGGTAACCTCCCACCAAAAGCTCTCCAACACTGAAACCCCGGATCCGCATCGGCACACACAAAAAAAAACTTACGGTCGGTGTGCCTTGCCATGCTCCGGTCGCCGGTCGCTCTGAGGGCTCGTCGCCCCTTGAAATTTGCCTCAGCCTTCCGCCAGAGCTGCCGCCGTCGCCGCCCCTTCTCGGTGCTCTTGCTCGATTCGGCGCCGCCGCTGCGTGCGGTCGCCACCGCCCATTTGCCGTTGAGGCCGCCGCCCGCTGCCGTCGTCGCGCCGCGCATCGCCATGGCGCGACCATGGTCGCCGATCTGCGGCTCCGCCCGTAAACGTCGCCGATGCCGCCGCTTCTTGCCGCTCGGGCCGCCGCCTCGCGAGCCACCGCCGCCGCCTTTGCTCTGCTCAAGCCGCCGCTCCGTTCCGCTTTTCCGCATGGGAGAAATCGAAATGGGGCTAGGGTTACGATTTTCGGGTTATATCCTGCGCGTCGTCCTCGTGGTCGATTTCATCCGGCGTTGCGCATGAGCAGCGGGCATGGAGATGGGCCGCAGGCGTGGCGGTGAGATGGGCTGCGGCGCATTTTTGGCCACTCTCGGTAGGTGACCATGTGCGATATTGAAATGCCGTGCGGCGTATTGGGCACAGATTTTTGGGCGGGCGGGAATTTTATTTTCTCCTCCCGTCTGCGTCTCTTATGGGCCATGGGTCGTAAGTATATTTATTTTCGGCCTGTGGGGCATTTTTGCCCATCAGGAATTCATGTGGGCCGTTTGGCGGTTTTTTCCTTTTGGGACTAATTTTTCAGCCCAAATTTCTTTTGGGGCCGAATTTTTAGCCAAAATTTTATTTTGATGTCATTTCTCCAATGAGAAAATTTATATTTTCGATGCATTTATTTTGTTTTAGTTTATTACTATGCCTTTGTTTACCTAATTTTTTCGAGGCCCAAATTATGATGAATAATTACGTTATCGTTATGAATAAATCTCAAATTTAAATTGAACCAACGAGATATTTAAATTTGAGAATTTATCTCATTTTTGGCATTATGTAAGCATATGATTATATTCGACCAACGTTGTTTATAATCATATGTTGCCAATTAGATATTTTAATTTAAAGTTTTTATGATTAAATTTTGGCATTATGTATACATATGGTTATATTCTGACCAACGTCGTTTATAATCATATGTCGCCAATGAGATATTTTATTTCTGAAATTTTATGCTTAATTTTGGCATTATGTAAGCATATGGTTATATTCTGACCAACGTTGTTTATAATCATATGTCGCCAATTTAAATTTTGTGATTTTATGTTCAGACTTTGGCATTATGTATGCATATGGTTATATTCTGACCAACGTTGTTTATAATCATATGTCGCCATTGAGATATTTAATTTTAAGATTTCACGCTAAAATTTGGCATTATGTATTCATATGATTATATTCTGACCAACGTTGTTTATAATCATATGTTGCCATATATAATTAAGTTCTTTTCATTTTACGCCCAGCGGTGATATGAATTTGAGCGTATATTATTTTGCATGTTATTAATCGGACCAACGTGGGGTTAATTACATGCAATATATATTATGATGCTTCTATTTTTGCCACATATATTGAAATTCAGACTTAATGTTTCAAGCGTTGCATACAATTAATAATATTGAGCGACTCACGGGGAGTAATTTTTCCTCGTGGAAGAACAATTTATGTTGTCCTTGGCGTTTTGAACCTTGATTATGCCCTAAGAGTAGGCGTTCCGTTCCCCAGGGGGTGAGGAGAATTTTCTTTGAGAAAAGAAGATTTATGATGAAAATCTTGAGAAATGGAACGATCTAACCGCTTGTCGCTATGATTATGAAAACCTCAATTTCGGTCATGATTAGGGAGTAATTCCCAATTCGAAAAAGCTAAAGATTACATGTCTTCAATTGAGGAGAAATTCAAAGGTTCCACTAAAGTTTATGCGATTACCTTAATTGAGGCTCTTAACCTCTAAATATGATGGAGTGCAGCGGTATAAGAAAGCATATCATGATGATGACGATATGGCAAAAAACTCAAGGACATGGCAATTTCGGCGGTTTCTCGGTTCATTTCATTATGACATCACTACTTCTGAGTTCACAACCTTTTTAAATTTAATTACGACACTCAGAAAGAGAAATGGAGCATGAGCGATTTGATCGTCATGTGTGTCCAGGAGGAAGAAAGGATAAAACGAAAAAAGAAAGATTTTGCCTTTAATGTAGGTGGCTCTCATAACAGGAAGTTCAAAGGGACTACAAATCTAAGAAGAAGCGCATTTCTCCTCTAACTCGGATAAATCGGGGCCTAGAGTGCACAATGCACCAAAGCCTCATATTGCTTCATTGCAACATCTAAAGATAAGGAGAATGCCATACGCAAGCAACCGAGGTATTTTAGAAAAGCTGTAAATTTTCTTAGTTTTAATGTATTTCTATAGACAATAAATGTATTAATTTTAATGGTGATGGTCTTGACAAGAAAAGCTATATATGCTTCCTCTTAATTACTTCCCTGTATCTTTAGACTAATGATGAGACTTCTTGAAATTGTGGCACTGTCGTTTAGTCCACATTTCGAGGAGAAATGTAGCGTCTCATTAAAGAATAAATTCTCCACCTTTTAGATTTCTTTGACTCGAGACCACCTTGCCGATTGCATTAAAGGAAAATAAAACAAATATAGAAGGAACTACTCACGATGCAGGACTCTTAGAATTAATTCGAGTGGATGGTTTGATTCTTTCATCACATTCATCGATGATATTGATATTTGTGGTCCTTTTCCGTGACATCGATGGATGTTTTTGATTCTTTCATCACATTCGCTAATGTTTTCTCCGTTATGTTTTATTTTTCCTCATTAAAGATCGCATTGAATCACTCGACAAATTCAAGATATTTAAAATGAAGTTGAAAATCGGCACAATTTAAGAATTCAAGATATTTAAGGATGAACTAAAGTCTATAAGCACTAATGATGTATGAGAATTAGTAGAAATTCTGACGAGTCAAAGCGATGAGTGTAATGGGTCTATAAAATAAAACATGACTCTAAGGAAATATCGAAGATTCAAAGCAAGGCTTATAGGAAAAGGCTTCTCACAAAGAGAGGAAGTACTATAATGACGTCTTTTCTTCCGTCTTAACTAAAGATTTATTCGAATTGTTATGGCACTTGTAGCTCATTATGATTTAGAGCTGCATCGGATGGAAGTTAAGCGGCATTTCTTAATGGCGACTTGCAAGAAAATGTTTACATAGCCCAACGGAAGGTTTTATCGTGGAAGGCAAGGAGCATATGAGATGTCGACTTAAGAAATCCATTTATGGCTTAAAATAAGTGTCGAGGTAGTGGTATCTCAAATTTTGATAAAATCATAAGAAGTTTCGATTTTATGGAAAATAAAGTTGATAACTGCATGTATATTAAGTTCAAGGGAGTAAATTCATCATCTTAGTACTTTATGTGGATGATATCTTATTGGCTAGCGGCGATAAGGATATCTTTGTTTAAGACCAAGAGATTTCTTTCATCCAATTTTGATCTCGGTGATGCCTCTTATGTTCTTGGCATTGAAATTCACGAGATAGGTCTAAAGGAATATTATGTTTATCTCGAAATGCATATGTTGACAGAGTACTAAAGAAATACAATATGAATAAGTGCTCGCTGCTTTGCTCCCATTGTTAAGGGTGATAAGTGCGGGACATTTCAATGTCCATGGAACCAATTAAAAGCGATCGGATGAAGTCGGTTCCTTATGCTTCATTGTCGGAAGCATCATGTATGCTCAAGTTAGTACATACGATTTTGTTTTCGTGGCAGGGATGCTTGGCGATATTAGTCAAATCGAACTAGACCCTTTGAAAGCCGTTGAGAAAGCTTTGCGTTATATGCAAGCTACTAAGTATTTCATGCACACATATAAGTTTTCGATAGCCTTGATGTTATTGGTTATTGATTCGAGACTTTGCGAGATGTGTTGATACTAAGAAATCCACGTCGGTTTACATCTTCACACTCATTGGAGGAGCTTTTTCGTGGAAAAGCTCTAAACAAACCTACGGCATCTTCAATGATGCAAGCGAGTTTTGTGGCATGTTATGAGGCTACAAGGCAGTGTATGGCTTAAGAATTTTATCCGGGACTTAGAGTGGTGACGACATCTCTAAACCACTCATCTTATCTGCGATAATGAACACGCAGTCTTTTATGCAAATAACAACAAGTCAAGTGGTCTTGCCAAACACATTGACATTAAGTATCATGTTGTGAAAAGATAGAATCCGGGATCAAACCATAAGTATCAAGCATATTAGTACTAAGTTAATGCTTGCGGATCCGCTTACTAAAGGCTTACCACCCAAGTATTTTTGTAATTATGTTGCCGGCATGGGTTTATTGGAAAGCCTCTGATTCTGGATAAAAGGACCTTTAAACAAACCAACTCCCGTTAAGAATAATGAATAACCATTCTAAGATATAAATAGTACGCTATAGGTACGAGGTTGTATGGTACTTTATTGACTATACAACACATTGCCTTGGTGTCTTTGTTTATCAAAGGATGGACTTATGATGTTAGCCTTACGATCAAAGGGAGAATGTTGGGTTGATCTCGGGCTAACTTGCACGAGATATTTCGAGGACTTAGTCCACCCAGCGCTTTGATCGGGCGGTTTTCTAACCAACTTGGTCACGGTCCCGGCCACCGATTCACGGTTAAGCCCCGAAAATCCCAAACATGTCCGATCTCTCACGAGCACTCAGGTGGGCGAAGACCGGAACCCGTCCGCCCGCGACCACGACTACTCCGGCCGACATCATCTCCATCAACGCCGCCGACCACCTCTCTTCTTGTTCTTCACCGATGCCGACCACCCTTATGGCTTCTCCAATATCGGGTACGCTTCCGCATTACGTTTACATAGGTGTTCATGATTTGATTCTAGGGTTAAAGCTTATGTTGATGTTTATACTTAGAATTAATCCTAACAGTAAAAACCACTACCGACCACCAAGTCGTAATAAGCAACCTTCTGTACAAATCTCAAAAACCAAATTCAAACTCTACACAAACTCTAATCCAAAGATCAATTACTCATCATAATCATAGAATGCTTTTCACGTCTCACAGTTGATGTCACTGCCAGAGTACCAGTGGTTCTTGTCATCATTGACACTACCTTTTTTATCAAAAAAAATAAAAAAACGACCTACTGCATAATAAATTAAACATGTGGACATTAGACCAATCAACATTACAGCTAGACCATTCGAGACCTGCTTTGCTATTTCCAGATTGATCTTTCACAAGCCAAATGTACCGCAAACGAGCAAAACGGCTCGGGCACATTTATTTATTGAATTGAAAGTAACCGATCAGTACAGCTCCCGGAAGGACATGGCGTTGCAAAAAGGAAGACATGGGACACCGCAGGGAAGGCTTCATATCATTTTAGCCGACACGACAACGTACGTAGACGAGGGACCTTGACAACAGCTAGCATCACGGTACCTGACGAAGCCGTTGACGAAGAGCTCGCCGCACAACCGATCAGGCAGATCGATCACTCGAACGCGCCAGGATGCTCGCTCTGCATCTTCACCGCCTGCTTCCACGACTGACGGCTCGAGATGGCCTCGTACCACCTCGCCACATGCTTCTTGGAAGTGAACAGCTTCTTGCCCTCTGGTTTACTGACGATGTAATGGGAGTTGGGGAGGTGAGACAGGTCGGCCAGGGTGAACTCGTCACCAGCCAGGAACTTGTTCTTGGACAGTATATCATCGTAGACGGTGAGCATCTGCTGGAGCTTCTTCACGTTCTCCGTGACGCGGGCCTCGTCAGGCTTCATGTTCAGCTGGGGCGCAAATGCGAGGTGAAAGACTAATTCAGAGCTAGGAGCATCGAAGCTCTGAGCTTCAGCTTGGAGCCACTGTTCGATCGATGCCCGCTCGAGCGAACCCGTGCCGTAGATCCTCCGGTTGCCGTCTTCTGGGAATTGAGTGCACAGGTACCGGCAAATAGCCCTTGAATCTGGCACAAGAGAAGAACCGCATTAATATCCTATTGATTTGGTGATCCATTTAAGAGTCACTGAAACAAGAACAAGTAACCATCTTCAGGTGTATATGTTGACAGTTTGTTTACAATGCCGGCCATTGCTCACAATTGTGCTGCTTTAGAATTGTGGACTTACCAACAATAGTTTTGTCACCGTGCTTGAAAGTCACCTGCCCAGTCGGATCCTGCCGAGACACGCGACAGGAATGAAACCGAAGAATTTTCTATCCAGTTCATCTCGAAGAACCCCAGGAAAGTGAATGGATCGAAACGACATACCCGTAGCTTGATGAACTCGGGGAGCTTGTGCTCCTTCTTGAACGTGTCGATGCGGACGAGCTCGAACTCAAGGTTCTTCTCGAAGAGGCAGGTTAGGACCCTCGCGACGTCCGTGGACGCCGGCTGCCCGAACACCTGCAATCCTGCCGCCATTGCTCAAAATTGTGCTTGGTAATTTCTTCCTCAGTGAGCAATATTGTGTGCGATCTGCAGGTGAGTGAGTGGCTGATGAAGACGGAGGATTCGTCGACCGGTATTTATCGGGGGGAACTATATGCTTGCCTTGCTGATGAGGATTGCAGGACGTCAGGGAAAAGAGAAAGCTCAAAGAGAAAGAGAGGCGCCTGGATTATTGCTTGGAGCAACTACGTTGTCTCCAGCAAGGAAAAGAGGGCGCAAAAACGATCCCCCCATGTGTCTCCGGCGTGATCCTTTAACAATTGAAAGACACTGCTGTAAGAGTTTAATTGAATATTGCAAAGAAGAGGTTTTGATCCTTGTACGGCCACAAGTGTTTTTCAAGGATGAGCAATGGGTGTTCAGGTTGGGAATTGGCGTCTAGGGACTTGGCAGTAAAGATGACCCTCGTGACTTATGTCGGGGTAACTGAACAAGGCTTCGTAGGGATACATGTAGGCTATATTGACGTAAAATAAAATATTTTACAATGTAAACTAGAAAGCCATAGAGAAAAAATCATGGATTGTTATCATTAAACACGCACTGTATGGAAGAAGAGTTAAAATAGTCCGATTCAACAAAGTAAGTACTAACCAGCAAAATAGTTGAATAAATCTTTGTACTAGAATAAGGTAGCATGCCTCATCGACCAGCCCCATGCACTTTGATCTATTGAATTCGTGACTAGCGTTAGAAAAAACCTCCTTTAGTTGCTTATTTGTTTCAATAAGTTACAACTTACAACAGTTTAGCTCTAATTCTTGCCTATTATGAGGGTATTCGTATTGGTTTTTGCTGATTGCTTTTAGCTGAAAATAAATAGTAATAGCTGAAAGAAGTGGCATTTAGAAGTAGGGACAAGCGCTGGAAAAAAGTGGGGAAGAGAAGTGAGGTGTGTAATGCATCCATGACCCTTGTCTTATCCCGGAGCGAGACGGTAGTAGAGGAATAAATCTAGAATTTTATCGCGCGAAGAATCTTTTAATTTTGTATGAATAAAGTTTTAGTACCCACATGTACTTTTAAAAACCACAGTTGTAAATCATCAATATTAGAAGTGAATTCTTAAAAGAAATATTGGAAATGCATATATGAACTGTGATTTTCTCAGAGTAGATCTCATTTGTTCAATCACTATAAAATACTTTTAAATCTAATTAAAAAATCATTGTGCAAACTGTGGTGTGAGAGGTTCACAAGATTGAGCACCCCCTTGTAAGTGCAATAAAAACACTATGCACACTTAATTAGCACTGATATGCTTAGTGCTAATTAATTATGATTAGTACTAATTAAATACGATTAGCACTAATCAAAGCACTAAATAAAATATGATTAATTTAGTGCTTTAATTAGCACTAATTAAAACACTACGTAATTACAATTAGTACTAATTAAATATGATTTGTGTTAATTAAACGCTAATCGCATCACGCACAGTGCTGGCCACCTCCTACCAAGCAGGGAGGGTTTGACAGATGCCTACCAAGCTCCCCTAGCTCGATAGCTGTCTGCCGAGCTTGGTAGGTCTATGAAGGAGATTAGATTTGTAAAATGGGTATTTGGAGACTAAATTTGAAAAAGAATTGGCTACAGTGATATTTTTGTGAATAGTTCATTGGCAGCAAGGTTCTTCTTGTAATTTGAATTGGCACTTGAAGAGTTAATTTGGTACAATCTTTTAGCATCGCAAGTTAGCACTCTGTCCTAACTCCTCTCTAGTTTGGGGAATTGTACATTCAAATTCAAATCCTTCTTATACTTTGAATCCGTCAAAAAGTTCTCAAATTTTGGTGTTGTGGCATTCTATCAAATCCAAGACCCTTAGTATCACGGGCTTTAGACTAGGCATTTGATCTGTCAAAAAATGGAATTCAAAAGTGTTGGAATGCCCTTGGTGTCACATTTCCCAACATTATCAGTACTCATTAACACACGAAGTATGCAGCCATAATGTGAGTTAGTAGAACATATAAATACACCAGCCTTTGCAAACTAAAACTAACTGAAAAAAATTCCAGTAATATACAACTGATTAAAAGATCAAGTTTTCTTTCTGATGACCAAATGGTAGATGGGAAATACAGACAAATAAAACTGGCAGCTAGATGAACAATTTTATTCAGTAAACAATACATGAAGACAAAAACATTTTTAAAGCAAAGAGGTACAACAGACATCACAAGAAGGCTTCATATTATTTGGGTCACACAACAATGTAGGCGGGGGATTTCGACGACAACGAAAGTAGCAACGATGACGAAAGAGCACAGGGCAGTAGAAGCCAGATCGATCAACACTGGAGCCATTCACGATGAACTCGCCGCTCGCCACAATTAAGCCATTACTCAAATGCGCCAGGATGCTCCATCTGCATCTTGACTACCTGTTCCCACGTCTTGCGCTTCGAGATTTTGTCATACCACCTTGCCACATTCTTCCTGGAAGTGAAGAGCTTCTTTCCTCTCTCACGGACAGAGTTCACAATGTACTGTGAGTTTGGAAGATGAGAAAGGTCAGCCAAAGTGAATTCATCGCCAGCCAGGTACTCGTTCTTTGAGAGTACTTCATCATAAACATTGAGGACTTGCTGGAGTTCCTTCTCATTTTCTGAAATAACTGAACTGTCTTGAGGAATGTTCAGCTGAGGAGCAAATGCCAGATGAAAGACGAGGGCAGAGCTGGGAGGGCTAAAGTTTTGAGCTTCTGCTTGAAGCCACTGTTCTATTGATGCCCGTTCCAGGGAGCCAGTTCCATAAAGGGCCTTGTTTCCCTCATTTGGAAACTGGGTACAGAGGTACCGGCATATAGCCCTTGAATCTGCACAGAAGGTTCACATTGCTTTTTAATCCTCAAGAAAGTGAAACCAATATTGTAAAGTGGCCATTGTGCGTTCTCCTTACCAACGAGAGTTTTGTCACCATGCTTGAGCGTCACTTGCCCATTCGGATCCTGCAAAACATAAATGGAAAATTACTACAGTTTTGAACTTACTTGAGAAACCTGAAACTAGAAGTACCGTACCCGCAGCTTAATGAACTCAGGAAGCTTGTGCTCCCTCTTGAATGTGTCAATGCGGACAAGCTCAAATTCCAAATTCTTCTCAAAGAGGCATGTCAGAACCCTGGCAACATCCGTAGATGCTGGCTGGCCAAACACTTGCAAGACTGCTGCCATCCTTTCTTTTCGTTTGCTTGATCTCTTGCTCAAGCTGTGAAATCGCGATGAGGGATCACGGCAACAGGTTTCCTTGGCAGGTATTTAAAGAAACAAAAGGCGAAATTCTATGCTTGCCTTGTTGCCTAGGACAAGAGAAATGGAAAAGGGAAAGTGTAAAGAGAAAGGGGAAGATCTGGATTCTTGCTTGCAGCAATCATAGTGTCTCTAGTAGCAAACAAGCCCTGCAAAAAAGTACTATTTATTTTTCAATTTGTTGTGGTTACGCGCCAAACAGCAGATAACGGAGCTTGGTGCCCCGAGAGGGATGTCTGAAGCATAAGATTCGAATGTGGGGAGAGAAGTAGAATAGATGTGGTGATACTTAATAGTCTTACAATTTCTCTACCGAATCCTCTCTCCCCCTCTACGGTGCCTTATAGACCATATTTATAGCCATTGGAAGGATTTTTATACAAATACCTCCTTTGAGGGGTTTATTATTAGAGGCATACATGATTTTTCCTTAGTATGTCATAACTGGACTTATTCTTTGTTTACATGTACGTTTGGGCCCATGCATGGTGGCCGAAGGGGCCACAATGGAGGGCCACTCCCCCAACACAATTCATTCTTTCATCACTTGAGAGAAAAAACCTAATAGAGAAGGAGCTTGTGAGGTTGCATAGAAGGTTTGGGATCGTTGATTATGAGAATTTGGCTAGAATAAGTAAGAAGATTGGCATCAAGTACCAGCAGTAAAGAGATCTTGTGACTTCTGTCAGGGTATAAGAATAAAGATTTTTGACAAAAAAAGCATTGTCCCTAGTGTGGAGTCAGATATAATCCACCTGCTGATCCGATGGAAGATAAAACAAAGAACATCTCAGCATGTGCTTAGTCTTTAAGATAGAACAAAGGACAAGCCTGCATGTGCTTAGGTTTCAATCCAGGCATTTCAGTTGTTACTTGTTAGAAGTGTTATGAATATTGTGTGTATATTCGTGAGGTCCAAAGGGCAATATATATAAGGAGTACAAAGGAATATACAGAGAAATATGTCAGATAAGGAAACTAAACCATATAAGGAAACGAATAACAAAGCTATTCTATCCTTAACAAGAAGAACATAATTGATTTGCCTGTAAAAATGATAAGATGATCTCCTTTGCTGAAGTTTTCTACATCAGATTACTGATAAAAGTATGAAGTGGTGCAATAAAGAAGTGCGAAAATGCATTGAACCAAGTGATAAACTGATAATTGGTACCTCATTCTGAGCAATTGAAATCGTCATCAATTGTCTTGCACTTCAGCCTATAATGCTAGCAGCAACATATCAGAGAATGCTTTGGACAGTTGTACTGCCTTTAAATATGCCAGGACTATATTTCTTTGTTGATACTAATCACAGTTATAACTTCCAAATTGGTACATTTCATAGTTGTTTCTCTGAGTATATATGACAGCCAAATGCTGCAAAAGACAGTCCATAAATGTGGTCATCTACTTCAATCCCAACACTGCCAGTGAGAGAATCTGTGGATCAACAGATGAATCAAGACATTTCCACTCTTGCATCATCTTACACATGTAGCACTCAACTCCAAGATCAGCTTAAAGCCTGAAACTATATTAACTTAAAGTTCAACAGGTAGCTAGAATGACCCATTGGCCACTGAAAGTAACAGAATAGTGCTAATTTAGTAGCTGCATGTTAGGGAGATGAGGGAGGATAGAATCCAGTTACTACAGCACTGCATTTGCAATTGACATCAGGCTACTTTGTTATCTAAAGATAAAAGGAAAATTGTTATCACATGGATAAACTTGAGGACCAGAGGAACAGATTCAACCATGCATAAACTCAATAACACCACATAGATGGATAGCAAAATAACAAGAAATAGTACAAACAGGGCCGAGTCTTTCACACAACAGTGATGAGTGATGACAAACAAAACAGAATGCGATTAATTGCCATCAGCAGCTGCTCAAAGAAAAAAGAAGGGAGCCTCAAGAGGGCCGTGGTGCACTCTGCAACTCAACAACCTTCTTCCATGCAGGACGAACCGAGACCTCATCCCACCACCTCGCCAGATTTTTTCTCTTGGTGATCAGCCCCGCCTTGTTGGTCTTGCTCACAAGGAGATGAGTGTTGGGCATATGCACAAGGTCTGCCAGGGAGAACTCGTCGCCTGCAAAATACTGGCTCTCCCCAAGCAGCCGCTCATACACGTCAAGCACCTTAGCGAGTTTTGCTTCATTCTGATCAACTGCGGCCATGTCAGTGGCAATACCCATAATTGGTGCAAATACGAGCTGGAATGCAATTGCCAAACTCGGTGGGTTAAAGCTCTGGCCTTCAGCCTCTATCCATTGCTCAATAGCAGCACGGCCTACAGCCCCATCTTCTTTCCTGCCTAGGAGAGTCTGGTTACCACGGTCTGCGTACTGATCACAGATGTAACGGCAAATAGCCCGTGACTCTGCCAAAGATGCAATAGATAACTTATCAAGACAATGGCCTTTATAGATCTCTTTCTTTTCTTTCACATTCAAGGACCACTAAGCTATCCACAAATAAGCACAGGTGAACACTAGAATTTATCTTGATTTTGATAGATGTCATAAACTTTGCATTTCAGTTTTACGTTTCAGTCTGCAGTTAGTGCTTGCATTTCAGTTTTACGTTTCAGTCTGCAGTCATTGTTTACGTTTCAGTCTGCAGTTAGTGCTTGCATTTCAGCTGTCAGTTAGTGCTTGCATTTCAGCTGTCAGTTAGTACTTGCGTTTCAGTTTTCAGTTTTTACAGCCATCATGGTTCAGTTTGTAGCGAGGCACTGAATGTGATCATTTATGGCTGATGTAAACTTTTCCTATAAATAAAGAGAAGAAAAACCAGAAAAGCTGTGGCAGTATTGAGCAGCACAAATCAGTTTGTGTCCAGTGTCATCCTGTGATCGAGTTGTGTATTTTCCTTTGGCTGAATTGCTCAGCGGGAAAGAGTCCAGTGCTGTTTTTCTGCAGTTGCTGTAGCTCAACCGAAAAACTGCATTGAGCGGCTGTATGCAAACGAGCGGACATTGATCAAATTTCGGTTTCTAACAGATTTCACAAACTGAATAACTAATTGATGGAACGCGTGCAGATCTACGGAAGTTTTCCATCTTTATTGATGAACGGCACTTACAATAGCGAAAAAAATGTTAAGTAACTAACTGCGGGGACATGTTCTTGGCTCTTGAAATACTAATGCGATGAATCAATACATAAAACCAACAAGGAAAAACTGGAGAAGCTACAAAAAGTAGTAGAAGAACTGGGAGGTTGGGGGTACCGAAGACGGTGGTGAGGTGGTCTTTGAAGGCGGGGACCTGGCCGAAGGGCTGGATCTTGAGGAAGGACGGGGACTTGTGCTCGCCCTTGGACATGTCCACCGGCTCGAGCTGGAACGGCACGTCCTTCTCCAGGAGGCAGGCCGCCACGCGCGCCACCGCCGGCGAGATCACCGGCCCGTACACCGTCACAGGCGCCGCCATCGCTTCTCCTGCGGAGACCTAACGGAAGGGCAAATGGATAGGAAGAACTAGCAAGTGGCCAGTAGCCACTAGCTGGTCGGAGAAGAATCAGATGCCGCCGCACAGTGACAGCCCGCTGCCCATATACGACATCGGGCCTGTTTTTTTTTTCTACGGTTTATAGTTTTTGACTAAAAATTTTAAATTTTAGCTGTTTACAGTACAGATTACGGAGAGACTGATACTCACTTACGATTTTATCTGATACAGATGTTAAGCTTTTAACGTGTACTACGTTTAACTTGTAGACCTCGTCTTGAAAAAATACTTCGTTTGAAAGTTAGATACTGTAGTAAAAACAAAAAACCGATCGACTTTTGATTTGCCAAACAGACCCATTCTTTGCATTCTCTGTTCTGACGGATGGGCAGCCTTCCAATTTTTTTATTACGAATTACAACATTCTATTTATTTTTACTTTTTTATAGTTTTAATGTTAGGATAGTAACTAAAATTATTATATATGTAGTTTTGAAACAAAGGTAGGTTAGCAATTAAAATTATTAGATGTGTAGTTATGTTTGGTACATCGTATATTGTTAATAGTTGTAAATAGTGTAGTCGTAAAACTAACGCCAATTTAGTTGTTAATAGTTATACATTCGAAACTATGGTAGGTTAGCAACTAAAATTATTATATGTGTAGTTGTGCCAGATACATCGTATATTGTTAATAGTTGTAAATAGTGCAGCTGTGTCAGGTACATCGTGTATTGTTAATAGTTGCGTAAACTATAAACCCTAAAAATCTAAACTCTAAAACCCTAGTACCCTAAGGGTATGGCTCGTGATCTTGGCGGTTCAGATTGGCCTTTCGGCCTACTGGATTGGCATGTCGATGCGTAGCACCGCGTGAGCCGTCATGTCTTGCATCCTAAGGGCGGGAACGAGACGACATAGTTAGGAGTGGTCCGTACGCGAACACCCCGGCGGGTTTGGAGACTAGACCCACGCTAGAGAGACATGTTCTTATATAAACTATGGCATATCTTTTTACGATATTTTCGCTATGTGCTTACTTCTTCGTACTTTGCAGGCTAAGCAATGCTAACCTTCTACCTCTCGCGCGGATGATAGAGGCCACCGACAAGGACAGCGTTCTAGTCGAGGAGGTCAAGGTTGGCCCGGAGCAATTACAACGGTTTCCTTTCGATCAGTCATTGCTGATAACTTTGCTGGATCGATGACGGTCCGAGACGCACACCCTCCACCTCCCATTTGGGGAGATGGCCCCCACTCTGCCGGACATCGTGATGCTGCTTGGTCTGCCTATCGAGAGAGGTTGTCTCCCCATAAGATGTGCCTACCAATTGGTGCGACGACCTACTGAGCAGGTTTGACAGGGTTCTTCTGGTCGAGGCATATGCGACGCTTGTCGCAGGACGAGGACGACCTCTGTCCTCACAGGCTGCCCCCTCTTATTGCAGCTGTGGTCGTTCAAACGCTTTCCCCTCGAACGGTCGATGCTACTCGACAGCGGTCCGAATCGTTGCTGGCTCAATCGTCCTTGTAAAATTGTTCAGAAATTTATCGTACTACAACAACATACGACGATCACATAATGTTATCGCGAGTCTAATAAATTTTGTGCCCTTCAGAATCTACGAAAATCACAAATGGATCAAGCGATATTATCTGGCCTTTTAATTTCAAATAAAAAACAACATACAAACAAGATTTGTTAAATATAATACATACAAAAATCGTCATTTACTCCATCACAATTATTTCCATTGGATTAATAAAATAATTATATTATTATTTTAAATCGCCCAACCGTTTGACGACTTGAACTAGTCGCTCAACTAGATTGGACGACTAGGGTTTTGTCGCCCAACGGTTGGACGACTTAGCCATGTGTTGCCCAACCGTGCGGCAATATATGGTCAAAACTGCCAAAAAAATACAGGTATAATATTATAATTCAGAATAAAAAATTATTTTAAAAAAAATATTTGGCCTTCTCTACTGCAAGTTGGGAAAACACATTTTTGGTATTTTTACCATCAAAATCTCCATTGGGCTTTAGCATTTAGCTTCTAGCTCTTTAATTTTGTTTTTACTGTTTTTTTTTTTTATTTCTTTGCATTATTCATGGCGAATAACTTTTTTCCTTTTTTAATTTTAATTACGCTGAAAAAGTCTACAACAACTACAATATAAAAATATGCCCCACACAATACCAAATGGTAAAAAAAGCTTGAGCTTTAAGCTCAATAAAGCACAGGTTAAAAAAAATGTCGAGTACTACTACTGTGGTAAAACCCGCTAATAACAGGGAAAAAAACTTTTAGACAATGCATAACATGCTACACTAATGGTCACATACATGTTACGTGTTCAACTCAAAACGTATAATTTTTTTCGCAAAATTGGTGCAACCTTGTCATGATACTAACACCGTAACATGGTAACACCAGACACTTTATTTACGCACGATTCTGTCAATCACACATTGCATCGCACGTTTGTGGCAATCCAAAAAAGCAATCATCCTTGAAACACACGCGCAATCATCTTTTGCCACGAAAGGAGCAGAGGTCACGTGAGAAGGGAGGAACTCGTCGTTTTACCAGCGGCAGTTATCCTTGAAACCATGTGAGTGAATGTCCACTACATAAGGAAGTGCAACTAGCTTATACTTCACGTATGATGGATGATGTAAGAGTCAGACCACGTCGTCGTAACCTCATAAGTGATAAGTACTTGATATTCATCATGTCTCGTTTTTACTGCTTGAGTTCGATTTTTTTTATGAAACTAAATTTTAGCATATGCTGTTTTGGAGTCCCGGTAGGGTGCAATCAAACTGGCCTAGGATGGCAGTCTGACCGGTTGCTATTTGGGTGGTCTAATCAGCATGTGTGTCACGATCAGATCGGCCCTATGTCAAGTTGATGTCTGGTTTTGATTTTATTTGCTAGTCATAGTGAGAGTCTATGTAAGTATTAGTTATGGGGGAGTCATACATGTGCGAGTTATGACGTGCCTTCGTGCATATGGTTTACTAATGGAGAGTCAAGTGTATGTCATTTGTGTTTAGATCTATTGCTTTGTTTTTTTGTGTGCAGGTATTTTGATGATTGTTATAGCCAGTGGCAAGACCGAGGTTATGGAAAGAGAGCTGAGGCCATGACGTGTCGTGTAAGTTCGGGTGGAGTAACAGCTCAAGCCAAAAGCACGGAAGAAAGACAAAGGTCGTGAAGAGGCAATACATACATGTGATATGCCAATTGGACTTATATGTTTCAAGTGGTGACGTTACTCGGAGCAGGCGTATGATCTTGACAACAAGGTGTTGGATATCACGGACTGTGGAGTGATATTGGTGTGCCATGTTGGAGTGAAAACGGATCGGATAATTTTCGACTGATCCGAACAATTTTCGAATACGGATTTTATCGGCTCAGATGTTTATCGGATAGTATCGAATAGGTAATAAATATGGACTTTCTCTGTCGAATACAAATACGGATTCGGCAGCTCACTATCCATCGAATATGGATCTGGATCATCCAAATATTCAGAGGCCAGATATCCGCAGCATACACCCTCTATTTCAGCCCAGCCTATTTACATGATACTGTCATAGCCTATCATATATTAACATATACATCAATACATGGAATTAGAGAAGAAACCTTAGCCTATATGAAGAAATCATGAATATTCTTCATAAATATTTAGATCAAATAAACTAGTTATGTTTTTTGTTCATTTTGTGCGTACAATTTAAATGATTTTTATGTTTCAGAAATATTCGTGATCATATTCGCTCCGTATTTGTATTCGTATCTAGGATATTTGCATTCATATCTGCGTCCGAGAAAAAATAAAAACAAATACGGCATAACCATTATCCATCCGTATTTGATCAGTTTTTACCTCTAGCGCCATGGGACTTGGGCATTTCAAGTAGTGACGGTCTTGGCATAGGCGTACGATCTTAGCGACAAGTTATAGGCATCGCGTCGTTGTGAATACCGACGAATGGTAATTTGGAAAATTGTCCAAAACCTGGTGGAGTGTTTATAAAACCGCGACACTGCGCTAAGTGGTTTAGATCACGTTTTTGTGGTTGAAGTATCTTATCAGGCTTATGGAACATTTGGAAGCCATGCTTTGAAAAACGTACAAGTATGTGAGAGTGTAAAATTCATTTTTGTGTGGGTTACCAGGTTTTCATATATGTAAGTGGTGTAATCTACTAAAGAGTAGCTGGTTGTTAGAGTTAAGTGAGAGGTGAGGAGCCTACACTATATAATCCTTGTGTTAAGTTGAGTCTTTTGAGAGACTTGAGTGTTTTAGGGTTAGGGTTTCGTTGTGTTAGAGCCTTGTGTGTGTACTTTAGACTTAGAGTTTTACTATCTTGAGAGATTAGCTATAAAATATTGCTCTCAAAGTGAAATAAATATCCAAAGTTTACCCAAATGAGTTATGCCATAGATCCCCTCGTGTGCTTTTGATTTTCTTAACTTTCTTGTTTGGATTTCTCCTCAAGAGTTCCTGGTGCCAACGACGTAGAAGAGGTGTAGATATATCCCGGAGATAAGATCTTATTCATTTAGACATGATTTCTGGAAAGTTTTTGAGTTTACTCAGTTTTTCTCGAGAGATGATTTTTGAGTTTTGCATTTGTGAGTACATTGGATTGAATTCGTGCTGTGTTCGACCTCACTATGACGTGTGAGAATTCATCACAAGTCATCTAGACCATCTAGGACTCACGAGTAAGAGCACATCGAACTTTTTCTCTTTTGCTCAGTTTTGGTGCATTCTTCACTCAAATAAAAAGGTCACAACTTTAGCAACGATTTTCTCGATCGTTGATTGGATAGATTCTTAACATCCTAGAAAAGATGAATGTCAAATTTTACATTATTTGGATTGTTGGATCAAAACTTACATGGATTTTAGGGTTTGCAACAGCATTGAAACTACTGTTCATTCACCTGATTTTTTTCTGACCAGAAAGTACTGTTTCTATGCCGAAATCACTGTTCATACCACTATGACCAATTACAAATTCCAGGCTGATCGGTGAGGGTTTAGATTTCAAGAAGTTCTGCATTCCTTAGCTTAGGGCTTTGATGAGATTATGTGGTTAGTTTTCCGCTTCATGTTTTTATTAGTAAAAGAAGATTTTGAAAGGATCATTTACATCCGCTCATTCGATTTCTTTCACCGGTATCACTGTAAGCATGGCATAAAAAGTGCTCATTTGGAGGATAACCAGGGGAATATAAACTTACAAATACGAGTAGATATATTCACTTGATAAAAAGCAGTAGCCCTACATTTAACTATTTCAACGATCAAAAACGTCTCATATGAGGCGAGGTCAAGAAATAATTGAGACCTGGCAACAGAAATATGCAGGAACCACATCATCAGGTGAGAAAGCAAATATGTCCATATACAACGTCCAGAATCTGAATACAACATACATAGCGTGATGTAACAACAAACAAGTTGCCATACGCATACGGAACGGCCACATGTGGAAAGGTAACAGCAAGAAAATACCTTAACTAATAACTGGTGGTACAACAAGAGATCAACAGATGGCTGATTAGAGCCTGGTGATCATTTTGGAGCAAGAAAACATGGCACATGGCAACAACTTACCTAGTTGCCGCATTATTCTTCCGTGATGGTTTCAGCGTCAGATACTGGCTCACCATCTAAAAGCCACTGCTCAAGCTCATCAAGATCATTCTCGTCACGCCGATACCAATCGGAGGATGTGTCCCAGTATATAGTCCCCAATTCTTCACCACGGCATGCCATGTGTAAGAAAGGGCGGCTTCGAGCCAGGGCATCCACCATAACCCTGTTCAAGCTGCCAGTTACTCCTAGCCATCGCAATCTTGGGAAGTAAGGTTTCTTAAACCACCGGATTGCAAGTGGTGTAATACCACCACAGTTGTAAAGATCCAGCAGCTGCAAGCTGCTGCCATAAGTGCCACCATCGCCTTGCATGGATGCAAGAGCCATCACAGCAGCATCCCCTATTTTCGGATTCTCCCGCATTCGGAGCTCAATAAAGGAGTTCGGCTCCTTGCTATCAGCATGATATCATCATTAGTGATACCTGGGATTCTTGAGAGATCCAACACCTGTAAGCACTGTTTAACTGAACCAGCAAACAACAAGGGTATGCAATCACTTGTTAGCTTTCGGCAACCCCTCAGAGATAAGGAAGCTAGCAGGCATGTTCCAAGGCCCAGATACTTCAACGCTTGATCACTGGTATCGGTTCCGTCCAACAATAATGTTTGCAACTTGGGAAGGCAGCTCAGAGCTCGTACAGCTTCATCACCCAGACTCCTGCAGTCCCTTAGATCCAATACATTGAGATCCTCGTTGAATGACAACCTCTCAATCCCAACATCGGTTAGGAGATTACACCACCTCAGACTCACATGTGTTAGGCAAATGGAAGTGGCAATAATGTCATGGAAAACAAGATCAGTTAGCTGGCTTCCATGGGACACCCTAAGCTTATGAAGACCAGAGCAAGAGTGAATGATAGCCCTGAAACCCGTGTCTGTCACACGAGAGAAACCACCAAGACAGACACTCTCAAGATTTGAGCACTTTTCAGCCATTAGCAGGATTCCCAGTTCATTAACTCGCCGAAAATAGGTGAATAAGAACTCCTGACTTCTCATGAGAGAAATATACTTCAGCTTACCGTTTGGATTGATCTTCTCAAGACCAGCATTGGTGAGATCTGATGATGATGTAGGTTCTATAATGGGTGCATCCTGCAGATCTAGATGTGTCAATGATGAAAGTGCAGTTGATATGGAGGCGATCAAATGGTTGGTCATGAAGCCAACAGAGAGGCATAACTTCTGGAGGCTAGAAAAGAAAGCTGGTGCCTTGACATGATTCACGCGTTGTCGTGACTCCATAGCTGCAGTCAGAAGTTCAAGTAACATTGTTATTGGAATATAACCAATTTCAAGATAGGACAGGCCTTCCGAAGCAGATGCCCACACATGGCTAAAATTGGGGTCATCAAACATTGAGAGATCAAGTGCTAAGCTGAGAGACTGAAAAGAAGGTACAAAAGTTGTCAGATTAATTCGGGCCATCAAACATTGAGAAATCAAGTGGCAAGCTGAGAGACTGAAAAGAAAGTACAAAAGTTGTCAGATTAATTCCACACTAGTGAAGGTATTCAAATTTCAAAGTACAAGTTAAATCACACGACTGCTCATTAGTAAGTGCCCTGATCATTATGTGATGGCTATAGCTACGGTCCATGGTGAAAACTTTCAAGGCTTCAGCTTTGACTTAAGCTAGTATATGAAGAAGGATCACATAATGGAAACTAAACCAGCACGAGATAGCATCCCTTGGTTTAAGTTAATTAATTCGCTATTAAATGCTCAAATTGGGCCTGAACGGTGTCTTCCATTAATGGAAAGCATGTTACACCAGTGACTGAAATCAAACCGATCCTGACCTACCTCCAACTGAGAACAGCCATTTAGCAATTCCTCCAGATGAGAGAAGCTTATGGGCAGGCCTCTACACTCAGCAAGGGAGTTCAGAGAAAGCACCCTACATCCAAGTTAAAGAAAAGATATACTTATCAATTTCGTACTGCGCAACAGAACCAATTAGAACGGATGCAATGCAAGCAAATAGTGACGCTAAGTCGCCAAACTACACTAGTAGAATTCATAAGCAAGCCTCACTCAGCACACAGATTTATACCGTAATTTGCCGTGCCAAGTGACTTCTGTTACGCGTACCAGTGCAACCGCGGCAACGTCACCATGCAGAGGTAACAGAACAGTGGGGGTATGCAGCACGACAGTACCTGAGATCCCGGCAGGTGGCGCCGAGCTCGCGGAGCAGGCGGCCGCTGATGTTCTCGCAGTTGAGGAGCAGCAGCTCGTGCAGGCTGGGGCGGGCGAGGCAGCTGATGGCGGCGTCCTCGAGCCTCGCGCAGTCGAGGCGGAGGCTCCGCAGGCTCGGGTTCGGCAGCAGCAGAGTGCCGGAGCAGGTCGTACGTAAGCGACACCTCCTTCAATCACAGGCAGAAACGAAACGAAAGCACGTCAATAATCCTGAGCCGCAGTAGTGATGCGATACTGCGATGCGTGAGTAAGGAGCGCGGGTACGGACGAGAAGGTGGAGGGGGGAGGAAGGAGAGGGCGTGGGAGGCGCAGGAGCGGAGGCAGCGGCAGGCCGCGGAGGCGGCGAGGAGGGAGCGGACGTCGAGGCGGGAGAGGATGGTGGCGACGGCGGCGGCGGGGAGCGCGGAGTCCATCGCCGGCGGGGAGGGGGCTCGATCGGATCTGGCGGGGAAGGCGGAGAGATGGCGGTGGTGTTAGGCGGTTATACATGAATAGGGAATATAGCATATCATTAAGTATTCATATAAAATTACTTTCTCTGATATAAATATTTTTATAAATACTTAAATATTATATTATTTTTTAATTACATATAGTTATATACATAAGCTGCTCTTAGTGGTGAGGTGGGATAGAGAGATGGCGATTTTTGAGGAGTGGGGACAGAACCGTTGCTGCTTCGCGGAAGCTTCGTTTCGTCTCACGGGTCCCACGCCCGCCCGCATGGTGCCGAGCGACTGCGTTGCGGGCCGAGGCCCAGGTTGGCTGTGCTGTAGCGCCGTAATTTTTGTTCTGGGCTTCTCCTGCTGGGCCGTTAAGTTCGGTGAAGTTACTAGCGTAGTTTTTACCGCAGGTTTCTTTGTTTGTCTTGTAGGATCGTTTTTGTTTGTACCGTCCGAACTTGCCTGCTTCGATATTTCTGTACGATACGTCTGCTCGCAGACAACAATGTTCATACTTACAAAATTTTATGGGAATTTCTGTAGCAACGCAACGAAGACACGCTCAAGTCTCCTTTTTTGCTGGGAACCAACACATTCAAGTCGTACACGTTATGTTGAAGAAAACTTTGTATGTACTTACTGTATTTAAAAGGAGCTATTACGACGCAAAGTAGAATCCTACGTAAGAAAAGGAAAGCTGTTTTCCGAGAGAGGGGAAAATAGAAAACGAAAGCAAGGCAGACCCGTGCAAGTTACAAGTTAGGCTGCGTCAACGGGCTGGGCTGCGGCCCAGCCCCCCTGACCTTACTTCCAGCCCACAAGAGTTCGTCGATTCATGTCCTGGGGTCTAAACGTATAGCGGTATAGCCCAGTAATTATCAGGTCAGACCAAGTATGGGCTAGAAAAACAGCGTTGTTCATTTAGAGAGGTAGGGTGATTTGTTCATGGCGTTGGGAACTGGAGGAGTGTCGCTTTTGATCGAGAATTCGTCATTTAGTCACACATTTTGAGATCATTCGCAGTTATCTATAGTTGTCGAACGAGGGATCGGCTAGGTAGCGCCTGTGCGTCACGCTGGAACAGGCGTCGAAGCGGCCGGATGAGCCAGTGACGTAGTGCGGGGCGGTGGCCCGACTCAGGGATAAGAGGATGTTTATATTGGCTTTTGAACGGTTTTTAGCCTTAGTTGATACATAGTAATAATTTATAGAGAGATACTTATGTGTAATTTTGACCGATATAAATAAAGTCACTATAGTGTGTACTACAAACAACTAGTAGACCTCGCATTAAAAAAATATTTCGTTTGAAGTTAGATACTGTAAAAAGGTCATTTACTATATAAAAACAGTTTTTAGAAGTCAATAAAAATAGAGCTAAAAAGGGTTGGGCCCAAAGCCAAGAAATCGTGCCACTCCATACAACTAGCAAACAAAAATAACATAAATAATTAGCAATAATAAAAAGAGATAAACAATAGACAAGATCGAGAGAGCAACCCATCCATCTTCTTCATTGACAAGACTTATATACGAAAAGATGTCATCTCTCCTATATATGTAGTTAACTAGCCTAAAGAGTTTTTTTTGTATATGTCCATATCTCTTCTTGAAGACAAAGTTGGAACCACAGGGCCACATGGGCCGGTGCACACCCACTTTACGAGTGTCGGCTATACAACACTCCACTTAGGCGGATAATGCGATATGCATATACTTTTTAAAACTCCTTCAAAAAACCCAATAGACAAAAATAATCAAGAAAAGTATACTTCCAGTGTTTTAATACTGATTTTACGTGTGATTTATTTAGATTCAGGAATTTTCTCATAAAACTAAGCTATGGTCTTGCAGAACAGGGACGTGGGAATTTTTATCCAGGTTCGGATTTTCTCCTAGGAGAATAATAATCCCGCATCCTGTGTGAGTACTAATCAAATAAAATGGTTAGAAGAGTGTAGTGCGGAAAAGAGTCTGCACTATCTTCAATCTAGCTTCGCCTCTTTCCTCCCTTTTATAGGATCGAGGAGGCCGACTATAGGGGTGAATAGTCATTTATAAAAATCTCTCTTTTAAAATTTATTTGAGCCATTTGGTTAAACATAAGTATATAATGCGAAAGCTCAATTCAAATTGGTTTAGCACAAATAATGCCTATATCAATTAAGTTCACCTTAGTGCACCAACAATTCTAGACTAAGTCAACGTTTGTACTCCTAGGATAACAATCAATCAATTTAATTCTATGAATATAAATTGCTTGAATACAAATTGAGCACGAGTAAACGAACCACAAATGATACGGTTTCTTTTTACTGTGGTGTTTAGAGACTTGCCGGTCTCCCTAGTCCACGTTGAGGTTAGCCCAAACAAATTGGATCGGCTCCACGAATTAAGCATTCCGCCTCAAATCCACTAGTGGTAGCTCTTTCCCGCTCCGGGTAGGTGAGCTCCAACCTTCACAACTTTGTTGGGTCTTCTCACAACCTTCTTGAGAAGATCACTACGCACGACGCCTTCAATGTCGTCTAGGAGTCGGCAAACTCCAAAAGTAACAAGTCAAGCCCCTCGCTTGACTCTCACCACGTGCAACGAATGCACAAGCTCAAATGGACACTAAGTCCACCTCTAAATGCAACACATGCAATATAAATCCCTTCTACTAGCTCATAAAGTGCAATACATGCACAATTAAGTGGAGAGCCTCACACTAGCTCAAGAAATGGAAGAATAGCACGAGCAACCTTCTCTCAACAGCCCTTGAGGAGGTATTTATACACTTCCCTCAAAAACTAGCCGCTGGAGAAAAGAAAAGGCAGGAATCAGCCAGGGCGAAACTACTGCCAACATATGGCCGGTACTTCCGCCCTCTCAACGGCTACAAAACTAGCCATTAGTCTGAAAAGCCAGTCAGACCGCCCACACAAGGACCGGTCTAGCCGCCAGGTCCGGTCAGACCACAAATGCACCGATCCGACCGCTTTCAGGAAAATCAGCAAAGTCACTATCTGAAAAAAATATACCACGAGAAGGAATGGTAACTCCACGGACCGATCAGACCGCTACAAGTATGCCGGTTTGACCGTCGGTGCATACCAGTCAGACCGCCGTGTATACACCGATCAGACCGCTGTGTATACCAGATCCACCTCTTGGCCTCCGCCATGGGCTCAGATCTATAAGACTAGTGTGGTGTTGGTGATGGCAGGGAGGCCAGAGATGATACTAGCCGAGGAGGCAGCCAGGGCGAAGGCCGTCCTTGTCATTGAGGTCGAGATCACAGTTGAAATGGTGGTGTGGTGGAGGTGAGGTGGTATGGTCATGGTGATTTGGGAAGGATAGAAGGGAGGAGAAAGGAGAGAGGAAGGAGGAAAGACATTATGATCTTGAAATGTTTATATTGATATATCTTAAAGGATGAACTTTACATTGACGTATTTGAAAACTCGCAGCTCTTGAGTGACATATATCTAAATAGCCATTATTTCCATGACTATTGTGTTATCTCGAATCACATATCCAACTATTCAAAACAGATACGATCGCATCAATTGTCACTCATACTGTCATATACTCCATGCTCACACCATCAAACGGCGCACTAATTAACAAGCTAGCTAGCTGACCACGGCTCCATCGAGCTTGTTCTCCTTTCCCATGTATGGTGGATTGGTGGATGGTGCAAGACAGAAACTATTTATACAAACGATATTGTTGCCATTTCTTCTTTAAATTTATCTATTTTTATAAATCTAATTTCCTATGCAGACCTATCGGGCCCCTGTTCCGCGGGCATGTGCCTTAAGCACCATGCATTAATTAAGAAATATAATTAGCGTTTTAGGCCTGTTTATTTAGGCTTGAGCTTTTGGATTTTGGCTTATTTTTTTATTATTCCTAAATTTCGTCTTTTCTTACTTTTTGGCTTTTTTTTGAGTTTTTTGTCTGTTTTTTTCGTCTTTGTTTGCATTGTCCGTGATGGACTAATCTGTTTTTTCATTTTTAATTTTTTTAAATTTAGTTAAATCAAATAAGACATCATCAGCTAAGTGTAATTTTAGTCGGCTAAAATGCAATGTCAACCATAAACAAACTTATTTCAGCCCAACCGAGCGCCACCTTAATGCGGCTACACAGTAGAGCGGCACACAGGGACTCGACAGCGATCTACCGAGCTACTGTAGCTCAGTAGGTCATCTGCTGAGTTCCTTAGCTCGGTAGGTACCTATCAAACATAATAGATTCACGAAAAAAACTAAATTTATAAAAAAATAGGTATTCATAGCAAGTTTTTTAAAAATGGCGACAACGCTATTTATACGAACAGAAAAAGGCAAGGCCGCGCGCGCCAATGAATGCGGAGAAACCGGGGCATGGCAATATGGCACGGCCATCCGTCCCGCGACGACGCATTTACGCAGCGGACGGGCCCAATGGAGCCGGTGTGCCAGGACAAGATTCCCCGGCCTCGCATTAACCCCTCTCCTGCTGCAATCGCAACCGCAACGCACGGACTCTCTCTCTCTCTCTCGTCAACCTCCTCTGTGTGTGTGGCTGGCTGTAGTGCAAGTGGCCATCAAGATTCAAGGCACGAGCCATTCCGGTCCGCCCTGCCATGCCCTCCAATCAACACCCCGCCTTGTCTCTTTTGTCTCGCCGTTTGGGCCTCGTTCAACCGCGCGCGGCTCCCCCGCCAATTCAATGCGACTCCTCCCCATGCGCTCTCTTCAGTCTCACATCTTCATCACGCCCGTGAAGCGCAACCGCGACCTGCCCCCAGCGGCAGCCGCTACTACTCCACAACCATCTCATGCGTAGGACAAAGGTATCCAAGATTATCAACTCGCGCATCCGCAATTTTGTACTCCACTATGCCACTCCACAAGCTACCAACGTCAATACGTACGTACGTACGGGCGCCTCATGTCATGTAAGTATATGCGGTTGGTGAAGGCCACTCATGGAGGACACGGTGCAGTGTATGGCTGTACGTGTATATGTATAGGCATGCAACTTCTTAATTGTGCACCGTGTTGTTTGGTTTTCTTGCCACTCTCCGTCGTACTACTGCTGAGAATTGGTTGGTTCTCCTGTGAAGCAAAGCAAAGTGTGCTGTTTAAATATTTAAATTCTAGCCGTTGTCGAGAGATAGTATATATAAGAAAATAGTTACATATGATTTTGACCGATACAGCTAAACTCAGTACATATTTACTATAATATTTCTATTAACTTTGTCTTAAAAAATACACTATTTAAAAACTAGTTCATATAGACAGTATAAGCATAAGCTGCATTTAAGCCATATATATACAGGAGCAGTACACTCCACAGCATTCATTTGTACTGGATCCAGCCATAAAGTCAGTCTCATCGTTGCAGCGACCGATCGAATAGGAAAATCTATCTAAGAAATAAAACCTCGGCTCTGACCTACTACTAATAAGATATTGACACTATATAAAACTCCAAGCTCCATGCGAATAAATGGCCTTGATGATACACGCGCGGACGAAGATTTTGCTTTTTGCATCAATGCCGCAGGAAGTAGTGGAATGGGGGCAGCAGTGGTAATAGTAGTAGTATTTATTTTGGGATGCTCGATGCTCCAGCAAACAAAAAAGATAATCGTGAATTTTAAAGTAACTACGGCCAGTAAACTACGAATCGTACAGTACTACTTACTCCTTATGTATGTAAGACGCTGATGAATACTCCACTACTACAAGTACACACAATAAGCATAATATTGAATGGATGCGTGGTTCATCTAATGAGCTACCCAGCATTCCAGCTAACACGTCTCCCCTGGACCTCGGCATCATGGTTACAACAGCAGTAATTGTCCTGGTCCAACGTTCATATCTGTCCCAAGATGGTCATCTAATAACCACCACCGATCACCAAAATTGGGTGCTTCTTTCACGATACTCCATACCCCAATTCTCAGCAACCTCGATGCAAATATCGCTCCTTGAATTAGCAGAATGTTTTCTACAGACAGGTTTGGTCATCTCCCTAGCTAGCTGCCGAGCACTGTTCCTTTTTTATACTGCCTTGTGATAGCGCATGTAAGTTTGGGCCGTGCACGAAGCTTGGTAGATGCATGCTGTGAGCTGTAACCACGCGCGCATCCATATCTCACCCAGCAGATCAATCAAAGCCCGAATTCATGCTGATCCGTCCCTCTCCGTCTCCGGCCAGCAGCTCAGAAAACGATGGAAACTGAAGAAATTAAACGCAAGCACGTCCCGATCGCATCGCGTCCGTAGCATACCACATTTATTCCCCTACAAACTCCTACATTTATTCCCCTACAACATGGTAGCATGTTCCCTTCCTCATGCCCCCCTCCCCGCCCTTTTTCACTCCCTCCTGCACGTTCTTCTCCCCATCAGCAGTCATGGCTGCCCCCGGTTGTAAAAAAAAAAAAAAAGCCATTCCACCGTGCATATCGGATCTGTTTTTTTTTTGCTTTTAGCGTTAATTCATTTCAAAGCTGAAATAAATGGAATGGTTTCTTTAAACGGTTTTTTGAGCTAAAAACTATACATACGTCGTCTACGTCAACAACTTCGCCGTACACCACCATCTCAAAAAAATATAAAAATAGTTAAAAAAAATTTTTGTCCTAGCTAGTACCCTCTCTCGGGCCCTTGACGAGCGACACACACATAATTCATGTTGCTGGCCCCCTTGTACACACAAATACGCATGCATCTCTCTCTCAAGCAAAGCTGGGGGATCTCATTTATGTCATTGCACCTACATATGCAATGTACTCCATATGTTAGAGGTAGAGAGAGACAGAGGGCCGGGTTTCCATTAATGCTGCAGCCTGTCTTACTCATTTGGTAGCCGGGGTGCTTGAATGCCCACCCACACAAAGAGGTGCATAAGTTGGAGGCCTCGCTCCATTCTCCAAGTCCATCCCTTCACACAAGCTCTAGCTCTAGCTAGTACAGTTGCTTTCTTCTCCATCTCCGTTGAGGCCAGAGTTCGAGATGGATATCCATGCACGCATGACCGCCATCCATCTAGTCATCTATGCATGGCGTTCGAATCTTCCTCTACCTCCTTGTGCCAGGGGAAATTGAAGAGAATGAAATAGCAACTGTGATGTTGGCTCGGCTCACTCAGACGACATCGGAGCGACGCGCATGCATGCATGCATGCATGATGCTAGCTAGCTCACCGGTGTTAACTTCTGATTGAGCCGTGCCAATATCTTAGTGCTCTTTCATGTTTATGCGGTTGCATGAACCGTCCTCCACTGCCATGGCGCCGGTACGCGCGTCTTTCACCTGCATTATTCTTGCAGGAATGAGCCAGCATGTATGGACTACGAGCAGGCATGCATGCATGCATTATCATGTTGTATATATGTTGTTTCATGATGAAACTTTCATCCCGGTGCACTGCTTAGCTGGTGCGTGCATCGTGTAACATCCATGCTAGGGTTACCATCCGCCGTTGCCTGGTGTAAGTTACGTACGCGCATGCAGGCTAATGATTTCAGGACATGGCTGGTAATTCTCCACAGGTCATGCATATATATGATCAGTTGTTAGGCATTTGAATCACGCGTACACTTTTCCCCTGAAATTAAAGCATTCCCCGCCTTGCTGCTCCAAAAATACCACGAGACGTAGCATGTTGAAATATGCAAGAAACAGGAAAGTACGTGCATGTATATGCCGGGTAAGGACTACTGGAGAATGAACGTAGGAACATATATGTTGTTCATGTAAAGTATGTACGTAACTGCATAAATATGTCTGATATCTCTTGTCGATTGTCATATAAGGGGAATGTATACCCGCCAATTGCATAACTAGCTTAAAGTGGAGTAATGCTTTGCAACAGGCAGATGCTCCTACTGCTACATAATGTTAACAGAATGGTTCCGGTACAGCTTGCGCATTTCCATGCCATAATCACACATGATTTGATTGTCTCATCTGAGCTCGGAGGTATACGCTCTCAGAAGAAAGGAGCGAACTCGGAGAAATGGTGTACCAAAACTTCACTGCTTCTGCTGTGTCCACTGGAATCATAAAATTGTAGTATTTCCTGCAAGAGGTGGTAGCTAGCTACTGTTAAGTATCCTGAAGATGCACCGTCAGAAATTCAGTTTTGAGGCCTTCCAGATGAATGCAGTCTGAATGAACGCTAACACTGAAGTTTTCTGAAAACATGCGTGCGTGCGTGCCAATGTTTCTACACACCATATTCATATGCCTGTATACATACGCGTTCATGCAATGATGCAAACTGGTCAAAGTCCATGACTCAATCCTTTGTTAGGTGTAGCATGTACATACAAAATCTGAAGTACTAGCATACTACTACTAGTATAACTCAACTTCAGGTACTTGTAAAGTGTATGTATTTTCTTGCGATTTACTCTTCTTAGGGTCTCCGGTTTTTCCTTCTATTTTCAAAAGATCTTCGGCACACAGAAAATGGAATTAATTCAAGTGGTCATCGTGAGACTTGTGTACTCTGATCGATTTCTGTGTATTAATTACGCAGTACTGCAGTGCAGCATCCAACTTCTACCACAAAATATAAATGCTCCAGCTCCTCTCCCTCTGCCTCCTACTCAGTGATGTCTCTGTGCTATATACTTGTAGCATTTCATTCAATTCGACATCAAATTTGTTCGGCAGTGACAAGTCCGAACGGCTTTTGACTTTTACTACAATACCTAACTTTCAAACGGAGTATTTTCTCAAGATGGAATCTACAAGTTAAACGTAGTACACGTTAAAAATCTAACATCTGTACCAGCCAAAATCGTAAGTGAGTATCAGTCTCTCCGTAATCTATACCGTAAACAGCTAAAATTTAAAAATTTCAGCCAAAAAATATAAACCGCAGAAAAAAAACACCTTAAAAGATGAAGAGGTAGCGAAAGACAAGTACTAGTGCAATAGTGCTATAGTGGCGCATCATGACGTCCAGCTTGCTCTAACGTCTTACGTGGAATGGGTCCTCTGAGAAAACAGAGCAAGCGAAAACAGTATAGGTGACTTTCAGTAATTCTTAGCCGTTCGATTAAAAAAAAAGGACTATCTAGATCAGCCGCTACAGTAGCTTTAGAAAACCGTGCTGTCGCTGTAGTGTTTTGCTACGGTGATCCTAGCGCAGCGTCGCTACAGTGGATTACAGTTCTTGCTCACCATTGCGCGTTGTTAGCCACCGTGCTCCTGGTTCACGTCCTGGGCGCGCGCCTGCCTGGCCAGGACGGTGTCGGGGTGTGCCGGAGATGCGTTTGGTTGCCGCCTTCGGTAGCTCCCTGGCTCATGCCGCCAAAAACAAGCGTCCGGAGGCTGGCCTCCCAGGCGACTTATCCATGTTCGTTTTTTCGACCTACATCTCTATTTTTATCTATCAATTTTAGGTATAGTCTTTCAACCAAACATATCCTTAAGCTGGCGTAGTCGGGCAGAAATCATCGAAATACCAGGCTACTTCTAGATACCACTTTTTGCCAGGTATAGAGCTAAGTGCACCAACCAAACAATCCGTTACTCCTTCGCGTCAGAGGAGCCGGTTCCTTCTTATGCTCAGAGAACCGCTGGTAGAGAGAGATACAGAAATCAAATGCTGGAGTACCGACCGTAATTTGTCGAAGAATTTCGTGCCATCAGTTCGCCGACTCAAATTCAGAACCAATGGCCATAAGTTTTTTTTTTAACTTATGGCTTCTCTCAAATCAATAAATAAAACGGTTTCTCCACTATTATTTTTCGAAGTGATTTATCGAAGCAGTCCTTTAGAAGTAACTTATCGGTATTCGATTCGATCACACAAATGCTCGTGCTAAGACAAAAAATCATAAACCGCTGCTGAAAAAAATCACCCAATAACAAGATCTTGATAAGAAGTCACGATGAAATGAAATTCGATAGATAATCGATCACTGCTACGTACTCCATCTTTACTTCCGGTAATCTTTCAGAAAGTGTAGTAATACATCGAACTGGAGGGTTTGGAACGACAATTTTCGGCAGTAGGATGGATTTGTCAAGGACAGCTAGGGCACTCCCAAGTCCCAACAAGCAAAGTTACTTCGTACTTAGAGCTTATTTTATATTGACTTCTGCTTCTAACTTCTACTTCTAGAAACCGAAGCTAACATGAGCACCTTAGCTTCTATATGCCGCTTCTATCAGCCACTACAATATGATAAGGCCGTCCCTGCTACTACTATGTCGTCTACTTCTCTAAGGGTTCATGAAGCACCAAACGGTCTTATGACTAGAGCATGAGCCAAACTTTTAGATAAAGAGGTGAACTTACTCTTTAATGCACAAGTTAATACTATTTATGAGAGCTTTATACTACCTAAGTCTAGTGTGTTAATTGCTCTCAGATTTGAATTAAGAGAAGATGAAGATGAATATGTTGCTGTCTAGAATTATTTGATGTTACAAGCAGTGAACTTGAGGGAGATGAGGGAGGAAGAAGCACCACTAACACGAGAGGAAACCAGCAGCCTACGGCCAGTTAAGGGCCTGTTTGGGACTGCTCTGCTCCAGTTTTTCCAGCTCTGCTCCACCAACTCCACCATAGAGCACTCCACTGTGGAGTTCCCGGAGCGGTGGTCTGTTGTACACGCTAGCTCCAGCTCCGGGAATGTGAGGTTTCCACGAAAGGTCCAATATGCCCACGAATGATGTTTGGTGTATATTTTGATGTATCACGGAGCATATGTAATCGAATATTTTTTTTACCAATTTAAATATGATGTAAAATATCATAATTGCATTTAATTTATTGGAGAAAACAAAAAAACAAATATTTTGATCAAATAATTCCGTACTTTTGTCCCATAAATTACAACGTGCTTGATAGATAATTAACGAAGTCCATAATTCGAATACAAATTGCTAGTCTAAAATTTTGATCCAGGAGAGCAGCTCAGTCTAAAATTGCTAGTACGTACAAGAACTATATACTTAAAACAGGACCAAGACAAAGATGGGACGTTCAATCTAGAGCATTGGAACTTAGATCCGATGGCGAAGCAGAGGCAACAAAAAAGCACTATGCGACTTTACCATTTGCTCACAAATCACGATCGTATGGAAACAAAATTAGTTCGGTTCATTCAAGTGCCTTACACATCGACAAAAGAAGCGTAGTTCGGACATTATTACATGGATCACTTTTGTCTTACATGATTACCTCGAACACTAGTGAAAACCATCAAACATGAGCAACGAAAACCAAGAACATTATAAAGACAAAACATGGGATGGCAACACGCATATCACCTCATGCATTATTACACACCGTTGTTTAACGAAACACATGATAGTACAACACACAAGATATCGTGCGTCGACATTGCTCAACCGAGAGAGCTCTCTTATTGACGAGTAGTCGCCGGTGCCAACCAGCGGAAGAACGATTCTTGTCATTCCGAATCTGCAAAGAAGGAAATATAATCAACTTAGAAAGGCGTAAACAGTAATTCTTTTCACAATAGAGTTTGTTATCTCTACATGCGGTTGTTCTACATGTACTTGTGAACTAAAGCCTTGCTTGACTGTTCGAGAAGAAAGGAGGAAAACTAATTGCGTAGTTTTCTATGGAACAAATTGCGGCGATTCGAAACTCTTGAGTAAAAATTGAGATAGACAAAGTTCGGTTCATATACGGAAAATGAGCATGATAAATTGGTAACGATCTAGTGTCTAGTGTAAAGTGCTCATCGGTGCAAAACATACAGTGTAAATTCGGAGTGCAAGCTTGCGTGGCCGAAAATATGCTTAAATTCCACCACATATTGATATAGAAACGACAACAATTGAGTAAACTCTTATCAACATTATCAATGCATATGTACGGACAAAGACAACATTATCAACCAATGCATCGTTGCATCTTTCTCCCATCCCGATGGTAAACTCTTGCAGAATACTTCGGTGATCAATTCAAACAAAGTCGCTTTCTATTAGAAAGATCGAAACAAACTAGATTTATAACATCGATGTAAACAAAGTTCCTGTATTTAGTTCTTTGGTAAGAACATATATTGCACACCATAAATCTCCGGAGAATAGTTACCAAGTACCATCTATATATGGTATCATATTACATTTCGCAAACAATTATAAAAATGTATGATCCACGGTTGCGATCACAAGATTAATTGATTCCGTAACTAAATTGCAAAAGATCATACGAAAAGGAGCAATTGTAGGATCTGGCTTCATGAAGATCATACGGAAGGAGCAATACACTGCCTCTTTCGTCTTCGCGGTGGTGCGCGTTTCTTCTTCGCTTAGGAGCCTGGGCGCTGTTAGGTGGCTGCCAGTGGCTTGGGCGGCAGGAGCCTGGGGGCGGAGAGGAGGAGGCGGGGGTGGGGCGGAGAGGAGGGGCGGGGTGGGGGCGGAGGAGGAGGCGGGTGGGTGGGCGGAGAGGAGGCGCGGTGGGGGCGGAGAGGAGGCGGCGGGTGGGGGCGGAGAGGAGGCGGCGGGGGGGGGCGGAGAGGAGGAGGCGCGGGGGGGCGTCAGGAGGAAGGGCGGCGGGAGGAAGGTCATGCGAGGAAGAAGCGGCGGGGAGAGGCGTCAGCAGGAGGGGCGGGGTTGGGAGAAGAGGACTCGCGGTGGGTGGGAGAAAAGCAGATGAAACGAATCGATGCGGAGGAACTGCAATGACATTGGTGGGTAATTTCTCCCAACTCCATGAGGAGATACAAAACTTGAGTTCTGAGTACCTCTTGAGGAGCTCAGAAAAAAGCGTGAGCAGCCTTCAACTCCACCTTTTTCTTGGGCGAGTTTTGGAGTTGGACCCGTTTGGCTAGACAAGTTTGGGCAGAGTTGAAAAAGCTGGAGCGGAGCAGTCCCAAACAGGCCCTAAGACTTGCAGCCATCAACTCCCAAGCCAGGCGGCCACTCATCAGAAGGAAGGCATGCGGGTAGAGATGCTGGGCCTTATGGAAAGTACCCTAGGCCTGCATGCTAAGGACTCAACCAGGCCATGCAATTAGTTGGCATATTAAGTCTGGTTGTTTGATTAGAGTTCGGCCAGTTGAACACTAGAGGATAGATAACAAGAATTTAAGGCGGATGGGGGCGTCCTTTAAGTAGCCGCACCCTTCCTCTTTGGGGGTACAGACCACCTTTTGGTAAATAATCAGAAACAGATTGATTTATGTTCTTCTTGACGGCTGATGGCATCAATGGAGAAAATTGAGAGTTTTTGCTAATTGAGATCGTTCAATATTTTCTGCTGAAAATTGGAAATGTGATAGGGCTTCGCTTAATGGTCGTGAAGTCCGGTATGTGTGATCTTGCGAATTAAAGAGCGTTCGTTTTTACATTGGCAAAGGAGGATCGCTGCGATTCAAGAGAGAGTATGTGAGTATCTTGATCCTACGTCGAGAAGATCGGATGACCCCGTATCACAATATGCGCTTTCACATATTGTAATGTACTTTGTATTTTATTATATTATAATTCCGTAAGTCGTATGATGATTCAAATATTATAGTGATTTTTGTTGCATCATCTTTCTTATATAATACATCATTTTTCATCAGCCGATTCTATCAGTCACTACTATTCATTAGCTGCAGCCAAAAGCTATCAGCAGAATTTAATATAAATAGATCCGTAGCCTACGATATATCATCTTTTTGTTGAGGTGGAAGGGAGGGAAGAGAAAGAAAAAGCTGAATACTCATGCAAGTATCAAGACTAGAAACTAAGAAATTAGTGAGATCTCTCCAATCTCCCCTCTCCGGCCATTAAAGCCCAAACCTCCTCCAATCCACCCCGGATCCAACCACGAGTACAAGCCCGCCGAGGCCACCAAGATGGACGGCGCTTATGCTGAATTTTTTCTTCCTCCGATCTATTCACGCACGTATGTAGCTTCTTGTTACTGATATGTTGGTTTCTTGGTTTAGGGAGGTAGAGACTATGGGTGGATAGCTCGAGTATATTGGCAGTATGCTCTTGTGTAGTTGGAATCAATCTATGAATCCTCACTGTTAAGGAATTTTAATTCTTTTGGCTTTGCGCCTGTGATCAGTTGATTCTGCTGCTGCTGTTTCTGATCCTGCTGAACCTTCTCTGATGTTGGAGTGGGAGATTTGGTTGCATTTTGGTGCGCCATGAAGGAGATGGATTCTCTTCTTTCGCTGCATTCCTGCAACCACGAATTGATCCCAATTTCATTTGTTTTGCAGGCACCATTGTGTTGCTTCGTGGTGCATTCAACTGTGGCCCTCTTGCTTGCTTCTAGTATGTTAGGTGTCATCTTCGACTGTTTAGTGGTATTACAGTGACGAGCGATGTTCATTTTGATTCAGGAGATGGCATGGTGGTGGTCGGAGGCGGCGACCAACCATAAGAGGAGGGGATGAAATGGAGGGAAGGAAGGGAAGAAGGGAGGTGGGCGAGGTGGCTGGTCAAAAAGAAGAAAAGAAGATGGGTAGAAATGATATTTCACGTAGCGTAGAATAAGAAAAATGAGTGAAAATGACAGTGTGAATTGACAAACGTACAAAGTCACAAATTCTAAATTGCAATATGTGTCAAATCATAAAAAACAAAAAAAAATCCCAGAATCATAAAATAGAAAAAAAATCCCAAACTGTCCCAAGTATATAAGTGCCCTTAGCTGGACATTGTGAATGATAACGGGCCTGTTCTTTTGGTCGAACTTGTGGTTTTAGTTGCGGTTTGTCTTTTATCTTTGTTTGTCGAAGATTACGAAATAACGAAACTCACGTGCGGTTTTTGCCAATATAATGAAGTCAGTAAAGTATGTATTATAATTAACTAGTAGACCATATCTTGGAAAAATACTTCGTTTAAAAGTTAGTTACTGTAGAAAAGCCGAAAAGTAGTTTTTAGAAGCTGAAAAGAACAGGACAACATTACTCTAATAGGAATTGGGACTTGCGACAGAGCAAGATTGCTAGCAACCACTTCCCGTGGCAGAGTAAATGAGAAATTCCGATTACTGGAAGCCCGTAGTTACGGTCTTATTTGGCAACGACTGCGGCTTATGATTTTTGGTTGAAATTTTTGAATTTTGGTTGTTTACGGTACAGATTACGGAGAGAGAGATACTCACTTATAATTTTAGATGGTACAAATGTTGAGTTTTTAATGTATACATCGTTTAATTTGTAGACATCGTTTTCAAAAAATACTTTATTTAAAAATTAGGTATAGTAAAAATTAAACACACCTATTGCATCAAAAGGGTAAAGTTCCCACGGGTAGTTGGGACTTGCGAGGGAGGTAACCATGGAAGTAATGATATGGGCGTAAATGAGACGACAGGGAAAAAAGCATCAAAGAGAGAGCAGGTAGAGAATATGGGCACGCCGCATGGGCACTTTGGTCAGGGCCTGCGCCGCATTTACACGCATCGCATGGATAGATCAGACGCACGGTACCCGGGCCTGCCCTACCCTGGCCTCTGTATCGTCAGACAAAGATTCCCCCATTCACTCCTCCAACCACCCCAGCCCCCTGCGCTAACTGTCGCCTCGTCACCTCCCCCTCTACTTTTGATCGAAGAAGAGTAATGCCGCGCTGCAACATGCATGCGTGGAGCTCCGCTGTGAAGAGTTGCTTTGGCAGTCTGGTCACCGTGCCGTGAGTTGATTTGCCGGCCAGGTGAGCCCTGTGTTCAAGCCCTTCCATGCTAGTACCACCACTGTGGAATACTCCTTGGTTAACAACTCGACATGAGAACACACACAAAAAAAAGGCATGTCTTCTACGTAGACTAGTTCAGCTAGCCGTTTGCCTTTTGGATTTGTTTTTAGGTTTGAGCATGCCAATTTGTTATCACTGTTTAACTTGCTTATATGTATTACTAGTACTACCATGTTTTGGTTGTTTAGAGAAGACAGGGATGCCGCTTGTGGCTTATGACTTTTGAATTTTGAGTTCGCGATAGAGATTACGAAGAGAGAGACAGTCATATATGATTTTAACCAGTATAATTGAAGTCGGTACAACCTATACTACAATCAATCAGTAGACACCGTCTTAAAACATATCGTTTAAAAGCTAATTACTGTAACAAAAATGAAAAGGCATAAACAACAAGCCAATTCGAACGCACCGTTGTAGGAGCGGCTATGAGATCTTGGACATGGGCCGCCTAAAAGATCTGTACAGATGAAATTTAGGCTCCCTTGAAAATGGCTTTTATCTTTTAATTTTCAGAAGCCAAAAACTGTTTTGAACATGTTGATTTCTTAACACGGTCTTTTTCCTTTATTTTTCCTTTATATTGTCTATAGAGGTATAACTTTTTCTGCTTTTTTCTTCAATTTTTCCTTAATTAAATGCCTTAGCTAAAAGCTATAATTAAATGCCTTAGCTAAAAGCTAATAACTACTATAATATGTGGGTTTTTTTAGCTAATGATTTATAGCTTAAATAATTGAATTATGGCTGTTGGTGAAAAGTAGTACACACAGAAAAATAGTCACATACGATTTTGATCAGTACAGCTGAATTCAATCCACTTTTTATTACAATCTTCCTATTGACCCTGTCTTTAAAAAACATACAACTTAAAGTACAAGCATAAACCCACCTTAAGCCACATCGAACTCACCCAATATCCATTTTAGCCAAAACTCAACAGTAATAGCTAAAATCTTTCAGCAAAAACCAGTTTCTCTCGAGAGGGACCAAGGAACTGTCCACGCACGTACGCATTAAAAGTAAAAAGAACTGGCACGACTTTGCTTATGCCATATCTGACATCTTTGATGACAATAGCGGACTAGGAACTATCTCTGAAAAATCAGGATGCATCATGCATGAATTTCTGAAGGTATTTTAAGGCAAATTACCTGTTACTGATCAAGTAATGAGATGTAATTAAGTGCTTATCTTCCCACATCTCTACAAGCCAAGGGACGGTGAGTTCAAGTACAGCTCCACTGGAAGCATGCAATTATAACATCTCTGTTTCCAGACATGTATCAAATCAGCTAAGAGTCTATGAAGCATCAAGCACGGATAATATCTGAGCGCCAAGAAACCAAACATGGTAAAATCCATTGCACCAAGACAATGACGGAACCTCTGTTTGATCAGAGAATTCCCCCAATGTATCACAAATTAACATGTGATAAAACCCCTTGCATTACAAGCAAATTAGATAAGAATATATAGGTATAAGTACACCTGTGGCCCCTTTACATACTGCGAGGAAAGTAGGAAATTTTTTTCTGCCTCAGCAGTGAAAAGATGTACTAATAATCTGGACACAAAGGACAAGAACATATGCAAATATCATCACAACTATTTGACATCATTGATTTGATAATCTATAACGTGTGATGGCTCAGTGACTCACCTCTAAAAATGTAAAGCATTGATCTATGGAAGGTTTGCCTTCCCGTTCTCATGGCCAGACCATAACCTGGTTTGTTCATTTCCCTCCAGGAGCAACCGCTTTTTGTCACCAGTTGTTTCCAGTCAGGTCAACGGAATAGCATAAATGCTTAAAAACAGTGTAACCGAACTGTACCTATCTGGAACTAGAATCAATTCCCTCATGCACTGAAAAAGTTCTCCCAGCAAGTCAAGCTCTACAAATAAACTTCTGCCATTTTAACAGGATCATACATCGAGTGCTAAACTCAGTCAAGTTGTGTTGGTAGTCGAAAGCTCTTGAGTAATTTTATAAGTTCATAGGTCCTCGCATGATGACCCAACCAGAGACACAACTCCAAAGGGGTCAATCCATCCTGTAGTAAGTATGAAACAAAATTACCTTCTCATTAAGTAGAAGTCTTGTTTGAGAAAAAAAAATGTAGGAATATGATAGCGCTCATACTTGTGTCCTAAACTACCATCTAAACTTAGGACACTACAGATGATCACAAACAATGACAATACTGAGCTGAGAACATGATATCTTTAGAGGAATAGGTAATTTATGTGAAACAAGCTTACAAGCACCCAGCCAATCCATAAATATGTCATTACTGAATCATTTGAGAACTATTAGAAAACAAGCATTACATACCTGAGTTTTCAAAGTTCTATCAGCACCCTTTATTAAGAGTAGCTTCACAATATCGGTTCTCTGTGTTTGCACAGCAAGATGCAATGGTGTCCAGCCATACTGCAAATTGAACGAATTAAGCAGTTAATCCATCAGAATATAAAATAAAGCAAAACAATTCCAAACCTTAACATACATCATCTGGGCAATTGATGTCAACATTGTACAACAAGAGTGTCTTTATAGTCTGATTGCATGCTGTTTGGACAGCATAATGCATTAGGGTTGCACCATCCTATATCACCAAAATTGCACTGTTAGTTGTTTGAATTAAATCAACACAATTAACCGGGGGGAAAAAATCTGTGCAAACAGTAAAAAATAGAAAACTGCATGGAACCAGAAGGAATCCAGAAGTGCAATCCACTGCAAAAATGCCTACCAGTGGCGATATATCTTAACATGAATTAAATAGCCGCAAATACTCAAAGAACAAGATTGAAGCCAAGTAACCTCAACGTATTATTCAAGGCTTCATAAAGGCTGTTTCCAAGCTTTCTAAACATAGGGTATACCCACTTTATCATGGACGAATGGATTTGCTGAATTCCTTAAGATATAGTTGATAATAGCATGCTTCTTGGAAAATATAAATTAAATAGCCGCAAATCCTCAAAGAACAAGATTGAAGCCAAGTAACTTGTAAGTATTATGCAAGGCTTCGTAAAGGCTGTTTCCAAGCTTTTTAAGCATAGGGCATACTCACTTTATCATGGATGAATGGATTTGCTGAATTCCTTAAGAGATAGTTGATAATAGCATGCTTCTTTGAAAGAATTGCTTTATGAATTGCTGGCAAACCATCCTGAGGAAACCAGAAAAAGGCCCAATGAATGATAATGATATCACAAACAAACCAAGCCTTCTAGGCATATACCTGTTTAAGACGAGATAGCTCAACATTTACAGTAGCAATTACCTTATCAAGAGCATTTATGTCCACATTATGCTTTAGAAGATTGTCCAATAGATAGAAGTCCCCTGATGCAGCAAGGGTGTGAAGTGGCAGCCACTTACTCTACAAGGAAAAGACATAAGATGTGAACTGTCAATGAACAAATATTGCACAGGAAGCTAAAATAGAAGTAACAAACATCATCGACACGGGCAGAAGATGCACGGATGTTAATATAAGGAGCATAATTTACTATTTCCATGTAGCGACTATGAGTCTATGACGCATTACAAATGACTTGATAACAACTGAATTGCTCTGAAGAGAGATCGCTTACAGAAGTAGCAGCCTCCAGATCAGGTACTCTCTTGTTCAGAAGAACCTTTTCCTCATCTGTGAACAGCTTCTTGCGACCTAAATATAGAACAGATTATTGAAGGGCAGCAATAAAAGAAACATACAACAGGTTGCACCGGTACTTAGACAGGAACACATCAAACTAATGTTTCATCTGATATACCAGACATATCTGGAAGTGATATAGATTCTCACACCAGTTGACATAAAGTAGTACTATCATCTAACTACCAGTCATGGTTACATAGCAGAATAGCAAGCATCACAGAAACCATAGCAATATTATTTGTAACTGTGGCCCCTTTACATACTGCGAGGAAAGTAGGAAATTTTTTCTGCCTCAGCAGTGAAAAGATGTACTAATAATCTGGACACAAAGGACAAGAACATATGCAAATATCATCACAACTATTTGACATCATTGATTTGATAATCTATAACGTGTGATGGCTCAGTGACTCACCTCTAAAATGTAAAGCATTGATCTATGGAAGGTTTGCCTTCCCGTTCTCATGGCCAGACCATAACCTGGTTTGTTCATTTCCCTCCAGGAGCAACCGCTTTTTGTCACCAGTTGTTTCCAGTCAGGTCAACGGAATAGCATAAATGCTTAAAAACAGTGTAACCGAACTGTACCTATCTGGAACTAGAATCAATTCCCTCATGCACTGAAAAAGTTCTCCCAGCAAGTCAAGCTCTACAAATAAACTTCTGCCATTTTAACAGGATCATACATCGAGTGCTAAACTCAGTCAAGTTGCGTTGGTAGTCGAAAGCTCTTGAGTAATTTTATAAGTTCATAGGTCCTCGCATGATGACCCAACCAGAACACAACTCAAAGGGGTCAATCCATCCTGTAGTAAGTATGAAACAAAATTACCTTCTCATTAAGTAGAAGTCTTGTTTGAGAAAAAAAAATGTAGGAATATGATAGCGCTCATACTTGTGTCCTAAACTACCATCTAAACTTAGGACACTACAGATGATCACAAACAATGACAATACTGAGCTGAGAACATGATATCTTTAGAGGAATAGGTAATTTATGTGAAACAAGCTTACAAGCACCCAGCCAATCCATAAATATGTCATTACTGAATCATTTGAGAACTATTAGAAAACGAGCATTACATACCTGAGTTTTCAAAGTTCTATCAGCACCCTTTATTAAGAGTAGCTTCACAATATCGGTTCTCTGTGTTTGCACAGCAAGATGCAATGGTGTCCAGCCATACTGCAAATTGAACGAATTAAGCAGTTAATCCATCAGAAAATAAAATAAAGCAAAACAATTCCAAACCTTAACATACATCATCTGGGCAATTGATGTCAACATTGTACAACAAGAGTGTCTTTATAGTCTGATTGCATGCTGTTTGGACAGCATAATGCATTAGGGTTGCACCATCCTATATCACCAAAATTGCACTGTTAGTTGTTTGAATTAAATCAACACAATTAACCGGGGGGAAAAAATCTGTGCAAACAGTAAAAAATAGAAAACTGCATGGAACCAGAAGGAATCCAGAAGTGCAATCCACTGCAAAAATGCCTACCAGTGGCGATATATCTTAACATGAATTAAATAGCCGCAAATACTCAAAGAACAAGATTGAAGCCAAGTAACCTCAACGTATTATTCAAGGCTTCATAAAGGCTGTTTCCAAGCTTTCTAAACATAGGGTATACCCACTTTATCATGGACGAATGGATTTGCTGAATTCCTTAAGATATAGTTGATAATAGCATGCTTCTTGGAAAATATAAATTAAATAGCCGCAAATCCTCAAAGAACAAGATTGAAGCCAAGTAACTTGTAAGTATTATGCAAGGCTTCGTAAAGGCTGTTTCCAAGCTTTTTAAGCATAGGGCATACTCACTTTATCATGGATGAATGGATTTGCTGAATTCCTTAAGAGATAGTTGATAATAGCATGCTTCTTTGAAAGAATTGCTTTATGAATTGCTGGCAAACCATCCTGAGGAAACCAGAAAAAGGCCCAATGAATGATAATGATATCACAAACAAACCAAGCCTTCTAGGCATATACCTGTTTAAGACGAGATAGCTCAACATTTACAGTAGCAATTACCTTATCAAGAGCATTTATGTCCACATTATGCTTTAGAAGATTGTCCAATAGATAGAAGTCCCCTGATGCAGCAAGGGTGTGAAGTGGCAGCCACTTACTCTACAAGGAAAAGACATAAGATGTGAACTGTCAATGAACAAATATTGCACAGGAAGCTAAAATAGAAGTAACAAACATCATCGACACGGGCAGAAGATGCACGGATGTTAATATAAGGAGCATAATTTACTATTTCCATGTAGCGACTATGAGTCTATGACGATTACAAATGACTTGATAACAACTGAATTGCTCTGAAAGAGATCGCTTACAGAAGTAGCAGCCTCCAGATCAGGTACTCTCTTGTTCAGAAGAACCTTTTCCTCATCTGTGAACAGCTTCTTGCGACCTAAATATAGAACAGATTATTGAAGGGCAGCAATAAAAGAAACATACAACAGGTTGCACCGGTACTTAGACAGGAACACATCAAACTAATGTTTCATCTGATATACCAGACATATCTGGAAGTGATATAGATTCTCACACCAGTTGACATAAAGTAGTACTATCATCTAACTACCAGTCATGGTTACATAGCAGAATAGCAAGCATCACAGAAACCATAGCAATATTATTTGTAATCCAGATTTAAATTATACATCTGGGCATTAGCGTAAGCTCAATTACTTTGTTCTATTATTTGTCAAAGTTAATAACAGCAATTTCATAAAATAGCATTGGGAGTTAATACAGATATGCCGTGATGGCTTAGCAATGCAAGGTTGGATTTGCCAGATAACGATTCAAGGATAACACATCGCACACTTCCCCCAATAAGTTTAATTACTTCTCTGATCCTATAATACTAAACAAGTAATCCCCACTAACTGTAGTTAATGCTGCTTCTCTCTGGTGCAGCCACATCATCCCAAATACATCTGTCCATCCAATTTTAGTTGTGCGTCCCAGATTTCATTCAGCTTACCCTTGCCAAGACTCCTTTTCCTCCAATTAGCCCAGCCCACTAACTCATCTTCCCTACCACCACGTCGACCAAACCAAGCCCACGCCCACGCCACCTTGCCGGATTATCCGGTGTGTAGTGTGTTCCTCCCTCGCCTCCGCCTCCTCCCGATCCGCTTGCTTGCTCGACCGATGGCACGGCGAGGACCGAGGAGAGGGAGATTGGCGTCGTGACTCGGTCACTCGGAGAGGGAGATTGGGCGATGGCGTGACCGAGGAGACCGAGAGGGACTCGGGGAGATGCCGACGAGGAGATGCTCGGCAGACTGTGGAAGTGGAAGTGGGTAGCGGGGCGATCCGACGATGCCAACTGAGGAGATCGATGACCGGCTACCGACTGGGGAGACTGGGTTGTGGCCGAGCGCACGGGGAGGAAGAGGAGGAGGGAGGCCGTTTGTGGTCGAGCCGCGAGGCGACGTGTCGGTGTCGGTGATATGCTTTGCAGCTGAGCAACATATTAATGCTTTAAGTCATTAAGTTATTGAGTGATTAAGTAATTATTAGTTAAATAATTATTGAAACTGCTGACAATTTCCTATTTAAGTCATCAAGTGATCCTGATAACTGAAACAATTGATGGAAAGATGAAGGGAAGACTTGATTCTCTATTGCACTTGATTGTATACCTATTGAATCCATCATGAAGCATTTACATCAAGTGACGAAGTTTCCATAATCATCTATCGAATTTACAAGATTACAAGCTACTCTAGATAACAATATTCTTCCTCCGAACATCACATATGTCTTAATATCGCCCGTAGCGCACCATGCCAAAGTCAGCCGCCTAGTTCCCACCTAGGCGGCCTAGGCACTAGGCCCCTACTTGCCGTCCGTCTAGCATCTAGCGCCTACTTGAACATTGCCCATATAAGATAATAGGTATTGTTTTTTGCCATATATACTCCGTGCTATACTGCTATTGTCTTTTTTGTAATAAACTGACTGAATGAAAGACTATAGGACAATAAGCCTTAAAAAAGAACTGCAGGATGATGTCTTCATTTATGACTAGAGACTGCATCAAGGCTTGCCGTGGCAAGATTACTACAATATTTATGTATACTGTGAAATTTATGACCATATTATTAAGTATCTTGAATATGTACACTGACAATATTATCACCATGCAAATATGAAATTCTACCTTTGCTGAATCTTAGTTATCATTTTATCTTCAGTTACTTCTTTCTTTTCTTAAGAGGAAAAATGAGTTCAAAAACAAACCAAGCTTTCTAGGCATATACCTGTTTAAGACGAGATAGCTCAACATTTACAGTAGCAATTACCTTATCAAGAGCATTTATGTCCACATTATGCTTTAGAAGATTGTCCAATAGATAGAAGTCCCTGATGCAGCAAGGGTGTGAAGTGGCAGCCACTTACTCTACAAGGAAAAGACATAAGATGTGAACTGTCAATGAACAAATATTGCACAGGAAGCTAAAATAGAAGTAACAAACATCATCGACACGGGCAGAAGATGCACGGATGTTAATATAAGGAGCATAATTTACTATTTCCATGTAGCGACTATGAGTCTATGACGCATTACAAATGACTTGATAACAACTGAATTGCTCTGAAGAGAGATCGCTTACAGAAGTAGCAGCCTCCAGATCAGGTACTCTCTTGTTCAGAAGAACCTTTTCCTCATCTGTGAACAGCTTCTTGCGACCTAAATATAGAACAGATTATTGAAGGGCAGCAATAAAAGAAACATACAACAGGTTGCACCGGTACTTAGACAGGAACACATCAAACTAATGTTTCATCTGATATACCAGACATATCTGGAAGTGATATAGATTCTCACACCAGTTGACATAAAGTAGTACTATCATCTAACTACCAGTCATGGTTACATAGCAGAATAGCAAGCATCACAGAAACCATAGCAATATTATTTGTAATCCAGATTTAAATTATACATCTGGGCATTAGCGTAAGCTCAATTACTTTGTTCTATTATTTGTCAAAGTTAATAACAGCAATTTCATAAAATAGCATTGGGAGTTAATACAGATATGCCGTGATGGCTTAGCAATGCAAGGTTGGATTTGCCAGATAACGATTCAAGGATAACACATCGCACACTTCCCCCAATAAGTTTAATTACTTCTCTGATCCTATAATACTAAACAAGTAATCCCCACTAACTGTAGTTAATGCTGCTTCTCTCTCTGGTGCAGCCACATCATCCCAAATACATCTGTCCATCCAATTTTAGTTGTGCGTCCCAGATTTCATTCAGCTTACCCTTGCCAAGACTCCTTTTTCCTCCAATTAGCCCAGCCCACTAACTCATCTTCCCTACCACCACGTCTGACCAAACCAAGCCCACTGCCTACGCGCCACCTTGCCGGATTATCCCAGGTGTGTAGTGTGTTCCTCCCCTTCGCCTCCGCCTCCCCTCCCCTGATCTGCTTGCTTGCTCGACCGATGGCACGACTGAGGACTGAGGAGAGGGGAGATTGGCCGTCGTGACTCAGTCACTCAGGAGAGGGGAGATTGGCTGATGGCGTGACTGAGGAGACCGAGAGGGGACTCAGGGGAGATGCCGACTGAGGAGATGCTCGGCGCGCGCAACTGTGGAAGTGGAAGTGGGTAGCGGGGCGATCCGACGATGCCAACTGAGGAGATCGATGACCGGCTACCGACTGGGGAGACTGGGTTGTGGCCGAGCGCACGGGGAGGAAGAGGAGGGGAGGGGAGGCCGTTTGTGGCCGAGCCGCCGAGGCCGACTGTGTCAGTGTTGGTGATATGCTTTGCAGCTGAGCAACATATTAATGCTTTAAGTCATTAAGTTATTGAGTGATTAAGTAATTATTAGTTAAATAATTATTGAAACTGCTGACAATTTCCTATTTAAGTCATCAAGTGATCCTGATAACTGAAACAATTGATGGAAAGATGAAGGGAAGACTTGATTCTCTATTGCACTTGATTGTATACCTATTGAATCCATCATGAAGCATTTACATCAAGTGACGAAGTTTCCATAATCATCTATCGAATTTACAACATTACAAGCTACTCTAGATAACAATATTCTTCCTCCGAACATCACATATGTCTTAATATCGCCCGTAGCGCACCATGCCAAAGTCAGCCGCCTAGTTCCCACCTAGGTGGCCTAGGCGCTAGGCCCCTACTTGCCGTCCGTCTAGCATCTAGCGCCTACTTGAACATTGCCCATATAAGATAATAGGTATTGTTTTTTGCCATATATACTCCGTGCTATACTGCTATTGTCTTTTTTGTAATAAACTGACTGAATGAAAGACTATAGGACAATAAGCCTTAAAAAAGGACTGCAGGATGAAGTCTTCATTTATGACTAGAGACTGCATCAAGGCTTGCGGTGGCAAGATTACTACAATATTTATGTATACTGTGAAATTTATGACCATATTATTAAGTATCTTGAATATGTACACTGACAATATTACCACCATGCAAATATGAAATTCTACCTTTTGCTGAATCTTAGTTATCATTTTATCTTCAGTTACTTCTTTCTTTTCTTAAGAGGAAAAAATGAGTTCAATGTGGTCATTATACATTTTCATACTTGAATTCCCGCAGCAACGCGTGGGATATCACCTAGTTCTATTTATTACTGTGGCATTGGAGTAGAATGAATTGGCAAATGGCAAATAGCGTGATTGCATTTACTTTTACTTTATTCAGCTTTCTTTTTAACACCGGAATAGTGTAATTGTTAGTTTGTTACAATATCATGCAAAGCTTTTATATTTCAGCTACAATTCAACCTTAGCTCGCATGTTCGGAGGAAGAAACCATTTCAACAACCTACCCACCTTACCAACAACAACAACAATGACTTGCGTAATGCAATACGATAAAGTCTGAATGATGATTCCGTATATCAAAACAAAAGTTGCAGAACTCACTTCTCGGGCTCTTGCCATCCTCCATCTCGCCTGGCACATACTCCCTGCTGCTAAACAACTCCGCAATGTCCTCAAGGCCGCCCACACCCATCCCCATCCTCGGATTCCTGGGCGCCACACGTGTCCCAGGCTCGGGGGGCAGCGGAGCCTCCACCTTCTCCGGTGCGCGGGGCTGCCGGGGCATGTCAAACGGCTCCACGTAATCGCGCGCGGCGTGTCCCAGCTCCGCGTCCAGCCTCCCGTCGCGGTACGCGCGGTATTCATCAGGGGCGGCAACAGCGGGGGGCGGCCGCCGCTCGAGGCGGCTCCCGAAGCGCAGCCCGTGCGCGATGCGGCGCTTCTCCTTCTTCGTCAGGTTGATCTCCTCCGCCGCGTCTCTCCACCTCTCCGGCACCAGGCTCTCGCCGCCGCCGGCTTTCCCTGCCGCTGACTTCCGGCTGGGGCCAGAGGTGGTCGGTGGCGGCGGCGGCGGCAACGGCAACGGGGGGTCGATGTCGGGGGCCTCGAAGGCGTCGTCCTCGAAGACGAGGCAGTCGCCGAGGACGACATCATCGTCGTCGTCGTCCACGGCGGCGACAGCGAACGAAGAGGAAGAGGAGACTAGTGGTCGGGAGGAGAGAGATAGTGCCAGGGATTTGCTAGGTGGGTGGAGGCGAGGAGAGGAGGCGGGGAGAGGGTTTAGGGCTTGGATTAGGGAAGGGGAGGGTAGGAGGAGGAGGAGATGGTGGTGGTGGATAGGGAGGGAGGGAGGCATCGCGCTCGCGTCGTCCCGCGCCGTGCGTCCGTGCCGTGTCGGAAGCCGAGAGGATCGGCCGCTGTAACTGACCGTAAGCTGGATTCCGCTCTTATGGGCTATGAATTACTGGTTGGGCACAAAAAGAGCCCAGTTTTTCTATGGACGTGCGAGAAGCCTCCATCGATGGCCCATGAACAAGTGCGGAGGATTCTTTCAAAAAAAAAAAATCTTGTAGTGGCTGCAGGTCAGCCATGCAAGTATATGGAAGTAGTGGAGCTACGGAAGCTCGTATGCTTTCTATGTATCTGAGAGGCCGCTCCATCTATCTAGCTTATGACTATGACTTTTAGCCAAAGACGAAGCCATCAGAAGAGCTTAGTAAGACTTGAGTCTCACCTTCTCTGATGGTAACTTTACACATAATAAAAATAGAGAGAAAGAGAGAGATTAATAAATCCAAAGAGAAGTTAACTCTCCTTGATGAGAAGGTTAACAATAAGTATGAAATTAAAGAAGACGACGACGGGTGTATGGCATCGTGGTCCATGGCGACACAACCGGAATGTTTGCCAGCACTTGATAAGCCTAACTCAGCTGGTCCGAGAAGGAGAAAGTGCTTCTCGCAGTGGATCGAGGCAGAATCATTGTAGAAGTGGTCGATGTTGCATGACACAGATGACGCAAGGTACAACATAATGACAGCATAACAGCCAGAGGGATTGCGAGAAAAAGAGGAAAATGGCGACCAAGGTAAAAGAGGCCGCCAATAAGTTCAACGCCGAGCTGGCAAGGAAGTGAAAATGGTTCCGGTCTACATAGTAGGTCGTACGAGCAGTTGGGTGGGTTAGTCGCACATGATGCTCTATGTTATGCATGTAATCAAAAAGTATGCGACATATTACTCCCAACTGTATTATGAAGTCTATTTAAATTCGCTTCAGACAAGTTTATTTTCTCATCTTTTCGCATTTAATTATTCACATAGCAAGTTATCCAACAATATTAACATATCAGTTTTCCTCTGTGTACGAATTCCCGGTAACATCACAATATCACTTACCATCGTACTTACCGATCGTTCTAAATACAATTGTTCTTAAAAAAAATTTCACAAATTTTGTAACGCTCTAACAACATACAACAATCATAAACTTTTATTATAAATCCAGCAGATTATCTTCTAGTTATAATCTAAAAAATCATAAAATCTACAAAATTCACATGGTGGTAGGTTGCAGTCGCCCTATGGGTGGGCAACTCCACATGCACTCGCCCTATGGCTGGGCGACAGTTCGGGCGATGGTGGGCGATCGAACTCGTCGCCCAACGGCTTGCAGACAGCGATGTTGTCGTCTGGCCGTTGGGCGACAGCTCCAGTCGCCTAACGTCGAGCGATTGAAGTCTATCTTTGTAAAAAATATTTTCATGGGTATATTTCTGTTATTTCGAATAAAAATAAATTATTTGTAAAAAAAATCGTGGTGTCTGGGCGGTGTAAGAATCTTTAAGAACATCCAATGATTAGAAACTCGACTAAAATCACAAAAATATCCAAGTGAATGTTGTCTAGAGTTTCCGTCGTCTTAATTTCGATAGTATGTACTATATGGCTGATGCTATTAGCCCACATCTGTGTTCGACTAATTGGTCATTCACAGTAGGGTTTGTGCGATGAAAAAAAAAAAAAAGCGATCCCAAACACTGCAAATTAATTTCATTACACAGTGCGTTAAATATATAGGACATGAAAAACTTGCAGTGCTAGCACATGCATGTGCACCGAGGAGAGCCCGATTATTCTAAGTGTAAAAAATAATAACTGAAAGCATGCCTACAAATTTGCAGTCCAAAAACAACACAAAAATGCCTAAAGTTACTATGAAAAGTGATGTATGCATGTATGTGTGTGTATGTATGTATGAAGCCTATTATGTACTCCCGGGAGTACATACTCCCATTTCATTATACCACTTAAACGAATATTGTGTTCCTTTTTATCACTTTTGATATATTCAAATACTAATTCTAAAATACTCCAATGTGACTTGGTTAAAAAAATTTCATCGGAACTTTTTATTTTTGCTATATATCCTTTTTCAGCATTAAAAGATAACGGGGATCAGAGACAGTGACTGTAAGGTATAAAACACAAATCTACTTTTCAATTTGCGCAATTGTGATTGATTGGTATTTTAGTTTCATCTATTGTCATTTATCGATTCCTAGAGTTGCAATACAAGTAGTACTCCTCATACTAATGAGAGTCAAGTAAAGAAGGCTCGGGTCCTCATACTAATCTCTGTATTAAAGTCTTAGAAGTTGATGGTAAGAGTTGTAGTCGGAAGCGCCTCAAGTAGCCACGTATGACTCTAGTTGAGACAAACACCTTTGGACATCACGTTTGGTGCAAGTCGGTGCAAAGTCTATCACGGATATGAAGATGATCTTAATCATAACCTCCAACCCAATTTGAATTACCGATCAGTCATACTGATCAGAATATATCTTTTGAGCAAAACATGGCCAGATTTGTCAAGTGATCGGATCCAACCAAATTTGGATCATAAATACAACAAATTCAATTCTATATATGGAGCCAAACAAGTGAAATTTGATCATATATATTGAGCTCGCACTGATTGTAAATTTGGCATATAACTCGTGCATGTTAATTTGGCTTCTAGAATTTAAGATAGACCATAAAATAACGGATCATTCCATATGCATGCATGTCATGATGTAAACTGCATGTAGCACTGTACTTCCTGAATGGACCGTTCAATTAACATGGAACGGGGATCGATCACCTAGTCCTCCTTCAAATCAAGTGTCCAAAATATGCCTGCTACTTCGCAGGGCTTTAGTCTGATCCTAAAGCTATTGACAATAAAAACCAAGGGAAAGGAATAAAACAATTCTTTAACACTGTTTGTTCATATGCCCATATGATAGCTCAGGACAAAACCGGATGAACAATTTCTGTCAGGAAAAGAACAAAAACCACAGCTAAACTTACAGAAGAAACAAGAAGCTATAGCAGTACATATGCAACCGCATACAACAATTGATACCTTGGCATTTAAACCAAATCTAGTGTTCCATACATCACACAGCCCATACCCAGTGATACAATCAGGTCACAACAGCTAAACTTACAATACAGAACAAATCTTCAATTTTCTGGACTTCAGATGACGTACTGAACTCAGAAATAAACACTCCATATATTAATTCCTGGAGCAAAACCATGGAAATCTAGCATCGACGATGACGATGATCAAGCAACTTATACTGCTTCATGGGTTCTCTAGCTTGCCAGATAGTAGCTAGAGGCACCTCCCTCCATAGCCTGCGCTCCTAAACAATGCCTGCTTGATCTCGTCGGTGCTTATTACTTGCCTCTTCCCTTCCTCCTACCATTCATAACAGAATTCATTTTAGAAAAACATAGGTTCAAGTAAGAAATTAAGGGCAAATCAAGAGAGATGTTCAGAAGCCCCAATCACTTACTTGTAAGCAGGAGGCCTGCATGCCAAAGTCACTGAAGCAGCTCACCACACACTGCTCGATCTCCAGCCCCAGCACCTCCAGCGCGCTCACCGTCGACAGCAGCACCCCGGGGTTTGCCGGGCAGCAGATCTCTATCCTCGTGCTACCGTTGCCCCGCCTCTCGACGTCGAACTGCGCGCGCCCCCCATGGATCAAAATCAGTTCAGCCGAGAGCACAAGAAATACAAGCAATTTATTAATTTCGATGGGTGGCGTATGTGATATGTGCCTGCGCGCGCGCGTACCTTGGTGGAATTCCTCACCAGCATCTCGTTGTTACCACTGGACGAATCCTTATTCATCGTGTTCAGCAGGTTCAGCTCCTCCGACGTGGCGCCGATCTCCTCCTCGAGGATTTTGATCCTCTCCGTCAGCTCCTTAACGTAGTCGATGGTGTCCCCAAGGATCGAAGTCCTATCCATCTGCAGTACGATTAAGTCTACGCATGTTAAGTTGGTCCTTAATGTACATATACATGTCGATGGAAAGAAGCTAGGTTAATTAGGTCAGAAGACAATGCGTCACCTTGCTAATCTTGGGCACGATGGACCGGAGCATGGAGAGCCGGTCGTTGAGCCGCTTCCGCCGCCGCCTCTCGGCCATGAGGTTCTTTGACGGCGTGCCGTGGAGCTTGCTCCTCGGGTGAGCGCCGCCGACGCCCATCACGCTGGCCATCTCCGAGCTCTCGCCGGCCCCTCCTCCGAACATGAACGTCGGGGACCCATCACCATGGTGCAGCTTATCACCGCTTGTCTCCTCCTCCACCATGGCATCATGGAGAGGAGTGAGCGTCTGGCCAGCCGCATCCCCTGGGACGACGACGCAGCTCCTATAAGGGTTGCACACTTCGCTTAAGCAGTCGAAGTTGAACTCCTCGTGCGGGAGCGGGGGCTCGGCCGGAGGCATAGGCGCCAGCTCTTGGAACGGCGACACGTCCACATCGGTGCTCTCGCCACCGTAGAAGAGGAGGTCGCTCATCATCATGCCGCCGCCCGGGAACGCCTGCCAGGGCGCCGCAGAGGCCTCCCGCCGCAAAGACATGAGCTCGTCCAAGAACGACTCCTCGTCGAGCTCCATCCTAACTAAAACTCCTCCTTTCTCAGACAGATACTTGGTTTCCTTGCTCTCCTGGCTTGCTCAAACCCTCACGCTTATATCAACGCGGTCAGTAGCTAGCACTCCAACATGTCCAACTTGCAGCGGCCAGTGGCTGGCCGTGTAGGGAACGGCCGTGAGGAAGCGAGCACGGAAACAACCTGGGAATTAAACGCGGTGGGCCGCGCGAGGTGCCCAACCAAAGCGACAATTATTCCTTCGCAATAAGTGCAGCATGTTAAGGTATATCGGTCTGTGGGTATGGCCACGGCGCGCTCGCTGGCTCGCTGGACCGGTCGGTCAACCCAAGAATGGAATGGAATCTCTCCATTTTTTTAATGCCCTGGCTACATGCGGTTTCAATTATCGACGATGTCGTTTTCGCCTGAAGTCTGCTATCCCGCGGCCACGGGCTTTTAGAAAACCTCCTGTGGCCGGCGGCGACCCCTCCCGGAGCAAGAAGAATTTGGGCGCGCATACTTTATACCCCTAATCGGCGTACGTTCATAGGGGAGAGCTGTCACGGCCACCTACAGGAGGGGAGATGATCAGATATGGGTCACCCCGGCGTCAAAAAGAATGGGCTAATCGGTGGTTGTTTAACGAGAGATTCCTTCGCCGTTTAATTTGGCGACTCGGCGCGATGGCGCCCGGCCGCTCGATCCACCGGCCCACGGTGAGCTAAGATGCCAATAGCTTTGCTGGTGATGTGGAGACGTCGCGTGCGCGGCCGGTGTTTTCCCCGGCTTAATTTGCTTCGTTTTCGAGTCGTCGGAGCGTAGAAGCAGCCGCGTCGCTGTCGCCGAGTCAGATCGGCTGTCGACGTGGTGGTGTGCTGGACATGCAGCAAGCAATGGGTACGAATACGAATCATGTTGCTAGCTTAGTTGCGTGTGTTTGTGAGTAGTGGTCGATGCGCGATCGCGCGTCTGAGATCGAATATGCTGGCTTGTGGGCTAGCTCGTGGGTCTCATTATCTGGGAGATCCGGGTGAGCTATCAGATCCGATGGGACGTTGGCGGGTTTTTTGAGCTAAGACTTATAACTTATATCTCTGGTTTTTGAATTCTGATCTCAACAGAAATAGTTGAATGTGATTTTGATCCATACAACTAAACTCAGTGTAGTTTGTACTACAATTCACCTGTACATCCCGCCTTAAAAAAATAAATCGTTTAACGACAAGTTACTATTTATCTGCACATAAACCGTAAATCAAACGCACAAACGAATCCTGCTAAAACAAGCATGGAACAAAAGCTCAGTGGATTGTTTATCTGCGGAGATTACTAATTAGACTTGCAGGACTACATTGTTTGTCTTTGGTTGCGGTACAAACAGTTAGATTTTTTTTTTTGCAATGATCATATAACTAGTTGGAGTAAAATGGTACTAAAAAAATAGTTGCAGTGTTGAATTTTTTATAAATATTCTATTTTTTATTTGAAATAACAGAAATATACACACGTGAATATTTTTTTTACAGAAATAGGCTCCAATCGCCTAACCGTCGGGCGATCGAAGCCTATCACCAAACGGGCGCGCGACACGAAAGTCGTCAGTGAATACATTGGGCGACAGTTGCGCCAACGCTCGGCGATCGCACTTGTCGCCAATGGTGGGCGATCGCAATTGCAAATGTAGCTTCGAATGTGCAGCGACTCCAAACAAGAGGCAGCGTGATTAATCCATTTGTGATTTTCATAGATTATGAATAGCAGATAATCTGTTGGATTCGCAATAAGAGTTTACGATCGTTGTATGTTGTTGAGTACAAAACAATTTGTGAACTTTTTTTTAAGAATGATTGAAATAAGAACGATCGGTAAGTACGAGAGTAAGTGAATTGTGATGTTACCGAATTCGTACACGGAGGAGAACTGTTTTGTTAATGTTGTTGGATGACTTGCTACAGGAATAATTGAATACAAAAAGACGAGAAAATAAACTTGTCTGAATTAAAATAGAATTCATAGTACAGTTGGGAGTAGCATGCCGCGTAGGGTTTGATTACATGCATAACATAGAGCATCATGTGCGACCAACCAACCCAACTGCTTGTACGACCTACTGCGCGGATCAGGACCATGTTTCCTTCCTTGTGAGCTCGGCATTGAACTCCTCGGTGGCCTCTTTTGCCTTGGTCGTCATTTTTCTCTTTTTCTCGTGCTCCCTCTCGCAAGCCTCGCGCTCCCTGCGCGTGCACGCCTTGAGATGAGCTTTCGTCTCCTGATGTACACGCTCGCTTTGCTCGTGTATGCGGCACGCCTTCTCCTGGATCTTGTAGGACCTTTTGACGTTCCACTCCTCGAAGTTGATGGCCAACTGGTCCTCTAGGTAGATCTCAAGATCAATCCATTTGCGGTAGCCACATAGGGGTTTCAGGGATTATGGATACACGGGAGAGGTTGTTAGTGTGTACTTCAAAGGAGAAAAGTAGGGGAAACACAGTGCACCTAGTCTTTACCGGCTGCCGATAGTTGGCAGTGTCTAGACGACGGTCGGGATAGTCACTGAAGTAGTTTGCGCAACTCCTGCAACGCATACCTAGACTTAAGTGGCGCTTAGATTTAAAGAACTTGCACGTGTCCCGGCACCAACAAAGGGGACATCTCCCCCTCTGGTGGGTGTTGCGGTAAACGCTCGCTAGGAACGTTCGAGATGTGGTTGTTGCTATGGGTGGCGTCATTGCTGGGAGCTGACCTCGTAGCACGCTCGGTTTGTTCTGCCTGGCCGCAGTAGTACTTGCTTTTTCATCGCGGACGGCAGCTAACCTTGCCAGGTCGCGGGTCTCCTCCCATTGCTTCATCATCTTGTCCCATTGCTTCTTCTGGCACTTGTCCATCCCAGTGCGTTGAAGCAAATGTCGGTGTAGTGTTGGGTTTGCTTGTGTAGTGTTCTCTTCAAAATCTCTTCGATCTCCTTTTATAGGGCCCCGTGTGGCCTTCTCGCTGCATGTAGATGCCACGTGTAATCTTGTCACTATGCAAAGATACCCAGTGTGGTCTTGTCGGTACGCAATACTGGCCAGTCAGGTCTTCGCACTACGTAAAGATGCACCCTTTGGTCTTGTCGCTGCGCAAAGCTGGTCCGTGTGGTCTTGTCACTGCGCAAAGCTGGTCCGTGTGGTCTTGTCGCTGCGCAAAACTGTCATATCTAGTGTACTAGCTGTGCAAAGCTGGACCACTTGGTCTTTGCACTGCGCAAAGCTAGCCCGTGTGGTCCTGTCGCTGCGCAAAGGTGTCTCATCTGGTCTTCTCACTGCGTAAAGCTGGCCTGTGTGGCCTTATCGGTGCGCTAAGCTGTATCGTCTGTTGTAGTTGCTGCATGAAGCTGGCGCCTGTGGTCTTGTTACGATGCCAAGGTGCCCCATGTGGTCATGTCGTTGCGCAAAGCTTTCATGTCTGGTGCAGTTGCTGCGCAAAGCTAGACCGTCTGATCTTCTACCAGCGCAAAGCTGGCCCGTGTGGTCTTGTCGCTGCTAAAAGCTGTCCTGTGTCATAAAGCACGCCGCGACACCCCAATTACGCTATAAAATGCATGCACGAGCCATTGATGGTTGGAACAACTATCTTCTCCGTCGTAGAGTAGACCACCATGACAGACGCCGAGGGCTCAGTCGAACATAGGTCACCAAGGAGTACCTTCCGCTCGAAAGGAGGAAGAACTTCGGCATTAACTACCGCTTGTTGCCAAACGGGCGCGCTCAGCCAGTGTGGCCGAAATGCAGACACATAGATGACGCGGTGGTGCATGTGGCAGAAGGCCATTCCGATGCCTACACTCCGGGGTACAAGTATGCAATCGTCTATTTTATATTACTGCTAATAGAGTTTCGATGTTAACGTTCATTTGTAGCAGATGGCTAAATGCGACTCCGTGCGATGGAACATTTGTATCCAGGGCGCCGGCACCCTTTCATAAACTCCTTCCACGCAACAGTGTGCATCAATGTTCTCAACTCCTATCTGATGTCCGTGGGGGACCTGCTCCAAAGCCCTTGTATGACGACGTTGCACACCTCAGGGTCCAACAAAAAACTGTGGGTAAGTCAGTGCATCACATCTGCGATTCGAGCATTCTCGTCGTCCGGGTGTACCAGAGTGGCTTGCGCAAAACTGCTCAAGCCCACACCATTCGGACCTTCACGAACGGTTCCAACACCGTAATGCACTTTCAATGTAGTAGATATTGGCATTATTGATGTCTGTCTGCATATATTTTTAATTTTACAAGTAGTCAAATCGCATCGCACATTACGAAAGTACTGATGTACTGTAATGTACATTTCAACGACCGTTCGCCTATCGTAACCAACAACAGTACCCTCGTAGCATTAACTTTCTATCGGCAGACTACGCACCAACACCGCACTTTTCTCACTACTCGAGCTCTCCCCTACTGCAAATAATTCCTAATGGTTCCGACAATTTACATAACATATCGATTTAAATGCATATATACCAGTCATAACGATACACGTGTTTTTTCAATGTACTAACAACATTACAGTCATTCGTAATTAATCATAAATGTTACGTATTATTGTTTTATACAAAGCAAGTTATTACATTCTTACAAAAATATTGATTGCATTTTGAATAACTACAAATTTTTACGTATTGTTGACTAAATTTTCTACAACTACAATTTTGTACGCGTGCTAATTTGGTAAGGATGCTATTTTTCTACAGCTATATTCACTAAATTTTCTACAACTATAGGTTACTACGGCTGCTAATTTTCTAAAACTACATTGACTAAATTTTTTACATCAAAGTTGTACTATTCTTTACTACATCTATAATTTTTTACGGATACTAACATTAAATAAACTATCTAGTTCATATACAAAATTTAAACTACAACATACAAAAATTTTACCTCACAAAAATCGCAAAACCTCTCCTTCCTCTCACTCTCCTCTCCTCCTCCCTCTCTTTTCTCTCCTCCTCCCTCTCTTTTCTCTCCTCTCCTCTCCGCTTCTTTTCTTTCTGTCGCCGCTATTCACCGAGCGGCCGAGCTCGCCCTCGTAGCATTAACTTCCTATCGGCAGACTGCGCGGTCCTTTTATATGTGTTTCCAGTTGCCCAACCGTTCGGCGATTGCAACTCCAGTCGCCTAACCGTTTGGTGACTACAATCAATTCGCCCAACGGCCAGCGGATTGCTTTCGTGTCGCATGGCCATTGGGCGATATGTTCTAGTCGCCCCCACGGCTCGGCGACTAGAGTCTATTTCTGTAAAAAAAAATGTTCCGTAGATATATTTATGTTATTTTGAATAAAAATATATTATTTATAAAAAAATTCTTGTAGTGTTGTTATTGGATGTCAACAGTCAACTCGGTAGAAACGAATGGGATTTTTCTTGTCATACACGCAATACATTTTCACCATAATTCAGGCCAGGCCTCACAAAATGTACACGTATCTCTACTAGATAATCGATGCCGCCATGGACTGGTCGATCGATACCGTGGCAGAGTACTGCGTCCAGTCTGGTCCCTGCACAGACCAGTTCAGTGCAGCGTGATGCAGTTCACCACATGCCATGGGCCCATGGCACTGACCTGCGGTACGTGCTGCGGCATCCGACAAAAGCTTTGCTTACGTACGCGCACAGGATCCAAATTCCAAAAGCCGTTCGTGTACATGCACGCCAAGGCCCCTGCTTGCCATTCACCAACGCCCCGCGCCCGATGGATCTCTGGATCTCCACGTACGCAGGCGGCAGCAGCAGACGACACACGGGCCGCGCGCGCGCGGAAACAAAGGGACCGCACGGCGCAAGCGGCGCGGCGTACAGCGCAGTCGGCTCACGAGCGCGGCCGGCAGCTCGCGACAGTAGGAGGTGACAGGGCAGGGCGTGGCCTACGCGCGCGCGGTCGGCACATCCGTCCGTCGCGTCCGGCGCGGATCCCTACGACCGCGCCCGATCGACGACGGATCGGCGGCACGTCCGCGCGGCGTGTTGGATCGACGGCCCGTGCCGCGTGCCCGTGCGCGCACGGTGCCGCCCCGCAAACAGCGGCGGTGTCCGCGGCTGGACGCGCGCACCTGCCGCTACCGCCACGATGGAGCGTTGCTGGGGGCAAGTAGCTAGAGGACGGAGGGGGTGGGTCGGCGTGGGTTGGTCGGGGTCTTTTCTTTTTCGACGTTCTCGTTTCCGCCCTTTTAACTGTGGCCGTGACGCCGTGTGGGAGGGCCATGGGCTGATCGATCGACGAACCGTTCCGCATCACGTGCGTGCTGTAAGCTCTTTACTGTGGTAGAATCTGTGCACCGTGGCTAGCTAGCTACGCGTGCGTCAGTGCATGCGTGTGTTGGATGCGTCAGTTTATTTCGAGAGTGCAAGCAAGACATACACATGCACTTACACACTTCCTATACATATATCCGCACACATGAATATATTGCTAAGTACATGTCTAATTTAGAGCAGATGTCAGAACCTCATAAAATATGAACATATATATTTTGACCACTGAATACATATATATGTTATATACTCTTTATATCTAGGACAAACAAAAGTGAGCAACAGTGTTGAATCCGGAGTTCGATCAGTCGTGGACAGCTCCCACATCGACAGCGCACGCCAAGCGAGTCATTGGATGCGTCAGTTCGTCGTTGGGATTTTTGCCTGCCGTGTCGCGCCCGTGGGCCTAGAGCGTGCTTGGCCGTGCATATAGGTTGTCTGGGCCCCTATGTTTGGAGCGGCATGCAAGGATGCATCTGAACCGTCCGATGGAACACAGATGTTGTGCCGTGCCGTTTCGGGAATCGACTGCCAATCAAAAACAGAATCGACACATGGTTGCGACAAATGCAAAGGACAAATTCAAACTTGTACATGGAATTGATCACCTCATTAATTTACAGCCATGCATCCTACAAAGCATAACCTCTTATTATCCACATTTAAAAAAAAACTCTTACTACGAGCAAAATTATTTGCCGCACGCGTACGGAAATATATGTGAGCGCTTGTTGTCGCACGATCGTCACGAAGGATCTTCAAATTTTAATTTTTACTACTATCATCACGCGACGTGACGACGAGACAACACACCACGAGGTATTGCGCATGTGATGAGCTATTGAGACAATGACCATTCCACGTACCATCACAATCACACCATATCAAACGTGAAAGCCACGAGCAGGGTGAACACCAATTAGCTAGGCATTTTACAATCCCCCGGGAATTGAAAGAACCAAGGTGTAAGACTCCCGTGCCTTGCTAAAGATATATATATATATATATATATATATATATATATATATATATATATATATATATATATATATATATATATATATATATATATATATATATATATACACACACACACACACACACTTCATCAGCTGATTACCCTGTGGCAAAAATTAAAATCATCCTCTTCCCCTTAGAAAAGGGCATCGATCCTCAACTTTAGGCGTTCCCTAGAAATAAACCAAAACCATGGCGACACCTAGTTGTCTTATAAGGCAAATAAAAATTCGGAGGTTATATCATTCACCTTATTTTCATCTATTATTTCCTCACAAAAAATAGAAGTTATATCTTTTTTCCCTATTAAAGGATCTGAAAATACGATTTGCGTTTGACATTGTTTAGCCGAGCTTCCGAAAATTCCTAGGTTGAGATTGAATACAACAGTCCTTTTTTTTTGCTTTTCAACTATTTTTGATTTCGACTTCTTTTAGTAATTATTATTTATTAAACTCATAAATTGAAGCTAAAATCCATAAGCCAAGGCAAAAAAGCTAACATCTCAATTCAAGAGCCAAGCTTCACGTTGCACGTTAGCACATGAACTTGCATTCCATCAAAATCAATATAGGAAATGACGTCGGTCCACTCTAAATATCTTCTATTTTTGGCTTATGGCTTTTGATTTTTTAGTTTTTTCTCTTATTCTTTTATATTATCTATACTGATATAACATTTTTTATATATATTTAATTATATAAAATAAGTCAACAACTGTTATAATATAAAATAAAATATAACCATCAGTTTATAAACGACTTATTAGAGCAGGGCCGTCGACATTTTGCCATTTGCCAATCCATCAGTCCGTCGGCGCTGTTCCGTGACCCACGTCACTTTTCACCAACCCCGTACAATCCGGATGGATGGATTCCACGGCTCGATGGTCGTACAAGGAACTGAGAGCTGCTCCGCTATGCCTCCGGAGTCCGGGGTAGCCAGGAAGCCTACCCAGATGCCGACATCAGAACCGCTCGGAAAGCTCGAAACGCTTCCGGTCTGAAAGAAAGATGGATGTGTATTCTGTGAGGCCTTTTGTGCACGACTCGTTGCCCCGAGAGATATTCGACCTCAGCTGTCCTACAAGAATCTCCTTGGGGAGGTTTCTCTTCCCTTCCATATTTTGCAGAAATATTTCAATGCTGCAAAGGAGTCCAATTTCCCACGAAGTAGAAGTATGAATGGCTACAGTGTCTTGCTCAGTGTGTTAAAAAATGGCTCATGAGTTAAGACTTATTTCTTTTAGAAATTTCAAAGCATATATGATTTAGTACCATATTAACTATATAAGTGGAGGAAAGACAATTTATAAGGTGAAATACTTGTAACTTTTTGAGACATGTGACACAATGGCATGTAAATGGCATGACTCCTTCATTCTTCCATCTCTTCTCTAGACAACTGTGTTTGTAGTATCGAGCTGCTCAACCACACTGGCCTTTCTTCTCGATATGCACCGGGAAGGGAGGAGAGCGAGATCTCCGAATCATTGCCACAGAGAAAACCTACATGGGGGCGACAATAATTTTCTAACCATTAACACAAAGAGCATCTGTATAAGGCGGCAATAAAGTTTCTAGGCAGACGACCACTTGGTTTCTTCCTCGACGTTGACTATTTCCACGACTGCGTGTTTCTGTGTTGTTTTCCTTTTCTCAATCAACTCACTGTAAGTTGATCGCGCGATCGATCGACTCTGTTATAATATTTTTCTTGTGTATTTTTTAAAATACAATGAATTGTCTATTGCTAGTTTTGTTTATTGCATCATTAGTTTTTTACTATATTTATCTCCTAGTAAAATTTGAAATTAAAATATTACCCATAATTCTAATTAACACAGCGATCATACAGTAGTTTCCCTACAGACTCCAAACAGAAAAGCACCATCTCATATATAATCAAACAAATAAAGCACATTGGGTGGTGGGCACTTGATGGCACCATCCAGGATTACATTGCCCAAACAACGGCAAAACCAACGTACCTTGCATGATTCCAGACTCTTGTAACCACTTAATTAAAACCAACTAATCCAGGCCCAGATCATCGTAACTTCTGAGATGTAAATCAAATAGTAATCTATTTACTTTCTGTAAGTCCAATATATTTCTTTGGAAGTTCTACATGGCACTACATCAGATCCTTGGTAACAATGCAGACAACAGGTTTATGCATGAAGACAAGTACAAGGCGCAGATCAAACTTGAGGATTTACTGCATGTGCATATCATGCTTCAATTTATGTGACAACAGTGCATCTATGTATACCTAGTAGCTAGCAGTGCACAACTAAATATTCAGAGTTCCCTCACTTCCTTCCATACAGCAACTTGACAGACAGGAGAAGAGCACAAGAGGCGAGGGCACTAACTGAACCAACCTATGCGGTGGTGGACCTGGTGGCCGCCGCCTAGGCAGCCGGCAGCCCGCTGGTGATTGTGACGTGGTGTGGCCGGACCGAGGGCAGATGCGCCACCGCCACACAGGGCAGCTAGCTGCTCCTGCGGTCAGCCCCCCTAGCTCCCGTCCTCGCCTCCTTGGTCCTCCGCAATCCAGCTAACGTGCGGTATCCTGACGAGGATGGGGAGCAGCAACGAGCCCCAAATCTAGAGGAGATTTGCTGTTCTGTGCTTCAAGAAAATAGCACAGCTTGGTAAGCTCGAACAGGGATTAGGGCGTCAGGCAACCGAGCAGCAGAAGGCTGCGTGGGCCCGTCGCGCGGCCGGGTCGATGACTCAGGTCACGTGAGTGCCAGTTTTCGTAGGGGCTTATTATTACCAGTTCTTTCGTGATGTCTGCAGCAATCGACAATTTTATACAGGGCGACAAATACGCTCGATTAACCGCAAGGCACAACAGGCTAAAGCCATCACCAGGATGTCCACATGCATTATTAGCAAGGACAGGCAAAATTTCAGTGTCTAGAAACAATCTGAATTGCCACGTCGACGAAGTGCATATGCAAATCGAGCATGTAGTCATAGATTGTCGCACGGTTCAACACCGTAATCATCAGGTAGACGAGCCATTACATATACTACAATGATGCGCACAACTTAGACCATCAAAGTAATCATCATGCACAAAGAGATGACGGTCTAAACACACGAAATCACGACATACAATGATAGGATGCACCATCTAGTTTCAATGTTACATGATGTCCCATAAGATTCAAACAAACAACTCACCTCACTTCACACGAAAGGAATAAGCATCAGGGATTGTCCTGAAAAAACTCTATTTACTAATGTTGAAAATGCTGTTAGACTTCGTTGCCTACATATATAAGGAAATAAAAAGAGATATGTTTATTCTAACACTCTCCCTCAGATTTATGATAGATCACATATACTAAGTTTAGAAAGAAAATACAAATGTTGCATCCTAATATATGGCTTCGTGAAGAAGTCAACAATTTGTAACTTTGAGAACACAGACTGTAGAGCAAGCACTCCCAACTGCATATGTGAGCAAGTATATAAAGCATCCACACTAATATGCTTAGTGAATTCATGCTTCACTGGGTCACGAGTTATACTTATAGCACCTGTACTGTTAGACAAAAGAGTCGTGAGTCCCATCACAAGCACTCCGAAATCTACAAGTAACCACCTCAACCAAGTAACCTCTGTTGTCACTGCTACCATAGCTCTCAACTCAGGCTCAGCACTCGAAAGAGAAATTGCAGTCTGCTTCCTTGTCTTTCAGGCAATCAGGAAGAAGTCTAAGAAAAATATAGTAAACAGAAAGAGAACGACGATTAGAATGATCACTAGCTCATATCGCATCGGAATACACCTAAAGTTGTAGTGAGTTTGAGCTAGAAAAAAACAAACGATGAGAGATAGTCTTACACAAATAGCGAAGAACACAAAGTAGGTGACTGTAGTAAAGATGGGTAGGGCGAATCATAAACTCACTCAAGATATGAACACATGAGCAATATCAGGATGAGTTCTCACAAAATACACCACACTCCTAACAAGATGACAATATCGAGTAGAATCCTCAAGAAGATCATCATCCGTTGCACGAAGTTGAAGGGATAACTCCATGAGAGTCTTAGCAGTGCAAGTATTAGTCAGACCAGAACAATCAACAAGATCTTGGTGAAGGACGAGGACGCCTAGAGTAGTTAGCACTAGATAAACAAGATTGTGGTGCTGTAGGAACAAGAGACAATGTTGTAGGAGGTAGCACAGAAGGAACCACTAGAGATAGGCCAGGGGAAACTGTGATAGTGGAGAAATAGGTAAAGAGTCATAAAGAGATAACCATGAGATCGTCTCAACGGTGGAAACATGATAAGCTGTCTAAATATAGATAGAAAAATAGAAAGTCCTATTGAAGTGAGTGATGTAGAATCTAATGTCATATGGAACGAGGCATCAAAGTCCAAAACATAAGAAGTATTTGGAGGAGATGTTTGAGCTAGGCTGGTAGAACCTGCTGAGTTGTGAGAAAGCTGCTGAAGAAGAGCCTAGTAGAGCTATTGAGCAGAGTCACTTCGCTGAGAATCTGACATGTTAATATATCCTCCTGTGGAGGAAGGGCCTTTAGCTCCCTTTGGATCGTCCACCCCCATACACCTTGTTTCTTTTTTCCCACACCACATAACTCTGATAGTCGTGCCCAAAGTTTTTACAATAATTATACTAAACCCAGTTGGTGCAAAAATAGGAGCGAAAATAGACACCTAGGGAGGCACTGTAGTCAAAGCAGAAGCCATCGGTATAGCCGAAGAAGAAGAGGCAGCAAGCACACCCGAAACAGACTGTACTGCTAACCCACAACGAAGCTCCTCAACATGAAGCATTGAAAGAGCCTTAATGACAGTCGATCGTGGTAAGTAGCTCAGCAGTTGAGTCATGACAGACTCAAACTATGGACGAAAATGACAGACTAAGTTATAAAGGCGAAGGTGGTCACGATCCGCCTTCTGCATCTTATGGCACTCTTGACAAAGCGGAGAACGCAGCTCGTCAAGTTGGCGATAGAGACTGGTCAGGGCTCAGTTGAAGTCATCAACAGAAGATTTCTCCTAACAAAGCATCTCTAACTCACGTTGAAGCGAAAAGAACTAAGTATCACTACTCTACTGGTATCATTCGCATAAGTACTCCCAGATCTGACAAGTAGAACACAGACTAATAATGTTTGGCTGGATAGAGTTGTCGACGCTGACCACCGGATGGCTCAAACACGAGCCTCATCAACACACCAACGCTCGAAAGTGTCAATGGTATACTAAAAAGTTTCATCAGCAGTAATCTCCATCTCCTTCTTTGCAGCCTCATCTTCTACAGAAGGTGTAGAAGTTGACTACCTAAGAGAAGGCTAAACCGGCGATGGCGAAGAAGGTCGTGCACCAGTGGTGTATCCCTAAAGGTGGAGACTATCGAGCATAATCTTCACGAGTGAGACCACAACTTATAATTTGTCCCATGCAGCTTTATTCTTGAGAATGAGATCACTGCTAATGGAACGGAGCTATCGGTAGGTAGCGCTCGGCGACGCAACGGTTAGATTGACATGAAGAACAGGGTTTTTTTTATTTTTTTGGGAAAGGAGCAGTATAGAAACCTAATCGATTTCTTTATACAAACCGATTGTTTCTATTCATGCGGCTTCAATAGAGGCAGCGCGGAAGGGTCGGTCTCGACAGCAACGGCGACAAATTCGACGGACGACGGCAACTCGATCTGCTGAAGGCGACACCCTCTCCCGCTTCGAGCTCCGGCACAGTCGATTGATGAGGCGGCGGGCGGCGACTCGATCACTCTGGCACAGGCGGTCGACGAGGCATAGTGGGCAACGGCGTGAGCAGTCAGTCAACGGCCCGATCCGATCGACGAGGCAACGGGCGACTGCGCGGGTGATCGACGAGGCAGCAGCCCGATCCCCTTGCGGCGGCTGACGTCAATGACGGAGGTGGTTGCTGGCGACGATGACCACGACTGTGGAATGGCAGTGAAACGAGCTAGGTTAGTACCCTAGCTTTGATACTATACTATTAATATTGTGTGTATATTTATAAAGTACAATAGACAATATATAGAGAGTCTGATAGACTATATGCAAAGACAACCTTATATATAAGGAAATACAAAAGAGATATGCCTACTTTAACAAATACAACTTCTACAAGTTGAAACCAAGCTGCCAAGGTGGTGCTATCTAAAGTTTTAGGACGCCTGGACACTGAAGATTGTAGAGAGGCAACATGCAGCAACAGTCCAATTTCTCAAATGACTCCAAATGAATAGCACAATCCACAAAGCGATTTGGGTGAAAATGCCCCACACTCCAGCATGAAGCTCAGCGCATATTCCTGAACCAATCTGTCGCACACATCACGACGACTGTAGCACCTGCCAGGGCTTCGGTATGGTGAATAGAGAGACCTTGGATGGTCCGTTCTTGCCCTACCAAGCTACCACCATACAGCGATCTGCGAAGAGAATATTCTCAACTAACCAATTCACCGTTGTAAGGTGCGTGTAGAGATTGGTGAGAGCCTCTCGCATAGTCCTCACGACCATAACCTCCATGATACCTGCCACCACGATCATAACGATTAATGATCCCCTACAGAAATACGATGGAGGAAAGGTGTCAGATTAAGAAGGAAATAATCGAAAAGCAAAGCATTAAGTGCCTAGGATATAAAAGGACTAAAAAGATATACTAGGAAACTGTTGTTCCTCGCTATAGTAAAAATGATGATAGAAGCTCACTAGTCCTGACTGTTTTTCAAACCAAGATAGTGACCTTGGATGATAGAAGCTCACTAGTGTCCTGACTCCTTCACTATCAATTAAAAACACTGTTATTTTCTGCAATAATATATATGTTATTTGACTGTATATGTAAGAAGGTAAAAATGATTTTATTATCAGAATGTGAACAGTGTAAGAAATCCACAGTCGAGATAATAAGAACTGAAGTGAAATACACCAGTGGATGGTCATCAAAACAATACATCTCTTAGGTCTCTAGACAAATTCTAAAGCAGAAAACCGTTTTTCCTGTTTCAGAGTTGGTAATGCCCGTTGATTAGTTGTTAATGGAGTTGAAGGTGAGTGCTGAGGATATTTAGTTGGGTTGGCTATCCTACGCTAATTAAGTTATCATGCAAGCAAAAATTGTTGGCCAATCATCAAGCTGGTTGAAAAAAGTTCAGATTTGTGTTCTCCTCATCTTTGATTGCTGGCAACATAGCTGATACAATGTCTTCTGAATATACCCCAAAAGAAGTCATAAAAGAGGATAAAACATGTAAACAACTTCACTGAACCAGACTCACAAACAAGTAATTAGAGTGTCACCTTTTCAACAGTTATATAGCGACCCTCCAAAATTGACTGATCGAGATATTTAATGCAACTATTTGCATCTTCAACTATATCCATTGTGACAAATGCAAAACCACGAGAAATGCATGCTCAACCACCAAAAAACAATTCGTCACCTAGCAAGAAAGTGTTTGACAAGGTTAACTCTTCACGATATGGAATAACTCAAAATGTGATGATAGGGGAAAAAAGGCAAACCTTGCGGTCCTTTGAGAAATGAGTGGTTTTCAAACCACCTCCCTCATGTTGACGAAAAGAAGAGCTGTGCATTGACCAAAATTTCTTGTGTAAATTTGGGATCCCCCCCCCCCTCTAAAGCTCATTTTCGTTTTGCATGCATGCACAAACATTAAGCAAAATATACAGGAAAGGAACATAATGCATGTAGATATGTTATCAAGAGGAAACAGAGAGCCATGTCTATGAGATATCAAGTGATAATAATGCTTCAGGGGGGCACGAATTCGTGGAATACAACATATTGCAACTCATGATGAAAGGAAGAAGAAAATAGAGGAGCATGTTAAGAGGTGAATATAATGATGGGGGCACGAATTCACGTAATACGACAAATTGTAACTCATGACGATTGACGAAAGGAAGAAGAAAAGAGAGGAGCATGTCAAGGGTTGATTATAAGGTTGCGCGGGTGGGAGGGGGGCAGGGCATGAATTCGTAATACGACAAATTGCAACTCATGACGAAAGGGAGACAAAAGGAGAGGAGCATGACAAGTGGCCAATGGCATGACGCCCTACTCCAAACAAGTGCATACAACTACCACATCTACCTCAACAGATCCAAACTCCAACCTGTATGTTATTCCATGCTAATAGATCATAAAGAAGAATGCTTGCTTGAGTACTGCACGTACAGGCCATCAGCATGTGTGAAAAATCAAAACTTTTGTTGAACTTTGCAGATAACTAAAATTGATTGTTATGGTCCAATATTAAGTACAGTAGCAGCATGCTGTAGAGCGGTTTATTGTAGCACGTGGTACTGTAGCAAATGCGCCTTGCACTGTTCACATGATTACTGTAACATCCACGATTAGTTTCCTTTCTTAAGGATTAGATTGATTTGGTTAGTTTGGAAATTTATCTTTGGTTAGTTTGTTTCTTTAAATTAGATATTGTTTCTTAAGGGTCAAGTCAAGTTATCTCTATAAAAATGGATGACATAGTATCTTCTTGAAGGAAACAAAGATGAATAAACAAGTCCCTCTCTCTAAAGTCCAGTTGTGGTCGTTCTTTAGACCGGCTATTATAGATCTATTCCTCCCTCAATTGGTACCCTCTTCACCTAGCGTCGTTCTACTTCAAGTCGTCGCCGTCCGACCTCTCTCTGACGGATGATTACCCTTTTGTTGTGTTAGTTCACAATAATTGGTATCAGAGCCACTCACCATGGCTTCCGGTGCCGCACCATCTCTCTTGGAGAAGTTGAAGGCTAACAGCGAAGAGCAGAAGATCTTCAACCGTGGCCACCACCGCAGCTTAAGGACGAGTTGCCTCACCGCGAGGGTGTAATGTTATGGTATAGTATTTAGGAAGTACTGTAGCACATGACATTGTTCACGCGGTTATTGTAGCAACCGCACCGTGCACTGTTCACATTGTTACTGTAGCAATCGCGATTAGTTTCCTTTCTTAAAGATTAGATTGGTTTGATTAGTTTTGAAGTTTATCTTCGGTTAGTTTGTTTCTTTAACTTAGAGATTGTTTCTTAGGGGTTAAGTCAAGCTATCTCTATAAGAAAGGATGGCATTGTATCTTCTTGAAGGAAGCAAAGATGAATAAATAAGTACCTAATCCCTAAAGTTCATTTATGGTCGTTCTCTTGATCGGCAATTCTAGATCTATTTCTCCCTCAATCGGTGTCCTCTTCACTTAACGCCGTTCTACTTCAAATCGTCGCCGTTCGGTCTCTCTCCGACAAATGATTACCTCCTTGTTGTGCTAGTTCACAACATTGATTAGTTCAAACCCTCATTAACTAAATCTATGATTCAATTCAGTCCTAGAACTAACATGTGCGTGCTCATCAAATACTGAATATCAACTATTTTCTTGTGCCTGTAACTGCAGTGTAGAACACGCACCCCTTACCTAAAGGTCAGTAATCAGTTTGCTTATGTTAGTAGATTGCTCTTGTTACACACAACATCATATTTGTGATTTGCCTGCAAAGAAAACGCCACACACACCTTGTACCTTGTGTTGTGATATTATGGTGGGGGGAACAGGATTGCATGATTGCATCACATAACTCTGAGCATACTTAATTTCAAACAAACCAGATTAAACTTCTAATTAAGCCCACCGACTTATTAACAAATTCTTCTTTTAGATACTCAGCTAAAGTGCTTAATTCTCATGCGGGGGCGGACCTAACGTGGGACATGGCGGTTCAGTTGAACCCCAAAATTTTTGGAAAATAAACTGCTATTAGTACTCCACCATGCAACAAACTGTATGGATTGGAGTGTCCATCCCAGAAAGAATATTTGGGTGAGATTGCTCACAGGAAAGAAAAATCCCCCACGAGATTGTTGACGGGGGATCTCCAGCTGGAGCTCACCGCGCCGGCCGCCGGAGAAGCGGGAGGGGCATTGGCGGACTCAGGATTTTCCGGGATGGGTGTTCGGAGTTAACAAAATATATTGTTCAATGGAAGAAGTAAATGTCTACAATAGTAAAAATCAAAGTAGAAATCATTCATGCCAAACATAAACATCTCAAAACATGAAAATAATTTAGAGATTAAAAAATAATTAAGAAATATTACCACGCTGCCTCCTCGCTCGCCCGCGCCTCCCTGCTGTGCTCGCCCGCCTCCCTCCTCGCCCGCGCCGGCTCCCTGCTCACCGCGTTGCCGCCCGCTCGCCTGCGCCGCCTCTCAGCTCGATCGCGCCGCCTGCTCGCCGCGCGCCGCCTACTGCTACTTGTTGTCGCGTCGCGGCACCACGCGCGCCAACCGTCGCTCGCCTCCGCATTCTCGGACTCGTGTCTCAGTTCGGTGAGAGGAGAGAGAGGGGTTAGGTACTTAGGTTTCCTTTGGGTGCTTGCCTCTGTGGGCCTAATGTCTGAGGTGGGCACGAGGTGGGGAGGAAAACAAGCCTTGATGAGTTACATGGACCGCTGCGAGGCGTGCGAGTGTGAGTTAACTTTATTTGACATAAATATATAACTTTGACCTAACAAACAATATATATATTTGGTATATACCTACTATATATAAGGTGTTTTGCAAAAAAATGTGTTTTGCAAAAAAAATGTGGATCCACCCTCGAAGGGGACCAAATCTAGCGGTGGAAACGAAGAGAAGAGGCGAAGAACGTCTGAGTCGTTTCTTGTGGTCTTGTTTATTGGGAGGGGCACCACCTGCCACCGATGAAGAGATTTGGGTGTGACAGTGTGAGGTGAATATGGGACAAGAAGGCATAAGAAAGGTAAAATATTTCTCCATACAAAAAATACTTTCCTACTTAAACCATAGAATGACTAGTCATTAATCGTTAAAAAATTAGTCGGATTTTCGATCATTGGATTGACATCCACCCATCTTGATTTCTACCATTCGCTCTTATCATAACCATCGGCGTCCTATCGCAACCACAACAGCCCTAATCGGTCACTGCCACCCCGACCCCACACACTGCCCCCTCCGCCGCCGCTACCAGCGCCACCCTCTACCTCCTTCTCCGCCTCTCTGCTACCTCCCCATCACCCTCACCTCCCGCCATATCTCTAAGACCTAACTCACCACTCACGATCGTCCCCATGACACCACATGTCATCCTCCTACATGCTTGTGGCATGCGGCACCACTGTCACCTTGCTACCCTCCTCCATTGGCTCAACCCCTTTGCTTTGTTGCAAGTGGGCAAAAGGTTAGGCTAAAGGATCAAGTGACTGGGACATCCCAGGCATGATGAATTTGTCTGCTATGATATTTATGTATATTTAGAAGTTATTATGTCCTGTTAGGGACCGCTACTGACTTATAGACCAAAAAGGAGTTTTCGGTTTATAGTCAAATATACATGAACGTACATGGTCATGCACTTAATAGGTTGAAACAGTAAGGATCCGAATGATAGTCTCTAAGTGAGATGCAATCTCTACTCGTATCGGATAAGGATCAAGTTAGAGGCTCTTTGAGTTGTATACGATATTTGATTGATCGGATAAGGATCCGATTAGAGGCTATATAGAGAGAGGTGCGGGAGCTGGGGGAGGGATCCTGAGACACACCCATCGAAACCCTAGCCGCCACCTCTCAAAACCCCTACCGTGCGCGCTGGTGTTAGCACACCAACGCACAACGCTCCATCCCTAAATGTGTGAAATTTGGTAGATGTGCTGCTGCGACTGCGGCGCTAATCGGGATGATCGAAAGGAGGAGACGGTTGGTCAGAGAACGATTGATTACTTTCACTATACCGACGCGCGCTATATTGAACTGGTCACTTCAACTCTACTTTCGCTGCACTGCACGTCTAATGGAAATAATCTATAATCTCTTACTCGCATGGCTTCCTGATTTACACGGTAGAAAATTTTAATCTACGCTATTGTAGCCTACCTACATCCCAACAAGAAGTAGGGGAAGGGGTTGGAGATTTAGGGAGAAGTTTTTTCCTCTCTACAGTACGCAGAGGGGATGTATACCTTTCTCTCTATTTTTATGGGTACAAAACAGACGCGCACACAACCCACACACACCATACCCAAGCACACACATGCACACACGTCCCTTACACACACTAGAAAATTAAACGGGAACACGTTGTCGTACTAAACGCGCATGTGTGTGTACCCGGAAATTATTGGGTATACCTTTCTTTTGACTAAGTAGAATGTTGTGTACCTTTAACCTTTCACTTAGGGAGAAGATGTAATTTGCCTAAGTAGAGGGTCCCACAAGAGGTATGAGAGGAGAGACCTTTTTGGCCTTTGTCTCTCTCTAGAGCATGGAGGGATGGCTCCTTCCGACCTATATTTGCTCCTGATGATGTTGACATACGCTCCTCCCAACCTATATTTGTTCCAGATGATGTGAAATTAGATGCTGCCTTTTTTTTGAATAGTTCTTCAACATGACTCTAAACAACTGAAATGTTGTTTTGTTATGTGTTGCTACTGTATGTTAAGCTTTGTTATATGTTGATAGTGAAATAACCATGCATGATCTCATAATGCGCCTCAAGATTCATAACAAGCCTGACAAGCACACATGTTGCGTGAACACGGTGAACTTCAATGCATATGGTGACACCCTCATATCGAGATCTGATAATCAGACGATAATGCTGTGGAATTGGGATGCTGGGGTGGTCATGTTACAGTTCCATTCTGGCCATGGTGGTAATGTTTTCAGGGCAATTTATGCCGTAAACCAACGGTCGAACTAGCGTCACTTGTGCTGCTGATGGAGAGGTGTGTGGAGTCAACTTTGTATTTTATGAAATGTTAAGCTGACAGTAATGAACAATGCATTGCTTCAGTTAGGTGAGACTTGCAAAGATACTAGACAATGGAGATGTGCATGCCGGATTGGCGGTTGCTAGGAGCACATGAAGGAATAGTTCATAAGTTGGCAATAGAACCTATAAGATCTTTTTTTTATAGGTTCATAAGTTGGCAATAGAACCTATAAGTAGGTCAAACTGTGGTTGGTTTTTTTATTTTGGGAAAAGAGTTGAAAAGTTACTTCAAGCAATGGAGGGTGATCAGTGTGTTGTCAATTGTATCGAGCCCCATCATTGTGATCCTGCGATTGCGGGTAGTAGCATAGATAATGATGTGCATATTTGGACTCCTACTGCCACAGAGCCAGCATCGGTGGTCAATATTGAGGCCGTAATATTTTCAGGCCGATTGTGTCTTGTTGAATTTTCAGTCAATATGTCACTTCATATTCTAAATGCAATACTTGCTTGTTAGTTTCATGATAAATAATGCTACCAGTAATCTCACTGAATGATCAGCGGGATGCCAGGAAAAGTTGGCTTTTATTTCATTTTGTGCGATAATTTATACATCAGTGCCATCAGTGGACTGCCCTCTGCACAAACGCAGCATTCATATTAATTACTTCCGCATTTGTCGGTGAATTGATATAACATCGTGTGACTGAATGATATGGTTCCGTTTTCCATTTAATATTTGATATGTAAAACATTGACTTGAAACATCTTCCTGCAACAAAACATTTCATTTTTCATGTTGGTGGCCTGGTGAACATTGTCGATGTTATTCGTCATTTTCACTCGCAAGAGAAAAACCAACATCTGACACTTTCTATTTGCCTCTGACAAGCAAATGCAGAACAGGAGGAATAATCAGTAAGCAGTGTAGAATTACTTTCTGATGAGAATAAAGAAACCTGAGGGCGCCAGGGACTGTCCAGCCGACTGATCCAGCGTTGAAACCTGAGGGAGCTTGTACACATACAGTGAATAATTTATGGTGTTTTCCTGGAAGATATGCAATCGAAAGATTGATTTTAATAGCTTGCGAGCTTTTCAGACCAACAGTGCCTCCTGGTTCTTCGAGAGAGTTTTGTCTATGAAGTTTGAATCAAATTTATGTTCCAGCATCATACCGGAAGAATGCATCAAAGCTACGCATTTCGTCGATGTTATTCACATTCTGCAATGACTCCAGTGCTAACGCTAATAAGCTACCATCCTTTTTATTTTCGTCTGACATGCCTTTTGGTGGCTGGCATCATAACCATATGAACAGTTCAATTCCAGTGGCGCGTAACGGCCGGGGGGGCAAACAAACCAGAGAGGCGCGGAGCAGAGGCAAGCGTGCGTGCGCGGTGGGGAACACGCGGGTGGGTGCGTCGGCGTCGGCGTCGGCCTGAAGCAGCACCGCTGGCTTTGCCAGTGCCGTGCCCGTGCGGTCGCAGAGGCAACGTGGAGCGGCCGCCGCTTCTTTTCTGGGATCACGCGCGCGAGGGCCGGCATAAGCTTGTGGCCAGGTAGGACGCGGCAGGCGGTGGCATCTTTGGCTCGTGCCGCGGAGCTCTTTTCTCTTGGCTAATGGCTCTTGTCTCTTCGTTGTCGGATTATTTTCGGTGTGCCGCGGTGTAGGGCAGAAGAAGTAGGGATTCATACAGCTTAGGTGGTAGCCTCGGACGGTGCCGGTGGTGTGGGCGTTCGTGGTTGGACTTGTGCCATGATATGGCTGGTATCTTGATGCAGCACTAGTTGAAATTTTCAATTTTTTAGCCTCACTTAAGTAGGTAGGGATCTCGTCGTCTCGATGTTCTTCTCTCTTTGGACCTGTGTGGCAAGTCAAAAGTCAGATAATTTTTGGCTTTTGTTACCGTATCTAACTTTCAAACAGAGTATTTTCTTAAGACGGTGTCTACAAGTTAAACGTAGTACACGTTAAAAGCCTAACATTTATACCAGTCAAAATCGTAAGTGAGTATCGGTCTCTCCGTAATCTGTACCGTAAATAATTAAAATTCAAAAATTTCAACTAAAAGCTATAAGTCGCAGCAAAAAAGAACATGCCTTGCCTGCATGGATGTTCAATGCGAAACTGTTTTCCTAGCACGAGCCCTACTATTGCGACACCTATCGCTACTAAAGCACTTTTGCAGGGTGGACCCTTTCGGTGAAGGTTTTGTTCAGACTTTACAACAGCGTAGAGCAAAGCGGCTTTGAGGAAAAGACGAATGAAGGAAAGGGCAGAGCCGCAGAGGGAGCCTTTTACGGAGTGATCTCCAGCCGAAAGAAGCTCGTCGGCCGCCCAAGTCCACTTGCAATCCTCCTTGACGTCGGTAGCGTCCACAGTTCTAACAATTTGCGCTCGCCGAATGAGAACTTTTTTATGTTACGGGTTTGTTTGGCACGGCTGCAGGTTATAAATTTTGGTTGAAATTTTTGAATTTTAGCTGTTTGTGATATAAATTATAGAGAGAGATACTCGCTTACGATTTTAGTTGATACAGATATTGGACTTTTAATATGTACTATAACATGAACATGACCTTGCTAATAAAATCATTAACAGGTCGAGTAAAGCTGATCAAGGTGGGTTAAGACCTACTATTTCTGTTTAAGAGTACAGAGGAAACACACACGCACAATACACCTACTAATTGTAATAGTGCGGATTTTTAAAAATGCTGATATGTTTCTACGTTATACATTACATCATCTACACATTTGTATGCATCAGCGTCACCATACGTAACCAGCCAACAACCCTTGTCTGCACCCTCTCATCCTATCCCCAATGAACAAAGCTAGCCCCATCAAGTCAGATTACTATGCACGAACATTTTGTACATTTAAAAAAAACTCATTTCTGAGTGTGGGAGAAATAAATACTCTCTCTAGTCATAAAAAAAGAGTGATGCCCTAGAATTCATGCACTCAAACCTTGTTAATTTTGATCAACAATATTATTTAAACATATAGTTTTGACACATGAGAATGATATGTGTGAATTTGTCATAGAAAATACTTCTAAAATATTTTATTTTTATAAATTTAGTCAATATATGATAAAAAATTTAGTGGTCAAAGAAACATATTTTTAACTTTAAAAATCAAAATCGTCATTCGAAAAAACAAAATTGTCATTCTTTAACAACAGAAGGGAGTAGCATACTGGAGAAAAAAGATCCCATAACCAAGCACATCACCACACACATGGCATCACCTGCCTGTGCCAGCACACCCCACCTCGTGACCCCTACCTAGACCTGGTGGTCGGGCTCTGCCATGTTGAACCGAGTCACCTCTGGCGAGGTCCAGACACGGCCCAAAGCACGATGGACTGACGTTGTGTCGTGTCGGCCCTGGCTCAGCCTTGCATACCTATAGACGGCAGAGATGGCGGCGACGATGGTGGCGATGGCTGCCATCTTTATTCCTGTCATATTGTGGTTGTACCTTGCGCTTGTGTCTCCGGTGCCACTGCCGTTGAGCCTTGCTCAGCCATGGAATTAGGCGCTATGGCTCCTCGCTCGGCCACCTTCGTTGTGTCCCTGGTGCCTGCCGTTCCCGCCTACCGTAAATGAGAGAATGGCAGCACGGGTTGACGCGAAACCCGTGCGAGCCAGCTAGAGCCCCCCAAACATGCATTGGGGCCGTAGAGCATGTTCTCTTACTGCTCAACCTAGAACTCGAACTCCTGTGAACGTCAGACAACGAGAATGCGGGGGCGGTGGGCACTGCAGTGCGAGTGGGGATGTAGCTATGTCGGACTCAAAGCTAGACGGCCTGGACTCAAACATGGCACGGTGGGGGCTGGTGCAGTGGTAGGCAGTGCCATGGAGGCAGCGCAGTGGGATTGGCGGCTGTGCAATGCAAGGCGGCCGGTGCAGGCGACGCAGTGGGAAACAGCCGGTGGAGGCGGCGCGGTGGAGAGGAGGTGCAGCGGTGGAAAGGAGACGACGCGGTGGACACAGTCTGGAGAGAAGGTGGCGCGGTGGGAGGCAGCGGTGGAGGAGGCATGGTGGGACTGGGAGGCAACATGGTGGAGTTCGATGGGGGATGAGGAATTGAGGATGATGCATGAAGAAATGGGAGGATTGCTTGGGGAAGAAAGGGAATAGGGGAATGGGATGGGGAAAAGACAAAGTTGTTCAAGACAGATAGGAGACCAGGCACATGAGGCATGGGAAGAAAAAGGGAGTGAGAAGAAAAAAAGGGAGAATGAACAGGGGAAAAAGAAAAGGAGGAGAGAAAAATATGGGCACGTAAATATTTCAGGGGAAAAGTGGAATTTTCTTAATATTTTACAGATACAGCGTGACTGCCTCGTTAAAAATATTACGCCCCAGAGTGGTATAACATTTGTTACTGCAAGATTTGTTACTTTATAACATTTGATACTGCAAGAAGTAGGGTAATAAATAATAGATATAACATTTGTTACTTTATAAAAAGATCTTAAAACTATAAAAATAACTAGCAATCTGCTAATATAAACTAATAACTACAAATTCATTGTTTTGAGATGGTATTGACAAAGACAAATATAATATGTTCGTACCATTTTACCTTCTTTAGCATGGTGTATATCGAGTTTCGCCTCATGTTCATGTCAACACCGGATTTCTTAGCTCCTTTCCATTGGCCGCGCAGTACTTCGTGAACCTAGCTACCACTTATGAGAAATTTATAAGATAGCGAATGTCATTGCGGATATTGGTCAAATATCCACCAATCGCTTGCATATTATCCTGCATAACAAGGTTTAAGATATGACATACACATATCTGGTGGAGAACATAACCACCAATACATATTTGCAACCTTAGAGTGAGAATGTTCATAGTCGTCGTATTCACTAATGTGTTATCAAGAATTATAGAAACAATCTTATTATATATCTTAAAATCATCAAGTACGTCTAGTTTACGTTCGGCAATTGCCTCTCCCATGTGCAATTCATTAATTATCTTAAACTCTATGACCCTCTTGTTTAGCTTGAAATCGTCATCTAAATAATAGACTACAACACTAAGGTAGGCACTTCTCTGGTACGATGATGTCCAAATGTTTAAAGTCATAACAAAAGAGAGCTGAACTTATTGGAATAGTTCTTTTAGTTTTGCTAGTTTCTTATTATTGATCCGTAAAATAGCATATGTGGTACTTCTCCTACTGACATGTTGGTACTGTGGGTAATAGTCATGTGGGATCACTCTTTCGAACGCACGACTTTCACCCATCATAATTAGTTGATTTTCGGAAACAATATATTTAGTGATTTCCTCATGAACAGCGGACGGAGGCGAGGCGAGGCGGAGGATGCGGTGAGGCGGTGACGATGGCGGAGGGAGGTGAGGTGGAGGACGCGGCAAGCTTGAGGCGACATGGGGAAGGAGGCGAGCGGCGGGGTGGAGAAGGCCACCCAAACCGCAACGTGCCACGCCTGCCGTGCCAAGCCGGCCAGAGCACGGCACACTCTGTCAGGTCGGGCCGCCTAACGTGCCGGTTTTTCAGGCCCAGCCTAGCCCACAACATAGTTGTCCTGTGTCGTGCTTTGGCCATGCCAGGCCGACCAGGCCTTAGGCTGGCCCGGAAAAGCCCTGCCCGACTCCCACCTCTACCCCGCCTCGTGCCCAAAAAAATCTGGTTGGCTGGTCTCCGCTGGATAGGTGGAGCCTAGCACCCCGCCTCCACCTCCACCACGCGCGAACGCAGCTACGCGACACGCTCCTAAAAAATCGGCCCCTTTCCTCTAGGCTCTGCTCTTACTGGGTTTAGCTTTCGGCTATAGCTATTGGCCTTTGATTGAAATTACATTGTAGCAGTTATTAACTTTTTCTGAGTCATTTAATTAAAAATAAAAAGGAATGAGAAAAAAATAAAAATACCTTTATATCTTTATGAATAATGAAAAAATAAAAAAATAAGAAACTACGTGTTCTAAATGACTTCTGAAGTCTGAAAGACAGAACTGGAGCTGGTTGGAGTGGCAAAAACAAAAAAACGCAGCGGCCGCTGCAACGCTCCAGCCAAAGCCTAAGCGCGCCCGGGCCGTCCGATCAGATCTCTGCCCAGATCCACATCGTCACGGCACCGCACCTGGCGGAACGGTGCGAGCCGCATCGCAACGCCCACACGCTCCACCAAAAGATCCCCCGCTCGTCGGCTCCCCCTTCCTTATATCCCAAAGCCCACCCAAATCCCCACCTCCTGTCCATTTCCTCCCCCCTCCACTCGTGAAGAGTTTAGCAGAAGAGACGGGCGCTCTGGTCTGTGGGGGGATGGAGGTGGCGACGGTGGCGTGGACGGCGGCGACGGTGGGGATGGGACTGGTGTACTGGTTCGTGTGGGTGATGGGCGCGGCGGAGGTGAAGGGCAAGCGGGCGGTGGATCTCAAGATGGGATCCATCACGAGCGACAAGGTCAAAGACAAGTACACGCAGTACTGGTCCTTCTTCCGCCGCCCCAAGGAGACGGCCACCACCGAGGCCTCCGCCGAGAAGGTGCCCGCCTTCGTCGACACCTTCTACAACCTCGTCACCGACATCTACGAGTGGGGCTGGGGCCAGTCTTTCCACTTCTCCCCCTCCCTCCCCGGCCGCTCCCACCGCGACGCCACGCGAGTCCACGAGGAGCGCGTCGCCGACCTCCTCGCCGCCAAGCCTGGCCACCGCCTCCTCGACGTCGGGTGCGGCGTCGGCGGGCCCATGCGCGCCATCGCCGCCCACTCGGGCTCGAACGTCGTCGGCATCACCATCAACGAGTACCAGGTCAAGCGAGCCCGCGCGCACAACCGCAAGGCCGGCCTCGACTCCCGCTGTGAGGTCGTCTGCGGCAACTTCCTCTCCATGCCCTTCCCCGACGCCTCCTTCGACGGCGCGTACTCCATCGAGGCCACCTGCCACGCGCCCAGGCTGCAGGACGTCTACGGCGAGGTCTTCCGCGTGCTCAAGCCGGGCGGCCTCTACGTCTCCTACGAGTGGGTCACCACCTCCCTCTACCGCGCCGACGACCCGGAGCACGTCGAGACCATCCACGGCATCGAGCGCGGGGACGCGCTCCCGGGCCTGCGCCGCCAGGACGAGATCGCGTCCATCGTCAGGGAGGTCGGCTTCGAGGTCCTCAAGGAGCACGACCTCGCCCTCCCGCCCGCGCTGCCGTGGTGGACGCGGCTCAAGATGGGGCGCATTGCCTACTGGCGCAACTCGCTCGTCGTCCGCGTGCTCACCATGCTCCGGATAGCCCCCAAGGGCGTGGCCGAGGTGCACGAGATGCTCTACGAGACCGCGCAGCACCTCACCCGCGGCGGCGAGACCGGCATCTTCACGCCCATGCACATGGTGCTCCTCCGCAAGCCCGCCGCCTTCGCCGACCAAGCAGCGGAGAGCAAATAGAGTAAGACGACGACAGCTTCATCTACTCATCCACAGGGAGGGGAAGAAGAGAATTTCGCAGAGCAGATGTAAGAAGAGCAGACTACTTGGAGGGTTGAAGAGAGTGCTTAAATTAAGTTAATTTTGATCTTTTAGATGAGAAGAACAGGGGACGACGATGCTTCTTGTTACTCGTTCTTGTCCGTAGCTTTTAATTTCAATTTTTTGGGTTAGGGATTTTGGATCGGAGAGCAGGTTGGATTTAAATTTGTTTACGCTTTGATCGGGTGGATCGATCTATCTCTCAGTCGTGTTTTGTCTCGCACAACAACAAAAAAAAAAGATTGGAATCTCTTGTTGCAAACTGGAAATTGTTAGGGAATCAATCTTGTATCCCGTAACTGCTGCCGTCCGCTTCGTTTGGTGAGATTTGCAGAGGGAGACGCGCTGTTCACTCGATCCCCGTTGTCTAGTGCTCGTGCTGTGGCGTGCACGCCGGCCGGGCACGGTGAAAAAGGTAGGAAACGACAAGCATTCTCGCTTTTCTCGTTTACCTTATTTACCCGGCCACGACCTCGGAGGTCCAAAGGCTCGATGAATATAGCCAGGTCGGTGTTAACTTTCCTAGCCTCTAGGCTTTACCACGCACTAGTAGAGTCCTTGACCCTATGGCTGGTGGGCTCCGACATCGGATCTGGGTTTTTTTTTTAACCGAGCAAATGAAAGAAATCGAGGAGGGGTTTGGGTCGGGCGATGGGGACAAGCTGGGCGGGCACATGAGCGCGTCACGGAGGCCGATGCGCACCATGTTTGCATCGCCTTCGCCTTCGCCTTCAAGTTTCTTTTCTGCCATTGTTGGAGCCGTAAAGCTGACACTTGCCTGGCATTTCGCTTTTCCTGCGTGGGCGTGGCCCCCTGGTGCGCGCGCCTAGTCTGGCTTGGGCAGAGACGAGCGAAAATATCCGTTGGAGCCAATGCAGGGGGGCCCTCTCCTGTCAGTGGCGTGCAGGATCGGTCACTGTCGACTGCTGTTTGCGGCTTACGGCGCTGTTGCAAACAGCTTTTGCCTGTTTGCTAATGGTAACACTAGTTCCTGGAAGGTAGCGGTGTCCATTGAATTGAAGTGAATGGCAAAAGAGAGGTAGTTTTGCGCATTGAATTTCCAAAAGAGGAGCTGATTATTACTGCATCCTGATCTGCCCTGTGGTGAAAACATGGCCGTTTGCCTGCCCGCTTGGCCTGTTAAGAGCAAGCGCCATGTGTGAATAGAAGATCTTAGGAATCTTTTGGTGCTAGGAACCGGTACCACACACTGCCCAAGGAAGGAGGGATCGGTGGTGCCCTCGCGAGGGACTGGTTCCACGGAAGCGTTGTGCTGGACGGGCCCATCTGCCAGATCACGTGCACGGTGTTCATCGTCTGCACCGTTGCACGAGGAGTCATGGTGGACGCCGTAGCTGCCTAGAGCCGCAGCCGCCAAGACCACCGATCGAGGTCCGAGCTGTAACGCCCCCGTTTCCGAGGGCGTGTACGGACACGGTAACCCACAACTATTCACGCATGAACAGTTATGGAGTGCCGCAAGAAAGTATACCATTGCATGCTTACAACAAAACCAAAGATATATTTCATATATGGATTAACATCCGTAGTTTTGACAATGGGCGTGCAAGCCCAAAGTATAATTACATCACAAAGCTCCGAATCCGCTGAGCGCGGCGAAGACCTACACCACGGATCCTCGTCAAGAAGAGGCCCTCGTGGACTTCCTCAACGGGAGACTTTCACCTTCGCCTTGATCTTCTAAAGAATTGATTTAGCAAGTCGTGAGCCAACATCCGCCAAGAAATCGCAAAGGAAGCTTATCTTACTACTTGCACGGATTCACAATGGCATGGAATATACTTGGTTTATTAACCTTGAGTGGATGCGCTTTGTTTGTAAACTCTTTGTAAAACTTGCCAACAAAACTACTCCTTAATCGATGTGGGTTTTCATGAAGAGTTAATTAACCATCTAACCGATTAAAACGCTCGAAAACTACTTAAGCTTTGCCGATGGAATCACCCAAGTGACATAGTTCGATAACCGGAGCACGGCAGATCCGAATACCATTTAATTGACTCGCAGAGTTTGCTCAACTTTACCACACGATCCCTTAACTCCCGCGACAGAGTTAAGAAAGCCGTGTCGTTTCACCGCTCAAATCTTTATATAGTCTCTACCCGGTAGAGTTCACTCGGGTCTGGCACATGGAAACTCCCGTCCGCTTCGAGTGAACCCTACCGTTATTAGGTATCCGCAGCACGGCATACCTAATTCAACTACCACACCTCCGGTCTCCTCAACACCAGAGTTTCAAATGAGTTGAGCAACATTAAACCAAAGTTGACGAGTCAACTCCCGTGGTTGAGCGATTGCTATGACAGCTTGCTCATCATAAGGGTTTCAGCCCTTATATTTTCACATGGCCCGCAACCTCTCCGTGTCCGCGACCACAACCTAGGGTAAACGGTGGGCGAAGACCGACCGCGGTTTCCCACAACGCTCTTACCCTTTCCAACACCGACACTCTCCGCCCTAGGATGCGGTGTCCCATACCACCCCACCCTAGGGTCGGGTTTTCAAATCTACTGGCCCGCAGCCACGACCTTATCAGTGTAAGACTTTGCATGATAGTAGTAACCTATAGTGATCTAGATTAACAGATATTTATTTCTAGGGTTACAAGGCATGGCTACAAATTAAGCGTGGCATTTTCGGTGGTAGGACGATCTATATCACATGTCATTCTAAACATTTTTTTACTTTAAACTAGCATTTCACAACTAGCATAATGCAAATAATGTAATAACATATGTAAACATCATAGGATACAATATGATCAAAGGATTTGCGACTTGTCAGTGAACTCGAACGATCTCGGCGAGCTCGAACGCCGACGCTTCGATCCCGAGATTGCACCCGAGCTTCCGGATCTCCAAACTAGCGCAAACACATAAAATAATAAATCCACTTGATATTAATCAAGCAAGGAAAATAATCTATAAAAGAATTAAAAGGAATAAACTTGCATAAAATATCAAATGAGGAGGGCTCTTTGGATTTTCAGATTTTGTCGAGAAGAATTTTGAAATTGGAGTTCACCATCGGGTTCGTGGATAATGAAAGGAGTAAAGTGGTGAAATTTGGGAATTTTGGGATTTTCTCGTGATTTTCTAGGATTTAACTAGATTTTCCGGATTTTGGAAATTGATAAACTCGAAAATCGAATGAATAATGGCCGGGCCGGCCCACCGCAACAAGGCGGCTCGGCATCAGTCGCCCGCGGCCAAGGCCGGGCGCCGCCCATGCGCTGCTGCGCCGCCACGCGCCGCGCTGCCTCCCGGGCGGATGGCCGACGCGCGGCCAGCGTCCGGTGGAGATGGCGCGGAGCGCGGCTCGGATCTGTTGGGTTTATGAAGATCGGACTACCGAGAATAGAGGTGGGCGGCAAGCGGTATGGGGCGATCGGACGGGCGAGGAGAGTTGCGCTTATGAAGATCGGACGGCCGGGAGTAAGCGACCATCCGACGCCGAGTTTAAAGGATAACGGTTGGAGAGAACGGCGACGATGCGCCACGCCGTCGTTTTCAACCTCTCCGGCAGCAGCAGCAGAAGGTGGAAAAGAGGGAGCTTCGCTTCCCCCGACGGCGAGGTCTCCGGCGCCAAGGAGGGCACTATCCCAAGGTCTCGACGAGGAACTCATTTCGGCCTTTGAAGGCCGAGAACCACTAGGGAAGGCAGGAGGTCAAGGGGAGGAATGGCTTCCTGCCGGTGAAGGAGGGTCTCTGCGGCGATCGTGTCAAATCGGCGGTGGGTTTATGGTCGATGGGTCCTGGGCTCACGTTGGTACCGGTGGTCAAGCTCTGAGGTCCCCGTGTGCCGGCCACGGAGAGGGTGCTTTGGCCGGTGAGCTTCTTGGGACCCACAGCGACACCGGCCGTGAAGTGCGGCATTGTGATTAGGGAGTAGCAGAGGTGCTCGGGAGCAAAGAATTGAAGAATGAGGGAGAGGGAGGAAGATCACCACGGGGTCGCCGGCCAGGGAAGACTACGACGGAGCCGGAGGCGATGGGAGCCCAATCTACCGCTCTGGGAGGTGCAGGGAGTGGTGGGAGGCGAATGGAGGTGGTCGGGAGTTCGGGAGCAAAGGAGAAGTGGGCGGCAGTGAGGGGTTTTATACCCCGGAGAAGAGGGGAAGGCGTGGGGAGAAGGCTCGGCGCGGCCTGTGGTCAACCGGAGGTGACGGGTGGTGGGAGTCTTCTCCGCAGAGTTTGTGATTGCCTCCGCAGGGAGTAAAGGCGGCGGATGGCGCGGCAAGGCAAGGCCACCACAGGATGGGCGCCTGCTCCCTGCTGGGGAAGGGGAGGAGGGAGGTCGGCAAAGCGGGTCCACGGGAAGGAGGCGACGACGCGTGGCGCGGGCGAGGCTTCTTCTGACCGCGGGCTACTGGGGTGCTGTCCGTCCGAGCGGGGGCGGCGGGACGGGCGCGGCGCACGCAGCGCGGGGGGGAGAAGGGGGAAGGCGGGCGCTGAGAGGGAGACGCGGCGGCGCCAGGAGAGGGAGAAAGCGGAAAGGGGAGGGGAGCGGCGCCATGAGGGAGGCGGAAAGAGGAGAGGGCGCCAGTGGGAGGAGGCGGGTTGGTCTTAAAAGGAAAGCGATTCGGAGAACTTCCGAATTGGGAAAGTTTTCAAAATTCACCAAAATTCAGGAAAATCCAGAAAAATTTGGTTTGAAATTTTGGGGTCTTTCAACCTACCCCCCTTAAAAGAATCTCGACCCCGAGATTAACTTGGTCCAGGGAGTAAGTTGGGAAAATCCCACGCAAACCGATTCTCTTCCCAAGTGGCCTCGTCTCGCGTGTGATTCTTCCACCGCACTCGCAAAATCGACATTCTTGTTCCCGAGCTGCCTCTCTGATGTTTCAAGTATTTGTAGTGGTTCTTCAGCATACGTGTAGTCATCCCGCAATTCAATATCCGACAACGGCACTTCATCCGTTGGTTGTCGCAGACACTTTCAAGCCGAGATACGTGGAACACATTGTGCATTCTTGGCAAGTTGGGCTAAGTCGCACTCGATAAGCTACTTCTCCAACTCTTCCGATAATTTGAAACGGTCCCACATATCTTGGTGCTAATTTGCCTTTAACTTGAAACCTCTTAACTATTTTGAATGGAGTGACTTTGATGTAGACGAAATCTCCCACTTCAAAGCTCAAATCCTTCCCGGGTTGTCTCAGATAGCTCTTTGTCGGTCTTGTGCGATCTTGAGCGGTCTTTGATGATTTTGATATGTGCTTCGCATCTTGAGCAATTTGGGGTCCAATGTGGTCGCTTCCTGCTTTTGACCAATTCGTAGGTGTCTACACTTTCGCCATATAAAGCTTCAAATGGGGCCATCTGAATGCTAGCTTGATAGCTGTTGTTATAGGAGAATTGAGCAAATGGCAGGCAAGTATTCCATGTTGCTCCATACACAATAGCGCAAGCTCTCAACATATCCTCTAAAATCTGATTTGTTCTTTCTGTCGCCCATCTGTCAGTGGGTGATATGCTGAGCTGAAATTGAGATCGGTGCCCATTGCTTCATGCAACTTTTCCCAGAATTTGGATGTGAATTGGGCTCTCCGTCTCGACACAATCTTCTTGGGTACTCCATGAAGTGTCACAATTGTGTCAAATATAGCTCGCAAGTTTATCCTTCCCATAGGTTTGCTTGATCGGAGGAAGTGAGCCACCTTGGTCGGCCTATCGACTATGACCCGTATAGCATCATATCCTTCACGAGTTTTGGGAAGTCCAAGAATGAAGTCCATGCCGATACTATCCCATTTCCATTCGAGAATCCAAGAAGGTCAGTGATCCCGAGGGCTTCGTGGTCAATTTTGATCTGCCGCGACGCCACATTTGGCTACATATTCGCCACTTTTTTCTTCATCCGGTTCCACCAATACTTCTTCTTCAAGTCTTGATACATCTTTGTGCCTCCGGATGATCGAGAATTGAGAAGAATGAGCTTCGGATAAGATCAATTCTCTCAACTCTTTCTTGTTGGGTATGCAATAGCGACTACGAAAGTAAGGATCCCATGTTCGCCTATTGCATACTCGATGAATCCTCTTCTTGAACTTTCTTTTCGCTTTTGAATCTCTTCATCGTCATCTTGGGCGCTTTATCCGATCCGCAGCAAGCAACGGTCAAGTTCTAGTGTCGTCAGTCGCTTGTTCGATGATCACCAAATTCACCGCAGATATCTTTCCGCAATTCCCGCGGATATTCTCGATAGTTGGCTCCGCTTTGTCGAACCTTTCGACTGAGGGCATCGGCAACCACATTGGCCTTGCCGGGATGATATTGAAGGTCAACATCATAATCTTTGATTAGTTCTAGCCATCTTCGTTGTCTCATATTCAACTCTGGCTGCGTGAAGAGGTACTTTAGGCTCTTGTGATCTGAGAATATCTCACATCGATTTCCTAGCAGGTAGTGCCTCCAGATTTTGAGGGCATGCACCACAGCTGCTAGCTCTAAATCGTGTGTGGGATAATTTTCTTCGTGCGGCTTCAGCTGTCTTGAGGCATAAGCGACCACTTTTCTGTCTTGCATGAGCACACATCCCAAACCCTGTTTTGATGCATCACAATAGACTTGAAACTCTTTTTCTGGGTTTGGCAGAATCAGCACGGGTGTGGTTGTTAGCTTGGTCTTCAGCAACTGAAAGTTCGCTTCACATGTATCTGTCCATAGGAAAGGTTTGTCTTTCTTCAGCAATTGAGTAAGTGGACGAGAAATTTTTGAGAATCCTTCTATGAATCGGCGATAATAGCCCGCCAATCCAAGGAAGCTCCTTATTTCTGTTACTGTCTTGGGCTGTTGCCATTCCATAACTGCGGCAATCTTTTCTGGATCAACTTTGACACCATCTTCAGATATAATGTGACCCAAGAAAGCCACTTCTTTAGCCGAAACTGCATTTGTCGAACTTGGCGTACAACTGGTGCTCTCTCAATCTGGTCAATGCCATGTGCAAATGCTCTTTGTGCTCTTCTTCACTCTTTGAATATATCAGAATATCATCGATAAAGACTATCACGAATCGGTCCAGTTGGTCCATATGCACCGATTCATAAGGTTCATGAAATAAGTTTGCATTGGTTAAACCAAAGGGCACGACCGTGAACTCAGATAGTCCATATCGGGTGATGAATGTCGCTTTCTCGATCTTGCTTTCGGATCTTGAGCTGATGGTAGCCTGAGCGCAAATCGATCTTGGAGAATACTTTGGCACCCTTGAGTTGATCAAACAAATCATCAATTCGGGCAAGGTACTTGTTTTTGATGGTGACAAGATTCAAACCTCTCGTAATCTACACACATTCTTAATTCTCCATTCTTCTTCTTCACAATAGAATCGGGGCCACCAAGGTGAAACGCTTGGTCTTATGAATTCTTTCTCTTGCAATTCATCTAGTCAAGCTTTTTGAGTTCTTTAGCTCACCGGTCGACATCCCAGATTGATGTTTGGCAATTGGTTTTGTGCCTGGAATCAATTCTATAGCAAGCTCTACCTGCCTGTCAGGGGGTCTGCCTGGTAATTCTTCTGGAAATACATCCGGATACTCTTGCACCACTGGTACTTGCTCTGGGGTGACTGCCAACATGTTGATCATGCGCTTTCTTGCATTTTTCAACACTTCTCTATTTGTTTTTATCACCACTTTCTGATCTTCAGAATTGACCAAAGATACTGTTTTGTCCTCACAGTCTACCTTGCCTTTGTTTTAGCTAGCCGCCATGCCCAAAATGGCATCTAAACCCGACATATCTAATTGCAAAGAATCGCTTTAAACTCTACCCTTGATGTTTATATCGAGTCCAAAGACACCCACCGTGGGACTCCATTCTAACCCCAGGGGTTTCAACCACATAAGGTCTTGGCAAAGAAACTGAGGGTAACTGATTTTTCAAGACAAAACTCTTCGAGATAAATGAATGTGTTGCTCCAGGGTCAAATAAAATCAATGCAGGTATGGAGTTGATTGGGAACATACCGGCAATGATATCGCTGGCTCCAGCGGCATCCTCTCGCACACGTGATTTACTCTTGCATAAAATGTAGGCCTAGCACGGCCTCCGCCCGCCTCAGAGGAAATTCGCTGCCCGCGCAGTGATTGCGGTCCCCGCTTTGATCTGGAGGTATCCTCCTTGGGGGTGCTGGGGCTCGCTTGGGATTTTGACTCGTTGTTGATTCTGCACTTGAAGCTTTGCAAGACGGAGGGCAAGTTCTTTTGGGACACCGATCTCGTAGTGCCCTATTTCGCCACAAAGGAAGCAAGCATTGATCTGCGGGGACAATCGCTAGCGAGGTGGTTTCCTCCACAAGTGGGGCATCCGATTGCCAAAGGCGAAGGGAGTTGTTTTGTTTGGGGCCGTCCTAATCGACTTTTCGTGACAAAGATCACAAACCGCCGAGAAGGTTGGGATCGAAAAGACGACGACCCCATAGTCTTGCTTCACCGGCTTTGGTGGGAGGAGGACCGTGATTTGTGCGTTGCTTTACGCTCGTAATCCTCCATCTCACTACGGGCTTCTTCCGAGGTGATGAGGCTATCCACCATGTCATTCGTGTCTTGGAATTTGATAGTCGAAATGTGGAATTTCAAGGATCCTTGTAGTCCAAATCAATCGCTCATTTTTCTCTTCTTTATCCACATCTTCCGGGCGAACCGGAAAGATGGTTGAACCGTGTAGGTATTCCATAATTGTGCGACCTCCTTGCTTGAGCGCCAAAAATTCTCGGCCGCCCCATAATGCCATCGAATATGGGCTTTATGGAAAGCCTTGGAGAATTCTTCCCAACCAATCTCTGGCCTCTCGGTACGTCAGTAGTTGATCCACCATGTTGCAAAGACACCGCAACCGGTGGGATGCATAAAGCACCTTCTTTGTCATCGCACTGCACGGTCTCGAAGCTTCCTTTCCACGTCCACCGCCCGGTCCTCGGCTACTAAGGGGTCAGCGAGGTGGTAAAGGTCATGGACGGGTTTTGTGAAGTCTTCCCATCGGTGGAAACGGTGCACCATCCCGAGGGATATTGCCTCCACCCTGAAGGCCTGGAGATCTAGCTGCTATCTGCTCAAGCATACGGGCTTGCTGATCAAGCACTCGTAGGATGTTCTGTTCTCCTTCCTGGCGGTTTTTCTCTAACATTGTTATTATGCTGGCTAGTGTCGCTTGATCTGTGGCAGGTGCACCCTGCCCACTGGTCTGTCCCGTCTGCTGTGTCGGGTCCATCTACCAATTGGGAACTGGGAATTAGCTTTGCAGCGATCTTGGCAACCAAGAGTAGATAAGTAAGATTTCAATTTTTTTTCAAGGCAAGTATAGGACGAAAAAGGTAAGAACAAGAGCGAAGGGACAGAGAAAGCTTTGAACACGCATGTAAATACCGATAATTAAGCAAACAACATAAAGATTAATGAACATAATTTTACAATATGCGGTGGTACATGCACCACTTAGGGTTCATGGTTACACTTGCATTACAATACAAAAGTATCGCTACTAAAACAAAGGTCAAGCTACGCTAGCGGCCGCCTACTCCTCCATATCCTCAGGCGCTGGGAGGGCCAAGCGGGGCTGCGGGGCGGAACCGAGCACGGTACTGCGCCGCAGTCATCCGGCGCTTGGGCCTAGACCGCACCAAGCACAAGAGGAATGGACGCTGGCGACTCAGACTATCTCGAGCCCTCTGCGCCTCCCGGCCTCAAAGCGAAGAAGGGACTCCGAGGCGCCGAACCTCCTCACAGGCGCCCCAAAGCCGCCTCCAGAGAACTCGCCTCACTGACTGCTCCATCGTGGCGGACGACCTGCAGCGTCATAAGGGTGGCGATGCCCGCCAGGCGGGGATCGTCATCCTCACCGAACCCAGGGACTAAAAAGTCCCCAAAGTGCGGACGCGGCACCAGGTCAAAGGGTGTCCCTGCTAGCTCCTGGTGGTAGTAGTCTCTGAGGTAGAGTGCGGCCTTCTGAGCCACATCCCAACAAAGATCGCCCTCGCTCACCCTACGAGCGGTGAACCTCCGCTTCGCTCGGGGCGACAGCAACGGATCCAACTACCCAAGCCTCGTATCGTGAACGGTCTCGACGAAACTGCCCCACAAAGATGGAACACTAGACCAAGTTGCTCGCGCTCAAGATGCTTCCGCATCTCCCACACCTTACGGCCCAACCGCCCATACGGTCGGGCGGGAAAAGATGTGGTGCACCATCTACCGGAAACGAAAATTTTGAAGTTAGACAAGTGAAGCAGTAAACATTTGCATAAATCAAAACTTAAGCAAAAGTAAACTAAGATGATAAGGTAGCAACAAGAGAGGTAAAGACAAGAGTACTTATATTTTCATAAACCCTTTTATGTATTTAAATTAGGTTTTGCGGTAAAATCGCTTCCTAGGTCGCTTAGGTCTTATCCTACGGTCAAAGAGCCTCGCTCGATACCACTTCTTGTAACGCCTGCTTCCGAGGGCGTGTACGGACACGGCAACCCGCAACTATTCACGCATGAACAGCTATGGAGTGCCGCAAGAGTATACCATTGCATGCTTACAACAAAACCAAAGATATATTTCATATATGGATTAACATCCGAGTTTTGACAATGGGCGCAAGCCCAAAGTATAATTACATCACAAAGCTCCGAATCCGCTTGAGCGGCGAAGACCCATACCCACGGATCCTCGTCAAGAAGAGGCCCTCGTGGACTTCCTCAACGGGAGACTTTCACCTTCGCCTTGATCTTCTAAAGAATTGATTTAGCAAGTCGTGAGCCAACATCCGCCAAAGAAATCGCAAAGAAGCTTATCTTACTACTTGCACGGATTCACAATGGCATGGAATATACTTGGTTTATTAACCTTGAGTGGATGCGCTTTGTTTGTAAACTCTTTTGTAAAACTTGCCAACAAAACTACTCCTTAATCGATGTGGGTTTTCATGAAGAGTTAATTAACCATCTAACCGATTAAAACGCTCGAAAACTACTTAAGCTTTGCCGATGGAATCACCCAAGTGACATAGCTCCGATAACCGGAGCACGGCGATCCGAATACCATTTAATTGACTCGCAGAGTTTGCTCAACTTTACCACACGATCCCTTAACTCCCGCGACAGAGTTAAGAAAGCCGTGTCGCTTTCACCGCTCAAATCTTTATATAGTCTCTACCCTAGAGTTCACTCTGTCCGCACATGGAAACTCCCGTCCGCTTCGAGTGAACCCTACCGTTATTAGGTATCCGCAAGACGGCATACCTAATTCAACTACCAACCTCCGGTCTCCTCAACACCAGAGTTTCAAATGAGTTGAGCGACTACTAAACCAAGGTTGACGAGTCAACTCTCGTGGTTGAGCGATTGCTATGACAGCTTGCTCAAAGATAAGGGTTTCGATCCTTATATTTTCACATGGCCCGCAACCTCTCCAGTCCGCGACCACAACCTAGGGTAAACGGTGGGCGAAGACCGACCATGGCTTTCCCACAACGCCTTACCCTTTCCAACACACCGACACTCTCCGCCCTAGGATGCGGTGTCCCATACCACCCCACCCTAGGGTCGGGTTTTCAAATCTACTGGCCCGCAGCTACGACCTTATCAGTAAAATACTTTGCATGATAGTAGTAACCTATAGTGATCTAGATTAACAGATATTTATTTCTAGGGTTACAAGGCATGGCTACAAATTAATCGTGGCATTTTCGGTGGTAGGACGATCATATCACATGTCATTCTAAACATTTTTTTTACTTTAAACTAGCATTTCACAACTAGCATAATGCAAATAATGTAATAACATATGTAAACATCATAGGGTACAATATGATCAAAGGATTTGCGACTTGTCGTGAATCGAACGATCTCGGCGAGCTCGAACGCCGACGCTTCGATCCCGAGATTGCACCCGAGCTTCCGGATCTCCAAACTAGCGCAAACACATAAAATAATAAATCCACTTGATATTAATCAAGCAAGGAAAAATAATCTATAAAAAGAATTAAAAAGGAATAAACTTGCATAAAATATCAAATGAGGAGGGCTCTTTGGATTTTCAGATTTTGCTGGAGAAGAATTTTGGAAATTGGAGTTCACCACTGGGTTCAGGATAATGAAAGGAGTAAAGTGGTGAAATTTGGGAATTTTTGGGATTTTCTGTGATTTTCTAGGATTTAACTAGATTTTCCGGATTTTGGAAATTGATAAACTCGAAAATCGAATGAACAAGGTCGGGTCGGCCCACCGCAATGCAAGCGGCTCGGCATCGGTCGCCTGCTACGGCAAGGCCGCCCATGCCCATGCGCTGCCGCCGCCCACGCACGCTGCCCCCGGGCGCGATGGCCGACGCGTGGTCAGCGTCCGGTGGAGATGGCGCGGGAGCGGGCGGCTCGGATCTGTTGGGTTTATGAAGATCGGACGGCTGAGAATAGAGGTGGGCGGCCGAAGCGGTATGGGGCGATCGGACGGGTGAGGAGAGTTGCGTTTATGAAGATCGGACGGCTGGGAGTAAGCGACCATCCGACGCTCGAGTTTAAAGGATAACGGTTGGAGAGAACGGCGACGATGCGGCCACGTCGTCGTCTTCAACCTCTCGCCGGCGCAGAGAAGCGTGGAAAGAGGAGCTTCCTCCCGTGACGGCGAGGTCTCCGGGCCAAGGAGGGCACTATCCTAAGGTCTCGACGAGAGGAACTCATTTCGGCCTTTGGAAGGCCGGAGAACCACTAGGGAAGGCAGGAGACCAAGGGAGGAATGGCTTCCGGCGGTGAAGGAGGGTCTCTGCGCGATCAGTCAAATCGGCGGTGGGTTTATGGTCGATGGTCCTGGGCTCACGTTGGTACCGTGGCCGGCTCTGAGGTCCCCGGGTGAGCCGGCCACGGAGAGGTGCTTTGGCCGTGGTGAGCTTGGTCTGGGACTCCACAGCGACACCGCCGTGGAAGTGCGGCATTGTGATTAGGGAGTAGCAGAGGTGCTCGGGAGCAAAGAATTGAAGAATGAGGGAGAGGGAGGAAGATCACCACGGGGTCGCCAGGCAGGGAAGACTACGACGGAGCCGGAGGCGATGGGAGCCCAATCTACCGCTCGGGAGGTGCAGGGAGTGGTGGGAGGCGAATGGAGGTGGTCGGGAGTTCGGGAGCGAAGGAGAAGTGGGCGGCAGTGAGGGGTTTTATACCCGGGAGAAGAGGGGAAGGCGTGGGGAGAAGGCTCACAGCAGCCTGTGGTCAACCGAGGTGACGGGGTCATGGGAGTCTTCTCCAGAGCCGTGATTGCCCGCAGGGAGTAAAGGCGGCGGATGGCGCGCGGCAGGCCACTGGGCAGATGGGCGCCTGCTCCCATGGGGAAGGGAGGAGGGAGGTCGGCAAAGGGGGTCCACGGGAAGGAGGCGACGACGCGGGCGCGGGCGAGGCTTCCTTCGACCGCGGGCGGCTGGGGTGCTACTGTCCGAGCGGGGCGGCGCGGCGGACGCGGGCGGGCAAGGGCGCACGCTGGGGTGGGGAGGCGGGGAAGGGCGGCGGCGCATGAGAGGGGGAGACGGGCGGCCAGGAGAGGGAGAAAGCGGAAAGGGAGGGGAGGCGCCCGGGAGGGAGGCGGAAAGAGGAGAGGCGCCACGGGAGGAGGAGGCGGGTTGGTCTAAAAGGAAAGCGCATTTCGGAGAACTTCCGAATTGGGAAAGTTTTCAAAATTCACCAAAATTCAGGAAAATCCAGGAAAATTTGGTTTGAAATTTTGGGGTCTTTCACGAGCCGGCAGCGCCTACGCCTCCATGACCACCCACCGAGGTCCAACCGTCGTGACCTCCAGACCCACCACGATAGTTCTCACCTCCAAATCTATCAGACCGGGCAACGCCGTCTCCATATTTGCTGCCCGAAACCATCATCATCGAATCTCCGCACCACCCCAGATCTGCCGCTGGGAGCCATCATCGCCAGATCTCCGTGCCGCCGAGAGCCATCACACCGTCGTCGTCGTCGCTGGATCTAGCACCCATCGCCTGCCATTGTCGGATCTAGCACCCACCATCGCCGAACCTACCACCGGTCACTAGTGTCTCCGCTCGGAACCGAGGCTTGGCGTCAACTGCCTTCGCAAATCCCAACCTCGACGCCACCGCTGGGAAGGGGACAAGAAAGATGGGAAGGGAACGGTTGGAAGGAGAGATTGTTTTGCAATTCTTTTATTGGTAAGTCCCACCAATAGGATCCATACATTGTAGAAAAATTACTAAGCTACAGCCTCTCACATGTGTCACCTTAGAACCCTTTAAAATGTCCATACACTACTGATGCTCTAAGAGGATGGCGAATTAGTCAGCAGTGGGGAGAGAACATCTGCTTGTGTGGCTTCCTTGGCAACGGAAGAATATTAGGTATTTAGTTTAGTTTTTTCTAAATAGCTTCTAGTTTTTACGTTTAAAAGTTGACCTTTGAACGAAGTAGTTTCTCAAGGTAATTTATATAAATCATTTATAAGAATCACTGTAGGAGCCACTTTAAATAAAGTGACTTCTCTATACGAATGTTCTTTACTATCTTAGTCTCCCTTACATTCAATCAAAAACTAAAACTAAAAGCTATATCTAAAAACTAGGACGTGGCACTTTTGAATATAGCCTCAGTGATCTCCACGAGTAGAACACTAAATGGTAAATAGTCCCATCAGATGTATTGCTGATGCTGCAAGCGAAATGGTTCGATCTGAGCCGGCCGCTGGTCTGGATCTTGCCTGGCTGCAACTTTCCTTTCTTTAGTGCCTCCCTTTCTTACTGTCTTTGCCTGGCCTTGAATTAGAGAAGTCATGTCTTAAAGTACCATAACTTTTAGTTTTTAGGTGAGATAATATTGTTACGTCTATTAATTTTTTATGATATATTTAATTACTGAAATATATAAAAATATCGTTATATCTCTACCGATAATAAAAAATTATATTAAAAACCAACGCACTTCACACGACTTCATACAAACTTTCTTGTTTAGAATAGGGGCTTAGTATCTCGATTAGTGGATTTCAAGTAGCTGTCACTCCACTATCTTTTATGGCAGCTTTGATCTGATCGTGAGCAGATGCCGTTTCTCTGATCAGATGCTTACAACTGGAGTACTAGCTTTTTCACTGTCTGCTTAGCTGAGGAGAGTAGGTATGTGTGTATCTCATGTTTGTCTCTACGCTACACTTGTCAGCCGTCCTTGCTAATCTCTCAAATCTCTAGCTCACGCTTCAAATGAAGTGCATACACAGGATGAAACACGAATTTTTGGTGCTGCGTACTTCTCACAAATTGCAGCATTTTCTCTTCCTTTTATAATACAAAACAAGACTTTCTAACTCCTAGTAACGGATGTGGTTATAGTGCATGCCAAGTATACAAGTAACACTACATGCATGAAAACAAGTTACTAGCACTACATGCATAAAACCGATGGAGTTACTAGCACTACATGCATGGAAATTGATGGAGTTACTAGCACTATATGCATGGAAACAAATGAGCCAAATTAAAGATACATGCACAGGATTAATTGCTAACAATTCTCCCCTAATCCTGCCGCCGTGTGACAACCTCGACGATGCCCGCCTTCTGATTAAATGAAGCTCGATGCACACGAGTGATTAAATGAGCTCCACCGGTCGAGCTCCACCGTAGCGAAGATGTTGGCCATGCTTCAGAAGCGCCGCGGTGCCCGTGATCGTCGTCGACGCCGGGTTCGGCAGTTGAAGCGATACGAACTATCCGGCGGGATCCGGTGCGTGGTGAGCATGGTCGTTGGGAGCCGCCGTCTCAAGTGTTCGGTGTTCTTGCCGCTCGCCTCCCGCCCATCTTTGGATGGCACGAGGAGGAAACCACCTTGTAGTGGATGGTGAACGATCGCCCAAGGAGGCCGCAGACACTCTCCTGAAGCCGCCCAATCCCACCGCCGCTTCATCGAACACGGCGTCGCGGTGACACAAACACGCCGGGCGCCGGGTCGTGCGCGATATGCCTTGGCTCCGGTTCATAGCCGAGGAACACCATGACCTTGCTTGGTCATCGAGTTTCTTCAAATGCGGTCTCACGTCCCTGACGTAAACAATGCACCGAACGTCTTGAAGTAATGCACGGTAGGTATTCGACCGTGCCATGCCTCATACGGGGTCTTGTTGCGAACACTCTTCGTCGGTGAACGGTTCAGGATGAAGACGGCAGTGGACACCGCCTCGCCCCAGAACTCCCCCGGCATGTCCTTCGATGTTGATAGCGGGAGAGAGATCACAGACCTGAGCCATTAACAACGTTGGCTCGTCTTCGCCTCGACCGCCTCGGTTCGGCTTGAGAAGATTCGCTGAGCCAACCTCTCACGATCCCGCCGCCTTCGGCGATCCTTGGCCCAGATGGTCGAGTTTGCCGCAATAACGGCATTCGTCCCTGGAGATGTTGTGGCACGCACAGGATGGCCTGGACTTTGGTTCCCGTCTCCCCGTCACGCCCGCTGCCGCTGCGTCGGCGCTACCGGCATGAGCGCGACGTGTTCCACTGTTCGCGCGCGAGGTGAATATGCCGGTCTCCTTGGTGTTGTATGATGACCATTTCTTCTCGATGAGTAGAACACGGTCTCCTTCCTCATCGTCCGACTCTCCACGGTCCTCGGCAGTGGGAGCCGGCGATGAGGTCCTCGATGGACAGAGGCCGAGGTCAACCAAGGTTTCAATGGACAAGGCGATTTGGCGATACTGCGGGGAACAACACGCAGAACTTGCGGACCACCTTCTCCTCCGACAACTCCTCCCAAGGAGGCGAAGGTCACCGACGACACCACGAGCCGGAGATCAAGTCCTCCACGCTCGCCATTTTGAATCGCATGGACTCAAATGTCTGGCGTAGCTTCTGTGTCTTAGATTCACGCACTCGATCCGCCCAACCCTCATCGCTTTGAGGGCGTCCCAGGCGTCTTTGGCGTTGTCCTTCTCGGCGGCGGTCGGAGCATTTACGAGGCAACGCTGCAGATCACCGAAAGGGCTGGCGGTCTTCCGGTATAGCACATCACCGTGTCGACAGCGTCCACGTGCCTTGAGCTCGCGGGTTGACTCGCATCAACACCGCATAATCGGAGTAATTTGAGCGTGTGAGCGTGGGGTAGGAGATGGAGCCACTACTCTTCTTAACGATCCGCTGGACAACGAGTTCACGCTGGCCGCCATCACGTCGATGCGGGCGGCGCGTCGGTGGGGATGGTGAGCGTCCACAGCCGTGTCGTTGCGGTGTACGGGAGTGGCCTACGGCAAGGACGGGGACGAGCTCCTATGAGTACGAACAAACAATTAGAAAATCTATATAGTTGACAACGGAGCCCCATCCTGTTGGGGATGAACCAAGGAGGAGATGAGATCCCCGCGCGTTTCTTCGTACGCATATCATTTCCGCCCTGACATTTAGTAGGAAGGAAGCATGCAATCCCCCCGGATCGCCATTGATTTGGACGTAGCACAACGAGATCGTTCGTAGCCCAGATGGAGCAGGAGCGCCAAGCCCTCGCTCTCGTTTCTTGTCGGAGAACTCGTTTTGTCGACTGTTATGCAGGCTTCGCGCTGTTGGTGACAAGCGATATGGCTTCTTGTAGCGTTGCGTACGACGAGGTCTGCGTGGGTCCGTGGGTGGCCACGCTCAGCTCTGCTTCTGCTCGTTTCGTTATGGTGGTCCAGTTCCAGATGGTCCCTGCTTGTCAGTTTGTGTTACCCATGCATCTCCATCGCAATCTCGTTAGTCTCATTACCTGATTCCTTCCGCGGTAGGTGTTTCGATTGGAGGCCAGACCCCAAAGCTAAGCCCGACTACTGACCGAGCCGTGGTCTAGTATGTACTGAGATATTGTTTTCTTTCAAGAACGAGCCAAGTGCATCTGTAGCCCATATCTTCTGTGGTATTAGTATGACATTGACACACTCTATAGGGAGATTAGATCATATATCCTCCTTTAGTTGAAAAATTGAGGATTTACCTTCCACATCTCAATGATATGTAGGGTCATCATAAGTCACTAACTCGTAGGCCAGGAGGGTAAATTCTCAATTTCCATCTAAATGGAGGATATATGATCAATTTTTTCCACTATATAGTAGTATAGTTTGCCCTGAACGAGCCAAGTGCATATGTAATACAGGGTCAAACAGCGGCAATGGCAGTGATATTTCAACAAATGCACTGTAGAGATGCAGTGCGATTCGTGTTCTCTTTAGCGCTATCTGTAGCTTGGTTGCAGGCTACAGCTCGATCGGTTGGTCTTTCTCACGGCACGGCAGAACATGTGCCATGTGTGCTGTAAACAGGGTGTCGTGTTGAAGAAAAAAAAAGCATTTTCGGCTATGACACTGACGGAGTGAGGGGTGTTCGGTTAGGTGTCTCAATTTGACAACTCCTTTAGACAAGTTTAACTATTTTAGGTCAATATTTGATTTGCTGTCATACTTATGACTTGCCACGTTTTCTTAGCCCATATTACTTGCCATAGGACTAATTTCTAGTCAAAACTTACTACACTTGTGGTGAACCATTTGTAAGCCACAAAAAGTGTGACACGTCACACTTTAGCTAAGAAGAGTTTGGTAATGTATGCCTTCTAACCAAATACTACCCCCATTATACCCGGGGATTCTCCGCCCCCTCGCGCGCCCACGTCGCCCGCGAGCTCGCTCCGCGCCAACGCGTGGATCGGGAATCTTCGTACGTTCTGGTGAGCAGTTTTGCAAAAAAGTCCCCACGTTTTCTCGAAATTACGTACAGATTCTTGGTTCTCGCAAAAAGGTCCCTGCCGTTTTTTAGCCCCTCCACTTTGCGGATAGCCCCTCGCGGTTTTCGAAATTACGCACGGGTCCCCGTTTTTTTCGTACAGGTCCTCGTTTTTTTCAAAAACCCTTTGCCTTTCTCGAAAATACGTATTTACCCCCGGTTTTTTCAGGTCCTGTTTTTTTGCGATAAAGACCTTCGCCTTTCCCGAAAATACGTATTCACCCCCGTTTTTTTAAAAAACTCCTCACGAATTATCGCCTCTTTTATTTTTGTACGTACGGTGGCTGGCGCGGCGTGGCGCCGCGCCTATGTGGCTAGTATGTCCTAACTTGCAAACTAAACCTCAAATTTCACACACAGACAGAGAGATCGGCAGTAATCCTCTTCTGAGGGTGGGAATGAGGCCACACAGTCGATCGTGCTGTGACCCAACAATAAGTGTACCTACTGTTGTTAAGTATGATTTTACTGTTTTCATACCACCCCTTCTTACACGCGTTGTTCCCTTTGGAACCCCAATCATTTTGTAAATATTCAATTAATTTGAGTAGCTACTAGACCAAATTTAATAAGTCAAAGCTTATAGTTGAGCGATCAATATATTCTTTACTCAGCATAAAGTTATAATCCTTAATTTTCACCAATAAGACATCCATCCACAAACCAATAACTCAGTGCACCGCGGCACTGCCATAACTCCAATCCAAGCCTACTCCCTAAGGTAAGGTTACGGACTCCAACCATCTTGTGGCTTTGTACGCTTCATTTTTCACCTAAGTATCATTTCGTAATTCTACCGGCAAGATGTTGAATCTCTTAGTAGTGTGAAACTTTTGAGTTTTTATTCTACCATAGTATATCTTATAGTAATTTATTATTACTAAGACTTATTAGAGTGAATATAGCTATCAAATAAAACATGGTTAGAAGTAACATAGTTAAATTTTAAAAATAATATTGCATGAATAATAGTGGTTGGTTCGGTTTGGTTTTGCACTGAAAACGGGTTGATTTGGTTCGGTGTGAGGTACAAAATTTTACGGTCTGTATGGGTTCAATCTATGGGTTTGCCATGGGTCGGGTTCTAGACCGTTACCAGGCCCTACTCATCACGCAGTGTCAGCGATCAGTACGATGGATCACTCGGCCTCAGATTAGATGGCGCACAAAGCGCCGCAACGGCGGGGATAGTTACTGGCTTACGGCTGCAGAGTTGGGTTAGGCCAACAAGAAAGTAGTTACGTACCAACACCCGGCCTGGGGCTTGTTCTTGGCCTGCTACTATTTCCCGTCGAGAATTCCGGCCAGACACTCGTTGTTTCTAGTCGAAGATGCATCCACAACTCGGAGATCCACGAAAATCTAACAGCCCGAGGCGCGCGCGTGCGAACAACCAACTCCTTCTCAATGAACCGTGCGTCGACGGCACAACAATTATACTGCATGAACCCGCACTACTTATTTGCGCACAAAATTGTTGCATTTTCCAGACATACAGCCACTGGCCTACTGAGACTAGTATGAACAATTAATTGCGGCGATTATTTCACCATCTCACCCTTAATTCCCAACTCTAAAAATACAAACACATACTCCCAATTGATTCAAGCAAAAAAATAATGTGTTGATAAATATCATCTGGATATTTTTTTTCTAACTATTATCTAGATTTTCTAAATTTAGATGATTATTAAAAAAAAACGTTAAGGTGCTACCTAGACATATCCTTGAAAAAAAAGTAGACTAGTAGGGTAGAGAACCGTGTGCATGCAGGCGAGAGACCGGTCGATCGATTCGGTCCTAGTCCTAGCTAGGGATCGATCTCGCGCGACATCTCCTCCAGCGACTTGCCCTTGGGCTCCGGCACGAGGAAGGTGAGCAGGAAGCCGAGGAAGCTGCAGCCGGCGAGCACGAAGAGCGAGTAGCGCACGCCGATGCCCGGCCGATACCCGTCCGCCGTCTTGGCCGGATCCTGGCTTTGAGCTAGGTACAGAAACCCGAACGACCCGATGATGGCGCCCACCTTCCCCGACGCCGCCGATATCCCGTGGCACGTCGACCGCAGCCGCGCCGGGAATATCTCCGCCGGCACGATGAACGTCGTCGCGTTCGGCCCGAAGTTGGCGAAGAAGAAGGTGAGCGCATACATCACCACGAACTCGGTGTGGTGGCCCTTGGTCGTCCAGTGCTCGTACGGCACGGCCAGCCCCAGCATGAACGCCGTCATCATGAAGAACCCCACCGCCTGGATCTTGAACCGCCCGATCACATCGATAAACCCCACCGTGAACCAGTAGCCCGGCACCGTGCCGCACAGCGCGATCAGCGTCTGCGCGCGCGCGATGTGGTACAGCTCGTCCAGCGCGCTCATCGTCTGCCCCGCGGGGATCCACCCGATCGCGCTGAAGATGTCCTTCTGGAACAGGTTCTGCGAGTAGTAGGCGATGTCCAGGAGGAGCCACGTCGATGTCGTGCCGAGGAGGTGGAGCCCGTGCCGGTGCACGAACTCCGAGGAGAAGAGACCGAATGACGGGGAGGGCGGCAAGGGCGAGTGCGGGTACAACGGTGGCGGAGCGATCTCCGCCTGCTCCTTGGTGATCTCGACCTGCAGCACCTTCGACATGTCGGACGCCGCGCGTTCGGCGTTCTTGGCGACGAGCGCCGTGTACCGCGCAGTCTCTGGCATCTTCATCCGCCAGTAGAATGTGAGCGCGGCAGGTAGCGCGCCGAACATGAGGATGATGCGCCACACGTAGTCTGCCTGCGGCGGGGTGGACGCCACCGGGTCTGCGGCGTACGTCGGCGCGGGGAACTGGCTCTTGAACAGCGCGGTGATCCCGATAGCCACCGCGCCGCCGGCCAAGATGCCGAACCCCTGCATTGCGAACACGGCGGCGATGAACGCGCCCCGCGTGCGCTTGTTCGCGTACTCCGACATGATTGTGGCCGACAGCGGGTAGTCGCCGCCGATGCCGAAGCCAAGCCAGAAGCGGAAGAAGCAGAGCGTGCTCATGACGCACGTCGGCGTGTGGCCGAACGACAGCCCCGACGCCACGGAGCAGATGATCATCAGCAGCAGCGTCATGCCGTAGACGCTCTTCCGGCCGACCCTGTCGCCGAGCCATCCGAAGAAGAGCTGCCCCGAGAGCGTGCCGACGAAAGCCACGCCGTTCACCGCCGCGGAGACGTTGGGCGGCAGGCTGCCGGGGTGGGGCGATCCCTCGACGGTGTAGTAGACGCGGCCGATGAGCTTGGTGACGAGGGAGATGCAGAAGAGGTCGTAGGCGTCGGTGAAGAAGCCCATGCCGGCGACGATGATGGCCGTGAAGTGGTACCATTGCGTCTTGGCGCCGTCCAGCGCCGAGAGCACCTGTATGTGCTGGCCCTCCATTGCCCGCCCCGGTCAAAGCGCTCCTCTTCCAATCTCTGAATTGGCGCTGTTTAAGTTTAGGTTTTAAGAGTGAGCTGAGGGAGAAGGCACAAGTGTCTGTCCGTTATGTATATGGAGGAGAGGTGAGAATATTCCAGGCTCCCAGTCCTTCATTCCTTGGAAGCCAACGTCTTCTCCCTACTTCCAGCGAAGTGTATTTTGACGGGCTCGCACTAGCCTATATGCATGCATGCACGCTGATGCGGTGCACCGTTAGAATATTATTTTCTATCGTGTATGTATATGAATATATGGCTCATCATTCAAGAGATCGTTGTGTATATACGAGACGTGTAATTAGGCTTGTAGGTCAATTGTGGCTTGCGAGGCAAGGTAATCTCTCTAACTCCTGAGTCGTAAGTTCTCATACGACTACTTCTTAGGTATAAGTTTTTATACGACCGCTTCATATTCATAAACTCTCATAAGATCATGACATAGTCATAAGTTATCTTGAGACCACCTTGTGATCGTAGATCCTCCTACGATTAACCCAATCTTCGATTGACCTATATATGACAACTCATTGCATCATGGGTTTGTCTGATGAGGTGGTTAGCACGTGTATTTATTCTCTAGAATAACTGCACATAATCTCTTTCTGACAATAACTGCCGCACGACACATGATGAAACGCATCTCTCTAACAATAACTTCGCGGACAATTATCATCTGAAGCGTAAATGCATCTCTTGGTATGAAACAACTGCTGCCGCTCTGCAAGTTTTATAAAGGTGGACGTCAGGGAGAAGAAGGGGGACATCGAACAGACCCAAGAGAGAATAGGAGTAGGGTAGACATTTCACATTCCTCTCTCGATTGTAATCAGTTTATTGAGTAATAGCCATACATGAATAGGGTTGTTATTTTCCTAGAAGAAGATCTGAACTTATATAAAAATCTCTGTATTTTCTCTATGTGATCATAGCTAAGTTATAGCAGGAGATCTTTAAATCTAAAAAATCATACGTAAAATTAATAATAAAACATCTACAGTTAGGATGATCAGCGGTGTTGGAAACCGAAAAGACGAAAAATCACGTAAAACAAGGAGCTGCACGAGAAAGGAAAGGTATCATGGGCCGGGAAATCTATTTTTGCTACAAGACTGACATAACTTGCGATAACAACGAGCTGGGCTAGGCTAGGCTAGCGTTTACTCGAGATAAGCGAAGGCCTCTTTCACGATGACAATGACATGGGTTGGGCTGAGCAGGTTTTATACGTCTACAATTTCAACGGCACAGCATGGCGCAGCTGTTCTCTCGACATTTTGACTTCTCCGAAAATTTAAACAAAACTAATAGTTTTTTAAAATAGATTTTTCAAACGATTTTTATAGTATACGTTGTTTATATCAGCGTCTTCATTGTCTGCTGTTATCTTGAAAAACATAGATAAAATCCATTTTAAAACCCATCGGCTAATACATTAAAAAAAACAGGGCAAATGGGCTCGGCCCAACCGTGCCAGCCCGCGGTCCAGTACTATTGGCCCGGTCCGGCCCGTTGGATCGAGTCGTGCCTGGTCCGACGACGCGACGCCGCCGGCAAGACGCAGATGCGGCCGTTAAGAAATCGGCAATTTATCATTACACCATAAATACATGTAGACGTTTTTGTAACACCTCACATATCAATATGAGATATTAATATAGAACGTCATCGTCAAAGAAAAAAATAAATAATAAAAACAACAAAAGAAATCACAAAAAAATAGAACTTTAAAGGTACTTTAAGAGAGAGACAACGGAAGCTGAAATAAATGTTTGATACATGGGACCGGTCCACTTTTAACCAAATGAAGAATAAATAAAATGATATAAATAGTGGTAAGCCATGATGTTGAAAACTCGAATACTTCCACCCATGCATGTTGCTATCACTCCAGTGGCCTTTTACCTGAGAATGGAAAGAGCAAGCGTGAGATTTAAAAATCTCAGCAAATACCCAACAATAATCACAACACGGTGAGTAAAGGACAGGTAATACAAGCAAGATATGTAAAGGACAAGCAATGTAAGCAAGATGTAAAATGGACAAGCACCGTAAGAAAGTAATTGACACAAGTTAAATGCAATGAACCTAGGTTACGAGAACACTGATATAGATTGGAGATAGAGTTCGTAAAAACAGTCTTACCAAAGATAATTGTTATTTAGCAAGTTATGACAACGGTACTAGCGATTACTCCTACATACCCGGTTATACGAGAATAGTCAGGCACAACGCTGCTCTCGACTGTATAACCGTAGACGAGGTGTAATATCCTGAGTAACGAGAGTGTACGACCCCCCGTACGTTACCTGATAGGTGGCAATCTCACCTATATGTGGATACCCTAGGCCAGATAATCGTTATATTGTTAACATGTTATATGGTGTGAATTTAAGAGACTGAGAAAAGGCTAAGATAATGTTATGAGAAGTGACAAGATTTGCTAAGGTTAGGAATGAAACGACCTAATACCCGATAGGGGCGATGTGAAATGATAAAGTGGCGATAAGGTAATTGGTACATCATTGACAGGTTATGTAGTATGAATTTAAGACAAAGGCTTGAAATGGAGAAGCTCTAGATCCTGATAGATGGCGATAACGGTTAAGGAATAATTTTAAAAGAGATATTATAACCTACCTCACACAAGGGTTAACAATCAACTAAGTTTTATTACATGATAAGTGATTATAGTCAACTTAACAATTATTAATATATACATTCTTCATAGCTTACATACCACCTCATACAATTAATGGATCATGATATTAAGAAACTAAAACATAGCAGCCTTAATGTCCCTAATGTCGAAAGGGTACTAATAATTTAATCTAAGTTAAAACATACTCATATGCTACCCCCATTAATGATCTAAGCTTGAATTCTAAAACACTAATTAAAAGCATGAATTCTAAAATATTATTAATTGAGCATCATAATAAACATAAACGCATGTGAAACAAGATAATTTAGAACATCACAGTATAATACAGTATTAAAAGTCTATAACCAGGCAAACATGGGCGGTATGATAATAAACATACAAGCATTAGTAACACAATAGTGACCAGATAAACTTTAGTGATATGATAACAGCCAGGTAACTTTAATAATATGATATTAGCCAAGTAAGCATGAGTGATATGATAATTATACTCAATGACAAAGTGACAAGTAAACTGGAAACACGTGATATGCGAAACGGAAAGGTCACGGCCGCGAGGTACTTGTCTTGAGCACACTCAGCGGACATGCAACACGAAAGATCTAGAATGCACAACTGCACGAACGCTCCCTCAACAGCTACGTGAGATCCTACACAATGGAATGGAAAGCAACCAATCAAGCACAGACGAGTTCGATAAAGGAACGACAGGAGATAAACTTGATTGGAGAGAAAGGGTTCGTTAGTCCTACGGCCAAGCGAAACGCCGTTTAGCCACGTGAAACGATGATTAGCCACGTGAACAACTATTCGGCTGCACGAACGGCCGTTTGGCCGAGCGAAACGCCGTTCGACCGCCGATTGGCGCCACCGACCGCCGCCACCACCATGGCCGCGCGCCTGTGCCTCCACGCCAGCCGCCGCCGCGCCGTGCCACCTCGCGCCCGTGCCGCTTGCGCCATCGACGCCGCCAGGCGCCACCCGCCACGACCAGCCGCCACCGCGCCCGCCGCCGCCGATCTGCGCTGAAGCGCTGCTCGCCGTGCGTGCGTGCCGCTCTCGTCGCCAGCCGCCGCCGGGTCCTTGCGCTGCCACTCAGGGAGAGAGAGAGAGAGTTGGGGGCAGATTGGTTAGATAAGAGAGATATATATATAAACGGGAGAGAGACTAGGGGTAGATTCTTTTTCTTTTTTTTTTGTGCTACAGTTCTCTTGCTTTTGCTGAAGTACACTAAAGATTGCCATCAACCATAACCATTCACCAGTAGTCACACACAGCAACAAGAGCCATCTGAGAATTCGTGATAGATCTTTATGTCACCAACAACAATCCTCCGTCCTGAATAGTTTGATATCAACTTAAGGGCATGATGGCAGTGGTTGCATATACGCACATTCTACTTGACAAGATGGGGGTTCCAACCTCAGATGATGATATCAGACCAAAGACATCACGTTATTATTCCATGATACCAGAGTTTTGTCCGTCATTTTACCAAATATCTTTTCAGATGATTTCACTTTGTCAACTTTGCCGTATATCTCCAGAAAAGCAGTCTCAAGTACCATGTGAGGAAGAAACTGTCTTCGAATTACATAACCATGAACACACCTGCCATACAGTGAGCTTTCAGTTTGACCACAGGAAGCCAGCACGGTGACCGCTTCCACCTGGAGGCCCTCTGCCTTCATTTGCATGAAGCAATCAAATGCCTCCTCGCGTTTGCTGCTGCATCATCTGAACATCTGAGCTCTAAATTGTGAACTATATCACATCTGCAACAGTGTAACTTAGAGAAGTGCGCAATGCAAAATACAAACGAGATTAGGGGAGGTATATTGGCATATTGCTCTCTTTTCACTTCCTAACCAAAAATGGCTTTAGCATCTTAGATACCAAATACTTCGAGTATCCCATTAAGAATACAAACTATTCAAAAGTACAGACAAACATGGTAGTAATTGGATAAAAATTAGGTCCACCATGTGCATGACTCACATAAACTTATCAGCAACAGAAACTACAAACATGTTCAAATTTTGCAACTGAATTGTCCCTGTTATCCTCCAATGTTGTGACAGGAAATGTCCTCTGTAAAGTTAATAGCTCATGTTTCGAGAAGCACCAATCATCCACATTGCTTCCTTTTCTGGGCCTGCAAAATAAACAAGCCATCCATTAGTTTCATCGATTCGACACATTCTATGTTACACATTAATGCAAAACTACCATGTAAAAGAAGATAGATAGCAATCTAAATTGAATTCCTCATTGTTCATCAAACGCGACACACATAAATATGTATGTAACTAACAGACAGTAAAAAATGTAAATCTAAAGCAAACTGAATCCTTCTCAGCAAAAAAGTTAGTGTTGAAAACCTGAAGTCATATATAACTGTTAATTACCTCTTGAAGTTTCCGGAATACCGACGCTTCCAAATCATTGAATCCAGTTCCATCAATATTGCCTGTCCTTGGTTCAGGTGTTTGACTTGACCTTGCTGGTAAACCGCCCGAATCTTGAACAGGAGCAACAGTTAATGGGACCAAAGAAACATTGTACATAGAATGGTTTTCTAATGCCGATTGCTGTCAGAAGAGCAATAAGTATTGGTTAGAGGCATCATGAAAAGGAGCATTATATAGAGCTTCAAGACAGGAAACACAGCTTGGCAAATATCCCAAAGATGATATCAAAATGATCAAATGACATCAATTTTGAACCATAAAGAAAGAAAGCAACTAACAAGCCATGCACGATAAAACACAAGTGCACCTTGTAAAAATTGCTTATGAACTCATATCTTGCTGTGAATTAAAAATATAACTCATTTTCCTGTGATAGTTTAATATCTGTTATTTGCCCCTACTGCTTGGCAAATAAAAAATTCGACGAGACACTAAGATGAAAATTGAGATTTCATGATTGGCAGATGCATGTCAAAAACTATTCATCAGGGTCAACTTTGAAAAACTCTTCAAAACTACAAGAGTAGAGAAACATGACAAACAGGACTTACTGCTGCCTCTTTGGAGGCCATAACAACAATTGCTGAACCCCTACTCCTTGATTTCCTTGTCTTGATCACAATGTCTTCAACTTTGCCAACTTGCTTAAAGATCTCCTCCAGCTTTGCTGCAGTATAGTAATCTGCACCACCTTCCCATGAAACCTTCAAGATTTTACCCTTGTCCGTTTTTGCTCCTTCTTGTGGAGTTCCACCCTTCTTATCTCCATGTGCCTAGAAAGAAAAACAACCAAGTAGTGGTCACTACCAACAGAAAAGGTACCTACTAATTTCTAACAAAGCATGGATCGACCAATCTCTTGCATAATCTTAAATTTACTTTGATCATAAAGGAGAAAAATGAGAAATCTACAAAATGCCCCTTTTTCGACAGTATTAGACAAAGCTAGATGTGTCAAAGAACAATGCTTGGTGCTGAATAATCTAGACATGTCTAGTTTAGATGATGGAATACTTTTGCTGGTCTTGTTTTGTATGCTAACCTACAAATGCAGAAATATATGTACTGGATGCTACAAGCAATCAATACAATACCGTTCCTCCTTCATTTGCAGGATACAATTACAGACACTATCCCCTCTGATCAATGATCACTCTTCAGCAATAACCTAAAAGTATCAAGTTTTAAGGCATCTGTATTTTACCTCTATAAGCTAAAGAATATCACATAGTTTAACAAAATTCTCCGACATTCATGACCCCCAAAGGCAGCAATTGTAATTGCAGCCAGAATAGCATGACACAACGCAACGAATCCTACCCGAAGAACCATTAAAAAAATTCTACCCGAAGAAACAACTTAATTGAATAGATTTCAAAGAATAGTTAGACGTCAGATCGAGAGAGAGGCCCAAACCCTTGCCGAAGTGGAAGCGACGCCTGAGGCGGCCGACTGCTTGGCGGTGAAGAACTCCTCAAGCTCACGCTTTACGTCGGCGGCCTTCCGCTTGTCCTCGCGCCTGGTGGCCTCGGCGGGGTCGACGGTTGGGCCGGCGCCGGCGGCGCGCTCGCGCTCCTCTAGGTCGGAGACGGCCTTCCGTCGCTTGACGCCTGCGGCGGCGGCGCGGGCGACGACCTCGCGGTGGGCGCGGAGGCGCGCGTCGAACTGCCGGCGGAGTGATTCGTCTCGGAGGAGTTTGTAGGAGCTTGCGAGGAGCTGGAAGTCGGCGGTGGCGTTGGGGTCGTCGGGGCGTTTGTCGGGATGACGGAGCCGTGACTGGGTTCGGTAAGCTTTCTCGATCTGCTCGACAGACAGCGCCGCGCCTTCCTCGCCGGACGGGAGGCAGAGCACCTCGTAGTGGTCGACATCATCCTCCTGCCCCATCGCCGCCATGGGTGCCGAGAACGAACCGGTGAAACAACGCCGCGGTAGTTGCTCAATTCGGCACGTCTTACCCGTCAGGTGTAGTACGTGTTTTTAGGTGCTGCGTTTTTTTTCTTTTGAAGTTTTAGGTGCTGCGCTTTTTTGAGAGGTACATGGCGAAGCATTACAAGACATGTTCTTTCTTTTTTGGACTTGTAGTTTTTAGCTAAAATTTTTAAATTTAGCTGTTTATAATAGAGATTATGGAGAAAATACTTGTTTGTGATTTTTGTTAATATAGATATTAGACTTTTAACGTGTACTATAATTAGCTTGTAGATTTTATCTTGAAAAAATAATATATTTAAAAGTTAGATATTATAGCAAAAGCTATTTTTAAAAGACATAAAGAACAGGCATACTCAACTCACACCCAATTCCCACATAGTACGTGTTTCCTACGCACATTAGAAAGTTTTTGCGGAGGCATAAAATCTTATGGAGTACCGGACATATTTTTTCATTGAGCGTATGCACATGTGTAACCTATTCCTAATTATTTGGTGAAACGTGAGAGTTGCGATCCTGGTAATCGAACCCTGACAGATAGGGAGTATCAACTACACTTGCAAAAAAAGCGTCGAGAAGGAAAAAACAAAAAGGATCAATAAAAAACATACTTGAAAAATATAATTTACATGAAATTTTATAAGTAAAAATAGGTACGAACTAATGTAAAACATTCAAGGGGACGCCAGTGGGCTTCGCAAAAATTCCATAGGGATATTTCCAGGTATGTTGACTAGACAGAACCCAATTGAATTTAGTTTTTTTAAAAAATAAAAACGTTACGTTATAACTAATGGTTGTATGTCAAAAAATGAATAAACAACAACATGACGGCAGTAATTACAATTTCATCAACAGCAATTATCCTGGTGCAATTTTCGGCAGCTTAAAAGGTGTAAAAAGAACATCATGGGCACTTCGAACTACTGTTATGATACATAGTGTATATGTTCATCTTTGTAGGGGTTTACTTCGTTTACAAGCCTGTCGCAGCACGTGGGTAGATGGTGCCCAAATACTCGTTCATTACACGTAAGGGCACGAAAACTTTATATTGACCGTCAGATCATCGATCTTATAAATTATAAGAAAAAAAGTTAAGTTTTATAGAAGAATCTAAAAAACCTAGAGACTATCTTTATTACTATAAACTGATATAAAATGCTCTCGATGAGAGATTACACAGAGCATGCTACTAACTCTAGGATCGCTACTTCTTGCCTTTGTAATATGTTATACAGCCGAGAGATCTCTAATTCTTTGGAATCTGTCCATGTCTTCCTTTGTCTTCTCTTGTCAAACTTTAAATAGCACCGAAGAAGTATCGGTTGTCTACGTGAGCAAGCACCTATTCGATTCGTCGTGTTCGGTCGAGTGACCAGTATATTATCAGTGGAAGAGAATTATGGGGTTAATCGCAAGACAGTTGCCATTAGAGACGTAACGCTGAGTCATCGTGTAGTTATGAGGAAGATAAAGCACATGCGTTATCCTACCGCGCGGGAGGAGTTGCCTGGAGGTGGGCCCATATATCAGTTCGTAAGATCTCCGAGTGGTGATTGGTCGGGTAAATGAATAGTAGTCATCCGATCAGGGGTACTCGGGTAATGTAGTCTTTAGTAGTTCACCACCACTTGGTCTAAGGCCTTAATTGATTATTAAAGTCGTATTTAATTGATTATTTAATCCTTATCAGCTAGCCTTTGAACTTTAAGTGAATTTATAACTTCAATTTTCGATTGGAACACAAGTCAAGGAATATTCTTTAACAAGAGTAAAGAAGAAGTTTTTATTCACTTAAGGTTGAAAAAAGCCAACTAAAAGGTTTTCTGCCTGTTACACACAAACCCTGTAATCACTACCTTGGGTTGTTGGGAAAAATTATATAAAAATCAGTGTGGTACCTGTTGGTTTCATGTTTTTGAGAGAAAACTTTTTGCATTCTTTGATCTTCTCTGCCTTTCCGCCCTAGTATTCTTCGACTTTGGTTATGAATCCCTTCAATCTCCACTTGGATCTTAGCCATCCCAATCAAAAATGTCTGAATTGATCACCAAATGGCTGAGGTCCGAGTTGGGATCAAAGAGGTTGAAGGCCTTGGAGGATGCAGAATTAATTCCCGATAAAGTTCTGATCTCCTAGAAGTCGGCGATGCGGGAGAACTTTCCATGCGGTGATGATGGCAAGATTCTCGTCATTTCAACGTATGTGGAATGCGGATTCCAACTACTGGCGCACTCCTTTGTGTCGGAGGTGCTTGAGGTTTATGGGATCGAATTAATTTTTTACTATTTTTTACTGTAGCAAAACAGTAAAAAAATTATTGATTTGCTACGGTACAATTTCTTGCATGCCACGTGTTAACGGCCGATTGGCTTATGACACAAATATCTTTGTGCCACCGGGGTACAATAGAATTTCTCCCCACTCTCTGTACCACAGATCAGAGTACACAAGTCACCACACTCCCCTCTACCTCCCAGAAGAATCGACCACCAGAAAAAATCACATAAACCAACCACCAGAAAATCGCAGAAGGGGAGACAATGAATTTGATCTACTAATACAGATCGAGGTCAACAACCAAAAAGACGATCCAGTAGAACTCGGCAGTTCATCCCCTGTAACCCGGGTTGGAATGGAACACCACTAGCTCACTCATCAATGCAAAAATCGAAAAGAAAAATCCCAAGGAACTGATCACTCTGAAGATTTCAAACAATTTGGAACACCACTACGACGAACAACTGCACAAATTGAGACCAAAAATCAAATAGAGGCCACCCAGAATCAAACAAATACCCTATATAAAACCTAGTTCAGGTCGGACAATACTCCCGCAAGAAAAAACCAAAATCGAGGCCAAAAATCGCGACTCTATTTCATTCATTAAGGCAAAAGACTAACCAGAAGCTTGTGACCCGTCCAGAAGGGATTAAAAAACAATAACTTGTGCTGCAGCACTGCACCATGCAGTAAAATACACTTTTTGAGTTTAACCGTTGACCAAGTAGACGGTGCATGCTGCCTTGAAGCTCCAAGGTGCGCTGTCTACAAAAATAGAGGAGTTCGTCAGTTCATCTTCTTCGAACACAAGTTCATCAGTTCTTGAAACACTAGTTCATCAAATGGATCCATCAAACAGAAATTTTGTGAGTCAAGACTCCCCAATCCACGTCTGGGAAATGCAAAATTCCAACATAGTCGAAACTTTCCACCACCCCATTTCTTGCAAAATTTCCATCGTTGTGGTGTTCCAAGCAACTATCAACAATATGCTAAGGGTTTGTTCTTTTCCTCCGAAACTGATGACTTTTGACTTTTGTTACATTACCTAACTTTCAAACGGAATATTTTCTCAATATGGGGTCTACAAGTTAAACGATGTACACGTTAAAAGTCCAACATCCGTACCATCTAAAATCGTAAAATCGTATCTCTCCATAATCATCATCAAATTCAAAAATTTAGTCATAAACCATAATCATCGTCAAACAGGCCCTAAACCTCCAGGAAGCTTTTAGGGTCTACAATAGTAAAGAAATTGGTGCACTCACCGCAAGGAGTAATTGAAGTTACTGCTATAAGCATCCTAACCTGACGCTGTGTTGTCGTCAAACACGTCTTCGCACGGATCAGAGTCAGCAACTCCGCTATCCGAAAGACAGCATGAATAACAACCGCTTCACATCAGAGTCAAGTGACAGTAGTGTAGATGAAGGGAGGAGAGGGGTGCGCAACAATTGGACCGAGGAGAACCTGCGGCTTGCGAGTTCCTGATTGAAGAATTCCATTGATGGTAATATGAAGAAGTCGAAATACTACTGGAAGCAAGAAAACGATGAGTTCAACAACAATAATAGGCTTAGAGATGTAAAAAAAAGGTAAGTCAAGAGAACGAAGATTTCTAAATCTGGAGCACGCACATAGTCTTCCAATCAAGAGACGGAGGCATGTTCTTTTCGACCAAAGCTAGCGGTTTTTGATTTTTATTATATTACCTAACTTTCAAACGGAGTATTTTTTTAAAACGGTGTCTATAAGTTAATTATAGTACACGTTAAAAGTCTAACATCTGTATTAACCAAAATCGCAAGCAAGTATCTCTCTTTAATCTCTATCATAAATAACTAAAATTCAAAAATTTTAATCAAAAGACATAAATCTGCGCCAAACAGAACCGTAGAAATAACAAAGAAAGACGCCCTGAGGCACCAGTGGTCCAATACTAAATTTATTTGGTAAGCTTGGTACCCATTCCGCACACTAGAGTGGAATGGTTTGCATCAGGATGTTGGTTTGCTCCAATTCCGAGGAAAAAACTAGCCCCACATATGAGTGAAATGGGGAGGAAGAGGGGTCAAAAGAAGAGCACGGGTCGTGTCTTGGAGAGAGAAAGGGGTTCTAAACGCTGGAGAGAGAAACAAATTTAGTGTGTTAGTGATCGGGACGTGAAAACTTAGCACCAACATCGTAAGACCTCGTTCTATTGGGCTTCTAGTTTTCACTGTTTAAGACTTATTTTTATACCGTAGTTATTATTAACTTTTTTAGCGTAATTAAATTTAAAAATAAAAAAATGTTACTTCATCACGAGGAATAGGAGAAAATAGAAAATTCAAAAACCAAAAGGCTAGAAAAAATAAAATTAAAAGCTAGAATCTAAGGCTTAAACCTAATGAAGCGGGGCCTAAATGCCCTTAATCCAACGACAAATTTCCAATCCCTCTCCCTCTGTGGATAAATATTTGTGAGTTCGTGGCTTTTAGGGCTAAGTGGAGGGGCAAACGCATATGAATAGGGAAAGAGCAATTCCGCAGGATTTGTTGAAGAGTGCATACACAAACTTTGTACAGATAGAAGTGTTGAAAAACAAAGAAGGTGGATATACATGCGGGTACATGTGTTATCACCGCCGTCAAATGTGCAACGAGATTGATACAAACTTTCAAAATTGAAACCATCATTTCATCTTCTAATAATGAAATATCCCTTCACAAAGTTTAAGGCACATTTGTAATAATGAAATATCCCTTCACAAAGTTTAAGGCACATTTGTGAGTTAAGATAGTACGTGTACCTGTATGTACATGTGGTTTTGTATTTTTGAGAAGAAACAATTTGTAGTCCACAGCAATTGGCAAGGGGTTTAGTTGCTCCGATGATGACCGGTTCCAATTCAAAAGAAAGTTGTTATACGCAATAGCTACGACAAGGTTTGTAAAACTGTTTTAACCAGGAGCGATTGCCGGTTTCTCGTCAGTTTTCTTTAGACAAAAGTTCGAAATTAAAAATTTCAGGATAAAAATCAAGTAAGGGTAAATTTTGGCGTTGAACCAGACCGCTCCCGAGCTAGATTTTAAATCCAACATCAGATCTTCACTTTAGCAGCACAGGTTAGGTTATTTTCAGCTTTGGCTCATGACTTAACTTTAGCACGAGCGCTTATGCGAACAACCGATTACTTGTTTGTACTAGTAAATGCATCGGATACAGGTCAGACAAAAAAAACTTTCATTACTGTTCCATAGGTATTCACCACACGTTCGGAAAAGCAATAAGCTAACAATTTTGAACTGAATCAACGTTGGCAATATCAGAATAAGACAAGTGTTATTTACAAATGCGAAATGATCTAGCAAATATGTACTCATCAATTGCAGTAGTTTGATATTATTAACAGCGTGTCTTAAAATCAAAACCAGGAGATGATCCTCTAGCGTCATTGAGCGCTGCATTTCTCGTATAGTAGCTCAAAATTTCTGAGATCTCTGCTAGTATCTCAGATGTTATTTGAAGACGTATTACATGTTATTTGAAGAGGTATTCTTCAAAAATAGGATGTGCTAAACAAACCGTTACAACAATTACGATTCGCCTCATCGCAATCATCTCAAGGGTACAATCTACTGTTCGGCGATCTTTCTGATGACATATGGTAAAATACCACCATTGTCATAGTACGCAAGCTCCACCTGAACAGTAACCGACAAATGCAACATCAGCAACCAATATAGACAATCAAAATTAACCTAGAATGCGCAGGTAAGAACGTTCATACCTCAGTGTCAAACCGAAGTGTGCAAGTGAATGATTTTCCGTTATCAGTTGTCACAGTAACATCTTGGCCAGGCTTGATGTCATTCACATTCGCCGGAAGGTGGACCGTGTAGCGCTCATGGCCAGTCAAGCTGAGGGTGTCGGCATCCTCCCCTGCCTTGAAGCATAGAGGGATGATACCCATGCCAGCAAGATTGCTACGGTGAATCCTTTCAAAACTCTTAGCTATCACAGCCTTGACTCCCTGCAGTCACCAAGCGAAAGTGCACCCATTAGTGAGAAGTTGGGTAATGGTCTAGCTCAATAAATTATGGTGGAAGCATTGTTACCTGCAGCATTGGACCCTTTGCAGCCCAATCCCGAGAGCTTCCACTGCCATACTCGGCACCAGCCAGGATAATAGTGTCATGCCCTTCATTCTTGTATTTCTGTCAAAAGCACCAATAAATAAATCAATGAAAATCATTAAATCAGATTTGAACGCCATTATTATATAGCCAGGTATCACTGGAATGAAAATTTTGGATTTTAGTAAGTTTGGGCACATTACCATAGCAGCATGGAAAACAGAAAGCTTCTCCCCTGACGGAATATGGATGGTTTTCGGTCCAACCTCTCCCTTCAAGAACTTGTTCACAAGGCGAATGTTGGCGAAAGTTCCCCTAGCCATTATCTCATCGTTTCCTCGCCGACTGCCATATGAGTTGAAATCCTTCCTTTCAACACCACGCTCCATCAGATATTCGGCAGCTGGGCTGTCTGGGTGGATGCTTCCAGCAGGGGAGACGTGATCAGTTGTGATACTGTCACCAAAGTTCAGAAGACAATACGCATCCTTCACAGGCCGTGGGCCAGGAGGGGACATTGTCATATCCTTGAAATAAGGAGGCTCATGGATGTAGGTAGATGATGGATCCCATGGGTAGATTGTGCTTGTTGATACTGACAGCTCATTCCACATAGGATTTCCTTTGGTGATTGCCTCATATGTGCTCTTAAACATGTCAGGAAGCACGCTTGACTTAACAACCTAAAAGATATAAATAATAGCACCAGCATGAAGCACATCCTGAATCTAATATGTTTCCAAAGCGCGAGTGAAGATCAATATGACAAGGAAATACAATCAAAGTTGCAGTGCTGACCTCAGCAATCTCTTCAGTAGAAGGCCAGATATCCCTGAAGTAAACCTCTTTCCCATCTTTCGAGATGCATATTGGTTCTTTCTCAAAATCAATATTAACCTGCAGAATATTGAACAGTTCAGCAAAGAAAATCACAAGAATAATTGTGCAGGAGTTCGAACTAGTTTGACCTAGTAATTCAGGGCCCTCCTCACGATAATGAATCGCATTGATGCATCAAAGTAGTATCAATATATAAACCAACCACATTCTTGATTCGCTTCAGGAGTGTATGGCTAATATAGATCCAGTGGTTCCACTGTTTAGTTTTATGTTACATGCACAGGTTGCCAGCTTCAAGAAAGTGTATGTTCTCTTACAGTGCCAGCGAGGGCATAAGCCACAACCAATGGAGGAGAAGCAAGATAATTTGCTCTGGTTAATGGATGTACACGGCCTTCGAAATTCCTGTTTCCGGACAACACAGCAGCAGCGACAATATCTGAAAGAAACAGGAAAAATAAGTAAATGTGCACTATTTCACAACTTTATACACCTTTCTTATCCAATGATGTAAAATCCACCATTTTCAGAAATTGCAGTAGATACGGATTCATCAAGTTCTCCGGAATTTCCTATGCAGGTTGTACAACCATATCCAACAATATTGAAGCCAAGCTGGTCTAGATATTTCCGCAAGCCACTGCAAAGGAAAATGAAGAAAGAATCACTAAGGCTGCCAAAAATAAGGAAATATTTTGAGTTTAAGGAACCAAGAGATACCTCTTGTCCAAGTACTTCTTCACAACTCCAGAACCTGGTGCAAGGCTTGTCTTAATCCATGGTTTTACCTGATTAACACCAAAAAATGTTAAAACTAAAGCAACCGTTGATTATCTAAGTTTCAGAACATAGGCAGAGAAAAGACCACAATCAATCTTAGATTTCACTGAGAATAACAGAAAAGCTGAAATAATTTTGACTCTGAAAATAGCCGATCCATCTTAATAGGAATGCAATGCACATAAGGCATAAATTAACCAACAGAGATGGAGTTCCTCTTTTGTTTTGAAATAGCATATCAATATTGACACAAAATGAGCAAGGACATTTAAGTCTAAGCAGACATCAAGTTGGAGACAAAGTCAAGGGCTGAACCTCGAGGCCTAATTCACAAGCTTTTTTGGCAACCAAAGCAGCTCCCAGCATTACATTAGGATTTGATGTGTTAGTGCAACTGGTGATAGCCGCAATTACAACATCACCATGCTTTAACTTAGCCGGCGTCCCATGGAACGAAAACTCAGCAACTTTACCCTGTGATTCTTTGGGGACAGCAAAACCCTGCAAAAAATGTTGTACTGAGCATATAAAAAGGAAAAGGGGAAATAGGGTACAGGAGAATGTTAAGTATAAACTGTTCGGACATGTATTCTGTGCGATGTTAAAAATATAGAACTCCAGTCATTTCTTTAACATGATATTTCCCTAGTGTGTCCAGGAATGAGTAACTTAAATGAGAGTTCCGCCAATGTCATCTGATATCAATAAATAAACAACAAAATAGTGGCACATAACACGGCAAGCACAGTTTGAGAGTAATGTTGTGATCTACAGAGTAAACCTTACCTTGAACCCTACATCGTTGTCTAAGCAAGAAAGCCAATCTGACTTCATGTTCTTCAATGTCACTCGATCATGAGGCCTGTTGAGTATATCATTTTAGTTTAGTGCTGAATGAGGCTGTAAACATATGACAAGAATATGAATTATCCAAGTACATTACCGTTTTGGTCCGGACAGACATGGTTCTACCTCTTCCAAGTTAAGTTCCAGATAAGATGAATACACTCTTTCAGCTTCAACCTACAGACAGGGAAAAGCATCAGTAAAAAATTAACCCACTTGTCAGATAAAAGATGAAATCACCTTGTTGTAGTCGACAAACATCTTATTGGCACGCAGGTAAGACTCTATCATGGCCACCTATATTATGAAAGGGTTAAAAATAGAAACAAGTAGCACTGAAGATGCAAATCCAATACAATCACTGCCTAGAACATACAGTATCATCACTTCTGCCAGTTAGCTTCAAGTAGTCCAATGTCTTTCCATCAACTGGGAAGAAACCCATAGTTGCACCATATTCTGGTGACATGTTTGCGATAGTAGCCCTATCAGCCAGCGATAATTCACTCATACCTCCCCCTGGAATTGAGTAGTAAGTAGCATTAGAGAAGCTCTTAAAAGAAAGCACAGATTAAAAAAACAAAGGCATGAAGAGTACCATAAAATTCAACAAACTTCCCAACAACACCATGTTTCCGAAGCATTTGAGTTACTGTTAGAACCAAATCTGTGGCTGTAACTCCATTCCTAAGCTTCCCTGTTAACCTGAAACCGACAACTCCTGGCAAGACCATGCTCATTGGCTGCAGAAAGAAACCACATTTAAAACGGATAGTTGGCATAAGTGGATGATCAATCAACATGAACCAAAGTTAATATTATCCCACTGTTTAGCTTTAAAAAGGTTTCAGCGCATGATATGTTGATGCAGGCATTCATTGAATTTAGAACTCAGAGAATCAGAATTTCGATAGCCATGCCCAAAAAATAAATAAAAAGAATGTTAGAGGGGTAATGGGCCCAGCCAACCAACCAACCCTCAGAGGTGAAAACTTGTTAGCTATAGAAATTAACTTCACCTGGCCAAGCATTGCAGCTTCTGCTTCTATACCACCAACTCCCCATCCAGCAACACCAAGACCATCTATCATAGTTGTATGAGAGTCGGTTCCGACAACACTGTCAGGGTAAAGAATCCCACCATTGTTAAACACAACCCTGGCCAGATATTCAAGATTCACCTAAAAACAAAATGGAGCGGTTAGTGTTTTCAAATGTATGAAATAACTCAGCTGGAATATTTGAGAAGGTACCAAAATGGCCGTTTCATTGATATACCTGGTGGACAATTCCAGATCCAGGTGGAACAACAAGCATGTTACGGAATGCGGAGGAACCCCATTTCAAAAACCTAAACCGCTCCTTGTTACGATGGAACTCAAGCTCCATATTGGCCTGAGCAGCGTTTTGCGATCTTGCCACATCGACTTGTACTGAATGATCAATAACAAGGTCTACAGGTACCTGAAAAAGAAATATATGGAATATAATACATCCAGCAATATCAGGAAAAGCACAAAGACACAAGAAGCTACCCTATGGGGATGAGTTGACAAAGAGAGCAGTGGTAGACCACACTAGCAAATCATTTTGAGAGGAAAAGGTTTCATAGGATTAGCTTTTGAAAACTCCGCTTGAATCAACTCAACAATAAGAAGTTGGATTCATCCAGTTCAAAAGAAACTCTCACTAGAACAGATGATAACAGACTTGGACTAACCAGAATGATATAATAGGTTCAGAGGCTAACCTCAATATTTAAAGACTAGTAAGTCACACACATACTGGATTCATCCGGTTCAAAAGAAACTCTCACTAGAATAGATGATACCAGACTTGGACTAGCCAGAATGATATAATAGGCTCAGAGGCTAACCTCAAGATTTGAAGACTAGTAAGTCACACACATACTGGATTCATCCGGTTCAAAAGAAACTCTCACTAGAATAGATGATACCAGACTTGGACTAACCAGAATGATATACTAGCCTCAGAGGCTAACCTCAAGATTTGAAGACTAGTAAGTCACACACATACTGGCATAAAAGCATCAAGAAAGAATGGACAATAAGTATATTTGTTCGAAATCACACCACAACCATAAACATTTTGCACTTCAGTATTTGTTACACAAGATGACACCAAATGTTGTTAATTGTAATAATCATGAAGGCATGTTTTTTTTCTGAATAGTATCAATGGCAAAAAAAAAGGCATGAGTTTCTCTATTAGCTCATAGCAATTTATCTAACATGTAAGGTCCAAATTTCGGTATCAACTATATGAAAACATAGGCTTCATCATTTAATTAAAGAAATTTGTAACATCACATACTAAAGGATGACATTATGATGGATAAGTTATGCAGTACATCAAACGCACATGCCAATCAAATATATATTCGAGCAATCATCAAGACAAGAGGGTAGTGAATGCCGGCATTGGACTATGGACTCACCAGAGGATTAATTTTGTTTGGGTCGCTGCCAAGTTTGCTCATAGCATCCCTCATGCACGCGAGATCAACAACGGCTGGGACACCAGTGAAATCCTATAATTTGGACAACAGGTAAAAGTGAATGGAGTGGGTTATCAGCAAACTAGGCTCAACAACACAATTATTTTGGAAAACAGAACAAATATTCCCATCAGCAACACCTCATTGGAAAAGTAACATCGGATTTAAATAAGTAATATATCTAGCTTCCACTAGCACTTGACATACTAAATAGAAAGTGTTGACTTTTATCTCGTAAGAGCAAGACTGCAAGATGGGAATGCAGGTAATTTTATACAGACACCTACACCTTCTGATGTCCACATATATCATTAAACAACTCAACAGACAGTAGCAATCATACATCATAAACAAAAGGGAACTCCACTTTTCTTGAAAGGATAGGAAAGTGGAACCCAATTCCAATATTCCTCCATCAAAAGATGTAACTTTCTAGCTCACACTTATTCTATCCACAACAACTGGACAAAATGGAACAAAAAAATTAGAGATGATGGCAGGATCGGTACCTGGAGGAGGACACGGGCTGGCTTGAACGGGATTTCGACTTGCTTTGGTGCGCTGTTCTCCCAGTCTATGATCTTCTCAACGTCCTTCCCGGTGACTTGGAACTCATCACAGTTTCTGATTGCAGACTCGAGAAGAATCCTTATCGAGTAGGGGAGCCGATCTGATCAAAAACACCAAAACATGGATCAAATCTTCATTATTTCACATAATTCAGCAATAGAGGCAGATTAAAACCTGCAAAAAATTACATAGCAAAACTTTCCATTGCATCCAGAAAGTCACACATAAAAACACGTCGAAGCCTCCAAATCTGACCACCTGCATCACACACTATCCAAGACATAAGCAGATCAGAGCCTCTGAACCTCCGGACAGAACCAAACGATTCATCCACTTCATAGCCTAACACACAATTTACCGACAGAAAGAGACCAAAGCGTCCAAACCCTCGTTGAATTCCCAATCCACCCACCACAAACTAAGAATCACACCACATCAGACACATCCCACACCAAAATAGCGGATCAGGGCATCCAAAAAAGTTGGAAAACCATAAAACAACTCACCAATCCGCGGATCGGAGAGCGCCGGCAGGCTGTAGTACTTCCCAAACTCAGTTCCGCCCCCCGGCTTCGCGAGGCTCGTCAGGATTTCATCGTACGAGTTCCTGGTCGCTGCCAAAAAAAAAGACAGCCGAAACTGATACCCCATCAGAGAGAGCGACCGAAACGCGACGCGATAATTAGAGCTGGTTGGAATCCTTACCCGCGGAGGCGAAGCGGCGCTCGAAGACGGCCGCGGCGGATGATGAGGAGCGGGCGGCGGCGCGGTGCCCGCCGAAGAGGCGGCCAGAGAGGCCGGACGCGAAGGGAGATGCCGGCTTGGGGCGCGGGGTCGGGCTCGGGCGGGCGGGAGGAGGCGAGGAGGACGGGCGGCGCCCGCGGCGGGCTTGGAGATCGCGGCGGCAGCGGCGGCGGAGATGCGGGTGCTGGAGTTGGAGCCGGAGCCGGTGGTGGAGCGGGAGAGGAGGGAGCTCGTGAGGGAGGCATGGCTGCGAAGCAGAGGCTGAGGGGATGGTGGGGAAGGGGAGGAGGGGTTTATATAGACGGCCGCGAATTTTGGGAGGGAGGGGACGCGTGGTGGGCAGGCGCGGCGCGAGAGGCCGGTAGGGTTGCCGAGACGGGGTTGGCTTCGCGGGTTGGACGGGTCATCAAGGCCCCGCCGCCGTCGCGATGGACAGTGAATGAAGATGAAGCTTCTCTCCGGTGTTTCTTGGAGCCGGGGCCAACAGCCAGCGCGATTGCGGGAATACCGTCCGGTCGCGACGCGAGCCCCACCACATGGCAGGATTCGTATCTCACGGACGTGTGGTTTTTTTATAGTTTATGGTGCTATTTTTTACGGTTTTTAAAAATAGCTTTTAATTTTTATTATAATATATAACTTTTAAATGAGATATTTTTTCAAGACGGTGTCTACAAGTTAATTATAGTACACGTTAAAAGCTCAATATCTGTATCAACTAAAATCGTAAGCATATATCTCTCTATAATCTCTGTCATAAATAGCTAAAATTTAAAAAAATTCAACCAAAACCTATAACCCGCAGCCGTATCAAATAGGCCAACCGTCGGCTCTTAACAGGGTTTGTGACTTTGTGAATCTAGCCACCTATGTCAGCAGCATGACGAGCAACGCCATAACTTTTCGAGGAGCTCCGATCAAGAGGATGGCCGCCTCCCACCAACGCCGGATGGAGTAAGGACTCTGCCAGGTGGCTGGATTCAAAGTTGGAGTTGTTGTCCAATGCACAATGATCGCCTAGATTCCTCTGGAAAGACAGCATTCGATCAAGAGATGGATAACAGACTTTGACGCATGCCTACAAACGCATTGATATTGCAACAATAGAAGGGGGGAAAAGGTTATGTACTTGTATGCATTCATATTTGCTCCGTGATAGGTTGTTCTCGTTCAGCGTAAACAAATTTGTGTGGACATATAGTTTACAAATATAATATTTCTTACGAAAAGATTCCTGCATTATTTGTTCTTGGAAGACAAATGGTGCTTCCCTTCAGATTGCATAAGAAAACACAGGGGAGAGCAAAAGCTTGCTTTGCTTTCCTGCACCGCCAATATGGCTTGAAACACGGTTTCTGTTTATTTTGTACTATTTATAATTTCGTCTTTTTCTGAATGTTTGGTTTTTTTTGAGCTTTTTTGCCGGTTCTTTTTTTCCCGTATTCGTTTGCGTTGTCTGTGATGAGCTAACAAATTTTTTTATATTTTTTAATTTTTTTAAATTTAATTATGTTAAATAAGTCTCTATCAGCTACAGTGTTTTTTTCAATTAGCTACAGTATTTTCAGCCATAAGCCAAACTGAACACCACCTCTTTCTAAGTCGCAATTTTATTGGCGAGCCCTTGGACTGATGCGTTGTCCTTTCGTTTCGCTGACATGCTGGTTTAGAAAAGTCAGCCATAACCTGCATGCGGGTCGTTCTTTTCGGTTTAACTAACTTTTAAACAAAGTATTTTTTAAAATAAAATCTATAAATGCCCTTGGACTGATGCGTTGTCCTTTCGTTTCGCTGACATGCTGGTTTAGAAAAGTCAGCCATAACCTGCATGCGGGTCGTTCTTTTCGGTTTAACTAACTTTTAAACAAAGTATTTTTTAAAATAAAATCTATAAATTAATTATATTAGATATTATACCGACTTCAGCTATATCTATTAAAATTACATATAAGTATCTTTCTCTATACTCTCTCATGAACATATATAATCTAAATTTTTTTACCATAAACTATAAATCACATTATAAAAGAGTATCTACAGCAATCTCCAGTCGAGGAACGCAGAAAAGGAAGATTACATAGGCTGTGATCGTTTCGGCTTCAACTTCTGACTTCTGGCTTATTTTTCACTATTTATAAATTCGTCTTTTTCTGAATTTTTGGCTTTTTTTGAGCTTTTTTGCCCGTTCTTTTTCTCGTATTCGTTTATGTTGTCCGTGATAGGCTAACATATTTTTTATTTTTAAATTTAATTATATTAAATAAGCCTCCGTCACCATTCTGATTTTTTCACCAACTGGTCTTTTCGATCATAAATCACCAAAAATAAGCCCAAATGATCACACCATAATCTGGTCCAACGTTTCTTCTCCTGGGCCGTCGTCTCAGTACCTGCCATTCAAAACCTATGATTTTTCTGCGATTGGCTTATATCAATTCGGCCACGCAAGATGTAGCTTTGCGCAACTGGGATAGCCTGCAACCTGCTCTTCCTGTGTCACGTTTTGGCCCATAAACCAAATTAAGCATCCATGGGCCACTTTTTACAGGCCTCAGGCACTGTCCTCTCCTCCAATGATGACAAGTTCTCCTCTCTTTGTTATTTTTTTGGGAGTGACTATTGTATATATAATTATTTTTTCTCTATTTTTAGTTACTTTTATACTGTAACTTGAGATGACTGAAAGTACAATTTCAGGAGGAGAAAATTAGTACACTACAATTTTAAATAACTGAGAGTGCAACATTAGGTGATTAGAAGATAAAAAAATTTAGTCGACTGTATAATAGCAAAACCGTTTTTTTTTTGGTGTTATGCTTCTCCCTCCACTGCTCAAACAGCAGAAAACCACTTGCCATTTTCTACAGACTATGGCCATCTTGGTCCAAACCTCTGGATAAAATTAGGTGCTGTTTGGTTAGACTGAAATAAACTGTCTTATGGTTAATATGTTACTATAGCTGATGGTGGCTTATTTGATATAACTGAATTTAAAAAAATTAAAAATGAAAAAATATGTTAACCCATCACGAGCAACACAAATGAATACATGAAAAAGAAAAAGAAAACCGGCAAAAAAACTAAAAAAGACAAAATTTAAAAACAATAAAAAATAAATCAAAAGCTAGAAACTTAAACCGAAATAAGCGAAACCGGCAGAAATCCTCTCAACTGACGTGGACGCTTCACTGTTCAGCTACAGATGATTGACTCCAGGCTATTTATCATCTGGTGCAGGGACATGCAATGCAGATGCAGTGAAGCAATCATGTGGCCTCATTTCCTTCCCTTCCTCCCTCTGAAAATTATCAAACTTATCCTGCCCACGAGCCTGCCTGTCACAACACTGTCGTACTTATCAACATCACACGCTACACGAGAGCAACTCCCCCAAACAGAGCTTGCTTATATACTACAAAATACTACATATACTTAGTACTCTATCCGTTCTACACTTCCTAAAATTCGTGCTGTTACACTTTGATCATCGATAGATTTAAAATTATCTAGATTAGCTATACAAAAATTATATCATTATATTTATCATTACAAATACTTTCATAGTATTATAATTTTATTAATATATCTTAATATAAAACTATAAAAGTAACAGTCAAATTTGCATCTCCAAGACTAAAAAATTTTAAAAAAAGATCGGAGGGAGTATTAACCACTGGTTTCATTACTCCATGTGTGACACGGGCAGGCAAAACTAATCAAATCAAACCTTGCAAACGGAAGCCCCAGCTAGTTGTTTAACGTAAGGCTCCCTCCCGGCGTATTCAAAGCAGAGAAGGAGACGATGTCATCAATCCTGGAAATGTTAGCTGGGGCTTGTCCCCAAATAACACTGCTCTCGTCGGCTAAATTATTGGCGCCTGCCTTGCATGCGTTGATTCGCAGAGACGCTTGGCTTTGCCTCTTCGGGCGAGATGGCCACTTGTTTCTGGCGTCGTCTCCCCAGTGGCGCGTCCATGCATGATTGGTCGGTACCAGTGGGGCCGGCCTCTCATCGGCCAACTTGGCTGGATTCGCAGTAGCCACCGATGGCCTGACGGAGCAGTAAATAAGGCTAGCTCGTCGGTCCACGTCGGACGGCTCTTCGATGATTGATCGATACATGAGACGATGGATGCACCTACCGCAGATAATTACTCTGCGAGTGGTGGTCTAATTATCTCTTGTTTGTGTATGTACTCATCTAAGAAAAAAACAAGTAAGCGCAGATGATGGAAGCTTAGTGAGAGCGGATGTGAAGGGAAAGAGAGTATGACTGAAATTTTGGAAGGCACCGGGGGAAGGCTTGTTCGAGGAAGTTGGCTCCTGCAGCAGACGTGGCACGTGTCGCTGGTGCACGTATACTAGAGAACTTGGAGAGGTGAATCCATGAGATCGTGGAGTTAGTTGAGATCTTGAAATCTATGCCGAAATTAAGGGCGTTCGGTTTGATGATGACTTATGTTTTTTTATTGTAGTTGATTGTAATTTATTTGATGTAATTAAATTTAAAAAATTAAAAATAGAAAAAATATATTACCTCGGATAATACCAAAGAATAAAAAAACTAAAAATTAGAAAAGATAAAATTAAGAAATAATAAATTAAAAGCTGGAGTTGAAACGAGCGCTGCTCGATCCACTTTCCTTTCCTTAGGCCCGTAGCGGTGGCAGGCAAGACAGCGCTAATTAATATATACTAGCCACATAAGCGCGGCGTCACGCCGCGCTAGCCACCGTGTGGACCGAAATAAAAGAGACAAAAATTTGTGAGGCAGGGTTGTTTTAAAAAAATCGAGGACGGATACGTAATTTCGGAGGAGCCGAAGGGTTTTTTCGTAAAAAAAAAGGGACCGGAAGGGCCTGTACGTAAATAAAAAAGGACCTAGACAAAAAAACTGGACCCGTGCGCGATTTCAAAAGACGCGGGGGGTTATCCTGCAAAAACGGAGGGCTTAAAAAAAATTTTAGGGACCTTTTCGCAAGAACCAGGAACCTGTACGCAATTTCGGAAAACTACAGGATATTACCTCCCCCAACCGTACGAGAAACCCGTCGCTACGCGCCGCGCGGAGGGCTGGCGCGGGCGACGTGGCCTCCTCGCGCGGCCGGAATCCTTCCGTAATAATGGTTTAAGATGCATAGCATATCTATTTCAATATTTATTCTTGTAAAATATAAATGGAGGATATGATATCACTTCCACGTTTCTTCTCTTTCTAGACCAAGCAAGCGCTCATGGTAGTACATTGCGGGGTTGTTTGGTTGTGGCCAATGTGAGCCAAATCAAAATTTTGGCTATTTGGCATAGGCAAAACCAAAGATTGAAAAAAAATGTTGTTTGGATTGTGACTAAGCCAAATCTTAGTCCTACCAGATTTCCGGTGAGTGATTTGCTTGCTATCATGCTGCCCATGTGACATTGGATTTCACTAGTATTATCAAATTTCATAGTAAACCAAACAATAGCTAATTTTTTTGGTGTTACCAATATTTAGTTTGATTTGTAAGGATAGCAAACTAAACAGCCCCTGTACCAGCTCATCGCATTATACATGGCTACATCAGTATCGGACTTTATGTATATTTGATCATAAATAGGTCCTTTTTAACAAAAAAAAAAGTAAAGAAGAGTTTATTTTGATTTCCATTTCGGATTTTTTAGTTGTGGGATGGATTCATTCCCAGCGGTGGGAGAGGAGCACGTAGCTCCTAGCCTAGGTTTAATGATGAAAACCTATGCAGTGAAAACGGGAGCTGGTTAATTTGCATACGAGTTTAATTAGCTTCAACCGTTCAACGTATCACCAACACATTGTTTTCCTTTGGCTCTTATCCAGTTGCCAATGCAGTGCACGATTTTTTTATTATGGGGGTGAATACACAGTGCAATGCACACTTGACGTATCAACATGCAAGTGGCGTTCAGATTAGCGACCGAAATCGTTTGCCTAAGCAGCCACTGACGTAGCTTAATTATCTACGCCGCTAAGCTAGACAAAACTAGCAGCTGGTAGTATATACTAGTACTACAGTTGTCAACTCGCTCCTACGAGTTAATCAAAGTCTACACTGCTACGTACGTACATATATGAGTCTTCTTATCCTTAGTCGAACTGCATGCGCGCGCGCGTGATCCATCAACCCCTGTAGCTACCTAGGCAGGGTTCCTTATCACCGATCGAGTCACCAACACATGAGCAGATAAGCACGCACGCACATACATCGTTATTCTATTACCGCCCACTTGCGCTATTCGATGATCGAATGCATGGCCGGCACGAACGCGCGCGTGTGAGAAATGTACCTAGTTCGTAGCCCATAAATCGTCGGTGTAAATATGAGGATATATGTCCTTGTTTTTTTTTTTGGATCTTTTGGGATGTGTTTTGGCTTCGGTTTCTTTAAAAGCCAAAATAAATAGAACGGTTTATTCAAACGTCGCAACAGCCGTCGTTGTTTCGCGTTTTGCTGTTCTCTGCCTGCCTGTTGCCAACAAATGAGCACTGACCGCTCGATCGATCAGGACCACGCCCGGAGCACACGGTTGTTGTTCCAGCAGCTGGGAGCGAGTGGGACGACGCATGGGACTCGGACTGCTGCTTGCAGTCGTAAACTGATGAGAAATCAACGCTGGCCTGTGATCGATCGCTCGATCGGCAAAATAGTTTTTTTGTCAATATATCAGACAAGCTAATTAGACGCGCGTGATTTCTCATGCAATGCTCAAACGCGTGATATATGACCGCAGCTGGCGGATGGATCCAACTCCCTCCCAGGTGGTGTACAAACGACCGCAGGGTTATGTCATTGTCCTGCTCTATTTGCAAGCTGGAGGTAGCGCACCACACACGTACGGTCGACGAGCACGCAGCTGGGGAAGAGGCTTTCTCGACGTCATCTCCGGTCTGGAAGGCTGCAAGCTACAACGCTACATCGACGGTGACCACACACACCGCTGCCAGGAGGCGCCAAGGGAGAAGAGAAGATTCTATGTACATGCATGTAGGTGCCGTCTAATCCACAACAGAGAAAAGTATAGTAGCCAGATTTTGGTTTTGGCTGCTATCAAATTAATCATCAGCTGATCACACCCTTTTTCCCATCCCGGATTATTGACTCGTATGGCAATTAACGTTGTACGTACGCATGGTAGTTTGTAAAGTTCACATATATAAGCTAGTGGTATATATATTATGAAGCTCTGGTGTGCATCCATACGTATATGCGGTACTAGATATATCTCACGAGCTTCGCTGTGAAAAATGAACAGGTACTGCGCATGCGACAGTGCGACAGGTCGGATCGGTGCGCGCTGGAAGCGAGTGGATATGCTCGACACTGGGGCAATTCGTCGCATCTGGTTGCTGTAGCTACAGGTCAGTGCTCTCTCAGTGGGAGCAACAAATTTCGTGAAACATAGTACTATCTCGTGGTGAACTACAATTCACCATGTCTTGTAGGGGTGAAGATAATTTTCTTGCATGTTTACGAAAGATATGGCTAGTATATTATGTCTTAAATTTCCCTTTTCTTCAAATGAGTACGTGTTGGTTGGTCGGCAGAATTTGACTGTTGTGATGGCCTTATTAACCAACCGTGCGTAGATGAGAATGCACCAGAATCAACTCCGAGCAAATGATCAGTTGCTCATCACTCGCGACTTTCTGAATTGATGTTCGATTGGAACCAACTCACTAAGTCAACCGGCTCCCTAACTAGATCCATGTGCTCTACCTCATTGTCAAAAGCTAACCAGGCCTGAGATTTTTCATGTACCTTTTATAATTGTTCCCCATTGTTTATTTGAGAAAAAACGCTATAGAAGGCCGGTTGTGAGGGTGACCAAGAAATTTTCTTCCGAGGCATGCGAAGTAGTATAAATAACCAGAGGAAAAGAAGAATTGAACGAACCTACGAATCGACTCGCCTGAATGTCACATAGCCCATATCAATTCCATGGCTGACTCAAGAAATCCGTTACTTCTCTGTCAGAACCCACATTTTCCTAATCCATTTTAATAAACAAATTAAGACTAATAAAAATTAATTAAGCAATTATGCAAGAGAATTTTTTAGGCAGAACAAACCGAATGAATAAAAGCTTTCCACAAGACAAGTCTAAGTAAAAATTTACTAGCCATCTCAAAATTCAAATTTTCGAATACAAATTGCTCTCAGCATGATTCCAAGTAACACAAGTGAAGTAAAATATTTGCAATCCATTTATAGCAATTAATTCCATCAGTCAAGCAATAATTAAAATAATTGCTCGAATCAAATAAAAAAATTAACAATCTATATTACATCAATATAACAGTCCAAATTATATTATTTTACTCTTACGAATTACTCCAATCCATTAAGGCAGCAACGTAAAAGCAACGCCGTGTTTTTACTTTTTAGGAGCCCATGAGCAAAAGACCGGATTGAATTGGAGACGAGAAATGGCTAGTAGTACTTACTACTTAGTAACATGTAGCGATTGCCAGACGGCTCAGATCACAAGCGGGTCAGGTTTTGGACGGATCGGATGGCCGAAACTACACTTGGGGGGCCAGTAGCACGGAGCCATGGACGACGGAGTGGTAGTTTTCTACAGGGCTTCCGGTCCAAGTATTGAGCCGCGTGCTTGCACCGCTTCGATCGATGATGGATCGCCACTCGCCCTTCCTGTCTTCCAAACTGATGAACACGGCAAGGTGAAATATGCATACACCGACCCTGCTCTTTTAAGCTGCTGTTGACGTCTTTTTGGTATTGCTGATAGCTTTTATTTATATTTTTTGATACGGCAGAAACACTGATGCAGGTGGCATTATAGTTTTATACTTAAAAACTGTTTGGAGAAGTGATTTCGAAAGATTATTTTATTTGTTTGATTTTCAAAAGTCACAAAAAAAAATGAGAGGGTTGCATCGCCAATCAAGCATTCAAGCGTGCTCGCATGGTATGTGTCGCAGATGCACGCGAGCGGTTTGTGCTGATCGTGCCATCGATTTGTGAAAGGAATTGAAACAGCACGGCACACCCTCTCGTGTCCAGACTCCAGAGCAGTGGTACTAGTACAGTAGTACGTCTTACATAGATCACGCGAGGCTGTAGGCTGTAGCGATAAATCACGGGCAAAATCAATTATTCACCATTCAAGATTGACACTTTCCGAAATACCACTTCAAAAATTATCCTATATTATTTGTCACTCAATTTATGAAAATAGTTAGAATTTAACACTCTTTTTTATTTTAGTATTGTTTAATTATTTATACGTCTTACATAGATCAAGGCTGTAGGGTTTAGTATGATAAATCACATGAAAAATCAATTATTCGCCGTTTCAAAGATTGACGCTCTATAAAATGCTACTTTATAAATATTGCTCTCATGATTTGACATCCAATTCATAAAAAGTGCTTAGGATTTATCGCTCTGTTTTTTTATTCTAGTACTGTTTAATTATTTATGAACTGAAATTAGCATTAAAAAGACATCTTTGTCCTTTCCTCGGTCTACTTCCCCAGCTTACATCCTCTCCACCCGGGCAGGCATGGCTGGTCGCCACCGCTAACAACCAAAACGAGCCCCGGTCACGCACTGCTCTACCAATTCCCAAACACAGAGTACATTTCTCAAACCACCAGTATAATAGTAGCAATCAGTAGCAACACTAACATGATTAGACAAGCATTGGCTGGATGAATGATGATGAAAACTACCCGTATGTTGATACCCACGGGTAGAGCCATCCACCACTTCTGCTATGGTGGCGGTGGCTGCCGAGCTTTGGTCAGCACATCGACACGCCCGCTGTTGTAGGCCCTGAGCCCCTCGACCGCTATGCCGAGCTCCGGCAGCCCCCTTCTCGTGCGCCTTTTCGCTTCCGCCTTTGTTCGCTGCCTTGACCTTCTCCGCGACAACGTGCAGTTGCGCCTACTCTGTCAGATCAGTGCAACAGTCTTTAATTTAGATAATTGTTTGAAAGAAAATATTTAGGTGATACCTAAACACAGGTGTTGATAAATATCGTCCGGATATTTTTTTCTAACTATCACTAGATTTGTAATCGTTTGATTAGAGATCTAACGATCATGAATTCTCTCCCATAAAAAAAATCTTCTCATTCTAAAAAAGGTATCGTTAAATATCTAATCCAATAGTTCTAAATTTAAATAATTATTAGAAAAAATATATTCGAGTGACATAGGCACAACTTTTCGTAGGTTAGGTGGCAAATTCTAGAGAACAATCTCTAGTGTGACGTTTCACAGAGTGTAAATCATGTGGCCGGGCCGATGGACGAAGCCCTTTTTGCGTTGACCAGTCGGCGGCGCACTCCAGTAGTCTCGTCCAGCGAGCAGCGACACCGATAGGGCAATGGCATGCAATGATGCGGTGCGGTGTATCTCAAGTGGCGAACCAACGGCCACACGCTCCCTCCAAATCCACTCCAACGCGCGCAGAGGATCACGGAAACGGAGGGAGAAAGGGAAGCTACCACCACGGCACGGCAGGGCAGGCCGTGGCGTGGCGCGGCGGCACAGGGCGGGGCCGGGGCGACACCACACCCGCATAGTTGGGCGATTAGGTAGCCCAACCGTCCGCCCATTTGCCGCGCTGCTGGGTCCGGGAGGGGAGAGCGTGACAGACACCAGTCACACCACCGCACCAGCGAGCACACCCACATCTCGACGCAAACGCCCCCCTCGCACGGCGGCTAGCCCTCCCCCGGCGAGCGCACGCAGCGTCGGCGTTCCGTCCATGAGTGGGTGCGGTGGACCACGTCGCGCGCGCGCCTTGTCACGACCTAATTTGATCGCGCTCTCGATCAAATCGCATCTCCTATTTGAACCCCACGAGACCGGCACCCACTGCTTGGGACTAGGTAGTGTAACCGATCTAGCTAACCCCGCGCAACGGCTTGCAGAGCAAACGCAAGATCGTGCTTGATTGGTTACAGTTGTGCTCACTCTTGGTCACAATTCACTTGTGCGGACGTAGAATATCACACTGGTTTGTCCGATTAAAGCAGCCAGAAGTTTGATCCGTGGATTCTCACATGACCTGCAGTACTATAATACTAGCTCGTTAAAAAAATCCACAATATTATAGCAGTGCTATATGAAAGAACTGGTAGAACGTCGAAAGAATCGTGCGTGCTAGCTATTTGGCACTTTTGAGCATGCATTTCCATGGCTAAAACGCCGTCCACTATAGCACATCTAGTGTTTTTGCGATGCGCTTGTTGTTTTCAGAAATAATAACGCCCATCTTCTAGAATTCTCTCCAAACATCATCATTCCATCTTAAAAAAGACATGGTTGGGACCGCACCCATCCAGGCTCGTCCTGATTCAGAACGCCACAATGCGTTACTCGCTCATGTCAATCATATCACGTTGTTTGGCCTTCTTTTTATTCCCATTCCTTTGCAGTCTAAAATGAAGCATTGCGGTTAACCAGAGCTCGGTTTTATTCTCTTTCACAACGTAATTAAGTCTCGTAATGTTGGATGGTTCATCAATGGCAACATGTATCCAGCGAACTAGAGCTTATTGTGCAAACAGTGCAACACGCAAGCTGATACGTCCGATCTGCCCTCGATGGCCAGGATACAAGCGGAATGAAACAGCCCGCTTAATAGCAATCTTGCAAGAAACCCTCGGCAGAGCAATCCAACCTTGCCAAAATACCGGGTCTGTTCTTTTTGGTTTCGGCTTTTGCCTTATGGCTGCACCTTATGGGTTTTGGCTGTTCACAAGAGAGAATACGAAGTAACAGAAACTCACGTACAGTTTTTGCCGATATAAATGAAGTCACTACAGTGTGTACTACAATTAATTTGTAGACCATATCTTAAAAAATACTTCATTTGAAAATTGATACTATATAAAAGCAAAAATAGTTTTAAAAACTAAAAAGAATTGGCCAGACCCCGTCTCTGTGCCTCTCCATCACCCTTGTGTCGCCCTCTCCCCAAAATGAAGAAACCCCCAAATCACTAGGGCTTTTGGGCCTCTTCTTCTCGACGTCTAAAAACTAATTTTCGTCTTTTCATAGTAATTATCTTTCAAATATAGTATTTTTAAGATAAAATTTATAAATTGATTGTAGTATACACTGTAGCCAAAACTGCACACGAGTTTCTCTTACTCTGTACTCTTTCTTACAAACAGACCAAAAAGTTGTAAACCATAAAAAAAAAAAACAAGCCTTTGTCTGCCGTTGTGCTCCTCCGCGACTCTATCATCCGCCACCAGCTCCTCACTTCCTGATCTGGTTTGGCTGCTACCCCACATCAACCACACCACCTCTCCACCAAGCTCATGCGCCTTCCCCGTTGGTCAGTGGTCACAATGCGATAGGGGTGGAATCCAGCAAGTCCTCATTTTGTGATTATTTTGAAATTGGTGTGATTTAATTTAATATTATTTTATATATAGTTTTTAAATATTTTTAGAAATGAGCTAACGAGCCAAGTCGAGTTAGAGTAAAATCTAAATTTATTTAAAATCAATTTATTTCAATGTTTAACCAATTAACAAGTATAATTAAAATAATTTTAAATCAAGTCAATAAGCCCACTAATAAGTTTTTTTCATCCCTAGATGCGACGCCCAGGCTGCTCTCCGGCGTAATCGAACGAAAGCATAGAATTTTTTTACCGTCTCGTTCTCAACAAGTTTGACCATCTCATTCGCATGGCTAGACAATCCAACGAAAGCATGTAATTTTCTGTGGACGTTGCTACAGACAGGCCACACGTTGGTTGATTGTTCCACGCGCACATCTCGTAAAAAAGCTAAACGATAAAATAAAAAGAAAGACACGTGATTTATAACAGGAAATATCAAACAAAATTCTCATCTCTTTCCGTCCAATCTCCTTTTCATGTCAGTTCCATACGCATCATAGCTGGTTTCTCGTTGGCTAGACACTTCAAGAAGCGAGCAATCTCAAAATAATGTTCAGAGCAAATCGGTATAAGTTTGAGAACAAATCAGGATAATTTATAGAGCAAAATCTAAGATAAATTTTAGACCAAATCAATATAATTCCAAGAGTAATTTCAAGATGTTTTCGAAAGCAAAACTTAGGATAGTTCCAAAAGCAAATAAAATATAAAATTCAAAAGCAAATTCGGTATAAATTTGATAAGCAAATTTAAGATAAGTTTGAGAACAAATCAGCATAATTCTGAGAGCAAATTCAAGATAATGATTTTCTCTATTTTTTTCTGCTGATTTGAGTAAAGGCATATATTAATTAAGTAGGTGGTGAATCACGGGTATTTCCATAGCAATTAATCCAGTGTTCTTGTATCGGGGGAGCGAAAAGTAAAAAGGATCGGATAAAGCTGGCGTTCTTACGCCGAACGAGGCATTGCTCTCGTACTGGCTCGCACGTAAACGGCTTACGATGACATGCTCCCAGATTCAGCGAGGCTCGAATGCGTGCGGGGCGTGGAGCCAACGCACGCGCAGAAACAACGATTTCCGTTTTTTTTACAGCAAGCGAGTTCAACATTGATGCTTCGCTCTGTAAAATGGTTGCAGCATGTCTTGGCAACGCAGAATAATCAGGTTTCACTCGGCAAATTCTCAGAATTCCACAGATGAAATTCACATAGAAGCTTCCATTCACAAACAAAATTGCAGAGTAGAGATATGTCCATGCACAATTTCTTCCACTAAGTACGTAGGAACAACTGCATCCATCAATTCACCAACTAAGCACACGGGTTCTTGGTGCTCTTGCTTCGCATCAACATCAACTTCTTGGGTGGGTTCCGGAGCGGGCAGCGAGGCGGAGAGGGTTGTCGGGGGCCACGTCGTGTCCGATGGGCGTCGCATCGCGGCCGACGGGGGAGGCGCAGGAGCTCGACCGGGGAGGCAGCGTGGTTGCTGCGGCTCATCGTGTCCAGGTCACGGCCCAGGATGTACGCGCCGCGGAGGAGCTGCGGTCCTGCGACGGACGCGGACACGGGTGGCAGATGATGGAGTCGCGGAGGAGGGCGGCGTCCACAAACCCTAGCGATTTGGGGGTTTATTCGGTTTGGGAAGGGGTGATGGAGGCATGGAGGCGGGGGAAATTTTTCGCAATGTGGGACTGCTCTGCATCCTAGCCATCAAAGGCAGATCGGACGGATCATCTTACGTCTTGCACTGGTTACACAATTGGCTCTATTTCATCAGATATGTTGCCTTCATCAATTGTGACTAGACTGTGACAATCGTTTCAGAGTCGACGAAAATTTTGTTCGGTAAACAAAAAAAACAATTCCTTTGACCTTTAAATTGATGCATGTGAGGGGCTTTTCCAGGCTAGATTTGATAAACACATAAGGACTGCTTTGACCTTTTGTTCATGGCAACATGCATCACCTTTTAAAACTGATAAAAGATCCTCTCATGTTTACTTTTGTATAGCAAAAATGGCCCGAAAAATGTGACTAGGGGGGACAAAAGCTGATGAATTCAAGGGAAGGCTAACAACAATAAAAAGGGCAAAGGCAGTACTATTGTGTCAATGAAAATTAATATAAAAAAGGAGCATTTTTTGTGAGCTAAGAAAGACCATTATAAAAGGTGGTCTTCTTGCAAAGTGAGGTGAGGTGAGAGTGAAGGGGAAAACTGATTCAAGGGAACAAAGTCTTACACCACCACAAACAATTAGGATTGGACGATTGGTAGAGCCCATCTCTGAGCCCTGCCTTGCTGGCCCTGAGCTCTCTCTTGTTGCTTCTTTTAATGGGTTTTTTGTCTCCTTGGATGTGCGCTTGTGCTCAACTGGGTGTGTAGTTCTCTGCATGAGAGAGGAGAGAGAGAGAGAGAGAAGAGACCTCTGAGCTGTTTCTTCAAGATTGGGCAGAGCTACTGTGAGAGAAAGTAAGAGAGCTATAGAAAGGAGAATTTTTTTGGTCAAGTTCCTTGCTCGATTCTCTTTGACCCCGGAGAGCAGCCACCAGTCCAACCAATCCTTGCTGTTCGTGCGTCCGAGTTCATAGCAATCCAGATCTGAGGCACTTGCCCGCTAGATTCCAAGAATCCGAGCACGAACTCGACAGGGAGTTCTTAGAGAAAAGGTGAAGCCTTTTTCTTCTCCCTCATCCACCATTGCCAAACTGCAAACTAAGCAAACCCGTACATGTCTTCTTGCCTTATCTGATCAGTAGCTTCAATTGTTCTTTCTTGATCTGATTTAGTACTCTATACTGGATGATTCCTGATGCATTTGAGATAATGGAATGGATGCAACTTCTTGATCCTTACCTGCTATCCAGTTCCTGTGCATAAATCGATCTAACTCATGTTGATTCTGTTTGGCTTCAATTGAAGAGAGGAGAAATAAGTCAAGCAAGACGGTGGAGATAAGAGAGAGGTGGGTCTCGGGATGCCGTCAAGAAACTGCGTGGAGGAGAGGGTGAGATGAGGGATGCTGGCCGCGGTAATGGACTACTTCAGGTCCTGCTGGGGCCCACGGTCTCGGGCCGGGCACCGGGGCAAGGGCTCGGACTTGGCCGGCCGGCAGGACGGGCTGCTGTGGTACAAGGACGCCGGCCAGCTAGCCACCGGGGAGTTCTCCATGGCGGTGGTGCAGGCCAATAACCTGCTGGAGGACCAGAGCCAGGTGGAGTCCGGCCCGCTCTCCATGGCCGAGCTCGGCCCGCAAGGTACCTTCGTCGGCGTCTATGATGGGCATGGCGGCCCGGAGACGTCCCGGTTCATCAATAACCACATGTTCCACCATCTCAGGGGTAAGGGCTCTATATGTGAAAGCTATTACTGGTTATTCGCTTTTCTTCAAGTTTTGGAGGCAGTGATGATGATGCAACGATCGATTACCAACCTTGCTGTGTGTTACCTTGATCATGCGTTGCATTTGCACGAGTATGATTGCGAAGATGAAAAGGAAGTGCATTAGTATTCATTTCTTGCAAAAAAAAAAGAAATTTATCATTGGTTGAGTAGATCTGTGTTGCGTTACTTATTATTGGCCTTGTTTATCTGTGTCAGAGCATGATAAACTGTTTACTTTTCAGGATTTGCAACTGAGCACAAGTGCATGTCAGCAGATGTGATCCGGAAAGCTTTCCAAGCAACCGAGGAAGGCTTCCTTTCTCTTGTCAGCAAGGAATGGCCTTTGAAGCCTCAGATTGCAGCAGTAGGCTCTTGTTGCCTGGTCGGTGTAATTTGCTCTGGGACTCTCTATGTTGCAAACCTTGGTGACTCACGTGCGGTTCTTGGAAGGCTTGTCAAGGCGACTGGTGAGGTTCTGGCCATGCAGCTATCATCAGAGCACAATGTGTGCTATGAGGAAGTTAGGCAAGAGCTGCAGTCATCACATCCTGATGATCCACATATTGTGGTTCTAAAACACAACGTTTGGCGTGTGAAGGGTCTCATCCAGGTAGTCAAAATTCTTTACTGTGGAGTCTGTGATACACAGAAGATCAAGTTGCTAGTTTGCCACCTAAAGAGTTTAGACTTGTCTAGACATTTAATTTGTTTTTGAAAGTCATCACACTTTTGACATCATCTAGTGCTGTCATCATAATTCCACTTTTCTCATTTTTGGGGGCATGGATAATTACTTTTGTATTTGCATTATTTCTTATAAGTTAGGTATTAGGCAAGTCCTCATTCTCAGAGCTAAAGCTATCTGCACTCATTATAGTTACTTCATCATAATGTAACATGCTTTTCCTATTTCTCCAAAAAAAAAAATGAATGGTAAGATAAAGCTTGGAGTGCAGTATAAATGTTATCATGATGACTGATACCTCTTGTCCTCCTCCCATATGGCCATATTAGCTTAATGTTTATGCTTTCTGTAAAAGGGAAGCATGCCAATCATATACAGGAGAAATCTATGCATTCTGCAAGCACACATGCTCCACTTCATATATATATA